>JAWZYU010000016.1:17291908-18541908 GCA_038380435.1 Ryuthela nishihirai
AATGGTAACTCATATTCAGAATTCAGTAACTTCTTAAACTTTTTGTGAAAAAATGTGGTTGAATATAATTTAAATATCTCAATCGAATCTATTTCAATCTCTATATTCAACAATATGCATTTAATGTTTAAAGAGTTATGGAAGCTGAAATATTTAGCAAATTAACTTGTTTCGCAATAAAAAAAATTCAGAATTGACGAAAATTAACACCATTATTTCGCGAACTACAAAAAATATTCATACAGGTTATTAAAGAGGGGCGGGGGTGGCTCAGTCGTTAGCGCGCCAGGCTCGTAATCTGTAGTTCCCAGGTTCGAGTCCCAGCTGGGTCAGCGTTGAGATTTATCTCCGCAAAATTCCCCACCCTGCCTACTGTCAGTCGGGGACACCGATGGGCTTGGAAAGGCCGCCGTCCGTCGGATGGGACGTTAAGCCGTGGCCCCGTGTGCGGGAGAGCCATACCCTGTGCACGTTAAAGAACACGCTGGATGGCCTTGACGGGAGGCTACCATCTGTCTCCCAACAGCTGTTCCAGTGGGTCCCCTCCCCCAACCTTCTCTGAGCCTTCGGGGTCCATGTGACCTGGCCATTTAGCCCATGGTGTGCAAAAAAGTGCTGCTCAGAGGTAAAACAACCCAACCCAACGTTATTAAAGTTTCGTAGAACGGTTATTGATAGGTTTTAATTTCATTTTTAACTATTCAAAGAAATTATTTAAACTGACAATGTTAAATATTCCAATTTCCCTAAATATCCAAAATAGGAATGAATATTGATGGAAATCGAAAATGAACTAGATTTGCTTGAGATCTTTAAGTTATCTTCAGTCATATTTTTTCATAGAAAGCTTATTTAAGAAGTTACTGAGTTCGGTATCTGAGTTACTATTAACATAACATGGAACTGTACCTAATAAAGTGACAGCTGACTGTATATATTTCTGATTATAAAGGTGAACAATAACATAGTCAATCAACATAGATCAGTGTGAAATGTTAAATGGTTAACTGCGCAGTCTCATAGTCTCCCCATAATCTCCCAAGTTTTCATTGTTTCAAACTAGGAAGACTGCAGCTGCATGTCTGGAATATTTTATCGTTTTGACCCTAAGTGACTCTTCCTTAAGAAAACAAAAAAAAAAAACTCACTCTATGTTAAACAGTTAAAACACAAACGGCAAAAAATGCAAAACGAAAGAAGTTAAAGAACGGATAAAATATTAAAGAGCTAAAAATGAATCAAGATTCATCGTCCTATTCTGTTCAACAACCATAAAGCATACGCTTCCGATTTTAACCCAACTGCCTTTTTCATCTTCTGCGACTAGAAGGTCTGCAGTTATTCCACAAGCACCATTTGCATTTCATATATATGCTTTTCGAAATGGCAGCAATGAACTCATGAATTTAAAAAAGGTAGTGGTGGGTAACCTCTTCTGAAATAAAAGACGTCTTAAAAATACACACACCCGTTTTTTTCTGCGTCATCATCCGCTATTTTGTCGGCAAGCATTTCATCAGCATTTAAACCAGTTTCTGATGGCATCTGGTCTCTTCAAACAAAACTCTATGACACGTTCTTTGTTCCCGAACGGCAAAGCGAAGAGAGGAGATTTCCTAGGAATTTTATTTAAATGTTGATTGCGGAAAGACCATAAATATTTCCAGACCGCTGGCTTTGAAAAATTGTTGGGCATTTGCTCCAGCTGCAACTGTGAAGGATCAGAAGAACAACGAGCAGAAGCCGCAAAGAGAGGGAGGAAAAGTACCGAGGAAAAAAAAAGTGCCGAGGATGAAGAGCTGTTGGGGAAAAAAAACAAAAGGCAAAAGAGGAACAAAACTTCTCTGTTTCAGTTGACTTGAGCTAATTAGTTTCAGCTAATGACGGAGATGCCTTTATCGGATGGCCACTTTGGTGCCTCCAACCTACATTTTTCTAGAACCTCAGGATATTTTTTTTGTCTTCTCTTCTTTCCACTGTTAGTTAACTTGCTTTTATTTTAATTGTTCTTTTCTTTTCTTTTCCTTTTTCGACGAATCTCCTTTTTCGTCTTCGCACATTGTTCCCTATTGTCCCTCTTTCCCTGATTAAGTTGAAGTAAGCGATGCAATTGCTGGTGATTAACGGATAGCCTTTGTCTGACAATGGTAGTTTTGTTGCAATAGAATTGAGATCGCTTTACAGTCGAAATATCGGATGAATCAAGTGTTTGGATGTGATTGGATGTTATTGCTGTCTTGTGGTCTTCTCAGATTGCAACCTTATCTTCATTAAGGCGTGTTCCTTAATTAAGAGTAAGGTCACTTATTAGGTCTTAATACTAACCAGCAAAAATATACAATCAAAATGTAATTAAAGCAGAAAACTGTACTTCGGTGATTTTTGAAACATTTATCACAACAGTTAGATTTTTTCTTATACTGCATTCTAATAAATCGGATTGCACACTATCCAAAAAAACCTATGATGGATTTAAGACACGTGTGTCACTGGAGAAACTGTTCTCTATTCCACTAGCTTTGAAAAATAAGTTTTTATAATATATGCCACTGGAAAAAATATGCCACTGGAAACGATGTTTCAATTAAATTGCTCTTAATTCTGCCTTTAAAAAATAAGTTTAGTATTTAACAACAATTTATCACTCAACATTCAGAGATTTTTTTAAAGTTGGAATATTTTATAGCAGCCAAAAATTTAATGAATCCCTAAAACAACTTTTAAAACATTACACATTACAGGATTTAAGTAAATTTGTTTTAAGAAATTTAATGATTGATAATAATATTGTTAAAAGCGTCAACTTTAACATATCATTAGAATGCTGAAAAAAAAATGCAAATTGTGATTTAGAGAGATCCAATTATGATATATATATATTTTTTTTAATGTATTGGAGACGCTTTCACATTAGGTGAAGGAAGACTTAATTCAAAGTCCCTAACTCTGAAAATAAACTTTTTCAGAAGAAATGCCACTGGAGATAAAGCGAGCATTTCATTCAAATCTCTCCAAATCTCATTTTTTCGAAACTACTCGTTTAATATTTAAAAGGTCTTGAAACTGGAATATTTACCAGCAAACGATTCTCTTCTGCTCGTCCTAAGAACTCTTCTTCATACTTGAAAAAAATCGGAAAAATCCTCACAAAAATATTCTAAAAGATTTATTTTTGATGTATTAAGGAAGTTTGCTCAAAAAAAGTTAAAAAAGTTTGCCTAAAAATAAACACTATTTTTGATAGTGATTATTTTTTGGTCAAACTCTTATGATTAACACCGCTACTATTAAATATTTTAATAACCATGACTTCGAAAAATAAAAGTTTAAAAAAATAGATATTTAGATGATATCGAGTAGGTTTTTCGATTTATTTTCAGTCATATTTTTACATAAACAGGTTATTTTCAAAGTTAGAGAGAGTTAAAGGCAGCTTTCCATTCCCATGCTATATAAATGTCCAAATACATACAGGATTGGATTGTTTTACCTCTGAGCGGCACTTTTTTGCACACCATGGGCTAAATGGCCAGGCCACAAGGACCCCGAAGGCTCAGAGAAGGTTGGGGGAGGGGACCCACTGGAACAGCTGTTGGGAGACAGATGTTAGCCTCCCGTCAAGGCCATCCAGCGTGTTCTTTAACGTGCACAGGGTATGGCTCTCCCGCACACGGGGCTTAACGTCTTATCCGACTGACGGCGGCCTTTTCAAGCCCATCGGTGTCCCCTACTGACCGTGGGCAGGGCGGGGAATTTTTGCGGAGATAAATACATACAGGAGGTTAGTGTATGTCTCTAGTATTATCTTCCAAGAAAAAGCCAATTATAGGAATCATTGATTGACATTCGTATTCGTTAATTATACTGCTATATATATATCAATTATATAAATATATAAATAATTTTTATATATATGATATATAATAATTAGCATCAGTCCTCATCCCCATCTTACATCGGCCGTGGTGTACACAGATTTTACAATCACCGTTTTAAGAGCTTCATGACTAATTTCATAAAATAAAAAACTTCCGAAATCTTAAATGTACGATTTATAATTTTCTATTACTGATCACGAAAAAAGTAGTGGGTTGGGTTGTTTTACCTCTGAGCGGCACTTTTTTGCACACCATGGGCTAAATGGCCAGGTCACATGGACCCCGAAGGCTCAGAGAAGGTTGGGGGAGGGGACCCACAGGAACAGCTGTTGGGAGACAGATGGTAGCCTCCCGTCAAGGCCATCCAGCGTGTTCTTTAACGTGCACAGGGTATGGCTCTCCCGCATACGGGGCCACGGCTTAACGTCCCATCCAACGGACGGCGGCCTTTCCAAGGCCATCGGTGTCCCCTACTGACCGTGGGCAGGGAGGGGAATTTTGCGGAGATAAATCTCAACGCTGACCCAGCTGGGACTCGAACCTGGGAACTACAGATTACGAGCCTGGCGCGCTACTGACTGAAAAAAGTAGTGATCAACAGCATTTGTTCTTTAATTTAAGACACTCACCTCAAACAAAAGAACTTGTGAAGTTATAATGCATGCATCAGAGCCATAAGTTATTAGAAACCTTAAAAAACGTAAGTTGGTCAAAGTTAACTCGATGGTTAAGATTATCGTACCCTTCCATTTAATTATATTGCCTTCCACTGCAATCTCTATGAAGAAAATGCTCTTGAATTTCATAACCCCGACTGCAATATTTATTCACCTTCTCGGTATATTCAAGGAGCGGTGGGTGGCTCTGAAGGTAGCGCACCAGGCTCGTAATCTACAGTTCTCAGGTTCGAGTCCCACCTTGGTCAGAGTTAAGATTTATCTTCGCAAAACTCCCTGCTGTTCTCTCTGTCAGTAGGGGACACCGATGGTCTTGGAAAGGACACCGTCCTTTGGATGGGAAGTTAAGGTGTGGGACGTAAGTAGTATAGTCACACCCCACCGATCCCCACTAGTGCTTTCCCCCTATGACATCACCGACCACGCCCACTTCCGCTCCCTATGACGCAACATGACGTAATCATTACATAATCATTACGTAACACGCCACGCCCCTTTATTAATAATTCCTCCCCCTTTATTAAACCCCCCTTTCACCCCCTTTCACCCTCAGTGGCGCCACCTGTTGACAGTGAGAAGTACTATTTTCCCAAAAAACCCCTATTTTTATTCTAATTCTTCGATTTTTGATTTCCCCCTTTATAAAAAAATTCCTCCCCCCTTATGAAAAACCCCTGGCGTCATCTGGTGCCTGTGGGGAACACTAATTCCCCAAAAACCCTTATTTTAATTCTTTGATTTCTCCTCCTATTAAAAATTACTCCCCCTATTAAAAATTTCTTCCCCCTTATTAACAAAACCTCTGGTGCCATCTGTTGACAATGAAGAGTACTATTTTTGGAAAAACCTCCTTATTTTAACTCTAATTTCCGATTTTTCTTTATTTTGCCCCAATGGTTGACCTATATTTTAAGCCCTCCTGCAGACCCCCCAGTTGACCTTTTAAGCCCTACCTATAGTTTAAGCCCTCGGATCAGCTGATGCAAGACTCAGAATAATTGCATAGAAAGGGATGATACAATTGTAACGTCTCACAGAAAATCAGGTCCCTAGTAATTAAACACTTACCAAAATTCTCTTCCCTTAAAAATTTAACAGGCTGCATCCAATGTGTATTTTTAGTACATCTCCTGTATTCATCTGAAATTTTACAAATCCGTTCAACTCTTTTTCAATGCCTAATGCAGATCTCAAATTTTAAATCAACTCACAGAGTGAAAGGGATGATACAATTGTAACGTCTCACAGAAAATCAGATCCCTAGTAATTGAACACTTACCAAAATTATCTTCCCTTAATAATTTAACAGTCTGCGTCCAATGCGTTTTTTAGTACATCTCCTGTATTCACCTGAAATTTTACAAATCCGTTCAACTCTTTTTGAATGTCTAATGCAGATCTCAAATTGTAAATCAACTCACAGAGTTGTATTTTTTCCTTAGTAATTAAAACTCTTTGCTATTCATTTAGCCAGGACGACTAAACGATTCCTTTATAATTAAAATTCCCTTCTATTAAACTCCCTAGTAATTAAACACTCATCAAAATTCCCTTACCTTTATTAAAAAAAACCACCGTACGGTTGAAATAAAACAGTTTTCTGTAGATGCGTTTTATCGAAAAAAATCACAATCGTGGCACAATCGGAGGAACGTGGAGTGTTATCATGCCCATACGTGTCTTCTTACCGGTCAGGTAGCATGATGCAATCGCCCCGGGAGGTTGAGTGTCCAGCGCTCAGTGTGATTACTCATATGTTGTTGTTCTCTAAGGGTAGGTGACGTCACAACAAGGGGAAAGTAACGTGGAATGACCAGCGAGTGACACGTATCAGAAGGTTGAGCACTGTTTATATATATAGGAACTTGTTAAGACATGAACATTCTACTCAGTGTTCTGTCTGTCTCTCGAGTTGTCATAGTTTCAAAGTCTCTGGTAGAATGTCGAGAACGCGTCAATCGTTTTATGTGACTGCACGATGCATATTGGCGTCTGTAGGTATTCCTTCATATCAGAAGGATATAACCTACGAGGAATGCTTGCAGACATTAATGAATGTTATAACCGACAAAATCCTGCATATGCTCAGTACGATGCAAGGTGAGGCGGTCATAGAAACGTACGACATTGCCCATGAGTTTCTATGCCGTGTGTGTTTTGCGGAAGTAGAAGCGTTAAACCATGTCAAAAGGATGGACTACCTATCGGTTGTCGAGGATGCCATGACCTCGATAGAGATTGCGAGCATTGTGGAGGTTGTAGGATAATTAAAAACAACAACAACAAAAGGTTCTTTTCAGAACCACTTCATTTGTGTAGAAAGGATTATCGATCGTACAATTTCTGTTCACAACTCTTCTCTATCTATACATTTTTCTTCTCTATCACCCCCATTAACAGAGTAAATTTTATAGGGATGTTTAACCTTCAGTATAATTTTACACAGTGTGTTAGGATTAACAACTCTTATAGCATAGTTATTGCGGGTAGGCTCCCTCTCCACTTTTAAAATTTAGATCTTACACCAACAGTCTTTTCATATACGTATTTTTATAACCATTTTAAAACCAACACTTATTTCTTTTATCCCTAGCGATTACTGGTTGTTGCATTTTTTACTAGAAGAAACCCTACCCCTGCAGTAACAGCCCCCTGCAGAAAATAAAAAATGCTATCGGGCAAAAAATTAATAAAATCTGATTTTATTCGTCGTGATGAAAAATATTGATGGGGTAATAGGTTCGACTTAAAAGACTTCGTGTTCGGATCCTCAACACGGACAACCTCTCGCTGATGGACGGTTAAACCCTACGAAATTATTCCAAACGGGGAACCACACGGTTTTTATTGACGAATGAATCTTGGACCTGTACTGCTTCCGTACATCGTGAAAACCCACTCACAGCCTTGATCCGTGTTCCCAATTTCCTTTACTAAGTCACTTCAAAAAAACATTGTGATTGCAAAAGTATGACTAACTGTTTTATTACGCCACGTTTTAAAAATACTTATTACTGTTGTAATCCGCGGTACGGGAGAGTAACACTGTTCGAAGAAAAATCAGGTAAAACAGTTTTTAAAAAAATCGTTTCCTCCGTCGTTTGCGTATGTCTCATCACGCTGGTGAAACCGGGTGAAAAAATATATTTTTTTTGTACGAGGTAGAATGTTAAAAGTACGTCGCGTGAAAAAACTTTAGTTCCATCAGGAATGCACATTAATGGAGTAGGGAGGTCGTAGTTTAATACTTCAGCTATAAAAAAAAATAATACAATGTCTAACACACCCCTCTCAACTTGTCTACGCTAATCCGCTGAAATTTTAATTACAACGGGACTGATACTTCGAATCCGCTATATGCTCCGCCTAGTGCTCCCACCCTTGTTTCGACACACACTCCCATGTGCTCTGAATGACACGGACACTGCAGGCTGGTGACGTACAAAGGTCAGGGGGGCTGCAGTGGAATGCATGGCTCCTGCTGAATGCTACGCTATCAGAAGTCCATGTGGCTGCCACGTTCTCTAAGCGCTCAGAATATTACTATACGTATAACGATGTAAAGTCCGTTTTAATCAATACTTATTTCTTTCAACTCTGCGACTATTGGGCTGGCACATTTTCATAGAAGGGCCGCCTCACAGTGGCAATCCCGCAGAAAATATTAATAAAAGGAAAAAATCTGATTTTATTCCTCGTGATGAAAAATATTGAAGGTAATAGGGTCGACTTAAAAGATCCGTGTTCGGATCCTCACTCCAGATGGCTTTTAACAAAAGTCCTACGAAATGAAAAAACTCCCCCGTTACGCGACATTGTTTAAAAATACTTATTATAGCTGTATCCCCAGTACATGATGCAAACTCTTTCCGAGGAAGTAACACTA
The DNA here is from genome assembly GCA_038380435.1 of Ryuthela nishihirai. Classification (NCBI taxonomy): domain Eukaryota; kingdom Metazoa; phylum Arthropoda; class Arachnida; order Araneae; family Heptathelidae; genus Ryuthela; species Ryuthela nishihirai. The sequence goes on from JAWZYU010000016.1 coordinate 17,300,350, forward strand.
TTCGATGCATCCCCCAGTTACATGCTTTTACAGGGTAAAGCCTGTGTGCCAGAATGTTAAAAGTAGAATTCATACATTTCCGTAAAACTTAAGTTCCAACATGCGTTAAAGGAGTATGGTTCGACTCACTTTGAGAGGAGCAGTCGCTCGGACCAAAAGCCTGATGGGTCTCCTGCCGAATTCTACACTTTATCAGAACACCGTGTCGGGTGCCTTCTAGAAAAGGGAACAATTTTTAATGTCATAAGAAATGTGTGGCGTATAATTCCATGAAAAAAAATACGAAACCTTTAGTATTAACATCCTCACTTCAAATTTTCATACGACATTCTGGGGTTAAGTTTCAACTTTTATTTTTTCCAACCGTAATAAAGCGCTGTTTCTGTGGAGCACTGGTGACTTCGACGCAAAGGGTGATCCTCACTAAAAAAACAAAACCCATAGACAATGAAGAACTAAAAAAGTCATTAAAAACAGTGAATGGCCTTATGTAATGTACAGAGATTGACAACAGTAATATAGACAGGAACCCATCGCTCACTATCTTACCCCTCGAGAAATTATCAAAGATGAATAGAGTTCGGACCACACAATCTTCTGAGTTAATTCTGGACGGATCACAAGGACTTTTTCTCACATTCGTTAATCAAAGTGTCTACGCATCAGACTTGTCATTACCCCGACAAACTACTTATCCATAGACTGAGTAAGCATTTAGAATGAAAAATTGAGTTTGCTTCAGTGTCATAGCTTTAATTTTCAGATGCACTCCACAGATTCGTAAAACACTCATTAGGTATGCATTTCCTTTCACAAGATAATTACAGTTCATCACTGATTCATCTTCCCTATGTGTATCTTTCTAATAAATCATACGCCCAAAGTAGATAATTATATTACGAAAATAAAAACGATTTTAAGTGATTCAGTATTCGCAATTTATTAATACTAAAGAATCACAACCATCATCAGATTATATCTACTCACGACGAAAATCTCACAATAGTCTATCCAATACTTTACCATACCGATACAGTCACAAGTTACGAAAGTCAGCATCTGTCTCATAGACCAGGGACGGGTGAATAGCGACCCGCTAAGAGTTTTTTGTGCCCCACCAAGACAGTCAGAAAAATCCGTTTCGAACCGAGATTTCCTCCCCGTGCGCGACCGAAGATTCGTCTCGTATTTTCCACTAGGACGGCCACGTCAATATGCATACGGAGTGTAGATACGAAAACAATTGCCCACCCCGGCCATAGACAGTAGGTTAGTTACTTCTAACAAAGTCAAGGTTTGAGATCCATAGTAAGACACGAATGTTACCAAACACCTATGTCGTGTGAATGCTAACTGTTAAGACAGATAGTTGCATATTTTTTTTTAAAAGATACATCGAATGTACTCTTACATGCACGAAGCTTCCATTTCCTAATGTGTTTCCTAAGCTTCCATTCCTAATGAGGGGAAAGCGTGAACAGTCATACAATAAGTCAATGCTGACTGCATGAAATATGATTCGAACGGAAGACAATCTGAACAGGTGTTTTTGTTTGTAAATTAAAAAATCTGAAAAACTCACTGGAAAAAAACAATATTTCCGTGAAAAATCAGGTCCCTGAATCGAGCCCTAGTTCGGCGTTCACTGACTTCAACCACCGATAAAACTTAACGTAAGGTCTCTCGCGGTTAGTTCAAGGTGCTTTCACACGCTTTTTTCAGAGTTCCTGGCCCATCTACTACGTTTCAATAAGCGCATAAGTGTGTGTGTGTGTGATGGTGGCTAGCTACAAACACAAGTTTCGCTACAATATAACACTGAGATGTCTGTTTAGTTATTTTTCTCTATTTCTATACTAGTGTGGAATTCTTAGAACAAGTGGTACAGTGCGAAAGTGGTTAGCACACGTTTTTTTTTATGTGTATCCTGTTTAGAAATAACACTGTCTATGGACCATTACTCCTGTACATACCATAAGCATAATACCTCGCGATTCTAAGAGTCCCCCGAACCGGTATTAATCTTATTTTTGTAGTTCAACGGAGTGCTTTGAGCTTGCTCGACAGCTGTCATGGGTTGGACTGGTAGCGGCCCACATATTTAATCCAGAATTAGTACATGCAAACATTTTCTTTTGTAATCGTATCAGGTGTAGAGCAGAACAGGATACTTCAATCATCAGGACAAACAATATTGCAGAAGTGAGAAAGAGAAGCGACAGGAAAGTACACTACCTGCAATCATCACCTCAAAACAACTAAGACAGAGGGCGCCACGTGCAGGGTTGAAAAGCAGTTGATTACAATGGTTTAACCATTCATTTTTTAAGTATTAGGATATTCATGTTACAATTTCTTACAACAGCGTTCATAGCTAGTGAAGACACAAGTCAGCAACATTCACCCCTCTGTGTAAGCACACGAATATTACATTTCAACAACGTACACTTTTCGTGTTAATATTACGTTTTAGCTGTATGTGCACTAGGCGTTCAGTTGTGAAGAATATTTGAAAACATCAGTGCAAACTCGCTGAAGCGTGTCTCCTTCTTGTGTCTCTCCATATCTATATACTATTCTTATGAGCACAAAAGATAGAACTTTCGAAGTAAGATGAAGCAAGTATCAGTTTAAAAAAGATTTTGAGCTTTTCACCAACGCCATCTAGGGACAACAATGTTGACTGTCTGATTCAAGCAGTCTATGAATATGTAGGAGAATGTTTCTCTGAACTTATGCAAAGTATATTCTTGTGTGGTGTATGGTATTATTCAACGGATGTCTTTCTAAGTGTATGCACATATCCGTGCGATGGACTAAGTTTTTTCTCACATACTTGTTTCGTCTCTGTAATTGTATGCTTTCATGTTTGTGAGTGTGTGCGTATGTTTCTGTGAGCGGGTGAGTGTGTGTGTGTGAGTATGTTTCTGTGTGCGGGTGAGTGTGTGCGTGAGTATGTTTTCATGTTTGTTTCGCTGAATCTGATGTGTGTATACGTCTTCGTGTCTCTCTCTCTCGGTGTGTCTGTATGTGTATATGTTACCGTGTGCAAGAATAATTGTCTTACGGACACTTACTCGCTACAGAAGAAGCTAACAATTTACAAACCTCGTCAGATCGGTATTATAGCTCTATTAGGAAATCTCATCGAAAAGTCACTAAACCGATAAGTTTACTAAAGATGCACGCTTGTATACAATTTTTCAGATTCTTTTACCTTTCTCGATTCTGTTAAGTAGAACAATGAAATAGCATTGCAGGAAAAATTCTTTTATTCATACGCTAAGAAATTACAAGGACAACCCATCAGATATAGAACAGAAATTAGAAACACTCTTACATTTATTTAGTACATATTCAGAGGCGCGCACCAGTTCGTCATACACTTCGTTTAGTAATATAGGAAAGTGTAGCATGTAGGAATCTTCAACTCCTACCTCTTCCACAAAAAGTTTAGCGATATCGCTTAAATGAATGTTTCTCACTGCTTCGGCGAAACGGGTATGGCCACACACGAATGGCGAAGCTGACTTGAATGATCTACTTCACACCCAATACAGTTCGTACGTAGAATCCGCAAAATTTCTTTTCTGACGAGTGTATTTAATGTTTTTCTGAAACTTAGCTTTGCTCTCTGATCGTGCAGTTCAGCATTAGACAGTCTTGGAGTAAAGGATGTATTAATAAAGGGGCGTGGCCTGTTACGTAATGATTATGTAATGATTGCGTCATGTTGCGTCATAGGGGCGGAAGTGGGCATGGTTGGTGACGTCATCGGGGGCGTGGTCGGTGGCGTCATAGGGGGAAAGCACTAGTGGGGTTGGGTGGGTTGTGACTATACTACTGACGTACAGCCATGTCCTCGTGTTCACGAGAGCCATACCTGTCATCTGGCACGTTAGAAAACATGCCAGATGTACACGTTAGATTACACACCAGACTTGAATTTTCTCATACGACAGTTTGAAGAGTGTTCCTGGAATATGAATATTCCGGCAAAAAAACAAGCACCCGGACAAACTGCAAAGGACAACCAGCCTTGAATGATCGTGGACTTCGTCGTCTGACCGCATTGTATAGACTGATAGGGGCCAGACATTATCTGAAATCACGTCCCATTTGAATGCGGGTTCCAGCCGGGAAGTCAGTGCACGGACCGTGCAACGCTCATTTCATCATCACGGCTTTGGGAGCTATCGACCTACGAGAGTCCCAGTTCTAACGGAATGTCACCGGGTTCAACGCCTTGCCTGGGCTAAAGAACATCGAAACTGCACCATCGAAAATTGGCAGCAGATAACCTGGAGTGATGGATCCCGATTTAAACTTCATCATACCGATGGGAGACTGAAGGTATGGCGCCAACCTCATGAAGCCATGGATCCTGCATGTCAGGTCGGAGCAGTATAAGCTGGTGGTTGCTCAGTGATGGCCTGGGGTGTCTTCAGCTGGACGTCTATGGGACCTGTGGTACATGTACCGACTACTCTCATTGCATCCCGGTATGTAGAACTCATGGCTGACCCATTTATGGCTATCATGCATCCCAATGGAGATGGCGTCTACCAGCAAGAAAACTGTTCATCTCACAGGTCCAGGTTGGCTACTGCATGGTTGCAGGAGCATTCTGCTGACATTGAAATGAATTATTGGCCACCTAGAAGCCCAGATTTAAATCCCATCGAAAATCTTTGAGATACCGTCAGCAATGACTTTGAGAGAATTATGGACAGCTTTGGAGGATGCATGGGTCGCCATACCTGTTGAACATTTACGCAAGCTTGTAGAGTCCTTGTCTCGTCATGTGGCGGCCGTTATCAGGGACAGAGGGGGTCCAACACGTTACTAGGTTGCTATCTCTAATTCAATGGCATTTCAGTGTACGTATCCTCACTTTAGCGCGATATCCCTGTCATTCAACATTTTTTATCCTTTGATCGCTCTATCCAATGATTTTAGTTTTCATTTATTTGTCCTCTTCCTGACTTCATCTCTCTGTACCTCTGTTTCGATATCTCTGCATTGCTTTCACTTCACCAGCTCTCATTTCACCTATATTCATTCCATTCATTTGCCTTGCGGCTTAATCTACCTGCACTGTGAGGAAATATCTCTAATGCATATCGAACATTTTGCTTGACCAATCTGACTGCAATTCATTTGAAAGGAAACCCATATGTCAAACGTGCTATATTTCATTAAATAATTAAGTAACAAAAGTTATTGTTTGTAAAAAAAATCCAGAAACTCTCAAAGTTTCATTTTGTGTTTAACGGATTTCAATGTGTGGTTCCAATCTATGCGATATTCAACTTTCTGCTTTAAATGCTGTTAACAATGATTTTTTTTTTCGGAATAAGCGATACCTTCAATGTATTTCCAAAAAGGAAATCCAATTTTGTCAACTCGAGACTTCTCAGGGGCCACAAGAGACATCCACTTTACCAATCCAGTGATTTGGCATTTAAGACAATAAGTGTGATACTATTGCTAATGTGTAATACTAACTCCACGCCGTTATCACAAGAACGACAGAACTTTGAGAATTTCTTGACATTTTGGATATATAATAACTTTTATTTATTAATTATTTGATAAAATATTATATTTTAAAATATGAGCATTCTTTTATAATGACCCTGTATCACGGCCCAGAGCTCAAACTGATGGTTGAATATATATGAAAGGCATTTCATTCTCTCATTTTTGTTACATAGATCTTTCAATCTCCAGTCTACCCATTTTTGTTACATAGATCTCTCATGCTCCACTCTACCCATTTTAATTACATAGATCTCTCATGCTCCACTCTACCCATTTTAATTACATAGATCTCTCATGCTTTAACCTATCTATTTTGTTATTGTTATATAGATCTCTCATGCTTCACTTTACCCATTTTTATTACATAGATCTCTCACGCTTCACTCTACCCATCTTTGTTACATAGAACTCTCAAGCTCCAGTCTACCCATTTTTGTTACATAGATATGCTCCAGTCTACTCATTTTGTTACATAGATCTTTCAATCTCCAGTCTACCCTTTTTTTTTGTTACATAGATCTTTCAAGCCTAGTCCGTTTATTTTTGTTACATAGATCTCTCATGTCCAGTCTGCCAATTTTTGTTACTTAGATCCTCATGCTCCAGTCTATCCATTTTTGTTACATAGATTTCTCAAGCTTCAGTCTACCCATTTTTGTTACATAGATCTATCATGCTCCAGTCTATATATTCAATTACATAAATCTCTCTCATACTTCAATCTATCTATATTGTTATTGTTACATAGATCTCTCATGCTCCAGTCTACCCATTTTTGTTACCAGTTCTCTCTTGCTCCAGTCTACCCATTTTAGTTACATAGATCTCCCATGCTCCAGCCATACCCATTTTTGTTACATAAATCTCTGAAGATGTCCATTTTGTTACATAGATCTCTCATTATTGTTAGCACTGCAATTACAGTGCTCTTTTAGCTCGAGTGTGTGTAATTTGAGTTTCATCAGCTTCTTGGATTTCTGCAAGTTTGGGAAAAGAAACAAAATAAAATGCTCCTACAATGATTGTTGTTTATCGAATAGGACGCTATGGCGATTTGCAGGATAATGATTCGATGTTGTTGGTTGGTTGTTTTACCTCTGAGCAGCACTTTTTTGCACACCATGAGCTAAATGGCCAGGTCACAAGGACCTCGAAGGCTCAGAGAAAGTTGGGGGAGGGTACCCACTGGAACAGCTGTTGGGAGATAGATGGTAGCCTCCCGTCAAGGCCATCCAGCATGTCCTTTAACATACACAGGGTATGTTTCTCCCGCACACGGGGCCACGGTTTATTGTCCCATCCGACGGTCCGCAGCCTTTCCAAGCCCATCGGTGTCCCCTATTGACCGGGGCAAGACGGAGAGTTTTTCGGAGATAAATCTCAACGCTGACCCAGCTGGGACTCGAACCTGGGAACTGCAGATTACGAGCCTGGCGCGCTACAGACTGAGCCACCTCCGCCCCTAATGATTCGATGATTAATGTAATCTGCAATCAGTAGGATGATGATGAATCACTGCAGCGTTAACTTTTGTCTGTTTAAATGGCATATGGTGGCGGTAAAGTAAGATCACAAGATTCCGTTGTTTTTTTTCAGAGGGAAAGGAAAAACTGTTTGCTTTCTGAAAATCACAATGATTTTCTTCTAAAAATTCCTCCTTTACTAACGCTATTTAAATACTGTACTTTGATGCTTCTAATTACAGAATCATCTCTAAAGTGTTTTAACTACTATCTTATATTCAAGCACAATAATAAGAAACATTAAAAAATCTTAAGACAGCATGCATTAAAAACCTTCGATCGATGGAAGCAATCCCATTACTTCAGAGATTTAGGTCCATCTGTACTTTGATGACTCTCTCTTCCATTCTACATTACTCAAGAGCTCAAACTGAAATGCAGTAACTGTAGACCTTCACAGATGGAAATAAAGAGCTTCTAGCACCGGAGAAGACAAGAGATGTCCGCAGATGAACCCATTGATAAAGCTAACCTAGTTTCGACTAAATCTGATTTCCGACGTAACATGGTGAGCAACAGCATTTATTTTAATTCAAGAGCTCTCGAGTTTGTATGAGAAGGACTACAACAAGACAGAGAGAATTTCCTCTCTCTCTTCACCAACATCTCTTCCTTCGCTTTGTACTCATCACTTGCCCTCCCCCCCACCAAATAGAGACTGCCTGTCTATAGGCCAAAGGCCACTCGAAATGTTGCTAGGTTCCCTTCTCTATTTCCTACCCCTCACCTCCACTAGCTTCCATTCAACTCTCCCACCAACCAATCCATCCAATTTAAGATAAATTACTTCTGATGCAACGGTAACGTTATTAGACCGAGCGCATTACGAATACAAAGGTGTGAATTAATCTGCTTCATCGGAATCGTGGACTGGAGAAGCAGGTCTGAGAGGAGCACACAACTGGAGACGGGGGATCTCCTGCGTTGGTAGGAAGTAATAGATGGGTGAGGGTGAGAGAGATGGGGATGGAAGAGGGATGAGTTAGGAAGAGGAGAAAGGAGAGAAGGGAGGACGTTGGCAAGCTGTATGTTGCAGGCAGATGATATACGTGGAAAAGCCAATTTACGCTACTAGATGGGAACTTTCGATCGGACGTGCTTGTTGCCCTGCGGCATGTAAGGTGCAGTGGTTGCTTGAGAAGATGGACGAGAGATTCTGCTCAAGGTTATCTGTGATAGGAAGTGATAGCTCTGTGAGAAAGCTCGTTAACAAAGGATTCAGACGCAACTGAGACAAAGACGCACAATCCTAACGTGAGGTGACATATGCCAAAGCAACGTTTTTCGTTATCTTTCTGGAGATTACTCAGTTTTACTTTCTGTTATGTAAAATCAGTAGATTAAATTTGGAAAAGGAAATTGTTTTTATGTATAAGTAGATTTCATTCAATTCAAAGCTCGTTGCTCTAGACCAGGGATACTCAAAGGAATTTCTAAGAACAGATTTAAAAAGAAAGGAAACTGAATTGTTCGAAGTCCTGTAGTGTATCACGGTTTTTTATATGTATTAAAAAGCGACATTAAGTATTTATTTTATTGTAACATGCAAGTAGTGTTAGAGCAGCTTAACAATAGTTCCCAGGTTCGAGTCCCAGCTGGGTCAGCGTTGAGATTTATCTCCGCAAAATTCCCCGCCCTGCCCACGGTCAGTAGAGGACACCGATGGGCTTGGAAAGGCCGCCGTCCGTCGGATGGGACTTTAATCCGTGGTCCCGTGTGCGGGAGAACCATACCCTGTGCACGTTAAAGAACACGCTGGATGGCCTTGACGGGAGGCTACCATCTGTCTCCCAACAGCTGTTCCAGTGGGTCCCCTCCCCCAACCTTCTCTGAGCCTTCGGGGTCATTGTGACCTGGCCATTTAGCCCATGGTGTGCAAAAAAGTGCCGCTCAGAGGTAAAACAACCCAAAACAAAGCTTCCCAGTAGCAGTAGTGTATAAACAACTCATAAATCCTCCAGAACTTATGGTTTCCACTGTCAAGGACGTTCAGTTCGTCATATTTTATTGTTTGGGTTGTTTTCCCTCTGAGCTGCCTTTTTGAACACAATGGGCTAAATGGCCATGTCACAGGGAGCCGAAAGTCTCAGAAAGGTTAGGGGAAGGGAACCCACTGGACAGCTGTTAGGGGACAGAGAAAAGTCTCCCGTGAAGGATATCCAGTGTGTTCTTTAATCTGTGCATCCTGAACACCGGGCCACGACTTTAGATCCCGTTCGATAGGACGGCGGTCTTTCTAAGCCAGGGTGGGGTTTGGCCGAGATAAATTTCAACGCTGGATCATGGTGGAACTCGAACCAGGGAACTATATATTACAAGCCTGACATGCTACCTAATGAACAAATATGACCCTCGATATATTTCAAGTTTAAATAAAACGTAAAAGGTTGATTAATTTATATAACATATTATTTATTGAGGATTTTTTGTCTTCAACGATATGCTTGATGTTATATTACGCAGCTACTGCTCAACATAAAATTTTTTATAAACGCGAGGCGAATAATTCATTTTTTTCTCGTTGTATTCATTCTAACTACTCTTTGACCTACAATTTGATGAATATTATTTTTGTCTTTGTGATTCTCATTTTGTTTCCACTAATACAAAACTTGTTTTGTCTTCCTATTGAGTAACATCGATATGATTATGAGAACGATCTACCCTTGTCGGCAAATAATGAAAAGAAAAGCAGATTACTGTTGTAGATGAGGTTAGTTATGGGTTGGATTGTTTTACTTCTGAGCGGCACTTTTGTGCGCACAATGGGTTCAAATCAAAGGATCTTAAAGGCTGAAAGTTGGGTAAAGGAAAGGGCAGATATCAGGAGACAGATAGAAGCCTTTTTTTAAAGACAGATAGAAGCCAACGACATCCAGCGTGTTCTTTAACATATGCAGGTTATTGCTCTCCTGCTCATGCGGCCTAAGCGTAATGTCCCATTCATGGATACCTGCCTTTCCAAGCTCATAGGACGACCGAATGTGTTTCTTTTCTCACCGGGGGCAGAGTGGGGATTATTGGAGGTTAATCTCGGCTCTGAAACAGTTGGGACTCGAACCTGGGAACTGTAGATTTCGAGAGTGGTGCGCTACCGATAATCGAGCCATCTTCGCTATGACGGGAAGATAATAGAACAAGTGAAGAATTAGAAGAAAAATTGAAGTTTGACGAGATTTTGTATTTTTAGGTCAGAAGTCCTGTCATAACTTTAATTTTTTCATCTAATTTATTTCTAGTGGTACATCGATTGGAATGTGTAATGCAAGTTGAATACATTTTATTATTATGCTTTTTATTCCTGACAGTAGCAAAATAAATCAACGTTCCTCAAATACATTGAAGCGAACGTTAAAATGATCGATATGGCCTTTTCAAATCTAGAAGATTTCAACTTCGCTTCACAAATTCCTCCCGAATGAAATTCAAACTTCCTCAAGTGTCTTGTTTTACAAAATTAAAAAGAATAACATGACTCCCGTATCGTCATAAATTATTTCAATTTTGCCTTCTCCATATCGCGTTAAATAGGATCCCTCAGTGGAAACCTTCACTGTGAGCATGAAATCTTTTTTCCAATGCACCTTCTTCTGGAGAGCATTCATTCATTTTAATTAAAAGTTTTTCCAGATGTTCTTTAATCAAAGAATCTTTATTCTTCATATTAAAATGAAAACCAAGGTCGTCCGCAATCACAGTCCCTATAGTTTCAAATTGTTTTTATAACCTTTTTTATTAGTCATAACAAGTAAATTGTTCATCAGACTGAGAGATTTAATTCATTCAAAATGCAAAAGAGAAAACTTAACTTCCCAGCTGCCATCCTCAAATTCAAGACATAGAATGTGTTTCATTCGAAAACATTTCAGCGTCTACCATTCATACCAAAAAAATGCATTAAGATTTTTGCACTAAGCAGCCATCTTGTATAAGAATCTGACGCTAACGAAGTATGAATAATATTCTGCAGCTTCATCAAAAAAATTCAAAGATACTCGAATAAATTGCGTCGGCTAATAAATTTACTAATTTAATTCCTTGCACCAGGTTAAGAAGAAATATCTCATTGCCTTATTAATTCAGAGTGCTATTAAACCCCAAAGCAACGATTCTCATTAAATTGCGGAGAATACATTCGGTATTTCTACTTTCGTGACGGAAGGAGGTATCGTGTAGACACAAATTCATTCCGTGTTTCACGTTTGAAATAAATCGTAACATCTTCGCAAACAATATTAAATAACACAAAAAACATTATTTCTAATTTTTGCCTATTTCAGATACCAAAAATCACTGATTGTATTGATGTTCTTTTCACTCTTTAAACCTGGTCAGGGCAAATAAGCCTCACATATTTTAAATATACATTATCAATTATCACGTATTTTAAATAAGCAGAGCGTCCAAAAAGGATATCTTCATTTGAAACATCTGTCGGTTCCCAAGCTTTAAAAGAAACCGTTTAGAAATATTAATACGATTCTTCTAAGCCTCAACCAACATAGCATGTATAACTCGAAAATACCATTTGACAAGAGGTGTTTAGTTGATGTACTGGACAGGAGTCAAAGCCCGTCAAACTTATGATTCCTATGTTCATGCACCTAGAACATTATAAGAAAACTAAGGTTTTCTGTACTATAATTAAATAAATTCATCAATTTTGCAACTTTGTGAAGGAGATGTGTCCTGATTTCTTATCGTCTGTGGGAACGTTTTCAGCTGGTCACTTTCAATATGGTTTATTAATCAGTTTACTGCCAGTTAATAATTTTTCGAGATTTGTATGGGCTACCTTAAATTTCGTTAATGGTCAGTCACTTCCACCATCATTTTATATTTCATGTAAATTTTTCCTGGTAAGTTAATAAAATTATGCGTTTTCTACGACGATTTTTAATCCATTCGGAAGTAGTGGGGGAAATGGGGGGGTTTCATTTCACTAGTCACTGGGTATTCAAGTCCTGAATTTCGGCATTAATTGCCCTATTGAATAAATCCTTCATTCGAAACGTAACTGAGTTAAAAACCATTTCATTTCGTATTTTCTTTTTAAGAAAAATCAACAGATTACTTTTAAAATCATGTATTATATGATACTTACTGATGTTTTACTATTTAATTATATACTGATGATTGATACTGATGTTGTTCTATTTAATTATATACTGATGATTGATACTGATGTTATACTATTTAATTATATACTGATGATTGATACTGATGTTATACTATTTAATTATATACTGATGATTGATTCTGATGTTATACTATTTAATTATATACTGATGATTGATACTGATGTTATACTATTTAATTATATACTGATGATTGATTCTGATGTTATACTATTTAATTATATACTGATGATTGATTCTGATGTTATACTATTTAATTATATACTGATGATTGATACTGATGTTATACTATTTAATTATATACTGATGATTGATACTGATGTTATACTATTTAATTATATACTGATGATTGATACTGATGTTATACTATTTAATTATATACTGATGATTGATACTGATGTTATACTATTTAATTATATACTGATGATTGATACTGATGTTATACTATTTAATTATATACTGATGATTGATACTGATGTTATACTATTTAATTATGTACTGATGATTGATACTGATGTTATACTATTTAATTATATACTGATGATTGATACTGATGTTATACTATTTAATTATGTACTGATGATTGATACTGATGTTATACTATTTAATTATATACTGATGATTGATACTGATGTTATACTATTTAATTATATACTGATGATTGATACTGATGTTATACTATTTAATTATATACTGATGATTGATACTGATGTTATACTATTTAATTATATACTGATGATTGATACTGATGTTATACTATTTAATTATATACTGATGATTGATACTGATGTTATACTATTTAATTATATACTGATGATTGATACTGATGTTATACTATTTAATTATATACTGATGATTGATACTGATGTTATACTATTTAATTATATACTGATGATTGATACTGATGTTATACTATTTAATTATATACTGATGATTGATACTGATGTTATACTATTTAATTATATACTGATGATTGATACTGATGTTATACTATTTAATTATATACTGATGATTGATACTGATGTTATACTATTTAATTATATACTGATGATTGATACTGATGTTATACTATTTAATTATATACTGATGATTGATACTGATGTTATACTATTTAATTATGTACTGATGATTGATACTGATGTTATACTATTTAATTATGTACTGATGATTGATACTGATGTTATACTATTTAATTATATACTGATGATTGATACTGATGTTATACTATTTAATTATATACTGATGATTGATACTGATGTTATACTATTTAATTATATACTGATGATTGATACTGATGTTATACTATTTAATTATATACTGATGATTGATACTGATGTTATACTATTTAATTATGTACTGATGATTGATACTGATGTTATACTATTTAATTATGTACTGATGATTGATACTGATGTTATTCTATTTAATTATATACTGATGATTGATACTGATGTTATACTATTTAATTATATACTGATGATTGATACTGATGTTATACTATTTAATTATATACTGATGATTGATACTGATGTTATACTATTTAATTATATACTGATGATTGATACTGATGTTATACTATTTAATTATATACTGATGATTGATACTGATGTTATACTATTTAATTATATACTGATGATTGATACTGATGTTATACTATTTAATTATATACTGATGATTGATACTGATGTTATACTATTTAATTATATACTGATGATTGATACTGATGTTATACTATTTAATTATATACTGATGATTGATACTGATGTTATACTATTTAATTATATACTGATGATTGATACTGATGTTTTACTAAAAACGTCATTCATGCAACCAACCAAATTAGGGGTGGGAAGTTATTTTATATCTCCAAAGTGTAGAGAGATTCTATTTGATGTAGTTCCCCATAGGTGAAAAGCTTTCATATGTATTTTCAATGTTGGAGAGAAATGATATTCATTCATTTTTAAAATAGATAAAATGCAATTTTATGTATTTCCAAAGTATATATATAAACATGTCAATGGGTTTATTTTTAATCTCTTAGAGGATTCTCATAGGGCGTTCCCTTACATACATATATATCATAAGTGCACAAAAGCAAGGAACTTTTGGCACCTTTGATAAAAACTAACCAACGTATCCCTTTCCCCCAATCAAAAGCCGGCCTCCGTCGGATGGGATTAGCCAGGCTCCCTGTGCAGGAGAACCATACTCTGTAGACATTAAAGAACATGCTAGATGGCCTTGACAGGAGCTTCCATCTGTCTTCTAAAGCTATCCAATAGGTCCCCTTCCCTACTTCTCTGAGACCTTAGGGTCCTTGTGACAAGTGTATTTAATCCATTGTGTGCAAAAAAGTGTCGCTCAGGGTAAAACAACCCAACCTACTGTTAGTCTTGGGTTCTTTATCTCATCGTTCTGGGATCAAATAACCCAAGTTACTAACAGTTATAAGATTAAGGACTGAACAAATTCCCTCGAAATACCTCAAATATATTGCAAAGCAACTTTGGATTCCATTTTCCCCCATTCCGTTTATTAGAGCCAAAATTTCATCTCTTTATTTTAATGATAGAACATCAAGGAAAAGATATAGGTCTAATAAAAAAAATCGTAGGTGATACGTTTTTCACAACATCCAAGTTCGTGTTAGTCTGCTACGACCCCCTTATTGCTATTTCGTTCAATAGCAAATACCCTTGCATTTGCCCCCAAACTCTCATTGCTCAAACCTTAGGCCTTGAGCATCGAAATGCATATTGCATACCGCCTCTAATGCCGCGGAAGAAATTTCAAATCTCTCTCTCTCTCATTCTACATCCAACGGGAAATGTGGCACAGATAGAAGGAAGGAGGAAAAAACTCAGAAAACCAAAACCCAACACATAACATTAAAGAGAAACGCTCGCACACCCTTTGGGAACTTCTTTCATCATCATCACCACGAGCCTCCACGAAGAAGCGCTTCCCAGAAAAGGCGCAATCACCACTTTTCAAGTTTCAAGCGTTAACAGCAGTAACCGGCATCGTAGCTTGAACACACACGTGCGTTACTTTAATAGGAAAGAATATTGGACCGGCTCCTGCAAATCACCGCCAGATGAGGAATATGTTAACCACGGGACCTTACAGGTAAAAGATGCTATGGATGCCCTGAGGACCAAGAGAAGGAGGTGAAGCTCTCCCGGATGCTACAAGAAGGAGAAATGAGACGGTGGCGAAAGAAAGTAGTTGGAAAAGTGACTCGTTTCGAGTAATAGTGAAATGCAATGGCTCATGATCAGATGGTGAGTCTGGCATATGTGTATGGGTGAGGTGTTGGTGCCCACACTTTCCGTAAACACATCTATCGTAGACTTAAAAGCATCGATCCGTAACTAACATGGATTGCTTTTCCCCGAAAATTATGGTACTTGGAAGTTGCCACCTAAGGCTTTCCTATACTCTTTAAGTTGAAAAGGAAAATATCACAATAAATTCTTTTTTTTTTCATTTCTTACCACCTTTTTGTTTAATTTAATGGAAATTCTACGCAATGTAACAAACTTTAGGTATCAAAGACACTCCACATGATTAGAGTTAAACTTCAGGCTTTGGTATCCTTGCTCACAACGAATTGATTCGTGTTCATTGAGCTTTCGATATGTAAATAGATTTTATTCCAGGTGTAACTGTAGGACAAAATGGATTAGAATAATTTATTAAGCTAAGTGAACATATTTCATTTACTTATAAAACTTTCGGAATTTCGAGTTTGTGATATTGTTCTTTGAGTCGTTGTTCTCGAACACTCTTGTGTATCAATGTCTTTTTTTTTTAAATAAATTCTTTATGAAGAAAATGCGTTTCTGTTTCGAAGGAGGGGAGCAAGAATGGTGGCTACATCTTCGTGAGAGACACACAATAATTAGTTCAGGTTCGGATCAAAGGGTCGGGGGGAGAGGAGTACAGTAGCTCAAAAAATATCTGAACACTATGGTTGATTACAGAATTCAGAAAAAATATCTCGCAAAGATTTTTTTTAGAAATTAGTGATCTGGCAACCTCCGTGTACAATTGCCAGATATTTTTTCCGAATTCTGTAATCAACCATAGTGTTCGGTTACTTTTTTGAGCGACTGTACACCTGCATTCACGGGCGTCCGAAGGGGAAAGGGGCAGCAGAAGGGGCACTTCTCCTCCTGGAAATCTGGAAATATGATTTCTTAAAGTTATAATTTTGCTATAGCTACATAATCACTATTTTTGTAACAAATATAGTTAATAAAAACCATATTTAGCCATATACATTACTAAAAAAATGGCTTTCTTTCAACAAATATTTCCCTTGTCCCACACATGGAGAAACTTCTGTGGGCGACACTGTCCATATTGCAAAATTTTAATAACCAGAAAGAAGATGAAAAACACATTTTAAACATATATATCTCATATTTTTCGATAATTTATTTTTTAATGGCCACAAAGAACAATAGATAATAGCATGGGTTGCATTATTTGGCGTAAATTGCATTATTTGACTTCAGAACACAGACCTTGGCTTAACCTCCAATCCGACAGACGATGACCTTTTTAAGCCCATCGGTGTCGCTTACTGACCGAGGGCAAGGCAGGGAGTTTTGCGGAGATAAATTTGAACGCTGGCCCAGGTGGGACTCGAACCTGGGAACTACAGATTACGAGTCTGGCACGCTACCGATTGAACAATCCCCAACCTATATTACTAATGTCCCTTGTTTTTCAAATTAGGTTGTTTTACCTCTGATCGGCATTTTTTGCACGCAATGGACCCAAGGGCTGAGAGCTTGGTAGAGCAGAATGCCTGAAGAAAGATGCTGGAGTTAGAAGGAAGTCTCTAGTCAAGACCATCCAGCCATTAATCAACTCTCATAGGGTATGTCTCGTCTCCCCTGATCACAGAGTCAGGGCTTAACGTCCCATCCGACGAACGGAGTCTTTTTCAAGCTGACCAAGTTTTCTCACTGAGGCAAACAGGGAGTTGCGGAGAAGGTTTCAAATCATGCGCAGTAGGGACTTGAACCTGGCAACTTCGAGTTCTGAGCACAGGAAGCTAGTGACTTGAGACAACCACTTTCGTTATTCTTCAAGACACTGGGATCATCAATATCCAGTTCATATCTGAGAAGACTTGTTCTTCAAGACACAGAACTTTACTATTCCAGTCCTAGCAAAGAAGCTTTGCGATTTAAGACGCTGAAAATATCAATATTCCAATATTATCAGGAAGCCTTAATCTTTACTCCAGTGGGAATATCAGTATTTCAAGTACCGAGGGAACCTTTAAATCTCCAAGACACTTGCAATATCAGTGTTTCATTCCTCCTACGAGTAAAGAAAGCTTCAAGCTACATATTCTTTGCTGTACTGTGGCAGAATAGTTAGCTCACTAGGCTACTGATCCAAGGGACCTGGATTCGATTCCAGAGTAAAACATGGATGTTGTTCTTCTGCTGAGATACATCCTCACAGATCTTCTACTATGGTGTTGACAGGCTCGTCACACCTCTATGGCAAGCAGCTGCTTGAGAAAATACCTATTATTTATTTATTATTTAACCATCAATATTTCAGTCCTAATAGGGAAAGCGTATTCTACAAGACACTGAAATATTTATACTCCAATTCTACTAGGGAAGTCCTTTTCTTCAAGACACTTGAACATCAATATTTAAATTCTACTAAAACCGCATTATTTTTCAAAACACAGGAAGCAATAGTTCAGTCCTAACAGAGGAAATGTGTTTTCCAAGATACTGAGAATATCAATATTCCAATCTTATTAAAGAAATATTGTTGTTTAAAATAATTGGAAAAGCAATATTTCAATCCTACTGCGAAGACTTATTTTCAAGACAATAAGAACGTCATTATTCTAGTAGTATTAGGAAAGTTTTATTCTTCATGACACTAGGAAGATTAATATTCAAATCCTAACAAGGAAGCTTTGTTTTTGAAGATAACCAACATTTATATTCCATTCCTACTATTGGGAGTATGAAAATTCGACTCTTACTAGCAAAGCCTTATTCTTCAGTACACTTAGAACATCGCTATTTCATTTCTACTAACGAAACATTTATTCCTTAAGACAAGCCAACATCAACATTCCAAACCTAACAGGGAAAGCTTCTAAAATAATGTTTTTATTCTAAGGACGGAGACATTAATATTCCAGTCTTATCAGGAAAGATTTTTTTTTGAGACACTGAGATCATAAATGTTCCAAACCTACAATAGCGACCTTGTTCTGTAAGACACTGGGAACGCCAATATCCCAGTCCTATCAGGAAATGTTCAAGACATTGGGAGCATCAATATTTCAACTCTGCCAAGGGATCCTTGTTTTTGTAGACAATGATCTACAATATTCCAATCCTATCAGGAAATCCTTGTTTATTAAGATACTCCCAACATCAATAGGTCGTTCAAAGTCAACAAAAATTGGTATATATTAATAAATGTATCTAAAATTAATCATACTTTTATCACCGTGTCTAGATGGTATTTGAATGACGTGAGGTCCTGCCATCCTCACAGACCTCCTACTTTGGCATATAAACTGACAGGCTCCTGTCAGACCTCTGTGGCAAGCAGCTGCTTGAGGGGGTATTTTTTTATAGTAACAAAGCAATGGGAAAGAAGTTGTTTAGGTACGTAGACATATTTAGTTGTTTGGTTAAAGAATATACACATACTGTATGTTTAGATCTAAATTACATTAACTTCGCATACAAGACGAAATGATAAGTAACTATATTAAAAAACTTCTGAAGACACGTTGAGAATTATAATTTTAGTTGAATTTTTTCAATTTTTTAATGCAAAAATTTAAATGTAAAAAAATTTTCCCTATTATTTATAATAGCAGAAACATCCTTTATTTCAATATATGATTGATACTCATTTTAGAGGAAACTATCAAGTTACATTTCCATCATGGATAGCCAAGTCAGAATCAGAAAGATATTCTTTTGATTCTGCATTTTGATTCTTTAGATTTCACAGCAGAACTTTATTAGTGCTGCTCCTCTTTGGTCTTTCTTTAAAATTTCAAGATAAAGACATTGTTATTCTTTCTGATTCTGATCAGAAATCAGAATCAGAAAGATATCGTCAACACTAATATCCCTGGAATAATTTAAAAAATTTATGATGAAAAAATAATCAGAATTTTGGTTCATCATTTCATAAACAACAAATTTCCAAATTCATCTTTTTTATACTGATGGATCATTTGATCCTTCAACTAATGAATCATCAAGAGTTTATTCCTCTCCTAATGATAATTATTTTGAAAGCTTCAAATTTATTACTTTTACTAATATCTTCACAGCAGAACTTTATTAGTGCTCTCCTCTTTGGTCTTTTCTTTAAAGTTTCAAGATAAAGACATTGTCATTCTTTCTGATTATGCTTCTGCACTGTTTTCTTAAACAAAATTGTGAAGATTCACATAATGCATTGCTTATTCAAGAAATCTGGGAAACCTACTCGAAGCAAATAAGAAAGGAAACAATATGACCATGAAATGATTTTCAAGTCATATTGGCTTCCAGTGCAGTGAATTTATTGATATCAAGGCTAAGGAAGTACTCAAAGAAAGAAATTATGGAATCACTCCAAACTTTCTATATGCAGTAAAATCAAAAATTAAAAATATTCCAAAAAGAACATACAAAGATTCCACACTTTCACACTTCCTTAAAATTCAACCGTAGATGTTTTTTGTATATCTGAAGTTAGCAATTTCAGTTATTTTAATATTCCTAGAAAAGTACGTTATTAAAATAAACAGAATAAGATCTGGATATTGTAATTTAAAGGACAAAGTTTACAAACTAGAGAAAATTGATAACAGTTTGTGTGATCACTGCAATTCAAAAGAAGCCATAAACTATATTTTATTGAACTGTCCAAACTTTGAAACAGAAAGACAAGAATTGTTTCATTCTCTGAGAAATGTTAGAATACAAAAATTCCATTTGAACCCTGTTTTTGAAAATGAAACCGTTAAAATTAAAAGAAAGCTTATAGATTTCTTGTAAAATTTTAAAGGAGTACGATGCATGTAATAGAATTTGATGATTGTTAATTTTTATTTCTAAATTTCCTTGATCAGATAGAGGAATTTAGTTTTATTTCCTGGTTTTCCTCAAGTGAAGGATTTTTCATTTTATTGATAATGCAAAGATAAAATCTGTCTACATAACTTCTCAATGACATACGACATCCGGCAGCTCTTGATAAATACTTCAAATAAATCGTGATATTTATCGTAAATTAACCTCCTAGCGTTTAAAGAATAATATTTTATAGCTTCATTTTGACGTTTCTTAGTTCTTGCTATTTGCCTTTGATCATTTGCTTGGAAAAGAAATCCTTCTGCATACCTCTTTTCTCTCCTGTTTGCTCTCTATAAGACGTAATGCTTGAGTGAAAAACAAAATGCCAAGATCTAATTCGACTGATATGCTATGGCGCATCAAATCTTCAGCCAGCGCTCGTTTCGGTGGTTTTCTTTTGGGAAAACACGCCGCTCTCTTCAATTCATAGGTTCTTTGATGACGAACAGGGGGATTATTGGTTTGTAGTCTTATCTGAGCATCAAGACATCAGCGAATGCATCTTACATGCTATTAACAAAAGGCAAGCCTTATTCTGCTAATGGAAACGGATTCTGCTTTTGGGATGCAAAAAGCTCAAGGTAACAGATATATGCAGAGAGAAAGATATTAGCATGATTTTAGCACAACTTTCAGATGGGAATGGATTGAACTGGAAGACAGTGCAACTTCCTACCAGAAGTATTCTGGCGTTTTCCATAACAAGTCAAAATTGCACGATACAGCAAAATAAAAGAATGGAAAGTTTTTCTCTGCGCAAATGGAAATCCATATTTTAACATCATTGCTTTTGAAATCATTAACTATTATATACGAGAAAAAATGTTATCTAATTACTCTTAGAGAGTAGATAATTTTAAACGTTTTGTATTTAAATATAGGAGAGAAATGCACACTTTAACTGCAAAGTTTATATGATGAAAATTGTTTCAACATTAAATTTAAACAGTTACTTTCTGAAAATGCAATATAGCCAAGAAACTTTTATTTTAGAAAACTGGTGTTACATGAAATTCGATCATTAGCAATAAGAATTAATTTTCCTAAAAATAGTGTCTTTTACAGCTCATAATTAAAGTAGTCTTCTTCGAAAGATTCGTATTTAATATCAAGCAATCACTGGTGAATCAAATATCACTGTCAATAATCAGGAATAAAATTTGAATTTGACAATTTTGATACCAATCAAGTTGTCAAATATTCTGTTTAATTATTAATATTCGTCCAATAATTTTTAATTTTTATATTTTTAGCTTCTTTTAAAGATTAACATATTGTGGTATCGTTAGATATTCTAAAAATAACTATTTTTTGTTAATAGTTTAAAATAGAGAACATTTCGTCTGTAAAGAAACGTAAAAAATATCCGAACTAAAGGAAACATGTTCACTTTAAAAAAGACTTGTCGATCATCCTAACTGCAAGTACTTTGGTGTCCAAAGGTAAGCACAACAGCATATTATGTCAATTGGAAACTAACTTCGAAGTTCTGTAACTTTCAAAATAAACTTCCTAAGGAAATATTTTCCCGAAGATGGATTTGATTGAGATCGTTGATTTATCTAAATTTCGATTTTAATTTATCTAATATTCGTTCATATTTTATGAGTTATTGAGAGCTGCAATATTTTACAGCAATAATGCCATTCCTAAGAAATTTATACAAAATTCAAACAATTATTTACACAAACTTCTAAAATATACGTTTATTTGATTAAACATTTTGAAATAATATTAATTATTTAAATTTTAATTTAATTTTGAGGTACATTATTCCGAATGCCATTGCTGTAAATATTCAAACCAAAATATTCAACACTCTTTAAATACAGAAAGAATCTTCTCAAAAATCGAGATTTGGAAAGATTTGATTGAAATCTGTATTTTAAATCACAGTTGTTTAGAGAAATAGCTAGATTAGAAGTCCTTAGAAGTTATAATCTCCTGCACAATATATAGGATTGTAAAACCTTTTTTGCACCACAACTTAAGTGTTTATCCTCTCATTATTAACATATTATTTTCTTAACTTCGACATCTATTAATTAATAATATAATTTAAAAAATCTCTTACGATTCTGGATAGCATATTTAAGAGACCTTTATAAAAAATATAATTTCTGAACGTGTAAAAGCCGATATAAGTATTAAACTTTCATAAGATTCGACTTATACTCTCTGAAGATGGAAGACTACTACACAGAAATTTTAAACCTCTCTTTATATTTTACAGCACTGGGCCAATAGGTCAAAACTCCTCTTCATGGTCTCGACCACTCGAAGTGATCACCCCCTCTCATTTAAAAAACTAAGACGCAGAGTCTCTCCCCCTAATAAAATTATGAGTGCCCTCCTATGTATGTATTAAAGTTTTGTGGCCGAGTGGTTAGCACGCTTGGCTACTGATCTAAGGGACCTGGGTTCGAGCCCCGGATTAGGCATGGATGTGTGTGTCATTTTTCTGCTAAGGTCCTGCCATCCTCTCAGATCTCCTACTATGGCATATAAACTGACAGGCTCATGTCAGACCTCTGTGGCAAGCAGCTGCTTGAGGGAGTATTTATTTTATTTATTTTTAAACGAGATCGTGGACCTGGAATTTGTATTCATCACACCTCCCCCCTCCTTTCTTAAGAATGTTAGTAAAACTAATAGAAGCAAAATAATTAAACATATATATAGTTCGTGAAGTTTTCAGGAAGTTTAAAGGCCTTTAAAAAATAGGGGGAAATGTTGTACTGAAATTGAATACCAGACACCAGTCTGTTGAACCTTTTTACTTTTTCCCTGATAGACTGAATTTCTTACCCCAGCTTTATTTTATTTCTAGATCCCCACCCGTCCTATCCAGTGGTATACTGGATCGGCTCGCCCGAACTGATTGTTCAAATTTATAAATATCGGTAAGCAGATGGCAACAGAAACCAGAGTTCGTCAAGAACCAGAGAAAGATGAGATCATGCCCTCAAGGAAGGCTTCCATCTGTCTTCTAACAGCTATCGAAAAAAGGATTCCCAAAGTTTATGAGGCCAAAGGTGCACCCGAATGTAAAATAAATAGCTGCGGTCACCACTCAATGCATTCTCTCTCCCAACTCTTTATTCCAACATGTTCTCATTAACAGTTGTTCCTAAACTCCAACCTCAATAATCAGCTATTTTTATTGATGTTTAAACTCATCTGCGTAATGACGCAACTAAAATGGTGTAAAGTGTTCGACCGCACCATGGCCCAGGGAGTAGAGAGCTCATGCATGACTGGCCTACATCATTTTACACTTTTAACAGTCTCCACACCATTTCATGGCTTAGGAAGTTTTCTATATAACTTACTCAGGATTCTGTCGTCAGATATATACATATCGAATTTTGTTCAATACAGTTTATGAGTAGCGTTTGAGTGATGGTGGGGGGGGGGGGGAAGGGTCCCTCTCTTACTAACCTGCATCCGGGCCCCTATAAATCTAGTTACGCCACTGCATCCGCAGTTACTACGTATAAAATTCGTTCTTTTTTACTTCAATTACTCGAAACGTAAGGAACAGAAGACGTCGCTCGTTAATGCAATGTTCCCTCTTACCATTTCCAAATCTCTTACTCCCATAACTTTAAAAGAGCCTCAAATACTCAATGGAGAACTTCTTTAAAAGTTTTTTTATCTTCTTTGTCGTTATTAATCCTAATTCTTTTTTTTTTCTTTGAAGGCAAGACGATTCAGACTTTACTCGAGCTCAGATAATCCGTCAGTTTAAAAGATTTTAGTTTCTACAGGAAGGCAACACTTCACGACGAGCCAGCCTCCTCGCCATCTTGATAAAGAAAATAAGCTTCGAAATCGCATCATTCTGTTTCTAGGTTTCTTTTTTTTCTTGTCAGTTAGACGTATAAGAAATATTTCGCGCTTTTATATCCGTAAGAAGTCGGCACCCTATCTGACAAGCTTTTGACGTTACTCTTGGGAATTGAAGACTCCTACTCCAAGAAACACATCTCTGTTAAGATATATAAAAAAGCTACCTGATTCTACTTCAACTGGTAGCACTTTTCCAGTTGTGTAGCAGCATAAAAATAACGAAACGATAGCAACGCTCTGTTACGAGATTGACGAAAGACTGAACTTTACTTTTCACCGAACTTGTTCGCGACGTAAAACAGTTTGATTCGATTTGATACCAAAGAAGGAAACTTTCAGCAAGCAGTTACGGCAAAAGGGTAACTACTAAATAAAGCTGATCTCAGTTTACTGCTTCTGTTTTTGCCACGGAGGGTCAACTTTCGGCAATATTTAGCTTAAATCCGTAACAAATCTAAGTGTTAGAGTTTGACTATTATTTATTTGCAAAATTCTTTCATCTGCGATCGACTCTGATATCTAAATTTCTCTTTCGTTCAAATCAATACAAATTTGCATCTTGACTTCGCCGTCTTCTAAATCTATGATTCTTATTCTTATCTTATCCACTATCAAATGGTTTTTAATAGGATAGTGATAACACTATATTCTAAACCAGCAATTCAAATATTTATTTGCTTCGACTAATAAGGAAAACAAATAATGTCTGAGTGAAATGTTAAAGTACACTGCTTTACAAAATATTAGAGAATTACCATGTTATGTCATTGAAATCTACCTTCGAAGCTCTATAACTTTTAAAATATGCATTTAATGGAAACTTGTGACAGAAGACAAATTAAAGATCATAATCAAATCTATTTAAATTTCGATTTTCAACACTATTTGTTCAGTATTTAAAGAGTTATGGTAGCCATAATATTTCATAACAATAATGCGTAATAAGACGATCTCATAAATTAATCAAAACTTAAATAATTAATTATTTCAAATCAGTAAATAAGATAAAGATACCTTTTAGAAGTTTGAATAA
The DNA here is from genome assembly GCA_038380435.1 of Ryuthela nishihirai. NCBI lineage: Eukaryota > Metazoa > Arthropoda > Arachnida > Araneae > Heptathelidae > Ryuthela > Ryuthela nishihirai. The sequence goes on from JAWZYU010000016.1 coordinate 17,325,584, forward strand.
TGGTAATTTCAATATTAGACAATTTTGAAAGATTTTTATAGATCAATATAATTTATTTGTTAAATATTCTAATTTCCATAATTTTTCAAATACTAAACGAATATGGTTGAAAGAACAATTTTTAGCAGACTTGATCACAATCTTTATCTTCAATTGCATTTTTCCTTTAAATGCACATTTTAGAAATTATAGAAATTTTAAATTGGATTTCCATGACAAAACATGGAAATTCTCTAATATTTTGGTAGAAGAGTGTATTTACAATCTGATGATGATTTGCCCGTATGTATAACTATAGATTAGCGAATAATGTTATAAACAGGGTATCTAAAGGCCTCAGAAAGAGGAAGAGACGTAGGATGCGTGGACAGACAAGTCAAACAGAACCTTGTTAAAACTGGTCTATAGTGGCCAAATGCACCAAATGTAGTGTAGCTTTTTGGGTTGGGTTGTTTTACCTCTGAGCGGCACTTTTTTGCACACCATGGGCTAAATGGCCAGGTCATCTGGACCCCGAAGGCTCAGAGAAGGTTGGGGGAGGGGACCTACTGGAACAGCTGTTGGGAGACAGATGGTAGCCCTCTGTCAAGGCCATCCAGCGTGTTCTTTAACGTGCACAGGGTATGGCTCTCCCGCACACGGGGCCACGGCTTAACGTCCCATCCGACGGACGGCGGCCTTTCCAAGCCCATCGGTGTCCCCTACTGACCGTGGGAAGGGTGGGGAATTCTGCGGAGATAAATCTCAACGCTGACCCAGCTGGGACTCGAACCTGGGAACTACAGATTACGAGCCTGGCGCGCTACCGACTGAGCCACCCCCGCCCCATAGTGTAGCTCAGGAGACATGTGTTTGGAGAATAAATTGCACAATCTGGTTGGACTCAGTAGCCCATGGCTGCTTGAGAATGATGATGGTGATAAAAAAATCTTCTTTATTATTTCCTACGTCCGATCACAGAGATGTGCACTCTATAGCCAGCGAGGAGGCAAGATTCTGATGCTCGTCGAGTGAATGTAGATAATTACTATTAATTTCACGTGGTTAAAAATTACCATTCGATTTAATGCACTCTATGCTTATTCTAATAGAGAAACTGTAAGAGAAAGTATGAAGTCAAGCAGTAAGTAGATACAAGTTATGAGTATCGCAAAAATTTTGATCACGATTCACGGAAATTACATCTAAAACGAATTTTGCATTAATGAGTTTGGCCCTTGTTGCCTCTATTATAACGTCCAGTCAAGGAAAGACTACCGCAGGATAAGTACACTCGCTCCAAAAAGTATCCGAACACTATGGTTGATTACGGAATTCAGAAAAAATACCTGGCAACGATTTTTTTAGAAATTAGTGATCTGGCAACCTTCGTGTCACGTGACACGAAGGTTGCCAGATCACTAACACGAAGGAATCAAATATTCTTTCCTTTTTGGCTTTTATGCAATGCAATCTTTTATGTAATTTTAATTTTTTTATATAATTCTTCCCTGGTCACATTTCTCTTGTGAGTCGCTATTTAAACATCCTTATCACAATTCCTAGGCTAATGACAGATCAATAACCTGGTACGCTACTCTCGATCAGAAAGGGAACACCGAAGAGGTTCGAAAAGTCGCCGCCCGTCGGATGGGACGTAAAGCCGTGGCCCCATATGCAAGAGAGCTCTGTGCACAGTCAAGAACACGGTAGATGGCCTTGACGGGATGCTACCATATGTCTCCTAATAGCTGTACAGTGAGTCTCTTTTCCTAAACCTTCTCTGAGCCCTTGGGGTCGTTGTGCCTGGCCATTTACCCCAGTGTATGAAAAACAAGTGTTAATAACCTAGCTCAGTATATCAATAATCTAGCAATCAGCCAATTAATTAAGTCGATGACTTATCTATTAAGCAATGACCTACAAGAACCGTCGAATTATCAAATGCGCAGTTTCGTAATCTTCAAGTTGATCCTCACCCACTCTGCCATTGGAAAAATATTACCTTATATATCATCAGACTCAATGCTTTGTTTTGGGGAGGGGGTGGCTCAGTCGGTAGCGCGCCAGGCTCGTAATCTGTAGTTCCCAGGTTCGAATGCCAGCTGGGTCAGCGTTGAGATTTATCTCCGCAAAATTCCCCGCCCTGCCCACGGTCAGTAGGGGACACCGATGGGCTTGGAAAGGCCGCCGTCCGTCGGATGGGACGTTAAGCCGTGGCCCCGTGTGCGGGAGAGCCATACCCTGTGCACGTTAAAGAACACGCTGGATGGCCTTGACGGGAGGCTACCATCTGTCTCCCAACAGCCGTTGCAGTGGGTCCCCTCCCCCAACCTTCTCTGAGCCTTCGGGGTCCATGTGACCTGGCCATTTAGCCCATGGTGTGCAAAAAAGTGCCGCTCAGAGGTAAAACAACCCAACAAATCAATGCTTTGTTCCAGAAACAAGGTTAGTAACTTTATTATAGTTTTGTGTTCCCTGCGTGTAGCAAAGATTGAGTGGATCGCTCGTTGCACAGAAGAAAGCTTTAACTGATCTCGACTCACTAGTCTAGACTGAAGTATATCATTCAATGTTCTCTTTTTTACGATCACGCAGACTCATAAATTTGATATTCTTATACATCAAGCTACCTTAGGAGGATAAATGCTCTTTCTGAGGAAAAAAATAGATCGGTAAAGGCAACGTACAACTGTCGAACGTATAGAGACGATTCAATCTACTTACCATGAATATCCAATTTGATCCATTTGACGAGCGGCACGACGGTGGCATTGCTCTCGACACGACACAACAGACGTGACTCTAGATCCCATCGAGACAAAACAAACCGAGCCGTGGCGATGACGTCACTCGAACCGTCATCCGCCGTTTTGATAGCCGTTTTAATCGACAGAGGAGATGTGCTGTTCCACAGCGTAACGTGAGGAGGCGGCCTGCCACCGGTAGATCGACAGTCGAGGATGAATGTCAATCCTTCCATGTAGGGACCCAATGTTGAAGCGTTGTTCACAGGAGATCCTTCAACGTACAGTTCTGGTTCTCGGGGGGTCACTAAACAAATACGAGAAAAGACAATTCGTGAGGTTTATTTATCATATTTAATATTTATAGGCAAAAATTATTGAGTTATAGAAATTACACTGTTCACAACAGCGGTGTTTTCATGTGAATTCAATTCATTCAACATTTTAGGGGTAAACGTCCTTTGAACAAACCGCAGGATATCTCATAGAGTTTGAAACTCATAGTAGAACAATAGTTCCCACAATAGGGGAGAAATTTTCGATCCAGAAAGAATGATCTTGACCCCGGAGGATCAATACGTACAGTAGCTCAAAAAAGTATCCGAACACTACGGTTGATTACAAAATTCAGAAAAAATATCTGGCAACGATTTTTTTTAGAAATTAGTGATCTGGCAACCTTCGTGTCACGTGAAACGAAGGTTGCCAGATCACTAATTTCTAAAAAAATCGTTGCCAGATATTTTTTCTGAATTTTGTAATCAACCGTAGTGTTCGGATACTTTTTTGAGCGACAGTACCAAGGCAGATACGAAGTATGTTGTTGCGGAACCCATCAAAATTGGGGTTGGCTTAGTCGGTAGCGAACCAAGCTCATAACCTAATGATACTTAATTCGAGTTCACACTATGCCTGCTTCGAGGTTTTTTTTTTCTAATCTGTACTCTGTCTCCTTTTTTTATTCTAAAACATGAAACCAAGGAGGTTGGGGCTATTGATCCCTCTATTTTGTAGCATAATCCTGAGGGAGATTGGGCTGAAAAAGACCCCCATTGGCTCCACTCAATGTAAAGCAGACATAGATCTAGAAAAAAAAATAATGTGGTGGGAAGAGAGTGATTCGAAGGAAAGTAGGGGGAGGCAAGATCGAGTAGGAGACAGAATCTTCGTCACTTTCGTTTTTGATTATTTTATCTGCATATAGTATTGGACTATTTTGTCACTTTCTCTTGTGATTGATATGGTTGTATTACTGGGCTGGGGCGGGGGTGGCTCAGTCGGTAGCGCGCCAGCTCGTAATCTGTAATTCCCACGTTCGAGTCCCAGCTGGGTCAGCGTTGAGATTTATCTCCGCAAAACTCCCCGCCCTGCCCACGGTCAGTAGGAGACACCGATGGGCTTGGAAAGGCCCCCGTCCGTCGGATGGGACGTTAAGCCGTGGCCCCGTGTGTGAGAGAGACATACCCTTTGCACGTTAAAGAACACGCTGGATGGCCTTGACGGGAGGCTACCATCTGTCTCCCAACAGCTGTTCCAGTGGGTCCCCTCCCCCAACCTTCTCTGAGCCTTCGGGGTCCATGTGACCTGGCCATTTAGCCCATGGTGTGCAAAAAAGTGCCGCTCAGAGGTAAAACAACCCAACCAACCCAAAATTACTGGGCTATCTTGCTACGTTCTCTTGTGATTATTTGATTTATTTGTAGTAATGAGATAAGCAAAAAAATATAAAGTTCATGTTCCAAGTAAGCTTAGGTTTGGATAATATTCTGATATTTTCTGCTTCGCCATCGATTTTATTCAGTGACACTAGTAAACGGGTTAATAAAAAAAAGCAGTCCAAGAGCCTTAAAAAGTAGAGTATTTAAAAATGTTAAGCACATTGTTTCTTTGTTCCTTTTCTCACTTGTGTGCTAACTGACTCGTCTAAGTTTAGTTGAAGAAATCATTTTAACAAGCAATAAATTTAAAAGAGGATTAAATGTAGGATGGAATTTAAACAATTAGTGTTATGCATGGGAAACGTGAAAAAACATTACAATAATCTCCAAGATTAGAAAGAAAATGAAGTGTTTTATCTCTAACTGAAATTAAGCGGAGGAATAGATTTTTTTACCCTCTATTGCAAACAGTATTGTGACTACAGGGGATGAATTTGCAAAAATGTATTTACGACATTCTAGCAAAATAGTTCCCAAAAAACCCTATAATGCATTTGTTATGTTTTGGGGAAAAGAAAAATTTAAAAAATCTGTTTTTAGTAATCATTAAATCTTTGAGAAAATCTTATAACTTAAAAAAGTTGATTTTAACAGATATTCAATAAAAGAATTCCACATTCTGACTCAACTTTAAATATCGAAAAGTACGAAACATCATGTGTATCCAAAACGCTTTGAAAATGAGCTTTTGGGAGGTTTTGAATACACTAAGGAGGAATGGAACAGCAAAATCTGACAATCGAAAAAGGCAAAAACCAAAGTTTTTTCATCCTTTCTTCATATATAATATTGTAAAATCCAAAAAGTCTTTTTGTAAACCATCTCTGGGTGCGTTCAAGATTTTTGATGTCTGATATTAGATGAGATGTCGTACAGGTGAGGCGTTTCTAGTGAGGATCTAATGAAAGTCACAAATGCGCGAATTAGGGAATCAATGTCACATTCACCATAATATTTCAGAATTAGGAAAACAGTGCAATTAGCCTTTCTGACAATGTTACTGAAGGGGTCACCTAACATTAACTGTGATGAGAATAGCACTCCTAAGTTTTTCTGCGTCTGTACATTTGTAATTGGATCATTTGTGAAGTTGGATTTATAGTGAGGATTCTTGCTTCCAAGGTACAGAACACTTGATTCGTCTCTTGATATAGGAAGTTCGTATTTTAAACTCCATTGGTAAATGTCGTCACAAGCAGTTTATAACGAATTACGTTATTCTTCATTGCTGGAGGTACAAAAGAAATTAAAGTCATCTGCATATGCTGTACTTTGTGTAGGACGAAGAATACTGGGAATTTCAGAGGTGAAGATTATGAAGAACAATGTGCCTAGAACGGTTCCTTGTATAACTCCACTGTCGACGGTTCTGATAGAGGATAAACTATAGAATCAGAAACTTCATTTTTGCTTAGTCAGAAGACATCATGAGCTTCCATCTACAATCATAGAAAAAACAGTAAGCTAAAGGAAATTTTTAGCAAACAATTCGGTTTTCAAACAGTTTACTAAAGTCAAGGTGCTTCTCTGGGAGCAAGGTAAAGAGAAGTTTCTTGTCTCAAAGCACAACACATAAAGCATACGTTCCGTTCCCAAAGCAGCAATAAAATGAAAGAAGCGCAGGTGGCGAGTACCAGCAATAGTTTTAACTCTCCATGAATCCGTTTAACCAATGCTTTTTCTGATGCACTCTTTCGACCCAGTGCACATAGAGCCCAATCCTTCCAGAGAGCAACGATACTTGAAAACACAGTAAGCGATTTATTTCACAGACAATATGGATTTCTCTGTCGCTCGTCACACAAAAACAGTGACTCATACCTCAGCTGACAAAATTCCCTTTTCTTTCCTCCAGAGGGAGATAGCTTCGAGAGAAATCTCACAAACTTGAAAAGTTTGGGAAAAAAGTGTTGAAAACAATATTTGACAACAACCCCTTTTCTTGTGTTTAACAGATAAATCTGTTTTCTGCTGTATATGCTTTATTATATCGGTAAGGGAAACTAGGAGCATCTTTATATACCTGCTGTTCCGATGCTGCATATTCTACAGCACTTCTTTTGGAATATTTTGCTTGATTTGGTAGGGTCATTATGACTGTTCGCAATTTGTAACTCAAAAAAAGTTTTAAAGAGTGTTTAAAAGAGATGGGGTAAAAAAAAAACTCTTATTAGTACACATTGTCTCAGACTGACAACATTAAAAAAATCAGCTACACCAGTTACAAGACTAATAAACTATTAAAATATTCCGCTACACTAGCTACAAGACTACTTAAACTAATTCAGCACATAGCGTAAAAGGCAATAAAACTAAACTCAAGAAGATATTTTAAAATTCGGAACAAGTTCATTCCAAACCTTACAGTAACATTCATTCATCATTTAAAACAGGGTTTTCCAAACTGGATAGTTCATTAATTATTCAATTAATATTATTATAATCAATAATCTAGGTAGCACCATTTTACTGCTGAAGTTAACTTCCAGTTCAAGATTTATATGAATCCTCTGTTCTCCAATTCATGCATTATGTAGTACGCAATAATAGATACGAATACTATACTACCATTGTATCTGACTCATGCTTACTAAATAAAACCCATTTAGTGCATGGCTGGTTATTGGTAAGTGCTGCATTTAAAGTGATAAAGTCAATCAACAAAATCTCGCCATCCAAAATCATAAACAATCAGAGAAAAATCTTAGATCAAGTGCACTTACACTACATTTCAAAAATTAACCGGACACAACCATGTTATTTGAATGGAAACTCACATTCAAAGCTCCCTGACTTTGAAAATAAGGTTTTTTTTTATGAAGAGATGTTACTGTTTTTAGTTTCACTCAAATCTTTCTAATTATCTATTTTCCGCAATATTCGTTTAATATTTAAGAATTGTGGAAGCTGAAACATTTAACTGTAACTTTTGCTACACACATGAAAATTTACTTCAAACGAAAAAACACGACTGTTTTTTTTATGACAATTTCAACGTTCCTTCAAGAAAGTGATGTTTTGCACAGAATATAAACTAATAATGTACATTGGCGATTTTTTAACAGATTTGGTGGGCATTCCTATTATCTGATTTGATTTTCAGATTTCTTTTTTTCTCACTAGCCTACTCTCAGTTGCCTGGTGGGCTTATCCCCTGCAGACATGGGCGTCCGCAGAGGGGGGCAAATGGGGCACTTGCCCCGCCCCCCTGGGATCGAGTAAAAATTCTTGTTTCAATTAATTCTTGCTTCCGTTTTATTGAAAATTTATATACATTATGTATGTGTTTTTGTGTTGATGCAATACTGTATCCTATAATCTACTTGTGAAAAAAACAACAAAATAATTAAATAATTAAATAAAAATTTATTGATGTAATTATTTGTCTCCAGGCTTCACCCCCCCCCCCCCTGGAAAATTTTCTACGGACGCCCATGCCTGCAGAGCTCGGCTTCGGAGAAGGAAGTCGTTTTCTTTCTTCTTTTCCTGACTTGCCTCTTTTTTCTCTACTTTTCAGAAAAACCCTAAAATAATATCTTAATAATATTATCTGTGTGGATCCCTTCATATTTTTTTGTCATAGTCATTCTTACAAGTCATTCATAGTCATTTGTTACGAATTATTCTATAGATATAAACCCGAGGGGCCAGCTCAAGTGGTAATGAAGACTCTGAATGATCTTGACGGGAGGCTGCCATGTATCTCCTAACATGAGTCCAGTGTCCTTGTGTCCCTTCCCCCAACCTTCTCTGAGCCCTTGTGTCCCTTCCCCCAACCTTCTCTGAGCCCTTGTGTCCCTTCCCCCAACCTTCTCTGAGCCCTTGTGTCCCTTCCCCAACCTTCTCTGAGCCCTTGTGTCCCTTCCCCAACCTTCTCTGAGCCCTTGTGTCCCTTCCCATAACCTTCTCTGAGCCCTTGTGTCCCTTCCCCAACCTTCTCTGAGCCCTTGTGTCCCTTCCCCAACCTTCTCTGAGCCCTTGTGTCCCTTCCCCAACCTTCTCTGAGCCCTTGTGTCCCTTCCCACAACCTTCTCTGAGCCCTTGTGTCCCTTCCCACAACCTTCTCTGAGCCCTTGTGCCAATCAATCTGGCCATTTAGCCAATTGTGTGAAACATGTGCCGCTTAGACGTAAAACCCAACCCATAATGCCATCTATATGTATATTGGCATTACCGCATACCGAATTGCTGCTCAATATTCGGTGCATGGATTGCTGCCTTTTCATATGCATGCGAAAAAAAACAACAGCTCAAAGGGAGATTTTCTTTAGAGCTTGAAGCCTAAATTTGCTTATTCCTCAAAAGCAGATATTTAATCAAAATGTTAAATAATTAAAGATTATTAGAAAAATGTAATTTGAGCCTACACAATGGCTTGTGATGTTCAGTTTTTTAATCTAGTCACTTCGTTTTTCACCTTATCAAGTTTACAAGTAATTTACTTCTCTGATATTCAAGCAGCATCATTTACCTTAATCACTTCATTCTTTTTATCCTCAGGAAAGTCTAATCTGCTCGAAGAAGCATCATTAATTTCCTCGCGATATTAACGTTGCCTCCAAAAAAGAAGCAATCTCTGTTGTAACCTGAGATTGTCTAATATTACACTCCTAATCTTTCTTAAAAATCTTCAAGCAAGTAAAACAACATTTCTTAGAAACGTTGAGAAACCTGATTACCTACGTATATTTTAAAAGATCACGATTATGATTTACACTTCTGTTTAGCACATTAAATGAAACTATACTACCGATCGTCCTTAAATAGATATAACATGATTTGATTTATTTATGTAAATAGTTTTCTAGCCTTTGGAGCTCCACCTTATCAATCTACATGCAACACTCAGGAGAATTGATGGGCTTGGAAAGGCTGCCGTCCGTCGGATGGGACGTTAAGCCGTGGCCCCGTGTGCGGGAGAGCCATACCCTGTGCACGTTAAAGAACACGCTGGATGGCCTTGACGGGAGGCTACCATCTGTCTCCCAACAGCTGTTCCAGTGGGTCCCCTCCCCCAACCTTCCCTGAGCCTTCGGGGTCCATGTGACCTGGCCATTTAGCCCATGGTGTGCAAAAAAAGTGTCGCGCTCAGAGGTAAAACACCCAACCCAACCTATGAGAATTGATGGATGAACAGAATATTTGTCAGGCACAAGTAATATGTAAAAATATGTAAATTTATGTACAGTTGGAATAGAAAATTTCAACGAGTTATTTAGCCGAATATTTCATAAGATAATTCCAATACTTATGCAATGAAATAAACAGAAAGGAACGTAGTTTATGTTTCTTACACTCGGTAATATAGAAAGCTTTCATTATGTAGTCCATAAGATCCAGCAATCAATCACAAATTATGACAATCAATAGAGTCAAAAGCCTTTTTGAAATCTACAAATCTAGTAACCACAGGTTTCTGAAACTCTACACATTTCTCAAGAATCTGCCTAAATGAAAATATTTGATGAATACATCCTCCACCACACCCACACTAATCATCATGCAGTTGCACATCAACCAAATTTTTAATCCTATCAATCACAATAATGCAAAGAACTTTACTTGAAAAAGGAAGTAGACTGATAACACAAGAACTACGTTATCTTTTTTTTCAAAAATAGGGATAATAACAGCTCTAGTAAAATCCTTAGGTAAAACACCTTTATCGAAAAAATTATTCAAAATTTCACTCAGCCATGGGACAACACAAACGCTTTCAGCAGTTTAGCGGTAATTTCATCCCCCCTTAGGGATTTATGTATTTTTAAGTTAGAGATAGCAAAATTGACTTCAGAATGTGATGGAGGGTCAACAATAAAGCCAATAATACATCTTTCATTATTAAAAACAATGGGAGTAGAACTAACCACATTGTTTAGAACATCACTGAAATGTTCAGCACACCTAGCCATGACAGAATCCTCATCTTCTATAACCTTACCTTGTTTATTCTTCAATCCCTGTTTACTTGTCTGTTTTCAACCAAACATTTACTATCTGGTACAGCTTTTTGCTGTTGTGTTGTCTAACAGCTTCCTCGGCTTTGTCAGCGAAACCGTCAAGCCAAAGTTTCTTATAAGTAGCTAACTGATCCTTTACACGTTAATTCTACTCTTTGTAATGCGGTCTGTTAGGCTTAGGAGTGTGTTGATTAAAATTATTCCTGCAAACACTCCTCATCACTGGTATCGAAACCTTTGACCTCGACGAACTCATGACATCGAAATTCCCCAATTCTGAGATATACGACTCATAATATACCGAGGCATCAATTTTCAGCTTTCGAGCACTGTTAGATCTACGTGTATATATTTGGCATTTGACCTTAAAGGAGCCCTCAATCCCACCCCCACCCCGTAGTCGAAATTTCATAACGTTTCCAAGATCTACCAAAATACCCCTAGATACCGACTTAAATATTTCTACGGGTCGTATATATATCAAAGGTTTATCTACATTTGACCTTAAAGTATACGTCGGAGGTCACATTTCGATCTTTTCCTCCTGAGATCTACGACCCGGTTGGGTTGTTTTACCTCTGAGCGGCACTTTTTTGCACACCATGGGCTAAATGGCCAGGTCACATGCACCCCGAAGGCTCAGAGAAGGTTGGGGGAGGGGACCCACTAGAGCAGCTGTTGGGAGACAGATGTTAGCCTCCCGTCAAGGCCATCCAGCGTGTTCTTTAACGTGTTCTCTCCCATACACGGGACCACGACTTAACGTCCCATCCGACGGACGGCGGCCTTTCCAAGCCCATCGGTGTCCCCTACTGACCGTGGGCAGGGCGGGGAATTTTGCGGAGATAAATCTCAACGCTGACCCAACTGGGACTCGAACCTGGGAACTACAGATTACGAGCCTGGCGCGCTACCGACTGAGCCACCCCCGCCCCACCCTCTACGACCCGGATTACCCTAAGTAATCCTAGAACAAATGTTCAGAACTCTACCATTTTATGCATCGAAATCACAATTAGCGTTGGGTTGTTTTACCTCTGAGCGGCACTTTTTTGCACACAATGGGCTAAATGGGCAGGTCACATGGACCCCGAAGGCTCAGAGAAGGCTGGAGGAGGGGATCCACTGGAACAGCTGTTGGGAGACAGATGGTAGCCTCCCGTCAAGCGTGTTCTTTAACGTGCACAGGGTATGCCTCTCCCGCACAGGGTATGTGTGCACAGGGTGTGTCTCTCCCGTGTGGAGACAGATGGTAGCGCCCCAGCGTGTTCTTTAACGTGCACAGGGTATGTCTCTCCCGCACACGGGACCACGGTTAACGTCCCATCCGACGGACGGCGGCCTTTCCAAGCCCATCGGTGTCTCCTACTCACCGTGGGCAGGGCGGGGAATTTTGCGGACATAAATCTCAACGCTGACCCAGCTGGGACTCGAGCCTGGGACCTATAGATTACGAGCCTGACGTGCTACCGACTGAGCCACCCCCGCCCCAGAATTAGCGTGATTCCATACCAGTCACTCACTCAGTCAATCAATCATTCACAATCGTCTACAGATATACAGTCGAACTTGGTTGTAAAGTGCACGGAAATAAAGAGATCGCGGCTATAATGACCAAAAAGCCATAATGATTTTTATTTACGCATATTCCCATACAGTTGCTCACTTATATAACGAGCGTACTAGCATGAAGCAAAAATCGATCTCGACTCTTGTGTCTGTGGTGTAATCAGATGACTTTTGTTGAATGTCATAGCATCGAACTGCTGAGGAGCCATGTCATGAACCAGAGATAACAAAGAGCGCAGGAAACAATTGCCAAACAACAGCAACATCAGCAAGCCATCTATGACTGAGACCGAAAAGAAGACCTCTTAACTGTTGTGGCAACAAACGTAAATAGCAGTAGTTTATCGATATTTTGTAGACACAATTTCGTTTGTTACTTGGTCTTTACTAATATTGGTATTCTTTATAATAACCCTGCATTAGTCAGAGACCGAGAATTTTTTCGCAAACGGACAGCAGGTTTTCAACAAAACGGGAAGATATTTTCGGCGTCGAAAAATCAGGGATATTTTTCAAATGACTTTATCCGTCTCGAAAAATTCGGGATATTTTTCAAATGACCTTTTTCGGTCTTGAAAAATTTGACTTTTTTTAAAGAAATTTTTTTACGGGGAAATGTTTTCTAATTTTCTCACTTCAGACTAATTTTATGCTGTGTTACCTATCAAATCGGGGCGGGGATGGCTCAGTCGGTAGCGCGCCAGGCTCGTAATCTGTAGTTCCAAGGTTCGAGTCCCAGCTGGGTCAGCGTTGAGATTTATCTGCGCAAAAATTCCCCGCTCTGCCCACGTTCAGTAGGTGACACCGATGGGCTTGGAAAGGCCGCCGTACGTCGGATGGGACGTTAAGCCGTGGCCCCGTGTGCGGGAGAGAGCCATACCCTGTGTACGTTAAAGAACACGCTGGATGGCCTTGACGGTAGGCTGCCATCTGTCTCCCAACAGCTGTTCCAGTGGGTCCCCTCCCCCAACCTTCTTTGAGCCTTCGGGGTCCATGTGACCTGGCCATTTAGCCCATGGTGTGCAAAAAAGTGCCGCTCAGAGGTAAAACAACCCAACCCACTACGTCATAACAAAGAAATTTTGTGAGCTTTTCGACATTTTGAGCCCACAATTACTTTCGTTACCTAATTATTCAACAAAATATAACACTTTAAAATATGACTATTTCTTAATTGGTCTATTTTTGGTATTACTTTTCTTTCTTATCTTAGCTCCACCATATGGCAAAGAATATCTGTTTACACACTTGAAATATGTCTTTCGAAAACCAAATTTGGTCTGTTTTGTGCTGGATGAACATCGCTTTTAACTTGAAAGCAGATTCTGTACAGATTCATTTCCAGAATATTATCTTTAACAAACTACCTGTGATACCAGAATTGCTCGGACGAGAATTTTATGCATATGGCAAAAATAAAACGAAGAACAAATATGTGCTTAAAAATATTTTTACAGGACTGTAAATCTAAGACGCTAAATGAGGTGTGTGATGCTCTGCGAAACATTAAGGAAGGAAACGAGTGTAGTTAATGATAATGGGATTTGAAAAATAAAACAATGTTCATTTATGTATTACGTATGTGAAAAATGAGAGCAACTAAAAAGTATTAAATTTAAATGAGCAACTGGAATTTTTTTAAATTTCGTTTAGTAATAATTTTAAAAGAGTTAGTTATAGTTGTTTTGCTACTGATCACTATTTTTTGCAAACAATGTGCTAAATATCCAGGTTACAAGGACCCCCAAGAGCTCAACATGTAAGAGTGGGTTGGGTTGTGGGTTATTTTACCTCTGAGCGACACTTTTTTGCACACCATGGGCTAAATGGCCAGGTCACATGGACCCCGAAGGCTCAGAGAAGGTTGGGGGAGGGGACCCACTGGAACAGCTGTTGGGAGACAGATGGTAGCCTCTCGTCAAGGCCATCCAGCGTGTTCTTTAACGTGCACAGGGTATGGCTCTCCCGCACACGGGGCCACGGCTTAACGTCCCATCAGACGGACGGCGGCCTTTCCAAGCCCATCGGTATGTCCCCTACTGACCGTTGGCAGAGCAGGGAATTTTGCGGAGATAAATCTCAACGCTGACCCAGCTGGAACTCGAACCTGGGAACTACAGATTACGAGCCTGGCGCGCTACCGACTGAGCCACCCCCGCCCTCTCAACATGTAAGAGATCCGTATCTACTGGACAAAAGATAGATGGAATCCTCCCATCATGGCTGCTCAATCTACTGCGCGCCAGGCTCATAATATGAAGTTCCCAAGTTCGACTTCCAACTGCGTCAACTTTGAGATTTATCTTCGCAAAACTCCCCGCCCTGACCACGGTCAGTAAGGGACACTGATGGGCTTGGAAAGGCCACCGTCCTTTGCATGTGGGACGTTAAGCCGTGGCCCCGTGTGTTCGACAGCCTATCTTACTTGTACGTGTACTTGATGAATGCTTTATTTAATTTCTGTTCGACATCACGTGAAATGAGATATACTTCCTCTAAAGACCACTATGAACAGTATTGCCAATTCACACTTCAGAAAATAAGTTAGACCAAGCGCTAAAAAAAAATTTTGGCATGAAAAAAGTAAAATTTTTATTGTTTAAGAAAAACATTTCTTTAGAGAACATTTTTTTTTTGTTGTCCAAAGAAATCTCCCTATTTCGGTGAAATGTCTCTCTCTGGTGACATCTCTCATTTTGTAAAATTGAAGCATGATTTAAAAGTAAAATAGACTTAAAAATTTAACGTAAGCAAAATTTTAATTGTTAAAAAGTGGTTTAGAAAACGCAGAAATTAAAAGGAAAAGTCATTTTTTTAATTTAAAAAAAGCTTAATTCAAAATTTTCCACGCTAGACAATTTTCATGATCTTATTTCAAAAGCTATTAAACGCATTCTGTGCAGAAAATAGTGCTAAGGTTATTCCTAATGTTACAAAAACTGAAATAATTTTCAGTTGTTTGTATCCCAGGATTTGACGGAATGGGAGTGACTCAGTTCCCAGGTTCGAATCCTGCATGGGTCGGCGTTGAAACTTATTTCCGCTAAGCACCCACCTGCTCTCGGTTAGTAGAGGACACCAATGAGTTTGGAAAGGTCGCTGTCCTTCTGCTGAGACACAAAGTCGTGGCCCCGCTGAGTCATGGCCCCGTGTGCGGGATAGGCATACCTTAAACACATAAAACCACGCTGGATGGCCTTGACGGGAGGGTACCATCTATTCCCTAACAACTGTCCAGTACGTCATTTCCCCTCAAACTTCTCGGAATCCTTGGGGTCCTTGGACCTGGCCATTTAGCTCATTGTGTGTAAAAAAGTGCCACTTAGAGGTAAAAATATCCAACCAGCATTGAATAGATTCAAGGATTTCATTATTTATTCAGAGGGACAGAGTGATTAACATAATTGGCTTAGGAAACTCTTGCTGAAACGAACAAAATGTTGAGTTATTTTACCTCTGAGCTGCACATTTTTGCACACAATTGGCTAAATGGCCAGGTCACAAGGGTCCGGAGAACATTGGAGAAGAGATCCATGGAACAGCCGTTAAGAGACAGATGGAAGCGTCATGTCAAGGTCATCCAGAATATTTTTTATCGTACACAGAATATTACTCTTCTGCACACGGTGTCACGTCTTAACGCTCAATCCGACGGACAGTGGCCTTTTAATGAAAGGGGCACAAAGATTCAAATTTGACAAAATCTACATGAAACATTTATCCCTCAAGCAGCGGCTTGTCAAAGAGCTTCGACAGCAGCTTGTTAGTATAATACGCCCATATAATGTACTTCGGTAGGAACACAATACAATGAACATTATGCCTCATCCGAGGCTTATTAGTTTAAAAAAATTATATCTTTTACTAAATAACATATTTTGTACTCGTATTTAATGTTAAAAATTAACAGGTCTTTTGACTTAGTCGGTAGCGTGCTAGACTCGTAATCTGCAGTTCTCAGGTTCGAGTCCTAGCTGGGTAAGCGTAGAGATTTATCGCTGCAAAACTCCCCGCCTTTACCCCGGTTAGCACGAGACACCGATGGGTTTGGAAAGTCCGCCGTTGGTCGGATGGGATGTTAAGCCGTGACTCAGTGTGCGGGAAAGTCATACTCGGTGAATGTTAAAGAGCACGCTGGAAGGACGGGAGACTATCATCTGTATCTCAACAGCTGTTCCAATGTGTCCCCTCTCCCAACTTTCTCTGAACCTTCGGGGTCCTTGTGATCTGGCCATTTAGCCCACTGTGTACAAAAAAGTACCGCTCAGAGGTTAAACAACCCAACATATCATGGCCATTCATCGTGTTCTTTAAAGGGCAAAGGTTATGACTCTCCTGAATAAGAGAGCCATAATGTTTTAACCTATGGATGTCTTCCTTTCTAAGTCTATCAATGTCTGCTTTATCAGTGAGGAAAGAGTTAGGATTAGCTGAGAGAAAAACCTAAACATAATTAATTTTTAAGTGGTTCCTTTTCTTCGTGAGCTGACCAAAAATTAATAATTAATATTATTCAGCTTTAAGAAAGGCAAATACTTGAATTTGCAGCATGATTCCCAAATTGTGCACATGTACAGAGTTTCGCAGTTTTTCTGCATTCTTTTTTAAAAGATGCAGGACATAAAGAGAAGTGCTAATTAACTTTATTTTGTTAAGTACCTCCTAATCCAAATTGTTTTCGTCACGTACTACGTAATTAAACAATTTTTTTTTAATTATTATTATTTATGGGCCGTACTCCTTTTTATATTGAACCATCCCTGAACATAAGATATAATACCATACCATGGACATAAAGAAAACTGCAAAATAAATATTCACACATTATTATCATTAAGTAAAGAATGCTCTTATTTTCAGCGAAAAAAAAAATGCATCTTTCGCCAATATCAAATATTCCTTTCTTATCTGCCTTCATAAGAGGTTGAATATCCCTGGTGGTGAGAATACCACCGGTTGATTAACAGTGACCTAGACAGACTCACAAAACACCATCTCTTTCATGGAGTGGGGGCGGGGGTGGCTCAGTCGGTAGCGCGCCAGCTCGTAATCTGTAGTTTCCAGGTTCGAGTCCCAGCTGGGTCAGCGTTGAGATTTATCTCCGCAAAATTCCCCGCCCTGCCCACGGTCAGTAGGGGACACCGATGGGCTTGGAAAGGCCGCCGTCCGTCGGATGGGACGTTAAGCCGTGACCCCGTGTGCAGGAGAGCCATACCCTGTGCACGTTAAAGAAAACGCTGGATGGCCTTGACGGGAGGCTACCATCTGTCTCCCAACAGCTGTTCCAGTGGGGTCCCCTCCCCCAACCTTCTCTGAGCCTTCGGGGTCCATGTGACCTGGCCATTTAGCCCATGGTGTGCAAAAAAGTGCCGCTCAGAGGTAAAACAACCCAACCCAACCTTTCATGGAATATTCAGCGCTGCCCAGGGTTCAAACCCCAGACAGTGACATGAATGTTACAACTACGTAGGGTCGGATCTGGGTGGAGGATCTGAAAGAAGGCGAAAAATTGGTAAACACATATATATACAATCCTCATCAAAAAAATTTCCCCACCCTGAAATCGTGCGGACGATACACAACGACCAGCTAAAATTTAGTGTAACATGATCACATTTGCAGCCTGTTTAGTGAGGCGGATACATGGATATTAAGGTAACATCAGTACGAATTACGGCAATATAACCACTAATATGGTTAGGAAGTGAGTAGAAATGTTCCTGATAATGTCCTGTTCTACGGTTCTCCAGATTTGCCGCACTTGCGCCTGAAGATCCTTTACGCCATGAGCAGGAGTCAGTTCTGTTCTCAGATGTCGTTTCATGACGTCCCAGATGTGCTCAATCGGAGAAAGAGCCGGCGACCTGGCTTGCTTGGCTAGCCATGGTAGCACGGGAACAGCTTGCAGACCTGTTGAGCAACGCGTGCGGTATGTGGTCTGGAATTATCGTGCTGGAATGTGGCATTTGGCATGCTCTACAGGAATGCTAAGACCACAGGCGACAGACCTCGCTGAAACTCGCTGAGTTGATTAAACATCCTTCTACGACGTACATATGGCATTACCCTTCGATTTTAACCAGATTTACCTGTCAGGTTCAGTTTCTTTGATCTACACTGTCCATTTTTCCCCAACATCAACAACCTTCTCTACAACAAACGGAATCCATGTCTCGTTCGAAGCATTTTAAATGCAACCAGACCCATGATTTTTCCTTCATTTGCACATATCACTGTCCGCATTTCCATACTGATTTGCGTAAACGTACCTTTACTCAGTAGTAAAGAATCACAGGATACGTCCTGTACACATGGAACTCATGAAATAAGCTGAAAAAAATATAAAAAAATCCGGAAAGTTTATATGGTCACACAAGCTGAGATAAAGGTTAGCCATTGGTGGTGTAGTGGTAGCATAATTTGCATGTTTCTAAGAGACGTGTGTCCGAGTCCCACTCATGGCAAAACCAATTTTTTTTCCAGCTTATTATTTCATGAGTACAGTCGCTCAAAAAAGTATCCGAACATTATGGTTGATTACAAAATTCAAAATAAATATCTGGCAACGATTTTTTTAGAAAATAGTGATCTGGTAACAATTTTTTTAGAAAATAGTGATCTGGCAACCTTCGTGTCACCTGACACGATGGTTGCCAGATCACTATTTTCTAAAAAAAATCGTTGCCAGATATTTTTTTTTGAATTCTGTAATCAACAATAATGTTCGGATACTTTTTTGAGCGACTGTACCTTTACCCCTTCTGGGCGAGGCAATTTTCTGATGAAGAATTTTAAAGATATTACTATTAAAAACTACTAAAACAGAGAGAAAATTGATACCTCAAAGTTCTGTTTAATTTCTTATGGATCTTGCACACCCCCCCTCCCATCCTGACTTTCCTCTAGATCAGGGTCTGTGATTATGCATTACGAATCAGTAAACCTGTAATAAATATGGGTTTCTCTTTCTCTTACGATAAGCAGTAGAAAATAGATCCATTTCCTGAACTATTTTAGAAAATAAATCATCTTAAGTAATCCCTTAAATATTTTTCGCAAAAGATTCCCACTTTTCGCTTCCCCACTCGTGTTGAGCTGGGGTCATTCTTGTCTTTATTTTGTGCATTTGCCTAGTAAAATAAGATGCCTCTTAAGGCAGAAACATACATCAATGGGCTCGCAGGGCAGGTGTATCCCGCTCACAGTATGAATGCAGAATTTCTTAATATATTTCGCATGCTTGGCAAATATCATTCAACTAACAGTTTATGCTCATTCTTACAGAGAAATTGTGCGAAAATTTCTGAATTTAATCAACACGCTCTTGATACAAGAGACTTTACTAATATTTCGCAATAACTGTATCTAAAAAAAACGCTGATCTCTTATTTCTAATTTTTGTATAACTTAAATCAATATAATGCATTAATGTTCTGCGACTTATCCCTGTTGTTGGAAAATGACTCCCGCATTGCATCCAATGTTAAAAATGGTCAACGAGTTTAGAAATAAAGGTTGAATGCTAAGAGTGACGGATTTTCAACTAATTTTTAACTGGTGTTCAGCAGATATCCCTAAAAGATTCGGGGCGGGGGTGGCTCAGTCGGTAGCGCGCCAGGCTCGTAATCTGTAGTTCCCAGGTTCGAGTCCCAGCTGGATCAGCGTTGAGATTTATCTCCGCAAAATTTCCCGCCCTGCCCACGGTCAGTAGGGAACACCGATGGGCTTGGAAAGGCCGCCGTCCGTCGGATGGACGTTAAGCCGTGGCACCGTGTGCGGGAGAGCCATACCCTGTGCACGTTAAAGAACACGCTGGATGGCCTTGACGGGAGGCTACCATCTATCTCCCAACAGCTGTTCCAGTGGGTCCCCTCCCCCAACCTTCTCTGAGCCTTCGGGGTCCATGTGACCTGGCCATTTAGCCCATGGTGTGCAAAAAAAGTGCCGCTCAGAGGTAAAACAACCCAACCTAAAAGATTCAAAGAATTTCCCGGTGGATTAAACAATGTGCAAAATGTAGAATTTTTTTTAAATTCGAAAAAAATAAGGAAATAAATGTTAGCAATGCCCCCATACGTAATGATATAATTACAAATATGTGGCATTTAACAATATACTGGATGTGTTACGAATTTCTATATAATATCAGCAAATATTTCAAACAAATTTTGTCAATTCAAACAATAAGCGGTTTATTTATTCATAGGCCGCAAACCATTCAAAATAGCAAACACAAATATTGTGTAAATGTGTTAAAAAAAAGTATCTGAAAGTCGAGTTATGTTGGATCGTTTTAGTTCTGAGCGGCATATTTTTGCACACATTAGGCTAAACGGCCAAGTCACAAACATCACAAGTGTTCAGAAAAGGTTGTACGAAGTGGACTCACTGGATAACTGTTAAGAGACAGTTGATAGTCTCCAGTAAAGGACATCCAGAGTGTTCTTTAATGCAGGGGTTCTCAACGTGGAATACGCGGTAAAATTTTTTGGGGTACGCCGTGACAGCTCAAAAATCGCTAGATCTAGTAACAAAGTCGCTAATTTGGCAACACTGCTATGCAAAAATGTCATTTTTTGTGTTTATCGATAAATGTAATTTATGAATACAAATTTAATGTGTATATACATGTATACATGTTTTATTTTATTCCCATTTTTATACTCTAACTATGGGGCGGGGGTGGCTCAATCGGTAGCGCGCCAGGCTCGTAATCTGTAGTTCCCAGGTTCGAGTCCCAGCTGGGTCAGCGTTGAGATTTATCTCAGCAAAATTCCCCGCCCTGCCCACGGTCAGTAGGGGACACCGATGGGCTTGGAAAGGCCGCCGTCCGTCGGATGGGACGTTAAGCCGTGGCCCCGTGTGCGGGAGAGCCATACCCTGTGCACGTTAAAGAAAACGCTGGATGGCCTTGACGGGAGGCTACCATCTGTCTCCCAACAGCTATTCCAGTTGGTCCCCTCCCCCAACCTTCTCTGAGACTTCAGGGTCCATGTGACCTGGCCATTTAGCCCATGGTGTGCAAAAAAAGTGCCGCTCAGAGGTAAAACAACCCAACATACTCTAACTATAGTTTTATCTATCTGTACATCTGTACAAGGGGTACGCCAGTTACATACACATTTCCAAGGGGGTACGTGAAGCATAAAAGGTTGAGAATCACTGCTTTAAAGTATAGAGGGTATGGTTCTCCCTGCACACTGCTTTACGTCCCATCAAAAGGAGAGCAACTTTTTGGTGACCACCATCGGTGTCCCCTTTTTGGTCGAGGACAGCGTGGGGGTTTAACCGAGATAAATCTTAACGCACACAGATGGAACTCGATCCTGAAAACTGCTGCTTACGAGCCTGGCACGGTATCAAATGATCCAACCCTTGACCCAAATCAAGTAATGAAAAAATGTTAGATATTTGAGCGAAAAACGAATTTTATTTGTTTCAATTGCTTTCAACACACTACACAAGGCCCGGATCTAGAAAAAATAAAGAGGGCTGGGAGAAAGAAGAGACGCAATCGAGACGGGAAAAGGTAAAAGTGGGGGGGGGGACAAGAGATTGGATTTCCATTTCAGTGTGTAACATTTTCTCTTCCGTTTCAGATGTTTTTATCCAAAAATCTTTAAAAATACCTGAAATATGCAGAAGTTTAATAATTTCGCAAAATATTCAAATAGTTACTATCATTCTAGGGGAAATGAGCTGGGTTCGGGTGTCTTACCTCCGAGCGGCACTTTTTTGCACACCATGGGCTAAATGGCCAGGTCACATGGACCCCGAAGGCTCAGAGAAGGTTGGGAGAGGGGACCCACTGGAACAGCTGTTGGGAGACTGATGGCAGCATCCCGTTAAGGTCATCAAGCGTGTTCTTTAATATGCACAGGGTATGGCTCTCCCGCACACAGGGCCACGGCTTAACGTCCCATCCGACGGACGACAGCCTTTCCAAGCCCATCGGTGTCCCCTACTGACCGTGGGCAGGGCGGGGAATTTTGCGGAGATAAACCTCAACGCTGACCCAGCTGGGACTCAAACCTTAGGGGAAAGGGGAAAAGAGGCATAGGTCCCCCATATTCCGCCATGCACCACAAAAAGTAATTTTAATACATACTTTCAGATTTTAAAATTATGAAAATTAGACTTTTTTCCCACAATCATTATTATTATCAATCACTTTAAACAATAATCACTTTACAAGAATAAAAAAAAAATGTGTTGTTCTAAGGAAAAACAGTCTCCATAACACACCAAACACATGAAAATCAAACATACAACCCCTGAAAGATAAATGCGAGAAAATCGTAACAAAAATCTCGGAGAAAATCTGTGCAACGAAGAATGTAATAAATTCAAGACGACCCTGTAGACATTCGTGGCACAGTCAAGCTTCTGTGTAATTAAGGACTCTCTTTAAACAATGAACGTTTTCAAGTGATAATTAACAGAGGCCTCGCCTCGTGACACGCACACGCGCCCGTTCCCCACTGAAGGGACAGCTCCAACCTGCTGCCACCGCTGCCCGAACAAATACAATAGTTTAATTATCTGCTTATCGCTGGACTGTGAAAGCGCTTTTGTGAGCTTTCCACTAGCGTAAGAGAAACCGCTTTCTGCCAAATATTAACAGCAAATCTTCCCTCGCTTGAAGCTTCAAATCTTAGCGGTAAATCTTCTCAGTATGAAGCAGTCAACCTCTTTTAAAACCTCATCAAAGTAAAGGAATTTTGAGGAAAAGGTTAAAATTTAAATCAGCATATATTTTATTTGATAACGATTTGAAGTCCAAGACGGGAAGGAGAATTGGAATGCAGTTTAACCAAGCGTTTAGTTTCAAATTTCATGGGTGTTATTAAAGGTAAGGGTGATAGAGTATTTTAGGGAGGATTGAGTTTTACTTGAATAAGATTTTAATAACATTTTAATCACGGTAAAGTAAATTAGTAGTATCAGTCTCACGTTTGTGGTTCCCGCGCTGGTTGAAAACTTTGTTTAATCCAGGCATACAGAGCCGTCCCTAGATTATGAAGTGCTTAGTTCAGACTTACTATCTAATGCCGTTCTTTCAAGAAATGGGTAAGATAGGGATACAATATTAATTCCTAAAATGTTTTTAATGCAGCATTATAATCAAACCATAACCTTCTTGTAGTTCGTAGTTTAATTTTGAAGAAACTAAAATAAATTTCTCCTTCATTTCCCTTCTAAATTCACAGTTTTCGTCAAAAAAATTTTTTTAAAGTGTCGCCTTTTGTTTGTCCTCTGCTGAGTTTTTCTGCACTATGCAAGCTAAATGGATAGGGCACAAGTTGGGTTGGGTTGTTTTTCCTCTGAGCGACACTTTTTTGCACACCATGGGCTAAATGGCCAGGTCACATGGACCCCGAAGGCTCAGAGAAGGTTGGGGGAGGAGACCCACTGGAATAGCTGTTGGAAGACAGATGGTAGCCTCCCGTTAAGGCCATCCAGCGTGTTCTTTAACGTGCACAGGGTATGGCTCTCCCGCACACTGGGGCCACGGCTTAACGTCCCATCTTACGGATGGCGGCCTTTCTCAAGCCCAAAGGTGTCCCCTACTGACCGTGGGCAGGGCGGGGAATTTTGCGGAGAAAAATCTCAACGCTGACCCAGCTGAGACTTGAACCTGGGAACTACAGATTACGAGCCTGGCGTGCTACTGACTGAACCACCCCCGCCCCCGCCCCGATAGGGCACAAGGATCCGAAGGTTTTAGATCTGGGTAATGGACCACTTAACAGCTATTAGGTAATAGTTGGAAGTATAGCAATTAAGAGGGTGCCAAGAGGACCATTTGGACCGGGTCTCTATCTCAAAGAGGGATTCAAATTTGGGTCGGGTTGTTTTACCTCTGAGCGGCACTTTTTTGCACACAATGGACTAAATGGCCAGGTCACATGGACCCCGAAGGCTCAGAGAAGGTTGGGGGAGGGGACCCACTGGACAGCTGTTGGGAGACAGATGGTAGCCTCCCGTTAAGGCCATCCAGCGTGTTCTTTAAATTGCACATTAAACGCTCGTAACGGCTGTTCGATGGATCTCTTCTCCAACGTTCTCCGAACCCTTATGCCTTTGTTGGCCATTTAGCCCATTGTGTGCAAAAATGTGCAGCTCAGAAGTAAAATAACTGAACACTTTGTTCGTTTTAGTAAGAGTTTTCTTAGCCTATCATGTTAATCACTGTGTTCCTCTGAATAAATAATGAAATCCTTGAATCTATTCAATTCTGGTTGGATATTTTTACCTCTTAGTGGCACTTTTTTGCACACAATGGGCTAAATGGCCAGGTCACAAAGACCCCAAGGATTCCGAGAAGTTTGAGGGGAAATGATGTACTGGACAGTTGTTAGGGAATAGATGGTAGCCTCCCGTCAAGGCCGTCCAGCGTGTTTTTAATGTGTTTAAGGTATGCCTCTCCCGCACACGGGGCCATTGTCTCAGTAGAAGGACGGCGACCTTTTCAAACCCATTGGTGTCCTCAAGAAACCTGAGAGCAGGTGGGTGCTTAGCGGAAATAAGTTTCAACGCCGACCCATGCAGGATTCGAACCTGGGAACTGAGTCACTCCCATTCCGTCAAATCCTGGGATACAAACAACTGAAAATTATTCCAGTTTTTGTAACATTAGGAATAACCCCAGCACTATTTTCTGCACAGAATGCGTTTAATAACTTTTGAAATAAGTTTATGAAAATTGTCTAGCTCGGAAAATTTTCAATTAGGCTTTTTTTTTTAAATCAAAAACTGGCTTTTCCGTTTAATTTCTGCAGTAGGGGACACCGATGGGCTTGGAAAGGCCGCCGTCCGTTGGATGGGACGTTAAGCCGTGGCCCCGTGTGCGGGAGAGCCATACCCTGTGCACGTTAAAGAACACGCTGGATGGCCTTGACGGGAGGCTACCATCAGTCTCCCAACAGCTGTTCCAGTGGGTCCCCTCCCCCAACCTTCTTTGAGCCTTCGGGGTCCATGTGACCTGGCCATTTAGCCCATGGTGTGCAAAAAAAGTGCCGCTCAGAGGTAAAACAACCGAACCCGTTTAATTTCTGCGTTTTCTAAACCACTTTTTAACAATTAAAATTTTGCTTACATTGAATTCTTTGTCCATTTTACTTTTATGCTTCATTTTAGCGAAATTAGAGATGTCACCAGAAAGAGACATTTCACCGAAATGGAGAGATTTCTTTGCACAACAAATAAAATGCTCTCTGAAGGAATGTTTTCGTTAAACAATAAAAATTTCGCTTTTTTTAGCGCGTGGTCTAGCTTATTTTCTTAAGAGTGAATTGGCAATACTGTTCATAGTGGCTTTTAGAGGAAGTATATCTCATTTCACGTGATGTCGAACAGAAATTAAATAAAGCATTAGTCAAGCACTCATCATTTTAAATATTGAATTTCGTTATAATGTTGCCATGACACATGACATCAATCGGTAGCGCGCCAGGCTCGTAATCTGTAGTTCCCAGGTTCGAGTCCCAGCTGGGTCAGCGTTGAGATTTATCTCCGCAAAATTCCCCGCCCTGCTCACGGTCAGTAGGGCACACTGATGGGCTTGGAGATACCTCCGTCCGTCGGATGGGACGTTAAGCCGTGGCCCCGTGTGCGGAAGAGCCATACCCTGTGCACGTTAAAGAACACGCTGGATGGCCTTGACGGGAGGCTACCATCTATCTCATAACAGCTGTTCCAGTGAGTCCCCTCCCACAACCTTCTGTGAGCCTTCGGGGTCCATGTGACCTGGCCATTTAGCCAATAGTGTGCAAAAAAGAGCTGCTCAGTGGTAAAACAACCCAAGCCACGACACAGCTACAATATCTTAAAATTATAAATTAAAAAAACGCAAATGCTACAAAAGGTAATTTTAGCAGAAAAATAAAACATTATAAAACATGTCTATGCAAAGTTTTACTTAATAAAACTTTCCATCAACGACATACTAATGAATAAATTACTTCAAACAAGATACAAAGAGAAATACGAAACAAAATTAGAGTTAATCTAGATAGCAAAAACCAGAGGTAACTTAACTACGGAAATAGAAAATATTTTCTTGTAGCATTTAAGCTATGACAAATAAAACGACGTAAACATATGCACATAACACAAAGACTAAGGAACCTGAAAAAAAATGCATTAATATTTCATTAACACGATCCAAGCATGAAAGCTTCATCTCATTTTAAGATAAATAACCTTAAAATTCCCTAAATCCGTGAAACATATTTCTAACTCCTCTTAAAATATATCAGAGATTACTTTAGATACGTTAGGAGTAAAGTTCTATATGTTTTATTTCTATGAGTAGATAGGAGCACATTTATGGCCATTAAAACCCGTTATTAATGACATGGTCTTAATGTGTCTTCACTGCATCAGGCTCATTTATTATGGACATATTTAGGCCGTGTAGGCAGAAGCTTTAAAGGACTAATTTGCAGCGTTGGTTGCAACACTAATAGAAGGCTTCCAATTCTAGTTTCTGGCAGTAGTAGTAGCGGATTTTCGTGAGAGAGAACTTTTATAAACGGGACCGCATGTTATCTTCCTCTTTCAATCGAAAATAACCTCCGCTTTCTATTCAGGAGTGATTGTTTTTCCTCTCTGTTTTGGCTCCGCAATGTGGGACCATTTCGTTGATGAGTGTGATGAGGTAAAGTTCGGCTTTTGAAGAATGTCAAGGATCAACTTGGATCAAGTTGTGCTTTAAATGATACTATGGCTATGAAGAGATAGTTTAGTGTTCACACGGATATCGCTCTTCTTTAAGGTAAAATAAATCTGTGTTTTAGTTAGTAAAGATGTACAAGTTAGTTTTAGTACTGTGGTCTGAGAAATGTTTTCGCCATTAAGAGCGGTGTGACTAAAGAGTTTTTAGAAATAACTTTTTTTTGCAGCTGTCTATCGGTTTAATCATATTCAGGACAATGATTATATTTCTTCCTGTAATGTAGAGAGTGGTCATTTTAAACTTTAGTAATGTTCTACTCATATAACAGTCGCAAACCACACCAGGATCCCAAAGAAGTTTTATGGATGACACAGAATGCGTGAAAAACAGAGTAGCAAATGTGTTTCGTTATACGCAAAAGAAATATTAAAAATTAATATAAATGATTCCTTTGCCTTCATCTTTGGCTTCCTATGTTTCCTACCTTCATCAGTGCCCTAAAAGTCAAGAAGCAAAAAAGTAGTTAATATCATCATCATCATCCTCAAGAAGCCATGGACTACGGAGGTCCAACCGGACCGTGCAATTTAGTTCTCCAAGCAAGTCTATCCTGAGCTACATCTACTGCATCTGGCCACTGCACACCAATTCTAACAAGGTCAGGCTTCTTTAAAACCTAATGAATAATATAAAAAGTATAAAATAGTATAAAACCTAATGAACATATGAAACCCCAAAGGGTTAACCACTCCATAGGGGGTGTTTTAGAATTCATGAGGGTATTTCGTTTGTCAAACTAATAAATTTTCAATTAGCTTTACACTGGAAAAATTCCTTTACTTCCATCAAGGGGATATTAAAAATAATCCTTGGTAAAAGGGGGCATTAGAAAATAATATTTGGCGAAATGGGGCGTTAGGTTCCAAAAAGTTGGGAATAACTGGTCTAGGACTAAAAGCAATTGTTTAACCTATTTGGGCTGGTTTAACCGTGTAATTTTAACCCTTAAGCGTAGCTAATAAATTCGAAATTATCATCTGGTTTTATAAATCGGAAATATGGGGTGAAGGACCACAAAAGAATTGCAAAACTGTATTTTATTCACGTCGTTTGCTCAAAATATTTGGTTCCAGTGATTAATAGAAATATTGCATTCTCTTAAGTCGGTGGATCTCATTCTGCGACTGATTGATTGAATCGGGGAGCTTTATCTCTGAGTAGTACACAGCGAATTAACACTTAACACTTTTGCACACAGAGGATTAAGTAGCCAGGTCAAAGGACCTTAATGACTCAAAAATGATTGGGGAAGGATGTTCACAGAATAACTGTTAGGAGACAAATGGATACCTGATGATATCATATTAGAGAATATGAAGATGGCTTTAACGAAAGCATCTTCATATTCTCTAACATGCACAAGATATATCTCTCCTTGGTTTAACATTCCATCCAACGGACGACGACCTTTCCAAGCCCACTGATGTCCTTTATCTCACAGAGAGCAGATTAGGGTTTGCAGCAACCGATGATCTGTTATACTTCTTTTGAGAGACTAAAAGCAGTCCCGTGGCCGAGTTGTTAGCGCGCTTGGCTACTGATCTAAGGGATCTGGGTTCGAGCCCCGGGTAAGGCATGGTTATGTGTGTTGTTTTTCTGCTGAGGCCCTGCAATCCTCACAGACCTTCTACTATGGCATATAAACTGACAGGCTCCTGTCAGACCTCTGTGGCAAGCAGCTGCGTGAGGGGGTATTTATTTTTGAGAGACTTAATAAACGATAAGGAACCCAAACTATTAATTTTTGGATGGGAGTTGTATTGTCATACAGCAAGAAGTAACTATAAAAAAACTTGGGGTAACATTTATATTCTGACGTAATATACACAGACACATATGAGAACAATAATTCATTAATGATTATTGCTCTCATATGCGTTTGACAGTTTAAATGGTGCAGAAAAACGCAACACGACTGTAGTGAGGTGTGACAGCACATTAATGAGACTTCGCAACTTGATTCGGGCATCACTATGGAAGTAAGCACAAAAACGGACACATATTAACTCCTAATGAAAAAAATGAAATACGAAAATTATTATAAGAAATATCATGTTATTTTCATCAGATGGCGAGCTTCTTGCAGCATCATCAGAATCTGAATCGTTGTCATTCACTCTCGAACTTTTTTACCTGCTTTGAAATCGAAAACAGCTGTTTTTGTATATATTTGTTTTATCCTCATGTTATATGCTGGGCATTAAAAATAAATTAAAAAAAACAACTATACAATTTTATTCCATATAGAATATCATTTTAATCTTTTCTGTCCGATGGAGTACATTAGTAATTGGGTGGTTGGTTGTTTTACCTCTGAGCGGCACTTTTTTGCACACAATGAACTAAATGGCCAGGTCACAAAGACCCCGAAGGCTCAGAGAAGGTTGGAGGAGGGGACCCACTGGAACGGCTGTTGGGAGACAGATGGTAGCCTCCCGTCAAGGCCATCCAGCGTGTTCTTTAACGTGCACAAGGTATGGCTCTCTCGCACACGGGGCCACGGCTTAACATCCCATCCGACGGACGGTGACCTTTTCAAGCCATCGGTGTCCCCTACTGACCGTCGGCAGGGCAGGAAGTTTTGCGGCGATAAATTTAGTAATTGGTAAACACTACCCGAGGCTTATTCGCTGATTCCCCACCCCTCTATCGAAACTAAATCCTGGGTACGTTCTGCCATTGGATTTCTTTCTTTAATGGAACACACTATGAATATTATTTATTCCAAAAAAAAAAAATAGCAAATTAAAGCATGTGAAAGAGAAACATCACTGCAGCTGTTTGAAGTGGTACACCTGACATACTGAGACGAGTATGGACCGAAATTGAATGTCCCGCCATTAACGGCTCCCAAACTGAACTCTATTGAGCACAAAACGATACTTTGAGAGTTTCTTGACATTTCGCACACACAATTACTGTAGTTAATTATTAAATAAATATAGAACTTTGAAATATGAGTATTCTTCAATAATGATCTTTATAACGAATTCAACAAGTGTTCAAGTATCGTAAAGCACTTCGTAAAATTATCCAATAGATTTTAAAACTTGTACGATGCAAAGTTTATATCTCTAGTTCCTCTTCTCAATTGCAGCAGCATCTGCTACCACTTGAATCCAAGTATAGCTTTGCACTTTCAGCTGCAACATATATTACTAAGAGGCTTAGTTTATGTCTTTCAAAACCGCAAATCTCAAACACACTCTACACACAACTAGCAGTTAATGAACGAGCTCTGCAATACGTTTGCACCTTCATGGAGAATCTGACACTTTAGTAAAGTTTGTAGCACACTTGGGCACAATGCAGCTTTGTTTCTATTTGCTGTGTTGCGTTTGCTGGCACTCGTAGCTCTTCCGTAGAAGCATCCTCCAACTAACAACAACTAACACCGCCCTGTGTACCAACTTCTCTTCTGACAAAGAGAGTGGATCGATACTTCTATAGAGAGCACTGGCGCTCCGTGACCTACTGGTCAGCTACTGGTTGTGTGATGACGCTGGATTTATGTCTTGATAATACGATTATTTCGTTAGCCATTTGATTAAGCACTGTTCATGATTGACAGAGATTAAGCTTGCAGGTGGAAGTAGAAATATCAACCGTGGAAAATCAAGAGAACGCTATGGTGTAATGAAAAGCTTAGGTGTGAAGTCTTAGCAGCTTTATTTACGACACTTGTAATTCTTCGGAGACTGTAATAAAAAGACTAGTAGAGTTTCAATTTAGGATAATTCGTCTAAATAGAATATCTTCTCGGGGTTGGCTGGATCCTTCGCCTTTCTAGTGGAGGAAAAGGGAATTTGATTTTAAGTCTTCAGCAGCAAAGCATGGATCGTTTAAACACTGTGGATTTCACAGAAATGCATTGGTGATATGGCGAGGTTATGATCAGCAATAGTATAACGCAAGTGGAAGCCGTGTAGGCAGATGGTAGCCTCCCGTCAAGGATGGTAGCCGTCCCGTCAAGTCTCCGTACGGGGAGACTATGAGGCTTCCCAGTTCGCTTCGACTTGTTCACTGATCACGTGTTAATTGACACGTAACAGATAGATCTGTCACCTGTGATATATGAGAATCATAGATGACACAACTGCGCAGTCTGATGCCTTCCCCAATTGCCATTTGCTAAGCTAATAGTGCCCACTTCTTCTAAAATCATGGTCGGGGGTGACTCAGTCGGTAGCGCGCTACGCTCGTAATCTATAGTTCTCAGATTCGAGTCCCAATTGTGCCAGCGTTGAAATTTTTCTTCTTTAGCCGCCACTCTGACCTTAGTGAGAAAGAGGACACCGATCGGCTTGGAGAGGCAGCCGTTCATCCTATGGGATGTTAAGACGTGATTTCGTGTGGCGGAGAGTCATATCCTGTGTACGTTGCAAAATATGCTGGAGACTATTGATGGGAGGCTTCCATCTGTCTGCTAACAACTTTCCAGATAATCCCCTTGGCCAAATTTCTCCGAACCTTGGGGATCTTTTTGAACTGACCATTTAGTCCATCGTGTGCTGATGGGTTAAAAAAAACGTCGCTTAGAGCTAAACTAACACAATCCTAGAAACATACAAGGTTCTTTAAATAAAATTTATGTTTCAACATTATAATACACGAGAAGTCAAAAGGCGCCGTATGATTTCTCGGTCATTATCCCGACGCCTATTTGACCTTGAATGCCTCACCAAACCTGAAAATTTCTATAATTTTCTGGGATCCACCTTCAATTATTTCTAGTATCGATTTTAACCAGCTCTAGCAAAAGTAGATCGAATGAAAACAAGTATATACACCAAGACACGACCTCTGACACGAATTACAAATTTCTGATCTCCAAGGACCACGGATCGGAGTTTTCGTAACGATTATGAGATATACGATCCAAAATACCCCCTAGTGCCAATTTTCCTACTTCTATTACCGTAAATTACTGTTGCATGGAAATCTGACCCCTATTTGACCTCGAAAGACATATTGGATCTAAATTTCGAAATTTTTCGCCAAGAACCGCAACGCGAATTACAAATTTTCAGAGCTCGCCTATTTTTGCATCACAGTTGAATTAGCGTTATCATAATCATTCCTTCACTCACTCATTTACCCACTCAGTCACAATCAACTATATACACCGAACAGCCCAAACATTATGACCAGCGCGTCTTTATGCAAATCTAAAGACGGCTCGTGTGAAGGTCATGAAATGGCATAAATAACACCTTATACTGACCTGAACTGTTAATCAGTGTTATTCTTGTTCTTCAGATGGGAAAGGCAGCAGACCTAAGTGAGTTTGACAAAGGACAAACTGTAATGGCCAGACGACTGGGTCAAAGCATTTCCGAGATGGCAAGGTTTGTGGGGTGCTCACGGTCAGCAGTGGTTAGCACCTTCAAAACGTGGTCCGAGGAGGAAAAAACTACGAACCGCCGATAAGGTTGGCCAACCACGGCTCATCGATGCTAGAGGTGAGCGAAGGCTATCCGATATGGTACGAGCCAACAGAAGGGATACTGTGGCGCAGTTCGCCCATAATTTGAATGCTGGTGACTGGAGTACGGTGTCACAACACACCGTACATCGAACCCTGCTAAAAGTGGGGCTGTGTAGCTGCAGGCCACTCCGAGTGTCCATGCTAGCCTCGGTTCATCGTCGAAAGCACCTACAATGTGCACGCGAGCATCAAAACTGAACCTTGAATAATTGGTAGAAGGTCGTCTGGTTCGATGAATCTCGTTTCCTGTTGCACCATGTGGATGGCCGCGTACTTGTGCGTTGTTTACTTGGGACGAAAACAAGCCAGTGAAGGAAGTATAATGCTTTGGGCAATGTTCTGCTGGAAAATCCTGGGTCCAATCATTCATGTGCAGGAAACTATGATGTCTACCACCTACCTAAACATCATTGTAAACCAAGTACATCCTTTCATGGCAACGGTTGGGTTGGGTTGTTGGGCTGTTTTACCTCTGAGCGGCACTTTTTTGCAAACCATGGGCTAAATGGCCAGGTCACATAGACCCCGAAGGCTCAGAGAAGGTTGGGGGAGGGAACCCACTGGAACAGCTGTTGGGAGACAGATGGTAGCTTCCCGTCAAGGCCATCCAGCGTGTTCTTTAACGTGCACAGGGTATGTCTCTCCCGCACACGGGGCCCTGCTTAACGTCCCATCCGACGGACGGCGGCCTTTCCAAGCCCATCGGTGTCCCGTACTGACCGTGGGCAGGGCGGGGAATTTTGCGGAGATAAATCTCAACGCTGACCCAGCTGGGACTCGAACCTGGGAACTGCAGATTACGAGCCTGTCACGCTACCGACTGAGCCACCTCCGCCCCATGGCAACGGTATTCCCCTGTAGTAGAGCCTTCTTTCAGCAGGATAATGCACCATGTCTGCTCGGTAATCTATCCTGGCCTCCAAATTCCCCAGACATCAATCCAATCGAACATCTGTATTTTGTGTTGGAACGACATATCCGATCTGCGGTGGCTCAACCACGAAACTTACAAGAGTTAAAGGATCTGCTGGTAACGTGTTGGTCCAAATACCACAAGACATCTTTAGAAATCTTGTAGTGCCCATGCCTCGCCGTGTAAGAGCTGTTTTGGCGGCACGTGGAGGACCAACATCATATTAGGCAGGTGATCATAATGTTTTGTTTCTTCGATGTATGTATATTTGTTGCTTACATATAATGTGATTACTGTGTTAGTTGAATAACACAAAGTATCAGAATTATAGTCGAATAAAATTTCACTTCGTTTCAGGTTTTTTTCAGTATATATGTTACCGCTAAAGTGCAGAAATCAGTTATTCTACAGATTATCTAGGTATTGTGCAGATTAACTAGGGTGATCCGTTAACGTGCGGAAAATTGTTTCATTTCTCAAATTACCTAGGTAATCTGCAAATTACCTGGATAATCTGCACATTACCTACTAGGCACTCGTTAAAGTGAAAATAAGATCTTTGCTGGAACAACAGGAACGTTTCTGTACGCTTAAATTAACATAATGTTATTTATCTAGTGTCCGAGAGTAGAGTTGAAACCAGGGTCATCCCTCTGTCAACATGAATCAGTCGTCCGAATTATAAAAAAAGCCCCCAAAATGAGCAGGTCAAGTGAGAACGAATCATTTTAGTGATTCGTTATCAAGAATGAATCACTTTACCGATTCCTTCTCACTTGGCCTCCGCTCATCCGGGGCGTTTTTTATAATGCGGACGAGTGAATCACGTGACACGAAGATTCATATCCAAGAGATTCACCACTATGAGAGAAACAAACTTTTGAACTTTAACGATACGGAAGCCGTTAATGTGCACATTACCTAGGTAAAATGCGGAAAACTCTTGATTCCGCACGTTAACGGAGCAAATCAGTTAATCTGCAGATTAGCTAGGTAATGTGCACATTAACGGCTTTCGAGCTTTAGCGGTAACATATATATTAAGAGAAATTCCCCTCAAGCAGTTACTTGCACAAGGGTCTGGGAAGAGTCTGTCAGTTTAATTGGTCATAGAGAAGATCTGTGAGGAAGACAAAATCTCAGCAGAAACACAACTCAAGAAATAAAACATCCGTACCTTAGCCGATGCTCTTTGTTTAATATCCAAAGAAAATAACCACTTGGCCACTCGAAGTGCGAATTTTACTCTGCGCTTTACCCGCTTTTTCTATTAATAACTGTGATCATCCGAAAAAGGTCAGATACTGTTCTCTGTGCCCGTAGCTATCTAATTTTGACACAGAATTTTGTCACTGGGGCTTTAAAGCAACTGAAAGTAATGGGCTAAATGAACCCATTGAAAGCTAATTTACTATTTATTTTTCGGCTCGGTTGTATTTCTCCCTTCAATTTTTTTTCTAGATTCGGGCGTGTACATAACCACAACTTCCCTTTTCCCCGAGAGAAGGAGAAGAGATGAAACGAACATTTTCGCCTTTTGAGAATCAGCATTTCACATGAGAAATGGGTCGGGGGGGGGGGGCTCAGTTGGTAGCGCGCCAGGTTCGTAATCTGTAGTTCCCAGGTTCGAGTTCCAGCTGGGTCAGCGTTGAGATCTATCTCCGCAAAATTCCCCACCCTGCCCACGGTCATTAGGGGACACCGATGGGCTTGGAAATGCCGCCGTCCGTCGGATGGGACGTTAAACCGTGGCTCCGTGTGAGAGAGAGAGAGAGCCATACCCTGTGCACGTTAAAGAACACGCTGGATAGCCTTGACGGGAGGCTACATCTGTCTCCCAACAGCTGTTCCAGTGGGTCCCCTCCCACAACTTTCTCTGAGCCTTCGGGGTATATGTGACCTGGCCATTTAGCCCATGGCGTGCAAAAAAGTGCCGCTCAGAGGTAAAACAACCCAACCCACATGAGAAATTTGAGTTCGGTTCCCCATACTTAACAGAGACAAATGTATTTTTCACTTTAGTTCGATTACATTAGAATGATTGCTGCTTCAAAATTTGGAAAAACTTCTCGCTTTACAGAACAAAGGACCTTTGATTTCGATGATTTACATTTCACAAAAAGAAAGCTCCAAAAATAGTTTCAAACAGTAAGTATTTACGACTGAATAATACAAACAGAAACCATTTCCCCCCTCTTTATCTAACGTCCTATCGTCACAGGTTTATATTTAGCCTAAAAATCCCCAATTCAGAGACACGAAGACAACATCCATTAAACAACAGCGAACGACGGATCGATGCTTTCCGTTAACAGACTTCCTGGCAAACTTCCGCTTGGTTAATAAACGCTGGGATTACGACTTTGACACGCGATTAGCTAGCTAACCAACTGACTACAGATTACCGTATTCACTGCGAAGACGACGCAATGGCCTTCGTTGGCAATGCGAACTTTCACGAATTTGATTAGAGCGTTTGGGATCTGTCTACGAATAGCATTAAACAACTTTCCAACTGCATTGCTCAAGGGAAAAAAAGTTTTCCGGAATCGCATTTGTAACGAGAGACTCCAGTGATGCTGCAAAGAATGGAAAAGACATTTGCATTGACACTGAATTCGGTAAATGACGTTTGATGATACCAATTATCTCGTTTTGAGCTCTTGATTTTTTCGAAAACTATTTGGTGTTGAATAAAAGATTGGTACAGGCGTGACCTTGAGCAGAGGCGTGACCTTGACCATCAGAGCCATGTCTCTATATCCCCTCAGTAAATTTTCCTTATTATTTCATCACATTCCGGGAGTAGAATTGGCCCAATAGCACACCAGGCATAATTTGTAGTTTCCAGGTTCGAGTCCCACCTGGACCAGCGTTGAGATTGATTTCCGCTAAACCTTTATCCTTTCCTCATTCAGAAAGAGGACACTGATGGGCTTGGAAAGACCGCCGTCCATCGGATGGGACGTAAAGCCGTTGCCCCGTGTGCAGTAGAGTCATACCCTATGCACATTAAGGACACTCTGGATGGCATTTATGGGAGACTTTCCTCTGTCTCCTAACAGCTGTACAGTCGCTCAAAAAATATATCCGAACACTATGATTGAGATCTGGCAACCTTCGTGTCACTTGACACGAAGGTTGCCAGATCTCTAATTTAAAAAAAAAATCGTTGCCAGATATTTTTCTGAATTCTGTAATTAACTATGTGATCGGATATTTTTTTGAGCGACTGTACATTAGGTCCAGCTGTCCAGCGCTTTTTATTGAGAAATACTCCAGCTTCCAAAACTTCTTAAAAATTGAACTAATTGTTGAGAATCCAGATTTAAATAGAGTTAATTATGCTCTTTAATTTATCATCAGTTATATTTTTCCATTAATGCATATTATAGAAGTTACGGAGCATCGAAGTTAGATTTCCTTTCACATAACATGGAAATTCTATATTTTGTTAGGACAGGATAATTCCATAATTCGAGTCACAAATATATTGAGATTTTCTACCTTATCTCTCACTCTGCTGCAGGGGCGGGGGTGGCTCAGTCGGTAGCGCGCCGGGCTCGTAATCTGTAGTTCCCAGGTTCGAGTCCCAGCTGGCTCAGCGTTGAGATTTATCTCCGCAAGATTCCCTGCCCTGCCCACGGTCAGTAGGGGACACCGATGGGTTTGGAAAGGCCGCCGTCCGTCGGATGGGACGTTAAGTCGTGGCCCCGTGTGCGGGAGAGCCATACCCTGTGCACGTTAAAGAACACGCTGGATGGCCTTGACGGGAGGCTACCATCTGTCTCCTAACAGCTGTTCCAGTGGGTCCCCTCCCCCAACCTTCTCTGAACCTACGGGGTCCATGTGACCTGGGCATTTAGCCCATGGTGTGCAAAAAAGTGCCGCTCAGAGGTAAAACAACCCAACTCTCACTCTGCTTGGTGAGAAAGGAGACACCGATGGGTTTGGAAAGACCGCCGTCCGTGGAATGGGATGTTAAGCCTTACTCTGCATGCATGGAACACACCATTTAAACATTAGAGAGCACACTAGATGCTGTTGATGGAGATCTTTCCTGTCTCCTAACAGCTGTCCAATAAATCCCGCGCCCTACCCAGCTCTGAACCCTTAGGAAAGAGGTTCTCAAATTTTTTGACACTGCGACCCCCTAGAATTGTAATTGATAAAAGAATCGTAGATAAAATTGGGCGACCCCTTCTGTCTTCCCTGCAATGTAGTAACTATGTATTCGCAAAAAGATTTTTCACTGAAAGTCCTAGAAAATATAAAGTTGTCAGAATTTGTGACTTCCTTCTAAGCAACTGTGAGTCCCCAGGGTCGTGTCTCACAGTTTGAGAACCCCCTGTTAGTGCCCTTGGTGATATGGCCATTCAGTCCGTGTGTGCATAAAAAATGCCGCTCAGTAATAAAACAACCAAACTCTAACATAGCAATTGACTGATTTTGGCGCATGATAAAGGACTAATAAAATCACATCTCTGGAGTGTCAACAGTGCTAAACATCGCGTATTGTGATCGTAATAGCCTTAACCTCGAACGTCGTCTTTAATTCTCCAAAAGGTTGAAATCAAACGTCTTAAATGCTGCATATTAACGTTAAGCATTGTGTTCACTTGGTTCCTTCAGACTTTGATAGGAACTGGCTTCCGACCTCCTCAAAACCTCTTTGCAAGGGTCGCAATCGTGTTCGTCTCGAAGCCGAAACCAGCAGCTGATCGAAAGCCCAGGAAGTTCATCTCAATGCCCTGGAGAAGTGATTTTCATATATCTGAAATGCATTAAACGTTCTAGAAGACAGTAACGAACGCTTTCTAGAGAAACATTGCACAGAGCGCCTTGCACTCTGTTGCAGCGATGCATCATTCATGGTCTTGCCTCTAAACATCCGTTATCCCTCACATCCCGTAACATGGCTGAAGAGACAATCAAATATGCATGTATATATATATTCAGTCTACAGTGAATATAAATTCAACTGCTCTCATATTCTCTGTCGGACAGACTTACGTCAAAACTTGTTTAGTGTAAGGGTTGTAAACAATGGCTTTCGGAACCAAGACTGATTGATTCTGACGGACCTGTCGTAGCTGCGAGTTGAGAGAGAGATCAAAATCACCGCTCACAAAGATGCTGAGCTTTTAGCAAAATGTACTGGCGTCTCTAGAAAATAATGGATTCTGCAAATAACTATATGCATAAGTAAGGATCAAACTGGACTCCTTCCGCATACGTCAACTCAATGGGCACGTCTTAGAGGATTGCTCATTTGAAAATAAGTCACAATTTGCACATGTGTGTTACTATATATAGATACATATTTCACTCCAGTTTAAGCGTACGTTACCCGTCTTCGTTTCGGCATCTGTGGAGCTTGCTATTCAATGAATTGTACATTACCACAGCTGCCTATTTATCATGTCGAGAAAATTTAATGTTACCATTTACTTGATTTCTTTTGACTGATGATTAAGAGTGCATGGAAGGTAAAACCATACTTTAATGCCAAAGGGATAAAGTGATATTTTTAATGACGATACGGATAAACGAACTTCAAATATAAACATGTTTTTTTTTCTTGGTTCAGAATCACGAATATCCGTTAACCAACACGATAATATAAACTACTTCATATTGTCTAGTGGAAAGAAGAATCATTATTCTAACTGGTAAAGTACCATTAGATGTTTAACATTGCTGTCTAGGGCTTTCATGAATAAATAATCCAGAAATCAAATAACACCCTAGCAAATAGAGTTATTTTATTGGCATTAACCCTTTCAGGGCCATAAGGTTTCCAAGAGTAAATATTAGTATGTAACTGTTTATTTTAGTTTGTTTAGACGTAAAATAAATAAAAATCATAAGAAAAATGTGTATTTTTTTGGAATTTTATGGGAAATATTTTGCCCAATGGACTATAAAGGTAATACAAATTATAGTTAGGCTTATTATGCAATGTCTTTTATTTATTGGTTTATTAGAACAAATTGTTAACTAAAATAATACAAAATTATGAAATAAAATTACTATACAAAATGATGTGCTAATTATGATATTCTGCGAAGCAATTTCTTTTGGTAGTGAGGCAAAGATGGACATTGCACATAGTACATATATTATGCGTCCTGACAGTTCTGTTTTTGTTTTCTAAACGTTCCCGTTTACGTAATTGCGTTCGGCATACGTTCTATTTTGACATTCTGTATAAAAAATGCAGATAAGGTTATAATTAAATACGACAATCACCAATTTTAAAATGGGAAAAATGTTTCCCTTGGTCGTGAAAGGGTTAACAGAATGTTCCTCTTCCACATTCATATAGACTCCTCTTTTAATTGAAAGAAAGTAAAAATTGCTTCTTCTGGAATAATAAATACTTAGCTGCATTTCTTAAGGCTTAGTTTCATGTTATGTCAATATTAACTAGGGCACAGTACTAAGTAACTTCTTAAATCTGCTTTTTGTGAAAAATTGCGAATTAATTTAAAAATCTCAATCAAATCTATTTCACTCTCGATTTTCAACAATATTCGTTCGATATTTAGAGTTACAGAAATTAAATAATTAATGTGAAAAGTTAATAAAAACAAGTTAAAGCCAAAAGTAATAACGGTTGTACTTAAACGTTAAAGCACATGTAAGAGTATTGTTAACAGTTCGAGTAATATTTATGTTAATTTTCACCAATTTTGAATTTTTTTTCCCTTTTTGCAGAACGAGATAACTGGCTAAATGTTTCTGCTTCCATGAAACTTTAAATACTGAACGCCTATTGTTGGAAACCGAAATTTAAATAGATTTTATAAAGATCTTAATTTTTCTTGTCATATTTTTTCATAAAAAGCTTTCTTAAGAAGTCGCTGAGTTCTGTGTTTGAGTTACTACTGACATAACATGGAACTGTACCTAATAAAATATCCAGTGAATGTATATCCATCCCAGTGATCGAGTGATTAGCCTACTTGACTACAGATCAAAGGGTCCTGGGTTCGAACCTCGGATAAAGCGCGGATTTTTTTTCTGATGTTGGGGCCTTTCTACTGAGGTCTGGCTTTCCTCACAATGTTTTCCTGTGATGTATTATACCGATAGGTTCCTGTCAGATCTGTGGCAAGTAGCTCTTTAACCAAATATCTATTTTATTTACACTGGTTTCCATAAATTAAGGAAAATCCCTATGTTGAGTCAGTGGGAAGCTAACGTCAAAGCTCTATAACATCTAAAATAGGTTTTTTTTTTTGTTTCGAAAAATGGCTTGCAGATAAAGATCTCAATGAAATAAATCAATATCTCGATTTTCAACAATATTCGTTCAGTATTTAGTGATTTATGGAAGTTTGAATATTTAACAACAGCAATGCCAGTCTTAAGAAACTTATGCAAAACTGAAGAATAGTGGAAGAATTCTTTGCACAGAGTTCTAAAATACAAACTTATTTTATCTAACTTTTTCAAACTTTTTTTCTGCCTGACTACTGAAGTTGAGGAAGAATGGGATCATTTTAAACAGGCTTTTTTGGACACAAACAATACTCTTTTCGGAAAAAAGGAGCAGAAGAGACAGAATTATCTGAGTGATAAGGCTCTTGAGCTTATTTCGGAAAGAAAGAACTGCAGGAATGTCCTTAATCAATACCCTACTAGTCCTAATAGAAAGCATTACAGAGAACTTAATAAACGTGAAAAAGATCAATTAGCTGGTGATAAGAATCTTTGGCTTGATGGTTTGGCTGACAAAGCCGAGGAAGCAGTTAGACAGCACAACAGCAGAGAGCTGTACCAGATAGTCAATGTTTTGTGTGGTAGAAAACGGACAGGTATACAAGGATTGAAGGATAAACAAGGTAAGGTTATAGATGGTGAGGATTCTGTCATGGCTAGGTCGGCTGAGCATTTCAGTGATGTTCTAAACAATGTAGTTAGTTCTACTCCCATTGTTTGCAATGATGATAGATGCATTGGTGGATTTAATGTTGGCCCTATAACACAATCTGAAGTTATTTTGGCTGTTTCTAAACTTGAAATTACTACCGAAATGCTTAGAGCTGGGAATGTTTCGGTTACCACTTGGATGACTGAAATTCTGAATATCTTTTATGATAAAGTCATGGTTCCTAAGGATTTTACCATGCCTTTATCATTTGATATTTTCACTTAGGCAGATTTTTGAGAAATGTTTAGAGTTTCAGAAACCTTTGGTTGCTGGCTTTGTTGATTTCAAAAAGGCTTTCGACTCTGTTGATCGTCATAATTTATGGTTGATTGTGAGATCATATGGTATACCTGACAAGTTAGTTAACATAATGAAAGCTCTCTATAATAACACAGGTCTTGTGTGAGAGTTGGTAAGGCTTGTAGCAATTGGTTTAGCATTACTTCTGGTGTTCGACAAGGGTGCATTTTATCTCCTTTTCTCTTTAGCTTGGTTATTGATTATGTTATGCGAAATTCACTTCAAGGGAAAGATTTTGGCCTTAAATGGACTGGAGATACGAAAATTTCTGATTTAGATTATGCTGATGATTTAGCCCTTTTGGCAAATGATGTTGATGAGATGAACTCTTTCATTCGAGCTGTTGATGAGATTGGTAGTAGAGTAGGTTTGGTTATAAACAGAGAGAAAACTAAAGTGATGAAAATTGGTCAGGCAGGCTGTGATTCAGTTAATCTGAATGGTTGCAGTCTTGAGCAGGTGTCACAGTTTAATTATCTTGAGAGCTATGTAACAGATAATGGTGATGTGCGGCATGAGATTAACAGACGAATAGGGATTGCTGCCGGGACTTTTAAGAACCTATGGAGAGTGTGGAGAAATAGGAGTATACACCTAAACACTAAAATTAGACTGTATAACAGTTTGGTTCTTTCTAGGGTTATTTATGGTAGTGAAACTTGGACACTTTGTAAACAAGATAACAGGAAACTAGATGCTTTTGATTCCAGATGCTTACGCAGTATCTTGGGCATTAGGTGGTTCAACTTTGTAACTAATGATGGGGTTAGGCAAAGGAGTTTGCAACCTCCTTTAAGCAGCATATTGTGCAGAGAGAGACTCCGTTGATTTGGCCATGTTGCCCGTATGAATAATTATAGATTTGCGAATAGGGTTATGAACAGTGTGCCTAAAGGCCTCAGAAAGAGGGGGAGACCTAGGATGCGGTGGGCAGACAATGTCAAACAGGACCTTGTTAGAATTGGTGTGCAGTGGCCAGATGCAGTAGATGTAGCTCAGGATAGACTTGCTT
The DNA here is from genome assembly GCA_038380435.1 of Ryuthela nishihirai. NCBI lineage: Eukaryota > Metazoa > Arthropoda > Arachnida > Araneae > Heptathelidae > Ryuthela > Ryuthela nishihirai. Next base: position 17,367,949 of record JAWZYU010000016.1, read on the forward strand.
GGAGAACTAAATTGCACGGTCTGGTTGGACCTCCGTAGCCCATGGCTGCTTGAGGATGATGATGATATCCGAAAAGGACTATCGCAATGGAATTTGTATTGTTTCAAACAAAAGGCTAACATATAAATAACAAAAACAAATTATTCTCCACCAAGTTTGAAATTATTTTAGTTCCCCTTATGTGAAACTACATATATATCTTAAACCAGTTCTCATAATTACCTTCCTTCTTATGGCCGACTACCTTCAAATATTTAAACACTTTTAAAACTTACTTTGTATATTAACTTTGAGTTTACAGACCAATTCAAAGACGAAGATCACGCGTACACACATCGCGAGTCACTGGCTATTCATTAATAACTGGTTTGATGAACTACGATAGTAAACATCGCCTTGTTGTTTCAGCTCTTCAGAACCAGTTCAGATAGTTCGAAACGTAGATAATTCCGCATTCTCATCAGTAAGAAGGCACTTTTCAGTCCTCGAAGTCACGAGAACACTCGAAGGAGGCGCGCTCTTCAGTTGTTTTGCCACAATCGGATCTCCATCTCGCCGATTAACTCATTAAGTATCTGAACATAACCCAACATCCGGAGGGCCGAAAGTCAAGTGTGAAGTACAGCAGTCATTGTAATGCGAAATATCCACGAACTAATTAGAAAGGACAAAGCAGCCATCTTCAGTCAGCTGGGACTCAGTTAAGGAGCGAAACAAAGAACAATGCGTTGCGTTATCTTTAGACACATGATGGTTCTGTTTAAACGCCTTTTGTTTCTGCATTTCAATAATCATTATTACTCTTGTTCAGATGGAACAAATTTATGTAACGTTACGTTGCATAACTTAAGGACAATGGTTCTGTATACTTATCTCTGACACTGTAAACGAATATTCGTTGTGTTTCCTGTGTTCACCTCAATTTAACACCACTATTGCTTCTCGCAATTGATATTATTAACGCTTTACACAATGCCCTTGAAATAATTCTACTCGTACTTTGGTTATTACTTCTAGAAAAATTTACTTCTAGAATTACTTCTAGTCTGAAGGATCCTTTCAGCATAATTCACCACAGAATAGACCTCTAAATGAGGTTGGAATTTCGATAAAATAATAAAATAAATATCCATTCTTTGTTTAAAGTTCAACCATAGTTTAAAGCTAAATAGTCTAACACTAAAAATATTTATATTTATTTTACATGTACCCGGGGATGGGTTGTTTTACCTCTGAGCAGCACTTTTGTGCACACAATGGGCTAAATGTCCAGGTCAAAATCACTCCAAATGCTCAGAAATCTTGGGTAAGGAATCCATTCGATAGCTGTTAGGAGACAGAGAGAAGCCTCCCTTCAAGACCATCAAGCCTTCAAAGCATCCCTTTAGCGTGCATGGGGGTGTCTCTCCTGCACACGGGGGGGGAGGTTGGGGGGCTCAATCAATATCGTGCCAGGTTGGTAATCTGCAGTTCCCAGATTCGAGTACCACCTGGGCAAACGTCGAGATTTATCTTCGTAAAACGTTCACCTGTCCTAGATCTGATGGGATTGGAAAGGCCCCCGTCCATCGGATGGGACATTAAGCCGTGGCTGTTTACAGGTAAGCCATACCATGTGTATGTTAAAGAACACGTTGTCTCCTAACAGTTTTCCAATGGGGCCTCTCCCCCAAACCTTCTCTGAGCCCTCGGGGTCCTTGAAACATTGCCATTTAGCTTATTGTGTGCAAAAATGTGCCGCTCAGAGGTAAAAAAACTCAACCCAATCCAACTCCTGCACACGACGCCACCACTTAACGTCCCATCCGATGAACGGCCTTTTCAAGCCCATCAGTATTTCCTTTCTAAACGAGGGTAGGGTGAAGATTGGGAGAAAAAAATCGCAAAAACTGGAAGAGTTGGGATTTTAATCAGGGAACTGCAGATTATGAGCCTGACGCGCTTCCAACCGAGTTCATCCCTACCTCTTACCTACACAGTAATGAATATTAAATGTTATTTCTCAAGTAAAATATCTGATTGTTTAAACTTAGTCATATTTTAGAATTAAATTTTTGAGTTAGACAGTCAGACAAGACCACTGATTCCGTAATACCGTTATCATTTGGAGTATGCTTGTATAAACGTGTAAACAGCAAAACAGAGAGATAGGAATAATATACAGAAAAATATGTGAAAGCTAATGACCAACGAAAGCAATTTAATCTGTGTAACAGAACTGAAAATGCTCTTAATGGGTTGGGTTTCCATTCGTTATTATCAAGTTCTAAAAAGAAACAATTGCCGCATTTAAAACAACCAGTTCTTTGCTTTCCGTTGGTACTCGAGAGGCTCGTAATCTGATGTTCCCAGATTTAAATCTTAATTGTGCATCCTTTGGAATTTTCTAAGCTATCCCATGTTCTGCTCTTGACGAGAAAAGGAACACTGGTGGGCTTTCAAAAGCCGTCATCCATCTTATGGAAAGTTAAACCATGGACCACTTGCTCAAGAGCGCCACATCCTATGCACACTAAAGAGTATAGTGGATGGCCTAGACGGGAGGCTTCCATCTGTCTCCTAACAGCTATCAAGAGGTTCCCCTTCTAAAACCTTCTCTGAACCATTGGAGTCCTTGTGACCTGGCGATTTAACCTATTGACTCTCAACTACACCTTCCCCCTCAGCTGTGTGTGTGAGAGAGAGGATTCAAGGCCACTGTCCGTCAGATGTCCATCAAACCGTGACTTCGAGTACACTGTCCGTCAAGCCGTGACTTCGTGTGCGAGTCACTGTCGTGACAAGCTACTGTCCATTAAGCCGTGACTTCATGTGCGAGTAACCCACACCCTGTGAACGTTAAAGTATACGCTGATTGGCCTTGACTAGAAATTGCGTTTGTTTCTTAACAGCCATCTTATTCAGCAGTGTTAAATCTATTATAGCTATCTAATGGCTTATTCACCTCCCCTACTAGCTCTGAGCCTTTGGAGTCCTTGTGACCTGCTTATTTATCCTATTATATGCACAGAAACTGACCCTCAGAGGTAAAACAACCCAACAAATCCTTAGCAGCTAACGATACACGATAGCAAATAATATTAACCTGCTCAGGAAAATATCTCGAAAGAAAAGCAAATCATCCTTATTGTACTTATCTTCACAAAGATGATGATGCTCGGAAGAAACTGTTGTTTTTTTTTTTCTCACAAGGAGGTCACATCAGCTCCAGAAATGCCATTCGCTTTTTTCCTTAGCATACCTTATTATTGTACTTTCGGTATTTGCTTCAAGATCCATCAAGGAAGAATATTCGCAATGAGATGATGCTTGTCAGCAATGAAGCCAAACATCGTTATACGACACTCACAGCCCATATTCCGTTGTCCGGACAACAACAAAAGTCCTAGCACACAATAAGAGAGCGAGGAGAGATACCCCAGAGAGGGAGCGAAGCATGCTCATCTCTCCTCATCAGAACCTCTCACATAATGGCTATTGATTCCCAAGCAGACATCTTCGAGCATCCAAATACCACATAATCTCTAAATACACAACACAAGCAAACTCTATTGACAATGAGAAAGTTAGTAGACCATTGATCTCTATGGAAAATTTGATGCCTGGTGAATTGCTGGATGAACGTAATTTTAATAAACTATTCGACTGCTGACGGGGTTGCACAGTCAGGTGGGTCCAAGAGTTACCTCCCGCTTCAAACCTAAGTGTATATTTCGAAAGTATGCAGATTTTCGATGAGATATGTCATGAATGAATTCTTGTAAAACCAAATATTTCTTGAGAAAACGTTTACTATCCAACGGATCCTATCCAACAACCAGCACAGGGTGTGGATTAGCTCAAAACTTTCAATGTAATCTTTACATAATTATAATTTATAACTATGTAATAATGAACATAATCTAAACATCTCATAGGTATGAGAACTAAATACACAAGATGACAACTGAAATGCAATAGGAAGCGTATGCCAAGCATTACGAGTGCTTGAATGGCTCTGGCCATCATCATCATCATCATCAATACACATCAAACTTTGAATATTCCTGCAAAGAGTTAAAACAATGCAGACTCATTCAGGCATAATTTTTGTGGATCATACGAATAAACATATATGTTAAGAGTGAGAGGTTGTCAGATCACTAATTTCTAAAAAAATCGTTGCCAGATATTTTGTCTGAATTCTGTAATCAACCATAGTGTTCGGATATTTTTTTGAGCAACTGTACACATTTAACCCACTGTATATTCCAGCCTGCAAACGCTCAACTTGAACCCCTAATCCAACAATTAAATTTACTCTTGGGATTACGAGAACGTCGAAGCTAGCCACCAGATAAGAAAAAACAAATATCCTACAGTTAGTAAGCCGCTTTAGGCTTACTAACAATTACAATCGCTATCTGTACCATTGGCTCCTTTTGTAACGACGGCAGAATATGCATATGATCAAATGGAGCCTGTTTCAAAATCTTCTAAAGAGCTAATCTCAGGATAAATTCTTAAGACCACGTTGAATAACTCTTGTATATTTATGAAATGCGTCCTTTTTACAGAAATCTTTTAAGTGTATACGAAAGCTTTCTGTATTGAATATTAATTAATCTTATTAATCACTGGTGGGTTGCATAATCTGATTAATTTATTTAAATGCTCAAATTTTAAGGCCCTTGGAAGTCTATTATCGGCTTACTAAAGCAATCTTCTCTCACACTAAGTGAAACGGATGGCTTAAGAAGTACCTAACAGAAAAAAAGAACAGTTTGATAAAATGAGAGCAATTCTGCTCTGGAAGTTATGGAAAACTCTTTTTTTTTTCTAAAGTGAATGAAGTTTGCTATTTGCGTTTAATAATAGGAATTAGAACAAATGGATTATTACGAATATGCGAATATTAATATTTTATCAGTGTCTATCAAAGCGACTAAGAGCTTTTTAATCTTTTTAATTTCTTAAAGTAAAAAAAAAAAATCACCTAACATAACCCCCACCTGATCTATTGTCTCCACCTCTGTAGAAGAAATAGAGCAAATCGCTCCTCTCAATGTAAATCCCTTGCCCATCATATTTTATGATTTACGTTCCAAACTTCTAGAATAGATCGTTTACAATATTCCTTTAAAATTTTGCATTTTTTCCCCAGTTTAGGGCCTTCGAACGGTGAGAATTGAAACTAATAAACTTTCGGAAGACTTGGAAAATGTGTATACTAATAATCGGTTAGTACCTCCTACCCAACACAGAAATAATTTTGAAACGAACTTAAGAGGAACAAGTCGGACATTTTCTTGGACATGCTGGAAACGAAAAGGACTCGCCATACACATGTGGCTGTTTTGCCTCGAGAGTGGAATTGTTTTCGCACAATGCGCTAAATGGCCATGTCGCAAGGATCCCAGGGACTCAGAAAAGGATGAGGGAAGGGGATCTACTAAATAGCTGTTACGAGACAGAATGAAGCCTCCAATCAAGGCCACCCACTGTGTTCTTTAACGTGCACAGGATATGGCTCTCTTGTACACCGAACCATGGCTTACATCTGTGTATCATCTCAACAAGGACAGCGTTGGAGATAAATCTCAACTCAGGCATAAAGATTCGAACCTGTGAAGTGCAAATTACCAGCATGGCGCTATCCACTGAACCAAATCCCATCCCAAATTTCCTCAGGATTACTGCAGTTCCCAGGTTCGAGTCCCAATTGGGTCAGCGTTGAGCTTTATCTCCGCAAAACTACCCGCCCTGCTCTTGTTCAGTTGGGGAACCCGACGGGTTTGGAAAAGCCGCCGTCCTTCGAATGGGTTTTTAAACAGCGGCCCCATTTGCGGGAGGCTATATCCTGTGTACGTTAAAAAACAATGAATAAATCATTTCTATTTACAAATGTTCCAGTGGTCCCCTCCCCCAACCTTCTCTGAGCATTCGGAGTCCTTGTAACCTGACCATTTAGTCCATTGCGTGCAAAAAAAAGTGCCGCTTAGAGGTAAAACTATCCAACCCAAATCCTCAGGGTTAATCGTATAGTTTCCGAATAGCTTCATAAATTGTATGATAAAACAGAATTATTCAAGGCTTATCACCTAAATGCTTGGGAGAAGCGCTAGTGATTCAATCGGTAGCTCGCCAGGCCCGTCATCTACAGTTCCCAGATTCGAGTCCCAGCTGGGCCAGCATTGGGATTTCTCTCCACGCCTTCCGTCGGATGGGACGTTAATCCGTGACTCAGTGTACGGGAGATCCATAACCTGTGCACGTTAAAGAACACGATGGATGGCCTTGACGGGAGGTTACCAACAGCTGTTCCAGTGGGTCTCCTCCCCCAACCTTCTCTGAGACCTCGGGGTTCCTGTGACCTAGCCATTTAGCCCATTGTGTGCGAAAAAGTGCCGCTCAGAGGTAAAACAACCCAGTTATTGAATTAATTTCTGGAGAGGTCAAAACTTTAAGGGTCTCCTTTGGTATTCCTCCTTTCTTGCTATTTTCTCAAACTTTACCATAGCAAATGATCACTCTTAAAGGATTGAATAGTCTTCTGCAAAAGACACTACTATAAAATTCTATATTAAGATGATGCGTATCAAAATCAGCTTCAGAGGAAAAGCCAATTATTCAGCTTCATTGCATTTCTCGACGAATATAGGCGAGCTGTTTGTTGGGTTGAGAGGCACTTTTTGAACACAATGGGTAAATGACCAGGTCACAAAGACCCCGAGGGCTCGCAGAATGTGCCGGGAAGGGGACTCACTGCACAGCGGTTATAAGACAGGTAGAAGCCTTTCATCAGTGACCTTCAGCGTATTCTTTAACATGTACAAATATTACTATCATCATATGTGGCAGCTTGGCTGCCTGATTCCTGGCATAGATGGCGCTAGTGGCGAATCACCAAAATGCGAGCGTTCTCATACGTCGCATTATTGGGCAATTGTTAGCTCTGGTAACCTAGCGGTTATGACGTCTGCCATGCTTCCGGGAGACGTGGCTTCGAATTCCACTCAGGGCAACTTTTTTTTTTCTTTCAAGTGTACAGGTTATGGCTCTCCTGCACATGGGACCAAGACTTAACACCCTTCTTATGGATGGCTGCCTTTCCAAGCTGAGTGGTGTCTCCTACTGACCGAGGGCAGGGTGCGAGTTTACCGGAGATAATTCTCAACACTGGCGCAGGCGGGACTCGAACCTGGGAACTGCAGGTTTTGAGCTGGGGTGGTACCGACACTGTCTCCCGCCTCATATGAGCAGGAGTTGGTTCAGTCGGTAACGCTCCTGGCTCAAAATCAGGTTCCCAGTTGAAGTCCCCAATGTGCTCGTGTTAAGGTTTTCTACTATAACACTGTGCGTTCGTTGAGAAAGGCACCGAAAGGAAGGCACCGATGAGCCTGTAAAGGCTGCCGTCCGTCGTATGGGATATTAAGCTCTGGTTCGTCTGCAGGAGAGTAATAATCTCAGCACGTTAATGAATCCACTGGGTGACATTGACGGTAAATTTCAAACTATCTGTCTCCTAGTAGCTGAAAAGTGGATCCTTCCCTTACCCAACAATGACCTTTTGGGGTCCTAGTGACCTTGACATTTAGCTATTTGTGTGCACAAGAGTGATCCCCAAAGGAAAACAAAATAATTTATTCAAAGATGAAGTAGAATCTCACATGTCCGAAAATATAGTTTACAGCTGAGAAAAAACGCAAAGATGGCAATCATTATAACTCAAATATTCTCCATGGATGGCAAATAAATTCATGGATGGTTATTTTAGCTGAAGGATCGCATAGAAAACTGAAATGGAATGGTGGGCCGCCAAAGAAAACTGAAATGGAATGGTGGGCGGCCAAAAGAAACCTGAAATGAAAGGGTGGGACGTCAAAGAAAACTAAAATGGACGGGTTGGCCGCCAAAGAAAACTGAAATGGAAAGGTGGGTCGCCAAAGAAAACTGAAATGGAATGGTGGGCGGCCAAAAAAAAACTGAAATGAAAGGGTGGGACGTCAAAGAAAACTAAAATGGACGGGTTGGCCGCCAAAGAAAACTGAAATGGAAGGGTGGGTCGCCAAAGAAAACTGAAATGGAATGGTGGGCGGCCAAAAAAAAACTGAAATGAAAGGGTGGGACGTCAAAGAAAACTAAAATGGACGGGTTGGCCGCCAAAGAAAACTGAAATGGAAAGGTGGGTCGCCAAAGAAAACTGAAATGGAATGGTGGGCGGCCAAAAAAAAACTGAAATGAAAGGGTGGGACGTCAAAGAAAACTAAAATGGACGGGTTGGCCGCCAAAGAAAACTGAAATGGAAAGGTGGGTCGCCAAAGAAAACTGAAATGGAATGGTGGGCGGCCAAAAAAAAACTGAAATGAAAGGGTGGGACGTCAAAGAAAACTAAAATGGACGGGTTGGCCGCCAAAGAAAACTGAAATGGAAAGGTGGGTCGCCAAAGAAAACTGAAATGGAATGGTGGGCGGCCAAAAAAAAACTGAAATGAAAGGGTGGGACGTCAAAGAAAACTAAAATGGACGGGTTGGCCGCCAAAGAAAACTGAAATGGAAAGGTGGGCCGCCAAAGAAAACTGAAATGGGATGGTGGGCGGCCAAAAAAAAACTGAAATGAAAGGGTGGGACGTCAAAGAAAACTAAAATGGACGGGTTGGCCGCCAAAGAAAACTGAAATGGAAGGGTGGGTCGCCAAAGAAAACTGAAATGGAATGGTGGGACGTCAAAGAAAACTGAAATGGAAAGGTGGGTCGCCAAAGAAAACTGAAATGGAAGGGTGGGCCGCCAAAGAAAACTGAAATGGAAGGGTGGGACGTCAAAGAAAACTGAAATGGAAAGGTTGGTTGCCAAAGAAAACTGAAATGGAAGGGTGGGACGTCAAAGAAAACTAAAATGTAAGGGTGGGCCGCCAAAGAAAACTGAAATGGAAGGGTGGGCCGCCAAAGAAAACTGAAATAGCAGAGTTGGCCGCAAAAGAAAACTGAAATCGAAGGGTGGGGCGTCAAAGAAAACTGAAATGCAAGAGTGGGGCTTCAAAGAAAACTAAAATGGAAGGGACGGCTTCCAGTGAAAATTAAAATGGAAGGGTGGACCACCAAAGAAATATATAATCAATAGCGTATGTATAACCACCGAAAAAAATCTGAAGTGAAATATAAAAAATATAATTTTATTATTATTTATAATTTTAATGAAATTGAACTTCGCAGAAGTTGAACTTAATGTCCTGTATACATTATTTGGCTTTTTTTTAAATTTATTTTGTCAACAGTAGCTCACGGGCCGCATAAAAAGAGGCGGCAGGTCGCATGCGGGCGCGAAGGGTATAGTTCGTCCAAGCCTGTTACAGTATGTCTGGAAGCAGCGTTAGCTTCGGCAGTGAGCTAATCCGACCAAGAGAAGTAACTTCAACGTAATTGCTACTCTAGATGGAACTGCAAGTAATTAGCTATATTCTTAGTCAACCAGGGATAACTGTGGATGTTAAAGTGTAATACTTCCTGCTTTTAATATATGCAAATGAAAATCAGAAGAGGTTAGGCTAAGCATGAAAGGAGAATGTCTGAAAAGAAGGAGCTAGGCTTCTGCTCTTTGTGAGTTAATAATGGATGAAACCATGTGAAGAATGATGTCTTTAGAACGCGTAATGTGAAAGAGACTGTTGTTAACAGAGACATAATGAAAATACTGAAGGAGCTTGCTAAAGCTATGCAAATTGTTGGGAAGCACAAGACAGGAATATGTGTAACAAAGTGATGGAAGAAAAGCTACGTAATGCTGTGGAGAACAGCAAGGATGATGTCACATAAATCTTCGGTAGATCCTTTTTAGAGAGTTATGTTAAGAAATGTTTTATTCAGTAGTTTGATGGGGCGGGGGTGGCTCAGTCGGTAGCGCGCCAGGCTCGTAATCTGTAGTTCCCAGGTTCGAGTCCCAGCTGGGTCAGCGTTGAGATTTATCTCCGCAAAATTCCCCGCCCTGCCCACGGTCAGTAGGGGACATCGATGGGCTTGGAAAGGCCGCCGTCCGTCGGATGGGACGTTAAGCCGTGGCCCGTGTGCGGGAGAGCCATACCCTGTGCACGTTAAAGAACACGCTGGATGGCTTTGACGGGAGGCTACCATCTGTCTCCCAACAGCTGTTCCAGTGGGTCCCCTCCCCCAACCTTCTCTGAGCCTTCGGGGTCCATGTGACCTGGCCATTTAGCCCATGGTGTGCAAAAAAGTGCCGCTCAGAGGTAAAACAACCCAACCCAGTAGTTTGATAACGTAGTCGGGTAGATGCAGTAGCTCATATTGCAGCTACACAAATGTTGATTTCAGCAGGTAGATAAAGACAGTCTCAAAAATGTAGGCGTGAATGGATGGTCAGTCCAATTAAGTAAATGCAGTATTGAATTGAACATCAAGACAATAAATCAAGAAGTGTTAGAATGATTTGATTGATTTTTATTTCATTTATTCTTTAAGGAATAATCAAACCTTTTTTAAACTCGTTTTCAAAAGAGGATGACCTATTGTTTTCACTTTATTGTCTGTCTGTTGCCCTTCCACAGATATTACATCTATTTTTGTTTTGGCAAATTTTATTTCCTTGGATTTAAAAATAAAATCCAACCATCATTAGGAATGAATCAGTGTGAAACAAAAAACATTTTTTCTCTCCTTATTGAGAAACTTCTACAACATTCGGAAACATTTCCTTCAAACTTTTCCGAAATCTTCAACTGTGCACTTAGTAGAGATGAGTGTTTCTCCCTAGCAATTTCCTTTTTGAGGTCATTAGTCGATCTTTCCTTGGCATAAGTTGTTGTTGTTTGCTATAGCAAATACGTCAATCAGCTAGCGTTTGCCCAATTACTATCAGTTTGTTGCTAGTTGTTGTTGTTGTTATTGATGTCTACCGAATCATCCATCATTTTTGGGGGCTTGTGCTTTGGTTGTTGTTATTTTCGTTTTTGTCTTCTCATCAATATTGCATTACGTGGTTAGTTATTGGAAGCCACCAGGAAAAAATTGCTATTATCAGGAAGAACTCCGAGACGGAAAGAAAAGCAATGTGATTTTGTCGTTGTTTTAGCATCAGTCAGTCAATGTAACAAAAATGCTTTGAAGGAGAGGAACATTTATTTAAAATGTATATTTCAACTCATAAGCAAATTAGACAAAGCAGTTTTTTTCCATTTAGTTAATTTTGTTCAACGATACCCAAAAGGAAGTTACCACTCTTAGTTTCTGTAAATATCAGTCTTAGAAAAAAAAATTTCTTGAGACAGTGGAATACGAACCCACAACCGCCTAATAACATGTCAGTGCTCTGACCGATGAGCCACCGACCGCAGATCAAGATGTGTTTTTTGATGTTGCGAACTTTCCTACCTGCTCACTTGAAGGTAGTGTCTTACAAACAGCATTCTGACGTAGATGGTAATGAACGTCGAGATGGCAAAACGTCAAGAAATATATTAATTGGCCTTTATACTCGTGACATACATTGCCATCTACTTTAGGAGGCTGTTTGTGAACAGCGACTGAACAGTGATCTGTGATCTGGGGAACAGTGAACAGTGATCTGGCAACCTTTGTGTCACGTGACACGAAGGTTCCCAGATCACTAATTTCTAAAAAAATCGTTGCCAGATATTTTTTTTCTGAATTCTGTAATCAACTACAGCGTTCCGATACTCTTTTGAGCGACTGTTATTAGGAAAGTTTATAACATCAATTACAGGAGATCTTGATCTGACACCGATAGCTCAGTGATCAGAGCACCTAGCATGGTATTAGGAGGTAATGGGTTCGTATCCCACCCAATTCAAGACAATGTTTTCCTCTAAAATCCATGTCGATATCAGCTAAGAGTGACAACTTCCATCTTTTTGTTGAACTAAACGTCGAGAAATTTTTTAAATGATACCCTACATCGTATTGAGTTCCGTAAGATTGGCATAATGTGCTTAAGTTGCTCCTTTGAGCAGTGTTTTTACCGTATATTTGGCTACATAGTCAAGTCACAGTGATAAGAAAGCAAAGAAATGGAAGTAAACGGATTTATAGAATACCATCCAGGATCTACGGAGGCTTCAACACAAGTTCAGGAGTCATAGCTGTAATACTTCTTATGGTACAACTTTCTTCCCCACAGTACAGATTCAATTCTTATGGTACTGTTTTTTCCCCTCAGTACAGATTTCATTCTTATGTACTATTTTCTTCCCGCAGTTCAGGTTCAATTCTTATGGTACTGTTTTCTTCCCTCAGTACAGGTTCAATTTTTATGGTACTGTTTTCTTCCCTCAGATCAGATTCAATTCTTATGCTACTATTTTTTCCCTGAGTACAATTCAATTCTTATTTTACTGTTCTTTTCCCTCAGTACAGGTTCAATTCTTATGCTACTATTTTCTTCCCTGAGTAAAATTCAATTCTTATTTTACTGTTTTTTCCCTCAGTACAGGTTCAATTCTTATGGCACTGTTCTTTTCCCTCAGTACAGGTTCAATTCTTATGGTACTGTTCTTTTCCCTCAGTACAGGTTCAATTCTTATGGTACTGTTTTCTTCCCTCAGTACAGGTTCAATTCTTCTGCTACTATTTTCTTTCCTCAGTACAGGTTCAATTCTTATGGTACTGTTTTCTTCCCTCAGTACAGGTTCAATTCTTATGGTACTGTTTTCTTTCGTCAGTACAGGTTCAATTCTTATGGTACTGTTTTCTTCCCTCAGTACAGGCTCAATTCTTGTGCTACTATTTTCTTCCCTGAGTACAATTCAATTCTTATTTTACTGTTTTTTCCCTCAGTACAGGTTCAATTCTTATGGTACTGTTCTTTTCCCTCAGTACAGGTTCAATTCTTATGCTACTATTTTCTTCCCTGAGTAAAATTCAATTCTTATTTTACTGTTTTTTCCCTCAGTACAGGTTCAATTCTTATGGCACTGTTCTTTTCCCTCAGTACAGGTTCAATTCTTATGGTACTGTTCTTTTCCCTCAGTACAGGTTCAATTCTTATGGTACTGTTTTCTTCCCTCAGTACAGGTTCAATTCTTCTGCTACTATTTTCTTTCCTCAGTACAGGTTCAATTCTTATGGTACTGTTTTCTTCCCTCAGTACAGGTTCAATTCTTATGGTACTGTTTTCTTTCCTCAGTACAGGTTCAATTCTTATGGTACTATTTTCTTCCCTCAGTACAGGCTCAATTCTTATGCTACTATTTTCTTCCCTGAGTACAATTCATTTCTTATTTTACTGTTTTTTCCCTCAGTACAGGTTCAATTCTTATGGTACTGTTCTTTTCCCTCAGTACAGGTTCAATTCTTATGCTACTATTTTCTTCCCTGAGTAAAATTCAATTATTATTTTACTGTTTTTTCCCTCAGTACAGGTTCAATTCTTATGGCACTGTTCTTTTCCCTCAGTACAGGTTCAATTCTTATGGTACTGTTCTTTTCCCTCAGTACAGGTTCAATTCTTATGGTACTGTTTTCTTCCCTCAGTACAGGTTCAATTCTTCTGCTACTATTTTCTTTCCTCAGTACAGGTTCAATTCTTATGGTACTGTTTTCTTCCCTCAGTACAGGTTCAATTCTTATGGTACTATTTTCTTCCCTCAGTACAGGCTCAATTCTTATGCTACTATTTTCTTCCCTGAGTACAATTCATTTCTTATTTTACTGTTTTTTCCCTCAGTACAGGTTCAATTCTTATGGTACTGTTCTTTTCCCTCAGTACAGGTTCAATTCTTATGCTACTATTTTCTTCCCTGAGTAAAATTCAATTCTTATTTTACTGTTTTTTCCCTCAGTACAGGTTCAATTCTTATGGCACTGTTCTTTTCCCTCAGTACAGGTTCAATTCTTATGGTACTGTTCTTTTCCCTCAGTACAGGTTCAATTCTTATGGTACTGTTTTCTTCCCTCAGTACAGGTTCAATTCTTCTGCTACTATTTTCTTTCCTCAGTACAGGTTCAATTCTTATGGTACTGTTTTCTTCCCTCAGTACAGGTTCAATTCTTATGGTACTGTTTTCTTTCCTCAGTACAGGTTCAATTCTTATGGTACTATTTTCTTCCCTCAGTACAGGCTCAATTCTTATGCTACTATTTTCTTCCCTGAGTACAATTCATTTCTTATTTTACTGTTTTTTCCCTCAGTACAGGTTCAATTCTTATGGTACTGTTCTTTTCCCTCAGTACAGGTTCAATTCTTATGCTACTATTTTCTTCCCTGAGTAAAATTCAATTATTATTTTACTGTTTTTTCCCTCAGTACAGGTTCAATTCTTATGGCACTGTTCTTTTCCCTCAGTACAGGTTCAATTCTTATGGTACTGTTCTTTTCCCTCAGTACAGGTTCAATTCTTATGGTACTGTTTTCTTCCCTCAGTACAGGTTCAATTCTTCTGCTACTATTTTCTTTCCTCAGTACAGGTTCAATTCTTATGGTACTGTTTTCTTCCCTCAGTACAGGTTCAATTCTTATGGTACTATTTTCTTCCCTCAGTACAGGCTCAATTCTTATGCTACTATTTTCTTCCCTGAGTACAATTCATTTCTTATTTTACTGTTTTTTCCATCAGTACAGGTTCAATTCTTATGGTACTGTTCTTTTCCCTCAGTACAGGTTCAATTCTTATGCTACTATTTTCTTCCCTGAGTAAAATTCAATTCTTATTTTACTGTTTTTTCCCTCAGTACAGGTTCAATTCTTATGGCACTGTTCTTTTCCCTCAGTACAGGTTCAATTCTTATGGTACTGTTTTCTTCCCTCAGTACAGGTTCAATTCTTCTGCTACTATTTTCTTTCCTCAGTACAGGTTCAATTCTTATGGTACTGTTTTCTTCCCTCAGTACAGGTTCAATTCTTATGGTACTGTTTTCTTTCCTCAGTACAGGTTCAATTCTTATGGTACTATTTTCTTCCCTCAGTAGAGGCTCAATTCTTATGCTACTATTTTCTTCCCTGAGTACAATTCATTTCTTATTTTACTGTTTTTTCCCTCAGTACAGGTTCAATTCTTATGGTACTGTTCTTTTCCCTCAGTACAGGTTCAATTCTTATGCTACTATTTTCTTCCCTGAGTACAATTCAATTCTTCTTTTACTGTTTTTTCCCTCACTACAGGTTCAATTCTTATGGTACTGTTTTTTCCCTCAATGCAGGTACAATTCTTATGCTACTATTTTCTTCCCTCAGTACAGGTTCAATTCTTATGGTACTGTTCTTTTCCCTCAGTACAGGTTCAATTCTTATTTTTTTTTTTTTTTCAATTCTTCTGCTACTATTTTCTTTCCTCAGTACAGGTTCAATTCTTATGGTACTGTTTTCTTCCCTCAGTACAGGTTCAATTCTTATGGTACTGTTTTCTTCCCTTAGTACAGGTTCAATTCTTCTGCTACTATTTTCTTTCCTCAGTACAGGTTCAATTCTTATGGTACTGTTTTCTTTCCTCAGTACAGGTTCAATTCTTATGGTACTGTTTTCTTCCCTCAGTACAGGTTCAATTCTTATGCTACTATTTTCTTCCCTGAGTACAATTCAATTCTTATTTTACTGTTTTTTCCCTCAGTACAAGTTCAATTCTTATGGTACTGTTCTTTTCCCTCAGTACAGGTTCAATTCTTATGCTACTATTTTCTTCCCTGAGTACAATTCAATTCTTATTTTACTGTTTTTTCCCTCAGTACAGGTTCAATTCTTATGGTACTGTTTTCTTCCCTCAATGCAGGTACAATTCTTATGCTACTATTTTCTTCCCTCAGTACAGGTTCAATTCTTATGGTACTGTTCTTTTTCCCTCAGTACAGGTTCAATTCTTATTTTTTTTTTCAATTCTTCTGCTACTATTTTCTTTCCTCAGTACAGGTTCAATTCTTATGGTACTGTTTTCTTCCCTCAGTACAGGTTCAATTCTTGTTGAACAGCTTTCTGCACACAGTACTTCTTGTGGTACTGCTTTCTTACACAATGTAGTTCTACTTCTTGTGCTACTGCTTTCTGCACAATACAGCTGCCGATATTAAATATGTACTTCATAATCTTGGCACAGATATTGTTACATATAAAATTACTTCGTCACCAATATAACTCTCCAGTACATAGCAAACGAACAGAACAATAAGAATTGCCACTGGGTCTTTGAAAAGTCTATGAAATTGTGGAAAGCAAGCCTATATAAATTAGCTTGTATAATAGTTTTGGTTCTCTGATAAATTAGTTATGCTATTCAAACTTGGACTCTTTTTAAACAAGATGACAGGAAACTTGATGCCTTTGATTCTAGATGTTTGCGCAGTATCTTGGACATTAGGTGGTTTGCATTTGTAAGTAATAATGAGGTTAGGAAAAAGAAACAGGTTGCCAACAATGTGCCTTAAGGTCTTTCGAAAGAGCCCTCTGATACGTTGGGGCAGACAATCAAAAATAGGACCTTAAGGTTGGCATACGCTATCCAAATGCTGCAGCTGTAGCTCATAAGAGACGTGTTTGGGGGATTGATATGCATTCTCTGGTTGGGCCTCCATAGCCCATGGCTGTTTGAGGATTATATACCTATTTTGTATTATGTCCTCATTTTTCAATATACCATAACAGAAATTACTTCATTTTTGAAATTTTTTTAAGAAATCAATTTAGTATTTAAAGGGAAATGTCACAGTTCGCTTCAAATTACCCATAAAACATATTTAATAATTCTAAACCGATCGCCCAAGCACGTTAAACCTAACTGATAGCATCAAGCCCTTAAATATATTTCCATTGTATTTTTCATACATCAAGATCTGAATCTGCAGCGACGTCAACTGCCTTAGTTCCTGAATTTCGCTTCGACGTTAAGTGATCTTTGACAACGCGATGTGTCCAAGTCCGAAAGTTGTAAACGAAATTTTACTGCGTTTCGAAATCTCACTTGTTTCTAAAGTCAGACGGAAAGAGAACATTCCAAGAAACATTAACTTGCTAATGAAGCTCCACATGCGTTGCCAACACTACCCAGCAGCAACTTATCTTTCGTTGGCTAGGCAACGCCGCCTAAGGGACTTGAATAGAGAAATGTAGGGATGATCCAGACCTTCAAGCAGCATCTTCAACGATATATTGTATGTTGGTATGATCGTTTCGCCACGTTAAACCATTGAAAACAGATTGGCAACTTTATTTCATCTACATACGTTTTATGATTGCTAATATAAAGTGATTTTGTACAGCATTTTGAAGTTTGCAGATGGGAATGTTAAAGCTATTCATGCATTCTTGCATGTGAAGTGTGTTGTTGTGTAGAAAAGGCGATAAATTAAGGTTTGGTTGTTTTACTTCTGAACGAGATTTTGTTTGCGCATAACGGTTGGGTTGTTTTATCTCTGGGAGGTATTTTTTCCCCACACAATGGGCTAAATGACCAAATCACAAGGGTTAGGTTGGGTTGTTTTACCTTTAAGCGGCACTTTTTTGCACTCCATTGGCTTAAATGTCCAGGTCACATGGACCCCGAAGGCTCAGAGAAGGTTGGGGGAGGGGACTCACTGGAACAGCTGTTGGAAGACAGATGGTAGCTTCCCGTCAAGGCCATCCAGCGTGTTCTTTAACGTGCACAGGGTATGGCTCTCCCGCACACGGGGCCATGGCTTAACGTCCCATCCGACGGACGGCAGCCTTTCCAAGTAATCGGTGTCCCCTACTGACCGTGGGCAGGACGGGGAATTTTCCGGAGATAAATCTCAACGTTGACCCAGCTGGGACTCGAACCTTGGAACTACAGATTACGAGCCTGGCGCGCTACCGACTGAGCCACCCCCGTCCCCCAAATCTCAAGGATCCCAAGATGTCATGACATCTTGGAATCCTTGTGATTTGGGAGAGAGATCCATTAGACATCTGCTTTCAGATCGATAGAAGTCTCCCGTCAAGACCATCGAGCTTCTTCTTTAATGCACACAGGGTTACGGCTCTCCTGTGCACGGTGCCACGGCTTAACGTAACATCTGACGATGGTAGTCTTTCTAATCTTTCTCGCCGAGGGCAGAGAGGAGAAAAATCTCAAATCAAGCACAGTTGACACTCGAATATAAGAACACCAGATTACGAGCCTGGCGGCTGTATAGGTATGTATGTATCGGTTTATAGGTATGTGCGTTTGTATATATATCTGCAGAGGCGATTGTTAGTGTATCTCTCTGTCTTTAGATGTGGGTGTTTGTGTATCTGTCTGTTTGTAGGTGTGGGTGTCTGTGTATCTGTTTGTTGGTCTGGGTATTTGTGTATCTCTGTTTGTAGGTGTGGGTGTCCGTGTATCAGTTTGTAGGTCTGAGTGTTTGTGTGTCTATCTGTTTGTGGGTGTCTGTGTATTTGTTTGTAGGTCTGGGTGTTTGTGTATCTGTCGGATTTTTGTTTTGCAACGTGCTTTATGTTGAAACAAATTTTAATTTTTAAAATGAACTAAAATCGTCTCTTAGCACGAAAAATGGCCCGAACCGTTTCCTGAAGTTTACGCAATAATCAACGAATGATTAATAAACCAATTTTGTAAAACAATTCTATTTTCTATGATACTCTTTGTTTTAAAATCTACAATTTCATGAATTGCATATTTTTTTTTCCAAAGGAAAAAATTTAATCATTTCATTTATTTTTCATCTAAAAATCACTTTACAGTTTCGTTTTAACCTTCAAATTTTGCTTCCCTCCTTTCATGCACTCATATCATCTTCAAATAATCTTTAAATAATTTAAAATCTTACAGCTTAAAATGAAACCACGTCCTCTGTCGCCTATACTTTCCTGCGTACCATCTCTATCATTATTGCTATTATTGCATTATAATTGTAAGCAGAGGGGAGGACAAGGAAGACATGCCTCTTCCACCTTGAGAATGCTAGTAACTGGAACCGAGACGAAAAAATGAAACATTTATATATTATTTTTCAAAACCTTTTTCTCTAAAAAAAGGAAAACAATTTATAGCCGATTAGCTTTCCGGTTCATTCTGACCCCATCTTATTCCTTTCACTCGGATCCTCTTCACTCTTTATTTTTTTCTAGATTCGGGCCTGGTTGTATCTATTGGACTAGAAAAAGTTTCTACTGGAACGGGGGGGCGGGGGGGGGGGGGCTCAGTCGTTAGCGTGCCAGGCTCGTAATCTGTAGTTCCCAGGTTCGAGTCCCAGCTGGGTCAGCGTTGAGATTTATCTCCGCAAAATTCCCCGTCCTGCCCACGGTCAGTAGGGGACACCGACGGGCTTGGAAAGGCCGCCGTCAGTCGGATGGGACGTTAAGCCGTGTCCCCGTGTGCAGGAGAGCCATACCCTGTGCACGTTAAACAACACACTGGATGGACTTGACGGGAGGCTACCATCTGTCTCCCAACAGCTGTTCCAGTGGGTCCCCTCCCCCAACCTTCTCTGAGCCTTCGGGGTCCATGTGACCTGGCCATTTAGCCCATGGTGTGCAAAAAAGTGCTGCTCAGAGGTAAAACAACCCAAATCTACTGGAACGGTATTCCGGATCGATCTTGCTCCCCTTCCATTCCCCCATTTTTTTTTAGATCCAAACTTATCCACGTCAATTACATGATTCAAACCAAAGAAAGCTCTTTTGCTCTGCGTAGCAATTACTGTAACCGCTCAACTCTCGTTAAAACCATAAGGAATTTTCGAGGTGTGAATTGGACATTTTAACCAGAGAAAAGTCGGGGGAGGGGAGTAGATTGTAAAACGGGGTTAATGTATAACAGGGATCTTAACCTTTTTCAGATGCACACTCCTTATAATAATGTATGACAGCCATGCATCCCTATTTTACAAGTCTCCTTCCTTGTCCATTTTTGAAAATTTCCAATTCCCAATGTTCCCTCGCACCCTTGTACCTCTTCACGCATCCGCTGGAGTTCGAGCACCCCAGGTTAGGAACCTTTACTGTATAGCTTATTACACTATAAATTTTTCTTCCCAAAGGGTGGTGCCGGGATATAGGCTCAGCTGATAGCACGCCTGGCAAGTTACGTAAATATTCCACGATCTTGATTCGAACATGGTGGGTTGGGTTGTTTGGGTTGTTTAACCTCTGGGCGGCACTTTTTTGCACACCATGGGCTAAATGGCCAGGTCACATGGACCCCGAAGGCTCAGAGAAAGTTCGGGGAGGGGACCCACTGGAACAGCTGTTGGGAGACAGATGGTAGCCTCCCGTCAAGGCCATCCAGCGTGTTCTTTAACGTGCACAGGGTATGGCTCTCCCGCACACGGGGCCACGGCTTAACGTCCCATCCGACGGACGGCAGCCTTTCCAAGCCCATCAGTGTCCCCTACTGACCGTGGGCAGGGCGGGGAAATTTTGCGGAGATAAATCTGAACGCTGACCCAGCTGGGACTCGAACCTGGGAACTACAGATTACGAGCCTGGCGCGCTACCGACTGAGCCCCCCCCCCCCCCCCGAACATGGTGACTCAAGCGTGAAGTTAAGCCTCATGTGGAGCCTCTTCAGGAGAACCATATTCTGTGGATTCCACGATAAGGAACACGCTGGAGGCCTCGAAAGGTTCCAACTGCGTTCTAATAACTGTCCAGTGAATCATTTTCTCCTACCCACCAGCATTGAGCTCTTAGGGTACTTATGGGCTAGAGGGGCGGGGGTGGCTCAGTCGGTAGCGCGCCAGGCTCGTAATCTGTAGTTCCCAGGTTCGAGTCCCAGCTGGGTCAGCGTTGAGATTTATCTCCGCAAAATTCCCCACCCTGCCCACGGTCAGTAGGGGACACTGATGGGCTTGGAAAGGCCGCCGTCCGTCGGATGGGACGTTAAGCCGTGGCCCCGTGTGCGGGAGAGACATACCCTGTGCACGTTAAAGAACACGCTGGATGGCCTTGACGGGAGGCTACCATCTGTCTCCCAACAGCTGTTCCAGTGGGTCCCCTTCCCCAACCTTCTCTGAGCCTTCGGGGTCCATGTGACCTGGCCATTTAGCCCATGGTGTGCAAAAAAGTGCCGCTCAGAGGTAAAACAACCCAACCCAACCCCTTATGGGCTAGATGTTTTGCCCTTAATATACGAGAAAGCGCCTCTAAAAGTCAAAACATCTCAACTGAAATCCCCAAAAATAGGAGTGGCACAGTCGGTAGTGTGCCAGGCTCGTAACCTGCAGTTCCCAAGTTCGAGTCCTAACTGAGTCAGCTTTGAGATTTATCTCCGCAAAACTCCCCGCCCTTCCCACGGTCAATAGGGGACACCGAAGGGCTTGGAAAGGCCGCCGTCCGTTGGATGGGACGTTAAGTCGTAACCCCGTGTGCGGGAGAGCCATACCCTGTGCACGGTAAAGAACACGCGGGATGGCCTTGACGGGAGGCTACCATCTGTCTTCCAATAGCTGTTCCAGTGGGTCACCTCCCCCAACCTTCTCTGAACCTTCGGAGTCCTTGTGACCTGGCCATTTAGCCCATCGTGTGAAAAAAGTGCCGCTCAGAGGTGAAACAACCGAACCCACACTCTGTGCACGTTAAAGAACACGCTTGATGGTCCCGATGGGTGGCTGCCATCTGTCTCCTAACAGCTCTCCAGTGGGTTCCATCCCCCAAACTTTGGGGCGGGGATGGCTCAGTTGGTAGCGCGCCAGGCTCGTAATCTGTAGTTCGCAGGTTCGAGTCCCAGCTGGGTTAGCGTTGAGATTTATCTCCGCAAATTTCCCCGCCCTGCCCACGGTCAGTAGGGGACACCGATGGTCTTGGAAAGGCCGCCGTCGTCGGATGGGACGTTAAGCCGTGGCTCCGTGTGCGGGAGAGCCATACCCTGTGCACGTTAAAGAACACGCTGGATGGCCTTGACGGGAGGCTACCATCTGTCTCCCAACAGTTGTTCCAGTGGGTCCCATCCCCCAAACCTCTCTGAGCCGTCGGGTCCATGTGACCTGGCCATTTAGCCCACTTGTGTTCACAAAAGTGTCGCTCAGAGGTAAAACAACCCAACTCAAAAAAACGACTCTCCCACCCCTCTTGGGGAATGCATAAAGGCAAAATATTATAAAATGGCCCACGTTTCACATATTTTTTAAAGAAATTAATTAAACTCCTTTAACCTGGATTCGAGCCCCAGGTAAGGCATGGATGTATGTGTCATTTTTCTGCTGAGGTTTTGCCATCCTCTCAGACCTTCTACTATGGCATATAAACTGACAGGCTCCTGTCAGACCTCTATGGCAAGCAGCTGCTTGAGGGGGTATTTATTTTTTTTTAAACGGAAGAGAAAATATTATACAGCAACAGATATCCAGTCTCTCCCCATCCCCTTTATTTTCAGTTTCTTGATCCGGGCCTGCCTAGAAGCGAATATTAAATTCCCAAGGGGAGGTAGGGAACGAATCCCCACTAGTAATTCGCCCCCTGACCCAAAAGCTTTCATCCCATCATCCTCCTCACAGTAATGAATCAAATTCTTATTTGAAACATTCCGAACAACAAAAAAAAACTCACTGGCTGGAACTAATAATAAGAAGGAGGGAAAAAAAGCCCAGTGCTCATTCAAGAGTAATGAGAAAGGAAGCAACAGTTTAATACACCTTAAGAATTACTGAGGAATTTCCAGTCTCCTCCTTCGCAAAGTAAGGAATTCTTCGAATTCTCGAGGCTTAATGGCACAATGATTTTACGAACAATGTCCTCGTTGTTAGGAAGTGAGCTCTGGAAAAGCCACTAATGAAACCAGAAACCGACGTAGGGACTTAGCCGATGTCTGGCGAAGGTCGAGGTAACAAAATACCTTCCACTGCAAACTGGGAAGAGATTAGTCTGGTGTTAATCCTCGACTACATCATCATCTCAAGAGAGGAAAAATAGTGAAAGTTTCAAATAACTTAGCAAAGGTTTGTCGTTGCTTATTTTGTTGAGGTACTTTTTTTTTCGTTTCTACTCGCTGTTGATATCGTGTTTTGTATTGATTGTTATATATCGATGAGTTTGAAGCGGTCTGGTATAAAAAAAATTCATGTGAACTCATCAAAGAACAATTAAAATTGTCTGTGAAATTGTGTGTGTGTGGTCCGTTTTATTTTGAACACTAACCAAACAGATTGAGTTGTTTTATCTCTGAATGGAACTTTTTGCACACAATAGGCTAAATGTCCAGGTCACAAGGACCCCAAGGGTTCAGGGAAAGTTAGAAGAAGTCAGAACCACTGAATAGTTGTTATGTAGATGAAATCCTCTTGTCAAATAGGTAGGTCTTGTCAAAGTGGTAGATGAAACCTATTTGACAAGAGGCTATCTCAAAGAGGTAGAGGTAGTCTCTTGTCAAATAGGTAGGTCTTGTCAAAGAGGTAGATGAGACATATTTGGCAAGAGGCTACCTCTTGACAAGAGGCTATCTCAAAGAGGTAGAGGTAGCCTCTTGTCAAATAGGTAGGTCTTGTCAAAGAGGTAGATGAGACCTATTTGGCAAGAGGCTACCTCTTGACAAGAAGCTATCTCAAAGAGGTAGAGGTAGCCTCTTGTCAAATAGGTAGGTCTTGTCAAAGAGGTAGATGAGACCTATTTGACAAGAGGCAACCTCATGACAAGAGGCTATTTCAAAGAGGTAAAGGTAGCCTCTTGTCAAATAGGTTGATCTTGTCAAAGAGGTAGATGAGACCTATTTAGCAAGAGGCTACCTCTTGACAAGAGGCTATCTCAAAGAGGTAGAGGTAGCCTCTTGTCAAATAGGTAGGTCTCGTCAAAAAGATAGATGAAATCCTCTTGTCAAAGCAATACAGGTGTTCTTTAAAGTGCACGGGGTATGACCTTTCTGCCCCTTGGATCTCAACTTTACGTCCCATCCGACTGACGGCGGCCTTTCCAAAGCCATCGGTGACCCCTTTCTGACCGATGCCAGGGTGGAGGCTTAGCAGATATCAATTTCAATTCTGGCACAAGTAGGACTCGAACCTGGGAACTGCAGATTACAAGCCTGGTGAATAAACCAAACCTCGCACCTTGACAAATAGTTGAAAATGTTTCAATTTCTGAAATTTTACCCTCTGTGTGCCTGTATATCATGAGAGTCTATTCCCTATACTCTTTTATCCGATTTTCTTGGGTGAAAGTAAAAGCAATTTAAAATAAATTTAACTTTAACTAATGCAAAAGTCATTTTAAATCAATTTAACAGAAGAATAACATAGGTCATATTTTAAAGTTTAGGAGGAGATAAGAAATATCAACTAAAATAGCAATTTTTGAAAAGAAGATTAGACAATTTTAAATTTGGCAATTTGTGTTCAGCTGATCGTTATATTACTTTCTTTTAGAATCTAAAGGCTCTAAAAAAATACTTAGATTTTTACTCCTACTTTTTTTTTCTCTTTCTTACGTAGTTGTATAGGTTTAAGATTTGTTAATCACTTCGAGTAACTTGATGGATAAATAATATTACTTCATCACCTAAAAAATAAGAATTGATTGAAACAAATAAATCCCTTAGAGAGATAAGAAATCTATTAGATTCAGAACAATGTTTCCTCCGCATAAAAAACAGAGTTCAACGTTTCTTAGATGAATAACTTTAACCACGGATCAATGTCTCATTACATGGACTATTTCTTCTGCACACAAGAAACGACTCAGTCTCATAAATGGACTGTTTGTTCTACATACAAACAGCAGAGCTGACGTTTCATTAAGTGGGAAGCTTCCTCTGTAATGGTCATAGCTTAACATCTTATTAGATGGCAAAGAGCTCAAGACAACGTCTCTTTTTAAGTGGGAAGTTTCTTCTGTTTACAAAAACCGTAGCTCAGCATCTCATAAATGGGCTGCTTGTTTTGCATGCATACAAACACCACAGCTCAACATCTCATTAGGTTGTCAGCTTCTTCTGCGATGAACATAGCTCAACAACTTATAAGATGGAAATCTTCTACATACAAAGGTCACAGCTCAACCTCTCATTAGGTGGGAAGTTTCCTCTGCATACAAACACCATATTTATTCATTAGGTGTGAAGTTTTTTCTTCATACAACATCTCATAATAGGATTGCTTTTTCTGTATAAAAACAGTCCGGCTCAACGTCTAATAAATGACTGCTTTCTCTTCATAAAACAGTCCAGCTCAATGTCTCATTTGGTGGGGAGTTTCTTCTGTATGCAAACACCATAACTCAATGTCTCATAAATGGACTGCTTTTTCTGCATAAAACAGCCCAGCTCAACATCTCATTAGGTGTGATGCTTCTTCTAAAATGGCCATATTTTAGCATCTTATTAGATGGAACTCTTCTACATACAAAGATCATAACTTAACGTCTCATTGGGTGGAAAGATTCTTTTCAATGGCCATAGCTCAACATCTGTTATCAGATGGACATCTTCTGCATAGAAAGTTCAGAGCTCAGCGTCTGTTTAGATGAACAATCTCTTCTGCTTATAAAGAATACACTTCAACGTCTCATTAGACGGGCATCCTCTACAAAGAGCATGGTTTGACATCTGATTAGATGGACATCATATTTACATGCCAGTAAAAGCATCTTGTTTAAGATTAAACAAAAACAGAAAATCCCAGTGCTCTCAGAGTAAAAAATTTAATCTTCAAATCTAGAGATACTGATATGAAATTTTATTGCCAAACATATCTCTACCACCTTTTCAGTTAACGCACCTAAGTCGTTTAAGGGAGAAAGTTTATAGTTTGCAATTAATCCAGATCTTCATGTAACATTACACCAAAGTTAAATAAATACAGAGAGAAAAAATGAAACAGAGAGCTATTAAAAATCCAATATTATTTCTTTATCGATCAAAAATCATTCTCAAGTTTTTACATTTCATTTCAGTTTTTACACCATATGGAAGATCTGCGAAGAAGGCGAAACCTCAGCATAAAGCCAACATAAGCATCCATGCCGTACCCGGGGCTCGAACCCAGGTCCCTCTGATCATAGCCAAACCCGCTAACCATTCAGACACGGTATATCGCCCTACATTTGTCAATAACCATAATCATTAAAAAAGAAAACAAAAATTCGAACTTGCCAAAATCTTGTCAGTTTGCGAATAAAAGCAAATCTCTCCACAGACCAACAGTATTTCTTTCTTTTTTCTTCGGGCAGATCAGATACGGATTTTCAATAAATATTCCTTCATCATCTTTGGCTCTTTCTTCTCTCACTGGAAAGCTGTCAAATATCCATCGCGAAAACGACGATAAGTGGCGGCGTGTTGTCGCTCAAACGCGAATGCAATTGATGTCCAATTCTCGAATGAATTTCAAGAAAGCAAAAATGAAAAAAAAAGTGAAGAAGAGAAATAAAGCAACAACAAAGAAACTGTTCGATTGCCGAGCCATGTTCGCCTTCGATCAGCAGACTCGGTGGTGGAGCGAATCGATCGCGACCATTTCCCAAATGTCATAAAATGTAGATACCTGGTAAAGACAAATCCATCTTTGTTTTCCACAGATGATGTAAGGTTTCAGATAAATGCTTTTCTACTCTGGCCACTGATCGGAGAGACGTCAGGCAAGCTTTCGCACAATCTATTTCAACGATAACTTAATGGCATGGGAGATGTCTCAACCTGGCGTCGAAACTGAAAGTTGCGAAAAAGTTTAACAGAAGAAAATAGTTGACCTTCGTTTGTATATATTATATGAAGAGACTTACTAGAAGAAGAAAAAATTAGAGACAATGGAACTTCATTAACTAGTCTCTTCGAACTCTCTCTCTCTCAATAAGAGACTAGTTAATGAAGTTCCATTGTCTCTAATTTTTTCCTCCTCTAGTAAGTCTCTTCATATAATATATACAAACGAAGGTAAACGATTATAATTCATGAGAAAAGTATTTGTGAGAAAGAAAATGCAAGTCGAACTCTCTCTCTCAATATCTTGCATTTTCTCTCTCACAAATACTTTTCTCATAAGTAATAATTCGAGTGATATAAGTAATTTCTCATATATATATTCATATATATTTCATAAATAATTTCTCATAAGACTAAAACGAGTCAAAATTAGCAAAGGCTCTGATCCCATTCAGATTCAATGCACTAAGAAATTTCTGTCTCCTTATTAAAAAAAAGAGCACAATAGTTTTCAGAAATTCCACTTACTCAAGGTATAGAGCTTGGTGAAAGTAAGTGACGGACACTTTCCTTGCACATAGGTGACGTCACACTTATAGGTGCCTTCATCTGCTACAGACAACGAGTGAAGGTGCATTTCTGCGGAGTTGTTGTGCAGCAGAAAATTTGCTCTCCCAGTCAACGTACCGAGTGGCCGAGAATGGGTGTCGCTATAAAGATAAACGCGTTTCCACTCTTCTTGAACGTGCTTCGTCCACGTGATGACATATATCCGGCCACAAGAGGATAAGTTCACTTCACATGGAAGAACGGCTGCGTTGCCTATGAAACCTGAGACCACGTGCTCACGACCTGCAAAGAGAAGACATATATTTATGTAAATCAGTGTTTAAGTAAGCTAACTACATCATTTAATATATATAGATGTTTGTGAGGGATTGACTGAAGAGTATTACGTTAATTCTAACTATGATACCGAAATTGTGTAAAAATTAAATATCTCCTCAAGCGGCTGCTTGCCACAGAGGTCTGATTTTTGATTGGATTGTTTTACCTCTGAGCGGCACTTTTTTGCACACCATGGGCTAAATGGCCAGGCCGCAAGGACCCCGAAGGCTCAGAGAAGGTTGGGGGAGGGGACCCACTAGAACAGCTGTTGGAGACAGATGGTAGCCTCCCGTCAAGGCCATCCAGCGTGTTCTTTAATGTGCACAGGGTATGGCTCTCCCGAACACGGGGCCACGGCTTAACGTCCCATCCGACGGACGGCGGCCTTTTCAAGTCCATCGGTGTCCCCTACTGACCGTGAGCAGGGCGGGGAAATTTTGCGGAGATAAATCTCAACGTTGACCCAGCTGGGACTCGAACCTGGGAACTACAGATTACGAGCCTGGCGCGCTACCGACTGAGCCACCCCGCCCCAGAGGTCTGACAGGAGTCTGTCAGTTTAATACGCCATAGTAGAAAGTCTGTGAAGATGGAGAGACGGCAGCAGGAAAACATCAGGCACATCCATGCTTTACCCGGGGCTCGAACCCAGGTTCCTTTGATCGGTAGGCAAGCAGGCTAACCACTCGGCCACGGAACAGCTCTAAACCTTGTACAGTCGCTCAAAAAAGTATCCGAACACTGTGGCTGATTACAGAATTCAGAAAAAATATCTGGCAACGATTTTTTTTAGAAATTAGTGATCTAGCAACCTTCGTGTCATTCTGTAATCAGCCATAGTGTTCGGATACTTTTTTGAGCGACTGTACAACAACCCTGGGCTCCATCGCGAGATCACGTTTATCAGCGCACGACGCGTTTGTCCATTACGCTAAAGGTAGAGCTCTGAAAATTTTCATCTAGTGGCCAGGAAAAATCCGAGATTTGACTTCGACGTGTCTCTCAAGGTCAGACATTGATATACAATGTTAGAAACGTGAAAATTGGAGGGCTTGGGGTGTTTCAGGATATAAATCTCAGAAACGTTACGAAATTCTGGAAGGAGGGCCTTCGAGGTCAAAGGTCAAATTCCGATTTCCCTGTGCTAGAGAGTTAAAATATATTTTTAATCTTGGTATTCTTCAAACCGATATCCTACACTAGGGGTTCTCAACGTGGGGTACGCGGTAAAATTTTTTGGGGTACGCCGTGAGAGCTCAAAAGTCACTAGAGCTAGTAACAAAGTAAAAATAACCATTGTTCTAATATAACTATAGTTTTATCTATCTATACAAGGGGTACTCCAGTTACATACACATTTCCAGGGGGTACGTGAAGCATAAAAGGTTGAGAACCACTGTCCTACGCAATTTACGCACAGGTATCCACTACTTAATTCGGTAGATGCGTTCCTGTGTGTTTCAATAGTACAGAACCCAACCATGACATCGAAGTGAATAATTACAATTCATGAAACGTAAACACAGAAACACATACAGTACTAAACTGTAAGAGAAAATAAAGTTAGTGAAATTTTCACTTGTAAATGAAACGAAAGCAAAAACCATAAACCAAACAACATAAAATCTCTTGACCTGGCTCCTTATCTCTCACCTGAAGAAGAAATCCAGCAGCACTGACTACTTCGTTTCTTTTTCTTCGTATTCAATATTTGTTTATAGCAGTTGGGTTGTTTTACATCTGAGCGGCACTTTTTTTGGCAACAATGGGCTAAATGTCCAGATCACAAGGATCCCATAGGATCAGAAAAGACCCACTGGACAACTGTTGGAAGACAGATAACAGCCTCCCATCAAGGATATCCAGCGTGTTCTTTAACGTGCACAGGGGATGACTCTCCCGCACAAGGGGCCATGGCTTAACGTCCCATACGACGGACGGCGGCCTTTCCAAGCCCATCGGTGTCCCCTACTGATGAGGGTTGTGTTGGGTTGTTTTACCTCTGAGCGGCACTTTTTTGCACACCATGGGCTAAATGGCCAGGTCACATGGACCCCGAAGGCTCAGAGAAGGTTGTGGGAGGGGAACCCACTGGAACAGCTGTTGGGAGACAGATGGTAGCCTCCCGTCAAGGCCATCCAGCAGCGTGTTCTTTAACGTGCAGAGGTATGGCTCTCCCGCACACGGGACCACGGCTTAACGTCCCATCCGACGGACGGTGGCCTTTCCAAGCCCATCGGTGTCCCCTACTGACCGTGGGCAGGGCGGGGAATTTTGCGGAGATAAATCTCAACGCTGACCCAGCTGGGACTCGAACCTGGGAACTACAGATTGCGAGCCTGGTGCGCTACCGACTGAGCCACCCCCGCCACCACTGATGAGGGCAGGCGGGGAGTTTTGCAGAAATAAATATCTCCATCTCACCTGGGAACTGCATATTACAAGCCTAAGTTTATAGCACTGAGTCAGCAGGTAACAACTGCGTTTCATGCCTCTCTATCGTGTGATGTAGTTGTACCCTGGCCCTGAACTAGAAAAAAATTAAAGGAGGGGGGGGGGGGAGCAAATGATCCAAGTGAAGCGGAAGCGGGGGGGAGGCTAGATCGAGCAGGAATGAACCGGAAAACCATTCTGGTTCTGGTATAATTTTTATTTCAATTTAAATGATCCTTAAGAAGTTCTTGAAAAAAAAGTTAATCTATTATTAAAGCTTGAAAAATGTCAGTAGTTTATTTCAGTATACTCTGCTATTGTGTTTGGATTTCTTTTCATGGCATACATTTTGAGTGCATTTCTGATTTCTTGGTGTTTTCATGTGAAGCTTCATAAATTAAGTGTCAGATTATTAGAAAATTACATTTAACAATGTTAGCAGCGATTTTTATATTTTTCATTCTTCTGTTACTGTTTTTGGTGTATATGTTATATGTTGCTATTCATGTTACGTAAATAAAGGAGAAGAAAAACTATTAGCTTTCATTGCTCACCATTTTTTCACCAGGCATGTATTTTTTTGTTATATTGAAACGGTGCCTACGTAATGGGAATGCCTGCCAATTTCAAGACGTGAAGCGACAGCAGTGCTAGTTTCATTTTCGTCCGCTAGGCGCTGGCGATCCACTGTTTTTCTTGTTACTTGCTTCGTAGCAGTATGGGGCGGGGGTGGCTCAGTCGGTAGCGCGCCAGGCTCGTAATCTGTAGTTCCCAGGTTCGAGTCCCAACTGGATCAGCGTTCAGATTTATCTCCGCAAAATTTCCCGACCTGCCCACGATCAGTAGGGGACACCAATGGCCTTGGAAAGGTCGCCGTCCGTCGGATGGGACGTTAAGCCGTGGCCCCGTGTACGGGAGAGCCATACCCTGTGCACGTTAAAGAACACGCTGGATGGCCTTGACGGGAGGTTACCATCTGTCTCCCAACAGCTGTTCCAGTGGGTCCCCTCCCCCAACATTCTCTGAGCCTTAGGGGTCCTTGTGGCCTGGCCGTTTAGCCCGTGGTGTGCAAAAAAGTGCCGCTCAGTGGTAAAACAACCCAACTCGTAGCAGTATCGGTTATTACGCTGTTTACCGCTTGCTTCAAAATTGGATTCTGATACGGATTTGTTCATATGTGATTATTTACTATTCTGTCTACTTTCTGCTGTTTTTTACTAGAAGTCTGAACGATGATGCAGTATTGTGTGATGTTTTGCAGAAGCGAAACTCAGTTTCTATCGAATCTATTCCAAATTGGATCTGCAAGACAAGTGGCTGCATCAATATGTCGGTAACGATGACATGAGTAATTGGAAAAAATTTCTGAGATGACTTTTGAATAAATAATATTTTGGAACAAGCAGAAACCTTTACAATATATGGAACTGAGTTACACTGCCCTAACAAAATATTAGAGAATTTCTGTGTTATGTAAATGGGAATCTTACTATAAATTAAAGATTATAAATTTTATCTATTTAAATCTCGTTTTTCAACAGCATTCGTCTAGTATTTAAGGATTCATTATTCCCGTTTGTATCTCTGAGAAAGATTCTAGTTTATTGTACTTGATTAGCCATCTGTATGATTCTTTACCATATGACTTCGATCAGATCGCTATATACTTATCATTAGCGTAGGTTAGCTTGCCGCGGAACGGTGCGCCATCATGTGCGCGCTTGTTAACACGGAGAATCGCTGAAATCGGCAGGCATTCCCATTACGTAGGCACAGATTGAAACAAATTGTATGAAATGCTGGTTAAATAAACAATTTTTATTTTTATGTGTGTTTAACATTTTCTTCACCTGCGTTCGGGTTACTAGCATTCTCAGAAGGGTGTACACAGCCTCCCTTTCCCTATAAATTCGCCTTTATTGTGTCCATAAGAACTCCTGGTTGTGGCCGACGACGCCAAACACAAGTTAGAGAAAGTGTTTTTGGATTGGATTGTTTTACCTCTGAGCGGCACTTTTTTGCACACAATGGGCTAAATGGCCAGGCCACAAGGACCCCGAAGGCTCAGAGAAGGTTGGGGGAGGGTACCCACTGGAACAGCTGTTTGGAGACAGATGGTAGCCTCTCGTCAAGGCCATCCAGCGTGTTCTTTAACGTGCACAGGGTATGGCTCTCCCGCACACGGAGCCACGGCTTAACGTTCCATCCGACGGACGACGGCCTTTTCAAGCTCATCGGTGTCCCCTACTGACCGTGGACAGGGCGGGGAAATTTTGCGGAGATAAATCTCAACGCTGACCCAACTGGGACTCGAACCTGGGAACTACAGATTACGAGAGAAAGTGTTCTTCGATAGTCAACGCCTTAATGAAATCTCTCTCTCAAGACAACATGTATCTTTAGATTGCTTCACAAGTTATGAGCATTTGTGCTGTTCATAAGAAATTATTCTGATTTTATTTTGCTGTTATTTTAATAAATGAATGGGGAAAAATAATATTTTTAACGCTGCATTATAGCGAACTGTTTAACTGGGGCTATCGGTATTGAGAATTTTCAAACATAAACATGTTTTTTTATATGAAAAATGTCTCGTGAAGATAAAAGAAGATTCTTTTCCGAATAAAATGATGCTACCAGCTCAGAACTATAAAAAAAATCGCTTAGTGAATTTTTGGCAGAATCAAGCAAATTACTGTGCTAATTTGCAACAAGTACATTCCGTTTTTCAATGCGGAAACGATTCGCAGGCGAAATAGCCACTTAACAGCATATTAGTCTCACTAACTTATTTTGCTCTTTACGTTGTGTTGTTTGGGTTGTTTTACCTATGGCCAGGTCACATGGACCCCGAAGGCTCAGAGAAAGCTGGGGGAGGAGACCCACTGGAACAGCTGTTGGGAGACAGATGGTAGCCTCCCGTCAAGGCCATCGAGCGTGTTCTTTAACGTGCACAGGGTATGGCTATCCCGCACACGGGGCCACGGCTTAACGTCCCACCCGACGGACGGCGGCCTTTCCAAGCCCATCGATGTCCCCTACTGACCGTGGGAAGGGCGCGGAATTTTGCGGATATATGTCTCAACGCTGACTCAGCTGGGACTCGAACCTGGGAACTACAGATAACGAGCCTGGCACTTTACCGACTGAGCCACCCCCGCCCCATTTTGTTGTTTACAAGACACCTTTCTTTCATAACACTTTTATACAAACTCTTATTACAGATCCTACATCTAATATATCCAACAACCGAGTGACTGTAGAAAACCTTTTAAAGCATTGATAACTTTCTTTTAACCTGCAACATTGATTCCATCCATTGACATGCCATGCTCTCTCATCTAAAACAATGGCTGCCATTCCTGTTCCCCCACCTGCTTGTTATTCAATAATTCTGTATAGGAGTGGCTCGGTTTAACGACTGAATTTCCAAGTTTCAACTTATAATCTACTTAACAGGCAAATCAATTCCGGGCGCTACTTAAGCCTATAAAGATAGGATTATATGTGTCCACAAACATAAACGGACCTGGCATGCTCTGAGACACGGTTCCATGAACACTCCCACGAATAAGGCTTCCAGGTGGGCACAGAAAGCTCTTGGTAATCCGAGCAACATATTTACGCCGTTGCTTGCTATACAAACAAGGTTGATATAGCGGACACCGATTTAACAGTGAAAAGACATGAGGTTACGAGCTTGTATCTCCTTACGTGTTTGTACGAATATAAATATACACATATATGTGTATACAGACATGGAATCATAACTGTAATTTAAGAAGGAAACGGATCGTTATTTGAACTAATTTTGATAAATATAATGATGTATATGTATTTGCATAGGACTAATAAAATTATTAAACCGTAGGCCAATTAGATTATTATTTCGCATTTAGCTGGGTGGAATTGTTATGCTCCTGGGAAAGTATTTCACGGTGGAATGAATGGCATTAAGCTGTTAATAAACATTAAGCTCCCTACTTGTGTAGGTAAGCTAGACTCTGTGAGATTCATGGAATATATGCGATAATTTTGAATCTGAAAACAGTTGTTCAATATTCTCACTTGGTCTACATGACAATAGTCTAATGTCAAGAATCTATAGGGAATAAATATCCAGTTCTTATTGTCTTGTCTGGTAGACACACCTAAAAGTAACTGTTTCAATTATCCAGCGCAATTCTCAACTCATTACTACAAATAATTCATTTTCTACTGCATATTAATTCCGATCTTAGTTTAGTAGTGGTTATAGCCTTTATGTAGTGTAAGTAAAAATATTTTACTACTAATTTTTAATATTATTAATTACATAATTAAATAATTATTATAAATTATTATTGAAATTTAATTACTAATAAAATAAATAAATGCGAGTACAATATTAAAAAACTTTCTTCTTAAGTACCTGTAGGTTTGAATATTTTAATATTAATGAAAACATTTAAGTTAAAATATGTAAATTACTTAGTTGGGTAACCAAAAGGGTAAATTTGTAGTTTAAAAGTTCACCCGCTCGGAGAGATTTTACCTCAAAAAAACATTAATTCAACACTTTCCGTAACAAAAAGAAAAACAGTAATTCAACACTTTCCGTAACAAAAAAAAAAACATTAATTCAACACTTTCCGTAACAAAAAGAAAAACATTAATTCAACACTTTCCGTAACAAAAAAAAAAACATTAATTCAACACTTTCCGTAACAAAAAAAAAAACATTAATTCAACACTTTCCGTAACAAAAAAAAATTAATTCAACATTTTCCGTAACAAAAAAGCATTAATTCAACACTTTCCGTAACAAAAAAAAAACATTAATTCAACACTTTCCGTAACAAAGAAAAACATTAATTCAATACTTTCCGTAACAAAAAAAAAACATTAATTCAACACTTTCCGTAACAAAAAATAGACATTAATTCAACACTTTCCGTAACGAAAATTTAATTCAACACTTTCCGTAAAAAAAAACATTAATTCAACACTTTCCGTAACGAAAAAAATATTAATTCAACACTTTTTTGTAACGAAAAAAAAAACTTTAACACTTTTCGTAACGAAAAAAAAAATAACTTTAATTTAACACTTTCCTTAACGAAAAAAATTTAACCTACCAAAAAATCTGGCTTTGCCACTGAAATTACTTAAATTACTTACGCGTTAATATGAAATATTATTCATTTGTTTTTGAAGAAAATAATTAATTATATTAATAAATATTTTTGACAACTGGAGTTATTTAATAATATGTAAATACTCGTTTAATTATCCTCACAATCAGTTATACATCATTAAGGCACGACCTCTGAAGCCCGCCATTAATATTTTTCTGGGATGTTACACAGCTAAGCAATATTTTTGTGCATTTGAGTGGCTTTTTTGTGCACACTAATCAACACTGTTGTGATTTTGAGGTTGCAAAGTAATGAACGGTAAGGTCACAAAAACCCCAAGGATTGATACTATTGTAGGAGAAAATACCCTAATGAATCTACGCTCTACGAAAATCGACTGCTCAATATCATGATAACTGTTTGTTCAACTGTAACTGTTTGTTTTGTTGATAACAATGACGTTGTTTAAAAACGAGAGTGAAACAGCAGCTCTTGTTTTAACTCCACGTTTCATTAATTATTCTTACAGCTTCCCCGTGTACACGGACGTGAAGAATGAAATGGCCTTTGCAACGGAATCACGGGGCCATGCCGCCTCCCCTGCCTTGGAAAGGTAAGAAGAATGTTCATGGTTGGGAGAAGGAAGGAAAAACCAAAAAAGAGAGAATAGGCGACCACGAGCTTCTTCTGAGGATGCGGCCTTGTGATGGAAACCATCTGTCCTTTGGCAAGGGATCTGGAAAGCCAGCGGCTCAATTCGGGAGAATATATCAGAAAGAGTTGCCTTTGGGAGAACGAGGACCAAAAAAGAAGAGATTTTTTTTAAAGACATGATGAAGACGAAGGCGTGAACCTCGCAAGCCGCAGTTTTCGACGGAATAGGAATTCAAGAAAGGAAGAGTAAAAAAAATGAAAAGAAAAGCTAGGAAATGGAATAAACTCGTAAAATAAAAACGACCGGGAAATCACCTCTATCCCCCTTCCTTTGCAAAACGTCGTAAAATGGAATTTCAGGAGCACGTAAAGTACTTTCCCTGCAAAAACTCTTGGCTTAAAAATCGTGTTTAATGTACATTGGTGTTTTGCAGGAATTGTAGTGCAACGATAGCAATGTAAATGTCGTGGAATGTCGATGTACGTGTATTTACGTTTCTTTATTTGCTTGTGTAGGTGTGCGACAATGTGAGGCAATAGCCTACGAAAAAATGACTTGTACGATTTTGGAGTTTGCAGTAGTTCTTGTATTATTCTTATCCGTGGGACTTATACATGTATTTTCCCTCTGATCAGCTTCGGCTTTGTGGAATGTTTTAAGTAAAATAATTGCACAGATGTTATTTTGGAATAAATCCGTATTTGAAAAGAAACTTGAAACGTTCAAAGTAGAAAAGCGTCATGAATAAGTTACTCAATTTTTCGCACATAAGGTGTTGAATGCCTACCGAACTTCCTTAATCTTTGCTAATATTTGTTCGTCAACATTTGTGAGATTTTTCACCTTCTAATATCAGAGTTTTTTTTGTTACATTCTCTCTATTTCCCTGCAGTCGATTCTGCTGTAATATTTTCTGAACAATTGTTGCTTTTTTTGTACTAAAATGCACCACTGTGCAATTTTATGCTTTGCGATTTCTGCGGAGAAAATGTGTTGATGATATTTAAAT
Organism: Ryuthela nishihirai; assembly: GCA_038380435.1. NCBI lineage: Eukaryota > Metazoa > Arthropoda > Arachnida > Araneae > Heptathelidae > Ryuthela > Ryuthela nishihirai. The sequence continues at coordinate 17,404,568 of JAWZYU010000016.1, forward strand.
TTATCACTAGGGAATCTCATATTTACTGTATCCCATCGATAGATTATGGATATTATTACAGAATTGATAACGTATATTAACTAAATACAGTAAACCCTCATTAGTCCAGATACAGCTAATTCAGATCGACAGACAGACGGATACGTTTTTGCTCAACAAACGTGTTCCGTTTGGAGTGTTCAGTCAACATCTCCTACAAGAGAAAGCCATACAACTACGTCACAAAAAACTGACTACGTCTAGAGTCCCTATATACCAGGCCGACCAGTGACGATCGGCGTTTAGCGACTACGGTAGTCGCCGATCTCGGTATGCCCCCACGGGCATACCGAGACATATTTTTCCTTAGAATTTAGATTTGGATCTAATTTCGCGACTGATTGGCTTGTATTTATTCTAAGGCTTTGGGCAACCTCTTGACAATATGGTGATAACATGCTGCTGGTAATCTGAAGTTTCTCAGCGGCTTGCAGATAATCATTATGCTTGTCGTGTAGAGAAACTGGATAATCTAAATCAACTTCCAATATATACTCTTTATTTGAATCATCAGCAACTGTCGTAATATCTAGATCTTCTATTTCTTCTTTATTAAGCCATCGAAAATCGCTTTGAGGAAGACATTGTGACATCGCCATTCCGTAAATATTGTTGGCATCATAATACATAATGTATTTAGAGGATAGCTGAGGATTATAGGTATCTAAATACTTGTTGTTTGCAGTGCTAAAACGATTGCATATCACTGAAATTCCTCCTTGCATACATTTTTCCAGGAAAAGGTACATTGTAGAGTCTGTTGTCAATTCTAGATTAATATTTGTCATCTTCAGGCATGCTTGCCAAGCTAGTCCAGGAGCTGTGTAAACACGACAGGGAGCAATTGCTTAGTATCTTGACACATAGTTTTCTGAAATTCTCAAACACATCAGCTAAGAGGAGCACGTCGGTCTACAAGTCGTGATACTGATCTAGGTTTTTTATGTTGAATGTGTTCCATACTTTCATTGCATGGATGTACTCTTCTTCCTCTAGCGCTTCTTCTGTGAGTTGATTGTAAAAAGTTTCACGTGGAGGTAATAAACTCCTTTTCTCAAAACCAGATGTAACCGTTAAGATTCAACATGATCCTTTAAAATATGGAATTCTGCTGATAAATTATGGACTAGCTTCTCAAGAGATGCACTTAAAAATTGATAGGAGGCTATGATATTCAAAGTTCCAAGGGAGAATGCTATGCATTTTTCCATGTTATTGAGAATGCATTTAATCTTCTTATTTTTGATTCTGCCGATTCCTTGAATAATAAGATGACTGTCATATCCCTTTAGGTTATGAAATATAACTGGAATCTTATTTGTGAGCTTAAAATTGAGATTACACACATTATGGGCGGCTCCTCGGAATTTGCCAGTTAAATGATCATGATCCCTCACTCGATTTGGTCCCAGAACATCTTTACAAATATGATAGTTGGTAGCTTTGCGAAATGATTACTCTTCGTGATTTGAAAGGTACATTGGTTTGATCTCCGAAAGTAATTTTTTTTATATCGTTTTCTTCTTTAAGCAAACATTCCAAAATTTCTTTTCCCACATTAGGACATCTATAAATTACTGGTGGTTTATAGCTGCAGCGGTCAGGTCCAACAACAAGATATGCAAATCCACAAGGTTCATGATTTGCTGTGATAGTGGTGTGAGATTTTGAAGGGTCAGGCATACAAGTGTCCACTTTCACTAAGAATGATTCAAAGTCGGCGTAAATCACGTAAGGAACAGGCTATTGGAACTTGAAATTTGTGAATTTCAGCCATTTCTCCTCTTCAGTTGGAAACTCTACTCTCTGGGGTCCATGTTCTTGACAATAGGGGACATGATCCTTCAAGAGCGATTCATTTGTGAAACGGTGAAGGCAGTAATCGCAATAGTAACCCACACCGTTATGTTTGGTGAGAGGACTGTAGAAGTCTACTCATATTCTTAATGGAGCAATAATGCTGCTTTTCATCATCCGATAATAGTAGGAGATTTGAGTGCGCTTTAAATCTGAATGGTGTGATGCAGAGTGGGAAGACCTCTTTCTCGTATCCAAAAGCATTGACAGAAATGTTGTTCATTTTTTCGAATTTAGATATTTGATTTATTGTTATAGGGTAAATTAGGCCAGATGTGTTTAATTTTTCTTCTAAATGAATTTAGGTGGTAGGGCGTTGTGGACGATCTGTGACAGGATACAAAGAGGCTAAAATAGACCAGACAAAACATTTTTGGTCAGAATTACATACATTAACAATAGCACGTTTTAATAGTAATTCTCTTGGAGTAGGGACATAACCAGACCCTGCAAGAGGGATATATTTTTGAATGCTCATTTCACCGTGGAGTACAGCATCCAGTATCCGTCCACTATATGCTCCTTAAAAATTCTTCAAATGAAATCTTGGTCTTCTTGCACGCTGAATCCAGTTATCTGTTTAGGGATGATGTAGGAAGACTTGTGACACTTCGGAAAAATGGGGGTACAGTATTCGAAGGTAGAATGGGAAACTTTTCGCCTGAAGTACACTTACACGACAAGGTACCATTTAATGCTACCTTTCGAGATCAAATTCTCTTTTAGAAGAGTTGGGAGTGACTCCCGTGAGGACTCGAGGAAAAAGGTGAGATCAACAACTGTTTCTTCAATCTCCATCAACTTATGAGTTGACAACGTCCTTTACATTTCTTCTGTAAACTGGCTGGGATCTTCAGGGTCTGGTTTTTGCTTCTTCTGGGGAATCTTTTCATCTTCAGAACGTTTTCGCTTATTAATGTGTGGCTTTCTTTGATGTCGCAAAAGGCTGTCTTTTCTTCCAAACTCCTTTGCACATTCTTCACATTTGTAAGTTTTCCTGCAGGTATGGGATAACGCATGACGTCGAATGTTATCTTTCCTTGAGAATTAGATTCACATTGAAAGCACTTGAAGAGATTCTAATCGTGATATCTTTTATGGCGAACGAGATTCGTCTGGAGCGTGAAAGTCTTCTGACATATGTTGCATGGATACATTACAAAACAGTGACTTGCAAAATAACTGATTTATATTACACTGGTGTCAACTTCGAACAACTGAAGAATCACACAGAGGTAGCGGCAGAGACTATCACTGTTAACATCTGACAACAGAATGAGGATTCTGACTGATGGAAGTCGTATTTATACTAGAAGAGGGACTATCCCGCAGAAACTGAAATAAAAAAAATTGAAAAAAAATGTCTATGGTGCAGAAATTGAAAAGAAAAAAAATGCTATTTGGTAAAAATAATTTAAAAGATAAAACTTCTAATAGGTGACGTCACCGACGGCTCTAGACTTAGAGAAATATGGAGATGGGTTCGAAAATGGCGGTCAAGAGTGTGAGGGGGATAAACCTTTCCAAAACGTGTTGTAACACATCACGTCTGATGCAATATGGAAACAGAGGGGGCTCAAAAGCGTGGTGGGAAACGTCATTCAAGATGATCATCTTTGGAAATTACGAGTGGGTTATTTACTTCATCCAACACCATCTGTCATATATCAATTATTACCTCCAATTTAACTGAATAATATAATTTTAGATTAAACATCAATGGAGGGAGGTATTTTTTTCGGCATTGTCCGACTTCAGTCTTAAAACAGTGAGAGTTCTGACCAATATGGTTGATAATGTCCACCACCACCTTGAAACATATGGGTGGCGGATCCCATAGGATTAACATTGATACGCTACTGGCTTAGAACCCCCATTATCTCCGTACTAGTAAGTCTTTTAGTCTAAAATACAGTAAGTGTTTAGTTTTTTCCTTACAAGTTAGCAGCATTGCTTAATGTTTACATCTTATCATTAATGTCAAACATTAGTAACTACATCTAGAGTAACTGTATTCTGTCTTACCCTTAAATCGTGTTTGTATTTCAATGAGTGCAGGCCAATTAAATCTCTTGGTGGGGATGCACGGTTTGCGTTTTGCACTTTTCAAAAAACATTAGAAATCTCCAGAATATATGTTCTTTTTCGCTAAACAGCTGTCTGGTGTTTGAGCCTTAAGTTTCGAAAGATTAAGTCACAGGATCAAAATTAAGACTGCTTCTTAAAAACGAATTACTCAAAAAAACTCCAAAACGCGCTTCAACTAAAGGCTCTCCAGTAAACAACAAACAGACCGCATGAAGTCTCCCTCTCTTGCATTGTTCTTAGCATGCAGAAGAGCTTGTACGTTCTCTTGAGACTTCCACGTTTCTGATGTAGCAAAATGTTTGTTATTATGATTTGAACTCTAGTAAAATCTGAACGAGTGAGTAAGGTTTAGTGTGGAGAACGTTTAAGTCGCTGGATCAAAGTTGATCTTTAAGCTTAGAAAATAATTTTTCTCCGCACTATTTCTCGAAGTAGCCAAATCGAAACTCATTTGACAATCTCGCTCACATATGAGCGGACGCGTCAGAGCCTCATGAAATGGTTTTCTTCGACGTAAATCCTGTAAGATATGTTGGATGGATACGGAGGATGATTCAGCGTTTCCTTGGAGATGGTCTCTTGTTTTTCTTTCCTACCAGTCAAGCTCAGGGAAAGAATATAAAGCATATTGAATTTCGGAAGAGAAGGAAAACACAAGGTTTTGTTTTTATTCTTACGATGCGACATTACATGAAGTTTGCGAGGGAATAATTTCGTTACTGTTTGATCTAAAACATAAAAATTATTTTGCACTGACAGTTATAAAACAAGAAGCATCGATAACTTTATTAAGTGTTTCCTGCAAATATTTTTAAGTTAAAAAAGTGTTTCATTATTTATTATTTTTTGATAAATTTCCTTTTGTAATTTATGTAAATGATTTGTAAACTATGTGCTCAAGAATTTTTATACTGTAAAATAGATTTGCTATAAAATCATATATTTTAAAAGTACTAAAAGCATCTTAAATATATAAAAGCAAGGCTTTAAAAAGTCTATTTATGCTTTTTTATAAGCCGTGCTTATTTAGTTACAAATATGCCATAATATAGCTACATTTGAAGACTTAAAGAGTTTGCAGCTTCAGTCTATTTTTTTAATATCATACATATATTGGTAAGTTGTCGATCAGTTCACAACTTGTTTGGAGACCTCTTCAGATATAGTAACTAAATTTTTCATGAAGGGGACATAACTAGACCCTGAAATAAAATCGGTGAATTTTTTCCCTATGTACAATTGGCCCACTCAAACTTCTCTTGACGCTAAGTACTAGATCATCAAATGCCATATGCAACTTACTTGTATTATAATTCCCCCACCCCATACAAAAAGCCATTTGTAGCGAATTATCTATATTAAACGAACGCTTTTGAATGAGGGAGCATAATTAGTTTTCGTAAATTATATACCTCCCACCGAGAAAAAAGTGGTGGGGCTAACGATTTCACAAGTTCTATTCTACCGAGTTGTATGTCAAATGAACGCTTCAGACATTAAGGGTGTTATCTGCTATACATTTCAGAAAGTTTAACTGAGTCAACAACCCAGTCAATGCAGCTTAAATTCTCTAGTCAGCAAATGAAACAGATATGTTCGTAATTCAGAGAAATTGTTACGTTTATATTTAAACTACTTAAGATGTAGATTTTCTTTTAGTCTGAAAATCATAAGTAAACCAATTGATAAACTCTATGGTCATACTCAGAGAAAGACAAAATCAGAATTCAACACCAGATGAAAGAGTATACTGATAGATTAGCATTGTATTTTGGAAACTCCTAAGCAAGTTTCTGTCTTTCTTCGGAGTTTTTCTCTGTTCTCAGTGGCTTTGAATGCCACTCGTTCAGCTTACGTCGGTAATCACCAACCTATTTAAGATGTCTGAAACATCCCAAATTCTCTTTGGACACAAAGCTTTTTTATCACAGCTTAAAATTCGATGTTCGATATTGGATGCCCCTTTTCATAATCCCAAACTCAAAACACAATGTCGAACAACCTGTTCAATTCGGATCATGACGACCAAAAGGCAATTACTTCGAAAATTTCAGATCGCAGAAAAGAATTCAGAATATCTCTCTGTTGTAAAAGAGGTAGCAACTTTGTAAATAAACCTGTATATGTGAAGGATACGAAAAACAAGCGAAAATAACGATTCCCTGACAGAAAAATATATCGCTAAGTCACGCGTCTTTCCTGCATCAGAAGATATCCACAGAGATATTTCAACCACAAGACGCGCAAATATATCGCTACCAAAAGGTGACAGCTGACAGACGCTTTTCTTGGTTATCGCTTAAAGCGAAAAAGTTTAAATCTAAATAGACTGTAGCTATCGATTTCAGTTCAATAATTTTTCTTGAGAAACATTAAAATAATAAATATAATCATAAACTTTCCTTTTTTTCTGGTTATTCTAATACAGATTGCAGTCAATTACTATTCATTAATATAAAAATATCCAATATTTATATTTCAGCAGATAGAAAAGAAAAAGCTAAATCAATTTTTTAAAAAAAGTATATATAAATCTATTCAGCAACACAAATGGTAGCTTCTGTCGAATGACACTAGGGAGTCAACGTGAGTTATCACAGCTCAAAATTCGATGTTCAGAATGAAATAAACAACTGGAAGAATAATACATTGCCTCTGGGGAATATTGGATGCCCGTTTTCAAAGAATATTAAGTTTTTTAATTTTTTTCATCTTTTCTACGCCAATAACACAACAACACAACAAGAACCAACGGACGAGTGACAGAAGGCAAATAATGTTTTTTAAAGTAAGTAAAAACAATTTTGTTAAATTTTTTCTTAAAGTAAAATAGTTGTGTTTTACTTTAAGATTTTCATTATTAAATTTTGTGATGATAACAATTATATAGACTTATATAACTTATATAATTGTTCTCATCGATCCCTTGCAGTGTCTAATAACTGGAATAAAAACTTCGCAGGCTTTCTTGCTCTCTCAAAATATGCTATAACTCGGAAGGAAAGTGTCTATGACCCAGAATTCATAGGAATTTTTCCATCACTGTACAGTCGCTCAAAAAAATATCCGAACACTATGGTTGATTACAAAATCAAAAAAAATATCTGGCAACGATTTTTTTTAGAAATTAGTTATCTTGCAACCTTCGTGTACTGTACATGTACTGTGCACGAAGGTTGCCAGATCACTAATTTCTAGAAAAATCGTTGCCAGATATTTTTTCTGAATTTGGCAATCAACCATAGTGTTCGGATACTTTTTTGAGCGACTGTACGCAGTAGAACACGTCCCCAAAGTTTGACTAGACCTTTTGAAGACACCCTGTATATCCTACGATGACCATGATACAAACTATTGTCAGCTGCAGAGTACCTTGTGTAAAAAATAACAACAATCCTCACGTACCTCTTTTTTTTTAAAACGACAAAGAATGGAACGAAATTGAGGCTAAACACACCTGAAAATACTCCCAACACGTTCTGCAGAAATGGCATTTCATATTCACTTAAAAAAAAAACATCCCTTACACAGTTACTCGAAACTTTGACACAGAATTTCGGAGAATTTTATTTTCTCCCTCTATATATATTTTCTACACGAAATAAAAAAGGAGCGCATATCGGTCGATTCCTTGTATGTATATCTCTCTGCGTACAGCGACAGGCCGCTTCAAACGAAGAATATCAAAGAGCTTATTCCCAAACATGTTGTAAACCTTCACCGGCACAAACTGATTAATAATTGAGTGCACAGCTGCTTCCTGTGAAGAACAAACTGCTTCTTCCTTTGAATCAAAGGTCACGGGCATCTGGCTGAGGACCGGCATCCCAAGTCCGATGGTGATGTTGCTTCTCTTCTGTATGCCCACTCCCCACCCACCTCCACCCTCCCTCACCATCTCCCTCCCTCCCAGCATCCACGCCCCTTCTTCCAATGGAGGCAATGTTAGTTGTTATGTATGAGCGGACACCGTAGTGCATGTACTTCCTAAAACCCATTTGTCATAGCCTGGGCACTTTATGTGTCATGGATTTCATACGGGCAGAGGTCTTTTTCTTTCGAATATGTAAGTGATGTGTGCGATGAAATTTGAAGAACAAAGAACGTAAAGACTGTAAGCTGGTAAAAAGAAAAAAAAATATTCCCATTTTTTTTTTCATCCGAAATTGTATCTAGAAGTAATCAGGTTATAAACTTATTTTCAAAAACGTGAAACTGTTTCGAGAAATTTCCAGCAAAATTACGTAGGTACTAAAATTTGGAAAAATTGGAGTGTGTTGCATTCTAATTTTTTTCTGTTCTAATTCATTAATGTATATTAATAAATTATTTCTTTAATTCGTTTGAGTAAAAGGTCTTTTAAGATGCGATTTTTTAAATGATGGACTAAGAGTTTTACATATTTTGATCAATCTTCATTTAGAAAAGAAACTAAAAGGGAGATGGAAATCATCTGAATGGTAAAAATGAGGAAATTGACAGTTTTGGTACATTTATAATTCTTTAAAACGATCCAGAAAACCAAGCCAAATAATCAATATATAGGCAATAGAACTAAGTAGCTAGTTCTCCGATAACTGAATCTCCTAAGACCTGGCCAGAAAGTCCCATTTCCCTGTTCATTTTGGACACTTGAGGGTTTTTGTGACGTGGCCATTTATAACAATGTGTGCGAATAAGTGTCATTCAGAGGTAAAATAATCAAATTCGGAGGTCAGATGCTTATTTTTCATTACTTCATTAGAAGGAATTTCAAACATCACGAATTTCGATTTGATAACCTGCTCTCATTGAAGTCACAGCAATTGTTTTTGGTGACCCTATTTGTGGAGGATTCTACTTGCTAGTGCCTACAGACTTCCAAATACGTCCTTCTGCACTGCACTGAATGTGTTTTTCACTAAAGTTTCCAATGCACTTATCACTCGATTTACACGGTCAAAAAATGAAACCAGTTTCGATTTACACGGTGACAGGCTCGGTTGTACACGGGTTGGGTTGTTGGGTTGTTTTACCTCTGAGCGGCACTTTTTTGCACACCATGGGCTAAATGGCCAGGCCACAAGGACCCCGAAGGCTCAGAGAAGGTTGGGGGAGGGGACCCACTGGAACAGCTGTTGGGAGACAGATGGTAGCCTCCCGTCAAGGCCATCCAGCGTGTTCTTTAACGTGCACAGGGTATGGCTCTTCCGCACACGGGGCCACGGCTTAACGTCCCATCCGACGGACGGTGGGCTTTCCAAGCCCATCGGTGTCCCCTACTGACCGTGGGCAGGGCGGGGAATTTTGCGGAGATAAATCTCAACGCTGACCCAGCTGGGACTCGAACCTGGGAACTACAGATTACGAGCCTGGCGCGCTACCGACTGAGCCACCCCGCCCCAGGTTGTACACGGTGCAAAAAATGCAAACAGTTACGTTTTACCCGATTATAGTTTCGGTTTTATACAGTACGAATTGGGATTATTTTTAATATACACCGAAGAGCCAAAACATTATGACCAGCGCGTCTTTATGCAAATCGAAGCAACTGCAGCTAAACGACGGCGCATGTGAAGGTCATGAAATGGTATAAATAACATCTGATACTGAGCTCTGTTAATCAGTGTCTTTCTTGTTCTTCAGACGGGAAAGGCAGCGGACCTAAGTGAGTTTGACAAAGGACAAATTTTATTGGCAGACGACTGGGTCAGAGCATTTGCAACACAGAAAGGCTTGTGGGGTGCTTGTAGTCAGTCATGGTTAATACCTTCAAAAAGTGGTCCGAGAGGGAAAAACCACGAACTGCAAGCAAGGTGTGGGCCGACCACGTCTCATCGATGCTAGAGGAGAGCAAAGACTATCCCGTGTGGTACGAGTCAACAGAAGGATACTGTGGCCCAACTCGCCCGTAATTTGAATGCTGGTGACGGGAGTAATGTGTCACAACACACAGTACATCGAACCCTGCTGAAAATGGGGCTGCGTAGCTGCACGCCGCTCCGAGTGCTCATGCTAACCTCGGTTCACCGTCGGAAGCGCCTACAATGGGCAATGGAGCATCAAAATTGTACCTGGAATGATTGAAAGAAGGTCGTCTGGTCAGATGAATCTCGTTTCCTGTTGCACCATGTGGACTGCCGGGTACGTATGCGTCGTTTACCTGGGGAAGTGTTAGCAAAAGTATGCACTGTGGGATGAAAACAAGCTGGTAGAGGAGTGTAATGCTTTGAGCAATGTTCTACTGGGAAACCTTGAGCCCAGTGTTCATGTGCAGGAAACTATAACGTCTACCACCTACCTAAATATCATTGCAGACCAGGTATATCCTTTCATGGCAACGGTATACCCTTCTATGTAGTAGTGCCTTCTTTCAGCAGGATAATGCGCCATGCCACACTGCCCTGATTGTTCGAGTATTGTTCGCGGAACAAGAGAAAGACTTCCAGGCATTGCCCTGGCCTCCAAATTCCCCAGACATCAATCCAATGGAACATCATATCCGATCTGCGGCGGCTCAACCAAGAAACTTATGAGAGTTAAGGATCTGCTGGTAACGTGTACCAGATACCACAAGAAACCTTTAGAAATCTTGTAGCGTCCATGCCTCGCCAGGTAAGAGCTGTTTTGGCGGCACGTGGAGGACCAACATCATATTATGCAAGTGGTCATGATGTTTTGGCTCTTCGGCCTATGTAGATATAATAAATATTATGAAGTAGCAGTGTCAAGGGATATTATTTTACCGTCATCCCAAAATAAAAATCAACCAAATGGTTTTAATTAATAGAATTTATTTTCAAGAATAAATGGATATTAGTAAATTCTTATAATAATAAAACTGCCATCTATAACAAGCTATATTTATATTCTTTCGCTAAAATTATATTATTGTCATTGTAATTCAATTTATTTCCGGGCATATTAAAAATCAAGCCTGTTTTGAATCGGCAGCGAGATCTAACTTTTCTAGACTCAGTTTTTCAGATTAGTTAAAAACCGTGTTTTATCTCATTTTTAGGAACAAGTTTACTTTGTAGACTATTATATCGGCTTTGTTTAATAAAATATCATATAAATACTGATTTTGCAAAATAAAGCATTAGATTTTAGTACAAATACTTAATTACTAAACTTATATTCAGTTCATAAATAGCCTTCTTTCAAATTTCATCTTGAATTTCGATTGTGTACGTCTACATTAACGACGAACATTTTTCGTTACCAAACAGAAATGTATCAAAAATTAATCTAAGCTTACCTGAATTAATGCAAATAAAGTGCAAAATAATGTTACATTATGCTTATTATTGCTACTGGACTGAAATTCGAGATAAATATGCATAAATAAAATTTTCGACATGTGATTTATCCATAACAAGGATTTTTTTTTCGGAACATATCCCTCTTTTTCCATTAATTATTGGTTTCGATTTACACAGTGATTTTCCGGAACCTATGTACCGTATAAATCGAGGGATCGGTGTAGCTATAGTCGGAAACCTTACTTCCAAGCATTCCTGTTGATACGGTAAAAGTTCAAATGTAGCGATAGATTCTTATTAAAGTATATCATAAATTGTGGATGCTCTTCAAAACTCCACTTACTTTCTCTGTGTTTGCCACTTTAGACTATACTCTATATTATTTTGCATATAAAATATTTTCTACGGTTATAGACGCACTGAGTTTTCATCGAATCGCAACCTGGTGCTGATCACAAACTGATGGACTTTCTGGGGATTCAGGATTTATCTAGTTTCCCTAAAACAAATTGGGATAATTTTCGCATCTTAATAAACCAGCTCTTGGTTTACTTGTTAGCGGGTACTAGTTTAAATCTTGAAAATATATTCTTAATATCAACTTAACTATTCAAAACGCACAAACTTCAAGTAGTTGTCATGTGAGAGAACTGAAACTTGAAGCTTCCTATTGACATAAAAAACCAAATCAAAAAGCAAAAACGAGGCTTCAAAGAACTGACAAGAAATTCATATTTCCAAAGATAAAATTGTTTACAACCAAAATCAATCCTCAGAAAAAATATTACTATAATTCAGAAATGATTGCTGGCCAGCACAAGTTTGGGTTACTCAATCTTCCAACAAATCAGTTTTTTTAATGGTTTCTGAATTCAAAGGAGAAAGTAAACAGATCTCTATCCTTTATGGAGAAAAGGTCTATAGAAATGGAGCCTTGTCTACATTTCTATAGACCTTTTCTCCATAAATAGAAACTACTACCGTTCTATAGATATAATATAGATATACAGGGTGATTCAAAACTTATCGTTCAAATTTCGTGGGGAGGTAGGGAATACGTCAGGAAACCAATTTCACATAGGAAAGTATGTCCGCAAACGTCATCTATATGAACAAAATGGACAAGTAAAGTGAACACAAGGAAACAGTACAGTTAAGTGGTAACGAATGTGACTTTTATTCCAACAAGGTAAAGTACAGGTTCACAGTAGGTGCTCAAAATTGCGACCATTTACACGGACACAGGATTTACAGCGCCGTTGCATTGACCGCCGAACATTTTCAAAAACGCCTGGCATATCACGGACAATGCCTGCGACGGCCACTATTCGTGCAACAAGGTCCATTTCACTGTCGACGGGGGTCTCGTACACATGGTCTTTCATGGCCCCCCACAAAAAGAAATCCATGGGCAATAAATCAGGTGACCTGGGTGGCCAAGCGATCGGTCCACCTCTACCGATCCATCGAGCTCCGAATGTTCGGTTCAGGTAATTACGCGCAACAATTGTGCTATGGGCTGGAGCCCCGTCATGTTGATACCACATATCTCGGCGGATATGCGCAGGAACAGCGCCCAGAAAAGTCGGTAACACTGTCTCGAGAAATATTAGGTATTTCCGGCCGTCCAATCGGGGCGGTAGCAAGTAAGGTCCCAACAAACAGTCACCAATGATTCCAGCCCACACATTTACGGCAAAACGATGTTGCGCAGCGTGACTTCTCGTACCATGCGGGTTGTCGTAAGCCCACACATGTGAATTGTGTGTATTGAACACACCTTCACGAGTGAATGAAGCTTCATCTGTAAAAAGGACAAAAGCTGGAAAACTGGGGTCCCCGGCACCTTTCTGCATGAACCATTGTGCAAATTCCACACGCTTCGGATAATCGTCAGGACGCAGTAACTGCACCCTTAGCAGATGGTAAGGATGCACACGTTCCTCGTGCAGTATCCGCCACACTGCTGACTGAAAGACCCCAAGCTGCTGAGCAATAGCTCGTGTGCTGGTATTCGGATTATCTTCAATGGACTGTAGGACTTGTTCTGCGACGTTGACAGTCCGCGTCAGTCGTCTTCTCCCCGTATCCTGCATGTTGCTGCGCAGTGAACCACGTTCGCGCAGATTGCGATGCCCACGTGCAAACATTTGATGCTGCGGTATTCTTCTGTTGGGGTATCGGTCTTCGTAAACTTGCCTAGCTCGGCGGCCGCTTTCGCCAGCTGCCCCATATGCGAGATGCATATTCGCTAGCTCTTGATGCGTAAAACGATTCATCTTATCACTAGTAAGTCAGCTCGTACACTGATGGCAGCGGGAGTGGTCGGGCGAGCTGTACACTGGTTGGGTATACAAAGCGCCCTCTACATACGCATGCGTACATTTGTGGACATTCTTTCCTATGTGAAATCGGTTTCCTGACGTATTCCCTACCTCCCCACGAAATTTGAACGATAAGTTTTGAATCACCCTGTATAGATATAATATAAAGTATTCCATAAATAGAAACTTCTACCATTCTATAGAAATGGAGACAAGGCTCATGTTTTGGCTTCGTGTCTCAGAAAACAACCGATGTCTCACGATGGACCCTCAGATGAAGATTCCATCTGCTTTGCAAACAGAAACTTTCGAAACTTTTAGCTTTATTCAATATTCCTGAAATTCAAAATTTACCACTAACAAATGACTATGAAAACAATTGATAAATAACTAGTACGAAACCATGCTCTTATAGGTTTTAAAAGGACTTCGTAGAAGTCCTTTTAAAACTTGTAAGAGCATGGTGGAAAGCTAAGTCAAATGCGACACAGGTAAAAATGTTGATCTGACTGATTTCGAAAGGGAGGCTCATCATTGGAGCATGAGAGGCACAGCATCACTAACGGAGGTGATGGAACTCAGGGGAAAATAACGGATACCAACATTTTATGTGTTTGGAGAATTGTCTGAAAAACTGCCGGTAAATCACGGGAAATGATGGAGTAAATAAGCCCTGACAGACAGGGACAGGCGGTGGCGGGGGTGGCTCAGTCGGTAGCGCGCCAGGCTCGTAATCTGTACTTCCCAGGTTCGAGTCTCAGCTGGGTCAGCGTTGAGATTTATCTCCGCAAAACTCCTCGCCCTGCCCACGGTCAGTAGGGGACACCGATGGGCTTGGAAAGGCCGCCGTCCGTCGGATGGGACGTTAAGCCGTGGCCCCGTGTGCGGGAGAGCCATACCCTGTGCACGTTAAAGAACACGCTGGATGGCCTTGACGGGAGGCTACCATCTGTCTCCCAACAGCTGTTCCAGTGGGTCCCCTCCCCCAACCTTCTCTGAGCCTTCGGGGTCCTTGTGATCTGGCCATTTAGCCCATGGTGTGCAAAAAAGTACCGCTCAGAGGTAAAACAACCCAACGTTAAAGAACACGCTGGATGGCCTTGACGGGAGGCTACCATCTGTCCCCCAACAGCTGTTCCAGTGGGTCCCCTCCCCCAACCTTCTCTGAGCCTTCGGGGTCCTTGTGGCCTGGCCATTTAGCCCATGGTGTGCAAAAAAGTGCCGCTCAGAGGTAAAACAACCCAACACAACAGGGACAGGCGTTTGTTGGCAATGAAGTATGTTGAGAGAAATGACCGCTAGCTGTAATTCAAAGCCCATGTGAATGAAAACTATGAGCAGAGAATTATAGTTTTCCAGGTTGTCATCTCTATCCGCTGGGGTCCTACGAAATATTAGGCAGATATAACATGGCTAGGCAGTCTACTACTCTGTATTATTAGTAAATCTTTAATACTAAACAATTTTGCAGATATATAGAAACAGGTGATAACTACCATGATTATTAGGAGTGGAAATAATATATTTTCCCTCAAGGCTATCGATCTGTCAGTCTCCCATCCTTTAAGTGTAAGATTTACGGAAAGATCATTCTAAACTGAAATCGATTCTTTTTCTTAACACTTGAAATGTCAACCCGTCCGAATATCTTTTTTATTTCGGATTCAGAAAAGAGCATTCAACTGATGCATCAGGTGCTTTTCGTCTTGGAAGCTATTTCTGAAGCCAGAAATGAAAAGTAAGTAACCATTGTTGTATTCCCTAGCTGTTAGAAAAGCTTTAATAAGGTTTAAACAGAGGGAATCACCTGCAAGCTTATCAGATTTAGGCTCCCAGAGGATCGTATCCTTCCTACTCAAAGATTACAAAATACTTTGATCTTCTTAGTCAAGAATACAAAATTCAAAGTCAGACTTAGTACTGACTTCTCTAGCATCTACCATAGTCAGGTAGGGATCCCACAGGGCTCTGTTTTTGGTCCAAGCCTCTTCAATATTTATATTGCAGACGTCCTTGGAATTACAATAGTAAAGACTGCTGTTTGTGCGGATGATACTGATTCTTTTCTTTTTTTCCTTCCAATTTCACCTGATTTTCCATTGCGACAGATACAAAATACGTTTAATGAATTTGAAATGTAGTGCACCAACTTGAGGATAAAGATCAAGGCAAAGTGTTGCCGCAGTATCCATTTACAATTCGTTCAATTTAGTCCTTACTTAGTCTAGTGGTTAGCGGCCAATACTAAAACATACGGCACTGATCTCTGGTTTAGTAGTCAGGTACTCGATACATTTTGCAGATGGCAAATGTCGTAAAAGCATGGTGGATTGGGTTGTTTTACCTCTGAGCGGCACTTTTTTTGCACACCATGGGCTAAATGGCCAGGTCACAAGGACCCCGAAGGCTCAGAGAAGGTTGGGGGAGGGGACCCACTGGAACAGCTGTTGGGAGACAGATGGTAGCCTCCCGTCAAGGCCATCCAGCGTGTTCTTTAACGTGCACAGGGTATGGCTCTCCCGCACACGGACCACGGCTTAACATTCCATCCGACGGCGGCCTTTCCAAGCCTATCGGTGTCCCCTACTGACCGTGGGCAGGGCGGGGAGTTTTGTGGAGATAAATCTCAATGCTGACCCAGCTGGGACTCGAACCTGGGAACTACAGATTACGAGCCTGGTGCGCTACCGACTGAGCCACCCCCGCCCCAAGCATGGTGGAAAGCAAAACCAAGGTAATAATATTTACATGTCTTCAAAATTGTTTGGTATTTGATATTTACAACCATAGAACACAAACACTTGCTCTGCGGAAGTGTTCTTATGTTATATGAGAAACCAGGACAAACCCAATAGAGCTTCATGGTTATCTCCGTTCTTTGTGTATGGGATCTCGTTCTTCCTTTTTTTAAATCAAATTTGAAAAGATTGCACCACATTTTCAATGTTGGAATTATCGTAAAAAAAGAATTTGGATGGACAAGCTACTTATGTCAGTGTTACATTGTATCGCAATTTTGATTGGTTGCATCATATTCATAAAAGCATTAGAAAAGCCAAAAGTTGTTTAAAATAAACTTATCTCTTTCTCTCTTTGCTAGTTATTTGACCCTTTTATTGGCGAATAAGGTCCTAATATCACTGATGATCATACTTCCATTCCTGCTTGCACTCCAAATTCAGTATGTTACAATATTTCAAAACAGGGGAGAAGATATTGTTGGTGCATGTGGTGCAAGGCACTTTGACCTATGGGTTTGGAGACCCATCAGGGGAGGAACCCTCGTTGATGGGGGCAAATAGAATATTTTACACCAGGGCACGTAACGATCTAAGTTCCGCCACTGGTTTGAAAAAAAATAATGAGACAAATTGTAAAAGCATCGATGTTCATCAGAACTCTTATCATCAAAATGGACTTTGAATTACCGCAATTCAGAAATGCAACGCAGATGTTCTAACCAAATGTTTTGATAACTCCCGAGGGATTTACAATCTCTGGAGTTAACATGTATAATTACGTTTGCCAACAGTCAGATATCAGTCTGCCTTTGTTCTTCGATGTTCAGTTCCTTCGATCCTCTGGCATTATTTTAAGGGGCTTATTTCGGTGTTGGGTGCTCCATAATGGCAGTTTATGATCTCTGAGATCTGAAAAAGAACTTCGATAACTGAACTCTTTTATGGATAATTCTCCCTTTGTTAGGTCAGACATGATTTTTTACAAATATCAATGTTCAGTAATGCAACTCTATATTTAATTTTTTATACATGGTATTTTCAATAGGTCTGGTCAAACTTCGGGAATGAGTTCTATGCGCATCGTGATGAAAAAGGTTTCCATAAACACTGGGCCAGAGATTGAGAGTGCAAGTAAGAAAACCTGACAAAAGGTACGACGCTAGGGAAATTTGCATCATTTGCATGTTTTACGGCATAATAGTTATATGAAAATGTTGGACAAACCCCATCACTCCTCGGTGATCTCAATCGTACCTATCCTGCCCATAGGATTAGTAGAGGTCAACCAATTGCATGGCCTGTGCGCTCTCTCGATTTGAATTAGTGAATTCAAATCGAGAGAGCGCACAGGATTTCTCGTTATGGATACATGTTAAGAATACCGTGTATAAAAGATTAAATATAGCGTTGCATTCCTGAACATTGATATTTGTAAGGCTGATGTTTAAGCTACCCTGGTTCCCAATATACAAGCTCACGGAGAACGGGTCGTGAATGGTTGTCAAAGAATTCAGAACCTTCCGGAACTTTTCGAACGTGTTCGACAATCGATGAGAAGTTGCTGTGAGACGAGTATAGTCAAGGTTCATTTCCGACACATGCTCTGGAATAGACTTATATAATTGTTCTCATCGACCACTTACGTGTGCTGTAACAACTGGAATGAAAACGGATTAACTTCACGGGGTTTCTTACTTGTTCTCTCCAAATGTGTTATAACTTAGAAGGGAAACGTTTCTGCCCCAATGTTCATGGGAACTTCCTTCATCACGAGGCGCAGTAAAACACGTTCCCAAAGTATGGTTAGACCTTCTGGAAACATCTGTATAGTTCACGACTTATACAATAGACTTTACCGGCACCCAATATGGAGACATACTTTGTAAAATGCTTAGGAGACAGAAGAGAGAAAATTTGAGAAAATTTCGGAACAAACTGAAAAATAGGGCTAAACTAGGAGGCAGGTATACCATATATCGGCTCGAACACACAAGAGCTATATTCAGACAGTTCTGTTCAACTGTTAAATTTTGTTTTAATATCGTTTTCTAACATAGAAACACATACACTGTTAGGAAATCTCCTCTTTTAAGAATTAATAAGGGAAGGATCAATTTCAACGGCTCTTTCGTTGTATAAGAACTAACAAATTTTCGATTGGATTTCATAGGTCGTAGAGGGAGAAAGGCAACATTGTTTTTGAACTAGAACTCTAGTTTTATCATAAACATAGATTTGAATTTTTAATACAACGGAGGATGGCAACTCAACATATACAGGACCAATTTTGAACCGGGTGATCAGGTAGTTGGAAGTGAGAAAGAAATAGTGTCGGAACACTATTCTTTCTAACTTCCAACTACCTGATCTATAGAGGCTATAAATATAGTTTTATTATAAGCAGGGATTTAATTTTTTAGTTCAACAAGGGGCGAAACACGGAAAACACGCATGTGAAATTTGAGACCTGACAGTCAAATTTCCTGGAAATAATCGGTTAAAATGAGATAGAAATGTTCTCCAGTAAAAAATACCAGGCATGATGCCATCATGCATTATTGGAAGGAATTCCCCCTGTGTCGGCCTTGCCAGAATGGAGTACAGATGTTATTTATGTTACAAGATGGATATTTATTCCTTTGCGAATATTTGTTATTATAAGTCAATTATTTATATTATTTGAACTTTCTTTTGCTAAATACCTGGTTCAGCAATGAATAATGTTTTTAACAACCAGAATCAGTTTTAAGCCTAACCGGTGTGAACCCACTGTACGGTACGAATGAATCCAGCACTGTTTTTTAAGTTAGATTTCTATCTTTAGTGAGCAAAAATGAGAAAACAGATCAGAAGGATCGAGATCAAACTAAGAAACAAGACACGATCTAGAAGGAATTGGGGGCAAGGGTTGTGGGTTGGGTTGTTTTACCTCTGAGCGGCACTTTTTTGCACACCATGGGCTAAATGGCCAGGTCACATGGACCCCGAAGGCTCAGAGAAGGTTGTGGAAGGGGACCCACTGGAACATCTGTTGGGAGACAGATGGTAGTCTCCCGTCAAGACCATCCAACGTGTTCTTTAACGTGCACAGGGTATGGCTCTCCCGCACACGGGGCCAAGGCTTAACGTCCCATCCGACGGACGGCGGCCTTTCCAAACCCATCGGTGTCCCCTACTGACCGTGGGAAGGGCGGGGAATTTTGCGAAGATAAATCTCAACGCTGACCCAGCTGGGACTCGAACTTGGGAACTATAGATTACGAGCCTGGCGCGCTACCCCCGCTCCCGTGTGGGGGGCAAGGTTATCATACCTACACTAGAGTAAAAAAATAATAAACTCACATATATTACACATATTTTTTAAAAAAAGTACATGAAACGGACGGTGAATTAAAGCATATATTACACTAGTGACACGAATTACTTCTACGAACAAAATTACTATAATAACGTTCGGATCCATTCTAGATCAATCCAATCACTTAATACCCTTTTCTACTCTCGCAACTATTCTTTTTTTCCTAAATCTGTCTCTCTACAAACCTGATATTACAAGCCTGATTCTGAACCAGAAAAACATTAAGAAACTTATTTTCCAAAGTAATGACAAACCGACACTCACATAAAGAGAACTGATTAAATTCCTGAAAGTAGCAAATATCCTTTTGTATTGAAGTAAACGACTAGATTTCACTCACCTTTCATCCCCCCCCCCTCATCTAATATCAATCTTCCTTCTCCTCCTCTCCTCCCCCCTACACACCATAACACCTTAACTTCCCAATTCTCTCCGACTTAAGAAATCATGGCTGGTCACAGTTCTGAGTGAAAAGTCTTGTTACTTTTAAGAACGCACCAATAACCAATTGATCCGTTCCTATAAATACAGCCTTAGCGTAACAGGAGACAACGGTATGGAGAAAAGAACAAAAGGCAATAAAAGATTAGAAAATTCTCGAAAAAAGGTCGTATTGCAAACATCAATTTCAGATAAGACGGGGATTTATTAGATAGAAGAAGACAATAAAAGTTTGCCAAAGTTCGGCAGAGCGTCAAGCACAAGCTGTCGCCATGGCACATTATTTGCTTACCTCCAATTGGTCCAATTCTGTTTCGATTCCTTCAGAGTTTAGTTCCTTCTTTTCATCTTGTCACAATGGGAGATTGGATTTTCTTGTAGCTGTCTACTTAACAAAAAATCTAGGCGATTTAATCCGTTTAGAATAAGTGTCATGCCCTTTTCCGTGTTTCCTTTCATTTCGCTTGCTCATACCGTTGAGAAATCAAGTTTCATATTTTAATTCTTTTCTTTAGAACAAAATTGGATTCCCAGCGGTATGGGTTGTTTGTTGTTTCTTCCCGTCATCTATCTATCTTCTGTTTTTTTGCGTCTCGTGTGCATTTGTCATAGCATTCACTCCAATCTTGCTCCTCACCCTGGGAGCCAAACGTAACAAGTTATATATCAAATTAAATTTTTGACCTGATATGACTGATATATATATCATTGTTTTTCAACTAGATTTATCCAGAAACCTTAGTTCCCGCACATTTTTCTGATTGCTAAGTTACTGTAATATTTCTTGTCTCTGAAGTATTGAATTGTGAAAATGTTATTCGGAAATTTGTGGTGTTAGAGAGGAAAATTTGGGCCAAATCGTGTGCGAAATAACTCTAAACAGACTGGTTTCCATAAATTAAGGAAAATCCCAATGTTTAGTCAATGGGAAGCTAGCTTCAAAGCTCTATAACTTCTAAAATAAGTTTTTTTGTTTTGAAAAATGTGATTGCAGATAAAGATCTCATTCAAATAAATTAATATCTCGTTTTTCAACAATATTCAGTATTTAATGAGCTATGGAAGTTTTAATGTTTAGCGATAACAATGTCAGCCACAAAAATAATAAGTATTGTATGAAAGTATTTAATAAAATAAGTTTGCGTTTTAGAACCTTATATAAAACTGAAAAATAGTGAAAGAATTCTTTACATAAGTTTCTTAAGACTGGCAATGCTGTTATTAAATATTCAAACTTCCATAACTCATTAAATACTGAAGGAATGTTGTTGAAAATCGAGATATTGATTTATTTGATTGAGAATCTTTATCTGCAATCACATTTTTCAAAATAAAACAAAAAAACATTTTAGAAGTTAGAGAGTTTTGACGTTAGCTTCCATTGACTTAATATAAGGATTTTCCTTAATTTATGGAAACCAGTGTAATTGGCTATATTTAGAATCTTATAATAATCTGTAACATTAGTTAAATATATGTGGTATACATTAATTGCATTGTAATTTTTCTCGTCACTAACAATCTGCTAATTTATAACAATAAAAGACGTCTGTCTGCGTGTTGTTTTAGGCCGCCGTAACTCATCGGGAAATAGTGGTAGATGCTTTACAACTTAACAGAGTGTGTTTGATTGTCGTCCAAAGCGCAGTGGCTAGTTTCAAGTCGAAATTCTAAAAGGAGCGCTTACTAAAGACAAAAATATTTATCGTTCTATTTCTATGGGAAAAGTAAACGCTATCCCAACCATTGTTTCCCTTTTCTGAAGGGCGGGGATGACTCAGTCGGTAGCGCGCCTAGCTCATAATCTGCAGTTCCCAGGTTCGAGTCCCAGCTGGGTCAGCGTTGAGACTTATCTCGGAAAAACTCCCCGCCCTGCCCACGGTCAGTAGGGGACACCGATGAGCTTGGAAATACCGCCGTCCATCGGATGTGACGTTAAGCCGTGGCCCCGTGTGCAGCAGAGCCATACTCTGTGCACGTTAAAGAACACACTGGATGGCCTTGACGGGAGGCTACCATCTGTCTCCCAACAGTTGTTCCAGTGGGTTCTCTGAGCCTTCGGGGTCTATGAGAC
This sequence comes from Ryuthela nishihirai, assembly GCA_038380435.1. Classification (NCBI taxonomy): domain Eukaryota; kingdom Metazoa; phylum Arthropoda; class Arachnida; order Araneae; family Heptathelidae; genus Ryuthela; species Ryuthela nishihirai. Next base: position 17,426,734 of record JAWZYU010000016.1, read on the forward strand.
CTGACCATTCAGCCCATGATCTGCAAAAAATTGCTGTTCAGAGGTAAAACAACCCAACCCTTTTCTGAAATTTAAGCGTGATTCCATATTTCCGAATTAGCAGCATAGCATTTAATTGTTTTCCCTTATTACAACATGTGTTGACACTGTGCTAAGGTGTTGGGGAAGCAGGGGTTGGTGTTGGGGAAGCAGGGTTTGGTCTGGCAGGTGTTGGGGAAGCAGGGTTTGGTCTGGCAACCTTCGTGTCACGTGACACGAAGGTTGCCAGATGACTAATTTCTAAAAAATAGCAATGCCAGATATTTTTTCTGAATTTTGCAATCAACCATAGTGTTCGGATACTTTTTTGAGCGACTGTACTCACAAAATGACATTTAGTTAAGTGAAAATCTGAATGCACAGCTTGCATCTTACATGTCAGACCCGGGAAGCGCAGGATGCATTTCAGCTACTCTAAATAAAGATAAGGATCTAGCAATCTCTTTTTGATGAATAAATAAAATCCGGATAAGTTTCGTCCGAAATTAATTTATTTCGAGTAAGTGATTTAACAATTGACATTTCTTTCACATTTCGTTTTACACGAAAAAGTTTTAAGAAACCATTTTCTCACTCACAAAAATAAGGAAGATAGACATACTAGGTTGCGATCATTGGAAACATAACTGACTTCAGAAGAACATTGAGGAGATTCAGAACACATGGGAGGCAGATTGAACAGTCAGTTATGTTCATTGGAAAATAACTGACTGTTCAATCTGGACTAATGATAACATCACTTAGTCAGTTGTTGTGAGCCGAGTGATCCCCCGTCATCATTCAACATTGAACTACAGCTAACAGAAGAGGCATACTCGCTTTGTCAATAATAGTATTGTGAGACTTCTCTTGTCACATCTCTTATATGGCTACTTTTCCCAGCTGATCGGTTTTCCTTTCTTTGTCGTCTTAGTGAAGACTTCAAGAGCTTCGGGTTCTTTTACCGTTGAACGGCGCTTGTCTTTTGCACACAATGGGGTAAATGACCAGGTCACAAGGAAGCAAGAGGTTAATGGGGGTTCTGGACCAGAGGTGGGTCAATGTTAATCCTATGGGACCCGCCTTCCATGTGTTTCAAAGCGGAGGCGGGTCTTTTTTGTAACCCATACAGGTCACCAACACTTATTTCCTCTGAATATTTTTCATAATTTCAAATATTTTTTTTTAAATCAGATAATTAGTTTCTTTTTACCGTTTTTCTTTCAAATAATTTTTTTTTTTTTTTCGTTTTTACCCAATAGCGCTTTCGGAACGCTTTCGCCTATTATTATGTGTCTTTCTTTGATGTCGTAAAAGATTGTCTTTTCTTCCAAACTCCATTGCACATTCTTCGCATTTGTAGGTTTTCCTTGAGGTGTGAGTTAACTCATGACGTCGGACGTCACATCTCTTTGAGAATGTCGATTCGCATTGAGAGCACTTAAATAGACTATTTCCATCATGATTTCTCTTATGACGAATGAGATGGGTCTGATGAAGGAAAGCCTTCTCACGTATATCATATGGATACATTATAAAACAGTGAGTTGTAAAATAACTATTTTATACTACACCAGGACGTCGAGAACTATCACTATTGGCTTCTAACAGTTGAAAAAATCCCGGAATCGCACTGCAGAGAACCGTCACTGTCAACTTCTGACAACAGAATGAGGATTCTGACTGATGGATGTCGTATTTATACTGGAAGAAGGATTATCCCGCAGAAACTGATTTAAAAGACTGTCCCGCAGAAAAGAAAAGAAAAAATGCTATTGGGTAAAAACGAAAAAAAAAATTATTTGAAAGAAAAACGGTAAAAAGAAAATAATTATCTGATTTTAAAAAAAATTATTTGAAATTATGAAAAATATTGAGAGGAAATATGTATTGGTGACCTGTATGGGGACAAAAAAAGACCCGCCTCCGCTTTGAAACACATGGGAAGCGGATCCCATAGGATTAACATTGACCCTCCTGTGGTCCAGAACCCCCGTTAACCTCCTACTCAAGGATTCCAAGAGCTCAGAGAAGGTTAGGGAAGGAAATCCACTGGACAGTTATTCGGATTAAGACGGTAGTCTCCCCTGAAGGCCATCCAGCGTGTTCTTTAATGTTCCCAAGATACGGCTCTCCTGCATAGTACGGGACACGGCTCAATGTCCCTTCCAGTAGACGCGGCCCTTCCATGCCGGAAAGTTCGGTGTCCCCTTTCTCACCGAGGGAAGGATGGGAGTTAGCGAAGAAAATTCTCGTTGCAGGCGCAGTTCGTAGTCGAACCCGGGAACTACAGATCATGAGCCTGGCGCCCTGCCGATTGAAATAATCCCAGCCCCTCTTCAAAGAGTAAGCAAATATCCAGAACTAGTTAAGTCAACCAATTCTGGCGAATATGGAATGTTCGATTTAAAATCTATGACTTTTTGATAATTTACAATCTAACTCCCTCAAAAAAATTTTTCGAATTTCTTCCCCTTAATAAAATGTCTATAATATTTTTCGAACTTTTTGAATATTTTCCTACTTTATAGCCTTTTGACGATGCAAATTTAAAATACTGGTAGATACGGAGAATACGAATACTAATATTTCATTAGTATATATCCAACTCAAAATCAAGTTTCCAATTCTCTCTTAAAACACGCCCGTTCAATCGACGGTTCATTGCAAAGAACTTGTAGCTCATAAAGAAAATAATTAATATACTGAATCCTGCTAATTTCTTACAATTTTTGACCAAATATCTTTAGATAGATAACTAAACCATTTTGTCAATTCATAGTACTCATTTAAAAATTTATACTTTTTTTTAATTAAGTTATTTTTATCTTTAAAACTAGAGAGATTTTTTAAATTTGATATTCATTAGAAATGCGCATTATCAAGTTGAGAATTTTTTTTGCGGCTCTTATATGTATTTCCTGCTGCAGAATATAGTCTTTTTCCTTAGTGGCTCTTCACTAAGTTTGCAAAGCTTGGAGGGTATATGGGGCGGGGATGGCTCAGTCGGTAGCGCGTCAAGCTTGTAATCTGTAGTTCGCAGGTTCGAGTCCCAGCTGGGTCAGCGTTGAGATTTATCTCCGCAAAATTTCCCCGCTCTGCCCACGGTCAGTAGGGTACACCGATGGGCTTGGAAAGGCCGCCGTCCGTCGGATGGGACGTTTAGCCGTGGCCCCGTGTGCGGGAGAGCCATACTCTGTGCACGTTAAAGAACACGCTGGATGGCCTTGACGAGAGGCTACCATCTGTCTCCCAACAGCTGTTCCAGTGGGTCCCCTCCCCCAACCTTCTCTGAGCCTTCGGGGTCCATGTGAACTGGCCATTTAGCTCATTGTGTGCAAAAAAAGTGCCGCTCAGAGGTAAAACAACCGAACTTGGAGGGTATGACATTTTACGTGTATTACCTTTAATTTGGAGGAGCGTTTATTGTTGGAGAGGAGACTTTAATAGAATTGGTTGGACGGGCCTGTCTTAAAGATTGACCCTCTCCAGAACAAAGAACATACTAAAGCTTTTTTTTTATCTTTCTAAAAAGGAGCTAACAAGAAATACTTAATCCGTCTAGAGAAGAATGCTACTTTTTTGTATTACTATTTGTCGTAGATATTTTGGGTCAAAGTGATTGAATCTGTAACACTTAAATGTTTTTGAAATAATGTTTACAAAGGATGCGAAGTTAATTTTCGCAGGTTGCTCAATCACTACTCTTTCAAGTTCGTAAGTTTAGGTGAGGAGTTGCTGAAATTAATCTCCGGTGAGGGAGCTCTCTACAACATTAGGTATTAAAGAGAAATACCGAGAGAAAAACAGAGATAGCGGTTAGAGTGCCTAGCTGCTCTTCCAATGGATATACCCTTGTGTGTTGTGTGTTAGTTCAGATACAGTGGTCAGAGAACATGACTTCTGTCTCAGCGGGAACATTCTTCTATGATAATACTCTGCACCAGATAATAGCAGCTTCGTAGCCTTTTGTTTTATGTGTAGCATACCGAAAAAACAAAGATCACATTCTCTTCTCGTACCCAAAAAAAAATGATGAGACTCTTTTTTCGTAACAAAAAGTGACTCTTTTTGTACAGTCGCTCAAAAAAGTATCCGAACACTATGGTTGATTACAGAATTCAGAAAAAATATCTGGCAACGATTTTTTTTAGAAATTAGTGATCTGGCAACTTCGTGTCACGTGACACGAAGTGACACGAAGTTGCCAGATCACTAATTTCTAAAAAAAATCGTTGCCAGATATTTTTTCTGAATTCTGTAATCAACCATAGTGTTCGGATACTTTTTTGAGCGACTGTACTGGAAATAAAAGGATGAGAATCTCCTTTCATACCTAAAATATAGGTGGACTCACTGCTCATAAAGGTGAAACTTTCAGGGCAAAAAAAGAAAGTAGCACTTCCTCTCAAAAAAAGTTGGAACTTTCAGAGCAAACAAATCACACTTCGTATCATAAAATGGAACTTTCAGAGCAAACAAATCACACTTCGTATCATAAAATGGAACTTTCAGAGCAAAAAAATAGCACTTCCTTTCATAAAGTGGAACTTTCAAAGAAAAAGGAAAGAGAGTACTTTCTCTCATGAAAGGGAACTTTTAGAGGAAAAATGGGCACTTCCTCGCATAAATGTGAAACTTTCAGATCAAAGAAAGTCGCTTCCTCTCATACAAAAGAAACGTTCAGAGGAAAGAGTTCAAGATGTCACTTCACCTCATAACAGTAGAAATTTCAGATCAAAACTAAAATAGCACTTTCTTTCATAAAAGTGAACTTTCAGAGCAAAAGAAAAAGAAAGATGGCACTTCCTCACATAAATGTGGAAATTTCAAAGCAAAGAAGGTCGCTTCATCTCATACAAAGGAAACTTTCAGAGGAAAGAAGGAAAGATGTCACTTCATCTCATAACGTTCGAAATTTCAGATCAAAATAAAAGTAGCACTTCCTTGCATAAAAGTGGAACTTTCAGAGCAAAAAAAAAAGGAAAAATGTCACTCCCTCTCATTACGGTAGAACTTTCAGAGAGAGAAAAAGAAAGATTTCACTTCCTCTCATAAAGGTAGAACTTTCAGAACAAAAAAGATTCACTTCCTCTCATAAAGGCGGAATTTTTAGAGTAAGAAAAAAGAAAGATGGAATTTCCTATCATACCAAATAAGGAAAGGATGGACATTTCTCTCGTACCAAATGGAACAACATCATCTCGTACTAAATAAAGTAATATGACGTTTTCCTCATGTAAAAGAAAAGATAATGGCAGTACTATCATATCAAAAAGAAAACAAATGTACTTTCATCTCAGATTAAAAAAAAATTGGATTTTAATCTTGAAACCGACCGAGAAAGATTAGATTCTTATACCAAAAATAACAATGATGGGGCTTTGATCTCAATTTCTCAACAGCAAGAAATAGAGGAAAGAGAATCTTAAATTTTCCGAAACAGACCTAATCTATATATAAATATGAAACAGAGATATTTGTTTGTTCGACATCTCCTCCTGAACGGGGGGCGGGGGTGGCTCAGTCGGTAGCGCGCCAGGCTCGTAATCTGTAGTTCCCAGGTTCGAGTCCCAGCTGGGACAGCATTGAGATTTATCTCCGCAAAATTCTCCCGCCCTGCCCACGGTCAGTAGGGGACACCGATGGGCTTGGAAAGGCCGCCGTCCGTCGGATGGGACGTTAAGCCGTGGCCCCGTGTGCGGGAGAGCCATACCCTGTGCACGTTAAAGAACACGCTGGATGGCCTTGACGGGAGGCTACCATCTGTTTCCCAACAGCTGTTCCAGTGGGTCCTCTCCCCCAACCTTCTCTGAGCCTTCGGGGTCCATGTGACCTGGCCATTTAGCCCATGGTGTGCAAAAAAGTGCCGCTCAGAGATAAAACAACCCAACCCAAACAACCTTCTGAACGGTCAGAGCTAGGATCACCAAACCTCGTCTACGGTTTCATCTCACTATAACTCAGTGCACTGTCAGAGTTTCGACTCCACAAAATTGGGCCCTCCAACAAAAGTTGGCCGAGAAACACCTGTCCATTGATAACTTGACGAAATGGATAACGTAAAACAAAAGATAGCACTTCCTTTAATAAAAGTGAAACTTTCAGAGCAAAAAAAAAGGGTGGAACTCCCTCTCATTAAGGTAGAACTTTCAGAGCAAAAAAGATCCACTTCCTATCATAAGGATTTCCTCTCATCAAGATTTTGGATACTTGTGGCTGATTCAAACCCAACTCAAAACAGATGGGAAGATAACACTTCCTTTAATAAACGTGAAACTTTCAGAGCAAAAAAAAAGGTGGAACTCCCTCTCATTAAGGTAGAATTTTCAGAGCAAAAAAGATCCACTTCCTATCATAAGGATTTCCTCTCATCAAGATTTTGGATACTTGCGGCTGATTCAAACCCCAACTCAAAACAGATGGGAACGCGATCTCCAAACCCTACGTTGGCAGAACTAAGGGGGACCGCCACACCGAATTCGGGGCTGATCGATGAAGTACGTACCGAATTCCGGGAGCCGAAAGCTTCCTCCACCGGTGACGTCACCCAGGACATGAACGAGTACCCGTCCCGAATACGCCTGCTGCTCTCAGTCATTAGACCGAAGCCCGAGCAAAAACGGTAAATTCTGATAAACACTTTGCTCTAAATTGTGCGAATGTTTTCAGATCAAGAATTGTGGAAATCAATAAGTCGCCAATATCTCTGGAATTTAGTTAGGAAACGTTTTTTTAAGGTCATAATAGTTAGTAATCAATACAACTTACTTTTTTCTACCATTAAGTATTTACTTTTTTCTACCACTACATACTTACGTTTTTCTGCCATTACGTACAGTCGCTCAAAAAAGTATCCAAACACTCTGGTTGATTACAGAATTCAAGAAAAATATCTGGAAACGATTTTTTTAGAAATTAGTGATCTGGCAACCTTCGTGTACTGTATACACGAAGATCAGAAATAACTAGTTTCTAAAAAAATCGTTGCCAGATATTTTTTCTGAATTCTGTAATCAACCAGAGTGTTCGGATATTTTTTTGAGCGACTGTACTTACTTTTTTCTACCATACATTACTTTTGTTTTTGTTATTATTAACATATAACTTAGTTGCATGAGTTGAGTTTGGAGATGAGTTCGTGCTCAATTTTTAACTCGAGCCGAAATTGCTGAGTCGGCAGTTCAGTATGTGAAAAAATATTTCTGATACACCCAAAAACAAATACAGAAAGGGATACCGCTAAACCATATTTAACTGCTTCGTATTATAAGCTATTAAAAAATTAAAAATTAAATACCCCCTCAAGCAGCTGCTTGCCACAGAGGTCTGACAGGAGCCTGTCAGTTTATATGCCATAGTAGAAGATCTGAGAGGATGGCAGGACCTCAGCAGAAAAACGACACACATCCATGCCTTAACTCGGGGCTCGAACCCGGTCCCATTAGATCAATAGACAAGCGTAATAACCACTCGGCCACACAAACTTTAAAATAATTTTAAACATTTGATGAGGAAATTAAACACTTTGTTATGCGGAATCAATAATTCTAGAAATAATTAAGAGAAACTGAAATTTTTTGAGTAAAGTCATTACAAACGCTAAGAGTTCTCCATTAATAAAATAGAGAAAAATATCTAAAAGAGACTGAATGGTGCTGAATTTTATATATTACAGGTTGATTGAAAGCTTGAAATAATAACCAAAAGAAATCGTTTATTTTATTTTTAGAATTACGAGGAAAATTGAAAATTTAATCTCGATTACATCATTATAGCTCTTGATATTTGCGAAGAACACTGAGAGCATGTACCCTTTATGGGGGTGGCTCAGTCGGTAGCGCGCCAGGCTCGTAATCTGTAGTTCCCAGGTTCGAGTCCCAGCTGGGTCAGCGTTGAGATATATCTCCGCAAAATTCCCCGCCCTGCCCACGGTCAGTAGGGGACACCGATGGACTTGGAAAGGCCGCCGTCCGTCGGATGGGACGTTAAGCCGTGGTCCCGTGTGCGGGAGAGCCATACCCTGTGCACGTTAAAGAACACGCTGTATGGCCTTGACGGGAGGCTACCATCTGTCTCCCAACAGCTGTTCCAGTGGGTCCCCTCTCCCAACCTTCTCTGAGCCTTCGGGGTCCATGTGACCTGGCCATTTAGCCCATGGTGTACAAAAAAGTGCCGCTCAGAGGTAAAACAACCCAAATGTACCCTTTATGTGATATACCCTACGTACACTTTATGTGATATAAAGGGTACATATAATGTTCGGCAATGATGCTGAGTTTAATGCTGGTAGTAATAATTCTTTATAATTAGCAAACAAAAGCCAATTAAAGTTTCAAATCACACCTTCTGCCACGATTTCAGTTCTAAATCTGTACCTTTCCCTTTAAGAATATGCCATACAATTTTCCAATGACATCTTATCCAGTTCCTCTTAAATCAATTTTGTGAAAGGAAGTTTTTAGTCTTGTCCTTTACCTGCGACGTTTGCGCTAAAAGCATTCATTATCACTTACACTTCAGTGGATCTCTGTCATTTCAAATTGATGAAACGCACAATCTATCACTTTTGCAGATCGTTTAACACCCATTAGGTTTATTTCAAAGCCATCTTAACAACAAATTCTAATTAAGGATTGGACTTCAACAGCATAATGTATAATATTTTTAGATCGTTTCAAAAAAAAAACACGAGTTGTGTGTGTGTTTTTTACCGTCTCAATTTTTTGTCGCTTTTAGGGATATTTAAAACATTCTTTTGAAGGTATATAGGCAATGATGAAATATTACGATTTGCATTTTTCTAATCTCCCAATATCTCAATTGGTGGAAAAAAGTTAGTTGTTTTCGGGATGAGCTGTTTCATCTGTGAAAGACCTTTTTTTGTACATAATGGGTTAAATGGGCAGGTCAAAAAGACCCCCAAGATCTCAGAGAACATTGAGAAAGTGGGATCCGTCAGATAGCTAGTAGGAGATAGAAGCATCCGCCAAGAAGACCACTCGGAGTGTTCTTTCAATGCACAGGATACGGCTATCCTTGTACTTATATAAATAAACTGTCTACATCTCTACTTACCATTTGCCGAATAGGACATTTAGCTGGGACTACGTGTGTAAGAGAACCACACCCTATGCACGTTAAAGAACACACTGGATAGCCTTGATGGGAGGCTAACATCGATCTCTTAACAGCTATTTAGTGGGTCCCCTTCTCCCAACTTTCTCTGAGCACTCGGGGTCCTTCTGAGCTATCCATTTAGACTATTGTATACAAAAAAGTCCCACTTAGAAGTCCACCCAAAGCCCAGTTAAAAGAAAGGCGTAATGGTATTAACGAGAATAGATTCCCTTTTCATACCCAGCTCTAAACTTATGGAGTCCTTTTCACCTGGTAATGGCGTGAAAAATTGGTCGCCGAACAGTAAAACAACCCAACACTTCTTGCCCTTTATTGCAACTAAACGCTATATACGTACTTAGACAGACTCCAAACCTTGCTTTAAAAGATTAAAATGAACTAGAGAGAATAATCCTTCTACATATGAAGAAAAAATTACATAAAAATTCCTCTCCAACACAAAACTATTGAAACATACCATTCAGCGAAAGTTAAATATATTCCTAAAATATATCCATAAATTGGGGAAAAAAAAGTGGAACAGAAATTCAGTCTCGTATTCTCGGTTATTAGTTGATGTGAAACGATAAAAAAAAAGCTTTCAACTTGAAACAAAGCTAAAAGTTACCATCAGTCATCCTAATTATTATTCCCATTGCTGACATCTAACTTGGTGACCTTCAAGTTGTTCACAACGTTAACTACAACGAACAGCACTAAAGTGATTATTACGGGTATAATTCACACTATAAGATAAGCTGCCTCGTTGCGTAGAACCCAGAGTGATTCACTTATTTCGTTAGCATTCTCTGTCGAGCTGGAGCATGCAGGGAACATTTTCCCTACACATCAGATATTAATGCACTGAAAGGAAGTAATTAAAAGGATTAAGGCTCAGTCTTTCCCCCTACATTCGAGATGACTGCGTTTGTCCTCCTGTGTATGTTCTGGACTGGAGTTTGTTTAATTGTGTAATTCTGTGTGCTGTGTTTGCGTTAAGCTTTAGCAAAGAGCAAGGACTCTATGAACAGGGAGAAGTTCCTTGAGCTTTAATGCTAGTCACTGGAGATCCATTACCTGCAGTTAGTCATATCACCGGCCCCAAGTGGGAGTTTTAATCACTGATCCCTAGCAACGGGAAGCAAGGATGATTTGGGTTGTTTCAGGGATTGCATGAATGCCGTTCGCAAGAGAGAAACGAAATTATGTATAAATACGCTTGACGGAATGTGCGATGATAAATTGATGTTTAATGAAGGGAAGAAAATGTGTTTCGAACTGAAATGAATGAAAAGAATGACTGTCTAAATTTATATGAATCATTGTGGCCGAATAAATGGATGTGTTCATCAATGGATTTAAATGTAAGTCTCAGTGATTGACTCATAATTAAATGCTTTCAAATGACAGGTAATGATTGATAGTTGACGTGAATTAGTTATGCATTGTTTTTAATGACAATGTTCACGAGGTTTCGCCGTCATCACAGATCTTCTCTGTGGTGTATTATACTGACAGATTACTGTTAGACGAGGCACCTCTACCCATACTTAGTGAAGAGCCACTAGGAAAAATTATCTACTTAAAAACGAAAGCATGCGTTTATCATGAGTAATGAATTTAAAAAATAACTTGATAAAAAATAGCAAAAATATGAATTTTTAATGAGTATTATGAATTGGCAAAATCTTTTAGCTATGGACCTAAAAATGTTTGATCGAAAATTGGAAGAAATGAACCAGATTCAGTATATTGATTACTTTTTATGAGCCTCAAATTCTTTTGCAATGAGCTACGGTTTGGACTGGCCTGTGTTAGACTTCTGTTTCCACCAGTGTCCCCTACTTACCACCGGTGTCCCCTACAACACTGGGGCGCCAGGCTCGTAATCTGTAGTTCCCAGGTTCGAGTCCCAGCTGGGTCGGCGTTGAGATTTATTTCCGCAAAAATTCCCCGCTCTGTCCACGGTCAGTAGGGGACACCGATGGGCTTGGAAAGGCCACCGTCCGTCGGATGGGACGTAAAGCCGTGGCCCCGTGTGCAGGAGAGCCATACCCTGTGCACGTTAAAGAACACGCTGGATGGCCTTGACGGGAGGCTACCATCTGTCTCCCAACAGCTGTTCCAGTGGGTCCCCTCCCCCAACCTTCTCTGAGCCTTCGGGGTCCATGTGACCTGGTCATTTAGCCCATGGTGTGCAAAAAAAGTGCCGCTCAGAGGTAAAACAACCCAACCCAACCCTACAACACAGGCCCAACTGCGACTCGAACCAGTTAACTGCAGATTACGAGCTTGGCGCGCTACCGACTGAGCCACCCGCCCCACGTGTACAGGATATGGCTCTCCTACGCGCTGGTCCACGTCTTTACGTCCCATCCGACAGACGGCGGTGATAACTCTCAACACTGGCACAGGTGGGACTCTAACCTGGAACTACAGGCTAAGAACGTGGTGTTCTACCAACTGACCAACCCCTGATCCCAAAATATTCAAGGTGTCTTCTTATGTGGCAAATACAATCAGTCGTAGAGACGTAGTGCAGAAATAGCGCTAAATCGGAAGATCATTCCTGTTAGTTTTGAAATCCAGCCTTGTTTTAAAATCGTATCGGTAGAATTCCTATTAGCGGATACTTGAGTGTAATAAGATTTAGACATTGCCAAATAAATATATTTTTTCATCTCTTTCATTTATTGCACACGTGATATTCATTTCGTTTTTTGTCTCCGTAAAGTTATTACGAGGTTCAATTAAGACGGCAGGCACGAAAATCGATGTCTTCGCCTCAAAAGCAAAAATGCTTTTACTCTCAAATAGAATCAACTCTGAGTGAGCGAAGGTTTACAATTACATTTTTTACTTTGGCTCCTTCTGAGTAAATAAGACAATGTTAACATATCCAGAGGGCTGCTGTCAACCCAATGATAATAAATACACAATTCACAATGCACAAGAGTGCGGAATGAATCAGTGCTGAGTCAGGAAATTTTCTCTGGACACATTCCAAGCCAACTTTTGCAAAACGTTTTCACCGAAAGAATTACAAAACACATTATCAGCGTTATCACAGAGAAGGATAGGTCATGCGTGGCACTTTTGTGGGATTCTGGGAAGCATCTTCTGAACAATTAGATCATTATGTCTTTCCCCTTTTAAAGTCATTCAAATAGATATAAAGGTTCTTCACATAACTGCGTTTATTCGTATTTGACAGAGCTATTGAAATTTTTGCGGCTCAAACCGTAAATACATTTGAAATTAACAATCGTAATTGAGTTATAAGTAGATTGAAATGAATAGCATGCAATGCGGTAGTGGCATTTATTTTAAGTATTTAGTTCAAGTACACCACAGCATTCATTGAGCCAAAAACGCAATTCTCTCGCCCAAAGCTCTTAAAACTAAAAAAATTATAAAAAATCTTCTTTAAGATAATTTTGCCAACGGTCATACCAAGCTGAAAACACCGGTTCTCGTCCGATCCCCGAAGTTAAGCAGCTTTGGGCGCGGTCAGTACTTGGGAGGGTGACCACCTGGGAACACCGCGTGCAGTTGGCATTCTTTTGCCATCCCATGGCCGAATGGTTAGAACGCTTGGCTACTGATCTAAGGGACCTGGGTTCGAGCCCCGGGTAAGGCATGGATGTGTGTGCTGTTTTTCTGCTGAGGTCCTGCCATCCTCACAGACCTTCTACTATGGCATATAAACTGACAGGCTCCTGTCAGACCTCTGTGGCAAGCAGCTGCTTGAGGGGGTATTTATTTTTTTTTTAAGATAATTTTTCTGAGCAAACTCCGATTAAAGTTCCTAACAGAATTTATTTAACCCTTAAAATACCAAATTAAGTTAGTTATCTTTGCAATGATTTAAGTACGATGTCATTGTTACTTGAAACAAAATAAACGTATTTTGTGAAATAAAACGAAAAAAATAATTAAACCAAAATACTTTATGAAAATTACTTTATTTATTGCAAATGTGTTACATGGTCTCACATGCAAAACAATTATAGAATATGTATTCCATTTAACATTTATTATTAATAAAAATAGTTCTACATAGTGTTGCCTTATCGGTTTATGAGAACTGGGTTGGGTTTTTTATAACTCAGAGTGGCACTTTTTTTTGCATACAATGGGCTAAATGACTAGCTCACAAGAGCCCCAAAGGTTCACAAAATGCTGGAGAATGGAGATACACTGGAGAGCTGTCAAGAGATAGATGAATTTGGTTTGGGTTGTTTTACCTCTGAGCGGCACTTTTTTGCACACCATGGGCTAAATAACCAGGTCACAAGGACCCCGAAGGCTCAGAGAAGGTTGGGGGAGGGTACACACTGGAACAGCTGTTGGGAGACAGATGGTAGCTCCCGTCAAGGCCATCCAGCGTGTTCTTTAACGTGCGCAGGGTATGGCTCTCCCGCACACGGAGCCACGGCTTAAAGTCACATCCGACTGACGGCGGCCTTTACAATCCCATTGGTGTCCTCTACTGACCGTGGGAACATCGAGGAGTTTTGCGGAGATAAGTCTCAACGCTGACCCAGCTGGGACTCGAACCTGAGAACTGCAGATTACGAGCATGGCCGACTGAGCCACCCCCGCCCCAAAGATAGATGAAAGCTTCCAGTCAAGACCATCCAGCGAATTCTTCAATGTGCATAGAGATTGCCACGGCTTGAAGTTCCATCCAACGGAGGTCGGTCTTTCCAAGCTTATAGGTGTACTCTTTCTCATAGAGAAAAGGGTTACGGTTAGCGGAGATAAATATCAACGGAGTACAATTGAGACTCGAATCTTGGAACCGTAGATTACGAGCCTGTCGAACTAACAAATTTCGCCCCCTAACAAAGTGTTCACTGAGCTATTTTAAAAGGTTAATGCACTGTTCCAATATGAACTTTAGGTGTTAAATTTCTTAAAAAAAAATAAAACTGGTCAAAAGCTTTGAAACAATTTTCCCCCATCCGTTCAACGAATGCGTTCGATTCCTTGTAATGCTATTTAAACAATCATTGTTAGATCTATTCAGGAATTGCTTATCGCACAGCTGTAGCCATTTACGATGCTTCATGAAGTCATCGCCACTGAACAGCAGTAGCTGTCGAGTTCTGCCATAATGAACCAACTGTCACCATCCTTGAGGCTGTGATGTTGCTTCCGCTTGCGACTGCTGTGATTGGTGATTAGAAAGGCTTGCAGATTCATTCACGCTCGATAATTCTGAATCCTGTCAGCTCCATAGTTCCATTACGCATTTGTCTATCAATGTGAACCATCGTAACAGCATTTGCCATATCAAAATCTAACGATTTATCCCGAAATAGAAGCCGGAAGTTATTTCTGTCGGTTGAGCGTCAAGCTCATAATGTGATGTTACCAGGTTCGAGTCTCACTATTCCTGGATTGAGATTTTGTCCGCTAAATCCTGTCTCGGTGATAACGATTTGTTTTCACTGAATCTAGGGTTTCTAAAAGGAATATATTCGTAACTGGTATCAGTGGAAAATAGAGCAGTATTCAAGAACAAAGTTTCCGGATATCCTTTTTTTCTGATTATTATGTAAACTTGACTGATGTCTACGAAAATTATATGCGGGGGTGGCTCAGTCGGTAGCGCGCCAGGCTCGTAATCTGTAGTTCCCAGGTTCGAGTCCCAGCTGTGTCAGCGTTGAGATTTATCTCCGCAAAATTCCGCGCCTTGCCCACGGTCAGTAGGGGACACCGATGGGCTTGGAAAGGCCACCGTCCGTCGGATGGGACGTTAAGCCGTGGCCCCGTGTGCGGGAGAGCCATACCATGTGCACGTTAAAGAACACGCTGTATGGCCTTGACGGGAGGCTACCATCTGTTTCCCAACAGCTGTTCCAGTGGGTCCCCTCCCCCAACCTTCTCTGAGCCTTTGGGGTCCATGTGACCTGGCCATTTAGCCCATGGTGTGCAAAAAGTGCCGCTCAGAGGTGAAACAACCCAACGAAAATTATAGCTCGAGCTCTAAGCGAATAAAACTGGTGGATCACATATTATTCGTTTGTGAACCCATCCCCCGACAAAATTGGCGGGATTGGAAATGAATTAATCCTCCGGCATCACAAGAAGTGAAACATAATGCCGTCTTAAACTATATATTTATTCATATTACAGCTAAAAGTTGGAATCTTTTAATTTGGTTCGTGATAGCATGGAGGAATCCTCTGGGAGAAATTTAGGACCAGGAGTTAAGTATTTAGGTATTTACGACTAGTCTCAAGCAATTAAATTAACAAAAAACAAATCCATAAACATAAGAAAGGTAAAAAAATTAGTTCTGAAACTTTATCTCCGATTCTATTATAAATAAAACTTTGATTTACGAGCACGATACGACAGAGTTGCCCAAACCTTTTTACACCAGGGGCTACTTTTTTAGGATTCTTTGAAAGGCTACTAATTTTTATTTACGTTTACAACTAATCTTTCTAAAGGGGGTTCCATCAGTAGTAAACAATTGAAAAAATAAATAACTTAACTAGCGCTTAACGTATTAAAAGCATATTGATATTTTTGAGATAAATGTAAAAAAGTTTACTAGAAAAAAATCCATCTCTTAAAAAATAACTCTACGCCTACCATGCCGTGGGCGACTTCTACCTTGCTAAAGGACGACCAGTAGCCAACGGGCGCCGTAATGGGCACTCCTGCATTATGGATTGGACAGAGTGGGAAATATATTCCGACAATTTTCTGGGGAATTACGGTATGCTAAAAAAATAAATTACCACTCAAGCAGCTGCTTGCCACAGAGGTCTGACAGGAGCCTCTAGATTAATATACCTTAAATACGATCTGTGAGGAAGGCGAAAAGCATAGATTTCATCAGAAAGACAAATATCGATGCCTTATCTGGGATCGAAACCAAGGTCCCTTTGACTAATAACCAAGCGCGCTAACCACTAGGTCACCGGGACTACTTATAGTATGCTTGGGTTGTTTTACCTCTGAGCGGCACTTTTTGCACACAGTGGGCTAAATGGCCAGGGCACAAGGACCACGATAGCTCAGAAAAGGTTGGGGGAGAGGACCAACTGGACAGCTGTTAAGAGACAGATGGTAGCCTCCCGTCAAGGCCATCGAGCATGTTCTTTATAACGTGCATAGGGCATGTTCTTCCGCACACGGACTCACGGCTTAACGTCCCATCCGACGGACGGTGACCTTTCCAAGTCCATTGATGTTCCACTACTGATCGAAGGCATGAAAGGGAACTTTGCGGAGATAATTCTCAACTCTAGCTCAGGCGGGACTCGAACCTCGGAAATGCAGATTACGAGCCTGGCGCGCTACCGACTGAGTCACCCCCGCCCCTACAGTATGCATAAAATTGATTACAGTGTTTCTGAGAATCTATAGAGTGGTGCTGGTGTCGCGACTGATTAATTTTTTTTTTCAGATTGTCGATTACGGATTTTAAAAATTTATTTTCTTACCGATTAACCGATATTCGTCGGAAATAAAAAAATTGCCATCCAATAACTGCGGTTATGAAAAATCCTGATATTTCGAAACCCTAGTTGAGACAACTGACATTGATTGAAAAGTCCAATATCCGTCGGAGGGCCTAGACTGGAGGCTTCCATGGGGGCTTTGTGACCTGCTCACTTAGTCCATTGCGTGAAAAACTTTTCAGAGATAAACAGCTCAACATAAGTAAAATCTAAATTATTTCAAGGGACGTTAGAGATTATTTAGGAAAAAATTATTATCGAGACCAAGGTTGCATTAACTAGTAATCAAGCGCGCTAATCATTAGGTCACCGGGACTAGTTACGGTATGCTTCAGTTGGGTTTTTTATCTCTGAGCGATACTTTTTACACACAATGGGGCTAAATAAGCCTAATTTGAGCTAAAGGACCGGGGTGTTGGTTGAGTCAGTGGCGCGCCAGGCTCATAATCTGCAGTTCCCAAGTTCGAGTTCCACCTGTTCCAGCGTTGAGAGTTGGGTTGTTTTACCTCTGAGCGGACACTTTTTTGCACACCATGGGTTAAATGGCCAGGTCACATGGACCCCGAAGGCTCAGAGAAGGTTGGGGTAGGGGACCAACTGGAACAGCTGTTGGGAGACAGATGGTAGCCTCCCGTCAAGGCCATACAGCGTGTTCTTAACGTGCACAGCGTATGGCTCTCCCGCACACGGGGCCACGGCATAACGTCCCATCCGACGGACGGCGGCCTTTCCAAGCCCATCGGTGTCCCCTACTGACCGTGGGCAGGGCGGGGAATTTTGCGGAGATAAATCTCAACGCTGCGGGAGAGCCATACCCTATGCAAGCTAAAGAACACGATGGATGTCCTTAACTGGAGGTTTCCATCGTCTCCTAACAGCTGTCGAATTACGCCCGATTCCTCTAACCTTCTCCGAAACTTTGAGGTCTTTGTGAACTGTAATTTTGCCCATTATGTGCAAAAAAGTGCCGCTCAAAGGTAAAACAACCCTATTTGAGCTAATACAATGAATGCAATAAAAAACGCCAATTATTTTAGGCTTAAAGCATAGTGTCGGAAGAAGTAAACAATTTTCCAATTGCTGTTTTCATTGAAAAATGCTGACCAAGACATAATTTTTCTTAGTCCGTAACCAAACAAATACCATTAATATCACACCAACAATAACTGACAATTGTCCACACAAAATCAATTGACCAAAAGAAATCAAACTTTATTTAATTTTTTCCCTTAGGATCAATTACTCAGAGATGAATCTTTACTATCCCAGACCATTATTAGCTTCAAGACCATCGACAAAAATAAAGGAAACGAAATCAAAGTCAAACCTTATTTAATTTTTCCCTTAGGATCAACTACTCAAAGATGAATCTTTACTATCCCAGACCATTATTAGCTTCAAGACTTTCGACAAAAATAAAGGAAACGAAATCAAAGTCAAACTTTATTTAATTTTTCCCTTAGGATCAACTACTCAGAGATGAATCTTTACTATTCCAGACCATTATTAGCTTCAAGACCATGGACAAAAATAAAGGAAACGAAATCAAAGTCAAACCTTATTTAATTTTTCCCTTAGGATCAACTACTCAGAGATGAATCTTTACTATCCCAGACCATAATTAGCTTCAAGACCATCGACAAAAATAAAGGAAACGAAATCAAAGTCAAACATTATTTAATTTTTCCCTTAGGATCAACTACTCAAAGATGAATCTTTACTATCCCAGACCATTATTAGCTTCAAGACCATCGACAAAAATAAAGGAAACGAAATCAAAGTCAAACTTTATTTAATTTTTCCCTTAGGATCAACTACTCAGAGATGAATCTTTACTATTCCAGACCATTATTAGCTTCAAGACCATGGACAAAAATAAAGGAAACGAAATCAAAGTCAAACCTTATTTAATTTTTCCCTTAGGATCAACTACTCAGAGATGAATCTTTACTATCCCAGACCATAATTAGCTTCAAGACCATCGACAAAAATAAAGGAAACGAAATCAAAGTCAAACCTTATTTAATTTTTCCCTTAGGATCAACTACTCAAAGATGAATCTTTACTATCCCAGACCATTATTAGCTTCAAGACCATCGACAAAAATAAAGGAAACGAAATCAAAGTCAAACATTATTTAATTTTTCCCTTAGGATCAACTACTCAGAGATGAATCTTTACTATTCCAGACCATTATTAGCTTCAAGACCATGGACAAAAATAAAGGAAACGAAATCAAAGTCAAACCTTATTTAATTTTTCCCTTAGGATCAACTACTCAGAGATGAATCTTTACTATCCCAGACCATTATTAGCTTCAAGACCATCGACAAAAATAAAGGAAACGAAATCAAAGTCAAACCTTATTTAATTTTTCCCTTAGGATCAACTACTCAAAGATGAATCTTTACTATCCCAGACCATTATTAGCTTCAAGACCATCGACAAAAATAAAGGAAACGAAATCAAAGTCAAACCTTATTTAATTTTTCCCTTAGGATCAACTACTCAGAGATGAATCTTTACTATCCCAGACCATTATTAGCTTCAAGACCATCGACAAAAATAAAGGAGACGAAATCAAAGTCAAACCTTATTTAATTTTTCCCTTAGGATCAACTACTCAGAGATGAATCTTTACTATCCCAGACCATTATTAGCTTCAAGACCATCGACAAAAATAAAGGAAACGAAATCAAAGTCAAACCTTATTTAATTTTTCCCTTAGGATCAACTACTCAGAGGTGAATCTTTACTATCCCAGACCATTATTACCTTCAAGACCATCGACAAAAATAAAGGAAACGAAATCAAAGTCAAACCTTATTTAATTTTTCCCTTAGGATCAACTACTCAGAGATGAATCTTTACTATCCCAGACCATTATTAGCTTCAAGACCATCGACAAAAATAAAGGAAACGAAATCAAAGTCAAACCTTATTTAATTTTTCCCTTAGGATCAACTACTCAGAGATGAATCTTTACTATCCCAGACCATTATTAGCTTCAAGACCATGGACAAAAATAAAGGAAACGAAATCAAAGTCAAACCTTATTTAATTTTTCCCTTAGGATCAACTACTCAAAGATGAATCTTTACTATCCCAGACCATTATTAGCTTCAAGACCATCGACAAAAATAAAGGAAACGAAATCAAAGTCAAACCTTATTTAATTTTTCCCTTAGGATCAACTACTCAGAGATGAATCTTTACTATCCCAGACCATTATTAGCTTCAAGACCATCGACAAAAATAAAGGAAACGAAATCAAAGTCAAACCTTATTTAATTTTTCCCTTAGGATCAACTACTCAGAGATGAATCTTTACTATCCCAGACCATTATTAGCTTCAAGACCATCGACAAAAATAAAGGAAACGAAATCAAAGTCAAACCTTATTTAATTTTTCCCTTAGGATCAACTACTCAGAGATGAATCTTTACTATCCCAGACCATTATTAGCTTCAAGACCATCGACAAAAATAAAGGAAACGAAATCAAAGTCAAACCTTATTTAATTTTTCCCTTAGGATCAACTACTCAAAGATGAATCTTTACTATCCCAGACCATTATTAGCTTCAAGACCATCGACAAAAATAAAGGAAACGAAATCAAAGTCAAACCTTATTTAATTTTTCCCTTAGGATCAACTACTCAGAGATGAATCTTTACTATCCCAGACCATTATTAGCTTCAAGACCATCGACAAAAATAAAGGAGACGAAATCAAAGTCAAACCTTATTTAATTTTTCCCTTAGGATCAACTACTCAGAGATGAATCTTTACTATCCCAGACCATTATTAGCTTCAAGACCATCGACAAAAATAAAGGAAACGAAATCAAAGTCAAACCTTATTTAATTTTTCCCTTAGGATCAACTACTCAGAGATGAATCTTTACTATCCCAGACCATTATTAGCTTCAAGACCATCGACAAAAATAAAGGAAACGAAATCAAAGTCAAACTTTATTTAATTTTTCCCTTAGGATCAACTACTCAGAGATGAATCTTTACTATCCCAGACCATTATTAGCTTCAAGACCATCGACAAAAATAAAGGAAACGAAATCAAAGTCAAACCTTATTTAATTTTTCCCTTAGGATCAACTACTCAGAGATGAATCTTTACTATCCCAGACCATTATTAGCTTCAAGACCATCGACAAAAATAAAGGAAACGAAATCAAAGTCAAACCTTATTTAATTTTTCCCTTAGGATCAACTACTCAGAGGTGAATCTTTACTATCCCAGACCATTATTAGCTTCAAGACCATCGACAAAAATAAAGGAAACGAAATCAAAGTCAAACCTTATTTAATTTTTCCCTTAGGATCAACTACTCAGAGATGAATCTTTACTATCCCAGACCATTATTAGCTTCAAGATCATCGACAAAAATAAAGGAAACGAAATCAAAGTCAAACCTTATTTAATTTTTCCCTTAGGATCAACTACTCAGAGATGAATCTTTACTATCCCAGACCATTATTAGCTTCAAGACCATCGACAAAAATAAAGGAAACGAAATCAAAGTCAAACCTTATTTAATTTTTCCCTTAGGATCAACTACTCAGAGATGAATCTTTACTATCCCAGACCATTATTAGCTTCAAGACCATCGACAAAAATAAAGGAAACGAAATCAAAGTCAAACTTTATTTAATTTTTCCCTTAGGATCAACTACTCAGAGATGAATCTTTACTATCCCAGACCATTATTAGCTTCAAGACCATCGACAAAAATAAAGGAAACGAAATCAAAGTCAAACCTTATTTAATTTTTCCCTTAGGATCAACTACTCAGAGATGAATCTTTACTATCCCAGACCATTATTAGCTTCAAGACCATCGACAAAAATAAAGGAGACGAAATCAAAGTCAAACCTTATTTAATTTTTCCCTTAGGATCAACTACTCAGAGATGAATCTTTACTATCCCAGACCATTATTAGCTTCAAGACCATCGACAAAAATAAAGGAAACGAAATCAAAGTCAAACCTTATTTAATTTTTCCCTTAGGATCAACTACTCAGAGATGAATCTTTACTATCCCAGACCATTATTAGCTTCAAGACCATCGACAAAAATAAAGGAAACGAAATCAAAGTCAAACTTTATTTAATTTTTCCCTTAGGATCAACTACTCAGAGATGAATCTTTACTATCCCAGACCATTATTAGCTTCAAGACCATCGACAAAAATAAAGGAGACGAAATCAAAGTCAAACCTTATTTAATTTTTCCCTTAGGATCAACTACTCAGAGATGAATCTTTACTATCCCAGACCATTATTAGCTTCAAGACCATCGACAAAAATAAAGGAAACGAAATCAAAGTCAAACCTTATTTAATTTTTCCCTTAGGATCAACTACTCAGAGGTGAATCTTTACTATCCCAGACCATTATTAGCTTCAAGACCATCGACAAAAATAAAGGAAACGAAATCAAAGTCAAACCTTATTTAATTTTTCCCTTAGGATCAACTACTCAGAGATGAATCTTTACTATCCCAGACCATTATTAGCTTCAAGACCATCGACAAAAATAAAGGAAACGAAATCAAAGTCAAACCTTATTTAATTTTTCCCTTAGGATCAACTACTCAGAGATGAATCTTTACTATCCCAGACCATTATTAGCTTCAAGACCATGGACAAAAATAAAGGAAACGAAATCAAAGTCAAACCTTATTTAATTTTTCCCTTAGGATCAACTACTCAAAGATGAATCTTTACTATCTCAGACCATTATTAGCTTCAAGACCATCGACAAAAATAAAGGAAACGAAATCAAAGTCAAACCTTATTTAATTTTTCCCTTAGGATCAACTACTCAGAGATGAATCTTTACTATCCCAGACCATTATTAGCTTCAAGACCATCGACAAAAATAAAGGAAACGAAATCAAAGTCAAACCTTATTTAATTTTTCCCTTAGGATCAACTACTCAGAGATGAATCTTTACTATCCCAGACCATTATTAGCTTCAAGACCATCGACAAAAATAAAGGAAACGAAATCAAAGTCAAACCTTATTTAATTTTTCCCTTAGGATCAACTACTCAGAGATGAATCTTTACTATCCCAGACCATTATTAGCTTCAAGACCATCGACAAAAATAAAGGAAACGAAATCAAAGTCAAACCTTATTTAATTTTTCCCTTAGGATCAACTACTCAAAGATGAATCTTTACTATCCCAGACCATTATTAGCTTCAAGACCATCGACAAAAATAAAGGAAACGAAATCAAAGTCAAACCTTATTTAATTTTTCCCTTAGGATCAACTACTCAAAGATGAATCTTTACTATCTCAGACCATTATTAGCTTCAAGACCATCGACAAAAATAAAGGAAACGAAATCAAAGTCAAACCTTATTTAATTTTTCCCTTAGGATCAACTACTCAGAGATGAATCTTTACTATCCCAGACCATTATTAGCTTCAAGACCATCGACAAAAATAAAGGAAATGAAATCAAAGTCAAACCTTATTTAATTTTTCCCTTAGGATCAACTACTCAGAGATGAATCTTTACTATCCCAGACCATTATTAGCTTCAAGACCATCGACAAAAATAAAGGAAACGAAATCAAAGTCAAACCTTATTTAATTTTTCCCTTAGGATCAACTACTCAAAGATGAATCTTTACTATCCCAGACCATTATTAGCTTCAAGACCTTCGACAAAAATAAGGGTCATGGTCTTTCTTCACGCCACTCTCACTGTGAGCGTCCTTTTGACAATGCTACTGTAAGCGTTTATCATTAGCACGACTTCTTCTTTTTCCCTTGAGTAGCTTTTACATCAGAAACCCCCGTCAGCCACAATTAGGTGACGGCGGACCGTGCCGCTAATCTGTGCTTGGCACCTGTTTATCAACTGTCGTCCGGGAGGCTCGGGCGCCGATGCGACCTGCGATATGTACGGCGATGCGTCAGTGTCAGGTGTGAGAAGGTACCGGGTCAATAAGTTCCTCCTTGATCTAGAGACAATATATCAAGTGGCATGGCGAACGGCTTTCGGTACTCTCGTTTCTGTGCGGAAGAGTGAGCCTGTGTGTATCGGTGCGTTCACATTTTTCTTACTTCCTAGTCTGTTTGTCTCGATTCTCTTCGCGAGTGCGTGAGCGTGTCAGAAGCTCGAGCCATGTGTGTGAATGGATTCTCCGCCCAGCATTTGTCTTCGTTTTCGTGTTGTGTACGAAGAGACGTGAGTGCTGAAAGGCTTCAGATTTCTTCTTCAGATAATCGACGGCTCTTGTACTTTCATTCAGTGGGCTCTTAAAAGTCATACGTAGAAACACCGATTTGAAAAAGTCTGTTCTAGATTTTAAAAGATGTTTCTTTGAACTGGTTTAGTTTGTTGCAACCGCTTGTGTTTTAATGTTTATTAGCTAGAGTTCTAATAATCTACAATGTTCATTAATTTCAATTTTAATGGTTTAATGGTAATTTAAATGGTTGGTTGTTTTACCTCTGAGCGACACTTACTTACTGTTCATGCAAAACGGCCAGGTCATAAGGAGACCAAAGGCTAAAAGAAAGTTGCAGAAGGAAATAAAATTATTTTAAAATTAGGAAGATTAATGGAAATTAGGAAGACAAAAAATGTGAAAGTTTGTTCTGCATTTTCTCATTCTTTTTAATTGTTATTTTTGTTACAATAATGTTTCGCGTTACAACTTATGCTTAATGTTTATTGGGGCGCGGGTGGCTCAGTCGGTAGCGCGGCAGGCTCGTAATCTGTAGTTCCCAGGTTCGAGTCCCAGCTGGGTCAGCGTTGAGATTTATCTCCGCAAAAATTCCCCGCCCTGCCCACGGTCAGTAGGGGACACCGATGGGCTTGGAAAGGCCGCCGTCCATCGGATGGGACGTTAAGCCATGGCCCCGTGTGCGAGAGAGCCATATTCTGTGCACGTTAAAGAACACGCTGGATGGCCTTGACGGGGAGGCTACCATCTGTCTCCCAACAGCTGTTCCAGTGGGTCCCCTCCCCCAACCTTCTCTGAGCCTTCGGGTTCATTGTGACCTGGCCATTTAGTTTACTATATTTCCCTCCCCTAACCTTCTCTGAGCCTCCGGGGTCCATGTGAATTATCCATTTAGCCCATGGTGTACAAAAAAGTGCCTCTCAGAGGTAAAACAACCCAACCCAACGCTTAATGTTTATTAGTTTGCATTCTAACTATCTACATCGTTCATTACTTTAAATGGTTGAACTGATTAACCTCTGAGTTGCACTTTTATGCATACAATGGACTAAATGGCCAGACCACAAGGACCCTGAAGTCTCAGAGAAGGTTGGGGGAAGGAGATTGGATTGGGTTGTTTTACCTCTGAGCGGCACTTTTTTGCACACCGTGGGTTAAATGGCCAGGTCACAGGGACACCGAAGTCTCAGAGAAGGTTGGGAGAGGGGACCCACTGGAACAGCTGTTGGGAGACAAATGGTAGCCTCCCATCAAGGCCATCCAGCGTGTTCTTTAAAGTGCACAGGGTATGGCTCCCCTTCACACGGGTCCACGGCTTAACGTCCCATCCGACGGACGGTGGCCTTTCCAAGCCCATCGGTGTCCCCTACTGACCGTGGGCAGGGCGGCGAGTTTTGCGGAGATAAGTCTCAACACTGACCCAGCTGGGACTCGAACCTGGAATCTGTAGATTACGAGCCTGGCGCGCTAACGACTGAGTCACCCCCGCCCCACCCTGGGGGTAGAGGAATACTGGACATCTGTTAGACGACAGATAAAGCCGCTCATCGAGGCAATCCAGATTGTTCTTTAACGTGTATATGTTATGACTCTCTGCACACAGAGACACGGCTTTACGTCCCATCCGACGAAGGACGGCGGCCTTTCCAAGCATTTCGGTGTCCCTATTTACCGAGAGCAGGCCTCCCCATCCTGCCCTCGGTAATGCCCGGAACCAAATCAATTGCATTGTCTAATTTACATTGTCGTGAATTAACCTGATGACACTGCTCCACCAAGACGGCAATGCAACAGCATTTTCTTTACTGTTTCCCACCCGGCACGGAAAAATTGGAGGCGGGGTTGTCCCGTAATCTGCAGTTCCCAGGTTCGAGTCCCAGCCCGGCCAGAGTTAAGATTAATTTCCACAAAACTCTCCGCCCTGCGCTCGGTCAGTAGGGGACACCCATGGACTTGGAAAGGCCACTATCCATCGGAAGGGACTATGGTTCCGTGTGATGGAGAGCTAGATCCTGTGCACATTAAAGAACACGCCGGATGGCCTTGATGAGAGGCTGCCATCTGTCGCCTAACAGCTATCAGTAGGTCTCCTACCTCCCAACCTTCTCTGAGCTTTCGGGATCATTGTGACCTGGACATTTAACTCATTATGTGTAAAAAAGTTGTCTCAGAGGTAAACTAGCCAAACTTTACTCTTGACTTACTCTTCCCTGATTTTACAGCAGAAAACTTTCTTTTATAGGATTACTACACGGAGAGAATATTTTTAGTGCATTCTACTGTGTGGCGGTTCATGGTAAACCTCAACTAGATATTATTTTTCATACGAATAGTTTTGAGATTGTTTATAATAAATTTGCGTTTATAATGTATTTTTTTTTTTGCACAAAGAGACATTGTTTTTCATTTAGAAAGCATAGCAATGTGAACTCCCTATACTTTTGTGGCGAGTTCTTTAACAATACTGCGAAAATATTTTGATTTTTTAACTTGAACCTATGTATCTACCATTAAGAGATGCCTTATAGAATGATGAACCTATCTACCATTAAGAGATGCCTTATAGAATGATGAACCTATCTATTATTAAGAGATGCGTTTTAGAATGATGAACCTATCTACCATTAAGAGATGCCTTGTAGAATGATGAACCTATCTACCATTAAGAGATGTCTTGTAGAATGATGAACCTATCTATCATTAAGAGATGTCTTGTAGAATGATGAACCTATCTATCATTAAGAGAAGCCTAGCAGAATGATGAACCTATCTACCATTAAGAGATGCCTTGTAGGGTTATGATTCTGTATACAATTAAAAGATGTCTTGTAAGATGATGATCCTGTCTAAGAGATGTCTTGTAAGATGATGATCCTGTCTAAGAGATGTCTGCAGGATAATGATCCTATCTAAGAGATGTCTTGTAGGATGATAATACCATCTACCATTAAGAGATGACTGTAGGATAATGATCCGACCTTCCATTAAGAAATGACTTATAGGATAATGATCCAATCTACGATTAAGGAATGATGTCGTGTCCCAAAAGATTTTATCCTGTCGGGCTAAGCCAGATGTGATGACTCGTAGTTTGGATCCTGTCTACTGCGCCAAATGTGATGTTCCAAAAGGATCTTATCCTCTCGAACTAAGCCAGATGTCGTGACCTGAGGTTCTTATCCTTTCTGACTGTGACAGATATCGTATCCTCCCAGATTCGGATCTATGAAGACTGCGCCAGATGTGATGACCAGTCCGAACAGGAGAGAGACAATGAAATTACTACTTAATTCTCTTCGGTAAAAAGATAGGTTCGCAGGTTTTTAGGTCCATGGCACTGTACGCCTTTGAAGACACTGGTGTTGAATGATGAATAACAACAGTCCATTAATTAACTGCACGAGAGTTATATAGGGAGACACACTTTAATAATAATATATACAGCTACGTGCTGGAATGCTCTCAACTCCGTGGGTCTTTGCTGCCTTGCTGCTGCAAACATTAATAATGAGGTGGAGAATCGCACAGTCTGCAAGTTCTCACTTTACAGACCTCAAATTCGGTGAAAAGATAATCAACCTTTGCCTACACTGTTGTTCCTCTGAATCCACAAAAACTATTATTAGATTCTCCAAGAATCTCGATTCCCTCTTGGAATCACACCCTCACTTCAAGGGTTTCCTTTGAGTATGAGTGGCATCCTTCTGACGCTTGTTGAAACGACCTTTCGCTCAACGTGCTCGCACCAAAACTAATGCTTCAAATCTCCCGCCTAGCCTTTTCGGTGCACTAGCGCCCTAAGCTAGTCATTTACGGCCATAAACAACTTCTGGAGCTGATTCCATTACTTGCATGCAGCCGCAGCACTTGGACCCGAAAACAGTCATCCCCAGCACACGAAGACACTCAATACATAAAAATATATACAACAATAAAATACAACAAAAATAAGCAATAATTAAATAAAATATAAAATTTGGGGGACATGACAGATGACTTATAGGATAATGATCCAATCTACCATTAAGAGATGACTTATAGGATAATGATCCAATCTACCATCATTTGTTGCCAAATGTTTAGTAATACCAATGAACAGCTTTCTAAAGAGTGACATATGCGATTAGCTTCATCTATTAAGTGCATTCATCGTAATCTTTAAAAATATTAATCGTCACAGTTAAAATAATTTAATTTTTAGTAGTGGAATCTGAATTTATGATCTCCAGACCACCTCTGATATCCTCCTCTATAGCGGCCATTCAAAATTCATTTAAGAGCTCACTTAACAAGTGTATTTGCCACCTCATTTGTAGATCATGGGCTAAAATCCCATTACCAAAAAACTTCTTTTTCGCATTTAAATCCTCCTACTTCTAACACAACAATTTTCTTGTAAATTACTATTACTAAATTTATTAATTTTCATTTTTGGATTTTTTAACCGCCACACTTACAATAAGTCATGGTGATGTGATGTGATAAAATGTGATGGGAAGGTTAGAAACCCTTCAACAATGGGCTTCCTGCTGTCCCAAACAAAGAATCGGACCTGTAAATCACAATGTAGAAAATAAAAATAATAGTTTTTCTGAATTTTTTAAAAAAAAGTTCCTACTTATGCAGAGTAGACTTTCTGTAATCCAATACTCTTGGATCTTAATTTCTTTTCTTTTCTGCGCCAAAAGAGATTTCAAAAACAAAATTAACACTTCAAACAAGGTATAAAAAATAACATTCACAGTTCTTTCTTCAGTTCCACCACAAAAATAACCATGAGGTTATCACTTGAGATACTGGCCACTAGAGAAAGTTTGTAAGAAAAACACATTTTTCTTGAACAGTCAATATTTCATATTTGTATATTATTAAATTCCTCTTCTTTTTTTTTTTCGAAAAACGAAAACCCAGCAAAGGATGAAATAAGTCATGGTAGTTACAATAAACCTTTATAGTCACCAATATTAGCCTTGTAATGAAACGATTGACAATCATGTCGCGAAAATTTAGCACCCTAACTGTAACAATTAACTTTTATAGCTGCAAGAGTTAACCTCCATAGACAAAACAATTAACCGTGAGAGCGACGACGATTAACCGGGCCTAATTGCCCTATTAACCTACTTGATTACAGCTATTAATTTTCGTTAACGAAACGATTAAACATCTTAGCCATAGCAATTAACAGTCATGGTTAAAAGCCTCCAAGATCCCTCAGAGAAAAATTTCTTTTTCACGACGAATACATCTCCCAAGAAACCTTCTTTCGACAAAATGAACCTTCCTAGCACTAAATTATGATACTAAGTTCTTCAAAAAACCCCAATTTAGAATTGCACTATATTACAAAAAAAAAAGTAACCGGACATTTTGTTTTATGTTAATGAAAATCCACATTCAAAACTCCCTAATTTTGAAAATAAGCTATTTACTAAAAACTGTCATTAGACATAAATTGAAAAGCTGATTAATATCTCTCTAAATGTCGTATTTTAAGACTATGTGTTTAGCATTTAAAGCTAGAATATTTAACAGCATACACTGCTATCACTTCTCCTAAACACTGTTTTCTCAATATTGATGAAAATTGAAAAAAATGTTACATAAACTTCAAATATTTCATTTACATTAGTGAACAAATTGTTATAACAGTTGTGGTTTAACTTTTGAGGTAAATTTTCACTGCTATCAAAAGTTACAGTTGATTATTTCAGCTTCCATAACTCTCGAAATATTAAACGAAAATTGTGGAAAATAGGGATTTTTGGAGAGATTTTCAATTTATCTTCAGTGACATATTTTTCATGAAAGAAACTTATTTTTTAAGTGAGCGAGCTTTAAATATAGCTTTCTATTCGCATAATACCGAAGTGTCCAGTTGCTTTTTGTAATATAGTGTCGCAAGAATGAAATGTCTCTCCAGATCCACACAAAGACAACGGACACATGTCTTTTCTTACAATGTAGCCTCTCTGTTCCCAATTGCCTCAAGTTCTTTTCAAGTTTCTGATACTTTCCTTTGTAATTAGAATCCTGTTTCTGACAGAAGTGGAACGGGAGGGGTGGGGGGTATAAGAAACCCCTTCTCCCCATCCTCTCTTCTTTCCTCCTTCTTTCTTTCCTACCTTCTTCTCTTACTCAATGTGTGACACCAATTCTTTTTTTAACTCTTCTCTCTTTCTAGTCGACACTCACTCCTCAGGAAACTTTTCAAAAACACTGTCAATGTAACGAAGTCTTGGAGCTATTTCACGCAGTAAAAACCTGTCACCAAGCATTGTCTTCTTTTTCCTTCCATCCCCTCCCCTTCCTATATATCCTAGAGCTAACCCACCACTCCTCTGCCACTTTCGGCTGACGACAGAGCAAGCGGCGGCGTCCGTGAGGTTCACCACGTGATGACGTCGAGAGGGTTTCTCGCCACAGTGAACGAGTCTCTCTCTCACACGCCATGTGCTTGCTTGCCACAACAAACACCAGCGGCTCTCGCCATACCTCTTCTTTTCGCTATTCCTGTCTTGCATCTTCTGCTCCACCCTCCCGAATCATCCCTCCCTGCAGAGTTCTCTTTCTCCATCCACATCCCTGCATCCCTCTTTCTATCTCGCTCTTCCTTTTCCCATCCTTTCAGACAACCTTCTCAGCAAAGACCGGTCAATAGGACTTAGTCTGCTTCTTTGGACTCTCAGACAAACACTCCCGTCTCTCCGGCTGCCCTTGTTGTTGTAGCTTCTGTCGAACGGTGTGAGCAGCAGTGATGGAGAAAAGCTGGGATTGTTTTGTCCTTCTTTACGAAGACGATGGAAGACTGAATGCATGAAGTGCTCCCCCATACAAAACTCGCAGTTTTATGTTTCTTTTTCAGATAATTAAGCCTTAACCTATGTCAGCGTAATTTATTTCTGATATTCATATCCTCTAAAATATATCGAAAACGAATATGGCATTTCTGACTGATTTTCTCTTTATCTTCTTTTGTAATGTTGTTAAACTGATCTCTTCTACAAGTTGCATTAGAAGAGACCTTGATCGAGACAAATATGGATGATATGCACTTCGGTCCTTCGTGCGGTTAAACTGAGAAGATTAAAATGACAAATCAAATAAAATCACACTATATAGAAACACGATAATTGTAAACAGCTCATGTCATCTTATTTTCGTCAATAAGTCTATCATCTCATTTTGATTATAACTGTAACCAGTTTTTTAAAAAATGGTTCTCAAGACTTCATTGATACCGACCCATTTTAACAACTTCTCAAAACGCCGCGAGCCCTTCTGATATTATCGCGAAGAAATATAAGCATTCTAACCTTTTAAAAGAAGAAACCCAGTTTAACATTTGAAACCACGTCCGGTTCAATCCGCGTCTCATTGCAAAGAAACTTGCGACTCATAAAACAAATAATCAACTTATTGAATCTAGTTCATTTTTCCCAATTTTTTTGACCAAACATTTTTAAGTGCTGTCATGTCCCTCGAATTTTACATTTATTTATTTATTGTATATTTTCGTTGGATTTTATTGTTGTATATATTTTTATGTGTTCTTTGAAATTTTTGTGCTGGGATGCCTCACTGTTGTTGTTTTCGGGTCTGAAGCTTGCTGCTTGTCGAAGGAATCAATGCCAGAAGTTATTTATAGCCGTAATGACTAGCCTACGGCGCTAGTGCAGCTAGTAGGCTAGGCGGGAGATTCAAAGCGTTAGTCTGTGCGTAGCTGTCGAACGAAGGTCATTGCAACACACGTCAAAAGGACGCCGCCTTTCTCAAATTAACCCTTGAATTCAGGGTGCGATTCCAAGAATGAATCTAGATTCTCCAAGAATCTGTCTTTTTATTCTTGTGGTTCAAGAGGAACCACAGTGTAGGCAAAGGAAAATCCTTTCGCCGAGTTTTTGAGGTCTGTAAAGTGAGAATTCGCAGAGTGTGCGATTCTCCATCTCAGTTTTATTGTTTGCAGCAGTGAAGCAGCAAAGGCCCACGGAGTGGAGCTCATTCCCAGCACGTAGTTGTACATATTATAAATAAAGTGTGTCGCCCTTATCTACTCTCGTGCAGTTAATTGATGGACAGTTCCTATTCTTCATTCAACACAGTAAAGTTGAGGCATACAGTGGCACGGGCGTAAAAACCCGCGAATCTGTGGATTTACACCGAAGTGAATTAAGTAGTAATATCATCGTCGTCTCTCTCTCCTGTTCGGACTGGGTCATCACATCTGGCGCAGTCGGACAGGATCAGAATACCCCCGGTCATCACAAGTGCATAACTAAATGATGTTGGCAATTTTTAGTACTCATCATAATATACACAATCGTATCAGAATAATATGACCACCTGCCATACATATACTATGGTAGGGGGTCATATTATTCTGATACGACTGTGTATATTTATATTATTTAATCAACATGATTCTTTAAAAATATAATTTTTTTCTAATTTATTACTCATTTCAAAGGTACCTTTTTGGCTTTTAAGTAGAGATTTTTTCCTGCGACTCTTTAGAATAGTTTTTTTCTTATAGTTCTTCACTAAGTTTCGGTTTTCAGGCCTGTAGCGATCTATTTTAACAATCTAGAGAAGTTCAGTAAAAACATTTAATCTTTTAACATCACACCCCTTTTAACAATATTGTTAAAATCTTCACTTAATTTTCGCAATTATTTTAAGAGCAACGAATTGATGATTAAGAGCATTTTAAAACACATTTAACAATCTTCTGATGATCCATAAAAACTTTTAACCTCTTAAAATCCGCAACAAATTTTAAGAGAACTTTAAGAGCAGCAACCCTTTGAAATGCATTTAGAGTATAACAATATGCATTTAAAGTACGGTTTCCAAACCTCTTTTGATAATGAGCCACATGTTAATTATTGGCCCATACCGATGTCCATATGTGTACAGTCACTCAAAAAAGTATCCGAACACTATGGTTGATTACAGAATTCAGAAAAAATATCTGGCAGCGATTTTTTTAGAAATTAGTGATCTGGCAACCTTCGTGTCACGTGACACGAAAGTTGCCAGATCACTAAAATCTAAAAAAATCGCTGCCAGATATTTTTTCTGAATTCTGTAATCAACCATAGTGTTCGGATATTTTTTGGGTGACTGTACAATATATTGTTATGTACCTTCAGTTTCTAGCGAGACACGACGTTGAAAAATAAATGGCTGTAAAAAAATAAACAAAATATCCACTTCTCGGGCAGGACAGATATTTTTGGCTGAATTCATTCTGGCGTGTTAGATTTCAGTATGTTAGACAAGACTGGTTCAGAGTTTTGCCCTTTTCAAACTTCAGTTCCATTTAACTGCAGAAATTAACACTAGTGGAAAATTTGGATACTGCGAATAGTAATGTCCTATCAATACCAATCTACTCCCCTAAAATTCCATTTATCTATTAAAACAAAAAAATTAATGTACCCATAATCTAATCCAGTGTCTCGCAAACTGTGTGCCGCGAGAGATTTTCAAATTGACACTAGATATTCCAAAGATTTCATTTTGACTTGACTTGTGTTATCGTCGTGCTTTAATAAAGATCTTTCAGATTTTATCAACTGGGATCTTGTAAGTATTTATCAAGCTCTTTCCAAATTTTGGTATTAATTTTTGATTATTTCAAGCCATAGAATGGACAAATATTTAAAACAAACACCGAGTTATGAATTAAAGAACGAGAGCAAATCTTCAAGTAAAACCAGGCTGATGACTTCAACAAAGCGCAAATATAATGACGATTATGTAGAGTTTGCATATAACGATTATAGAGAAATATAATGACGATTATAGATTCTTTTTTAGGTGTGCCGCGGGAAAAAAATTAGATTCAGTGTACCGCAGAGTAAAAAAGTTTGCGAGACACTGATCTAATCAAACAAAAAGTGTAAACAATAGCTTGTTTTACAAAAACGAATCATGCATTACTTATTACATACAGATTGTCAGGAAGCGCAATAAGTGGTAACAGTGTTTTTACATAGACATCCTACAGTGATTTACATAAATTCAACTTAAAACATTTTTGACAATACATATAAATTAAAATTCAAGACAATTAAAATGCTTCGAAATCGTTATCGTTTGAATATTCAAGTGCCACTTATATTTAATGTAATCCCAAGAGAAATATTAAATGACTTTGCAGACTTGACTTTGCAACTCAATACTAAATGGAAATAACATTTTAGAAAATCAAATAATTAGCTGAATTATAAATGTGGCGTTTCGTGAACTAAATGATGTGAATCCATTATTATAATTGAATGACTTATGCTATATTGAATTTATTCATTTTCCTACAGATAAGATAAATATTTTTGTGGGTTAAATGACAAATGTATTATATTCTTTATTTTTCGAACTAATGACCGTTAAACAAATTCTCTGAGTGACATTTTTCCTAACAAAATTTTATGGAGCGTTTAATATAGTTTTCCATCCATTCATGTAGCACGAAAGAGGATCAATACGTTAATAAAGCAAAAAAAAATTAGTAGGCTATTTTATAGCACATATTCGTCTCAATATTTAAATAATACTTCCGCAATTAGTTCGTTGAAGTTTCAGACGTTTGTTATGTTGCTTTGAACTCGGTTAGAGATCCAGCGCAATTACTTCATAGAACAGAAACTGAAAGCCCATAAATTTTATAGCCGTATTCATTTGTGAAACCATTTTATTTAACAAAGTTTGAATCAAAAATTGCCACTAAACTACTAGATGCTAAAACGTATTGTATTAATGAATTAATAATATAAACAAAAAATTAATATAATCATATTAGGTACTTTGCCTTTATTAATTTATTTTGCAAAATTACATAAATATGCAATTTTTTTTTTTGAATTGCAAGTCTTAGTCTGTCGTCTTTTTCCTTAAATCTGTTCCTACTTCTAAATGTGATTATTTTTCTTCAGAAATAATCTGAAGTGAATCACAAACGAGCGTTTGAAATTAAATAAAGACAAAGCTAGAACTTTCTCGCTAATATTAATCAAAGATAATAATAACATAATTAAATATTTTAATTTACACACTTTGAATCAAAGCAACCTCGGAATGAAAATTTTCAGTTCTTTCTTCTTATCGTCCAACTCATACAACTACTCGTCAGTAACTTTATAAATCAGACATTGGCTTTGTCGAAATATTCAGGAGACACATGGAATTAAAATGATTCTGAACTTTTAAAGAGATTTCATTTTTATTC
The DNA here is from genome assembly GCA_038380435.1 of Ryuthela nishihirai. Taxonomy (NCBI): domain Eukaryota; kingdom Metazoa; phylum Arthropoda; class Arachnida; order Araneae; family Heptathelidae; genus Ryuthela; species Ryuthela nishihirai. The sequence continues at coordinate 17,461,813 of JAWZYU010000016.1, forward strand.
TTCGTAGTTGCGATTAGTTATAAGCTTACTTGAGAGTAGAAAAATATTAGAATGTTAAACTCAATTCACTGTTCTAGAATGAATTAATTTCTTGATTAGTCACTTAATATAATTCACTAATTAATCAGTTTCTAATTAATGGATTATACTAACAAACTCTTGCCTCAGGAGGATTTTTTATTCCAACCTCAAAAAGAAATTAATAAAATTCGTTATATTTTGGCGAGCTGCGTTCACTTTGCTTAAGTCAACACATGTTCAATTAGTTCAGGACTCACCCTGACAAAGACAATGTCGTAGGGATTAAAATAACATCAAATTCTCACGAGATTGTGAATGAATGATTTAAAAGTTGAGTTTAGAAGTGTATTTTTCTACGCGAAATGAACTACTAAACAAATATTCTTAAGGTAACAGGCTTATCTAGCGTTGTTCAGTCGCTAACTCTAAAATAATCAGTAAACACTCTAAAATATAAGGGGTGGCTCAGTCGGTAGCGCGCCAGGCTCGTAATCTGTAGTTCTCAGGTTCGAGTCCCAGCTGGGTCAGCGTTGAGATTTATCTCCGCAAAACTCCCGCCCTGCACACGGTCAGTAGGGGACACCGATGGGCTTAGAAAGGTCGCCGTCCGTCGGATGGGACGTTAAGCCGTGTCCCCGTGTGCGGGAGAGCCATACCCCGTGCACGTTAAAGAACACGCTGGATGGCCTTGACGGGAGGCTACCATCTGTCTCCCAACAGCTGTTCCAGTGGGTCCCTCCCCCAACCTTCTCTGAGCCTTCGGGGTCCATGTGACCTGGCCATTTAGCCCATGGTGTGCAAAAAAGTGCCGCTCAGAGGTAAAACAACCAAACCCCTATAAAATATATAGAATTGACTATTTTTCCACTTATCAAGCTTTCATATTTTTTTTTTTTAATTTACATCGTATAGGACAGAGAAGGGTTCTATATATTCCTCTTCTGTATAAGCTTTTTCATACAAGAACATGTCTTAACTGAGATCGAAAAAAACTGATGATGGAGAGCCTCAGATAGAGATAACACAACACACACACATAGCTTTAAATTGTGGAAAGAGGAACCTGTAAAACAAATTTGATCATCCCAGCACTTAATATTTAGGAGAAATTCTTCCCCCGTTCCTAGAATGCTTTTAGTTTTTGGAAGGATGGAAGATGCGGAACAAAACTTGAATGTTGCCTTAAATTACAGTAAGGGAAAAACGGACTCTGAATTAGGTGATAGTAGCTTTTACAGTTTAGGAGTAGTTTTCAATCAGGCAGGCAGACGAACTCTCCAAAATATATAATAGATTAAAACATAATAATTCCTTCTTAATTCTACTGTACGAAGAATTAATGAAATTTACATATAGATGTAGAATTCCTGTTGTCTGGTACCTGTTGTTAGTAGAGTTCTTATAATGAATATATCGGTAACCATATAAGCTGACAATCGTGATCATATTCGTATACGATAACCGGAACGAAATTTTTTTATGTATAATTTAATGTACGACATTATACAAATTATCGCAAAGAAGCATGTATTTTCAATGCATTCTAACATTTCCTGCTCTGTTTTACCAGCCTTTAAAAATTCCTTGAAAAAAAAAATGCCTGAAATATAAATAAGTTTAATAATTTTTTTTCCTCTTGTACCCTTACTGGCTTGGGTTGGGTTGTTTTACCTCTGAGCGGCATTTTTTTGCACACCATGGGCTAAATGGCCAGGTCACATGGACCCCGAAGGCTCAGAGAAGGTTGGGGGAGGGGACCCACTGGAACAGCTGTTGGGAGACAGATGGTAGCCTCCCGTCAAGGCCATCCAGCGTGTTCTTTAACGTGCACAGGGTATGGCTTTCCCACACACGAGGCCACAGCTTAACGTCCCATCCGACGGACGGAGGCCTTTCCAAGCCCTTCGGTGTCCCCTACTGACCGTGGGCAGGGCGGGGAATTTTGCGGAGATAAATCTCAACGCTGACCCAGCTGGGACTCGAACCTGGGAACTACAGATTACGAGCCTGGCGCGCTACCGACTGAGCCACTCCCGCCCCACCGTTACTGGCATCCTGAAAGGGAGAGGGGAAACATAGTTCCTTTGTTCCCTTCTTATCCTGCTCTGCGTTTGCGCGTTCTATGCGAATAAAATATGTAGGTGACTTATTATTCGTTTCCGAGCCTATTTCCTGATAAAATTGGATGGATGGGAAACGAATTTCTTCTCTTGTAGCATTAGAAGCAAAAAATAACGAGATCTTAAATTGTACATCTGGTTCTATTAAGTGCTATAAACTCGAATTTTTAATCAATGTAAGGTAATACGGTGGAATCCTATGGGAGAAATTTAGGACCGGTGGCCGAGTATTTGGGTATTTACAGTTTTCGGTATTTGGTCCTAACCAATTAGAGGGGCGGGGTTGGCTCAGTCGGTAGCGCGCCAGGCTCGTAATCTGTAGTTCCCAGGTTCGAATCCCAGCTGGGTCAGCGTTGAGATTTATCTCCGCAAAATTCCCCGCCCTGCCCACGGTCAGTAGGTGACACCGATGGGCTTGAAAAGACCGTCGTGCGTCGGATGGGACGTTAGCCGTGGCCCCGTGTGCGGGAGAACCATATCCTGTGCACGTTAAAGAACACGCTGGATGGCCTTGACTGGAGGCTACCATCTGTCTCCCAACAGCTGTTCCAGTGGGTCCCCTCCCCCAACCTTCTCTGAGCCTTCGGGGTCCTTGTGACCTGGCCATTTAGCCCATGGTGTGCAAAAAAGTGCCGCTCAGAGGTAAAACAACCCAACCTAACCAATTAAAGATAAAAAAACTCAAATGCATAAGAACTGTAAGAAAAATGATTTCTGAAAACTTTGCTCCGATCCTATTGTAGATAAAGCCTTGATTTTTAAATGCAATAGGAGTGGTCCGAAGACATCATTTACAACTTTTGAACCGATCGGATGATTTTCTGAGTAATTACGGCATATTAAGGGGTGATAAAATCTATTTACAGTTTATATGAGGATGTTTCGAGTGGAGCTGCTATCGCGACAACCAGACCAAATAAATTAAATATTTTTATTAAATTGTCAATGCTTGAATCATTTTTCTCTAAATCCCTTTCACTTACGGGTTAACCGCTATTCGTCAGATATGAAGAAACTGCTATCCAATAACCACGATTATCAAAAAATCTTATGATTTTTTTCATAATGTTTTTCCTAATTTTTTGATAATCTTAAGATTTTCCTTAAGATTATCAAAAAATATCTGGCAACGATTTTTTTAAAAATTAGTGATCTGGCAACCTTCGTGTATAGTAAAAGAAGGTTGCCAGATATTTTTTCTGAGATCTGAAACCAACCACAGTGTTCGGATTTTTTTTGAGCGACTGTACATTGAAAGTTTTATTTATACATATTTATCTCAAATATCAGTTCAGCAGTAATAATAAACATTAACGTAGCATTGTTTTCGTACTTTATTTCCCTTCATTCAGATAGTCTTATATTAATTTCTCATGCATTTCTTTTTCTATTGGATTGGATTGTTTTACCTCTGAGCGGCACTTTTTTGCACACCATGGGCTAAATGGCCAGGCCACAAGGACCCCGAAGGCTCAGAGAAGGTTGGGGGAGGGGACCCACTGGAACAGCTGTTGGGAGACAGATGGTAGCCTCCCGTCAAGGCCATCCAGCGTGTTCTTTAACGTGCACAGGGTATGGCTCTCCCGCACACGGGGCCAAGGCTTAACGTCCCATCCGACGGACGGCGGCCTTTTCAAGCCAATCGGTGTCCCCTACTGACCGTGGGCAGGGCGGGGAAATTTTGCGGAGACAAATCTCAACGCTGACCCAGCTGGGACTCGAACCTGGGAACTACAGATTACGAGCCTGGCGCGCTACCGACTGAGCCACCCCGCCTCTGCATTTTTTTTTCGTCACGAAAAATATTCATCATTAATGTAGACGTACACTATCGAATTTGGAGACGAAATTTGAAAGAAAGATATTTATGAACTGAATAGAAATTAAGTAATTGTGTCGGCGCTTTATTTTGTAAAATTAGCATTTATACGATATTCTATGAAACAGTGTACTTACGAATCAGATGTATTTAGCTTATATAATAGTCAACAAAGTTAAACGTGCTGCTAAAGATGAGGTGAAACACGAATTTTAGTAGTCTGAAAAATTAAGTCTAGAAAAGTCAGATCTCGTTGCCGATTCAAAACAGTCATTTTATTTCATTAATATATCGCAGGAAAAACTGCATTAAAGCGCAAGAATACGTTTTTAACTTATCTACAGATGATGATTTTATTCAAAATATAAATTATTAGTGTCTGTTTATTGTTTGCAATAAATGATATCAATTAAAATCATTTAGTTGATTTTTACTTTGTGATGAGTCTAATAATCTCCTTTGACGTTATACCACTGCTACTTCATAATTTGTATTATATCTACATACATAAAAAACGATCTCAATTCGTACGATGTAAAACCGAGTCTATAATCATATAAAACGAAACTGTTTGCATTTCTTGACCGTGTAAAACCGAAACCGTGTAAATCAAGTGCCGTGTAAATTGAGGAATAAGTGTATCTTAGTTTTCAACCTCTTTCTACCTTTAATATTTCTTCTTCAATCTCGTTTTACTTATAGAATTTAGGTCATCAACCTTGTTCCATATGTTTTATTTTTCCTCCAACCTAATCCAACGTGCAATATTTCAGTCGTCACCTTCGTTCTAAATGTGTTTGTACAGTCGCTCAAAAAACATCCGAACACTATGGTTGATTGCAGAATTCAGAAAAAATATCTGGCGACGATTTTTTTAGAAATTAGTGATCTGGGAACCTTCGTGTCACGTGACACGAAGGTTGCCAGATCACTAATTTCTAAAAAAAATCGTTGCCAGATATTTTTTCTGAATTCTGTAATCAACCATAGTGTTCGTATACTTTTTTGAGCGACTGTACCAAGATAGTAGTACACAGAATTCCTAACTTGGGATTCCAAGGCTCAAATTCGTACTGTGCCAACCTATAAATCTCCCTTATCTTACCTTTAACTTCGGTGATTAAAAGTCACGCGATTGAGTTTCGAAAGACGGTTATCCTTCAAATGTAACATTGAGCCGTGGCTTCGTGCACAGAACAAAGCTAAACCCTTCGCAACGCATTCAGTTGCATTGACGGTGGACAATGGCCTTGACTTCAGGCTCCCACCAGTTACTCCCAGTAAACACCTGAACAGTGAATTAATCACCGAAGTTCTCCAACCCTGTTTGGAGTCTTTGGAGTCCTTGGGACTTGATCATTGTACAGCAAAACAAGTTTATCTAAGAGGTGAAACAAATGAAACATTTTTCAATCAATAAAAATATCCTAATTTCTTTACACGAGCAGAAACCATATTAAATTAACATAAAGTGGAGCAGTTGTTTCAGGGTCTGCTTGGATAAGGTTAGCCTCGACTTCTCCTGATCCTATTTTGGAAAGATCTTTAGGATCAAGACGAGTAAACAAACGAAGCAAAAGGGGCACGAGAAAGAAATTGTTCTAAGGGCTAACACTGAAGGTCAATTTTAGAAAACTTTTTCCTATTCAATTTTTTATTTTCCGAAATATAAAAACTCTTCAGCAAACCGCGGAAGATCTCATGCAGCCAGCAAAATAACATTTTAAGGCGGAATTAGATGGGGTCTGCATATTACATATGACGCCAGTAGCAAATTATGAAATGTTAGAATTATAATGATCCAAACTATTCACACTGTATGAATGGTTCCTTTGAGGCGGTGTTTAGCTCAGTGATTAGAGGGCAAGCTCGCACTATTATGTTCCTAGGTTCGAATCTCATCTGTGACGATATTGAGATAAATCTCCGATTAATCTCTACCCTACTCTCAGTGACAAAGTGGATACAGATAAACTTCATAAAGTTGCCGTCCATCTTGTGGGATGTGAAGTCGTGTCCACGTGCGCATAAGAGTCCCTACCCTATGCCCGTTAAAGAACACTCTTAATGGCATGGATGAGAGGCTTCCATCTATTTCCTAACATCTGTCCAGCAGCTAGTTGGTCCCCTTTCTCCAACCTTCTCTGAGCCCTTGGGGTCCTTGTGACCTGGCCATTTAGCCCATTGTGAGCAATTGTGTGCAAAAGTTCCGTTCAGAAGTAAAAATTACTCAATCCTATCTTCAAGTCCTTACTTCAAATCCCTACCTGTAACAGAGCCCAATATCGAAAAGTGGAACCCTTATTAGTTCACCAATTCGTCAAATTTCTAAGTCTTTCTATTAACAATAGCACTGAAAAAAAAATCATTAATAAAACCTATACAAATATGCTTTTTCACTTTAACAAAGTTTCATAATAAATACCCTCTCAAGCAGCTGCTTGCCACAGAGGTCTGACAGGAGCCTGTCAGTTTATATGCCATAGTAGAAGATCTGAGAGGATGGCAGGACCTTAGCAGAAAACAACACGAACATCCATGCCTTACCCGGGGCTCGAACCCAGGTCCCGTAGATCAGTAGCCAAGCACGCTAACCACTCTGCCATGGGACGGTAAAGTTTCATAACGATTATAAAATCAACCAGTTCAGCTAATTGTTGTTCTTAAATATTCCAGCGTCCATAATGCTTTAAAAACTCAAAGAACATCTTTGAAAATCGATATATATATATACATAGATTTGATTGAGACATTTGATTTCTGTTGTCACATTTTTCCATAAAAAATTATTTAATAAGTTATTAATTTTTAATAAGTCTATGGATAATATTAATGTGTCTCATTAAGACAAAATGAATCTGTTCCTAATAAATATCAACTAAGTATGTATCGATATATCGCACTCGATGTAAAACCTCTTCCATCGAACTACAATACCAGTCTCATTACCCAAAACCTTCTTTTCAATACAAACCAGAAAAAACTTTCCATATTTTCAAAAGATGAAAAAAAAATCATCCAGACTGTTCCTCCTCCCTCCACTTCCGCTAAAAATCTGAAAGATATGCAACCGCCGTAAAAACATATTACTCAGCGAACTGAAAGGAAAAGTACAGAAGCATGTTCATTTTCGTGGAATCCTTTCAATGCTAACACTCCTATTCACTTGAGCCCGGGCACCATTTTCTTCTTTCGCTCTTTATTTGATCCCACTCTGTCTTTTACGATAAACCCCAGTAGGCCTAAAACATCTCTCTGGCCACTCAATACAAGGCAGCCTCTTTATGGATACATCGGCCGTCTTTTCTGATCAATGTGCCGAAATTTACGATAATACATCGAAAGACTTACTTCTTTGCCGCCCAGTTGATTCCAGAAAGTTCTGGACCGCATCACACACGCATTAGATGCAACCCATCTTTGCATCCCCTTTCTCTCACTCACTCAGTCCCATTCCCATCCTCACCCTCCACCTCTGTTCAATCTTTCGGAAACCTTCTCCGGTGCGAAGTCAATAAACGTCCTGCGCATGCTCACACGTCGTATTATTCATTCTTTTCTAAGTCGGTAATGACCACAAGCGTTTCTGCATATATTCATGTGGTACAAGTGCGCTAGATTTACGACTGACTCTACTAGTCCTCCGAAAGTAGAGGGGGAGGGGATGGATGGGGGGATACGTCAAACTCGTGCTCTCATATCATCCGAAAGATCCTCACATTATATCGTCATCTGCAAGAGCAGTGTCCTTGATAGTGCGAGATAGTGTACGTGCACATTGCCGAAAAAGAGTCTTCCTAATCCGATGGGCTAGTTCCTTTTTCTTTTCTGCATTCGTTCCCAGAAGAGAGAAGAAAAAGAGAGAGCTGGAAGAGGATGATTTTTTTTTCCTCACCGGTCGATATACAACGCTCGCATATTCAAATTCACTCCCCATATCCTATCTTGCTCCCTGGAGTAGATTTCAAATTCAGATATGCATGAGGTGGACAGTAAAAGAGATGCTATTGTCTTATCGATAAAGTAGTTTTGGGTTTTATTTTTCTTGTTAGGACAAGTGATGGAAAAGCCCTTGAAGAAAAAAACAACAAAACTCTCTATAGAAAGCTCGAAGTGATCTCTCGGAGAAGCGATGAACGACTGAAGAAGATGAGAAGCATCTGCAAAACTAACATAATCACCAACTTGTAGATATGTAAAGATTTATAACCGATGAGAGATTCAAAAAAATGCTAAAAAAATAGACTTGGAGGCTGTATTGAAAGCATTGTTTGCTCTTTCGCTTACTATTTCATTTCTTTTTTTATGGTACATCTGGAAATAAAAGCTTTAATACCAATCCTCTTTCAACTCCTCTTCGACCTTAAAAAAAAAATTTGCAAAAATATGCGAGGAAGGCTTAGTGGGAACGGAACTCAGAAAATGAAGTCTGAATATTTAATTAGTGACCTTTTTCAGTAGTGTCATATGAGGAACTGAAAAACTAGAGTCTGCGCAGTTGACCTCTCGACAGTCCTCATGGATTTTTTCGTCAATCAGCTATTCAACAATGGACCGGTAATTACCGCTCAAAGAGTTACTTGTTGAATCGTCGGTTAGTACTCTTGACCACGAAAGCAAATGAATACACGACTCCTGAAAATGTATCTGTTACCGCTAAAGTGCAGAAATCAGTTATTCTACAGATTATCTAGGTATTGTGCAGATTAACTAGGGTGATCCGTTAACGTGAGGAAAATTGTTTCATTTCTCAAATTACCTAGGTAATCTGCAAATTACCTGGATAATCTGCACATTACCTACTAGGCACTCGTTAAAGTGAAAATAAGATCTTTGCTGGAACAACAGGAACGTTTCTGTACGCTTAAATTAACATAATGTTATTTATCTAGTGTCCGAGAGTAGAGTTGAAACCAGGGTCATCCCTCTGTCAACATGAATCAGTGGTCCGAATTATAAAAAACGCCCCCAAAATGAGCAGGCCAAGTGAGAACGAATCATTTTAGTGATTCGTTATCAAGAATGAATCACTTTACCGATTCGTTCTCACTTGGCCTCCGCTCATCCGGGGCGTTTTTTTATAATGCGGACGAGTGAATCACGTGACACGAAGATTCATATTCAAGAGATTCACCACTATGAGAGAAACAAACTTTTGAACTTTAACGATACGGAAGCCGTTAATGTGCACATTACCTAGGTAAAATGCGGAAAACTCTTGATTCCGCACGTTAACGGAGCAAATCAGTTAATCTGCAGATTAGCTAGGTAATGTGCACATTAACGGCTTTCGAGCTTTAGCGGCAACATATCTATCAATCCTCAACTCCCTAGGGAGCATCGAAGGTAAGTGCTTTACACCGCGGATGCACCGGTGTAAAAAAATTATGCTTCATCGTGAAATCTACAATATTCCGAAATAAAAACAGCATTTTCAAGTGCTCACTTCCATAAAACTATACACAACGCAAAAATATTTCTTGCACAACACACATAATTTCTTGCATAAAGACCTGGAACTATTTACTGTGGCGGATTATTACATCTGCGAGTTGTTCTTGCTAGAACTCGTGTGGATGTGACATCTTCTCATTGGTTGTTGCGTTCTTTGACCTTAAGATTTTGCCGCTGAATTCTCGATGTGAAATAGAGTGTGAGTAACTTGGGAAAGTATCAGAACTTTAACTACGCAATCTCATAGTCTCCCCAATTTCTACACTCCCTATGCCACTGCCATGATTTGATCTTGTGACCTATAAGAATAACAAATCAACAAGTGCCGCTCAGAAGTAAACAACCCAATCATTAATTATATCTTTCCCCGTCGTCTTATTTTAAATTATTCATTAGTCCCAAGCACATGGGGGCGGGGGTGGCTCAGGCGCTCCCAGGCTCGTAATCTGCAGTTCCCAGGTTCGAGTCCAGCTGGGTCAGCGTTGAGATTTATCTCCGCAAAATTCCCCGCCCTGCCCACGGTCAGTAGGGGACACCGATGGGCTTGGAAAGGCCGCCGTCCGTCGGATGGGACGTTAAGCTGTGGCCCCGTGTGCGGGAGGGCCATACCCTGTGCACGTTAAAGAACACACTGGATGGCCTTGACTCCCGTCAAGGCCATCCAGTGTGTTCTTTAACGTCCGTCAAGGCTACCATCTGTCTCCCAAAAGCTGTTCCAGTGGGTCCCCTCCCCCAACCTTCTCTGAGCCTACGGGATCCCTGTGACCTGGCCATTTAGCCCATGGTGTGCAAAAAAGGCCGCTCAGAGGTAAAACAACCCAACCAAGCACATAATCTGTAGTTCCCACCCACCTTTGCCAGGGTTAAAATTTAGCGCTGTTAGTCCTCACCCTGCCCTTCCTGGCACCGATGGCCTTGGAAAGGATGCCATCCTACGGATGGGACGAAAGCCGTGGCTCTGTGTGCTGAAAAGCCATGCCCTGTGTACATTAAAGAACACGCTGGATGGCTTTGATGGGAGATTACAATCTGTCTCGTAACACTTTTCCCCCACCCTTCTCTGAGCCCTTGGAGTCTTCGTTACCTGGCCATTTAGCCCATTGTATGCAAAAAAGTGCTCCTCTGAGGTAAAGCACCCAAATCACATTATTCTTCCAAATGGTGTCAGAACAATGTGTCTGCCACCGACAAAAAAAGGTGAGATGGACACTGCAATTACTCATAAAAATTCTACAGTTGAAATAGTTGTGAAAGCAGTTTCCTTACGTCCCAGAGAAATAAGTATACCCTTGTACGCTACAAACAAAACATTTTGGATAGCATTGGGTCATCTTCACTCATCTTTGACCCCTGTGACCTGTCATTTGGCCAACTGTACAGCAAATTAAAGTGTTCAAGGATAAAAACAAAACAACCAACAGCACAAATATTCCTCCTCTCACTAATTACAACTCATTAATTCTCACAACTTATGGACATTTATAATGCCAGTTCACAAGTTTTGAAAAGTTTGCAGTGTGTACAATTATATGTTACTGTTATGCATTTGATTATTATGCGTGGTACTGTTATACGTTTGACTAAAGATTAAATAATCAAGTTAAACATTCTTAACGAAGGATGTTCTCATCAGCAAGGCGAGAGATCCAAAACAGTAGTCACGGGGTGATGAACCTTTACGACTGTGATACTTGGAAGATGTCAAGGCTAATCGGGGGCGACAGTGTCATGTGGTTCATAAGTCAGAGACAAAGAGATGAAGAGAATGAGAGGTCTGTGGGCGGATAAGCAGAAAAAAGAAAAGTATGTCTGTAGGAGAAGTCGAAACGAAGCCCGACTGTTTAGCAAAGTTTTAAACAGTTGGGTTGTTTTACCTCTGAGCGGCACTTTTTTGCACACCATGGGCTAAATGGCCAGGTCACATGGACCCCGAAGGCTCAGAGAAGGTTGGGGACCCAATGGAACAGCTGTTGAGAGACAGATGGTAGACTCCCGTCAAGGCCATCCAGTGTGTTCTTTAACGTGCGCAGGGTATGGCTCTCCCGCACACGGGGCCACGGCTTAACGTCCCATCCGACGGACGGCGGCCTTTCCAAGCCCATCGGTGTCCCCTACTGACCGTGGGCAGGGCGGGGAATTTTGCGGAGATAAATTTAAACAGTATCATAACTTCAAATAAAAGCAAAGTATAAAACAACTACTATTATTATTCCACCAAAGTCAAAATAAACAATTATTATATTAAGCAAAGTAAAAGTAAAACAATTTTTATATAATTACACTTTGTTTTCATCTTGTTTTCAAAAACAAAACAAATGAGATAATGTTTCCGCTTTGGCGTCTGTCTCTCGGTAGACCAAACTTTTTTGCTTTTAGAGATAAATATAAATTCTTTTTTGTGTTGGATAGGTATTGACGAAATACACCTATCCCTCGATTTACACTGAAGATAGGTTCCGCACAAAACCGTGTGGCTTATACAGAAAATATTTTCCCAAGACAAATCTTATCAATAATATAAACTGACAAGGTTCTTTACCAAGAACTCTGTTTAGATACAATTCAAACTTATTCATTCTTTTGATCATTATCCATGCAACGCTTTTTATCTCACCCATTTTTAATCCTATCGACACAAATGATACATAGATTTTCATTATGTTATGGTTCTCACAGAACACATATAGGAATTTTAGGTCCACTCAGTAGAATTTCCTATTCAAGAACTCATTATTTTTCATATATCATTGAAAGGCTAAAATGCAAGAAGAATTAAGGGATACTGATAATTAATCACAGAACTTTTACACGGAACATTATGATAAGGAAACTTTTGTGGGAAAATAATATGATATTATATTTAAAAGCTTACAGATTTTGAATAAAGTTTCATAAAATAAATTATTTACTAACAATGACAGCAAGTTTAATCAGACCCAAATATCAAGTTCCCGTTTCAAAGGGCTTAATCTACTACTTCTCTTATAATCTATCATTTACAGAATTCATTAACAGTTATTTGCTTGAGAGAAATACATTTTCTCATATCATACTCCTTAAACAACTTACAAGCTTTCGTTAATCAAAAGAAACATGTTTGAAGAGTAAAACTCCGGTGACCAGTCTGAGCTCTTTAACTCATTAATTCTAATTGCATCTTGATTAACACCTCGTTTCTAAAAATCATCACATGCAATTTCAGCACGTGCAGATCCCTTGCAGTATTCCTCCCGGCGAAGATAAGAATAGACTGAGAAATGATTTTGGAAGCCACTAATCGTTCTCTTCGTGCAAAATATGTCCAACACAAATTTTGAGATTCAGTTAATAGCAAAATGATGTTGTCGATGCCGATAAACTTTTAGCTGCTTCCTTTCAGTGATGAATTGCATTCTAATGGAGGCAGGAAACGGAACAGCAGAACTGCGTCACATGACCATCACCGATGGTTGAGTTTACGGAAAGGTGGGGAGGAAGGTGTGGGTTGTTTTACCTCTGAGCGGCACTTTTTTGCACACCGTGGGCTAAATGGCCAGGTCACAGGGACCCCGAAGGCTCAGAGAAGGTTGGGGGAGGGGACCCACTGGAACAGCTGTTGGGAGACAGATGGTAGTCTCCCGTCAAGACCATCCAGCGTGTTCTTTAGCGTGCACAGGGTATGGTTCTCCCACACACGGAGCCACGGCTTAACGTCCTATGCAACGGACGGTAGCCTTTCCAAGCCCATCAGTATCCCCTACTAACCATGGGCAGGGCGGAGAGTTTTGCGGAGATAAATCTCAACGCTGACCCAGCTAGGACTCGAACCTGCACAGCAAGCAAAGTTGATTATTTGAAATAGAAAAAGGTTATGAACGAAACAGGGTTTTGCGTGCTTTACTATCACATTGCTTTACCTCTGAGCGGCACTTTATTTGCACACAATGAGCTAAATGGTCACGTGACAAGGATAATAAAGGCTCAGAGAAGACTGGAGGCAGGAGACTCACTGGACAGCTATTAGGTGGCAGAGGAAAGCCGCCCATATTTATTTAACTTGCACAGGATATGGCTCTCCTGTATAAGCAGCCACGGCTTTACGTCCCATCCGACGGGCTGCAGCCTTCCTAAATCCACCAGTGTCCCTTTTCCCACATAAAGCAGGATGGAGAGGGGGGGGGGGGGTAAAGGAGATAAATCTCAATGCATGCCCAGTTGAAACTCGAACCTGAGAACTGAGGATTACAAGCCTGGCGCACTACCGACTGAGCCAGCCCCGACCCGTTTTCATAAGGAAAATGTTTGCTACAAAAACTAAGTAGCTGCATAATCTAAGCCTAAAGCGGATTGTATAAGTGCCACTCACAGTTAAACAATTTTTTTTTTAAATCACTAATCTATATTTCTTTCTGTACGATAAAGAACAATTTCACACCTAAACGATTCCAAAAAAGAAACACCATAATAAACTAGCAAAGTAAACGATCGCAAATCACAGCGTCACATAAGTGCTTGAAGTGATGAAGAGATTAACAAGTTAAACCCATCTCGGAGAACTTACTAAGCATCAATTGCTGATAAATATCCGCATTTTTAGTCAGAGGTAATGGGCCGATCACTCTAGTACATTATAGTGTCTGAAGTTCCAACAGAATCGAAGATCTGTTAATACTCCATCATACGTATTCAGCCGTGTGATGTTTCTCAAAGGTTCTCTTCTTTTTCCATCCCTTCATCCAAAGTTTCTGCTTTTTTTTCATTTCCCAAGATTGCACTGCCCCCCGGTGTTGAAGCCGTTAGTACTCTGCCCCATACTAAGGCGCAGGGGAAACCAATAAATTTAAAAGCTCTGCGATACGTTCAAGTCATCTTCTGCAAGAGTAAACAAAAAACCTTTAACAAGAAAGAAGCTGCGATGCTTGATATACGAGCAGCCTAAAGCATCTCTGGCAATTTGTGGTATGCGCTTCTAACATCGTTATACTAGTAAGCAGAAATGTAGAAACATAGAATAGGAGAGAAAAAAACTTGATTTTTTAAGGTTATATATATAAATGTTGTTTTCAGCGACTTAAATATATTTGTCAAGTGTCAAGCATAAATCATGTGTTTTTCTTGTATTTCTTTTTTTCTCCTGATTTTCTTTTTAAAGAGTTAAAAAAAACTGCGGCATGAAAAATAGGAGGTAAAAAATAGAGCTATTGATTTAACTTTAAGTGTAAAGTAACGTATTGATACGATTATTTTGTGATTTTTATGCATCTCGATGATTTCGGTAACAAAATAATCTTGTTTGAAGAGCAAGAAGGATATAATGGCATGAAAATATAGGAGAAAAATTGTTTTCGTGAATTCGCAACAGTTAAAGCATCGAACAGCATGATGGATTTTTAGTTTTCTTGTTACAATTTTCTTTTTAAGAGACACGAATGCAAAAAAATTCTTAAATTACCTTTTCCTCTTAGGGAGGGGGCCATCAAAGTCAGGAGCGGACAACAGACATAAACGAATGTTCCCAAGTTCGAGTTTCCCTGTGCCTACATTGCTCAGTTCTGTCAAAGGAGGGGCGGGGGTGGCTCAGTCGGTAGCGTGCCAGGCTCGTAATCTGTAGTTCCCAGGTTCGAGTCCCAGCTGGGTCAGCGTTGAGATTTATCTCCGCAAAATTCCCTGCCCTGCCCACGGTCAGTAGGGGACACTGATGGGCTTGAAAAGGCCGCCGTCCGTCGGATGGGACGTTAAGCCGTGGCCCCGTGTGCGGGAGAGACATACCCTGGGCACGTTAAAGAACACGATGGATGGCCTTGACGGGAGGCTACCATCTGTCTCCCAACAGCTGTTCCAGTGGGTACCCTCCCCCAACCTTCTCTGAGCCTTCGGGGTCCATGTGATCTGGCCATTTAGCCCATGGTGTGCAAAAAAGTGCCGCTCAGAGGTGAAACAACCCAAACCCAATTCTGTCAAAGGACCGTTTCTGTAGTGAATTCTACGGATAGCCTTTTCGGGGACCTCAACTCAAATGAAATTATATAGAACAGGGTTTCCTAACCTTTTTATAGTTGGGGACAGGTTTCTCAGTACCTTTATTGCGGGGCGGGGGTGGCTCAGTCGGTAGCCCGCCATGCTCTTAATCTGTAGTTCCCAGGTTCGATATCCCAGCTGGGTCAGCGTTCAGATTTATCTCCGCAAAATTCCCCGCCCTGCCCACGGTCAGTAGGGGACACCGATGGGTTTGGAAAGGCCGCCATCCGTCGGATGGGACGTTAAGCCGTGACCCCTGTGAAAGGGAGCTATACCCCAAGCACGTTAAAGAACACTCTGGATGGCCTTGACGGAAGGCTACCATCTGTCTCCCAACAGCTCTTCCAGTGAGTCCCCTCCCCCAACCTTCTGTGAGCCTTCGGGATCCTTGTAACCTGGCCATTCAGCCCATGGTGTGCAAAAAAGTGCCGCTCACAGGTAAAACAGCCCAACCTTTTTTGCGGACCAAAAAAAATAAAAAAGTGAAAAGATTTTAGCTTTTTATTTAATCTTATGACAATAAGTAATTTAAATAAATGCATGCAACATTAATAAATAATCATCATTTAAAATATAAGTTTCATCTTCTTACAGATGAGTCATTTATTATATTCACTTTAGTGCTTTTAAATAACTAAGAAATAATTATGAAATATGCGGTGTAAACTAATCGTATCCTGTCGCACTTATAAATGTTCCGCGATAATAATAGAATCATCTAATTATAATAATATCGTATTTTTTATTTGTAATCCAGTTACATTTTTTCATGGACCGGTACGGGGAGAGGATCACACTTTTTCGGAAACGATGTCTTACAAGAATTTTTTAAATCTTTCTACACTTTCGTTTATTTTTTATTTTATCAAAATTTTATTTTACTTTGAAAAACTAAGCTCAGATATTTCCCAATAATACACAATGTACTTTGCCAAATGTTTTAAAAAATTGTAAATTTTCGAGTTAAAAATAATCTTAATTTAACGACTACTTATTATGTCAACTTCAGTCAAGTTAAATTGAAAAGAGTCAGTTTAATAGTTTCGCCTTGGGATATGATATTCTCCCTAATTAAAAGAAGTAACTGGTGATCAATGCACAAAAGACAGTATTAACATAGAAGTTCTGCTTAAATTTCTCCTGGTTATTCATAAAACATACAGACCCATTGATTTAATAGTTATACCACTAACCAGAAAATGGCTAATGTAAAGTATAATTTATTTATCATATAATATTAAATTATTCAAAATTAATTATGTATTACACAAAGGTATCTTATAATCTGATTACAAACATAATGAATTTCGTATTCCTTCACGTAAAAATGGCGAAAATTGTAATATTTAAATTATTGCAAAAACCGATGCCTTTTTCTTCGTATTTCAAAAAAGTATTCCTTGTATTTTCCTCCTATTTTGGAAAAGTATTTCCAAAAGAAAATATTAAAGCAATGTTTATTACTGACATCCAGATAATTTTTCCTGACTGCCTATGTGATTTTAAAAGTAAAGTATCAGCTGGTACAGTCGCTCAAAAAAGTATCCGAACACTATGGTTATTGCAAAATTCAGAAAAAATATCTGGCATTGATTTTTTTAGAAATTAGTCATCTGGCAACCTTCGTGTCACGTGACGGATACTTTTTTGAGCGACTGTACAATATCAAATCTACGGGGGAAAAATCTATATTCACAAACCATTGTTTAATGTAAGATTACTGATTTTGAAGATTTACATTAATATTAATTTTTAAGTTGAGCCTTGTAGGCAGTGACAAAATGTTAAATCGTTTTAAAAAATATCTCACTTTCATATCATTAACCAAAAAAGTAATTTGTTAATCAGCTTTCGAGTAATGTTCAAAACCTTTATTAGGATCATTAACTCTGTTACCACAAATTTTCAAATAGCGAGAGCAGGTCGTAAGTACAGATCCCATTTTTGGAGAAGATAAATTATTTTAGTTAAAACATTGTTTTTTTTTTATGTAAATATGTTATTTCATTACTTCCTGAGTTTCTGAGGAATTGCATTTTACATTTGCCTAAGTCTTCAAGCCGTTTCATTAATTATCATGTTACTAATTAACAATCCATATTTATCTTTGTTCCGTAAAGTATTTCACATAATTTAATAGTTCAAACAGATAACCTATTCATAACTTTTCTAAAACACTTTTGTAAGTTGTTAATTGTATTTTGTTTTTTTTTAATAAAAATGAAACATTGTTCGATCATTTTATTACATAAACAACATAATAAAAATTAATTTCTTTCTTTATTAATTATTCTATTAAATCCATTGCTCATTTTATTCTCTTTATTAATAATTTTATTGAATGTATTAATTATTTTATTTAACGTATTAATTATTTGATTTAATTTTTAATTAATCTAGTATATTTATTAATTAATTTATTAAATTTATTAATAATTTTACTAAATTGTATCTTTTACAAATTAAGATTATAAATTTGAAATATAAATGTTCTAAAAATCAATCCCTGTGGAACTCCAATCTTAAATTTTATAAATATATTTATAATTAGCTTTCTTAAATATTAATCTGTTTGACATAACTTTGCAATCAATTATGCAATTTCTCTAATACTAATTTGTGGTATCACCTGGGATAAGAGAAAAAAGACGAATTTCTCCAAAGGAAAATGATGGAATTTAAATAATAAAACTTATTTTCGAGAGTAACAGTAAATCTCGTTATTAGAAAATATTTGTCAGCTATAACAATAAACTTAGGGGAAAAATCCTAATTGTAATGTTTCCTGTTAACAATGATATGTAATTCTATACCGTATTATGTTAAGGCAAACACTGCTGTAGAAACAAGATAAAAGTTAGCCTAAAGTGCTACCATTCGCAAAAGAGCCGTCGAAGTGTCAACTGCGAAGTCTCATAATATCCTTAGTTGCCACTTACTTTACGGCATTGATAGTAACTACATTCTGATAACATATACTTTCGAATTAATTACATAAAAAGCATATTCCAAGTTTAATATAATGCGCTCTTAAATTATAAATGACTATCGATTTTTCATTTTGTTAACTAATTCTAACTAGCGCCAATGCGTCTTAACTTTCAGAAGAACTCCTTTGGTTAAAAGATGATCATTTCTGGTTCAAAAACCGTTTCGTCTTACACTCTAAATTTTTCAATCTTTAGTAAAGAGGAAGAAAGGTGAGATACGAACGTAAACGTTCGCGGATTCGTATCCCACCCTAATCAGGACAATGTTTTCTCTATACTCAAAGTTAATAACAGTCTACAGGTCATTAAACTCTATATTGCTATCTCTGATGATTACTCTACTTAAAATCTTTTTAATATTGTCAACTGCCCAAACTGTGACTTAATAAGATACTTATTTTCACTTTTCCATATTTTAGCAATTTGTATTACACTTTTCATTTCTTCACTCAGTTGATAAAAATAGATCAATAATCAATACACTGTATCCCTTTCAGACATTTTTTCCCAAATGAAACTGTATACACGACAACACTAATGTACAATATATGACCAGCTGCTTCCGCTCTAATACTAATCTCCTACGAAATTATCTGTTATTTTATGTTTTCCTCCTTTCCCACAGCAAAAAAAGGCCGATTAGGAAACTCGCGACCCCTGAGATACGTAGCAGCAATGAGAAATCAATACCTATTGTCTTTCCGGAATTTTGTTGGCTTCTGACGTTCCTTCCTTTTTCTGATCCTCTTTCCACTTTTTTAGTCTTTCCATTCCTTTCTTTTTTTATCACTTTTTGTAAAGGAATTGGGAAGAGGGTGGGGTGGATTTTGCCAATGATACCCTTCAGGGGGTCATTAAACTGTTATGTCGTTTTTATTATCTACTTTTACAGCGTCTGATCGACAAGGAACGTTGAGAATAAAGAAAAAGGCATGAAAAGCAAAGGAAGGCAAGAAAAAGAAATAAAATGTGACGGCCATAAACACCTCCACTGAAAAATTGCACAGGCAGCGAACGAAGCACACATCTTATGAGAAGCGAAAAAAAAAACAGGATAAAACAGAAACGAGAGAAACAGAAAAAAATAAGAAACAGAATAAGAAATGTTCTCAACCATGATCGATTAAAAGTTGATCGAAACCGATCCACAGTTGACGTCTACCTCGTCATTGAGAAAACTCTCACGTCTACTGGTGTCAGCCAGATAACGACAGTTTTTTTGCCTCGGCGTTGCCTTTCTCTTTCTCTACAATTTTCGTCTTTCTCAACTTTCATTTTTTTTCCTTGGGACATTTCTAGAATTCGATTCACGATGACCGTCAAGGATGGACACATATTCTGAATGTCGCCCAAACTTTCATACCCACAAACCCAAAAGCCAGTGAATTTCTAAGTTTACCCCGCTTAGATCCCTTGTCTATTTTTTTTTTCGGTTTCTTATTGGATTTCTTTTTTTGGTTTCTTATTGTTTTTTCTTTCTCAAGAAACTTTATCCCCACATAACTAGATATACACATATAATGCGCTGTGACCTTCAGTTCAGGCTAAGACTCCGTGCAATCAATCAACGGAACCTTCCATTCCCGATTTTATTTGGAAGTTTCAGCTGTTCGCTCCCTGTTGCGATTTACCATTATCTAATGCTCGAGTTTCTTTAGCGGATGGGGATTGAAAATGGGTAAAATGTATTTCTCCTAGACCTATTTTTTATGCTATCTTAAGCCTTATGCGTGTGGGATTCCGATAAGGCATTCTGGTTTACTTCACAGGAGATGTCTTTATTTCTAATATTTCTTCCAACAAGCAAACTGTTCTCTTCATTTCTTGCCAATTATTGCTTTCGTGCTTTGTTGCTTTTATTTTGAACAAATCGAAAATTCAATCGGATGAAACGAAATATTAATTAGATGTTATTTAAGAGGTCTTGAGATTTACATATTAAAATCAGGTAGTTAAAATAGTATTAAGATATATGTGAAATATTATGAGGTAAACCTTGCAACATTTTAATGATAATTCAGAATTACAAATGGCAGAAACGAGAATGAACTATTTACGCAGAATATTAGGGAATGTAAATACGAGCATACAAAGCCCGTTTTATTCTCAGGCATAAATCGGGACATGCAGAAGTACACACAGACCCACATACAAGCCCAGATCTCGGAAAAAATATAGTGGGAGGGTCAAGTGACCCAATCGAGTCATAAACTGTAAAATAATATTTTCCTTTTCGTTTTAGAGGTTTTTAATAAATTTCATGAACAATGAGGGAAATATGCGTAAGTTCAATAACTTTTGCCTCGTTTTATCCCTACTACCATTCTGAAACAGGTGGGCGTGGCACCCTTGCCCACCCCTAGATCCATCGTGCAGACCCCCATGCATGCATACATAACCTAAGTACATGCAAATGCATGAAAGTATACAGTGACAAGAGACATAGCATTTCTATTCATGCTTATAAATGCGTGCATACACTTTTGCCTCGTTTTATCCCTACTACCATTCTGAAAGAGGTGGGCGTGGCACCTTTGCCCATCCCTACATCAATCGTGCAGACCACATGCATGCATACATAACCTACGTACTTGTAAATGCATGAAAGTATACAGTGACAAGAGACATAGGATTTCTACTCGTGCTTATAAATGTATGCATACACAACCTACTCGAAGAGGTAAAATGCGAACATACTGGAAAACACAGCCTACCTACTTGTGAGTATAAATGCATACATATAAGGATGGAGCCGACATGACTCTAGCTTATAATGACAATTTTAAAGAAAGCTGCAAACTTTCTTTATGATGAAGAATGGGCCTCAAGTGTTTCATGGGAGAGAAAGGATCTGTTCCATGGAAAGAATGGATCTGAAGTGTTCCTTGGTAGTAGAAGTCTCTTCTATGTAGAAGAATGGATCTGAAGTGTTCCTTGGTAGTAGAAGTCTCTTCTATGTAGAAGAATGGATCTGAAGTGTTCCTTGGTAGTAGAAGTCTCTTCTATGTAGAAGAATGGATCTGAAGTGTTCCTTGGTAGTAGAAGTCTCTTCTATGTAGAAGAATGGATCTGAAGTGTTCCTTGGTAGTAGAAGTCTCTTCTATGTAGAAGAATGGATCTGAAGTGTTCCTTGGTAGTAGAAGTCTCTTCTATGTAGAAGAATGGATCTGAAGTGTTCCTTGGTAGTAGAAGTCTCTTCTATGTAGAAGAATGGATCTGAAGTGTTCCTTGGTAGTAGAAGTCTCTTCTATGTAGAAGAATGGATCTGAAGTGTTCCTTGGTAGTAGAAGTCTCTTCTATGTAGAAGAATGGATCTGAAGTGTTCCTTGGTAGTAGAAGTCTCTTCTATGTAGAAGAATGGATCTGAAGTGCTCCTTGGTAGTAGAAGTCTCTTCTATGTAGAAGAATGGATCTGAAGTGTTCCTTGGTAGTAGAAGTCTCTTCTATGTAGAAGAATGGATCTGAAGTGTTCCTTGGTAGTAGAAGTCTCTTCTATGTAGAAGAATGGATCTGAAGTGCTCCTTGGTAGTAGAAGTCTCTTCTATGTAGAAGAATGGATCTGAAGTGTTCCTTGGTAGTAGAAGTCTCTTCTATGTAGAAGAATGGATCTGAAGTGTTCCTTGGTAGTAGAAGTCTCTTCTATGTAGAAGAATGGATCTGAAGTGTTCCTTGGTAGTAGAAGTCTCTTCTATGTAGAAGAATGGATCTGAAGTGTTCCTTGGTAGTAGAAGTCTCTTCTATGTAGAAGAATGGATCTGAAGTGTTCCCTGGTAGTAGAAGTCTCTTCTATGTAGAAGAATGGATCTGAAGTGTTCCTTGGTAGTAGAAGTCTCTTCTATGTAGAAGAATGGATCTGAAGTGTTCGTTGGTAGTAGAAGTCTCTTCTATTAGAAGAATGGATCTGAAGTGTTCCTTGGTAGTAGAAGTCTCTTCTATGTAGAAGAATGGATCTGAAGTGTTCCTTGGTAGTAGAAGTCTCTTCTATTAGAAGAATGGATCTGAAGTGTTCCTTGGTAGTAGAAGTCTCTTCTATGTAGAAGAATGGATCTGAAGTGTTCCTTGGTAGTAGAAGTCTCTTCTATGTAGAAGAATGGATCTGAAGTGTTCCTTGGTAGTAGAAGTCTCTTCTATTAGAAGAATGGATCTGAAGTGTTCCTTGGTAGTAGAAGTCTCTTCTATTAGAAGAATGGATCTGAAGTGTTCCTTGTGGGAGAATGAATCTCTTCCTTGTAGAAGAATGGATCTGAGGTGTTTCATGTGAGAAAATGCATCTGAAGTGTTCCTTGGGGAGAACAGATCTGGTGTTTTAAAAGAGAGAATACATCCGAAGTATTACAGGTGGAGAGAAATACAACGTGTTGCAGGTGGAGGATGGACATGAAGTGTTCTTAGAAGGAATCCACGTCATTTCCATCGATATTAATGCTTACAAGGTAAATCCTTACATAAGATGTGATATTTCAGCATATGATAAACATAAGCTGTGTGTCCTGATGAAATGTACCCAAGATAGGTAGTGCTCCACTGTCATTTGCCGTTGTTGCCACAGTTCAATATAATGTTTACATCTACCTATACATTCGATCCGCATCTAGCACTATTTCGAATGTAATTAAAAATAATACTTATAATGTAATATGATGCAACATTATATACATTATATGATCATGTTGATGCATACATTATATGATCCCAATTCATTTCACTCTAGATTTCGAAAATTTTAAAATATAATTTCTCTCTCTCTAATTGTAGACAAAAGATTATTTGGAATATAAAATTTAATTAATGTTTAATCTAAGCGTATTTTTAGGTAAAAGCAATTAGAAAATCGTAGTTATTTAATGGCACAATCCATGCTTTTAGTAACAACTGCCCCTTTATTAGCCTATAATAGTTAGAAAAAAAAATTATTCAACTGTTATGTGAAGATCAGTGATTTATATAACCAGTACCAACCTTTAGCTCTTTCTACTAATTTCAAGAATCGTTCAAACAGAAGAGACGTTCCCACTTATATCTAACAGATAAAATCACGAGACTTTTCTTAAAATACAGAAACTAAAAAAAAAACTAGAATTTTGCTTTCTAATTCGAATTTAAAAAGATTTAATTGCCTAAATATTATTTTAATTAACTTTTTCAACCTATGGATTCAAATTGAATAAAAAGAAATAGAATTTACTCAGTTCTTTCTGTTTCGCTTTTTGACTTTTCAAAGAAGCACAGAGGATGTATTTTGTTTATATAACAAAGGCAAAATCCACTCTCACATAATAATATTGTCTCGAAGAGAAATACAATAGAAAGAAAGGCTGTGTCTGTTCTGCCCTTCCCACTTCTTTTCTGAATCTGCGTCAGTTTTTAATTTTCACTCAATATTAAATACTAAAAAATATCTGGTACAAAAGCAGTGCCTAACATTTTCGAGTTCACTATCTGTCGAAAATTACCCAAATGGGTAATACTTTTAATTAGAGAGCTGCTATTAAATACGAATAGAAACGCTAATAGCAATATTAGAATGACAAAATGTCACTATTGAGAGGATGTCACCAGAAAAGCATGTCATAAAAAAATTCTAAAATGTGAGCGGAGTGATTTTTTTTTAGTGTGCTTCATTCAGACTAAAGAAAAGGAAATTTTCAAAAACTTCGCTGATTTCAAACAAATTTTCTCGGAAAAAATATAACAAAGTTTTGGAATACTTTCTTCTCCACATATGATGTCTATTTGCATTGATATTCTTCTACACGACAACTTTTACTTTTTTTGCTGTGCTCCTTCGGAGAAATCTTGCAAGGAATGATTCCTTAGCTGGATCCCATTTAAATATGTATTTGGTGTGTTTTGTATTCCTTAGAGAGTCTATCTTTGGACTGAACAGACTCAAATATTATGTATATATCAAGCCAAGGATGAAAGTTTAATTAGATTCCCGCCATATTTTATACACTGGTTTTAATAAGTTAAGGAAAAATGAGAAAAATCGCGATAATTCGCCAAAAAAATTGTGCGATCCTCACCAAACTTTTCATCTAACTAGTAATGGCGAGTGAGCATATCGTATGCAAATTGGTTTAGGTTGCGTCAGTTTGCGTAATCAGATAGCGGCATAAAAACGGATGTTTTGGAGTGGATCGTTATTTTGTGTTGCAAATGTGGGTAAAGAAATTCCTACGAAATAGCCATTTCGTAGCAATGATCTCGAGATATCATGTATCAAATGAATTGTGATGGAGAGCTATTGGTCGGCTCAGAGCATGGCAAAGTCAATCAGACGTGGCACGTAGGCTGAATATGAGTCCTTCTGTGGAATCAATTTCTTAGCACGGATTCCGCATCTCGGAGGTTTAGCCGAGGAAGGGCTAGAGTTACGACTGCTGTACAAGACCGATATCTGCGATTAACAGAACGAAGGAGCAGGACGTCTACTCCCTTTCAGCTACGATCCTCTTTTGCAGCAGCCACTGGGAGGGTTGTATCAGCTTCTACTGTGCATAGAAGGATTCATGAGGTAGGTCTGTACGCTAGAAGGCACTAATTTATATACCCCTCATGTCACGTCACAAGAGAGAGCGGTTGAATTGGACACACACGCATGTTAACTGGACAGAAGAGCAATGGAGATCTGTACTCTTCACGGATGAGTCCAGATATTTCTTGCAGAGTGATTCCAGAAATTGTTTGCTATGGATAGAACGAGGTACCCGCTATCATCCCAGTAACATCCGTCAAAAAGACAGTTACGGCGGAGGAAACGTGTTTGTTTCAGGTGGCATTTCCTTAGATGGACACATAGGCCTCTATATGTTGACGAGTGGAAACCTCGATGCTCAAAGGTATAGAGATGGATTCTTATGTACGTCTTTACGCTGGCGCAGTAGGTGAAACATTCATCTTTCAAGATGATAACGCTCATCCACACAGAGCTCGACTAGCGGAACAATACCTTCAAGAAGAGACCATTATGCGTATGGAGTGGCCAGCTCGGTTTCCCGACCTAACTCCGATTTAGCATGTGTGGGATGCTCTAGGGAGACGTGTTGCTGCTCTCAACCCGCCACCTGATACAAAGGGGGAGCTTATTTCCTCTTTAAAGGAACAATGGTTGTTATTCCCTACTGAGCTGATTCACAACATCATAAACAGCATGGAACTTCACTGTCGTGTCTGCATTGCTATAAAGGATGACCATACTCCTTAACGAACTTTGCCATTACATTCTGACTCCTCATTTTTGGACAAGCCTGTAAGTGTTACTTTTTGACGAAAAATGTTTCTAGTGTAAAATATTTTATGCCATTCTGAAACTAGCACTGTAATTCATGTTTTCATCAGATTTCATTACAATCATTCATATAGTGTTTTATTTATCATAATTTTTGTGAGTTTTCCTTAATTTATGGAAACCAGTGCATTTGACTATTATTTGTACATAATAGAAAAAAAATTGGTGACTTTACCATTACAGTTTTCCCTTCTTGAAATAAATGTGAAAAGCGAAATATACTACTAGTATTATTCGGAGTTTAAATTTTTCTCTGAATAGTCTTCGTACGAATTTTGCTAAAATATCTATTTCATTTTGCAGCATCAATATATACAAGAAGACGAAGGAGGAAAGAGGCAAAGAAAATGAACGAATATGTAAATTAAGGAAAGGAAAATATGTGGACAGATGGATTAAGTGAATGAAGGGGAAAAGAATAGGCGGATGAAGAGATTAAAAGAAAAAAACAAGAAGAATAAGTTCAGAAATTAATAAGTTGAAGAAAGAAAGGAAAAAAGGAATAGATAAATAGATGGATATATTGAAAAAATATGCGTATAGATTGAAGTAAAGGATAATAGAGAGGGAAATGAATAGCTATGATATCTTGGAGAAGAAGGCATATCAATAACTGTGCTCAAGTATCACACGGGGGTGGGGGAATGGATCTCAGGTTTTCCATGGAGATTTTCCAAGATAACTGAATTGATGGATAGATGGATGAGTTCTAGGAAAGAAGATTAGATGGATGGAATCAGGTTGAAGAAAAGAAGAATAAGTGGATAGATGGAGAAGTTGAAAGAAGAAGAATAGGTGGATGGATAGATGGACGAACGTAAGAAAGAAAATAGTGAATGAATAGAAGTATTGAAAACATTGATGGTTAAAATGAATAATCTTCTTAAGCATTAAACTCATAAGTGAACTTTGACGTTTCCCATAGTCCAGAAACTCACTTGGGAAGCTCATTTCATAAGCTTCCCAATGAGCATGATGCGAAACTATCGTACGTGGAGTACTTTGATCCATTCTGTATATCGCCAGCAAAGATATAAATATTTACAAATATCTTTCAAGACGATCGTGTATGATCTTCGAAACTTCAAGCATCATAGGTGCGTCATTTGCATCATAGGTGTCAGTTCTATTCAGTATTATAGACTCTTGTAGATATTGTTTTGTCACAGAGTCCGAACCCTCCTCGGGATTGGCTATATTTCTCATTTTCTCATTACTCATATCGTAATCACCATCGTGCGTTAATTAAAAACTGACACCTGGAATTCTCGCTGGTCCTCTTTCGGAACTGGCCTCTGAGCTGATGACACCAAACTGTTAAGTAATTCATCTTGATTTTCCAAAGTTCTTCCTGTATTCTAGAGGCATGTACTTGGTTTTTTATTGATTAATAAGAAATCGTATACTTTTGAAATAGAATATGCATAAAACTACATGAAAATATCTTTACTGATGTCTGTTGCGTGATCCATTTGTATCTACAATATTTCTCTCTTTTTCAGTATATTTAAAGAATATAAAATATTTACATTGTAATGGAATGTCTTTTGGAGTCGAAAAATAATTCTGCATCAGATAAATCAACGATGTTTTTTACTTCCTCTGACAATCAATTCTTCGATGAGTTTCTGATCTTTTTCTGTTACTGGGGCGGGGGTGGCTCAGTCGGTAGCGCGCCAGGCTCGTAATTTGTATTTCCCAGGTTCGAGTCCCAGCTGGGTCAGGGTTGAGATTTATCTCCGCAAAATTCCCCGCCCTGCCCACGGTCAGTAGGAGATACCGATGGGCTTGGAAAGGCCGCCGTCCGTCGGATGGGACGTTAAGCCGTGGCCCCGTGTGCGGGAGAGCCATACCCTGTGCACGTTAAAGAACACGCTGGATGGCCTTGACGGGAGGCTACCATCTGTCTCCCAACAGCTGTTCCAGTGGGTCCCCTCCCCCAACCTTCTCTGAGCCTTCGGGGTCCATGTGACCTGGCCATTTAGCCCATGGTGTGCAAAAAAGTGTCGTTCAGAGGTAAAACAACCCAACTTTCTGTTACTACATCGTCGAAACGATTACATTTTGCATATCGGGATCTAGTTCGTTGACTTTGATGATATTTTCTCTACGTGAAGAAAAAGGTGCAACTGAGATATTTTCCCCAAACTATTTCTCCAGAATTTCGTGCAAATCATCGAAGATTTCTTGCATAAACTGATATTTCGGCTCAGTTAAATCTTTGGCATAAAAAATATTTTATTACAGTAGAGATGTTTAAATATTAAGTTCAACAAAAGGTTTGTCTTCCCTGAAGCCACTGGACCACAGATTAAAAGTCTAAATGGCCAGAATGGTGCTAATACGTTTCAGTTTAAGAAAATCTTGTCTTCAAAGTCAAAATTTTGAATTTCCATTTGCTTTATTTAAAAAAAAATCGTCTTCTATGACCAGGAGATTAAACTGTTATCATAGCCAAACCATTTAACTTAATATTCTTTCTTATTATTTTTACTCGAGTTTTCAGAATAGTTTCTATTTTGTGAATATCTTCTGATTTTTCATATTTTACCATTTCTTGCTTGTAAACTTTCTGATCGGCAACGAAATCATTGACAAAAAAGAACACAAAATATTGTTCAATAATACTGTTGTTTCTTAGGAATTTCTATATACAAAATATTTCCGAAGTACAAAAAAAATCGGTAATATATTTGCCATAAAAAAAACAATACATACAGTCCATAAAGCTTTTATACAATGCTTGTGTGGCGGAGTCTTTGGCTAAGAAAGGGTTAATTAGGGTAGAAGTTTTAACAAAACAACAAATCTCAATCAATCAACGTGATATAACTGTATTATATCACGTTGGCTACACAACAGGAAATGTTCACCACTGGCTGGCGTTCATTAATGAAACATTACGTTAATTACTGCAATTAAAGATTACACATATATAAATTCATCTTCTTATATGCATTTTTATTTCTAAAAAGCTATTTTTTGATAATAAATATATATTATTGCTTTTCAAAATAAGATCGAAAATACTGTTATTGTCCATTACAAAACCATTTCTTAACAACAGATCGTATACAGATATGTAGAATTTATCTTCGTTCGTGTTTTAAAAAAAAATGAGATTGAGGAATGATATTCTCTCTTCAAAATATTTTTATGTAGTACAATCGGCAGTATTTTATAATTGGTACAAACGATTCTTCCAATATCAAGTTTTTTTTTTTGTTCCTATACGTTTTTCGCAGCATTCAAAAATTCTAAATTTAGCTCTCAATTCAATAAAGTCGAAGGCGGGAAACAACAACGGAAATTAAAAAAAAAATCCTTCAAATATTATCAGTATGGTTAAAAAAAAGAAATGCTTCAGCATCAACTTAGAATTTCTTTGAGTTAGCAGGGATCATCATTACGATCCTCACGTGGTTTTATTATTACATTCAGCCAAGCAATTATTGCGCAGCGGTGGCCAAAGAACGAGATAAGACACGATCAAACCCCGGAAGAACACGAGCCAAAGGATTCGTCGAGACTCGGAAAGGGAAAGAACCAAATACATACACCCATACTCCGAGAATGGAAGAAAGCAACGGTCTGACGGATAATGAAGATGCGAAAATTAACACCGCCCATCAACTTTGGTACACGCAGAGATGACATGGTGGCATCCTCAACTCCTTCAAATTACCGAGGCAGAAAGAAAAGGAACATTATCATTCCTTAAGTGGCTATGATTATGTCATCAACGACACATCAACGACCGTCTCCGACCATTTGGGATCATTAGGTGGAAAGGAGTTTGTAACCTCCGTTCGTTTTCTATCCATCCCCACACCTCAGCCTCTATTCACGTCCTTTTCAAATGAAACTGCACCGAAACGAAAGTGGGAGACAGATAGAGAGAGAGCGAAGGAAAGAGTGAGAAGGAGAGTTGTAATTACGATCATTAGGAAGACGTTGGGGCTTGATTTCTCACTTGACCCAATCGAAAACCCTTAGCAACCGAGTCCTAGCGAGTCAATGACTTTTATTAAGAATGATTCGTAATTAGCTTTTGGAATGATAAAACGGCAAAGGAATGGAGTAGGAATATTCTCAGAGAGAGAAAGGGGATATTTGAGAGCAAAAGAGATCTACTTCAGTCGCTCAGTCATAAGCCAGAAATTGATAATATACACTGAAGTAGATCGTTTGGACTGGACGTGAAATTATGGCGATGTTTAACGTCAAAGACGATCCATGAGATACACGCCCAAGGCGAATATTTAACCCTGGAGTCAATGCAGAATCATCCAAGGCTAGTTGAAAGAATAAATTAATATATTGGATAATGTATATTCAATAATATACGCACTGAACAACAATCTAAGCGTTAGAAATGTGGATAGTTATTGAAACACTTTTTAAGATTCTGAAGCAGTCATAGTTTCGTTAAAATAATTAACACAGAGCATATTGAGTAATGTTTAAAATAAAGCCTTTTTTTAAGTTTTGCAATGGTCTAATTGGACGAGATTAAACTGAGGAATACTGTATTGGATAATTTAAAAAATACTAAACATGCAAGTACACACTAATATCGCTGATTGAGAATTTTGCTTCGTTAAATGATGATACTTATTGCCTTTTTACAATCTCATTCATATTCTTAGATATTTTACTTGTATTAAAATAAGGTAATTACCGTATATTTCCGCAGATAAGACGACCTTCAGATAAGACGAGGTATAAATTTTCGTCAAAGTTTTATAGTTTTAGCATTTATCTGTCGTATAAGACGACCCCAAACTATCAACGGCCTATGAATTTAGTTTCGATCGGCGATCATCATCTGGATAATAATACTGTATAGCGTATACGGAATTATGTCCTATTCGCAAACATTCGCACTGATTCGGGCATTCGGGTAATGACCTTGACTATTCACAAAAGCGTCGTATGGGCTATTCTATTTTGTGGACATAACCTACTCTGTACTAGTAAATAATTACGGTTTGTCCGTTTTTTTCTCAGTAGCTCAATAAACATAACTTTTAATATTTATTTTGTTTTAGTATTGTTTCACTATTACAATGTAATGTATTATCATATAGCGTATTTAAATAATATGATAGATTTTTCGATAAGTTTCAATTTATATAAATTTCAATCTAATTTTTTTTGTATCTGTCCTATAAGACGACCCGGATTTTGAGGGCGTTTTTTTATGATTCAACTATTGTCTTATCTGCGGAAATATACGGTATATCGAAACTTCTAAAGAAAGCTATAAAGAAATTAAATAAATGCTAGGGATCTAAAAAAAATCCAAACATTGAAATCATGGTGATCTAATACATACACGTCTAAGTAACATAAATAATAATTTTTGATTAATTATAGGTAACATTTCTATCAATGGCGTAGTTACCATGGTTTCAATGATTCACCAGAGCTCGTTATTCGGCTTTCTTTTTTAGAAGCATTTCTATATTGCCTATTGTGGGTGGCTTTTGGCATGACAACTAATAGACACAAAAAGGGCGAGATACTTACACCCTTTCAATTCTCCTGATTTTTCTTTCAAAAAGCGGGGCGAGATACTTACGCCCTTTCAATTCTCCTGATTTTTCTTTCAAAAAGCGGGGCGGGGGTGGCTCAGTCGGTAGCGTGCGAGGCTCGTAATCTGTAGTTCCCAGGTTCGAGTCCCAGCTGAATCAGTGTTGAGATTTTATCTCCGCAAAATTCCCCTCCCTGCCCAAGGTCAGTAGTTCAAACCGATGGCCTTGGAAAGGCCACGGCTGGCAAGATTGCATATTGCATGATATAGCGTCCGGATGGGACGTTAAGCCGTGGCTCCGTGTGCGGGAGAGCCATACCCTGTGCACGTTAAAGAACACGCTGGATGGCCTTGACGGGAGGCTACCATCTGTCTCCCATCAGCTGTTCCAGTGGGTTCCCTCCCCCAACCTTCTCTGAGCCTTCGGGTCCATGTGACCTGGCCATTTAGCCCATGGTGTGCAAAAAAAGTGCCGCTCAGAGGTAAAACAACCCAACCCTTTCAAAAAGCTATTTTTAAGTAGTGTAGGGGGTCCGGTGAGACGTTTCACACCAGGCAGCGTAACCCAGTTACGCCACTGATTGCTATAGCATACTCTGTAACTGATGTTATACATAAATAGTCTCAAAATAAATTATTATTAATACTGTTAATTCATTATAATGCAAACACATTTTCACAACAAATGAATGGAAACAACTGTCACAACCAACTAAAAAGAGTTTACAACTGGCGCATGGAAAGTTTGTTATTCAAATCTATTCATAAAATAAGAGCATCAGGAGGTTTTGTCCATAAAATGGTTATATTACTTTAATGTTATAGAATTGCACATCCATGTTCTAACGGCCAGCGGAGGGTTTTGCGAAATCTCAAACAGTTATTAGTATATATATATATAAATCTATATAATATGACTATTTATGTGCATAGGTACAACGTACACACACTCACACACAGAATTAATCAAAATTAACTTTCGCATTTATTCAATGACGTAGATTCCTTAAAGATTGGGGGCGGGGGTGGCTCAGTCGGTAGCGCGCCAGGCTCGTAATCTGTAGTTCCCAGGTTCGAGTCCCAGCTGGGTCAGCGTTGACATTTATCTCCGCAAAATTCTCCGCCCTGCCCACGGTCAATAGGGGACACCGATGGGCTTGGAAAGGCCGCCGTCCGTCGGATGGGACGTTAAGCCTTGGCCCCGTGTGAGAGAGAGCCATACCCTGTGCACGTTAAAAAACACGCTGGATGGCCTTGACGGGAGCTACCATCTGTCTCCCAACATCTGTTCCAGTGGGTCCCCTCCCCCAACCTTCTCTGAGCCTTCGGGGTCCATGTGACCTGGCCATTTAGCCCATGGTGTGCAAAAAAGTGCAGCTCAGAGGTAAAACAACCCAACCCAACCTTAAAGATTGGGCTTACGGAAATTTCGCTATCGCGGGGCCTCAGTTGCCGGGTCATTGCTCCGGTACTGTATGTCCTAGATAATAAATAGTTCTAAATGTTCCCATAACTGAAAATTCAGTTAATTGTATAGTAAAAGTTTCTATATCATTCTCTTGTTTCATCCGGCTTGGAAACTTGTTAAAGTATTTAGCAAAGAGATAAACAAAATGTCTATCATGCTCTGAATTTGTTGAAGAATGACTCATCTACAGCATTCAGTAGTAGAGCAGCAGAGGAAACATCCTGTATTCTCAGAGAGAGAGAATGGAATATTTGATGCAAAAGAGATCTCATTCAGTCTCTCAGTTATAAGCCAGAAATTGATAATACATGTCGATGTAGATCGTTTGGAACTGGAAGCGAAATTATGGCAAGAACTGGCAAGATTGCATATTGCATGATATAGCGCAGAGAGCGTGATTGACTGTCTATTTATTCACTATCATAAAAGCAATTTGCTTGTCCGTTCCCAACATAGATGGCACAAGAGTGGAAACGGGAAGATTTATAGTCACAGTTAGTTGAAGGATGGGTAAACCGTTGATCGTTTAGTGGTTAGAACACTTGACATTCAATGAGAGGGGCGGGGGTGGCTCAGTCGGTAGCGCGCCAGGCTCGTAATCTGTATTTCCCAGGTTCGAGTCCCAGCTGGGTCAGCGTTGAGATTTATCGCCGAAAAATTCCCCGCCCTGCCCACGGTCAGTAGGGGACACCGATGGGCTTGGAAAGGCGCCGTCCGTCGGATGGGACGTTAAGCCGTGGACCCGTGTGCGGGAGAGCCATACCCTGTGAACATTAAAGAACACGCTGGATGGCCTTGACGGGAGGATACCATCTGTCTCCCAACAGCTGTTCCAGTGGGTCCCCTCCCCCAACCTTCTCTGAGCCTTCGGGTCCGTGTGACCTGGCCATTTAGCCCATGGTGTGCAAAAAAGTGCCGCCCAGAGGTAAAACAACCCATTCAATGAGAAGATATGGTTTTTCGAATGCCATTCATTGCTAAACATAACTGTTTTTTTCAGCTGACTATTCATAACTTGTTTGAATTTCAAAGCTTTCGTTCCAAATACCATAACCATAGAAGGTTCAAAATTTCTTTTCCCCTACTTTATGACGTTTAAACATAATTTGCATAATATCATATTCTTTATATTTCTTATTTACTGTATTGTACTTTCTTAGTTTAAACATATACTTAAAAAAAATGGTTTTGAACGTATTGTAACTATTTAATAGTTGACAAAACTGTTCTTCTCCAAGACATCTATCAAATAAGATCAATCATAAATCAGATACGATTGAATCCATGCAATATACTCATTAGATGAAATATCATCAAAATTCCTGAAAGGAATCATTTTTGTTCATTAATTTTTTTATCTAACTTTACCAAGATAAATTATTATCTGTGGCTTTCAATATTTGAAACCATCTGCTCTTTCAATTATTTCACAAGAATAGTCGGTTTCGCTATAAGTTATATTATAATAAATTGTTTTACCAGAGAAAAAAAAATATTTATTTGCCTTTAATTCTAAATTTAATTATTATCTACAGTTAATAGATATTATTATTAAATCGATAATGGATATTATTTTTATACTTTTTCGAAAGTTTTAATGAAGTTTGTTGCAATGAAACTAAGTTCTAAATTTTACTAAATCGATTCTTAGTGACATTTCCATTTCGTTTCCATATTAAATTACAGTCATATCATCATCAAAAACTTCCTGATGACTAAATATTGCACAAATCTTTTACATATAGCAGAAAAAAAATGGCCTAAAACTGAGCCCACACTGTATCCCTCAAGATGTATTTTCTTTTTTTGGATTCCCATTTAAACTTTTTATATTAACTTTGGACTGATAATCAAGGAAAAAGGAAAAGATTTCTTCGAAATAGAGAAGAGGTATAAAGGGAATTCAGTCCAGACGTTATTATAATCATTCTGTCATGGCAGTTTATGCTTAGGTTGTAGCCGATTTAGTGTAATAATCTCGCCATTTTCCTTTAGGACAAGTCAGATGAAGCATATATGGACAATCACTCCGGGATTGCATTCAGTCCTTCATGATCGTTGAACGTTATTATAATTTATTCCGTGGCAGGGCGTTAAGTAAAGCCAATATAAAAATAATATTAGAGACTAGTTTAGATGTTCGAGAGGCTTCATTCATTATCAAAGGTCACTCTCATCCGGGAAGCTCCAGACTTCAACACCAAAACGAAAAGAGAAAATCCTTTGCGAAATGGTATAGGCAAGCAAGAATATCTCAAAATATTTATCATATCACATCATTTGGTAAATTTAATTTCGATTGTTTCACAAAAACTGTGCAAAAAAAGCAGTTATCGGAAACAGATAAATATCCTAAAAGGATAGGGTTGGTTGGGTTGCTTCTGAGCAATATTTTTGCATATAGTGGGTTAAAGGCAAGGTTACGAGGACCTACGGGCTCCGAGAAATCTTTGCAAATCAACGTTTCACGTTACGGAGCTAAGAGTGCTTAAATTAAGTTAAAGTTAGAATAGGGTTTATATATTCATATGATTCTCAGCTTACCACAACTTAAGAGTTTTTTTTCCCTAAGATAGGGAATGATGGAGGAAACAGAGGTAGAGAAGATTGGATAATGAAACTGGAAGAAAAGGGATAGGAAAGAAGATGAACAAAGAAATAAAACAAAAAGAAGAGGAATGGATAAGAAAAATTAATGCTCATAAAGCAGGATAAAGACTGGGAGAGACAGGAAATAATAGCTGCTGGGAAGATAGAAAGAAAAAGAAATTGTGAATGGATAGAAGATGCCAAGGATAACTGGAAAGAGAGAAAAAGGTCACTAGGCCAGATTGGAAATTAAGGATGCTGTGGATTACTGGTAGGAGGGTGAAGAAAGGTCAGATGGGTAAATAGATGATGATGGATTTAGCTTAGAAGGACAGACCAGTGATTAATAGGAAGACTGATGGGATGATTAGTGGAAAAAAATTTTTTGAAACGGATTAAGGTAAAAGTTAGATGAATAACGGGAGAGCTAAGAAGACTCTGTCGAAGGAAGGGAATAATAGAAAAGGATATACAGGATATTAAAAGAAGAATTAGGAAGGAAAAGTGGCAAATCGAGAGTAATAGTGAGAATTGCCCAAAGAGATGATAGGGCATTGAGAAACCGAAGGAAGTAGAAGATCAGTTGGAAGCAAGAGGATATTGGAGAAGGAAGAGGGAAAGGATTAACAAAACTAAAAAAACTGCGAAATGTAACAGCTGAGACAGAAGATTGGAATTGGGTGGCTTAGGTTGTTTTATCTCTGAACCTAACTTTTTTTTAGAGCAATAGGCTAAAGGGCAAAGTCTTAAGGATCCCAAGATCTCAGAGAAGGTCGTGAGAGGGGGACCCACTGGACAACTGTTAGAAAGCAGATGGAAGCCTTCTGTTAAGACCCTACACTGTGTTCTTTAGTGTGCTCTTCTGTACAGGACCATGACTTATTGTTCCATCCGATGGACGGTCGACTTTCCAAGCACAACTGTGTCCCATTTCTCAATTTATTTATTTATTTATTAAACTTTGCAATCTCTGGGAAATCGTTATTCATTCTTTCTTAGTAAAATTTTGAGAAAAAAAAACAGATTAAAATTAAAAATTGCTTAACAAAGTAAAAAAATGTTCAGACTCTAGTCCAGAAGTCTGAGTCTATAAAAAAAAATTCCAACAGCTTTAAATATAATTTTTTTAAAATTAGAGTGATTTAGTAGAATTTCAGTCGTAAGTTTTGAAATATTAATTTCATTAAGTGTTGAGATAAGGTTGAGTAAAGCATTTGGATAATTTGGACAATTTAATAAAATACGGTTATCATTTTAAATGGAATTACATGTATGATTTCCCTTTCTCAACGAGGGCAGGTTTGGCGATTTAGCGTAGCTCCCACTTCTTGGAATGGAGTGGTTCACTCGGTAGCGCACCAGGCTCGTAATCTGTAGTTCCCAGGTTCGAGTCCCAGCTGGGTCAGCGTTGAGATTTATCTCCGCAAAATTCCCCGCCCTGCCTACGGTCAGTAGGGGACACCGATGGGCTTGAAAAGACCGCCGTCCGTCGGATGGGACGTTAAGCCGTGGCCCCGTGTGCGGGAGAGCCATACCCTGTGCACGTTAAAGAACACGCTGGATGGCCTTGACGGGAGGCTACCATCTATCTCCCAACAGCTGTTCCAGTGGGTCCCCAACCTTCTCTGAGCCTTCGGAGTCCTTGTGCCCATGGTGTGCAAAAAAAGTGCCGCTCAGAGGTAAAACAACCCAATTTCTTGAAATAGGCGAAAGAAAGACTAACATTAATTAACTTGATAAAGCGAATGAAAAAGTGAACACAAGGGCGAAAACACCATGGGAAAAAAACAAATGCATTTAAATACACAAAATTGAAAGATGTCGCTTTCTAATACACGTCCTTCAGTTTATTATGATCTCACGGTTCACTTTTTTATAGTCAGAGAAATGAAATCCTCTAAATAATAAATATAAAGGAAAGTAATCGGTAATACAAAATCTCATAAAAGTAATTTATGCGCATTTTTCATAATAATTCTTATCAAATAGCTCATTGTTCTCAATATGGTACCGAAAACTTCTCAGTTAACATCAGATTATCAGACTAAGTTTATCATTGCAAACTTCTTCTTTATTTTAAAATTCAGAAAAATACTTCATCCTTTCATCAACCCCCTTCTTCTTCTTTATACCCTCATTTTACCTCCCTCTTTTCTTCCAACCCCACGTCCTCCCTTTTGCATCTCTAGTCTCCTTGTTTATAAATTGCCTCAATTTTCTCAAAAAATGCGCTGTACCCATTCTTTCCATATTAATGCGAACCACATAACTTTTATCACAAATGCTGCGCTTGTCAAATCGTGAGCGACGAAGACCATTAAAAAAAGGATTCCTCTCTAGATCTTTGTGAAGGCAAACTCTTTATTTTCTTTCTGCTTATCAAAGTGATTTTTTTCTAACCGCTTGTTATACCAGATGACAAGGCACAAACAGGACGCAAAACATATGGCTGCGACAGCGTATTCTGTCGTTCGTTTTATTCTTAACAGGGAAGACATGCTAAAGAGATTTTGGTTTCGTTTATATCTCCATTTTTTGCACAAAAAAGTAGGAATTTTTATTATTACCTACACACAGCTGTTTGCTTCAAATGTTTACTGTTTCTTAAAGGTACATTTCAGTTTCCATTTCCACAAAAGAAGTTCAATTTCAAAATGATTTCCTGTAGAGGACGGAGGAGACAAGTGGCCTCGGTTGGTATCGCGCCAGGCTCGTAATCTAGAGTTGCCAGGTTCGAGTCCCAGCTGGGTCAGAGTTAAGATTTGTGTCTCCAAACTCTCCCCCCTGCCCTCGGTCAATAGGGGACACTGATGGACTTGAAAAGGCCACCGTTCGTGGGATGGGACATTAAGCCGTGGCTCCGCGTGTGGGAGAGCCATTGCTCGTGTACATTAAAGATCACGCTGGATGGCTTGATGGGAGACTACCATATGTCTCTTAACAGCTGCACAGTGGGTAACCTTTCCCCAACCTTCTCTCAGCACTCGGGGTCCTTGGGACCTAGCCATTTGGCACATTGTATGCAAAAAAAATGCCGCTCAGGGGTAAAACGCTCAGCCCACTTCCACAAATTAGTTGTCCCGTTTAGAAATGATTTCCTGCAGAGGATGGGTCGAGGTTGGCTCTCTCAGTAGAGCGCCAAGCTCATAATCTACAGTTCTCAATTTCGAGTTCCACTTGGAGCAGCGTTAAAAATCAAAAAAGTTGCACTGATGGGCTTGGAAAATTAATCGCCGTATTTAAAAGAGAATTAACTCAGAAAGGCTTGCAAAATTATAATAATAAATTTTTGTCTAATATTTAGTAAGGCATGTTTTTCTGAAACAGAGTCTTATTTTTTTCACCACAGTTATTATTAAGTACAAATATACGCGGATCGGAATAAAGATTGCCTCATACTTCTCTTCCTTTAAAACGAAAAAAAAATAATTGTGTGATAAATCGAGAAATTTAAAAACTTATCCTACGTGAAATAAGTGATAAGTGATCTTTTTGCTGACAAAAAAAATTGCATTTCGAAATACAATATTTTCAAAGTCTATAGACCAGTCTAGACCAGTGTCTCTGAACTTTTATGGATGGTGGAGTATTTTGCAATGTGATAAAGGGAATGATGTTGAAGAAGTGGGTTCAACAGACAACAGAAAGTAAGGTTGGGTTGTTTTACCTCTGAACAGCACTTATTTACACAAAATGGGCAGGTCATAAGGACCCGAAGGCTCAGGTCATAAGGACCCCGAACGCTCAGAGAAGGTTGAGGGAGGGAACCCACTAGACAGCTATTATGAGACAGATGGTAGCTTCCCGTCAAGGCCATCCAGCGTGTTCTTTAACGTGCACAATATATGACTCCCCCGCACACCGAGCAACAGCTTCACGTCGCATTCGACGGACGACGGTTCCTCACAGTGTCCTCATTGTCCCCTACCGGCTGACGGAGTTTTGCAAATATAAATCTCCACGCTGGCGCAGGCAGAACTCGAACCCAGAAACTGCAAATTACGAGACAGTAGCGCAATCTACTGAGCCCCCCTGCCCCCCTAGAAAGTAAGGTTAGTAAAATTATCAAGTATATTTAATTTTCAAATTAACTGTAATTGTGAAAAAATTAGTATTAAATATTAATTTATATATATATATATACACAGTCGCATCAGAATAATATGACCACCTACCATAATATATGTATGTGCACAAAAAATATATTGCACAAAAAATAAGATACCAAATAATATGGAACGGGGGTGGCCCAGTTGATAGTGCTCCACGCTCATAATCTGCACTTCCCAGATTCGAGTCCCACCTGGGTTAACGTTGATATTTATCTCCGCAAAAATTACCCGCCCTGCTCTCGGTTAGTAGGGGACACCGATGGACTTAGAAAGACCGCCGTCCGTCAAATGGAATATAAAGCCGTATATCCGTGTATGAGAGAGCCATACCTTGTGCAAATTAAAAAATGCGCTGGTTGGCCTTGAGGACAGAGGATACAATCTCTCTCCTAAGAGCTGCCCAGTAGGTCCCCTTCCCCCAAAGTTCTCTGAGCCTTCGGGATCCTTGTGATCTGACCATTTAACCCATTGTGTAGAAAAAAAGTACCACTCGATATAAAATAACCCAGGCTCCACACTTTTCTGTAGTTTTACTCGCTACCTAAGCATCAGGCGCAAAATCATCACAGAATGTTTGTGATAGTTTCCAAAAAATGATCGACGTACGAAGAGATTAATAAAAATAAATACCCCCTCAAGCAGCTGCTTGTCACAGAGGTCTGACAGGAGCCTGTCAGTTTATATGCCAAAGTAGAAGATCTGAGAGGATGGCAGGACCTCAGCAGAAAAACAACACATACAACCATGCCTTATCCGGGGCTCGAACCCAGGTCCCTTAGATCAGTAGCCAAGCGTGCTAACCACTCGGCCATGGGACGGCTACGAAGAGATTATTCTTCTTTAATGATACACTCTAAAAATATTAAAACCTATAAGGAAATGCTTTAATACCTAAGTTTCAGTAGCCATTACTGCTCTCTGTGCAAACTAAAATCTCAGAAACTGTGAAGAAATTTTATCTTGAAATAACCACGAAACTTAAGTACTTATATCCAAATCTTTCATTTCACTTTTTTTTTGACATGTCTCTACTCACAGACAATACATTGCACTTTTTCTCTCTTTAATTTTCCTTTCAATTAAATTTCAGGAACAAAGCATTCCCCACTTCTTCGAAACATCTGAGCACACTCGAAGGAAACAGCGCAGCCTCTTAACATCCCCAACGAGCTGTGTTGTAAAGCTTCCTCTTCCACTCACTCTTTCAAAATCCAAAGTTTGTGGGAACAATTAGAAAGCTCTACTAAATCTTTTTGTAAGCTGCTTTTTTTTCCTATCCCGCTGCTCGTCTCATCTTCATCTTTAATTTAACAGCTTCAAGACGGTCTGAATTGCTGAAAGCGCTATTCAAGTCCGTACGACCAAACTCCCTCTGTTTGTCGCCACTCCACTAAAGTACGTGCCTTATTTACATAATTGGAATCTCGTGCTAAAGTGAACATCAGCGGTAATGAAGCAGCGGCTGGCCTAGAGAGAAAACCAGGGAAGACATTGATTACAAAGATAATCGCATTATAACACCTCACGTGCATTCTGCATCCCTTTCCACACTACCTCTTTTTTTTGTCCTCTTTCCCCCTCTTTCATTCTTCTCCCTCTCCTGAAACCCTCTTTTACGCTCATGCTGATAAACTTTTAAAAGCGGGGGAGGGGGGGACTTAAAGGAATATTTAATCAATGGCGACAGGTCAAAGAATGGGGAAATACCAGCTGATTGGCCTAACTCCGATAGGATTATCTGTTTATCCTCTGTCTTTAAATGTAGTTTCTGTCTTAAATGTCTTTTTAGGATGAGATCGCTTCGTCTAGCCTGTTGATCAATGCGTCAAGTGACAATATTCCGTCTACTGTTGAGGATTTAACATTTTTTGTTTCTGTAAATATTGAAGAATAATTGTAAATGAAAAAATATATTTATACTAGAAATCAATCGGCGAATCTTGATTTCTAGACCGTCACTCCGACCTCTATTTGACCTTGAACGCGACACCGCATCTTAAATTTCTTAACATTTCTGAAATCTGCAGCTTCAAATAGCTTTATGCACCAATCTTTAGCCCTGTAGCACTGGTATATAAAAATTTGACCTCTGACCTCGAAGGACCCATTGCATCCAACATTTGACAATGTTTCTGATATCTACGACCCAGTACAGTCGCTCAAAAAAGCATCCGAACACTATGGTTGATTAGAGAATTCAGAAAAAATATCTGGCAACGATTTTTTTTAGAAATTAGTGATCTGGCAACCTTCGTGTCACGTGTCACGAAGGTTGCCAAATCACTAATTTCTAAAAAAAATCGTTGCCAGATATTTTTTCTGAATTCTCTAATCAACCATAGTGTTCGGATGCTTTTTTGAGCGACTGTACCTCCAGGCACCAATTTTTAGCCTTCTAGCTCCGGTAGATCGAGATTTGACCCTTGACCGCAAAGGATCCCTCGGACCGGAAGTTTTGTAACGTTTTTGAAATCTGCAACCCAAAACACCCTAAACACCAACTTTCGCGCTTCTAGCAATCGTGGGTCAAGGTTTGCACTATACGTGACACCTATTTGACCTTGAAAGACACATTGGAGGTAAAATTTTGCATTTTTCCCGAGATCTACGACCCGTATAACCCCGGATTCAAATTAGATTCAAATTTTCAGAGTTCTAAACATTTCTGCAATATAGTTAAAATTTGCATGATCCTCTATCAAGTTACTCACTCACAAAACGTCAATAAATATTAGACAGGTATGCTAAAAACTCAATATTAAAGTGTGTTTTTTTTGCTTTTAGCAGAAAAAATATCAATTCAGG
Source organism: Ryuthela nishihirai (assembly GCA_038380435.1). Lineage (NCBI taxonomy): Eukaryota > Metazoa > Arthropoda > Arachnida > Araneae > Heptathelidae > Ryuthela > Ryuthela nishihirai. The sequence goes on from JAWZYU010000016.1 coordinate 17,504,015, forward strand.
CGCAGTAGCGTCCCGACCTTGGGAACATTTGATTAATCAAATATAATTATTTAATGTCATTACATTCATCAAATGTAATGTAATGTGTGGTAGACAGATTGAAAGGAAAGCTTTAAGCAAAAATATATAAACTAAGAATTTTTGTGCATTTTGATAACAATTCATCAACACTGCATAGTGCCAGGACTAGTAATTTTATGCTGAGCTAAGGAGGAAATTTTTGTTATTAATTGTTTTTGTAAATTAGGAACTCAAAAAATTGTTTAAAAGTTAAAAAGAAAATGTTTAAAAACACATCTTGGTGCTGTACTACCAATAATTATCTTGTACCTATGTTCTAATGTTGTCAATGTGTTTCTACAATGTTTTGCGTACGATCAAATAATATCTTTCGCATTTTAAGAATGAATTGCATTTTGAATGTAAAATGATAGTATGTTTTACTTATTGCTTCATATATTTGTTTAACTTCAATATTTCTTCACAGAGAATTTTCGTGTTATTTCAATGGGAATCTAACTTAGAAGTTCTATAACTTCTAAACTATGCATTAAATTGAAAAATGTGATAAATTAAAGTTGATAATCAAGTCTATTCAAATCTCGATTTTCAACAATATTCGTTCAATATTTAAGAAGTTATGGAAACTTAGAATATTTAACAATACATTAATCGATTTATAAGAAACATTCAAAATTGTGAAATATTCAAATAATCATTATGCAAACTTCTAAAATGTATATTTTTATTATACAGTTTTAAACAATACTTATTTTTCAAGCTTTAGTTAATATCTGATATAAATTCTTATGACATTACTGTTGTGAAATATTCTAACTTCCGCTCTTTGAATAATGAACGGGGGGGGGGGGCTCAGTCGGTAGCGCGCCAGGCTCGTAATCTCTAGTTCCCAGGTTCGAGTTCCAGCTGGGTCAGCGTTGAGATTTATCTCCGCAAAAATTCCCCGTCCTGCCCACGGTCAGTAGGGGACACCGATGGGCTTGGAAAGGCCGCCGTCCATCGGATGGGACGTTAAGCCGTGGCCCGTGTGCGGGAGAGCCATACCCTGTGCACGTTAAAGAACACGCTGAATGGCCTTGACGGGAGGCTACCATCTGTCTTCCAACAGCTGTTCCAGTGGGTCCCCTCCCCCAACATTCTCTGAGCCTTCGGGGACCATGTGACCTGGCCATTTAGCCCATGGTGTGCAAAAAAGTGCAGCTCAGAGGTAAAACAACCCAACTCTTTGAATAATGAACGAATATTGTTGAAAATCGAGACAAACAGATTTGATCTTTATCTTTTATTTTATAACCAGTCACATTGTTCCATTAAATGCATATTTTAGAAGTTATAAAGCTTCGAAGTTAGATTCCCTTGACATAACATGGAAATTCTCATATATTTTAATAGGGCAGTGTACAACTTCATTTTCGACAGCATAATAAACACACGACTCATTGTAAACAAAAATCAGCGATTAACTCAGTATTTCGTAAAACTAATCTTCATCCACTCATGAGTTTAATACACGGCAACCGTTCCATCCTCTATAGTCATCGGCAACCTACTGGATCAATATCTCACTTTCACCGCTTCCATGTTTTACATCTCCTTTCTTCCTCGTTTCCTTTCAGCCCCCCCCCCCCCTAACTTCCATCCAATTCTCTTCAGATAAAAGATATTAACCTAAGGTTGCAAGAAATAAAGATCGGTAATCTCTCGCGAAATGTAAGATTAGACGACCAACTTAATCTTTTGAAACTGCGATGTTTCTTGAAAGAGTAAATAAGCAGCAATCTTAGTCATTCGGGTGAACAGTGTGTGTCTTAACTAATTACACACTCAAACAGGCATAAAACTACGGTATGCTCCAGTCTGGATCCTAGAACAAGCTGACAATCTTTGGCATGTAGGTAATGCACGCCTGAGGCATGAGGCATCCAAATCCCAGTCACTTTTAAATTAATTACGAGTGTTATTACTTGTTGGCTACGCGTGTCAAGTTTGCAGCAATGAAACACAGCGCATGGCACATTAGTTTAGAAGATAGGTTGCGGGAGGGCGGAATTGTGTGCGGGGGGTAGTACGGGAAGGGGAGGCATTCAGCTGCCATAACAAGTCTGCAAACAATTCGTCGGGTTTGTTTGTCAACGGAAGGTCATGGGAAAATGAAGCTGCTTTTAAAGCACGGAGATCGTTGAGAATGCTTATGAAAATTTTGTTTCTACCTGAATGAGATAAAATGAAGCGTGAAGTACATCGGAGTTGACGAGCCGTTAATTTCTAAACGTCTGCTGAATTTTTAGAAGGGAATATGTGTGTATATATATATACGAAAAGAAAATTGCCTTAAGGATATTTTGTTCAGCTAATTATCCTATTACATATTTCAGTAGATGATGCAAGCAGATAAAAATTAATGAAATTAGGCAAATAGCAAGGTTATAATAAAGCGAGCCGAACGCAAAGAAATTACTTTTAGCAATGTTTGGTAATATGGTTAAGGAGAAAAATAACAGCAAACAGATTTTCTCGACTAATTTCAGATATTTCGCCAAAGAGAAAGACGAAATTTTCTGATGCAAATGCATTCAATTGCTGAAATTGCTTTGATATAACGACAGAAATTAATATCTGAATTCTGTAGCTAAGTAAATATTTGCATTTAGCACAATGCCTATTTAAAAGTTTCCGACGCCCTAGGTTAAAATATTGGATCGCCATTACCGCTAATATTTGCTGAAAGTTATGTTAAGCCAGGTTGGGTTGTTTTACCTCTGAGCGGCACTTTTTTGCACACCATGGGCTAAATGGACAGGTCACATGGACCCCGAAGGCTCAGAGAAGGTTGGGGGAGGGGACCCTTTAACTTGCACAGGGTATGGCTCTCCTTCACACGGGGCCACGGCTTAACGTCCCATCCGACGGACGGCGACCTTTCTAAGCCCATCGGTGTCCCCTACTGACCGTGTGCAGGGCGGGAGTTTTGCGGAGATAAATCTCAACGCTGACCCAGCTGGGACTCGAACCTGGGAACTACAGATTACGAGCCTGGCGCGCTACCGACTGAGCCACCCCCGCCTCGTGTTAAGCCAGAATTCGAGAAAACAAATGTATATGAAACTAAGTTTTCTATTTTCTTCAATTTTTTTTAAATTAGACTAATATAAAAGTGTCTTGCAACTTAAACTTAAAAAGTGTTGTGCTAGAGTTAAAAAATTTACCTTTAATACTGAAGCTCTGAATGACCCAGTTATAGCTAAAGCTTACCATGATAGGTTACTTAGTCATTATGACGGTCATGGTTTGCTTAATACTGAAGTTGAGGAAGAATGGGGCCATTTTAAACAGGCTTTTTTGGAAACTAACAGTACTCTTTTAGGAAAAAAGGAGCAGAGGAGGCAGAATTATTTAAGTGACAAGGCAATTGAGCTTATTTCAGAAAGAAGGAATTGCAGGAATGTCCTTAATCAGTACCCTACTAGTCCTAATAGAAAAGATTACAGAGAGCTTAATAAACGTGTAAAGGATCAGTTAGCTACTGATAAAAATCTTTGGCTTGATAGCTTGGCTGACAAAGCTGAGGAAGCAGTTAGGCAGCACAACAGCAGATTGCTGTACCAGATAGTTAATGTTTTATGTGGTAGAAAACGGACAGGCATACAGGGATTGAAGGATAAACAAGGTAAGGTTATAGAAGGTGAGGATTCTCTCATGGCTAGGTGGGCTGAGCATTTCAGTGATGTTCTAAACAATGTGGTTAGTTCTACTCCCATTGTTTGTAATGATGATAGATGCATTGGCAGCTTTAATGTTGGCCCTATAACACAATCTGAAGTTAGTTTGGCTATCTCTAAACTGAAACTTCATAAATCCCCAGGGGTAGATGAAATTACTACAGAAATGCTCAGAGCTGGGAATGTTTTGGTTATCACTTGGATGACTGAAATTTTGAATAACTTTTATGATAAAGGCATGGTTCCTAAAGATTTTACCAGAGCTATTATTATCCCTATTTTCAAAAAAGGTGATCGCAGTTCTTGTGATAACTATAGGGGTATCAGCCTACTCTCTGTTCCAGGTAAAGTTATTTCCATGATTGTGCTTAATAGAATTAAGAATCTGGTTGACAGGCAATTGCGTGATGAGCAATGTGGATTCAGAAGTGGTAGGGGATGTGTAGATCAGATATTTTCACTTAGGCAGATTCTTGAGAAATGTTTAGAGTTTCAGAAACCTTTGGTTGCTAGCTTTGTTGATTTCAAAAAGGCTTTCGACTCTGTTGATCGTCATAATTTGTGGTTGATTGTGAGATCATATGGTATACCAGACAAGTTAGTTAACATAATGAAAGCTCTCTATAATAACACTGAGTCATGTGTGAGAGTTGGTAAGTCTTGTAGCAATTGGTTTAGCATTACTTCTGGTGTTTGACAAGGGTGCATTTTGTCTCCTTTTCTCTTTAGTTTGTTTTATACGAAATTCACTTCAAGGGAAAGCTTTTGGCCTTAAATGGGCTGGAGATACGAAAATTTCTGATTTAGATTATGCTGATGATTTAGCCCTTTTGGCAAATGATGTTGATGAGATGAACTCTTTCATTCGAGCTGTTGATGAGACTGGGAGTACAGTAGGTTTGGTTATAAACAGAGAGAAAACTAAAGTGATGAAAATTGGTCAGGTAGGTTGTGATTCAGTTAATCTGAATGGTTGCAGTCTTGAGCAGGTGTCACAGTTTAATTATCTGGGAGCTATGTAACTGATACTGGTGATGTGCGGCATGAGATTAACAGACGAATAGGTATTGCTGCCGGGACTTTTAAGAATCTATGGAGATTGTGGAGAAATAGGCGTATACACCTAAAGACTAAAATTAGACTGTATAATAGTTTGGTTCTTTCTAGGGTTAGTTATGGTAGTGAAACTTGGACGCTGTGTAAGCAAGATAACAGGAAACTAGATGCTTTTGATTCTAGATGCTTACGCAGTATCTTGGGTATTAGGTGGTTTAACTTTGTAACTAATGATGAGGTTAGGCAAAGGAGTCTGCAACCTCCTTTAAGCAGCATATTGTGCAGAGAGAGACTCCGCTGGTTTGGCCATGTTGCCCGTATGGATAATTATAGATTGGCGAATAGGGTTATGAACAGTGTGCCTAGAGGCTTCAGAAGGAGGGGGAGACCTAGGATGCGGTGGACAGACAATGTCAAACAGGAAGGAGGGGGAGACCTAGGATGCGGTGGGCAGACAATGTCAAACAGGACCTTGTTAGAATTGGTGTGCAGTGGCCGGATGCAGCAGATGTAGCTCAGGACAGATATGCTTGGAGAAGTAAACTGCGTGGTCTGGTTGGACCTCCGTAGCCCATGGCTGCTTGAGGATGATGATGATGATGATGATGAGATATAATTTTGCTGATTTTTATCCAAAAAAAATATGACGCCTCAAAAATTTGTTGTCCAATACCAATGTTTCTTAAACTGTGTTCAGCGTGGGGTTCCGCGAAACCTACGAAAAAATCTACACTAATTAGCTAGCATTATGTTTTCTTAATAAAATTTGATATTATATTAGGCTTGAACGTATTTTTAATTTGCTTTACGTTTTTTGCCCTGTTTTGTCTAGCTTTTTTGTGTTCAGTTTCAAGAAAATTTTCATAGCGATTCCACATAAAAATATATATAGCTTTGGGTTACGTGGTCTGAAAAAAATGTTTAAGGAACACTATCCACGCTTCAGCTTACTTAACTAACTTTTATTTCGGTACTCATTGAAATTCGTTTCTTCACAAGAATACTGCAGATACACAAAGTTATGGGCTAATGGCTAAGTGACAAAGTATCCTTGATGGACGGGGTGGCTCAGTCGGTAGCGCTCCAGACTCGTAATCTATAGTTCCCAAGTCCGAGTCCCAGCTGGTCAGCGTTGAGACTTATCTCCGCAAAACTCCCTGTCTACGGTAAGTAGGGACACCAATGTGCTTGGAAAGTCCGCCGTCCGTAGGATGGAACGTTAAGCCGTGGCCCCGTGTGTGAGAGAGCTTTACCCTGTGCACATTAAAGAACACGCTGGATTGCCTTGACGGGAACACGCTGGATTGCCTTGACCATCTGTCTCCCAACAGCTGTTCCAGTGGGTCCCCTCCCCCAAACCTTCTCTGAGCCTTCGAGGTCCATGTGACCTGGCCATTTAGCCCACGGTGTGCAAAATAGTGCCGCTCAGAGTAAAACAACCCAACTCATCCTTGACCGATGAGAATCGGAAAGAGGTGTGAAATCAGAGATTTTATTTCTGTCGTACTTTTTCTAAGTTAATTGTCAGTTAAAAAGAAAAGTTTGTTATAAAAAAAAAATGTCATACTAAAAGTTTTACTAGAGTGATGTGAATACGATGATTGCAAATTAACAGGAGGAAGGAGACAGGCTCAATCGATAGCGCATACTACTCGTAATTCGCTGCATCTAGTTTCGAGTTGGCGGGGATGTTCCGTCGAGGGGGCGGGGGTGGCTCAGTCGGTAGCGCGCCAGTCTAGTAATCTGTAGTTCCCAGGTTCGAGTCCCAGCTGGGTCAGCGTTGAGATTTATCTCCGCAAAATTTCCCCCCCCCCTGCCAACGGTCAGTAGGGGACACCTATAGGCTTGGAAAGGCCGCCGTCCGTCGGATGGGACGTTAAAAGGGTGGCCCCGTGTGTAGGAGAGCCATACCCTGTGCACGTTAAAGAACACGCTGGATGGCCTTGACGGGAGGCTACCATCTGTCTCTCAACAGCTGTTCCAATGGGTCCCCTTCCCCAACCTTCTCTGAGCCTTCGGGGTCCATGTGACCTGGCCATTTAGCCCATGGTGTGCAAAAAAGTGCCGCTCAGAGGTAAAACAACCCAACCCAACCCAGGTTCGAGTCCCACTTGAGCCAGCGTTGAGATTTATCTCCGCTAAACTCCCACCTTGCTCTCTGTCGGTAGGTATGCCGATAGACTTGGAAATGCACCGTCTGTCGGATGGAACGTTAAGCCGAGGTTCGTGTACGGAAGAATCATACCCTCTGCATGGAAAATGGCATTGACGAGAAACTAACATCTATCTCCTAACAGCTGTCCAGTGGGTCCCTTCCTCAAAACTTCTCTGAGCGTGGCGGTGGTGGCTCAGTCGGTAGCGCGCCAGGCTCATAATCTGTAGTTCCCAGGTTCGAGTCCCAGCTGGGTCAGCGTTGAGATTTATCTCCGCAAAACTCCCGCCCTGCACACGGTCAGTAGGGGACACCGTTGGGCTTAGAAAGGTCGCCGTCCGTCGGATGGGACGTTAAGCCGTGGCCCCGTGTGAGGGAGAGCCATACCCTGTGCACGTTAAAGAACACGCTGGATGGCCTTGACGGGAGTCTACCATCTGTCTCCCAACAGCTATTCCAGTGGGTCCCCTCCCCTAACCTTCTCTGAGCCTTCGGGGTCCATGTGACCTGGCCATTTAGCCCATGGTATGCAAAAAAGTGACGCTCAGAGGTAAAACAACCCAACCTTCTCTGAGCCTTCGGGTTCCTTGCGACGGCTATTTAGCCCATTGCGTGCAAAAAAAGTGCCGCTCAGAGGTAAAATAACAAGTCTAGATTTGAGTGACTGCATCGAGATTTTCTCCACTAACTCTTGCTTTACCCTTGGTGAGGAAGAAGACACAGACGAACTTGAAATTAGGCCATCGTTCGTCTAATGGGACGTTAAAAGTCCCGTGTTCAAGAGCGCCCTATCCTTCGCACATTAAAGATATATAGCGCTGGATAGTCTTGAAAGAAAGTTCCATGTGTCTACTAAAAACTGTCCAGTCGATCACCTCCCTCTAAACAAATGACCTTTGGAGTACTTTGTCACTTAGCCATTAGCCCATAAGTGCTGATCCAAGGTAGAACAACACCCATTTGCGTTGATTACAGCCCTTATTTGTTTTAGAAAAAGATTCGCAGCTATCAAGCATAAAAGTAGCCTTAAATAATGGATCTCAAGTGTGTCCACCAGAAAATTTCATCAATTGAAATGAGTTGTTGGGTTGGGTTGTTTTACCTCTGAGCGGCACTTTTTTGCACACCATGGGCTAAATGGCCAGGTCACATGGACCCCGAAGGCTCAGAGAAGGTTGGGGGAGGGGACCCACTGGAATAGCTGTTGGGAGACAGATGGTATCCTCCCGTCAAGGCCATCCAGCTTGTTCTTTAACGTGCACAGGGTATGGCTCTCCCGCACACGGGGCCACGGCTTAACGTCCCATCCGACGGACGGCGGCCTTTCCAAGCCCATCGGTGTCCCCTACTGACCGTGGGCAGGGGGGGGGGAATTTTGCGGAGATAAATCTCAACGCTGTCCCAGCTGGGACTCGAACCTGGGAACTACAGATTACGAGTCTGGCGCGCTACCGACTGAGCCACCCCCAATTGAAATGAAAAAAAAAAAAGATTAACGATAGTTTTTTTTTTTGTCATAGAGATTTTCCACAAAGCATCTATTATTTTCGCTAAAATCGCAGAAATTCTCACTTTTAAATCACAAAAGGAACAATTTTTTCAAAGTGAAACGGAAAAATTTGCTTTCAAACGAGTCACCATCACTTTGCAATGAAGTCGCCATTATTGACGTCGTTCCTCTTACGTAACCATGGTCACGAATTGTGAGGATGAAGATGGGAAGAAGGAGAGAATGGTAGTCAGGATCCAAGGAGTTGTTAGGCTGTGTAATTGATACCAGTGCGGGAAACCTAGTACGGTAGTCTATGATGGATTACCCCAACCACCTTTCAATATAACGTAACGTCTAACTAATGGCTTTCCGGAGCGCACGGCCAGATGACGTATCGATCGGACACGTAAACAATTCACCGGATCTGCACGTGCTTATTGTTTTAGAGTCATGTGGGTGTGGCTGTAGGGAGAAAATGGTGAAGAAAACACCCTAGGAAGTACGAGCAAGTTCCAAGACTTCGTCAAATTAATCATGTCGTTGTTAGGGACTGATTTCATTTTGTTGTAACGGAATTTTTTAATTGCTTATTTTTTTCTGTGGGATTCAAAAAAAATTAAATAAGAATATTTTTAGCATTACTGTCGCTGCGGAAGTTATAGTGATGGGGATGGGTTTTGTGAATTAATTTAAAATCAGATAAATCTGAAAGAAGTTTACAGTACAATTGCAATGCAAAACACGGTATTTCTCAGCTATAAATATATATATATTTTAAATGCAAATTAGGTTGCGCCTTAGGCTAGTGAATAATTCCTTTTAGGTTAGATCATCAGTTCTTTAATACAGTAACCGAATTAGTACGACTTTGAACTACAAATGTACATTATAATACCAAAAGCGTTCGAACACCCGATGGGCTTGGGAAGGTCACCGTCCGTCGGATGGGACGTTAAGCCGTGGCTCCGTGTACGGAAGAACCATACCCTGTGCACGTTAAAGAACACACTGGATGTCCTTGACGGGAGGCTACCATCTGCCTCCCAACAGCTGTTCCAGTGAGTCCCCTCCCCCAACCATCTCTGAGCGTTCGGGGTCCATGTGACCTGGCCATTTAGCCCATGGTGTGCAAAAAAGTGCCGCTCAGAGGTAAAACAACCCAACCTAAAGTTCGAACAGTTATGTAAATGGAAAGCCTCATTCACAGATCCTTAACTTTGTAAATAAGACTTTTACGTGTTGGGTTGGATTGCTTTACAGCTGAGAGCCAATTTCGTTAATACAACGGGCTAAATCAATGGTTTTAAGCTTTTTTTTTTTCGCCGCGACACACACGAGGGATGGCGTTCACATGCGCAACATTCTCCCATGGGCATACCCCGATTTTAACAAAACCCAAAATATTTTTCGGAAATCAAAATCGGAATGCAACTGAGTGAGAGTGACGGTATCATACGGGTAACTTTCAATCTGCTGTCAATTCTAAAAAACTGTCAATCATTCGCAAACTTCGGTATTTTAACTATTATTAGTTACAAATTATTTGCGACATACCTCACAACTTGATCGCGACACACCTCGCAACCTGATCGCAACGAATCTCACACTTGATAGCAATAAACCTCACACTTCATGATCACAAACCTTTCACACTTCATCGCGACACACCTCGCAACTTGATCGCGATATACCTCGCAACTCGATTTGCGATTGATGATCGCGATATACCTCGCAACTCGATCACGACACACCTCACAACTCGATCGCGACACACCTCACAACTCGATCGCGACAAACCTCACACTTGATCGTGACACACTTCACAACTATATCGCGACACACTTTACAACTTGATCACGACAAACTTCGCATTTGATCGAAGATTTGATCACTCATAACTAGATCGTGGCACATTATCAACTTGATTGCGATATACTTCACAACTCGATCGCTGCATACCAATGTGTCGCGACATCACCATTGAGAACAGCGACCTTAACGTAAGCAATGTGACCTATTTCCATTCACATAATTTCGAAGTGTCTCATTAATTTTAGCAATATATTGTACATTCTGCATGCAGGCATGCTATTGATTACATTTTACATTATTTACATATTATCTTATCTCTTCTTTTGATTTGTGTCGTTTCAATGTTACTTTCATCCTGTTTAATGGTTTATAGCAGATAAACATGAAAAGTACCTTTGATCCACACTTGCTAACGTATTACTGCTGCAGGATATGAACCAGATCCTCCGACAACGCATTAAACACTTTTTTTTAATTTTTTATTAAACCGTTTCGCATTTAGAAAATTCAAAACCTGTCCTAGAAACCATCATAAATATTCATTCCCCCCCCCCCTTCCAATCTCTCAGATTCTGTGGAAGAGCCCCCTTCAGATATTACCCGTACCAAGATTGAACTTCGTTAATATTTCGTGCATTAAAGTTGAAAGGTACTTCTAATTTGCCTTTACAAAAAAAAATGAGAATTTTTAACTCATATTTGATGAACTAAATGGCATTTTTTATAATTCAGCTTTAGTGCTCAGTTCAGGGATAGTTAATGTCTTTATTTTCATCTAGTAATTTTGCTGAGCTTGAAAATTGCAGTGTTTCGTTTTTTTTAGAAAATCTGCGATTTATACTGATGGCTTCTCGATGAAATGTATAAACATTAACCGCTAAGTGAAATTCCGTAATGGGTGTTTTAAGTTTTTTCTTAAAAATTAAGAAAAAAAAATGATAAATTTTAAGTTTGAAGGACGTTTTATTTCAGAATTTGATACCATGAAATTCTCAGACCACTAATCAATTTCACGAAGTGTATTTAAACTAATTATTAAACTGGCTTTCCAAAACAGATAGAAAATGAAAAAAAAATTAATAACAAACCTTTTTCTATCGGTCTAAGCGTGTTTTCTAGAATTGCTAGTATAATTATTTGTTTGTGGCAAGGATCATTTCTCTTATATGGTAATTAAGTTATGACACTTAAAGTAATTAAGTCAGTGCGCTAGAACGAATTTGTTATCAAAGAACACCGTCTGACGATTTGAGTGTCTTGAAACAGAAGATTCAATTCAAGATCAAGTGCAAGAGGCATACTCTGTATACGTCATACACACGCTGGATGGACTTGAAAGATATCATTCGTAATCTTACTATGAAGATATTTGCAATCCGAAAATAAACAACAGAAACTTTTAATGAGGTGTAAGTTTGTGTCAGCTTTCATATCAACAACAGTGAAGTTTGGATTATTCGAAATATAGTGGAAACCAAATTTGTTTATAATTATTCATTATTTTATTATTTCAGATATTCAGAAATAAAAATGAAAAATGTAAAACGGGAAAAAAGCGTGAAGATTACAATTATTCTTTACCATAACTTTCATATTAATATATTGCATTTTGATACATAAAGTAAAAGTTTGTTTGCTTAATTTTGTCTATATATATTAAGTAAATAAATTTTATTCTACTAAACCAAAGACTTAACAGCAGGTCCCTATTTAATTGCAAATGAAATTAAATAAGGACCTACCAAGTGAATCTTCTATTCCTGCTAAGTGAATATTCTATAATTGCATATGAAATTAAATAGGGACTTGCCAAGTGAATCTTCTATTCACAGTGAAATACGATTAACATGTAATATATATATGCTTTTAAACAATAGCATAAATTATAATAACTATAAAAATTAATTCTGTTGCAGTTTGCAAAATGATTCATCTTATGTTGTAAACTGCAATAAAATTAATTTTTACAGTTATTATCATTTATGTCAAATTTTGTACATATCAAGATTACAAAAAGTATTCATTATAGCTTTCTCCTAAGCATAGAAATTACGGTTTACAATAACTTTTATATTAATATGTTTGTGTATATGCATAAACAGCACAAGTAATATGAATGATGGCTTTCATATTCATACGGTGTGTTCTAATATGAGAGCTATTATAGTTATGGTTTATAATAGCATTTATATCATGGCTGTCAGATATTTATAACAATTGGAATTGCATTCTTTATATCAGTTACTTTCTGTACCATTTCGTTTTTTACTTTCTGTACGTAAAGTCCAAAAGATTTCCAAAATACCAGTTTCTCCAAAACATTTTCCATTTTTGAAATTATATTAAAAAAAAATTGCGGGGGAGATTCATTAACTTTGACCTAAAACATTCTAAGGAATAAACAACTCTACAATCAACTAATTCAGTCAATTTAACCACTAAGCACTTTAGACATTAAATGTAATTAAAAAAATATAAAAAATAATTTTTTTGTATTATCGCAATCGATTCTATAGGGGGAAACAACCTTAACAAATTTTGATTACATGGGTATAAATACGAAATAAATCATAGGATGGGAACAAGAAGAGACTGGGATTACCGTGTTCAAATACTTCCTGCACTCTTTACCCATTATCATCGTTGTACAATGGGCTAAACCAGGCCCTGATACCTACTAAACCCTATTCGTAGGGGGCTCCCAAACTCTACAGATCATTTTTACTTAAAATTTTTTTTTCGCCTTCTCTTTTAACTACAAATCGTAATTAAATTCTGAAACCTATACAAAATGATTTAGTTTAGAATAATCTCGAAAATTTGCTATCGTATAAAAGTCTAGAGAGCTTTTTAATATCACAGGACGAAGAGAAACAACTCTATTTGGAAATCAAAATAATGTTACAGAACATTCATCCTCTGCCCTCCCCACGTAAGTACGCTGTGCATAGGGCCCCTGAAACTTAAATGGGACCTGGGATAAACGATATTGTCATAAAACTTCAATCTCATGACTAAAGGTTAATGAAAGAAACCCACTGAATCATTAATGGCAGAAAGGAATTTCTGAAAAAAGTGTCGAAACCATCCCAGCATGTTATTTCACATCGATCTGAGATGCCAGTTTATTAGGTACATCTTCTTAGTAGCGTGTTGTGCCTCCTTTGGCCTTCAAAGCAGCCCGAATTCGTCGGGGCATGGAACTTACAAGATGCTGGATGCGTTGTGTAGGAGTGTTTTACCTTGCTGAAATGAATGTGTCGCGCAGTTGCTGCAAATTGGACGGCTGCACAGTCTCGCTGTGAACAGCCCTTAACACTCATCCTAAAGATGTTCCATAGAGTTTAGATATGGGGACTGTGTAGACCAATGAAACAAGGAAAATTCGTCGGCATGTTCCTGGAACCATTCGGTGATAATACTGTAGGTGTCTTGTGAGCATGTGCTGAACGTGTTCATCCGAGTAAGGATAAACCGTAGTCCTGAAGGGATGAACTTCAGCAATAATGCTCAAATACGCCGTTCAGATGTCCTTCGATGGGTATCAGGGGACCACATTGTGCCAGGAAAATATCCCCCACATGATCACATTGCCACCACCGGCTTGTATTGCTGACACCAGAGAAGATGGCTCCGTGGCCTCACGCAGCTTGCGCCAAATTCTGATCCTTCCATCAGCATGATGCAAAGAGAACCTTGATTCGTCCGACCAGGCTACCTTTTTCAAGTCTTCAACGGTCAAGTATCAAAGATCCTGCGCACACTGGAAACGCGTTTTCCGGCTCTTCGCTGACAACATCGGTACTCGACATGGTCGGTGACTATTGTAGGCCATTCGTGATTAAGTCCAATAAGTGGTGCATTCAGAGATGACCTTCTACAAACCAACGTTTAATTCTGCTGTGATTTTCCTGGTTGTGGCCCGTCTATTCGCACGCACGATTCTCGCCAGTTTCTTTTGACCCCTCTTATCCACGAGCTGTTTTCGTCCACAGGATCGCGGAGCACTGATATCTTTTTTTGCTTTTCGTACCGTTCTCGGTAAACCCTTGAAACGGTTGTGCGCGAAAAGCCCAGGAGGACGGCCGTTTAGGGGTTGGGGTTGTTGGGGTTGTTTTACCTCTGAGCGGCACTTTTTTGTACACCATGGGCTAAATGGCCAGGTCACATGGACCCCGAAGGCTCAGAGAAGGTTGGGGTAGGGGACCCACTGGGACAGCTGTTGGAAGACAGATGGTAGCTTCCTGTCAAGGCCATCCAGCGTGTTCTTTAACGAGCACAGGATATGGCTCTCCCGAACACGGAGCCACGGCTTAACGTCCCATCCGACGGACGGCGGCCTTTCCAAGCCCATCGGTGTCCCCTACTGACCGTGGGAAGGGCGGGGAATTTTGCGGAGATAAATCTCAACGCTGACCCAGCTGGGACTCGAACCTGGGAATTACAGATTACGAGCCTGGCGCACTACCGACTGAGCCACCCCCGCCCCAGGCCGTTTAGAAGATGCTAGAACAGGCACGCCTAGCACCAACTATCATGCTACGTTCTAAGCCACTAACGCTTTGCCCATTCTGATGCTTAATACAACTCTAATGATGCTCGAAGAGCTGGTTAGAGCTGATTTATACTGCACACCGCTGTCACGTGACATATTACGTGTTGGAATGATCCTTTATGTGACGAGGGGTAATATACCTAATAAACTGGCATCTCAGTGTAGTAAGATTTTCCGGAGCACGTAAACGTGGTTTAATTTCCCATTCGACGAGTGCTCAACCTTCCCAAGATATCAATCTCTTTCAGCTCCTTGTACTGCATGAAAGTGAAAGAGAAGAGTATCTCAGTTTAGGCAATTTGGATTTGTATCTGAGATCCTTAAATTTTAAAGTACGACATCTCCTCCATAAATTTTCTGTGCTAAATACAATAATTAACCTGCAGAATGAAACTGTTTCCACTTCTCGTGTGGGGCGGGGGTGGCTCGTAACCTGTAGTTCCCAGGTTCGAGTCCCAGCTGGGTCAGCATTGAGATTTATTTCCGCAAAATTCCCCGCCCTGCCCACGGTCAGTAGGGGACACCGATGGGCTTGGAAAGGACGCCGTCCGTCGGATGGGACGTTAAGCCGTGGCCCCGTGTGCGGGATAGCCATACCCTGTGCACGTTAAAGAACACGCTGGATGGCCTTGACGGGAGGCTACCATCTGTCTCCCAACAGCTGTTCCAGTGGGTCCCCTCCCCCAACCTTCTCTGAGCCTTCGGGGTCCATGTGACCTGGCCATTTAGCCCATGGTGTGCAAAAAAGTGCCGCTCAGAGGTAAAACAATCCAACAACTTCTCATGTTATTACTTTTCACATTTTAATTACTCATTTTCAATCACAACTGCAAAGCCTATCTGCAGGCTGTGACACAAAGCAAACGACCATGCTTTCCAAACCTAGATTCGAACCCGAACTCAGTAATTTTAGCGTGAGCTGAACTTTTAGATACCACTGAGAAAAACAACACACAATGGCATAAAAAATTTTGAAAGTATCTAATCTATATAAAAAAAAATTTTTTTTAGATTTTTTTTTACCTTCAAGCTTTGTGGTTGATAAGTTTACCCATTAATTAACTACCTTCCTTACTTCTTTTTTTTTCAGGAAAAAAATTCACTTCGCTATCTCTGTTTTGAAGTTAAAAACAAACCGAAAAATTCATTAATCTCCCGTTACAGAAGAAACAAAAAAGAAGTTTACTTCTTTCTCTTTAATCTCCCTTCTTTTATTTCACAGGGAAAAGTAAACAACCATAACCGTTAAAGCAACTGACTTTACTACAGCAGAAACAGTTGTTCTTACGGAGAACACAATCTCTCCGAGCGCAATCGGGTGTTTCCGGCTGCGATTTGATTATCTTCTTCAACCTAGGACGTCCTTTATACCCTAAGGAGACCAGCCTATTGAGTAAGCATTTACGAGGCCACGGCTTCCTGCAAGCCTCGAGCTTCCGTATGTTTTTTACAGCTTTATTCGTTTCTTTTCCTTTGCCATCCCATAACTCTAAAAGTGAAGAATACTAGTCTCTAACCCCAAAGGACACAAAATGCGGACCCACGGGCACGTCCCAGCGTTTGTCGAAGACGACACGAAGAGAATACTCGTAAATGCGGCTTTTGCAACAAGTACTCAGGATGGAAAATTTTTACAACTTTCCAAAGTCGCGGAATTTTCGTGGTGTGTGTCTTTACTTTTTGTTTTCGGAAAATCTCGGCGTTCGGTGTAAAAAGACATAAAGGGTATATAGTGTATGTATGTTTA
The DNA here is from genome assembly GCA_038380435.1 of Ryuthela nishihirai. Lineage (NCBI taxonomy): Eukaryota > Metazoa > Arthropoda > Arachnida > Araneae > Heptathelidae > Ryuthela > Ryuthela nishihirai. The sequence goes on from JAWZYU010000016.1 coordinate 17,520,569, forward strand.
TATAGATATTTTAGAAACGTCGCTGGGGTTCATCTCGAAGGAGAGCAGAATAAGCAAGTGATGGAAAATGTGAGGAACGAAACTTGAATGCATGAAAACAGCGAAGGGAAAACGAGAGGTTGGATGCACGGTTAGGAGACTGGAAATGAGAGCTTTGAAAGCAAAGCCCAAATAAATCTGGAAAAAGGAAAACATTGCTCTTACTATCTCCCTATCCTACAATCGCTATTGTGATAGATCGAAAAAATAAAGTTGGGTTGTTTTACTTCTGAGCGGCACTTTTGTATACACAATGGGTTAAATGGTCAGGTCACAAAGATCCCAAAGATTCAGAGAAGGTTGTAGAAGGAGACCCACTAGAATTATGTTAAAAGGCAGAAGTTTTGGGTTCTTTACTTCCGAGTGGCACTTTTTTATACACAATGGGCTAAATGGCCCGGTCACAAGGACCCCGAAGGCTCAGAGAATGTTGAGGGAAGGGGACCCACTGGAACAGCTGTTGGGAGACAGATTGTAGCCTCCCGTCAAGGCCATCTAGCGTGTTATTTAACATGCATAGGGTATGGCTCTCCCGCACATGGGCCACGTTTTAACATCCCACCAAGACGGCGGCCTTTCTAAGCCCATCGGTGTCCGCTACTGACAGAGGAAAGGGCGAGGAGTTTTGAGAAGATAAATTTCAAAGCTGGCCCAGCTGGGACTCGAATCTGGGAACTGCAGCTTATGAGCCTGGAGCGCTACCGACTGAGCCACCTCCGCCCCAAAGACAGATGGAAGCCTCCCATTAAGATCATCCAACGTGTTCTTTAACGTGCAGAGGGTGTGGTTCTCCTGAACATGGAAACGCCATCCTTCAGTAAGGCTTAACGTCCCATCCCATGGACAGGGTCTTTCCAAGCCCATGGGTGTCCATTTTCTGACTGAGGACAGGACGAATTTTAATGAATAGGTTTGAGTCAGTCGAGTAGGATATTAAGCCTCATCTGAAGGATGGCGTCTCCAGGTGTAGAAGAGCCATTCCCTCTTCACGCTAAAGAACACATTGCATAGCAATGCGCTAAGATTCGAACCCCAACTCTTCCTGCGTTCCGATTTATCTCTAGTAATCTCCACCATGCCCTCGGTGAGAAAAGAGGACATGGATGGACTTTGGAAGTCACTTCTTTTGGATGGGACGTTAAACCGTGACTACGTGTGCAGGAGAGGCATACTATGTGCATGTTAAAGAACACGTTGGATGGCCTTGATGGGAGACTACCATCTGCCTCCTAATTGTTGTCCAGTGAATTCCGTTCCCAAACTTTCCTGAGCCTTTGTGATTGGTCATTCGTCCTACTGTGGGCAAAAAATGGCTGCTCAGAATTAAATGAATTAGATAAAATTAAAACAGATTTAAGAAAAAAGACAACTCAAAAACATCCTTGCCTTATACTGGCTTTAACCCATCCCTTAGATCAATAAAAAAAGTACGCTAACCGCTCAGCAGGGGACTGCCAATAATTTCTATAGACTTCTTATAATAAAACAGTCGAATGTCTCTAGAAGTATAGACGGAAGGAAGATTGAAATGGCATCAACATCACGTTTTCAACTACAAAAGAGTCTGTTCCCATTTATCATTCAGCGGAAACTTTCAGAAATCTTAACTTACATTGATTGATTTATTAATACTTAAAGTCAAAACCACGGAAACCTTTAATACAAAACCACATAAGGAGAAAGCATGGATACAAGTGTAATAATAAGTGCACTGATGATGATGAGAAATTTTCTTCTTCCTTGTCCTCAGTAACATTACATAGAATGATTTTTTTCTTTTTCCGTTTATATATAAATAGCCGAAAATCAGCGTTTAAGCTGTCAGATACTTTAGTTTTGTCTTGTTTACTGGCTTATCATGTGCGTCTACTATTCTGACTATGTATGAAATGCCGTTTCCACTTAACGGCAATTCTCGGTAAACAAACTTGTTGACTTTAATAAATCCAGACACGAAAGAAAGATGATATTTTAGTAATGGAGTAAATGGAAGATAAACAAGAGGGATCTCCAGAAGGTAGGATGAAGCGATGCGCCGCTCACCATGTGGTGAGAAGATGGATGTTACACAAATCTGAACAGAGTGCAGGAGATGCATTTGAGTTGTTGGTTGGTTTTGAAAACAAACACTATTTTTGCTACTTTAAGTGGAGGTGAGGGTGAAGAATCAGTACTTGACAACCAAATAGTGAATCTAGGGAGGAGAGTCCAAGTTCTTTGAATATTGAGTCACATGAACAGAAATCCGTATGTGTGCGGCGGAATGAATTTTTTTATTAATCACAAATAATATTTTCCTTTTGTCAATAATCGTTGATATTGCCCTAGGTTCATGATGAGATTGTAATGGAATTAAACTTGAACGATTACAGAGCTAGTTACGCTAGTAGCGACTGGTTGGCAGTTAGGCTTTAGAAGTTCATGTTATCGCATGTTGGACGAATTTTAGGCAGCCTACACCTAAGGCCAGTTGGTCGTATGTTGGACGGACATATTATGGGGCTTCTGCTGAATCTGTTCTTGTTTATAGCTCTGAGTAACCGCTAAGGACTGTTGGTCACACAAAGTTAAATGTTCCAGGCCACAAGGATTCCAAGTGCTCAGAGCTAATTGGGGAAAAATGGATCCACTAGACAGCTATTAAGAGACACATGGTAGCCTACCATCACTACTATGCAGGTTACAACTCTCTTGAACACGGAACCACGGCTTAATGGGCCATCCGATGGCCGGCGTTCTTTCCAAGCCTATCGGTGTTTCCCACCGAAGAGGAACGGGGATTAGTAGAAAAAAACTTCAACGTAGGCACAACGAGAACCCGAACCTGAGAATCGCGGGGGCGGGGGTGGCTCAGTTGGTAGCGCGCCAGGCTCGTAATCTGTAGTTCCCAGGTTCGAGTCCCAGCTGGGTCAGCGTTGAGATTTATCTCCGCAAAATTCTCCGCCCTGCCCACGGTCAGTAGGGGACACCGATGGGCTTGGAAAGGCCGCCGTCCATCGGATGGGACGTTAAGCCGTGGCCCCGTGTGCGGGAGAGCCATACCCTGTGCACGTTAAAGAACACCCTGGATGGCCTTGACGGGAGGCTACCATCTGTCTCCCAACAGCTGTTCCAGTGGGTCCCCTCCCCAACCTTCTCTGAGCCTTCGGGGTCCATGTGACCTGGCCATTTAGCCCATGGTGTGCAAAAAAAAGTGCCGCTCAGAGGTAAAACAACCCAAACAACTGAGAATCGCGTATTACGAGCCTGGTGCGCTACCAGCTGAGCCAACCTCCGCCCTTAAGGAGATAATATATAAATAAAAAAATAAATACCCCACATTTAAGCAGATGCTTGCCACAGAGGTCTGACAGCAACCTGTCAGTTTATACGCCATAGAAGAAGAAGGAAGGTCTGTGAGGATGTCGGAAAACAACACCAACATCCATGTCTTATCTGGGGCTTGAGCCCAGGTCACTTTTATCAGTGGGGCGGGGGTGGCTCAGTCGGTAGCGCGCCAGGCTCGTAATCTGTAGTTCCCAGGTTCGAGTCCCAGCTGGGTCAGCGTTGAGATTTATCTCCGCAAAATTCCCAGCCCTGCCCACGGTCAGTAGGGGACACCGATGGGCTTGGAAAGGCCGCCGTCCGTCGGATGGGACGTTAAGCCGTGGCCCCGTGTGCGGGAGAGACATACCCTGTGCACGGTAAAGAACACGCTGGATGGCGTTGACGGGAGGCTACCATCTGTCACCCAACAGCTGTTCCAGTGGGTCCCCTCCCCCAACCTTCTCTGAGCCTTCGGGGTCCATGTGACCTGGCCATTTAGCCCATGGTGTGCAAAAAAGTGCCGCTCAGAGGTAAAAAAACCCAACCCAACCCAACTTTTATCAGTAGCCAAGCACGCTAAACAGCACGACAACGTGACGCCTACAGCTGTTGACAATTATGAAAATAGAATGAATAGAAAAATAACTGACAAAATGAAACAAGTACCTATTGGTTCGGATAATATTGCGCTTCACACAAAATGAAATATTGTGCTGCCGACAGAGATCTTGGGCTGTAGATATCCCACCACTGATATAAAACATTAATAAAATAATTTCCGTTGCGTTGTTTTACCTCTGAGTAGAACGTTTTTGCGCACAATGAGCTAAACAGTCAGGTCATAAGGACACAAAAGACTTAGAGCAGGAGTGGGCAATTGTTTTCGTATCTACACTGCGCATGCGTATTGACGTGGCCGTCCTAGTGGAAAATACCAGACGAATTTTCGGTCGCTCACGGGAAGGAAATCTCGGTTCAAGGCACATTTTTCTGACTGTCTTGGCGGACCACAAAAAACTCTTAGCGGGCCACTATTTGCCCAACATTGACTTAGAGGAAAGTTGAAAGAAGGATTGGGTTGGGTTATTTTGCCTCTGAGCGGCATTTTTTTGCACACCATGGCCTAAATGGCCAGGTCACAAGGACCCCGAAGGCTCAGAGAAGGTTGGGGGAGGGAACCCATTGGATCAATTGTTAGGAGACTGATGGTAGCCTCCCGTCAAGGTCATCCAGTGTGTTCTTTAACGTGCACAGGATAAGGCTCTCCCGCACACAGGCCACGACTTAACGTCCTATTCGATGGACGGCGGTCTTTCCAAGCCCATCGGTGTCCCCTACTGACCGTAGGCATGGCGGGGAGTTATGCGGAGATAAATCTCAACGCTGATCCAGCTGGTGAAGACAGGATACCCACTGGGCTACTGACGAGATACATGGAAACCTCCGGTCAAGTCCATCCAGTGTGTTCTTTAGTGTGCACAGAGTGTGGTTCTCCTGTACATGGAGCCACGGCGTAACGTCCCATTCGACGGATGGTGACCTTTCCAAGCTCATCGGTGTCTCCTTTCTGATCGAGGGCATTGTAAGGGTTTAGCGGGATAAATCTCAACGCTGGCACACGTTAAACTCGAATATGTGTACAGTCGCTCAAAAAAGAACCCGAACGCAATAGTTGATTACAGAATTCAGAAAATATATCTCGCAACGAAATTTTAAAGAAATTAGTGATCTGGCAACATTTGTTGGTTGCCAGAATCGTACGAAGAAGTTTTTCTGACCTACGAAGGTTGCCAGATCACTAATTTCTAAAAAATATCATTGCCAGATATTTTTTCTGAATTCTGTAATCAACCATAGCGTTCGGATACTTTTTTGAGCTACTGAACTATAGATATACGAAATTTAATAATCAATCTCTGACACCGAAAAATTGCTTTGATTAAAAGCAAAAACCTTCATTTCAAATACGTAGCAGACATAATTTAAGTCAAATTCCGCAAGAAACTGAACTAAAATTCCTTTCTCCCACCTTACAACATTTGACGTTTAGCGCTGATATAACATTTTGTCTTCCACCAAATCAATTCACTCGAAGCTTCGCTTAACACTCCTGTAGATCATCCATCACTTAAAGAGAACAAACATCATATCTTTATAAATCGCCAAACAAACGGATGAAAATTGATCGAGGATGTAAAGCTTTAGTAAGCCTCAGCTCACCACAGCAATTACGGAAAAAAAACTACTCAGAGGGAAAAAAAAGTTTCGAATGTTTACTAAAAGTGAAAGAAAATGATTTCCGACAGGAAATAAGGATTATCCTGAAGTTCAAAAGTAAGATTAATTACTCTAGATAATCCCACAAGCTCTTTTTTTTTGTTTTAACTAACATTGCGTAATGTTAATGTACAGGATCACGGGAAGGTAGGATTGTGTTTTTTTTTAAATCTCTGCGCGGCCCTATTGTGGAAACAATGAGCTATATAGACAGGTCATAAGGATCCCCAAGTTCAAAGTTGGATGGGGGAAGGGGACCCACTGAACAGTTCTTAGAAGAAATATATAAGACTTCCAGCAAGAGCATTAAAGTGCACAAGCGCTCTCTTTTGCATACGAAGCAATGGCTTAACGTCCTGTCTGACCAACGGCGCCCTTTAAAACATATCGAAATACCTTTTCTCATTGGGGTCAGGATGAATGATAGCGGAGATAAATCTCAATGTTAACATAAACAAGACTCGAACCCAGAAACATTAGATTACGAGTCTGGCGCGCTATCGGGAGCGGAGGTGAATCAATCGGGAACGCGCCAAACTCATAATCTTCAGTTCCCAGGTTCTAGTACCCACGTGGGCCAACGGTGAGAGTTATCTCTGCAAAACTCCTCTCTGCCCGCGGTCAGTAAGGGACATCGATGGGCTTGGAAAGGCCGCCGTCCGTCGGTTGAAACGTAAAGCAGTGGCACCTTGTTCGGGACAGCCATACCCTGTACACTTTAAAGAACACACTGTATGGCGTTGACGAAAGGCTACCATCTGTCTCCTAACAGCTGTCCAGTGGGTTCCCTCCCATCAACATTCTCTGAACCCTCGGGGTGTTTGTGACCTGGCTTAGCTCGTTGGGTGCAAAAAAAGTGCCGCTGATAGATAAAACAAACCAACCTTTTGCGTTCTATCGCCAAAGAAGCTCCACATCCCAAAATCATAGAAAATATTACTTTAATAGTCGATTCTCAGAAGCTTGCGGTTGGGTTTGGAATGGGCGCCGTCTGAGCCGTCCCTCGGATGGACGTTACACGGTGGCACAGTGTGCAGGACAGCCTCATCCTACACACTTAAAGGAACATAGATGTAAGCCTCCTGTCAAGGCCATCCAGAATGTTCCTTTACGTGTATAGGATAAGGCTGTCCTGTCTCCTAACAATTGGGATACTTATGATTCCCTACACCATTCTCTATGACAGGAGGCTTCGGTCTGTCTCCTAACAATTGGGATACTTATGATTCCCTACACCATTCTCTATGACAGGAGGCTTCCGTCTGTCTCCTAACAATTGGGATACTTATGATTCCCTACACCATTCTCTATGACAGGAGGCTTCGGTCTGTCTCCTAACAATTGGGATACTTATGATTCCCTACACCATTCTCTATGACAGGAGGCTTCCGTCTGTCTCCTAACAATTGGGATACTTATGATTCCCTACACCATTCTCTATGACAGGAGGCTTCCGTCTGTCTCCTAACAATTGGGATACTTATGATTCCCTACACCATTCTCTATGACAGGAGGCTTCCGTCTGTCTCCTAACAATTGGGATACTTATGATTCCCTACACCATTCTCTATGACAGGAGGCTTCCGTCTGTCTCCTAACAATTGGGATACTTATGATTCCCTACACCATTCTCTATGACAGGAGGCTTCCGTCTGTCTCCTAACAATTGGGATACTTATGATTCCCTACACCATTCTCTATGACAGGAGGCTTCCGTCTGTCTCCTAACAATTGGGATACTTATGATTCCCTACACCATTCTCTATGACAGGAGGCTTTCGTGTGTCTCCTAACAATTGGGATACTTATGATTCCCTACACCATTCTCTATGACAGGAGGCTTCCATCTGTCTCCTAACAATTGGATACTTATGATTCCCTACACCATTCTCTATACCCTTGGGATACTTTGATTCCCTACACCATTCTCTATACCCTTGGGATACTTATGATTCCCTACACCATTCTCTATACCCTTGGGATACTTATGATTCCCTACACCATTCTCTATACCCTTGGGATACTTATGATTCCCTACACCATTCTCTATACCCTTGGGATACTTATGACCTGACCATTTAGCACATTGTGTGCAAAAAAGCACCGCTCAAAAGTGAAACAAACCATACTATCAATAATCTCTGTCTATAATACTTTTTTACATATTATCTGATTTTCATTTGTGTTTCAGATATAATAATTAACTCGAAGATAACAGAAAAACTTCTTAATTATGCTACAAACTTTCGATGGGAAGAAAATGTGAAAAGATGGAAGATGACAAGGGAACCAGTCCTACTCTCCCCAAGATTCCTACATCACCCCAAAAAATGCTAATAGCTAGTATGGAAGCGAAAAAAAATTACACCGCATATGTAAGGGTTGTTTTACTTCTGAGTAGCGCTTTTTTACACACAATAGGCTAAATGGCCAGGTCATAAGGACCCCTCGAGGGCTCAGAAAATATTTGTGAGAGAAGACCCACTGAATAGTAGACTCCCGTCAAGGCCATCCAACATGTTCTTTAACGTGCACAGGATATGGCTCTCTCGTACATGGGGCCACAGCTTAACATCCCATTTGACGGACGGACTGCGACCTTCCCAAACCCATCGGTGTCCACTACTCACCGAGGGAAGGGTCTCAACGATGGCCTAGGCGGACTCGAACCTGAAAACTTCAGGTTACGAGCTTGGCTCGCTACTGATCGAGCCATCTCTGCCCTTCATATATATAAGAAAACTATTAATACATTATTCAACAACAGTAATCTTCTTCTGACAAGAAAATACATGAAGAGCGTTCTAATTCGTTCCGGTTCCATCCAGGCAGGGGTGACTTGGCAGTGCACCATGATCGTAATCAACAGTTCCAAAGTTCGAGCTCCAAATGTACCAGCATTGAGCTTATCTCCCCCAACCCTCACCCTACCCTCGACCAGGAAGAGGACGTCGATGCCTTAGGAAAGGCCTGGGACGTTAATATAAGGCTACATGTACAAGAAAGCTATACCCTATTCACGTTGAAGACCACGTCGGATGGCCTTGATTGTATGCTTCCACCTATTTCCTAACAGCTGCCTTCCCACAGCCTTCTCTGAGCTCTTTCTGTGTTTGTGTCGCCTAGAGATAAAACAATCCAACCCGATTCCATTCAGCTATTCACTTTCTCCATCTTTAAGAATGCCTAGGTACATCGCATTCTCTGCAAACACATTTCACGTGGAAGTCACAACTTAAAAACGTGCAACCCACACAATAAATAAAAATGTGAGCATGCCCACAAAGCGACACAAACCCACCTCACATAAATATCGAAACATTACAAAGTTCAGAAACTCCCCCATTAAACTACTTTTCAAACGGCATACTTTTATTACAAACCATTCACAAGTTATTCACTAACAAAATCGAGACCATAATTTTGGGCTACCCTGTACATCACAGTAAACGAATTGCCTAAAGACGGCTAAATAAAGAGCCCAAACGTCTACTGAAACTGAAAGCAAAATCCTTTACCCACTCTTTCTTCTGAAGCCAGACAGCTGCCATAAAGCCTACACCCGCCAAAGGAGTATTAAATCAATAATGAAATTTATGCGTTGACTTCCCCCTAACTCTTTCTCTGCTTTAAAAGTTGGAATGTCGTTTCTTTGTGCTAGCTGAAATAATGGCGACTGTACATCAATCGGAATTAAGAGTCGCACCACCAGGATCAATAAGCAGATAAGGGATAGAGCTGGGAGCGGTTTCGCAGTTGAGCGGTGACACTTTACTCTCAGATTAAGCTTTTCCGTCGATAGCTTATGGTGCAAGCATCTAAGTGCCTAGACTGTTGGTGGCGATTTTTCACCCTCAAACATAATAGCTACACGGTTTGTCAGACCTTTACTTACTGTGGCCGCATTAGGCAGAAGCTTGTGATAAAACATAAAAATGTTATAACATTATTGCCACTGACTTGAGTGTGCTAGACTGTGCTATAATTGAATAAGTTACTGCTTCTGCAGTTTTTCTAATTTCTTCGAAACCAGGCGATGTTTATAAGCTTAGGCTCTATAAAAGAAACATTAAATTCTATTTCTCGTGGAAATAAAGTTTAAAACGCTGTCTTACGTGAGTTTTTTTTTTTCGTTTATTTTCATTTAAATTCCTGTGCATAAATCTCTAATGAAAGATGAGTGTGTTATTATTGATCATTTATTCATGTAAAACGTAATTAGCGAGTAAGAGTTTCTATTCAGCAAGGTCTTTTTTATACAGGGGTGAACAAATAAAATGTGGTTTCGGAAAAGAACCGATCTTAAGCAATAGGGTAATACTCTTTTTCCTTTTACACAACAAAACCCCAAACCTTTATTTAGCAAAAGGAGTGGTTTCTAAATTTACTGAGCCTTTCAAACTTCCCCCTCAATCTTCAGGAAATAAGAAATATTTTACCTATATAAAGCTAGTTGAAATTATATATACCACGGATATGATTTTACGAGTTTTTTGATACTGTCTGTCCGAACAAAACATGCATAATTTCATTAATCCCAGAAAATTTTCGACATTTTATTTAATCTATTTCTAGTAAAAAAAAACTCAAGAACGCCCCCCCCTCTCCCCTCCCTCAAATTAGTAAACCCCCACCGCTGAGAATCACTTCTAAAGGGAGAAGTAATATTGATCTCTTTTTTTATTATTCTTTTTATCCTCAAGTTTTATCAAAGGAGAATCTACTAAGAAGCTCTTTAATTTCTTAAATAAGCTTCTTGTAAAAAATGTGTCTGAATAAAAAGGTATCTAGCCTATCTGTCTAGATTTTAATAATATTCGTTGGATGAGACGTCATTATGTTTGATGACACTTTATGATGGCCTAGACGGCAGACTTCCATGTCTCTTAACAGCTGTCCAACTTTAAGCCGTGGCCCCGTGTGCGGGAGAGCCATACCCTGTGCACGTTAAAGAATACGCTGAATGGCCTTGACGGGAGACTATCATCTGTTTCCCAACAGCTGTTCCAGTGGGTCCTCTCACCAACCTTCTCTGAGCCTTCGGGGTCCATGTGACCTGGTCATTTAGCCCATGGTGTGCAAAAAAAAGTGCCGCTCAGAGGTAAAACAACCCAACCCAACCATCAGCTGTCCAAGGGGTCCTCTTTTCCCAGCCTTCTCTGAGCCCTTGGGGTCCTTGTTACCTGATCATTTGGATAAATCGTAGCCACCACCTACCTCGCAAAAAAACGTAGCTACTACTGGGCGTGCTGCTCAGAGGTAAAACAACCCAACCCAACTCTACAGTAAATTCTTAATTAATAGCTTCTGCAACTAATGCAGAGGAGTCGCGTTTTACGACTCTTCGTTTTACGATGATATGCGAATGATCAAAAGAATTCCTTAAAATTAAGTTTCCGTGGGACTTTCATGCTGTTTCTTGCTCTAGCAGCAGGGGTTATTAGTTACCATGGTAACCAGGTCTGTTAGGATGCGCACTGTAGGTTGAAAGGCCAAGTTACCATGATAACTAATCGCTGCACGTACAGAGTAAACAAACCACGTTGTGAAGCTGATCACTTGCTGATCGTTGGATAGTAATTTGGTGAATATTTTGCGTTTTTTTTTTTCTCTTTATTTTGTGGAGTGCAAATCAAATTTGAATTTAAACGTGCATCCATGTCTGGTCGTAAAAGTGAAAGAGAAAGCCCTATTAAAACTGCTGCCAAAAGGGCTTTTGGGTTGAGTTGTTTTATCTCTGAGCGGCACTTTTTTTGTACACCATGGGCTAAATGGCCAGGTCACATGGACCCCGAAGACTCAGAGAAGGTTGGGGGAGGGGACCCACTGGAACAGCTGTTGGGAGACAGATGGTAGCCTTCCAGCGTGTTCTTTAACGTGAACAGGGTATGGCTCTCCCGCACACGGAGCCACGGCTTAACGTCCCATCCGACGGACGGCGGCCTTTCCAAGCCCATCGGTGTCCCCTACTGACCGTGGGCAGGGCGGGGAGTTTTGCAGAGATAAATCTCAACGTTGATCCAGCTGGGACTCGAACCTGGGAACTACAGATTACGAGCCTGGCGCGCTACCGACTGAGCTACCCCCGCCCCTGCCAAAAGAGCGCGTAAATCTATAAGTGTAAAGAATAAAATGGCAACCCCTATTCTGATCCTACACCTCTCTTTAATACGGGGTGGGAAGTGGGTCCCGAAGGACCCACTCCCCATGGGGAAAGCACGTCCAACAAAGCAACCAACACTGCTTTCTTCCTTCAGCAAAACAATAGAAAGACTCCTGGAGATCCTGATTATCTTCAGCCAGGGCTTTCGTCGAATAGCTGATAAAGCATTCCTTGCCTCCTTTCATCGCCATCAAAAGCAATCCAAGATCACATAGTGGCAATTACGTTTCGGCGTTGTCGTTTAATTGTATTTTATGCATTTGTATTTTTTTAAATAAAAAATTGTGTGTACAATGTTTTAATTTATTTATTTATTTATTTATTTATTTATAGTCGTAACTATAGAAAAATTGTCAGACCATATAATGTAGCGTTGAGAAGATATGTGAGGATGGTGAGGCCTCGGCAAAAAACTGCACAAGGAATATTCATACCTTCTCCGCATTCCCTCTTTTTCTTTTCCGCCCTAACTAAGCAGGGGGGGGGGGGCTCAGTCGATAGCGTGCCAGGCTCGTAATCTGCAGTTCCCAGGTTCGAGTCCCAAGCTGGGTCAGCGTTGAGATTTATCTGCACAAAATTCCCCGCCCTGCCCACGGTCAATAGGGGACACCGATGGGCTTGGAAAAGTCTCCGTCCGTCGGATGGGACGTTAAGCCATGGCCCGCTTTGCACAGGATATGCTCTCCCGCACACGTGTGCGGGAGAGCATATCCTGTGCACGTTAAAGAACACGCTGGATGGACTTGACGGGAGGCTACCATCTGTCTCCCAACAGCTGTTCCAGTGGGTCCCCTCCCCCAACCCTCTCTGAGCCTTCGGGGTACATGTGACCTGGCCATTTAGCCCATTGTGTGCAAAAAAAGTGCCGCTCAGAGGTAAAACAACCAACCAACCAACCGTGACTAAGCACATTAACCACTCGACCACATGATATCAGATCTTCAAATTTCCTTAATTCTCTAAATACTGAATGAATGTTTTTGAAAATTGAGATTTAGGCAGATTTGATTCAAATCTTTATTTCCAGTTACATTTTTTTTCATAAAGAGCTTATTTAAAAAGTTACTGAGCTTCGAATTTCGCTCTTCATCCACATAATATTAGAATGGTCTTAAGAAAGTGGCTACTGAGTGTATAAGAAATATTTTCACTATGCCGACAGCAGATTTTTCTAGTCGTAATAATTTGTCGCTTACTTTGTGTTCTCATTTTTATAGAATTAGCATAAACTGCTAATAGAAGTATCTTAATTAAAATATAAAATAGTAAAATATTATTTATCTTAATACAAAATTCATCTAAATATGGGTTAATCCAGGGGCATAGCTGCCTGATTCCAATGATGCAGCTGAACTAGTACCGTGGGTCCAATGATTCAGCTGAACTAGTACCGTGGTTCCAATGATTCAGCTGAACTAGGAAAATGGTTTCAATGATTCACCTGAACTGGGGTCACGGTTCCAACGATTCAGCGGAACTAGTGCCATGGTTCCAATCATTCGGCTGAACTAGGGTCATGGTTCCAACGATTCAGCGGAACTAGTGCCATGGTTACAATGATTCGGCTGAACTAGGGTCATGGTTCCAACGATTCAGCGGAACTAGTGCAATGGTTCCAATGATTCGGCTGAACTAGGGTCATGGTTCCAACGATTCAGCGGAACTAGTGCCATGCTTCCAATGATTCGGCTGAACTAGGGTCATGGTTCCAACGATTCAGCGGAACTAGTGCAATGGTTCCAATGATTCAGCTGAACTAGGTCTATGGTTCCAATGATTCAGCTGAAACCAGGATCACGGTTCCAGACAGGGCCGTATCTAGTGGAGGGGGAGAAGGGTGCCATGCCACGTTTCAAAATGCTAGTAGGGTAATAAAGGCAAAAATATTGTTACGACAGAAGGAATCTGGCAACCAAAAGCAAAAAGTTTCAGCCAACGAATAAGAACGTTGGGAGAATTTGGAGAAGAAGAGTGGAGCGTTAACGGTCGTTGTGTGGTAACGGTCGAGGAGTTCGAAAATGGACGGTGAGCTGTTCTGAGACAGTGTGCGTAAGTATCAAGAAGTAACTTGATGTGTTGTGTATACGCGGAAGGATAAAAGTGGGATCTTTTATCGTTAAGTATCAAGAAGTAACTTGATGTGTTGTGTATACGTGGAAGTATAAAAGTGGGAACTTTTATGGCTAACTTCGAATGTCTACACGGACTGTCTTTTTGTTCGGCTAGTGTGTGAAAAGTTATTAGCACAGGACGAGAATTGGTTTACGAGTGAAGATCTTCGGGTGACCTGGTAAATCAAGTAAAAGGTAGTATTTAGTAAAATACACAGAGCTGATGTTGTGTGCTCACGCAGGAAGATTGATGACTTGTGCATGTTAATAGTTGATTTGTTAATAAGATACTTCATCCATATTTCCTTTGTAACAATTTACCTTGTATTGAATTTGGTTTTGAAATATAGCTTTTAATACTCACGCTCAGTGGCTATCCATTTTTGTGATCCGCAACAATATTATTCAATTTATTTATATTTCATGCATTTCCCAATAAATCTTTTAACGACCGGTAAAACGAAAGAGTAAAACGGAAGCACCTCCTAGATGTCCTTCACAAGAGGCTACCATCTGTCTCCTAACAATTGTCCAGTGGGTCTCCTTCCTCTAAACTTATCTGAACTCTTACAGTGTTGCCATAGAGTTTAGTCCATTGTGTGTAAAAAATTACAGCCTAGAGTTAAAACAACATATCTTCTTATTATCATTTTAGGGACATCAATATCTATATATCATTTTAGGCTCATATACACAGTTGTATCAGAATAATATGACCACCCACGGAATCACAGTGTACCCTCCCAGGTGCGTCAGAGTGCACACGACAAGGTCGACCACATGGAGATATAAGCGGCCGGTCAGGATAGATGAGCCACAGTGAATACATGAGCATAATGGACAGAGGTGCTGATTTGATGGACGTTCAAAAAGGAATGATCATTGGCTACTGCGCCAAAGATGGAAACATCTCGGAAACAGCAGACTTCGTGGGCTGTTCACGAGGTGTTGTAGTAAGGATGTACCAAGAATGGACCGCTGGCACACCGAGTACCTCCAGACGTCATAACTGTGGAACCCCAAAGGCCTTCGACCCCAAAGGAGAATGCCGCCTCCGTTGACTGGTAAAGTGCAATCGACGCGCAACAGTGCAGCAATTGACCACTCAAATGAACGCTGGGGCACCCAGGTAAGTGCCCCCAATAACAGTAGAGCGAACCCTGTTATGCATGTGTCTCCGGAGTCGACGATGCGTAAAAGCGCCCATGTTAACCAAGGTCCATCGGCAACAACGTCTGCAGTTAGCACGGGACTACCGTCATTGGACAGTGAAAAAGTGAGAAAAGGTTGCCTTCTCCGACGAATCCAGATTTCTATTCCACAGAAGTGACGGGCGGTGGAGGATGCGGCGTCAGACAGGTGAAAACCAACACCCGGACATGCTTGTCTGTCAAGTACAGGTCGGCAATGGTAGTAAGCATCTTTTCCTGGTATGACCTGAGACCGCTGGTACCACTGGATGGGTCCCTGAACGCCAATGGCTACCTGTCCATCCTCGTTGACCACATGCATTCCTTCATGTAGGACGTTTACCCTGGTGGTGATGGTGTCTACCAACAGAACAATGCGCCCTGCCATGTCGCTAAGGTGGTGTGTGACTGGTTCCAGAAACATGAGAGCTATGTCTCCGTTCTCCCTTGGCCGGCGAAATCGCCCGTCCTCAATCCTATAAAGCACTTAAGGGACTATTTGGATCGACAAGTTCGGCGTGCAGACCCACAACCACGTCATCTCCGGAACTGCCGCGCTTTGCTGAAGTCCGAATGAGCACGTATGCCTCTGGCAACCTACCAAGGCCTCATTGCGTCCATGCTACGCCGTCTCGCCGCTGTGCATCCTAGCCAAGGTTGGTTATTCCCATTATTAGGTAGGTGGTCATGTTATTCTGATACGACTGTGTACATGTTTCACATATAATTTCAGGTTGTAATACAGAAGTTTCAAAAAATTCCTTAATGCTTCTCGAAACTTCAAACTTTGCTCTGATGATTACAATCTCCCTTTACCATTCGAGTACCCGACAAATTTCTTTGGAAAACGTTTTCTTTTCTTATTAGTGTCTCCAAAGAAAAAAAATTAGCTTTCCCAAGGAACAACAATGTCGCATAAAGAAATCAAAAACAATTCCACCGTAATCGCATAACTGCGGTCGATAAAAAAAGGGCTTAAACTCACTAAATAAATAGAGTTAGTGACAACCATAAAAACACAACGGTGTGCTTCCGAGCTGGAGGTTAATACCGTTAATTACGTGCAACTTGCAAATACCACCGTCTGTGTGATTGTTTTGCAAAAGGACTAACGCTCCGTACGAAGATAATTCTGTGTCCTCTCTGCCTAAACCATATCAGACGATGGTGCTCGCTCTCATAAACAAACATTGGATGCTCCTCTAATGAGAGTTGCCTCACTCTCGTCCTACACTGAGAGTACGACTGTTCTAATCTTGTTACTCAACATGCATGCAGAGTCCTTTCTAATTATATGTGGATTTTCAGGGGATGTGCTTTGCTGCCAGACTAAATGTTGATGCTCACAATAAAGGTTATTTTCTCTTCCCTACCTGTAGAGGAGGGATACTTTCAGTTAGGCAGAAGTTTTGTTTGAGTACTTGCCTGTTTTTTGTCAGCGTTTGTTTCTTCAGCGTAAATATGTTCGCTGCAAATATTTACTCTAA
Organism: Ryuthela nishihirai; assembly: GCA_038380435.1. Taxonomy (NCBI): domain Eukaryota; kingdom Metazoa; phylum Arthropoda; class Arachnida; order Araneae; family Heptathelidae; genus Ryuthela; species Ryuthela nishihirai. The sequence continues at coordinate 17,537,142 of JAWZYU010000016.1, forward strand.
AAATAAATAGTGGCATTTTAAACATTGTTTTATGTCCCTTCCTTGGTGAACGGTAATTTAACTTTCATTCTGAACAAACTTCGACATTTTTTTCCGCAAAAGAGTTGAATTGGATTTCATGGCATTTGTTTGCTTTTTCCATATTGTAAACTGAATGTTAAAGAGTGACATAATCCATACAATCAATCGTACAGCCAGTGAGTAAAGTGTTGATAAATAGGTGCTTGAAAGGCTAAACATAAAAAAAGACGTTTGAAAAGCTTTGTATCAAGCAAACACATATTTAAGTATGCCTTCTATGTTAGGACGAAGTGACTTCTTAAATATTTCATTTGTTCAGGCTTGTGTCTTTGTAAAAAAAAATAAAAATACCCCCTCAAGCAGCTGCTTGCCACAGAGGTCTGACAGGAGCCTATCAGTTTATATGGCCGTAGTAGGTTTATATGGCCGTCTTTGAAGGTCTGTGAGTATGGCAGGACCTCAGCAGAAAAACAACACACATCCATGCCTGATCTGGGACTCGAACCCAGGTCCCTTAGATCAGTAGCGAATCGCACTAACCACTCGGCCATGGGACAATGTTTAGATATTCATGTGCACATTGTAAACGGTTGGGTTTGTTTTTCTACACACGGATTCACTTTTTTTCTGCATATGAGAAGGTAATAAGACCTTGAAGCTCATTGAAAAGGACCTCGATGCTCAATCTTAAAAACTTAGTAAATATAATAAAATCTTAAAGATTCAATACATGCGAAAAAAATAAACGTTCTAAAGAGATCGAATCCTGAATTTTCTATGAGAGTAATAAGAAGTCGATCTCCAGTAAGGTATGGATGTTTTCTGCTGAGGAATTCGTCTTCCTCACAGATCTTATCCAGAGCGTATTATTTTGTTAGGTCACTGTGGTCAGCTTGGGAGGTAATTTATTTTCTTTTTAAATAACCGGAAGTGGCTCGCATCAAAACGTTCTTTATTTTTCGCCTAAGAAGTAAAAGGTAACCAGAAAAAGAAAAAACCGTTTTCACAAAAAATTATCAACATTATAGTTTAAATTAAAGCGAATAAATAATCCAGCTCTTCATATGGTCATAAACGTACACTTGACATAAACAAGGTCATAAACGTACACTTGACATGGATCAAGTCATAAACGTACACTTGACATGGATCAAATCATAAACATACACTTGACATGGATCAAGTCATACACGTACACTTGACATGGATCAAGTCATACACGTACACTTGACATGGATCAAGTCATACACGTGCACTTGACATGGACCAAGTCATACACGTACACTTGACATGGATCAAGTCATACACGTACACTTGACATGGATCAAGTCATACACGTACACTTAACATGGATCAAGTCATACACGTACACTTGACATGGATCAAGTCATAAACGTACACTTGACATGGATCAAGTCATAAACGTACACTTAACATGGATCAAGTCATACACGTACACTTGACATGGATCAAGTCATACACGTACACTTGACATGGATCAAGTCATAAACGTACACTTGACATGGATCAAGTCATAAACGTACATTTGACATGGATCAAGTCATAAACATACACTTGACATGGATCAAGTCATACACGTACACTTGACATGGATCAAGTCATACACGTACACTTGACATGGACCAAGTCATACACGTACACTTGACATGGACCAAGTCATACACGTACACTTGACATGGATCAAGTCATACACGTACACTTGACATGGATCAAGTCATACACATACACTTAACATGGATCAAGTCATAAACGTACACTTGACATGGATCAAGTCATACACGTACACTTAACATGGATCAAGTCATACACGTACACTTGACATGGATCAAGTGATCACGTGACACGAAGGTTGCCAGATCACTAATTTCTAAAAAAAATCGTTGCCAGATATTTTTTCTGAATTCTGTAATCAACCATAGTGTTCGGATACTTTTTTGAGCGACTGTACAGTATGTGTAAATTTTCGCATCTCTGAGGGAAGAAAGGCGATTTTTTTGTGTGTCCTTTCCTCATTCCGATTAGCTCATCTTTCCTTAAAACTTGTCTTTTCCAGAGTTGCAGTGGCTATCATCGATCGACTCGTTCAAAGAAGCAATAATTCTGCGGCTCCTCATGATAGCCACGAGCGGTGCTAATTACTCACCCCGGCGCCAAAGAAGAAAGAGCCGACCAACTGAGAGTGCTAATTGCACTATGATTAGAGGAAACACAATAGAATTATCTTATCCACTGAAAGCATTCCTCTATTTCCACAGTTTCTCCCTTGGGAATCAGCACTCCGAAGACTTACTCTTTCCTCTCATCCCTCCATCATCCTCCCCCCCCACATCCAGCAACACCTCCACGTGAACTATTTTACTCTCTTCCCCCTACCCATCTCTCCATCCTCCTTCATCTTCCCAGCATCACACTCCTTGTTGCTCTTCGGCCCCCGAAGCTTGTTAGTGGGAGCATTTAATTAAAACCAATCCCTGAAATTCCAGGAGAGTTGGAGCAAGCACAATACGAAAGGTGGCAGACAAACAGGAGAAGAGAGTGGACGTGCAGCAGATGAAGAGTTTGCATGCAAATCTGTCGTCAGAGTATGACACATTGCCTAAAGCTGCTAATTTGCGTTTTCTCGAGGCTTTCAGAGTGGAAACAAAGATCTGAGGCTAAAATCTTTTGCGGTTTTCCAGTCTCTTACTTCTCACTGCACCCGTTCTCTGCTCGCTGTCGCTATGAGGTAGCGGAAAGCAGCATTTTCAACTTGTCAGCTAATTAGTTGATTCCGATTCATGCTGAAATCGTAGGCAAATAAGGCAGATTTTCGCTTGTTCGTTGTCCATGTTTGCTTCTTTTGTAGTTCGACTCGTATCTTGTCTTTATTTCGAAATTCTTTTGCTCTTCAGCCGTCCCATGGCCGAGTGGTTAGCGCGCTTGGCTACTGATCTAAGGGACCTGGGTTCGAGCCCCGGGTAAGGCATGGATGTAGGTGTAGTTTTTCTGCTGAGGTCCTGCCATCCTCTCAGACCTTCTACTATGGCATATAAACTGACAGGCTCCTGTCAGACCTCTGTGGCAAGCAGCTGCTTGAGGGGGTATTTATTTATTTGCTCTTCACCGAGTCATCGCTCCACCATTAATATTGCGGATTACGCGCAATGTACACTGATATACCAAATATATTACAGAATTTCCATGTCATGTAAACATGACTGAAGATAAATTAAAGATCATAATCAAAATCTATTTAAATCTCGATTTTCAATAATATTCATTCAGTATTTAAAGAGTTATGGAAACCGGAATACTTGAAAATAAATTATTTTGTTCTATAAAAATCGTTTACTGTTGTCTAAAATTGAAATGATCATTACGCAAATTTCTAATTTTTTTATTAAATGGTTTTAAATAATGCTTGTTATTTAAGTTTGATTAATTCCTGAAGTCTTATGACGCATTACTGTTGTAAAATATTATTTTTGTGAAATGTATTTGTAGCAAAACAAAAACATATTAGCTGGTAACGAAAAATATACCACGGGTCGCAAAAAGGTACCAGCGGGTCGCAAAAGAGTACCAGCGTCGCAAGAACGTACCAACCAGTTGCAAAAAATGTACCAACCGGTCGCAAAAAAAATGTACCAACCGGTCGCAAAAAATGTACCAACCGGTCGCAAAAAAAATGTACCAACCGGTCGCAAAAAAAATGTACCAACCGGTCGCAAAAAATGTACCAACCGGTCGCAAAACATATACCAACCAGTCGCAAAAAATGTACCAATCGGTCGCAAAAAATAATACCAACCGGTCCCAAAAAAACAGTACCAGCCAGTCTTAAAAATATACCAATGGTCGTAAAAAAAAAAGTACCATCGGGTCATGGACTATTAGATCTCAACATCATTTGTGTAAATACTGTAAACATTGATGCTCACTGAGTTGGCTTCAAAGCCAATCAATATAAAACAACTGCGTGTAATATATATTTTACCTGTGAAAGAATGTAAATTATCAATAATATTCAACAGATAATAGCTTCATATACCCCCTCAAGCAGCTGCTTGCCACAGAGGTCTGACAGGAGCCTGTCAGTTTATATGTCATAGTAGAAGATCTGAGAGGATGGCAGGACCTCAGCAGAAAAACGACACAAACAGCCATGCCTTATCCGGGGCTCGAACCCAGGTCCCTTAAATCAGTAGCCAAGCGCGCTAACCACTCGGCCATGGGACGGCTTAGCTTCAAGACAAACCATTTTTACAAATCATTTTGTATCGCTGCATTTACTCAATTATTTTCACCACTATCGTTTATATTTTTCAGTCTCTAGCGTAACGGCCATTTCCCTTATTTTTTTTTATTTCCTGCTGGGCATTGTTGTGCAATTGATGACGTACTATCAGTCAGTAGTCCGCTTAGAATGGAAATTACTTGACACAATGGTGTAAGGAAGGGCTATCATCATGGAATGATTCACTTAAGGCTTTTAGGAAGAACCAACCATTACTGATCGCTCATTTTTCATGTGTGTGTGTGTGAGGTTCCCGTTTTTTACGAGAATCTAGCCATTCCAACTCTGTTTATTGCCATGACCCTTATAAATCGAGCATGTAATTGTTTTCGAAAATAAACTATGATGCTACGTAGGGAAATAAGAATTAAAAATATTTGTTAGAAATGCGGAACGAAAGACCAGATTAATTATCACTTTTTTAAACCGTTTTATTCTTGAAAATATTCCCATTGATCAAGGATGTTGGAATACTTCTGCAGAGACTGATAGATGCGACTGCCCCCGAAACATCAGCTGTACAACGACACGGACGAGACGGACGGACGGACGGAGTTTAGTGACGTACGAGAAATTCGAATCGAAATAATAATATTCTGCATTTTTAAATTTGCACTACAACTTATTTATTTAAGAATGGTAGAGAACAATTTTTCTATTAAAGCTACTTAATTAATAAATTGTTTAAAAAAAGTACATTACTATGAGTTGTCCGGTGCCCGAGTGGCTACTAATCAAAGAGGGTTCGAGCCCCGGATAAGGCATGGATGGCTGTTGATAAGATAATAATAATGTCGATAAGGCATGGATTTCTGCTGAGGTCTCGCCTGCCTCACAGATCTCTATGGCAAAATAAACATACTGGCTCCTGTCTACTTTCTGTGGCAATCAGCTGTTTAAAGGCATATTTAATTTTAAATTATGAAATTTATATTACTATTGTTTGTAAATTAATAGTGTTAAATTATTTGCAGTTTCAGTTGGATTGTTTTACCTCTGAGCGCACTTTTTTTTTTTTGCACTCACTGGGCTAAACTGCTAGGTCACAAGGACCCAAGGGCTAAGATAAAGTTGGGGAAGGGGATTCACTGGAGAGCAGTTAGTAAACAGAGGGAAGCTTCCAGTCAAGACCACCCAGCGTGTTCTGTAATGTGCACAGAGTGGATTCTCCTGCACAAGAAACCACGGCTCTACGCCCCAACTCATAGACGGCCACCTTGACGTGGTGGGGGGTCTTCGGGCCCAGCAACCGGTCGAAGGCTTTGCTGACCGGACTGGGTCCCCGGTTGGACAGAGCCAAGACCAACCGAAGTCGAAGACATCGCTGACCGGTTTGGCGAGCCGGTTGGACGGTGTCAAGACCTCACATCAGGTGCTCCGTGGAGCAAGTTCAAGGGCACGGCTGAACGGATTTAGTCCCCTAGTAGGTACGAGCCCTTTCAAAGTCTGGGCCTCACTAAGAGTCTCCACCCCAGGTGCGAGCGAACTTGGATTTACATATCCTTGTTCATGGCTAACCGGGGAACAGATTAAATTTCAAGTTTCTACCGGTGGTTAGCTTTTCTTCTATAGGACTGCTGCCATGTGAAGTTGGGGATGAGATGCATCTATATGGTGTATTCTTGCCCCCGACTCTAGATAGTCACGGCTTTCCGTTAACTTGGTAGTGTCGTGAGACGGAACCGGGGATTGCCGTGGTTGCCGAACATCTGGCAACAAATAGTACATTGACATTCGAACCTGGGAACTACAGATTATGAGACGCGCTCTACGACTGAGCCAACCCCCGTCCCAAAAGATTCAACAATTTCTGTTGAAAAAATATAACTATTTATTATTATTATATAATGAACATTGAATGACGGAAAGATTCTCTTTCAAGCGCTCGAAATCTCATAGGGCTGATTAAAGGGGGGCGGGGGTGGCTCAGTCGGTAGCGCGCCAGGCTCGTAATCTGTAGTTCCCAGGTTCGAGTCCCAGCTGGGTCAGCGTTGAGATTTATCTCCGCAAAATTCCCCGCCCTGCCCACGGTCAGTAGGGGACACCGATGGGGTTGGAAAGGCCGCCGTTGGGACGTTAAGCCGTGGCCCCGTGTGTGGGAGATCCATACCCTGTGCACGTTAAAGAACACGCTGGATGGCCTTGACGGGAGGCTACCATCTGTCTCCCAACAGCTGTTCCAGTGGGTCCCCTCCCCCAACCTTCTCTGAGCCTTCGGGGTCCATGTGACCTGGCCATTTAGCCCATGGTGTGCAAAAAAGTGCTGCTCAGAGGTAAAACAACCCAACTGATTAAAGCAGCCTTCAATTTATAATAGCTGAATATTTCCAGAAGCGATCAAGAACGTAAAGATAAAAAATACTTCACATAATGCACATTGTTGTTTAAATTGAATTATAAAATATCTTATTCTTAAGTACGAATATTTTACTCAATATTAAAAGCAAATCATTAAACGCCTTTTTTTTAAAAATAAATATTTCAATTTTATAATTTTACAAATAATTGGTGTTACGAAAAATGTCTGTGAAAATTCGCGGTTCCGTTCATTCGACAGAACTGAATTTAACCGATCATTGCAGAAGATTTCATCAGTCAGTTCCGTGCCATTTTATCATTAAAACCTGCCTCACGCCGAAAATGCTTTTCTTTCCAGGCCCGCAATCTTTTTGTATTATATCAAATTCCCAGAGGAGTGGGAGTGGCAGTTGATGCTAAAAAAATCAAAGTTGCACATCACAACTTGTGACAAAATAACAGGTTTCGATGTCAAAACGAAGGCCTAATTTGAACCTGCGAAATCTTCTTGAGTCCCTAAATTCGCGAGAATGTTTCAAGATCTTCAAATTGCTTCAAAGCATGCGAAATATCTATCACAGAAGTGGAATTTAACTTCAGTCATTTTGGGATGGGAAATGGGGTTTAATAGTCTCAAGTGAAATACAAGTGTGTGGGATTTAGTCTCACATCACGCTATGAGAAAATTTTTCTGAAAGGATTTCTTACTTTTTCGTGTAGAGGATGAGAAGCAAACTGACCCAATAGGTAGGTGAGATGATCGTCAGAAATTCTAGAGCAGCGATACACGCACAATCTTCACACGTGCATTTTTCGTTGCTGTATCACGTCACTTCACAAACTGTTTCCAGAAGAAAGATACGATAATTAGTGGAACGGAAACTAGTTATCGTGATTTTATTTCTGGTTTCCAGTTTTTGAAAATATCTTTAGTTTCATGAAAAGTTTCGTGGAATTGGTATTATAATATCCTTAATTCATAATCAAGACTCATTTCATTTCATTTAATAGCAATGAAATTTTATATTTTAACTAAAATGTAGAGGAGTAGACACATATACAGAACGGCATGAATTTTTTCTTGTTATGTCAAAGACAATAAGACTACAAAGACCAACAAGTACCACAAAGTCTCAGAGCAGGTTAAGGAAAGGGACAGAAGAGGACATCTGTTAGGAGACAGGGAAGGAGACAGAAGAGGACATCGGGTAGGAGACAGGGAAGGAGACAGAAGAGGACATCGGTTAGGAGACGGGGAAGGAGACAGAAGAGGACATCCGCTAGGAGAAGGGAAGGAGACAGAAGAGGACATCCGCTAGGAGAAGGGAAGGAGACAGAAGAGGACATCCGCTAGGAGACAAGGAAGGAGACAGAAGAGGACATCTGTTAGGAGACAGGGAAGGAGACAGAAGAGGACATCTGTTAGGAGACAGGGAAGGAGACAGAAGAGGACATCTGTTAGGAGACAGGGAAGGAGACAGAAGAGGACATCTGTTAGGAGAAAGGAAAGGAGACAGAAGAGGACATCTGTTAGGAGACAGGGAAGGAGACAGAAGAGGACATCTGTTAGGAGAAAGGAAAGGAGACAGAAGAGGACATCTCTTAGGAGACGGAAGGAGACAGAAGAGGACATCTGTTAGGAGACAGGGAAGGAGACAGAAGGGGACATCTGTTAGGAGACAGGGAAGGAGACAGAAGAGGACATCTGTTAGGAGACAGGGAAGGAGACAGAAGGGGACATCTGTTAGGAGACAGGGAAGGAGACAGAAGGGGACATCTGTTAGGAGACAGGGAAAGAAACAGAAGAGGACATCTGTTAGGAGACAGGGAAGGAGACAGAAGAGGACATCTGTTAGGAGACAGGGAAGGAGACAGAAGAGGACATCTGTTAGGAGACAGGGAAGGAGACAGAAGAGGACATCTGTTAGGAGAAAGGAAAGGAGACAGAAGAGGACATCTCTTAGGAGACGGAAGGAGACAGAAGAGGACATCTGTTAGGAGACAGGGAAGGAGACAGAAGAGGACATCTGTTAGGAGACAGACGGTAGCCTCCAGTAAAGGACATCCAGTGTGTGTTCTTCAACATGCAAAGGGTATGTTTCTCCTGCACACTGGACCACGGCTTTACGTCCCATTCGACTGACGATGGCCTTTCCAAGCTCATCGTTGTCCTCTTATCTAATAGAGGATATAGACTCATTTAAATATCTCAGATAGTACCAGTGTTAGATACCCAATGCCTTCATCTCAATATTGCCAAAGGATTCATTTATCTGTAGTCTATTTCTCATATGTGATGTTGCACATAATCATTCAATTCATTTTATGTTTGAAATGCTATTTTATTTCTTAATTCTCCCAAATGGAATTATTGTAAGCAATATTTACTTTCACTTTATTGCTATTAAATTGACTGCAGATTAAGGGGCCTGGCAAGCTACCGAAAAAACCAACCCCCGCCCAATAAGTGAATGTCAAACAACGTTTAAGATTGTGAAAAAAATGCGTTATTACCTAACCTTGAAGAAAATATTTTCTACAATTCGTTAAACAATTACATTGTTACCTAAATTTACCCGATAATGGGAGGTAAACAATAATCCATGCAGCCAATGAAGACAGTCGTTCAAAAAAATATCCGAACACTATGGTTGATTACAGAATTCAGAAAAATATCTGGCAAAGTTTTTTTTTTAGAAATTAGTGATCTGCCAGATCACTAATTCCTAAAAACATCGTTGCCAGATATTTTTTCTGAATTCTGTAATCAACCATAGTGTTCGGATATTTTTTTGAGCGACTGTACATTCTCTTCACTGTAGAGAGAGGAATATATAATTTTATTAATATTCTAATAACTACATTCATAATACGACTTCCAATTGCATACGAAATCGTTTAAATCAAAAATGATTATGGATCTTGTTATGGTAAAAATGTGACTTTGATTCCTGAACACATCAAAGCAATGATAGGACACAGAATAAACATACATAACTAATCACTATCCTCTAAGTGCGAAAAATAATATTCCCAAGCAACATCACATAAACATAACCCTCTTTTCAATTTTGAATACGAAAGCTTACTTTTTCGGAATTCAAAGCGCCATAGTTTGACACAATGCAAAATGGGACATTAGGAGAAAATGGGATCCCATCGTCGCTGAGTATGATATCAGCTAATTCTTCAGAACCTCCTGAATATCTCAATTTCTTCCTTCTTTTATTATTCCTAGATTCCATTTCGTCTTTTATTATCATCGTACGTGTCCAGAGTTTATTTCAGGCATTCAGGAATTTTCCCTAAGCTTCACAAACATTTCTTTCTTCTTCAACAGGAGTTTTTTTCGCAGGTAAAGAATACCGACAACTGTGAGCATTTCAGTAAGTAAAATCATAAACAAATGTTCTTTGAGAGTATCCCACCCCCAACTCATTTTTTTTTTCTTTCAGAAAAAGAAATCATCACGGAAATGTGATACTCGGCGTCGCTTTCGCTGCTCCTTACGGAAATCACCTGAATTGTTCCTGTTTGTTTGAACAAGAACGTCGTGAAAGATGGTGAATGTCTTCTTGCAAAACTGTTTCTATTGTATATCGTAATCTCCATAAAGTTTGTTTTTTTTGCCCCACATTTAAGAAAAGAATGACAAACATTTTATTTTTTCGCATTGGAATTTTTAATGAACTTTTTATCTGTTGCACTTCATTTTTTTGTATTTATTCATAAAACACAAACAAACCCGGAGTACAGTCGCTCAAAAAAATTTCCGAACACTATAGTTGATTACAGAATTCAGAAAAAGTATGTGACAACGATTTTTTTAGAAATTAGTGAATTGGAAACCTTTGTGTACAATGCACAAAGGTTTCCAGATCATTAATTTCTAAGAAAATCGTTGCCACATACTTTTTCTGAATTCTGTAATCAGCCATAGTGTTCGGATATTTTTTTGAGTGACTGCACCGCCTACGAGACCATCGATATTTATTTCCGCAAAACTTCTCACCGTACCCTTGGTCAGTAGGGGACACCGATAGGCTAGTAAATGCAGGGGACGTTAAGCAGTGGCCCCATGTGCGGGAGAGTCATACCCTGTGCACGTTAAGCCGTGACCCCATATGCGGGAGAGTCATACCCTGTGCACGTTAAGCCGTGGCCCCATGTGCGGGAGAGTCATACCCTGTGCACGTTAAGCCGTGGCCCCATGTGCGGGAGAGTCATACCCTGTGCACGTTAAGCCGTGATCCCATGTGCGGGAGAGTCATACCCTGTGCACGTTAAAGAATGCCATCTGTCTCCCAACAGCTGTCCAGTGGGTCCTCTCCCCAACCTTCTCTGAGCCCTCGGGATCCTTGTGACCTGGCCATTTCACCCGTTGTGTGAAAAAAAATGTATCGCTCAGAGGCAAAACAATCCAACCCGAACAAAATCGATCTAAAAAAAAAACAAAGAATAAAAAACAACCTCATGATTGCAGCCCCAATACCCAGAACATATCAAAAAATATCCATAATATATCCAGTTGCGCATTAAAAGACCAGGAATATTACAAAACTGGACCTTGGATATCTTCTAGATATTTTCTGGATATTATAGTTTTGTGGATTTAAGCTTCCCTTATAGAAACGTAATACATATTATGGACGTAAATAAATTGATTAGAATGATTGGAAAAATTGTTTATAGCGAATATTTAAAGTGTGTGAGTCCCTGGAATACTGAAATGATTGTCGTTTTCGAAAAGGACAAAGAAGCCTCAATTCTAAATCGAGATCGATTGTTGCGTCTTCTCCTCTCGCATGGGGTTCGCATGGTATACACACCATTATAGGAATTTTAAAATGGTCGAGTTGTGCTTAAATATTTCCTATAACTTTATATTTTATGGAGAATCTGTGTAACGCGCTTTTTTTACCACCAAGGTTAGGTCAAAGGTTACAAAATTCATACCCAAATTTACTGTTATTAACAGAAATTTCAAATATGTAGACAACTGCTTAATATTATGTAAAATTAATCGTTTTACAAATCGAATAATATATTATTATACACACCAAAGAGCCAAAACATTATGACCAGCGCGTCTTTAGGTCAATCGAAGCAACTTCAGGTAAACGACGGCGCGTGTGAAGGTCATGAAACTATATAAATAATACCTGATACTGATCTCTGTTATTCTTGTTCTTAGGAAAGGCAGCGGACTTAAGTGAGTTTGACAAAGGCCAAATTGTAATGGCCAGACGACTGGGTCAGAGCATCTGCGAGACGGCAAGGCTTGTGCTCACGGTCAACCGTGTTTAGTACCTTCAAAAAGTGGCGCGAGGAGGGAAAAACTACGAACCACCGTCAAGGTATGGGCCGAAAACGGCTCATCGATGTGGGGCGGGGGTGGCTCAGTCAGTAGCGCGCCAGGCTCGTAATCTGTAGTTCCCAGGTTCGAGTCCCAGCTGGGTCAGCGTTTAGATTTATCTCCGCAAAATTCCCCGCCTTTCCCACGGTCAGTAAGGGACACCGATGGGCTTGGAAAGGCCGCCGTCCGTCGGATGGGACGTTTAGCCGTGGCCCGTGTGCGGGAGAGCCATACCCTGTGCACGTTAAAGAACATGCTGGATGGCCTGGACGGGAGGCTACCATCTGTCTCCCAACAGCTGTTCCAGTGGGTCCCCTCCCCCAATCTTCTTTGAGCCTTCGGGGTCCATGTGACCTGGCCATTTAGCCCATGGTGTGCAAAAAAGTGCCGCTCAGAGGTAAAACAACCCAACAACAACTCATCGATGCTAGAGGTGAGCGAAAGCTATCCCGTATTGTACGAACCAACAGAAGGAACACTATAGCGCAACTCGCCCGTAATTTGAATGCTAGTGACGAGAGTAATGTGTTATACAATACACAGTACATCAAACCCTGCTGAAAATGGGGCTCCATAACCGCAGCCCCTCCGAGGGTACATGCTAACCTTGGTTCGCCGCTGAAAGCGCCTACAATGAGCACAGGAGCATCAAAACTGGACCTTGAATATTTATAAGAAGGTCGTCTGGTCCGATGAATCTCGTTTCCTGTTGCACCATGTGGACGTCCGGATGCGTGTGCGTCGTTTACCTAGGGAAATGTTGGCACCAGGATGCACAGTGGAACGAAACCAAGCTGGTGGAGGAAGTGTAATGCTTTGGGCAATATTCTGCTCTTAAACTTTGGGTCCAGTCATTCATGTATAGGAAACTATGACGTCTACCACCTACCTAAACATCATTGCAGACCAGGTACATCCTTTCATGGCAACGGTATTACCCTCTAGTAGTGCCTTCTTTCAGCAGTATAATGCGTCATGCCGCATTGCCCGGATTGTTCGAGAATAATTCGGGAATCACGAGGAAGACTTCTAGTGGTATTTGAAGATCTGGCCTCCAAATTCCCCAGACATCAATCCAATCGAGCATCTGTGGTTTGTGTTGGAACAGCATATCCGATCTGCGGCCGTTCAACCACGTAACATACAAGAGTTGGGTTGTTTTACCTCTGAGCGGCACTTTTTTGCACACCATGGGCTAAATGGCCAGGTCACATGGACCCCGAAGGCTCAGAGAATGTTGGGGGAGCGGACCCACTGGAACAGCTGTTGGGAGATAGATGGTAGCCTCCCGTCAAGACCATCCAGCGTGTTCTTTAACGTGCACAGGGTATGGCTCTCCCGCACACGGGGTCACGGCTTAACATCCCATCCGACGGACGGCGGCCTTTCCAAGCCAATCGGTGTCCCCTACTGACCGTGGGCAGGGCGGGGAATTTTTGCGGAGATAAATCTCAACGCTGACCCAGCTGGGACTCGAACCTGAGAACTACAGATTACGAGCCTGACGCGCTACCGACTGAGCCACCCCCGCCCCCGTAACATACAAGAGTTAAAGGATCTGTTGGTATTGTGTTGGTACCAGATATCACAAGACATCTTTAGAAATCTTGTAGAGTCCATACCTCGCCAGGTAAGAACTGTTTTGGCGGCATGTGTAGGACCAACATCATATTAAGCAGGTGGCCATAATGTTTTGGCTCTTCGATGTAAATCATTTTAATATGTAAGTTCGGTAATCTAGTATTAGGTCTCAGCCTCTCTGTAAGCATGTGCTACATCTGCAGATTCGATGTAATTCAACTCATCTTACTCTCTAAGACATTATCTAGTTCAATTAATCTTACTTGTTATTACCCAGTTCAATTAATCTTACTCGTCATATCTAGCTCATCACATTTTACGCGTAAAAACACTGTTTCATTGCCTACTTCAGCTCAGCCAACATATTCAGACGTTTCACTAGTTAAGCGCATCCCATTTATTAAAACAAGTTAACTATAAAAGCTAGTTAACTTGACATCATAAGTGACTTTCTAATGCAGCTCATCTAACACTTCAACGCCTTGCCGAGTACAACTCGTCTGATACATCAAGTCACTATCCAGTGGCAGTTCATATAATACATCGAGGCACTAAATACTGGGGGCGGGGGGGGGGGCTCAGTCTTTAGCGCGCCAGGCTCGTAATCTGTAGTTCCCCGGTTCGAGTCCCAGCTGGGGCAGCGTTGAGATTTATCTCCGCAAAATTCCCCGCCCTGCCCACGGACAGTAGCTGACGATACCGATAGCACGACAAGCACCGATGGGCTTGGAAAGGCCGCCGTCCGTCGATGGGACATTAAGCCGTGGCTCCGTGTGCGGGAGAGACATACCCTGTCACGTTAAAAAACACGCTGGATGGCCTTGACGGGGGGCTACCATCTGTCTCCCAACAGCTGTTCCAGTGGGTCCCCTCCCCCAACCTTCTCTGAGCCTTCGGGGTCCATGTGACCTGGCCATTTAGCCCATGGTGTGCAAAAAAGTGCCGCTCAGAGGTAAAACAACCCAACCCAACCCACAAAATACTGGCAACTCTGACTCATCAACTTACTGTGTAGCGCAGCTCAATTGATACAACAGAGCACTGCCTAGTCCAATTTATTTGAAATAACAAAGGCACAGCTATTGTCTTAGTATTTCACTTGTATCACACAGCAGAGGCTATAATCTAACACAGGGGTTATCAACGTGGGGTACGCGGTAAAATTTTTTGGGGTACGCCGTGAGAGCTCAAAGGTCGCTAGATCTAGTAACAAAGTCGCTAAGTTGGCATTATTATACTATAACCATTGTTTTATCTATATATAAGGGGAACGACAGTTACATACACATTTCCAGGGGTATGTGAAGCATAAAAGGTTGAGAACCACTGGTCTAACAAATAACAACCATTTTCTTCAAATTCTTGAGAAATAAATCTTTGGGGGAAATGTTATTTCTGAATGTTTAGAAATTGGTATGAGAAAAAGAGAACTTTCAAATTTAGATGAAACAGAACAATTAGGGAATACAGCTTTTTTTCCGTTAAAAATGCTTCAAAGAAATGTTAACTTTTTCGACAATTATTTCTAGAATCTACCCTGCTGCGACAGACTGATTTTTAACTTGCCAGAGTAACAGAAAAGAAATCTCTTGCGAAGTGTTAATTAGAAATACAAAACAAGTAATAAAACACGAAACTAATTAAAAAGGAATTAAGTTTTCTGTTTCAAAGAAACCATTTTCCATCTCTTTCTACTCAAATTAAAAAAACGTGAACTTCCAAAAAAATTTAGTCATCGTCTTAAAACATTTTAAGAAACAAAATAACAAAAAACACAAGTAAAAAACAAAAATTTACATTTCCCACTGTGCGAAAAATTCTAGTTGCTCTTGTTCTTTATGTGGCTCTTGATATTCTGCCTTAGTCCCATCTGCTACTCACTCAGTCAGCCTTCTACCATTTTCACTTTCATCATATAAATTACGATACGGAAGTAAAAAAGAAACCCCAAAATATATAGCCTCAAATGTCGAAGGTCTTTGGATAGCAATCCCCATTCCGGAAACGGGAAAAGACACAATATTATACAGACAAATAAATCACAACTGTCTTGTTGGGTTATCACGGAATCAGCCTTCATGCCGGTAAACATTTATTACCCCTTTTGACCTCTACACCGACCGAACATTAATCCCTCGTTCAGCAGATGAACATCCGCACGGCAAACTCAAATATGATCCTTCTTTTCCTCCCAACATCATTTCTCTATGTGGATCGCTCTCAGCATCACATGCTCTTCATCCTCCTTGGACTTTCTCAGCTTGTTCGCACACATCTCGTTCGGCATGCGATCTTTAAGCTCAGTGTTTTTTCTCTCTGTGTGTGTGGGATTTTATATACATCATAATCATCATCATCAGGGTTTTAGAGATCTCATCCCATTCTGTTGTAGAAAGGCTTCTGTGACCAGTCTTTAATATCAGTCAGCTCTCTCTAAATAATTTAACACGAATAGGTTCGGCGTTGGGAGATATGAAGAGAGTTAATGAACACTGCTCGTCTCTCCCCGATTGTATTGCTCTCGAGAGAGAGCTGACTCATGGATGTGCAGTGGCGCTTAACGGAAAGGGAAAGTGCGATAAACGAAAAAGATTCCCTGCCAGAACTCCGTAATGCTGCTAACTAAGCAAATTACTATTTATCAAATATATGTATATAATTTAAAGCTCACAATGAGCAGTTTGTTGCTAAAGCATTAAAGTAAATTGCGCATTAAAAGACCAGGATTCTAATACCCAGGATTGTTTATTATTCGTAACGAGAATGCATTAGATTTTTTTAAAAGGATTCTGGAATGGAGTTTCAAATATGAAAAGTTATGAGGTGGATTAGTTTAATACAAGTATTGTTAGTACAGAGAAGAATTGGGATCTGATGTGTGTAACTAAAACAGTCTTTATTCATAAAATATGTCGGTAGTAGAACATTTATGATGGAGTAGGGGATTATCTTTGATGAGTCCTACAACTTGTAACGATCAGAGGGAAGTTATGGGACAGATTGTCAGGCTTCTTTTAGATTGAGTTGTATTATGATTGAGTTGTACTATGAGCAGCTGTAACGGTTTCTGGCTACGGTGGGTAAAGAATGTATTGGATAGTAATCGTAAACTGATCTGGATGATTGGATCTTTAAAGCAGTTGATTAGGTCTTTATTTTTTCAGTGTTTCACACCTCCAGGAGTTCCTAGGACTTTCACCACTTTGGCAATAATGAATCATTTTCTGTGCAGAATTGACGATGACTTGATTCTGTTTAGCTAGAATATAAATGTGCTAAGATAAAATATCTTCGAGAAATAATAATGAGAAAAGCATAAAATTTATTCAAGATTAGGTGGCTGTAGTATTAGTGAGTGTTCTTAGTTTTCTTAAACGAAAGCATCTGTCAGTCTTAAGGCTTGAGAGGAGGTTATCAAGGCCTCAGATATGATGATGATGTGGAAGAGAAATAAGTTAAAAGACATCAAAAATGATGAATGGTGATGTACAAGAGAAGAAATAGGTATATGTTAGAAATGATGGCAGAGACAAGAAGAGGCAAGAATAAAATATCGTAGTTAATATTGAAGAGAAAGAGTAAAAGAATGACGTCAGAGGTGATGACTCTGAAGAAGAGAAGACATCGGAAAAATGACGTATAAGAATATGAAATATTGCAGAGGATGATGTAGAAAGAAAGAGCTAAGCAGATGATGTTGAGGATGATTACGTAAAATGCGAGAAATTAACAGAAGGCTTTAGAGATGATGATATAAAATGGGAGGATTAAGATGCCAGAGATAGTGACGTAGAGAAAATGTAAATAGAAGACGTCAAATATAATGCAGAACAGAAATAAGCGGAAGACATTCGAGGTAATGCAGAAGAGAAGTAAATATATAACATTAAAAGTGATGTCGCAGAAGGAAAGATATCAGAAATAATGACTTATAAGAGTAAGAAACATTAGAAATGATGATGTGCAACATTAGAAATAGGCAGAAGATGGCGAGGATGATTGGTAAAAATGAGAGAAATGGGTAGAAGACTTCAGGGGTTATGACATAAAATGGGAGAAGTTAAGTAGATGTCAAAAAAGATGATGCAAAGAGAAGGTAAGTAGCAGAGTCAAAGATGATACAGAACAGAAATAAATAGAAGACTCCAGAGATGACGTAGAATAGACGAAAAGAATATCAAAGATGGTGTAGAATGGGATTAAGTAGAAGACGCCAGGGATTATGAGGAAATCAGGGAGAACTAAGTACCATGGGTTGGTTTATTTACCTCTGAGCGGCCCTTTTTTGCCCACCATGGGCTAAATGGCCAGGTCACATGAACCCCGAAGGCTCAGAGAAGGTTGGGGGAAGGGACCCACTGAGAACAGCTGTTGGGAGACAGATGGTAGCATCACGTCAAGGCCATCCAGCGAGTTCTTTAACGTGCATAGGGTATGGCTCTCCCGCACACGGGGCCACGGCTGAAAGTCCCATCCGACGGACGACGGCCTTTCCAAGCCCATCGGTGTCCCCTACTGACCATGGGCAGGGCGGGGAATTTTGCGGAGATAAATCTCAACGCTGACCCAGCTGGGAATCGAACCTGGGAACTACAGATTACGAGCCTGGCGCGCTACCGACTGAGCCACCCCCGCCCCCTAAGTACCATGAGTATAGAATTCTAAATGTGAGATGGGATTTAATGTAGTAGCAGGCGTATGACGAAATTGTAGACGCAATCGTTGAGTTGTTGTATCAGAAAACAAAGTAAGCAAAAAAAAAAGGTTTCAAATTTATAATTATTCGGTATTTATTGCAATCTACATTTTCCCCACAATCAAAATTTGAAAAATGCCACTATTTTCCAAGTCAATTGCTCTACTTTTTTCAATTTTATGAATAAACCCATTGTGGGAAGTCAAATAATTACAGTACAGCTGAAATGATTTTTTATGGGAAAATGAAAACGAATAAATGTTAAAGTTGATGACAAATAAAGTTTTAATTTAACCAGTGCCAAAACTTTCTTGTGTAAAGTTTTGAGAGTTATTCACTGAATTCTGCAAAACCTCATCTACATTTCTAGTTGGTTGTGTGCATGCCCTAACTGTCCTAAAATTTACTTGAATAGAATCATATATACTGTTACAAAAAAGTAACAGGAAACTTCCATGTTGCGTGAATCGAAAGCCATATTCAAGACTCCCTAACTTTTAAAATGAGCTTTTTGGGGGAAAATGTCACTAAAGATAAATTGATATCACTCAAATCTGCTTAAATCTTCTCAATATCACAGCAATATTTGCGTAATATTTCCAGAATTATAGCAGCTAGGACATTTAACAGCAGACGCCGCTGTCACAATGTTCCTTAACATCCCCCCCACACACACACACTCACCCACCCAAAATTCATTAAAACTGGACAAAATTGTTATACAAACTTCAAATATTTCATTTATCTTAGTAAGCGATTTTTTACAACGTTTTTTTATCATTTGAAGTAAAATTTCCTTAAGTAGGAAAATTGACTTTAGAAAATTACAGTTAAAAGTTTCAGCTTTCATAATCCTTCAAATGTTACACGAATATCGCATAAAAATATATATTTAGAGAGCGTTCAGAGAGATCTTCAATTTATTTCTAGTAGCACTTTTTCATAAAATACTTATTTCCAAAGTTAGGGCGCTTTGAATGTGGTTCTCCATTCATATATCGTGGAAGTGTCTGATTACGTTTTGTAATATTGTGTATAGTTTAATAAACAGTAGCCGTCCCGTGGCCGAGTGGTTAGCACGCTTGGCTACTGATCTACGGAACCTGGGTTCGAGCCCTGGGTAAGTTATGGATGTGTGTGCTGTTTTTCTGCTGAGGTCCCGCCTTCCTCACAGACCTTCTACTCTGGCATATAAACTGACAGGCTCCTGTCAGACCTCAATGGCAAGCAGCTGCTTGAGGGGGTATTTATTTATTATTATTTTTATTTTATTTCAGTAACCCTTCCTAAGCGGGATTTGTATCTAATGAAAACTAACCAGATTGAAAATATCATATATGGTCCTTTATTAGTATTTCTGGTTCTCCGCCAATAACTTATTAATGCTATCAGAAAAAGATGTATTCAACTGTAGATCTACAGAGTAAAGAATAATTTCATTACATATGTCCTGTAAGTAATAGTGAAGAACTTATATATATTTTTTAAATTTGCATATGATGCCTCCTGCGTCGACGCTATCACGAACATTTTGAATTACAGATATTTCATTAAAAATTCCCCAGTCGTAACAGGAGAATTATTAATGAAATGCACAATCAATGATCAGATCATATTCCACACGTGAAAGGTTTACTTGTCTACTTCCACTATCCACAAAATATTGCATAACCCTCATATATTTGCGGCTAAAGTGCATTTGGTCTCTCTTACATCGAAACATGCACCAAACTGGAATAAATTTAAAAAGATAAACTGCAAAAGGAAGCCACATAATTTAAATTATAAAGTGGCGTTCCATTTAGATGATGAAAGTCAATTAGTTAAATTATTCATGCAACCCGAGCGATGGCGATATGCCATACTCCGACGCATCTACATCTGCTACTCGTAAAACATTCACATATTAATAAATAATTAACTGAATCTTCCAGCGATGCAACAATTAAATTCGCAGAGCAACAGAGAGCACGGATGCTGCTGCGTGAGGAAGAGTGCAGATAGTGCTCGATTGCACAGAAGAGGGTGCCAACGGATCCATGCCACGCGATGTTGTCCGTTCGCTGCGAAAGGTGTTCCCACACACACGACGTCGATTACTAATTACTTATTCCTAGTATTGCTGACAGAGTTTCACATTCTTCAGTGATTGGAAGTACCCTAAGTGATGAAAGCTTCTCTGTCTGGCATTGATCGTGTTTGACTCCAGACGTTGTTGTCTTCGGAATGAAATTAGGAGATAATTGAAAACAGGACCGCAGATTGCATTTTGATTGTATCTCAGAATGGTATTGATGTGGAATGAGAAATCGAGAAAATATATAACCAGCGCTAATAAAATAAAACGTTGTTGAGTTGTTTGTTGAGCGGTAGTTTTGTGCTACACAATCGCTAAATTGCTATGTAAAAAGAGCTCCTAAAATCTCAAGAACTGGCAAAAGAAGAGGATGCATTGAACAGCTGTTGAGGGACAGGCAGAAAGTTCCCGTTAAGTCTGTCAAGCGTCTTCTTTAACGTGACAGAATATGACTGTATAAGATCCTATCTGTATAATCTGTATAAGATCCTATCCCGACGTACGTCGGCCTTTTCAAACCAATCCGTTTCCTCTATCTCATTAAAGACAGAACGGGAATAAGCGGCGAAAATCTCAACTCAAGCACAATAGGGTTGGAGCTGTTTTACACTCTGAGTGACAACACTTTTTTGCACACCATGGGCTAAATGACCAGGTCACATGGATCCCGAAGGCTCAGAGAAGTTTGGGGGAGGGGGACCCACTGGAACAGCTGTTGGGAGACAGATGGCAGTCTCCCGTCAAGGCCATCCAGCGTGTTCTTTAACGTGCACATGGTATGGCTCTCCCGCACACGGGGCCACGGCTTAACGTCCCATCCGACTGACGGCGGCTTTTCCAAGCCCATCGGTGTACCCTACTGACCATGGGCAGGGTGGGAAATTTTGAGGAGATAAATCTCAACGGTGACCCAGCTGGGACCCGAACCTGAGAAATACAGATTACGAGCCTGGCGCCCTACCGACTGAGCCACCCCCGCCCCAAGCACAATAGGGTGAGATTATGTTGTTTTACCTCAGAGAGGCACTTTTTTATACACGATGGGCAAAATGGCCAGGGCACAAGGACCACGAAGTTTCAGAGAAGATTGGAGAAGGGGACCCACTGCACAGCTGTTAGGAGACAGATAGCAACCTCCTGTAAAGACCATTCAGCGTGTTCTTTGACGTGCACAAGGTATGACTCTCCTGCACACGGGGACCACGGCTTAACGTCTCCATCCGACGGACGACGACCTGTCCAAGTTTTTTCAGGTTTCTGAGGGCAGGGCGAGGAGTTTTTGCGAAAATAAATCTTATCGCTGGTCCAGTTGGGACTGGAACCTTGGAATTGCCGATTACAAGCCCGGCGCGCCAACAACTGAACCACCCACTCCCAGAATTTTTTGGGTTTTTGCGATCTGGCCATTTAGCCCATTTTGTGCAGCAAATCATGATCATTTAGGAAAGCTAGTAATGCTTCCATAAATTCTTGAAAATCACAAACCGACAAATGTCAAGCGAAAAGCAATATAATGATGATAGGTAAACATGGGAAACTGACGCCCCCTTGGCCATCTTCTCTCCCTAGATTTGGCCCTGCTTCTATAGTTGTATTTTAATGTACTTATTAAAACCTAATGAAAATAATTTTGTTAAAACTCGATTTGCAAAAATTATTAGAACAATTGGAATAACGCAAAATCATTTTTTTTCATCTTCTGAAACAAAATAAGAAAAGTATAAATCGAATGCATTTTATTATTGCAATAAGATTTCACGGTTTTTCGTTCCGATTGTCGAGTAGGTAGCGTACTTGGCTTCTATTTAAAGAGATCTATGCACCAATCACCTGTGATGCATAGAACCGGCCAGGCCTATCACCTAATGTCCGACCCCGCCTTCTCGTGGCACAGGCCGTTAGTACCTTTCAAAAGAGATACTCTCTTGTGGAAGTGAACGGAAGCGGAGGGCTGCCAGATTAGTGTGGCCTACTGATCTGGACAACTATGGCTACTTTTCATTTTTTTTTCTACCCTGCTGAGGAATGGTCAACCACACAGGGTCCTGGTGCTGACCAGATGGATTGGATTAAGGCCTGAGCCTGATTATGGATCCTGAATTTGCTGCACTGGTGGGCTTCTGTGGAGGGAAAATCTTCCGCTGTGTTTTCTGTTTGTCTGTGGGTTGACAGCCCCAAGTGATTAGATTCACAGGATATGTTTATCAGCTGGTGGATAATCCTGAGCAGAGGCCATCGCAGGCACCTGAACTTTTGCTTCTATGGGCATCGTCAAATTTTACATTGGAGGAAATCTTCCAGTGTAGATGGCTTCAGCCTTTAGTGGTAGGGGAACGGGTCTTTGCCCCATTCCTGCTATTAGGGGGCTGTTTGATATTGTCGGCATTCCCTCTCTCAATAAGCATAGTTTCTTAAACATCCCAACCATTTTCTCTCCATAGGTAGTTTGAATGTGAGGACTCTTTACAGAGCTTATTCTCTTGATATCCTCACACAAGAAATCCACCGTTATAATTTAGATATTCTAGGCTTGCAAGAGACCATATGGACAGATAAAGGTCAGTTTCTTAAAAATAATCTTAAATTTCTCTTTTCAGGGAGGGAAGATAATATGCATCACCAAGGCATGGGTCTGCTTCTCATAAGACACACTAGTGATGCTCTTCTAGGATATGAGTGCATTAATAAAAGGTTTCTTACAGCAAAATTTCAGACAAGCATTAAAGACTTGAATGTTTTCTGCTGTTATACCCCCACTGAGGATGCTGATGAGAATGAGAAGGATAGGTTTTACGGACAACTTCAGGATATTTTGAATTCTGTCAAGAAATGAGATATTACCCTTGTTCTAGGTAACTTCAATTCCAACATTGGTATTGACTCTGACTTTTGGGAAGGGCTGATAGGCCCTTTTGGTATTGGAGCTGCAATGGCAATGTCACTTACAGGTAAGTAAACTTAATGGATTGAGAATAACTAACACTTATTACAAACACCGCGACATACATAAGTACACATGGTTTTCACCTGATGGGCTGCATAAGAATATGATTGTTATATATTAATTAATAGCAAATGGGCTAGTTCTGTTAGGAATACCAGGTCATATAGGGGAGCTGAAATTGGATCTGACCATTACTTTGTTAAAAGTGTCTTGCATCTTAAACTTAAGAAGGTTGTGCTAAGGTTAAAAAATTTACCTTCAATTCTGAAGCTCTGAAAAACCCATCTATAGCTAAAGCTTGCCATGACAGGTTACTTAGTCATTATGACAGTCATGGTTTGCTTACTACTGAACGTGAGGAAGAATGGGACCGTATTAAACAGGCTTTTTTGGAAACTAACAGTGCTCTTTTTGAAAGAAAGGAGCAGAGGAGGCAAAATTATTTGAGTGATAAGGCACTTGAGCTTATTTCAGAAAGAAACAACTTCAGGAATGTACTTAATCAATACCCCAGTAGTCCTAGTAGGAAGCATTGCAGAGAGATTAATAAACATATAAAGGATCAGTTAGCTGCTGATAAGAATCTTTGGCTTGATGACTTGGCTGACAAAGCTGAGGAAGCAGTTAGACAGCACAGCAGCAGAGAGCTGTACCAGATAGTTAATGTTTTGTGTGGTAGAAAGCAGACAGGTATACAGGAATTGAAGGATAAATAAGGTAATATTATAGAAGGTGAGGATTCTGTCATGTCTAAGTGAGCTGAGCATGTGTGCTCAGTGATGTTCTAAACCAGTGGTTCTCAACCTTTTATGCTTCATATACCCCTTGGAAATGTGTATGTAACTGGCGTACCCCTCGTATAGATAGATAAAACTATAGCATTAGTATGGGAATAAAATAAAACATATATATATATACACACATTAAATTTTGTATTCATAAATTACATATGTCGATAAACACAAAAAATGACATAAACAATTTAACAAATCTTATAAAATTCTAAACATTTTACCGGGTAATCAGCGAAATGGACTTGTTATTAGATCTAGCGACTTTTGAGCTCTCACGGCGTACCCCACAAAATTTTACCGCGTACCCCACGTTGAGAACCCCTATTCTAAACAATGTAGTTAGTCCTACTCCTATTGTTTGTAATGATGATAGATGTATTTCTTGCTTTCATTTTGACCCTATAACACAGTCTGAAGTTATTTTGGCTGTTTCTAAACTTAAACTACGTAAATCTCCAGGGATATATGAAATTGCTAATGAAATTCTTAGAGCTGGGAATGTTTCGATTACCACATGGATGACTGAAATTTTGAATATCTTTAATGATAAAGGCATGGTTTCTAAGGATTTTACCAGAGCTATTATTATCCCTATTTTCAAAAAAGGTGATCGCATTTCTTGTGATAACTATAGAGGTAATAGCCTACTTTCTGTTCCAGGTAAAGTTCTTTGCATGATTGTGCTCAATAGAATTAAGAATCTGGTCGACAGTCAGTTGCGTGATGAGCAATGTGGATTCAGAAGTGGTAGGGGATGTGTAAATCAGATAGTTTCACTCAGGCAGATTCTTGAGAAATATTTAGAATTTCAGACACCTCTTTGTTGATTTCAAAAAGGCTTTCGACTCTGTTGATAAGTTAGTTAAGGTGATGAAAGCTCTCTATAATAACACTGAGTCGTGTGTGAGAGTTGGTAAGGCTTGTAGCAATTGGTTTAGCATTACTTCTGGTGTTTAGCCCTTTTGGCAAATGATGTTGATGAGATGAACTCTTTCATTCGAGCTGTTGATGAGACTGGTAGTAGAGTAGGTTTGGTTATAAACAGAGAGAAAACTAAAGTGATGAAAATTGGTCAGTCAGGATGTGATTCAGTTAATCTGAATAGTTGCAGTCTTGAGCAGGTGTCACAGTTTAATTATCTTGGGAGCTATGTAACATGTACTGGTGATGTGTGGCATGAGATTAACAGATGAATAGGGATTGCTGCCGGGACTTTTAAGAATCTATGGAGAGTGTGGAGAAATAGGCGTATACACCTAAAGACTAAAATTAGACTGCATAATAGTTTGGTTCTTTCTAGGGTTAGTTATGGTAGTGAAACTTGGACGCTGTGTAAACAAGATAACAGGAAACTAGATGCTTTTGATTCTAGATGCTTACGTAGTATCTTGGGTATTAGGTGGTTCAACTTTGTAACTAATGATGAGGTTAGGCAAAGGAGTCGGCAACCTCCTTTGAGCAGCATATTGTGCAGAGAAAGACTCCGTTGGTTTGGCCACGCTGCCCGTATGGATAATTATAAATTAGCGAATAGGGTTATGAACAGTGTACCTAAAGACTTCAGAAAAAGGGAGAGACCTAGAATGCGGTGGACAGACAATGTCAAAGAGGACCTTGTTAAAGTTAGAATTGGTGTGCAGTGGCCGGATGCAGCAGATGTAGCTCAGGACAGATATGCATGAAGAACTAAATTACCCACTCTAGTTGGACCTCCGTAGCCCATAGCTGCTTGAGGATGTTGATGCTGATGATGTGGGCTCGAGCCGTGGATAATCCTGGTTGGCGCTTTCCTTGTGTTGTTCTGTAGCGTATCATATTCTCAGACCTCTGTGGTAAACAGCTGGTTGAAGATTCCTTCAATTACCATTATGTATTTAGGTTCAAATTTAAGATGTGATATACTAAAAGAGTTGAAAACTTTAAAAATGCTATTTTTGAAGGAAAAAAATTAAGTTTCTCGATAATATAGCCAATAAAAAACTAAATAAAAGAGAAATGAACTTTTAAAAATTTGTAACCAAAAATATCAAAACAGAAAGAAATTGATAATGCGAAAAGTAAACACGTAAAAATGATTAAAACTCATTTTTAATACTACTTGAAATTTAATGTAATAAATGCAAAGTTCCTCTTTCAAATCTTTTAAAATGCAAATAGTAATAACTTAAAGTTGGATGCTCCTTGTGTGGTATTAATTCTACAGTTAATCCTATTCCAGATATTTTGGAAATAAATATGAAAAACAAGATCAATGTTATTAATATTCTGATTATATTTCCTTTCCTAAAGAATTACAGCGACCAGACCTATTCGTCACTGACCACCCGATCGTCTTAAAAAGTTAAAAACTCATCTCCAGACATGCCTCCCACTTCTCGAAGCGTTAAATATGCGATCAGTCCTCTTCTGCGGGGGGGGGGGGGGGGGGGGGGGGGGGCTCAGTCGGTAGCGCGCCAGGCTCGTGATCTGTAGTTCCCAGGTTCGAGTCCCAGCTGGGTCAGCGTTGAGATTTATCTCCCCAAAAATTTCCCCGCCCTGCCCACGGTCAGTAGGGGACACCAATGGGCTTGAAATGGCCGCCGTCCGTCGGATGGGACGTTAAGCCGTGGCCCCGTGTGCGGGAGAGCCATACCCTGTGCACGGTAAAGAACACGCTGGATGGCCTTGACGGGAGGCTACCATCTGTCTCCCAACAGCTGTTCCAGTAGGTCCCCTCCCCCAACCTTCTCAGCCTTCGGGGTCCATGTGACCCGGCCATTTAGCCCATGGTGTGCAAAAAAGTGCCACTCAGAGGTCAAACAATCCAATCCTCTTCTGCGGTATTCTTCCATTGCATTTGCAACTCATCAATTTTATTGCTTGTAAACAGCAACGGAAACCGAAAAACCAGGCGGGTATTCGAATCATTGTTTCTAGCGGCATTACGGGCAGGGGTGGCTCAGTCGGTAGCGCGCCAGGCTCGTAATCTGTAGTTCCCAGGTTCGAGTCCCAGCTGGGTCAGCGTTGAGATTTATCTCCGCAAAAATTTCCCCGCCCTGCCCACGGTCAGTAGGGGACACCAATGGGCTTGAAAAAGCCGCCGTCCGTCGGATGGGACGTTAAGCCGTGGCCCCGTGTGCGGGAGAGCCATACCCTCTGCACGGTAAAGAACACGCGGGATGGCCTTGACGGGAGGCTACCATCTGTCTCCCAACAGCTGTTCCAGTGGGTCCCCTCCCCCAACCTTCTCTGAGCCTTCGGGGTCCATGTGACCTGGCCATTTAGCCCATGGTGTGCAAAAAAGTGCCGCTCAGAGGTAAAACAACCCAACCCAAAGCCTTCGGGGTCCTTGTGGCCTGGCCATTTAGCCCATGGTGTGCAAAAAAGTGCCGCTCAGAGGTCAAACAATCCAATCCTCTTCTGCGGTATTCTTCCATTGCATTTGCAACTCATCAATTTTGTTGCTTGTAAACAGCAACGGAAACCGAAAATCCAGGCTGGTATTCGAATTGTTGTTTCTAGCGGCATTCTAACCGCCAACCAAGGACACAACAAGAAACCAAAATAACTTTTTTTTTTCAAGCATAGCAGCTGCGTTAACCTGGTTAATCAACCTTGCCACATACATATGGCTGAATAAACTGCTCCAAATGTTGCATGCAGTATTCGCCTCGGCGCATGACGTAACACACGTCACCAGCTTAGCTCTCGCAGAATTATTATTGCGTTGTCAGCGCGAGCCACGAGATAATGGCGAAGCTCGAGGTTTCTGTTTTTCTTTACGCTCTGCGTTTTCGCCGCCGGTTTTGTTTGCTTCACGCCAGTTGGTGGCATATTTTACTAACCACACAGGCCTTTGAAATGTTCCTCTCTTTTTACAGGAATGTGTTTCCCAATACGGCTTTCCTCTGCGGAGTTTCCTCTGCAAATCTGAATCGTGGCGAAAAGTAAATGATGTGTAATAAATAGAGTAAAACCCGATGTAATAATAAGTACAATAATTAGGACAAAGCAATTATTTTGTTACAGAAAAAAGAGCAATTTATTTAACCTGGCATTTTTTTTAGCGTTTACTCTACGGAATGTCACGAACTGTAGTTATATCGAAGTTCTATACTGAATAGAATGAAAAGAACTGCATTTAAAAATAGGGAAGAATGCAAAAGGAAGAAATGAAAAAAAAAGATTAAATCTAAAATTTAATAAACTTTTTTGATTCAGATAGTCAAACAAAAAGAGTGTTTTAGTGACAACAACTAACAATTCATTCTTTTGAGAAAGTAAAAATAATTTAATGATTATTATAACTATTATTAACTATTATTTTAACATATGAAAAAATACTCATTCACTCCTTTCCCGAAAATTTAAGATCAGATCTGTTCAACAATTTTCTGCGTCTGGTTTTTCCCTCCTTTTCCACCATACAAAAAAGACGCAAATAAATGAAAACATAAATTTCAATATACATACACATGTCTCATTTATCAATCTATGGATTATTAATAATGGTCTCCCAGCTGTATCGTTCCTGTACCACTGTCTCAAGCTCATTATAAAAAGTGACAGTTACATCCTTTATTCCTAGTTTTATGTACGAGTGTGTTTGTTCTTTCCTCGCTGATCTTTTCTCCTGCCATCTCCCCCAGAATGCTCTCTGTGTTGATCTCTTCCATCTTAGTATATAGGGCGTTTCCAAAAGTTCTTATCAAATTTTGGGAACGTATTCTACTGAGCATAGTGATGAAAAACGTTCCTACGAACAATAGGCCAGAAACGCTTCCCTTCAGAGTTATAGCACATTTTGCCTGTGCAACTATAATAAAAAAATAAAATAAATACTCCCTCAAGCAGCTGCTTGCCACAGAGGTCTGACAGGAGCCTGTCAGTTTATATGCCACAGTAGGAGATCTGAGAGGATGGCAGGACCTCAGCAGAAAAACGACACACACACACATCCATGCCTAATCCGGGGCTCGAAAAGAAAGCCTAAAAGTTAAACAAGTTAATGAATTAAATAGTATTCATTCCAGTTATTACACCATACTATTGGTGATCGATGAGAACAATTATGTAAGTCCAGATCAGAACAAATGTTCGAAATGGCCTCCCTAAGCAGCAATCTGACTACTTCGTCTCATCGACTGTCGAACACGTTCGAAAAGTCATAGAGTGTTCCGGATTCTTTGATAACTATCCACAATCCGTTCATGGAGAGCTTGTTTATTAAGAACTGGGATAGTGTAAACATCAGCCTTAAGTATCTCCATAAGAAGAAATCCAATGCATTCAAATCGGGAGAGCGTGCAGGCCATGCAGTTGGTTCACCTCTACAAATCCAACGGGCAGGATTCTTGCGATTGAGATCATCCAGGATTGGTGGCATTTTGTCCAATATTTGCATACATCTATTATGCTCTCAGACATGCAAATGATGCAAAGTTCCCTAGCATCGTACCTCTCGACAGGTTTCCTTACTTGCATTCTCAAAATGTACTATAACTCGGAGGGGAAGCGTTTCTATCCCAATGTTCATAAGAACTTTTGTCATCACTATGCGTAGTAGTAAACGTTCCTAAAGTTTGAATAGACCTTTTGGAAACACTGTACAGTCGCTCAAAAAAGTATCCGAACACTATGGTTGCTTACAGAATTCAGAAAAAAATATCTGGCAACGATTTTTTTTCAGAAATTAGTGATCTGGCAACCTTCGTGTCACGTGACACGAAGGTTGCCAGATCACTAATTTCTGAAAAAAAATCGTTGCCAGATATTTTTTTCTGAATTCTGTAAGCAACCATAGTGTTCGGATACTTTTTTGAGCGACTGTACATCCAATAAGTCTGATAATCCTTTTTTGGTTATTCATTTTTTTTTTGTTATTTTTGATTTCTAGAAAACTTTTATCATCTTTCTCCATATCCATATTTCGAATGACTCAAGGTTTTTTTTTATTTTTGAAGCTCCAGTTGTCCACGTTTCACATACCCGTATTATCACACTCCAAACATGATATTTCGCAAACTGTTTTCTTAGTCTCAGGATGATTTTTTTTTTTAAGATTAATAGATGCTTTTGTTTATAAAAGCCTGTTTTGCTTGGTTTATTCGGAAATAAATATAAGAATGTAAATATCGTATAATTATACAAATTTCACTTCAGTTAAGCGCATAAATTAGAAATAAAAATAATGTTGTACGTAATATATACAACACTAAATAATACTAAATAGCGAGACATTTCCTGTGGAGAATATTTAACGCTCATTTTCAAAGAGAATGAGGGCGGGGGTGGCTCAGTCGGTAGCGCGCCAGGCTCGTAATCTGTAGTTCCCAGGTTCGAGTCCCAGCTGGGTCAGCGTTGAGATTTATCTCCGCAAAAATTCCCCGCCCTGCCCACGGTCAGTAGGGGACACCGATGGGCTTGGTAAAGGCCGCCGTCCGTCGGATGGGACGTTAAGCCATGGCCCCGTGTGCGGGAGAGCCATACCCTGTGCACGTTAAAGAACACGCTGGATGGCCTTGACGGGAGGCTACCATCTGTCTCCCAACAGCTGTTCCAGTGGGTCCCCTCCCCCAACCTTCTCTGAGCCTTCGGGGTCCATGTGACCTGGCCATTTAGCCCATGGTGTGCAAAAAAGTGCCGCTCAGAGGTAAAACAACCCAACAACAACCCAAAGAGAATGAAATTTGTCACCTTCCGTCTTTGAGCTCTCTAATGGTAGAAATTAGAACTAAGGAATGTTTTGGAAAAGTGAACAGGAATGTTATTAGTACCTATCCAACTAAAAAAGAATTTATATATATGTAGTTCTTAAAACAAAAAAGTTATTTTTGCATCCTTCAACACTAATGCCATCAACATGAGGGAAAAAACACCTTCGATTTGTAAAGTTGTTTTGCACGATTTTTCCAACATTAAAACTGGAAAACGAGTTCTCGTGTGATTAAAGAAAGGCACATTACATCTTGTATTTTTTTCGCCTAAACTTCGTTAATAATTAGGAAATATCTTGCATCTTAATCTAATAGAAATGCAAAATAATTAATTTCCTTGGACTTACAAAAAAATATATTCGATTGAGGATAGAAAATAAAACTATATCTTGCTCTTGGGAGACAGATGGTAGCCTCCCGTTAAGGCCATCCAGTGTGTTCTTTAGCGTGCACATGGTATGACTCTCCCCCACACGGTGCCACGGCTTAACATCCCATCCGATGGACGGCGGCCTTTCCAAGCCATCGGTGTCCCCTACTGACTTAATTTATTCAATGTCCTTGGATCCGCAAAAACGATTATGTCTTTGGATCCGCAAAAGCGTAAATTAAAGGAAAACCTTTTTTTCATGGAAAACTCGAAAATGTAAATTTTTTGTGGGGTGCCAAAAAAGACTAAAATTTAATTTCGCTTAGTGCGGTAAAAAAAGTAATTCCGCTTGGGGTGTCAAAAAATATTCTCTTTGCTTGGCAAAAGAGTAATTTTGGTTGGGACGTAAAAAATTAAATTTTTTGGGAAGACAAAGAGGAAATTTCCTTGGGGCGCCAAAATGTCTTGGGAGAAGCTGTATTCGAAAACCCTGTTTCAGGACAAATGCTGCTCATGAACGTTCTAGTTTCGGTAGGTCTTCAAATACTGAGCAAATATTTCTCAATACCGAGGCTTAAATCAGCTTATATATTAGTAAAAATATTCAATTCAGGAGTTTCATTT
Organism: Ryuthela nishihirai; assembly: GCA_038380435.1. Lineage (NCBI taxonomy): Eukaryota > Metazoa > Arthropoda > Arachnida > Araneae > Heptathelidae > Ryuthela > Ryuthela nishihirai. Next base: position 17,568,895 of record JAWZYU010000016.1, read on the forward strand.
TATTGCATACTTTTTTTTCAATAAAACGCTTATTTAGAAATCAGAAAAAGCTTTGAATTTGTCATCCCATTCCCGTAATACGGAAGGAACTATACATATATATAGAGTTTTGTCCATATATTGTATCTATACATATATATTGTTTTGTCCATATATTGTATCTATATGTATATATAGAGTTTTGCCCATATATTGTATCTATACATATATATATAGAGTTTTGTCCATATATTGTATCTATACATATATATAGAGTTTTGTCCATATATTGTATCTATACATATATATAGAGTTTTGTCCATATATTGTATCTATACATATATATATAGAGTTTTGTCCATATATTGTATCTATACATATATATAGAGTTTTGTCCATATATTGTATCTATACATATATATATAGAGTTTTGTCCATATATTGTATCTATACATATATATAGAGTTTTGTCCATATATTGTATCTATACATATATATAGAGTTTTGTCCATATATTGTGTCTTTCCATTTGAGGCTTAATAAAATCAGCTCTTTTTCCGTCCTCGCTATTTCTTTCACCTTCTGTCCTCCCTTCGTCAACTCTGGAACTTTCTCTTTCCAAGCAATGGCTGTAAAGAATAAAGCTTCGAATATGTGGCCATAATAGTTAAGCATCTGTCAAGCTATTTATTCAGTAAGCTGTTAGTTGGCTTCCGCAAGGAGAATATGCATAAACTAAGTAACCAAGTTGTGCACATCACCCCAAATTAAACTTAATTGCTGCACAAGTCTAGCTGAGCTTAACATATTCCCCGGAATTACGCCAGGAAGAATAATTTAATGAAGCTCCCAGGAAAATTGCCGCAGTGGCAGGAGCAAGACTAAGAATTCATTAATATTGGGAATCAATGAGTTCTCTTGTCAACACGGTCGCTTATAAAGCTCGTCCCAATTCTCCAGAGGAAGCATGTCTCACTAGTGAATAGTGTAAGTCTTATATTACCTCTGCGGTTTTTGAACTTTATGAATTATACCAGGAATGAATCATTAGGTACTTAAGAATATTTGCATCACTTTGTGTTTCTTTTTCATTCATCATAATGTCTAGTATCTCCTGTGGTAAACCTTAACGTGTTTGCATATATTTATGCCAACAAAAAGCTCTGCCCCGCTCTTGATGAACTGATTAACCGACTCCGCGGTATTCTCTGTTGTTTAAGCACTGGGTGAATTCTCGCCTTGCTTCAGAGACAAATTAATCTAATTTGAAGAGGAACGGAAAAGAGGTAGATACGTTGGATGACTTAATTTATTCAATGGGGAGAGTAACAGTGGCATTTACTTGCTCCAATCAGATACTGGAAATGAGAAGGGGGTGAAACTAGTTGGGAGCATTTAATTAATTCCTGCTTAGTGGCAAAAGACACCATCGAAGTTAAAGAATAGAATTGAGAATGTGTAGTCTCTTATTTCGTTCATTCTATCGATCTTTGTCTCACTCGCTCGTTCTCCAGGTTATGTGCTGGATAATACTTTCAGTATATACTTCCCGGTTAAAATATTACTTTCCCATGTCAGTGGAATCTAATTTCGAAGCTCTATAACTTCCTAACTATCACTTTCATGAAACAATATGGGTTGGGTTGTTTTACCTCTGAGCGGCACTTTTTTTGCACACAATGGGCTAAATGGCCAGGTCACAGGGATCCGGAAGGCTCAGAGTTGGGTTGGGTTGTTTTACCACTGAGCGGCAATTTTTTGCACACAATGGGCTAAATGGCCAGGTCATATGGACCCCGAAGGCTCAGAGAAGGTTGGGGGAGGGGACCCACTGGAACAGCTGTTGGGAGACAGATGGTAGCCTCCCGTCAAGGCCATCTAGCGTGTTCTTTAACGTGCAAAGGGTATGTCTCTCCCGCACACGGAGCCACGGCTTAACGTCCCATTAGACGGACGGCGGTCTTTCCAAGCCCATCGGTGTCCCCTACTGACCGTGGGCAGGGCGGGGAATTTTGCGGAGATAAATCTCAACGCTGACCCAGCTGGGACTCGAACCTGGGAACTACAGATTACGAGCCTGGCGCGCTACCGACTGAGCCACCCCCGCCCCAGGAAGGCTCAGAGAAATTGGGGGAGGGGACCCACTGGAACAGCTGTTGGGAGTCAGATGGTAGCCTCCCGTCAAGGCCATCCAGTGTGTTCTTTAGCGTGCACATGGTATGGCTCTCCCGCACACGGGGCCACGGCTTAACATCCCATCCGATGGACGGCGGCCTTTCCAAGCCATCGGTGTCCCCTACTGACTGTGGGCAGGGCAGAAAAAATATTTCTGAGGATAAATTAAAGATTATAATCAAATCTATTCAAATCTCGATTTTCAATAATATTCGTTCAGTGTTTAAAGAGCTATGGAAGCTAGAATATTTTACAATAATAATGCGTCATTAAGACTTTTCCTCAGAAATTAATTCGAATTTAAATAATAAGTATTGTTTTGGAGATCTATGCGAGAGTAGTGAACGTATGTAGAAGTTTGCGTAATGATTATTTCAATGTTAGACAATTATAAATGACTTATGAAACAATTTATTGCTATATAGGCCAGCATTCCCAACCATTTAAATACTGAAGAAATATTGCTGAAAATCGAGATTTAAACAAATTTAATTCTGATCTTTAAATTATCATCAATCACATTTTTCCATTAAATGCATATTTTAGGAGTTATAGATCTAAAAAGTTACATTCCCCTTCACATAACAGGGAAATTCTCTCATATTTGGGGGGCGGGGGTGGCTCAGTCGGTAGCGCGCCAGGCTCGTAATCTGTAGTTCCCAGGTTCGAGTCCCAGCTGGGTCAGCGTTGAGATTTATCTCCGCAAAAATTCCCCGCCCTGCCCACGGTCAGTAGGGGACACCGATGGGCTTGGAAAGGCCGCCGTCCGTCGGATGGGACGTTAAGCCGTGGCCCCGTGTGTGGGAGAGCCATACCCTGTGCACGTTAAAGAACACGCTGGATGGCCTTGACGGGAGGCTACCATCTGTCTCCCAACAGCTGTTCCAGTGGGTCCCCTCAGCCAACCTTCTCTGAGCCTTCGGGGTTCTTGTGACCTGGCCATTTAGCCCATGGTGTGCAAAAAAGTGCCGCTCAGAGGTAAAACAACCAACCAACCAACTCTCATATTTGGTAGGACGGTTTATATCTGAATATATCTCTACACGTTTCAATTTGCCTATGCATTTAAAAGCCTATGCATTCACTATTTATTATTACATATATTTGCAAATTTATGTGAATAACAAAGAACATACATTTCAGTTTTTGTTTTTCGAGTTTGCATTGAAGCGATATTTATAATCCAAGATCAATGGTTCCTCATCGTTAAAACAGTGAATATTAAATTTTATCATATAAAAACAGTGTAAATTGTAGTGCATTTTATTAACAAATTATAAATTAGATGAGTTTAACTCATATTTATATATTGAAAAGATATTCCATACGACTAATATTTTAGACACAACTTGATAGGTAGTTAGTTTCAATATGTGTAAATTTGCATAGACTCAACTGCAATGAGATTGCGCATTTGACGCATTGACGTTTCTTGTAGGTTATTGGTTGATTAAGCTTTCAAATACTTGGCAGTCACACAAAAAAGTTCGCAAATCAAAGATTATTCACTGATTCTTCAGCGATGACAAGAGATGGATAGCTCAATCAGTCATTGATCTATGAAAACTACCGAAGCATGAACTAAGCAGTTTCATTGCTTCAATTGCTTCCATGAACCTTCACATCTGTATAAATCCAGGAGAGCATCTTTGAGCTAGGATTCTATATCATATTCATAACAGATATACTGGAAATGCTTAACGCAGAATAAACATTGTTGCTGAGACTTTGTCTCTGGAAATGGTGGAAAAACAGCCGTATACATTTAAAGACTGAAACCAAGCTCCGAAACTGACTCCCTATTGAATATAACAGGATTCTTTTCATTTTCTTGTCACGTTTGGGGCGGGGATGGCTCAGTCGGTAGCGCGCCAGGCTCGTAATCTGTAGTTCCCAGGTTCGAGTCCCAGCTGGGTCAGCGTTGAGATTTATCTCCGCAAAATTTCCCCGCCCTGCCCACGGTCAGTAGGGGACACCGATGGGCTTGAAAAGGCCACCGTCCGTCGGATGGGACGTTAAGCCGTGGCCCCGTGTTCGGGAGAGCCATACCCTATGCACGTTAAAGAACACGCTGGATGGCCTTGACGGGAGGCTACCATCTGTCTCCCAACAGCTGTTCCAGTGGGTCCCCTCCCCCAACCTTCTCTGAGCCTTCGGGTTCCTTGTGGCCTGGCCATTTAGCCCATGGTGTGCAAAAAAGTGCCGCTCAGAGGTAAAACAACCCAACCCAACCTTGTCACGTTACTGTCTATACACTGAGCATGTATATGGCTCGGCTTCCACCCATCTCTCAATCCCGTAGAAAGTTCAGTGTTGCTTCGTCTTTTTCAGCTTAATCATAACTTGTGCACTGGATTTATAATGCAGTATAAGATTTCGTCTTCATTTTTCGGATCTTTAAAAAATTTCTTAAAAATGCATGAAATCTAAATAAGTTTAATAATAATATTTTTCTTTATACCCTTACTGAAAAAGGGGGGGGGGGGGTGCTATGGCCTCCTTGAAAACTCACATTAATAAAGAGCTAGATCACACCTGAGAGCAGTGCAGGACTCACAATGCCTCTTCCTACTGACAACAAACCCACCAATTAATTCTGAAGGCAGTAAAGCCTCCTGGTACAAGACGGTTATCTTAAGATTATGGAGGCTTCTGGGAGGAAGGCTGAGACTGGCAATCCGACTCTGAAAGGCATCACAGACATGTTTAATAGGATTGAGATCGAGAGATCTTTCAGGCACTTCATACATTCACTACCCTCGCATTCAAGATATTGATCCACAAGGTGAACTCTATGTATACGGCATTACGGTACATTGAAATTAATTCCGAGAACATTGCACTAGTTAATGGCGAATATTCGAGGATCGTTTTCTGCAATATATATATGTATATGTAAATGTATTACTGTAAAGTCCGAGGATCTCATCTTCATACCTTTGGACAGTCAAGGATTCTCTATCAAACACGTAGAGGTTGGTGAGGACATTATTGTTGATGCCTTATTTTAGACACAACTTGATAGGCAGCTAGTTTCAATATGTGTAAATTTGCATAGACTCAACTGCAATGAGATTGCGCAGTTGACGCATTGACGTTTCTTGTAGGTTATTGGTTGATTAAGCTTTCAAATACTTGTCAGTCAACCAATAAGCTCGCAAATCAAAGATTATTGACTGATTCTTCAGCGATTGACAACAGATGGATAGCTCAATCAAACCATCACCTCTCCTGATGCAAATCAAGCCATCACCTCTCACAGATGGATAGCTCAATCAAGCCATCTCCATCAAGCCATCTCCATCAAGCCATCACCTCCATATTGGTCTCTTTCCTTGATATTAACAGCATTGAGAATTATCTCCGTAAAACTTCCCGCCCTGCACACGGTCAGTAGGGGACACCGATGGTCTTGGAAAGGCCACCGTCCGTCGAATGGGACGTTAAGCCGTGGCCCCGTGTGCCATACCCTGTGCACATTAAAGAACACACTGGTGACATAGATGGGAGGCTACCATCTGTCTCCCAACACCTGTTCCAGCAGTGGGTCCCCTCTCGCAATCTTCTCTGAGCCTTCGGGGTCCTTGTGACCTGGCGATTTAGCCCATGGTGTGCAAAAAAGTGCCGCTCAGAGGTAAAACAACCCAACCTTGATGTTAAACAGCTTATAACCTTGTTCTATGTTTTCTCCAGGAGAACGTTCTTCAAGAATCAGTCCGTAAACTGAATCTCGATTCCTATGTGAAGAGAATAGACGCCTACTGTTCCTGAAAGTAATTCATACGGGTTCTTCTGTGGGAGGGAGTTAAGAGAACACGTACTACTTCTCGTCTTGCTTAGAGGCCCTTCTTTCCAACTTTTCCCGAAACTGGTAATCTCTAAATTCTCTTCCCTGTGGACTCCACTCCGAAGCAAGTTGGAGAAGTGCCAGTGCTCTATGACGATATAGTGTTGGAAGTTGGAAGTACCAGTGCCTGAGAGTAAAAGCCAATACCGGTCATCTCGATATGTTGTGATCCTTGGGCGATCTTCTACTAGTCTGCTAGCGACATCACTTAATGCTATGAATCCTGGAATTGTCCGTAGAGCCTGAAGACCACTAATCTAAATACATTCCCATCCGGTTACATCTTTTTGAGACTGGCCAGTCTCCATTTAAGAATGGGACGCCAACTTAACGAGTCGTCTAAACGATGTCTTTGAGGAATTTTAAATGAAATGGCAATCTCTAATTTGCAATTCATGGCAAACATTGAAAAATGGACTTAAAATCATAGAGAGCGCTTTCATTTTACTGAAAACTCATTTGCAAGTTCGTAGCGGTTTTACCGTTGATAGGGGCCGGGGTGGCTCAGTCGGTAGCGCGCCAGGCTCATAATCTATAGTTCCCAGTTTCGAGTCCGAACTGGGTCGTTGGGTTGGGTCCAAGCCCATCGGTGTCCCCTACTGACCGTGGGCAGGGCGGGGAATTTTGCGGAGATAAATCTCAACGCTGACCCAGCTGGGACTCGAACCTGGGAACTACAGTCCGAACTGGGTCAGCGTTGATATTTAGGTCCGCAAAATTCCCCGCCCTGCACACGGTCAGTAGGGGACACTGATGGTCTTGGAAAGGTCGTCATCCATCGGATATGACGTTAAGCCGTGTCCACGTATGCAGGAGAACCATACCCTGTGCACTTTAAAGAACACGCTATATGGCCTTGACGGGAGGCTACCATTTGTCTCTCAACAGCTGTTCCAGTGGGTCCCCAACTTTCTCTGAACCTTCGAGGTCCATGTGACCTAGCCATTTAGCCCATGGTGTGCAAAAAAGTTCCGTTCAGAGGTAAAACAACCCATCCCAACCGTTGATTTTACCACATTATATCGCCAAAGTAAATTTTTCGAATTTCAATTTCATTTATTTTTTTAAATATTAAGTAAAATCGATATATAACATAATTTTTTCCCTTGAATGTTGCGAAATTCATATGCCATGAAAGATTGTTTCATCTCTACGCGAACATCACCATTTCTTCTCCCCATTCTCAGATCAGATATTTCAATATGTACCAAAAGCTTAGAGCAACACCAAAGCAATTGATATCATCCCGAACGTCCCATCAAGTGCTCTCCATTAATTAAATTGCATAAGCCAACTTCACGAACATTATAAAATCGGATTAAAACATTCCAGGTATGAAAAAAATAATCCAACTCCAGCACAATTTTGGGGCGGGGGTGGCTCAGTCGGTAGCGCGCCAGGCTCGTAATCTGTAGTTCCCAGGTTCGAGTCCCAGCTGGGTCAGCGTTGAGATTTATCTCCGCAAAACTCCCCGTCCTGCCCACAGTCAGTAGGGGACACCGATGGGCTTGGAAAGGCCGCCGTCCGTCGGATGGGACGTTAAGCCGTGGCCCCGTGTGCGGGAGAGCCATACCCTGTGCACGTTAAAGAACACGCTGGATGGCCTTGACGGGAGGCTACCATCTGTCCCCAACAGCTGTTCCAGTGGGTCCCCTCCCCCAACCTTCTCTGAGCCTTCGGGGTCCATGTGACCTGGCCATTTAGCCCATGGTGTGCAAAAAAGTGCCGCTCAGAGGTAAAACAACCCAACGTTAAAGAACACGCTGGATGGCCTTGACGGGAGCCTACCATCTGTCTCCCAACAGCTGTTCCAGCGGGTCCCCTCCCCCAACCTTCTCTGAGCCTTCGGGGTCCATGTGACCTGGCCATTTAGCCCATGGTGTGCAAAAAAGTGCCGCTCAGAGGTAAAACAACCCAACCCAGCACAATTTCCGCTTGACGAAAACTTCAAAATTTTGTTTATGAATGACAACACTCAACCCATTTATCATTCTCGTCAAAACCTTCATATCTTGTTCAACGAAAGATGAAAAGAAAGAAAAGAAACAATATGTCAGTCAAATCAGATAATCGGATTTCAACACATTTCAGAAAGTGACTTTACAAACAAAAAAGTAACGCTTCGCTATGACGTGCGTTTAAGTTCACTTGTGCCGAAAGGGAACACTGTAGCCGACAGATACTGAAGGCAACAAAACAGAACCACTTCACTTTCTTCTGCCAGTAATTTAGACTGCCGTCTCTACTTCATTGGCTTATCATTTGCTGCCGGAAGTGCAAGTGCCGGCCCTGCAAGAAGAGAGCGTTTGGCAGTTATAACCGCAGCTAACCTCGTCAACCATGAATTGTCCACGAGACGCCATACCGAGATAGCAAAAACAAAATTATCTCGCAGTCTCGGTCCCAAGCAACAAAACGAGCAATGGCACACTGCGATGAGTGGGAGTGCGGTGTGCTTGGCAGAGAAGCCACGTCCGTATGACTAACTGCTGACGTCGGGTTGGGAGATGATGTTTGTTATCTTTCTGTCCTCCCTAGAAGATGTTATCTGCGCAAAGATGGAAAATTCTGATCTCTCTTATCACACGCTACAGTTGTTTTTGAATAGGATAAAATATTCCTTTGCTTTTGTGGCTTGCCGTGGAAGCAGTCTAACACTGGGGGCGGGGGTGGCTCAGTCGGTAGCGCGCCAGGCTCGTAATCTGTAGTAACCAGGTCGAGTCCCAGCTGGGTCAGCGTTGAGATTTATCTCCGAAAAAAATCTCCGCCCTGCCCACGGTCTGTAGGGGACACCGATGGGCTTGGAAAGACCACCGTCCGTCGGATGAGACGTTATAGCCGTGCCCCGTGTGCGGGAGAGCCATACCCTGGGCACGTTAAAGAACACGCTGAATGGCCTTGACGGAAGGCTACCATCTGTCTCCCAATAGCTGTTCCAGTGGGTCCCCTCCCCCAACCTTCTCTGAGCCTTCGGGGTCCATGTGACCTGGCCATTTAGCCCATGGTGTGCAAAAAAGTGCCGCTCAGAGGTAAAACAACCCAACCCAACCCAGTCTAACACTGAATAATTTTATTGTTCGTCGTAATTGTGTGGACCCGAACTGTACGTAGTACCAGAGATTTAAGAAATTTTATAAATACTTAGTTGGTATTTTTAAATGGTACGACAGAGAGCAGAAACGATCCCAAAAAGGGGAAGGTCCAAAACGGTCAAAAGGGTAGACGATTCAAATGAGCGATCCCGAAAACCTTAAGAGAAACAGTAAGAGAGAATCATTGCGCAGTTCCGTCTTTGAGAGCTGCTCACTCTCCCCCCCCCCTCCCAAAATGTGGTTCCTGGGATGGCCCTTTCAAAGAGGATTTTAAAAGTCCCCCTCAGTGAGGACTTTTAGAATTTTAATACACTTATTTCTCTCTTTGAACAGTAAATGAGTTCCTGGAAATGAGGAGCGGCTATGGCTCAGTCGCCAGGCTCATAATCTACAGTTCCCAGGTTCGAGCCCAGTCTGAACCAGCGTTGAGATTTATCTCCGCAACATTCCCCGCCTTACCAACGGTCAGTAGGGAACATCGATGGACTTGGAAAGGCCGCCGTTCGTCGGATTTGGGTTGTTTTACCTTTGAGTGGCACTTTTTTGCACACCATGGGCTAAATGGCCAGGTCACAAGGACCCCGAAGGCTCAGAGAAGGTTGGAGGAGGGGACCCACTGGAACAGCTGTTGGGAGACAGATGGTAGCTGCCCGTCAAGGCCATCCAGCGTGTTCTTTAACGTGCACAGAATATGGCTCTCCCGCACACGGGGCCACGGCTTAACGTCCCATCCGACGGACGGCGGCCTTTCCAAGCCCATCGGTGTCCCCTACTGATCGTGGGCATGGCGGGGAATTTTGCGGAGATAAATCTCAACGCTGACCCAGCTGGGACTCGAACCTGGGAACTACAGATTACGAGCCTGCCGTTCGTCTGATGGTACATTAAGCCGTGGCCCCGTGTGCTGGAAAGAGCTATACCCTGTGGACGTTAAAGAATACCTGGAAGAATGCCTTGACGGGAAGCTTCATATATATACCAAAGGCTGTTCCAGTGGGTTCCCTCCCCCTACCTTCTCTGAGCCTTAGGTTCCTTGTGACTTGGCCATTTAGCCCGTTGTGTGCAAAAAAGTGCCGTGAGGTAAAACAACACAATCTGAAAATGAACGAGAAAAGAAGATAGACTTTTTCTCATAGAATACATGTTTAAATGGAGGGGGGGGGGGCAAAGCCGGATCTAGGGGAGAAGCAAGGGGATCATGCCCATCAGCCCCCTTGAGAATGCTCGTAATGTACGGAGTCAAAAAATTGTTAAACTTGTGCATATTTCACGCATTTTTCATGATTCTTTTTAAACCTATAAAAAGAAGGGGGAAAATGTTACACTACAGTATAAATAGAGTCTCTTGCCCCCCCCCCTCCCTCCCATCACATTTATTTATTTTCTTTCTTGATCCGTGCAGATTCCCAATTCATAATTTGATCAATAATATTTCCTTAGGAGAGTTGTTTTTATGAAAATTTTATTAGATATTAAAGATTTAAATGAAGTATATAAAATATCAAATCGGTTTGAACATACGTAGTACATTACATACATAGTAAACGAATACTCATATTTGAAAGTGTTATGTTTCATTACATAATTAAGTAGCAAAAATTGCGTTTACAAAATGTCAAAAAACTCTCGAAGTTGACTTATTATGACCATGAGAACTTGGTATCACGTTTTGGAACTAGTACAACATTTAACGCCTTTAACGCCAGGTATCCAAATATCAGGATTGATAGAGATGGACCAATCTTATCTAATATTAAAATAGGTTAAGAGATCAGAGTAGAGTCAACTCTGATCTTTTAATCTATATTAATATTTCAATTAAATTTTAGGGTGAATTTTTTTCTAGCCTCTTACATATTCCAGTGTTTATAACTCTTCGGATACTGAACAAATATCGTTTAAAATCGAGATTTAAATAAATTTGATTGAGATCTTTATCTCTAGACGAATTTTTCATTAAAAACATATTGAAGAAATTATAGAGTTCTGAATGTGATTTTCAATTGAGACAACTTTTTCCATTTTTCTGTCCAATACCTGTAGTTTGTCAAGTAATGAGACGTTTATCAGTTGTTGGGTTGTTTTACCTCTGAGCGTCACTTTTTTGCACACCATGGACTAAATGGCCAGGTCACATGGACCCCGAAGGCTCAGAGAAGGTTGGAGGAGAGGACCCACTGAAACAGCTGTTGGGAGACAAATGGTAGCCTCCTGTCAAAGCCATCCAGCGTGTTCTTTAACGTGCACAGGGTATTGCTCTCCCGCACACGGACCCACGGCTTAACGTCCCATCCGACGGACGGAGGCCTTTCCAAGCCCATCGGTGTCCCCTACTGACCGTGGACAGGGCGGGGAGTTTTGCGGAGATAAATCTCAACGCTGACCCAGCTGGGACTCGAACCTGGGAACTGCAGATTACGAGCCTGACGCGCTACCGACTGAGCCACCCCCCAGTTTTTCAGTGAATCAATGCATAGCATGCAAGTTAAGATAGCCCTAACCCAAAAATGTTATCCAAAAGTAATATAAAAACTTCTTAAAGTATAACCAAACCCTACTTTTAGTAACACGCTAAATTTTAAGAATGTAATTTTATCTTTCGTTTGTTTTTTCAATGGACTGTGTTGAGTTAGGAGTGTTTTTTTGTCTACTCACAAACGATCTGTACAATGTACGACAAAATATCGTGTTCAATCTTTAGTCTAATGAAACTAATACTTAATTCATTCATCTCAAACACTAATTAAACGAAAGGAAAGTTTCTAGGGGATTATATGTGCTTGGGACGATAGTCTTTTACACACATTTATCCTTTTTTTCCGATGAAAGTAAATTTGATAAATCCTACGAATGATAGAGTCCAGGTATTTTTATTACATTGAAATTGAATTTATCGCATTAAAACTTTTAATGATTGTTCCGAGAAAATATAATTAATGAGTAATTAGTAAATTATTTAAAGATTTCTTTAAAAATAAAGATAATTTTTTACTTCGTATATACTGCTCACAAAAATTAGGGGATATATTATCGCTTCATATTCATTTTGAAATATCCCCTTATGAAAGAGTATGTCCCGAAATATATACAGTAATTCAAATTATCATAGGATCCAAAAATGTTAATCATACTGTCTTATTATTTTACCTATTCAACCCAAAAGAGAATTTACTTAAACAAAAAGTTGAAAGCCAACAGACAGAAAGGCCACAATTGGAAACAATTACTCGATTTTTAAAAACAAGAAAAAAACCTTCACTGTGAAAACATTACTCATGCGATTGTGGTTTGCGCAAAAAAAAAAAGTAGTCACCACAAAAAAAAAACTAGAATTATAATTGCTCATTTTTTAAATGATGTCAGTTAGAGTTTTTGCAAACTTAAGGTTCAAAAACAGAAAAACTGTTTACAAAAAAAGTGTTTTTTTTTTCGCTTTTTATAACACTTATTCTCCATAAGCTTACCACTACAAAAAAGCTTTAATTAATGTTTTAAAACTAAAGCAAGTTAAATTTAACGAAGCCAATGTAATAAAAGAAGTAACATATTTATTTTGCTTCTTGTATAGTCCTTGATCAATTGAAAGCTCTTTACAAATGCAGTGAGTGATATTTTCAAATATCTAATTTATTTCTACCATTTGAAGTAAGAGGTTCATCATTAGAGCCCTCTGAGGATATGGATATTAGCCGATGCAAACCTGGCATTTGAGTTGTTGGGTTGTTTTACCTCTGAGCGGCACTTTTTTGCACACCATGGGCTAAATGGCCGGGTCACAAGGACCCCGAAGGCTCAGAGAAGGTTGGGGAAGGGGACCCACTGGGACAGCTGTTGGGAGACAGATAGTAGCCTCCCGTCAAGGCCATCCAGCGTGTTCTTTAACGTGCACAGTGTATGGCTCTCCCGCACACGGGGCCACGACTTAACGTCCCATCTGACGGACGGCATCCTTCCCAAGCCCATCGGTGTCCCCTACTGACCGTGGGAAGGGCGGGGAGTTTTGAGGAGATAAATCTCAACGCTGACCCAACTGGGACTCGAACCTGGGAACTACAGATTACGAGCCTGGCGCGCTACCGACTGAGCCACCCCCGCCCCCTGGCATTTGAAATTTCAAATGTATTGGGAATTACTGGATAATAAAAATCAACCATCTTCCTATAATCGAGAATTTAAAAAGAACAAAATTAATTCAGAAAAATTTTCAAAATTACACTCTGTTAAATTTTTATCGTATTTAGTAGTGCTTATTTTTCTGAAGTACAGGTTTATTTTTTATCCCAGTAGATTTTGATTTTCGGTTAGTTTTTAAGCATTAACAAACCATTAGACCAGGGGTTCTCAACGTGGAGTATGCGTACCACTTAGTAGTGCGCCGTGAGAGCTCAAAAGTCGCTAGATCTAGTAACAAAGTCGCTAAGTTGGCATTATTATACTATAACTATAGTTTTATCTATCTATATCAGAGGTACGCCAGTTACATACACATTTCCAGGGGGTACGTGAACGCATAAAAGGTTGAGAACCACTGCATTAGACTGATTTATTTTACTCACAAACATATATCGCACCTAAAGCCTTTGCAAATCCTCGACTTATATTAAGTAGCCAATCTACGCTGATGATAATCAAGGTTTGCGGGTGCGGATAATACCTTTCTGATGCTGATGCGGATAACACTTTGTTAGTGCGGAAAAGCCTTGCTGATGAGGATGCGGATAGAGCTTTAGTTACCCGCGCAGCGCTCTATTGATCCCTAAGCATTACATTTACTTCGTAACAAATGATATTTGGATTCTGTTTATTCCACCGTAGTGCAGAGTTAATGGAACGCTGCAATTTGCCACCCACGCACTTAGCGATTAATGGCTTGGCCTTCTTTTAAGTGCTAATCATAAGACTTACGTCTTTGTTCACTTCGACTGTTGGCTATTACAATGCATTCGTTTACATTCGCCGAGAAGTTATTACAACGTTTCCCACTTTACTGAGATTCTCAATTACGGGAACACGTTGAACTTTTATTTCTTCATCTGTATGTGTTTCTAAGTCAAATCGCAAGGGTTGGGTTGTTTTACCTCTGAGTGGCACTTTTTTGCACACCATGGGCTAAATGGCCAGGTCACATGGACCCCGAAGGCTCAGAGAAGGTTGGGGGAGGGGACCCACTGGAACAACTGTTGGGAGACAGATGGTAGCCTCCCGTCAAGGCCATCCAGCGTGTTCTTTAACGTGCACAGCGTATGGCTCTCCCGCACACGGGGCCACGGCTTAATGTCCCATCCGACGGATGGCGGCCTTTCCAAGCCCATCGGTACTGACCGTGGGCAGGGACCATCCCTACTGACCGTGGGCAGGGCGGGGAATTTTGCGGAGATAAATCTCAACGCTGACCCAGCTGGGACTCGATCCTGGGAACTACAGATTATGAGCCTGGCGTGCTACCGACTGAGCCACTCCCACCCCCTCAAATCACAGGAGTTATTTCTTTTGGGTATTGACTGAACTGCAGTTTTGAACTGAATTTACTTTTGGCTACAGTAAACACCGGTGGCTTAAACTTAGCAATTGAGTGACAACTGGGGACCTGCCCACGGTAAGAAAAGAAACACCAATGGGCCTTGGAAAGGCCGCCGTCCGTCGAATCGGATGTTAAGCCGTGATCTGTGTACATGTAGCCTACCCTGTGGAAGTTAAGGAACATACTGGGTGGCCTTTGCGGGAGGCTTCCATCTGGCTTCTAACTGCTGTCCAGTGGTTCCTTCCCTCTACCAACTCTGAGCCCTTGGGGATCCTTGTGACTTGACCATTTAGTGCACAAAAGTGCCATTGTGTGCAAAAAAAGTGCCCTGAGAGGTAAAACGACTAAAAACTGAATTAATCCTTTACTTGCTTCTAAAACCCAAAAGCAATAGATTCGATATTTTGAATATATTCTGATAATACATAAAGAAGATTAAAAAAAAAGCGTTTCGTTTCTACATTTAAAAAAAAAATATTTTTTTTAACTATATCGGAATATCATTGATATTTGTGTTGGTTTTGTTTTCAGTGGTATAGTGTGAGTGGGAGCTACAGTGGTTGTAAATCTGGGAAGTAGAGACTTCGACATTTCTCACAGATCATAGTTTAATACACAAGTGATTGATATTCCGTTGGCTTGGGTTCAAATTCTAAATGGTCAGGTCACAAGAAATCCAAAGGGAGAAGGTTGAGGAAGTGCATCTACTGAAAGCTATTAGGATACAGAAAGAGGTCTTCCGTCAAGCCCATCCAACGTGTTCTTTAACATGCACATCGGTGTTCCCTAAACAGGGTGAGGGGGGGGGGGGGGGGTTAGCGAAGACAGTTGGAACTCGAAGTTGAGTTGTTTTACCTCTGAACGGCACTTTTTTGCACACCATGGGCTAAATGGCCAGGTCACATGGACCTCGAAGGCTCAGAGAAGGTTGTAGGAGGGGACCCACTGGAACAGCTGTTGGGTGACAGATGGTAGCCTCCCGTCAAGGCCATCCAGCGTGTTCTTTAACGTGCACAGGGTATGGCTTTCCCGCACTTAACGTCCCATCCGACGGACGGTGGCCTTACCAAGCCCATCGGGTGTCCCCTACTGACCGTGGACAGGGCGAGGAATTTTGCGGAGATAAATCTCAATGCTGACCCAGCTGGGACTCGAACCTGGGAACTACAGATTACGAGCCTGGCGCGCTACCGACTGAGACAACTTCCTTCAATACGTTTCACTGACTTATACGTGAGAACTATTGAGGCATCGATTGCACAGTCTCATAGTCTCTCCAGAAATCACTCACGCTATGCCATTGGCTATTGTTGTTTCCTGTTTGATCTCTGTGTTTACAAAGAAGCGTTCGATGCTGCTGAAAATCCTTTACTCGGAATTCGATTAAAGAGTTTCTTGTCGATATTGGGAGTACGCTCTTTATTGTGTAAAAATGCATTTGCTTTTGGCTTTATTTAAATTCTCCGGCCATTTAATGAGTCTGTCTCGTTAAGCGTCAAGAAGTTTTCAACCTTCCACTGATTACATAAAATATTCATGGTGGTGTGTCATCTTTGCTTTAATCAATGCCTCAGGATAGAAGAAGAAAGAAGAAGAAGAAAACAAAAGCCCATATAAAAATAAATGAAGCTGTTATTTTCGCTGCGAAGAATAAATACTCATTAATATGTATCGCTTACACGTTGTTCATTTTCAGGGACTTTGCATCCAATTTATTTCGGGTTCATTGCAGTCAAATTATTCAGCCATTTCATTCCATCTCTTGAGATATTCTGGTTTCAAAGGAAATAACTCTGATTAAAGGACAGCATCGGAATTTTTCAGATTTGTAGAGTTTCAGGTGAGTAAGAGTTTCATTTTTTTTTTAACTTTATCTAATTTGCCATCTTTCAAGAGGGAAATTAAAGACTACGAAGTCAATCCCAACACGCTACTTTACTACTGTTCTCTGCAGTCTGAAAAAAAATATCCATCTGGAAGCTTTCAAACTCGTTAATACACTACTTTGAGTCCCCAAGAAACTTGTATTTCTTTTTTTAATCTGGCTTTCTTTGAGGGTAAAAGACGCATTATTAAAGTTGTCTACGGCATTTCAAGAATAATTCTAAAATTTGCATATTAATGTTTACTTTATCTGCTGGGTTGGGAGTTTGTCGATCCCAGTTCAAGATTAAGTGCTATTATTATGAAAAATTATTGTACTGTGTTGTCGATTCTCTTCTCGGAATAATGTTCCGATGACGATATTTTATCTTTATCTCATAAGAGACAAGGAGTGCCTTTTACAAATGCATGAATACCTCAAGATTTACATGACCTATACACATTGACTTTACGGGAAAAGGAAGCTGAAGGGATTTCTTTCTGGCTTATTCATACTATTCATATACACAGTCGTATCAGAATAATATGACCACCTACCATACATATAGTATGGTAGATGGTCATATTATTCTGATACGACTGTGTATATAACAAATAACACTGGGGTCTAAGAGTTAAGCATAGTTGACCAAATGGATAAAGTAAAAAATACGAGACAATAGGGGGCGGGGGTGGCTCAGTCGGTAGCGCGCCAGACTCGTAATCTGTAGTTCCCAGGTTCGAGTCCCAGCTGGGTCAGCGTTGAGGTTTATCTCCGCAAAATTCCCCGCCCTTCCCGCGGTCAGTAGGGGACACCGATGGGCTTGGAAAGGCCGCCGTCCATCGGATGGGACGTTAAGCCGTGGCCCGTGTGAGAGAGAGAGCCATACCCTGTGTACTTTAAAGAACACGCTAGATGGCCTTGACGGGAGGCTACCATCTGTCTCCCAACAGCTGTTCCAGTGGGTCCCCTCCCCCAACTTTCTCTGAGCTTTCGGGGTCCATGTGACCTGGCTATTTAGCCAATGGTGTGCAAAAAAGTGCCACTCAGAGGTAAAACAACCCAACCCTTTTATGCCAACCCTTTCATGGAATGTTCAGCGCTGCCCAGGGTTCAAACTCCAGACAGTGACATGAATGTTACAACTACGTAGGGTCAGATCTGGGGGGAGAGTAACCTGAAAGAAGGCGAAAAATTTGTAAATATATATATATACAATCCTCATCAAAAAAATTTCCCCACCCTGAAATCGTGCGGACGATACACAACGACCAGCTAAAATTTAGTGTAACACGATCACATTTGCAGCCTTCAAACCCGAGACAATAGAACGACATAGGCGATATAGCGCAAAATGAATATGAAAGGAAGAAACAAATGCACGATATAACTGACATAAAATACAGGATAAACTGGAGCAATGCACTTCACTTCAATAGGGTGGCAATTGAAAACACCTTACAGCGATACAAGTGTCGCATTGACTTTGAATGCTGTTGAGGAGGGAGAGCAGTAAGAAATTCCTGAGGCATTAAGTCCCGCTCCTGTACAGAGAGTTCTATGAGGAGGTTAACGAGCTGAAATCCGTCTCACCAATGCATTCCACAAATGCTCTATTGAGTTAAAGTCCAGCAAATATACTGGCCATGGTATACGCTGAATGCCTTCATTTTTCAATGAAATTATCCACTAAAACAACCCTATCTGGATACAGCTCTATAGCGAGCTCTCTCACTAACATGTGTCTATTACATCTCACTGTCAATATCACATAGCGGTCATCCTGAGCCATTGTAAATTGTGGTCGACCCCGCACACGTGGACGATTAACGTTTCCTGTCTCTTGGTACCTTCTCCACAGCTTTGGCACCACGAATTGGTGCACACCTATTGCCCTGGCGACATCAGTCTGTGTTTGGCCTGATTCCAACATCTCGATAACCTCACCACGAGTAAAGACATTCATACGCTGGCTGTGTGACATATTGTTACAGCAACAAATAGGTTCGAACACAAACAGAATGCGCAGGCAACAAGAAATTAGATTTTCCATATTTATCCCCTTTTATAATACCATTACAGGTTTGCAGTTCTTGTCTCTTATACAAATTATATGTGGGCACATGCTATTGCATCATTAATCCCACATTTATATGTTCCACCATTATCTGCACGTATTTTTTGTTGCTATTTTCGGCGATTGTTTGTTCAATATAACGAATGTTCGTCACTATACTTAACGTTTGGACACAATAGTACTAAGATCAAATATTAAAAGCGAACATATTAAGATTGTGCAGCGCATTCACTTCTAAAGGCCTCTAAGGCACATTGCCGATGGAATCTTGGATTGAAACCACAACTCTGACTGAAAGTTACAAACACATCGGTTAACTTTAACGTATTTAATTCTAGCTAAACTGTATACCTTATCTTACCCGGATCTCAATTTTAACATGAATCTGTATATTGTATATTCTGATTTTCACTTCACTGAAGGTTAGTTTTGTGAGTAATTCCCGGTCTCCCCCCCCCCCCCCACTAACATGAATCTGTATATTCTGATTTTCATTTCACTGAAGGTTAGTTTTGTAAATAGTTCCCGGTCTACCCCCCCCCCCCCCCCCCCCAACACACACACCGTCCCTCAGCACAGATTCAACAGGTATTTATGTTGGCGATGTAATAAGGGAAAACAATTAAATGCAGTATTGCCAACTCCAAAAGATGAAATCACACCTAAACTTCAGAAAATAGCAACAGTGGGTTTTGCAGCGATTGTCGAATCCCGCAGGAATAGCAGGGTAAATATTTTAGCTTCTCTGAAGTCCACCCCTTAACCTTTTGGACTTTCGACTTGAAACTGGCCACTGTATCTTTCACGACAACCAAAAACATTCTTCCAAATTTTGAAGCGTCTAACATGATTTCCTGATGGCTGTTGCAGACACATAGATAGATATATTTTATTATCATAGATATAGGAAAATTGAATTAATAATTTTATATACTGACTAGGAAAAAATTACAGAATTTTCAGGTTATGGCAAAGAAAAGCCAAATCATATATTTCTAAATTTTAATAATAAGCTCTATATATAAAATATTTCTAAATATAGATTCAAAATCTACGTCTAAATCTCGAATTTCAAAAATACTCATTCTCTATTCATTATTATTGAAGTTGGAATACTGAATAGCAGCAATGCCAGTCCAAGGAAATGTGTATAAAAAATTATGAATTTTTGAACGACTACTTTCTAAACTATATTTACTAAATAGTTCGAATATATTTTATTAAACCATTGTTATTTATTGTAATTTTATTAAACATTTTAAAACACTGTTGTTGTTTTTCTTTTTTTTTTTTGCTAATTTCTAAGATAAATTATTTTTACTGGCATTGTTGAAATATTCAAACTTCCATAACTCTTAACCCTTTCAGGACCATAAGGTTTCTAAGAGTAAATATTAGTATGTAACTGTTTATTCTAGTTTGTTTAGACGTAAAATAAATAAAAATCATAAGAAAAATATATAACAATGTGTAGTTTTTTTGGAATTTTATGGGAAATATTTTTCCCAATGGACTATAAAGGTAACACAAATTATAGTTAGGCTTATTATGCAATGTCTTTTATTTATTGGTTTATAGAACAAATTGTTAACTAAAATAATACAAAATTATGAAATAAAATTACTATACAAAATGATGTGCTAATTATGATATTCTGCGAAGCAATTTCTTTTGGTAGTGAGGCAAAGATGGACATTGCACATAGTACATATATTATGCGTCCTGACAGTTCTGTTTTTGTTTTTTAAACGTTCCCGTTTACGTAATTGCGTTCGGCATACGTTCTATTTTGACATTTTGTATAAAAAATGTAGATAAGGTTATAATTAAATACGACAATCACCAATTTTAAAATGGGAAAAATGTTTCCCTTGGTCGTGAAAGGGTTAAATACTCAACGAATATTTTTGAAAATCGAGATTTAGATAGAATCGACTGAGAGCTGTAACATTTTGGAATAAAAAGTTTATTTTAGAATGTACGAGCGGTCGAATTTCACTTTTTACTAGCATAACATCGAAATTATCTAATTTTCCTCTTTCGGGAATAATTAAAAATTAAGTAACCGTTAATAATTTTTCTGCTATTTCCATCGGACAAATATTAAATAAATTTCCAATCAATACGGCTGCATGCTCAAAACCTTACCTATTAAGGAAAGAAAAAACTGTTCGCTTCAGTTCAATACGGTAAACCAACTGAGATGACTGCAGTCCCGAGAAGAAAAAAATTCATATTTCCATTCCTTCCGTTAAAACTCACTACTGGACTAGCTAAAGAACTTAAAAGAACAACCAAAAAATCATATTTTCCTCTTTTTTTCATCCCTTAACAAATTTGTTCAGCATATAGACTGAATGTGACATGCCAAACTCGTTCCTGAATGAAATTTTAAAAACTGGAAGTGAAATGGAAAAAAAAAATGTAGAACATTTAGACATTCGCAGTGAGCGCTCTGTTAGGTTCATACAATTTTCCTTTGCTGAAGATCCCTTCTAACCTCGTCTAGTGAATGGATAATGAGCTGAACTGAATATCCACAGAGTGATTGAGCCGCAGAAGGCGACGACCAAGTTATGACCAAAGAGGCCTGGATGGCTGACTTCATGTTAAACCGTAATTTCTTTTCCGCTTCCAGGAAGAGAGTTGAAAAGATCTCAAACTCATTTAGTGGCAGAAAAGAGCAGAAACGAAAGAGCGAGAGGAAAGAGAGAGAAAGAAGAAAAAGAGAACGAGAAACTGAGAGGAAGAAAAGGAGACATAGGAATCGACTCTCTCACCACACACGGCCTGGGAATATGCAAAGTAAATTTTAAAGTCCTTTTCTCTACCCCGCAGGAAAAGCCTCGGTTTCAAAAGAATTTGTCCATTACCTCTAAGTCACTCATTCCATCGTGATAGGGAGTAATACCGACGGGGAGCGAAAATACAGCAACCGATATTGGAAAAGTCATTGGCCACAACTCGAATATAACCTAGTTGAGGCAATGTCTCTGGGAAGGGATTTTTTTATGCTCTTTCTTTTATCTTTAAGACTATCTTTTCTTGCCGCAATTGACTTGTTCCTGAGTCGGACAATACTATTTTATAAGTGTTGATCCGTGCCTTTCTGCCATAGGGTAAAATCAAGAAGAGTGGATACTTTCTTTTTTTTAGCTTCCTTTCCAATAGTGTTGGTTCTCCGAAGAAAAGTGGACTAGGTTGTTCTCTTTTTCATATAATAGATCGAAAAGGGAAGAAATGGAGAATGTATCATTCTGCAACCAATATGAAATCGGATATATTTGCTCTTGTTTGGTTATTCAGTGCGTCCGCATAATCTGGCATTCCCATCAACTGGGAAAGGAGAGATCAAGGTATGTAGATATCGAAAAATAAAGTTAAAATAGAATTTTACCAGTCGATTCAGAGGATAGATTTTTTTTCTCTAACATCATACTTATTTTTGCCTTAAGATTCCTTAGCTCCTTAGTTTAATCATCAGCAAAGCCTTATAGTGTTTTGGTATAAATTAAACGAAATGGTATAAAAATGACATTATTTGTCACGGTATATCGTGTTGAGTGTCAGAGTGATTTTTTTGATGGAGACAGGGCAAATGCGTTCCTTTTACTTTCATTCTATTTTTAACTTTTTGAAAGGAGAAAAACATTTTTTTCATATTTTCAGGAGGTAGGTAAACATGTGCATACATTGCTTTAATGGATACACTTTTAATGGATACTTTAATGGAAGAAGAGGATACTCTTATACAGTATTAATGGCTATCACACTGTGTAGTATGAAACTGAATCCACCACATATAATATTTTCTCGTATCTAATACATAAAGACGAAAGTTCGTTTGTTTGTTTGTGTGTCTGTCATCTTATGCACTCGGCTCCCAGAATAGTTAGGGCCACCAAACTTTTCATGAACGTTCCTTTCACTCAGGGAAAGAATATATGCTATATGCAAACCCTCTGGGGTGAACCAAACCTGGGAGGGGGAGTTTAAATTTCTCGAAATCCCCATAGATTTAACATTAGCGGTTAAAAACCGTTGTCTCTCATTGACTTAGCATTGTAAGTTATTCAAAATCATATGGAAAGTGCCATCTGCTATAACTTTAGAGAGTTTCATACTTCCTCTAAAGAGGAGGAGAAAAATTGTCAAAGGGAGGAAGGAATCGATTATAATGAATTTTATGCCACATGAAAGCTTCCGGCGTCGGGAGTGCAAACTATTACATACCTCAGAGAATTTCAGACCTTTTCTAAAAGAGGATGATTAAATATTTATTGAGGGGAGGAAGTCAGGGAGAGTTGAATGATTTTAGTGAGTTTTATACCACGTGAAAGCCTTCGAAGTGGGGAGCGCATCTGCTATAAACTCTGGAGAGTTTAAGACCTCCAGTGAAAGCGCAGAATGAAATTTTTATAGCGAAAAAGGGAGGGATAAACGATCGCAATAAGTTCTATTCCAAATGAAAGCTTCCAATGTTGAGAATGTCATCTACTATATACTTTAGAGAGTTTCTAACTTCCACTGAAAGAAGAGGATACAATATTTTATCGAGGGGAGGTTGAACGATCGTAATGAGTTTTACGCCAAATGAAAGCTTCCGCAGTAGGATCTCTGTCTACTAAATACTTCAGAGAGTTAAATATTTCAGAACTCACTTAGAGGAGGATGAAAATTTCATTGAGGGAGGGAAGGAGTAGCAGGGGGGGGGGGGGGGAGAAACAATCGTGACGAGTTTTATGACACATGAAAGCTTCTGGCATGGAGAGTGCAATCTACTATATGCCTTACAGAGTTTCAGACCTCCCAAAAGAATTCCCCAATAGTAATTTTTTAACAGAGATTTGCGAGGGAAAATCGTAATAAATTTGATGTTTAAAAAAGCTTGCGACGAGGGGAGCATTATTTACTCTACATCTTAGACAGTTTCAGACCCGAGCAACGTGGGGTAATTCTGCTAGTACTTAAAAAAGCTATCAATCTTAATCATACAATATACACTGACGACAAATGCAGACTTTCGACTGGTAATCATCAATAATGGAACAGATGTGGAATCCTCGGCATAAGTCTGGTAATGAACTCCAAAATAAAATGCGTTGCACAGATATTACTTTGGATGTTCACTGTCTTCAAATGACAATACTAGATATCAATCTTTGCCTGCTGATTTCTAGACTGTCACTCCGACCCCCGACCCCCCTATCTGACCTTGAATGTGACACTGGGTCTCAAATTTCTTAACATTGCTGAGATTTACGATCCGAAATTCATCGATGAACCAATTTTAGCTCTCTAGCACCAATATATTGAAATTCGACTTTCGATCTCGAATGGCCCATTGGATCTAAATTTCTCAGCTCTTCTGAGTTCTAAGAAACAAAATGCCTTAGTCATCAAATTTTAGTTCACTAGGGGGCGGGGGTGGCTCAGTCGGTAGCGCGCCAGGCTCGTAATCTGTAGTTCCCAGGTTCGAGTTCCAGCTGGGTCAGCGTTGAGATTTATCTCCGCAAACATTCCCCGCCCTGCCCACGGTCAGTAGGGGACACCGGTGGGCTTGGAAAGGCCGCCGTCCGTCGGATGGGACGTTAAGCCGTGGCCCCGTGTGCGAGAGAACCATATCCTGTGCACGTTAAAGAACACGCTGGATGGCCTTGACGGGAGGCTACCATCGGTCTCCCAACAGCTGTTCCATAGGGTCCCCTCCCCAAACCTTCTCTGAGCCTTCGGGGTCCATGTGACCTGGCCATTTAGCCCATGGTGTGCAAAAAAGTGCCGCTCAGAGGTAAAACAACCCAACCCTTAGTTCACTAGGGCCACTAAACAAAATTTGACTCTATGCGATCTACGCGATCTCTATTCAACCCTGAAGGACACATTGGAAGTCAAATTTCATGGGTTTTTTTTTTACAAAATCTACGATCCATATTGCCACCTTGGTGAAATTTTCAGTTCACCATAGTTAGAATTAACATGACTCCTTTTCAGTCAATCAATCAATCCATCGATCAATCACAATCGTCTACGTATATTTATCAGATACGTATGCTGAGATCTCAATATCTGTTTATCCCAATATTAGTGGTTGCGAGTCGAAGTGTCTTGGTGTTATGTATGTTACAGTGCCTAATTAGAAGTTGCAGAATTCCCATGGAATGGAAATGGAAAGTCAGATTAGAAACTATCAATCGTAAAAAGTAAACTTTTGGGGGGATGAGACTGAAGGTAAATTAAAAATCTAAATCAAGTCAATCTTAATCTTGATTTTTTAGCAATTTGTTTTGCAGTATTTAGAGAGTTCTGGAATTTAACAGCATAATTTGCTAATCTTAAGAATTTCTCTCTCAAAAGAATCATCCAAACAGAGGTGATAATTATTATATCCAAACGTTTCATCATCATCATCATCATCATCCTCAAGCAGCCATGGGCTACGGAGGTCAACCAGACCGTGCAATTTAGTTCTCCAAGCAAGTCTATCCTGAGCTACATCTACTGCATCTGGCCACTGCACCCCAATTATAACAAGGTCCTGTTTGACATTGTCTGCCCACCGCATCCTAGGTCTTCCCTTCTTTCTGAGGCCTTTAGGGACACTGTTCATAACCCTATTCGCCAATAAGTTTCATCAATTATCAGAAAGCCTTTTAAGAAAGAGGAACCCTGCTGTTAAATATTACAGCTGCCAAAACACTTTTAAATGCTACTCTTGGGTTGGGTTGTTTTACCTCTGAGCGGCACTTTTTTGCACACCATGGGCTAAATGGCCAGGTCACATAGACCCCGAAGGCTCAGAGAACGTTGGGGGAGGGGACCCACTGGAACAGCTGTTGGGAGACAGATGGTAGCCTCCCGTCAAGAACATCCAGTGTGTTCTTTAACGTGCACTATGATACACGGGGCCACGGCTTAACGTCCCATCCGACGGACGGCGGCCTTTCCAAGCCCATCGGTGTCCCCTACTGACCGTGGGCAGTGCGGGGAATTTTGCGGAGATAAATCTCAACGCCGACCCAGCTGGGACTCGAACCTAGGAACTACAGATTACGAGTCTGGCTCGCTACCGACTGAGCCACCCCCGCCCCCTACTACTCTTGGACATCTTTCATCTAATCATTCACTTTCACCACCTATTTTGATTCTTTAAGACACACGGATTATTTTAACTACCTTTAACGTTTGGCGTTTTATTTTGCATTTTACACTTGTTGTTTTTTTGGGGCGGGGTGGCTCAGTCGGTAGCACGCCAGGCTAGTAATCTGCAGTTTTCAGGTTCGAGTACCACCTGAGACCATCATTAAGATTTATCTCCGCAAAACTTCCCACTCTGCCCACGATCAGTAAGGGACACCGATGGGCTTGGAAAGGCCGCCGTCCGTCGGATGGGACATTAAGCCGTGGATCCGTTTGCGGGAGAGCCATATTTTGCGCACTTTAAAGAACACGTCGGATGGCCTTGACTGGAGTGATATTTGTTAGTGCTGATAGAGCATATCATATTTCAACTCTTGCAAACAGTGTAAATGTCATTAATTAGAGTAGGCTATACCATTCAGAAAGTGATTTAGTAGCAGTTATTTTCTGCGAAGATACCCAAATATTATCTTCATGAACCTGAATATATTCCTAACACTTATGAGGGCGGTTCAGTCGGTAGCGCACCAGACTCGTAATCTGTAGCTCCCAGGTTCGAGTCCCAGCTGGGTCAGCGTTGAGATTTATCTCCGCAAAAATCCCCGCCCTGCCCACGGTCAGTAGGGGACACCGATAGGCTTGGAAAGACCGCCGTCCGTCGGATGGGACGTTAAGCCGTGGCCCCGTGTGCGGGAGAGCCATACCCTGTGCACGTTAAAGAACACGCTGGATGGCCTCGACAGGAGGCTACCATCTGTCTCCCAACAGCTGTTCCAGTGGGTCCCCTCCCCCAACCTTCTCTGAGCCTTCGGGGTCCATGTGACCTGGCCATTTAGCCCATGGTGTGCAAAAAAGTGCTGCTCAGAGGTAAAACAACCCAACCCAACCATCTTCGCTCCCACAGCAGAGAGTGACAGTCATCGTTAACATTTTTTTTTATCAAATCAATCAGCATGTGCGATTGTGACTGCATGTAAACTTTAATTTAATTTTGAATTTTTCATCATTTTCCATTGCTTTTTATTGTGGAAATACTATTTTCAAGAAGCTAGGCGTTTAATTCCACGTACATTTTATTAATAATGATGTTTTTAACGCAGGTACCAAAAAACAAAACGAAGAACAAAATAATGTAACAGCACTATCACTGAATTCGAACTACGAAAAGCACCTCCTCAATATCAACAACCACGAGAGTAGAAAAAGAATACAAACACTTCTGAGTTAAAAATCACACTCCAAACAAATTAAGTACCACTTCTAAATCACTTTTTTTTATCACTTTTCTGGAGAGTTTTTCTATTTCCTGCACTTGCAAAGAAAACCAACTTGAATTAGTTGAAATTTCTTTACGTAGCGTCTTCGTCGCCTTTTTTCTCTCTCTATTATGCATCGTTAACTGGTGGAATGTTTCCCCCCACCCCGACAGTGCAACGAACTATCCCATTATCTTCTGGACATCCTCTTAATTGAACCTAAACGCTCTGCCGCATCACGAGGTTAACCAATTGTTTCTTTAATGCTTGTAGTGCTAAATTCGGTGTAAACGTCAGCCTCGGTGAAGGATTAAAAGAATAAAACTGTCTCTGCCAATCAACCCAGCAGCAACATCAGACACTCTCTTATTTTGCGTATCACCTTCTTTCACATAAAACCACTTCCTTCTGATTGACCAATAGTTCGTCGTCTCATTAGAACTCCAGCTTTGCGAGCCAGATAACTGTCCATGCCATTACAGGGACGCGTATAATGATAAGAGGCATCAAGAGACTTGGCAGTATCTGTTTCTGCTAGATGATGACCTCGTCTATCACGTCGTCTAGCCTTCTTGGATGTCGTAATTAGATGTCGCCAGGACCAGCTAGCATCAACGCTGGCAGCAAACAGCAGCCACATCAGTTAAGTTTGGAGTTAACCAGCTCACCCGTTGGTTACGAGCAAATGGGTTTGCTGCATAATTAAGCGGTAAGTTTAAGGAGCATAAGTTCCTGGATTTCAACGGAATGTCCAATAAGCGGACAACTAGTAGGTCTCTTTTCAACCAAATTCTCCAGTAGTAACATTAATCTGTTGACGAATTACGTTTCTTTATTCCTCACATAGAAAATATCTTCGCCGGTTCAGTCTTCAATTTGCTGGGGCGGGGGTGGCTCAGTCGGTAGCGCGCCAGGCTCGTAATCTGTAGTTCCCAGGTTCGAGTCCCAGCTGGGTCAGCGTTGAGATTTATCTCCGCAAAAATTCCCCGCCCTGCCCACGGTCAGTAGGGGACACCGATGGGCTTGGAAAGGCCGCCGTCCGTCGGATGGGACGTTAAGCCGTGGCCCCGTGTGCGGGAGAGCCATACCCTGTGCACGTTAAAGAACACGCTGGATAGCCTTGACGGGAGGCTACCATCTGTCTCCCAACAGTTGTTCCAGTGGGTCCCCTCACCCAAAATTCTCTGAGCCTTCGGGGTCCATGTTACCTGGCCATTTAGCCCATGGTGTGCAAAAAAGTGCCGCTCAGAGGTAAAACAACCCCACCCTTGTGACCTGCCCATTCAGCACATTCTCTTATATATATATATAATATATATATAACATATATTTATATTACATATATATCAAGGCCATCCAACGTGTTCTTTAACGTGAACAGGGTATGGCTATCCACACACGGAGACATGGCTTAACGTCCCATCCGACGGACGGCGGCCTTTCCAAACCCATCGGTGTCCCCTACTGGCCTTGGGTAGGAAGTTATTCAGAGATAAATCTCAACGCTGACGCAGGTGGGACTCGAACCTGGGAACAGCAGATTACGAACCTGGCGCGCTACCACCGCTCACAGTAAACACAGGAATTTCGATAAAACGGCATAGGGACGAGTTACAAATACCTTATAGTGTCAGCATAGGGATACCCTCTTAATCGTCAGCTATCAGGTCTCATTCTTGTCAGATTAGAATTCGTTGTGTTGTTTTACCTCTGAGCACACCTTTTTGCACACAATGGGCTAAATGGACATGTCACAAGGACCCCAAAAGCTCGGCGAGGGTTACAGAAGATGATTCACTGGACAACTGTTAGGAAACAGAATCTAGTCTCCCGTCAAGGCCATCCAGCCTGTTTTTAAGGTGCACAGGATATATGATTCTCCTACATATATATGGCTTTACGTCGTTTCTGACCGAAGGCGACCTTTTCAAGCCCATCAGTGTCTCCTTTCTCACCGAGAGCAGGATGGGGTTTAACGGAGATAAATCTCAACACACCAGAGTTGGGACTCGAAAGTGGGAACTTCAGATTACGATCCTGGTGCACTACCGATTTCTAAATTTCTTACCAAAAGTTGGGGGGCTGGGGGCTCAGTCGGTAGCGCGCAGGCTGGTAATCTGCATTTCCCAGGTTCGAGTCCCAACTGGGTCAGCGTTGAGATTTATCTCCACAAAAACTCCCCGCCCTGCCCAAGGTCAGCAGAGGACACCGCTGGGCTTGGAAAGGCCGCCGTCCGTCGGATAGGATGTTAAGCCGTGGCACCATATGTGGGAGAGCCATATCTTGCGCACGTTAAAGAACACGCTGGATAGCCTTGACGGGAGACTACCATCTGTCTCCTAACAGCTGTTCTAGTGAGTCCCCTCCTCCAACCTTCTCTGAGCCATCGGGGTTCTTGTGACCTGGCCGTTACCAAAAAGTATACCATCCTTACCAAAAGTTAATATTAATTTGTAAAATGACTTTTTGAACATACTGTAACGTAACGAAACCATTATCTAAACAAAAACTCCTTTACATACATTATAAATTTAGTTTTAATGATAACTTATCCGGGCGTATGCAAAAGGCGACTTTGTAAAGGCGTGGCCTACGACGCCTACCTTAAAGATGTATTAACGAGCTTTTGCATATTTTCCACTCAGGCAAAGATAACGACATTTACGTTATAAAATGATAACCCAGAATCCTCCACACCCGCCTTAAAAAATAAAGATCCTGTCTAAAAATACACAATTAATGGATAGCTAGTGTTGAAAATATAATTCCTGAAAGGAGAAGACAGAATTTTTTCTCTTTCTATAAACTCTTGAGAAAATGAGATTAAATTTTCATCTTCAAAAGAGTAATCATGTTACAATCCATAAATCTTTCTTATACCTTTTTATTCAACGACATGCTTCATAAAATTTCAGAATTAAACTTCTTACAATTTCTATAAAATTATCGAAATAGCTGAACATTAAATTGCATTTTGGGTTATTTCACCACCGAGTGGAATTTTTTGCATACAATGGGCTAAATAGCCAGGTAATAAGGATCTCAGGGGCGGGGGTGGCTCAGTCGGTAGCGCGCCAGGTTCGTAATCTGTAGTTTCCAGGTTCGAGTCCCAGTTGGGTCAGCGTTGAGATTTATCTCCGCAAAATTCCCCGCCCTGCCCACGGTCAGTAGGGGACACCGATGGGCTTGGAAAGGCCGCCGTCCATCGGATGGGACGTTAAGCCGTGGCCCCGTGTGTGGGAGATACATACCCTGTGCACGTTAAAGAACACGCTGGATGGCCTTGACGGGAGGCTACCATCTGTCTCCCAACAGCTGTTCCAGTGGGTCCCCTCCCACAACCTTCTCTGAGCCTTCGGGGTCCATGTGACCTGGCCATTTAGCCCATGCTGTGCAAAAAAGTGCCGCTCAGAGGTAAAACAACCCAACCCAACCCATAAGGATCTCAAAGGCTCAGAAAAGGTGATGGAAGGGAATCCAGTAGACAGCTGTTAGGAGACAGAGGGAAGCATCCACATCCAGCGGGTTCTTTAGAATACACAAGGTATGATTCTCCTGCATAAGGAGCCAAAGGGGCTCCTTGTGCCTTTGTGCTCCAATACTTAAAATTATTTGGATTGTGCACAAGGTATGATTCTCCTGCACAAGGAACCACGGCTTAACGTCCCATCCGACGGACGGCGGCCTTTCCAAGCCCACCGGTGTCCCCTACTGACCGTGGTCAGGGCGGGGAATTATCTCCGCAAAATTCTCCGCCCTGCCCACGGTCAGTAGGGGACACCGGTGGGCTTCGAAAGGCCGCCGTCCGTCGGATGGGACGTTAAGCCGTGGCCCCGTGTGTGGGAGAGATATATCCTGTGCACGTTAAAGAACACGCTGGATGGCCTTGACAGGAGGCTACCATCTGTCTCCCAACAGCTGTTCCAGTGGGTCCCCTCCCCCAACCTTCTCTGAGCCTTTGGGGTCCTTGTGACCTGGCCATTTAGCCCATGGTGTGCAAAAAAGTGCCGCTCAGAGGTAAAACAACCCAACCCAACTTGCCAAGTCAAACGGTGTCCTATTTATCATCGAGGGAAGTGTGTTGACTGGCGGAGATTAATATCAACGCAGGTACATTTAGGGCTTGAACATGGGGACTGCAGATTGCGGGCTTGGGGCGCTACTGGCAGAGACAACCCTTCACCCTTTTGTTTCATTTAAGGTTTAATTAATCTGTTTAATAAGCTTAAAACTTAGTTGGGATTCGAACCTAACTATATGAAACGAATAAATCTTACACTATGGCGTTTCGGTTCCAACAGAATTTAGAGTCCTAAATGAAAGAATCAAAGCGAATATAAAGCTTTAAAAAATCGACATTGAGAACAGCTGAAGCAATTTCTACGTATATGCTTCATTCCAAACGAAAAGTAGTTTAGAAAGCGTTTTAAACGGGTTATCCTAATCATCGTCAGTTCCTTTCTTCCCTTTGTTGATGAGTTTCAAAGTTAACAAAATCCTGTCCTTCACTTCTTGTTCATCCGCCAACTTCTCTTGCATAACAGGATCTTGCTCTTTCCCCCTTCCTGCCGACATCCATCTTCATTATTTCTCTCCGCCTTTTTCTTGCTGTTCCTCCGGATCCGTTCCTCTCCGAGCTGTTGTCCGGAGGCTACAGATTCACAACGGAAAAGAAAAATGTTAATTCCGTCTAGTTGGTGAGCGTTAATCTGAACGACCATCTCACTCTTTCTCATTGGTAAGATGCTTTGGCATTGTCCGTGCTAATTACTTCATTTAGATTAAAACAGGGAGAAAGAATCTTGACAAATAACTCAATAGTTTGATTCACAAATGTTCGGTTCAGTTGTTTACCTATGAGTGCCACTTTTCTGTATCAAATGGGCTAAATGGACAGGTCACAAGGTTGGGTTGGGTTGTTTTATCTCTGAGCGGCACTTTTTTGCACACCATGGGCTAAATGGCCAGGTCACATGGACCCCGAAGGCTCAGAGAAGGTTGGGGGAGGGGACCCACTGGAACAGCTGTTGGGAGACAGATGGTAGCCTCCCGTCAATGCCATCCAGCGTGTTCTTTAACGTGCACAGGGTATGGCTCTCCCGCACACGGGGCCAAGGCTTAACGTCCCATCCGACGGACGGCGGCCTTTCCAAGCCCATCGGTGTCCCCTACTGACCGTGGGCAGGGCGGGGAATTTTTGCGGAGATAAATCTCAACGCTAACCCAGCTGGGACTCGAACCTGGGAACTACAGATTACGAGCCTGGCGCGCTATCGACTGAGCAACCCCCGCTCTAGGTCACAAGGGCCCCAGAGGTTCGGAGAAGGTTGGTGAAAGGGACCCACTGGACTGCCATTAGGAGAGAAATTGTAGTTCTCCTTCAATATCATTCAGCGCGTTCTTTGACAGCTGAATGATAGGGTATGGCTGTCCTGCACACGGGACTACTGCTTAACGTCCCATCCGACGGACGGCGACCTTTCCAAACCCATCGATGTCTCATTTCTCAGGGTGGGAGGTTAGTGGAGATAATTCACAAAATTTGAGGTGGGATAAATACTAATAAAAAAATTACTGTTCGCAGTTAGCGATTCTTCCATTGCCTTGAATTTCAACACTTAGAGGGGCACTAAAGTTAAAACATAATGAAGATTAACTACAACTTTATCCCAATTACTTTTGCTGATATTCTTCATTTTTGCATGTGATATATATTATATGCTCAATATATATATTCAATATATATTGTCCAATACATATTAAAAAGTCAATCCCATGCTTAAAACTAGTTGGATTGTTTTACCTCTGAGAGGCACTTTTTTTGCACACAATGGCTAAATGGCCAGTCACAAGGACCCCAAGAGCTCAGAGAAGGGGATCTACAGGACAGCTGTCAGATGACAACCTTCGGTCAAGGCCAATCAGTGTATGGCCACGGCTTAACTTTCCATCCGACGGAAGGCGGCCTTTCTAAGTCCTCGGTGTTCCCTACTGACAGAGGGCAGGGCGGGGAGTTTTACGGGGATAAATCTCAAAGCTAGCCCAGGCTGGATTCAAACCTGGGACTGCATATTACGAGCAGGGCGCCCTACCGACTGAGCCATCACTACCCCCTTAAAATTGGCATTTAGAGATGAAAACTTGATTCCAATTACTAACTTTTGTAGCGAAAATGTAACATTTATTTTCTTTAACAAAATGTAAAAATCAAAATTTATTCTCATCTTTAAATGAATTTGATTTTTCAAATACTTTTTTTAAAAGCAAAAAACAATTGGATATTTTTAATCGCCAAATAATCGAGATATTTCGAACTTTCCTTTCACCCTTTAAAGTTCCTTTTACTCTTTTAAAATTCTTTTTAAGACTAGAAACATCACGTGCTACGTTGTTCTGAAACAAGTTCGAAAGACTAATAGACATGGCTTGTGTGGTTTTTCTGCTGAGGTCCTGCCATCCTCTCAGACCTTCTACTATGGCATATAAACTGACAGACTCCTGTCAGACCTCTGTGGCAAGCAGCTGCTTGAGGGGGTATTTATTTATTTTCTTTATTTATATGGATTAATAAACGGAATTTTTATCTTGTAAAACGATTACATGTTAACAGAATTCAAGATCACACTGCTCGAAAGAAAAGATGCATTTTTGATTTCATTATGTTTCTATTATTTCATATAAAATTACAAATATATGTTTTTTCAATTTTTGAAAATTGTACCACATTGAAATAAATTCCACCGGAGTTCCACTGTCCCTTCATTGCTTAATAAAGGAGAAGTTTGAGCGCAATCTCTCAGAATTTTTGCCCTCTTCCACGTCTCACATTGCGCAACCAACATACTAGTGTAACATAATTAAATATTATTTTCGAGGCTTGGATTTCTTTAATGTGCCAAGAAATCCTTAATCCAGAACCATTTAGGATGACCCATTATCTGATATCGTGAATACATCGTCATCATTATCATTAGGATCTAAATTCAAGCATGTGGTACACCAGCACACAAATTGCAAAGGATATTACACCAAAAATATTGTACGATCGAAAATTAACTATACAATCTACTTAGCACCAAAAACACGTAAATGTAACTGTGAAATCTTATGTTCTTTTAAAATCTTTTCGTTAATAATTGTGAATAAAATATATAAATAAATACAAAAATTAATAACAAGTGCATAGGATGTACAGTCGCTCAAAAAAATATCCGAACACTATGGTTGATTGCAGAATTCAGAAAAAATATCTGGCAATGATTTTTTTAGAAATTAGTGATCTGGCAACCTTCGTGTCACGTGACACGTCAACCATAGTGTTCGAAGACCAAGAATCATTAAGGCGCTTGCGTAGAATATCCTAATCAAATTTGCAGTTGTTCTTTTTTCATTTGAAATTTTAACGTGTAATCGTTTTACAAGATTACAATCCTGAGATATCATGCAGGCTAACCACCTCGCATTCCTTTATAATCCTTGTGTAAATAACACGGATAAAAAGAATAAATATTATTATCCATTTTTTATGTAATGCTGGCTGCTTGAGGATGATGATGATGATGCATTGCAATATCCGGCAAAAAAGAATTTTTAAGTTTTATTTAATGCAAAAACACTAAAGTTGCTATCAGTGTTACTTTTGTAAACAAAATAACAACCTGGACTGACAAAAAATATAAGATTTATTTATTTTAGCAAAATACTGAAATTAGTTTTATAATCACAAATTTTGGACACATCAGAGTAATAATTTATTAAACACTCTTATAAACATTTTAAAAGTGAAATTATGATTTCTGTTACGCGAAATATTTTTTTAAAATGTGTAAGGAAATAAATATTTAGATGTAGTTTGCTCCTCCCACAAAAATAGATAATAACCTAAGCGAGATTAAACGAAAGTTTAAAGCGAGAAAATAAAAACTTTAAAATTATATTTGAAAACAAAAATGCATCATATCAGGGTTAAGTTATAAATTAATATTATACGATAATTAAGTTATCAAGTAATACAAGAAAATACGTCACGGATTGTTTTTATTGTCATATACATTATTCTCTTAGCTGAAAAAAATACTAAAACAATGAAGTAAATAATAAAAATTATGAACAGAAATTAATTAAATGTACAACCCCCCCAAAAAAATTAGTCAATCTGTAACTAAACAGAGAAACGAAAAACGGTATAAAGTGAATTTGTAGATAAAATATTTCGAAGATTAAACTTTCTCCCCTCACCAAGATCACTAATTGGTTTTAAACCACTTTGCAACCAGGCTGTCTTTTCGGCAAAAACTCTTTAAAACTAGCTACGAATTCCGGGCATTGTTCCAAACTCGGTGTAGTTTTCCTGCAACCCAGAAATGTATGCTTAAGGCCAGCAGAAGCACAATAACAGCAGCAACACAACAAGAATGTATATGTATATATCAAAAAAGAAAAAGGAAAAAGATGTCCCCTCAGTGCCATTATTGTTGTTCTGTATTCTTAACATTGATGTTCAGGAGGCATTTTTGTGAAAACCTCAACAATACATTAGCCAGAGGACGACGCGGCCTTGCAGAATAAATAGACTGTCATCGTCCTGCGATGGAGCTTCTGAAAGATTAATTACTCCTTCGTGAAAAACTTTAGCGTTCCAGTCGGCATGTCAAGGTTTGTCTGTTCACGGCAAATGTTTACGCAGCACAGCTCTACAGAAGACTAAAGGGAAGGAGTTGATGGTTGGGGGGGATCATCGGAATAAAATGGGGGGTAGGAGATGACGCTGCGAACGGTTCCCGAAAAATAAAAACAATTTCATTCAACAGACGATTTTTCCAAGACATTCCCAAGATATATCGAGTGCGTGAGGTTTTTCTTTCAGCTAAAAGCACGTGAGAGAGCTTTTAGACGCTGCGAATAAATTGTTTCTGCGAAGAGTCATCGATTGTGGTCTGTAGTTAAGGCCATCAGATTTGGGAGGGTGGAAACTATTAAAACGAGCGAAACGAAGTCAAAGTAGAGTGAGTATTTTTTTTAGGTTTAATTTACTTTCCTTCCGAAAAATATGTTAGGGAAAATATAGTCTATACCCTATTAACTAAAAGTTAGTGTGATTTAGAATGTTTGAAGAGTGAGAAGTTTTGGTTTGTAGAGAAAAAGTATCACCTCAATATTTCGATGGCATATCACTGCGCTGGATTATCGAAAAGCAAGGCTGAGAATTGTGAGCTTTGCGCTGGGACATCGAATCCTATGATTGTGAATTGTGAGCTTTGCGCTGGGACATCGAATCCTATGATTGTGAATTGTGAGTTTTGCGCTGGGTCATCAAACACTATGGTTGTAAATTGAGAGCTTTGCGCTGGGACATCAAATACAGGGTGTTTCAAAAAGGACGCAACCCTAAATATAAGAGAGTAGAACTTATGCACATGTACGTTTCAGGTCATGATATTACTCGTTGGCATTACTGTACTCAAGGTTAACAGCCTTTAGCAGTTGAAAAGACATTGTCACGCACTAGTCTTACTCAAGCATTCATTCCTTTGTGTTGTGTCAGCTATGTCGTTTTCCAAAAATGAACATGTATTTATTGTTGAGACTTATTGTGCGTACAAATCTCACAAACGTGTGAGAGAGGAGTTTGAGTTGAAGTATCCTCAGTTTGCAGTTCCCAACAAGTCGACAATATCTCGTTTGATTGATAAATTTCGTGACACTGGGTCTGTACAGGAACCAAAGGGCCCAGGCCGGCCATCACTGTTAACTGCCGAAGTTCTTGATGATGTGGCTCAGCGTTCAACTCGCTCACGCAGAAAATCTCTTAGAAAGTTAACGTCACACGTTGGACTGTCACCAGCTACTGTTTTCAGGGCTACAAAGAAGTTAAAATTTCATGTTTATAGCATTGGTGTTGTTCATGAATTGAAAGAATCAGACCATGAAAAAAGTTTATGGTACTGTCCTTGGTTTCGTTCTTTCGTTGATGAAAATGGAATTGAGATGTCGGATCATGTTTATTTCAGTGACGAGGCTTCGTTTCACTTGGATGGGTATGTGAACAGTCAAAACAGTCGGGGGGGGGGGGGCTCAGTCGGTAGCGCGCCAGGCTCGTAATCTGTAGTTCCCAGGTTCGAGTCCCAGATGGGTCAGCGTTGAGATTTATCTCCGCAAAATTCCCCGCCCTGCCCACGGTCAGTAGGGGACACCGATGGTTCCGTCCATCGGATGGGACGTTAAGCCGTGGCCCCGTGTGCGGGAGAGACATACCCTGTGCACGTTAAAGAACACGCTGGATGGCCTGGACGGGAGGCTACCATCTGTCTCCCAACAGCTATTCCAGTGGGTCCCCTCCCCCAACCTTCTCTGAGCCTTCGAGGTCCATGTGACCTGGCCATTTAGCCCATGGTGTGCAAAAAAGTGCCGCTAAGAGGTAAAACAATCCAACCCAGCCCAAAACAATCGAATATGAATAAGTGAAAATCCTCACACTTTTCACGGACGACCATTACACGCACGGAAAATTGGTGTTTGGTGTGCAATTTCTCGTCGTCGTGTGATAGGGTCTTTATTTTTTTGACCCAACTGTAACTGGTGAAGTTTATCGTGACCTCATCCAACAGTTTATTGCACTATTGGATGTGAATGAATGAGAGTGTTGGTTTCAACAAGATGGCGCGACCGCCCATACTGCAAATTAAGCAATGGTTACGTTGCAGGAATTTTTTAGTGATCATTTGATTTCAAAAAATTTGTGGCCACCAAGATCCCCAGATCTTACTCCTCCAGATTTTTCCTTTGATGATATCTCAAATGTGTAGTGCTTCAAAACAATCCTCATACACTTGAAGACCTGAAGGATAACATTGAAAGAGAGATTTTAAAC
The DNA here is from genome assembly GCA_038380435.1 of Ryuthela nishihirai. Taxonomy (NCBI): domain Eukaryota; kingdom Metazoa; phylum Arthropoda; class Arachnida; order Araneae; family Heptathelidae; genus Ryuthela; species Ryuthela nishihirai. The sequence goes on from JAWZYU010000016.1 coordinate 17,606,713, forward strand.
CTAAGAAAACAAACATTACGAAAGGTGGCTGCAAATGTCATGAAACGGGTACGAACCTGCATCCAGGTTGCAGGAAAAAAATTCTATTTATTGTAAAGATAGATATACATATGTCTAATTTGCATCTTTTGAAATTTGTGTCTTTTGTCAAGTTTAAATAGAAATATATAATAGAGGGTTGCGTCCTTCTTGAAACACCCTGTATTATACCTTTGAGCTGGGACATCAAATACCATACTTTTGAGCTGAGACATCAAATACTATGCTATACTACGAATTTTGAGCTTCTCGGTGGGACGGCGAATTCTATGGCTGTGAATTGTGAACTTTGCGCTGGGATATTGAATGCGATGGTTGTGAATTTTGAGATTTGCGCTGGGACATCGAATGCGATGGCTGCGAATTGTGATTTTGCGCTGGGACATCAAATACTATGGCTGTCAATTTTGAGCTTTTCGCGGAACATCGAATCCTATGACTGTGAATTGTGAGCTTTGCTCTGAGGCATCAACTACTGTGGCTGTGAATTTTGAACTTTTCGGTGGGATATCGAATTTTATGGCTATGGATTGTGAGTTTGCGCTGGGATATCGAATGCCATGGCTGTGAATTTTGAGCTTTGCCCTGGAACATCAAATACTATGGCTCAGAATTGTGAGTTTTGCGATGGGACATCAAATACTATGACTGTGAATTTTGAGATTTACTCTGGGATATCTAATTCTATGGCTGTGAATTGTGAGCTTTGCGCTGGAACATCGAATGCTATGGCTATGAATTGTGAGCTTTGCATTGGCACAATAAAGCATCATGGACGTGAAGTGAGATCACTGCACTAGGGAATCAAACAGCATGGATGTGAATTATGATCTTTAAGCTAGGACACCAAACATCGTGAATGTGAATTGAGAGATCTGTGTTAACACACTGAATGTAATGGATACGAATTAAGAACTTGGTTCTTGCACACCGAAAATCATGGAGTTCTTAGCTTTGCACTAGAGCACCAAACAGCATTAATGTGAGATTTCAACTTTGCGTTAAAACTCCAAACAGCATTAATGTAAGTTTTTAAGCTTGTTCTTTGGCACCAAACATCATGAATGTGAATTGAGAGATCTGTGTTGACACATCGCATGTAATGGAGGCGAATTGAGAGATCTGTGTTGACACATCGCTCATAATGTAGGCGAATTGAGAGATCTGTGTTGACACATCGCATGTGATGGAGGCGAATTGAGAGATCTGTATTGACACATCGCATGTAATGGAGGCGAATTGAGAGATCTGTGTTGACACATCGCACGTAATGGAGGCGAATTGAGAGATCTGTGTTGACACATCGCTCATAATGGATGCGAATTGAGAGATCTGTGTTGACACATCGCACGTAATGGAGGCGAATTGAGAGATCTGTGTTGACACATCGCACGTAACGGAGGCTAATTGAGAGATCTTTGTTGACACATCGCTCATAATGGATGCGAATTGAGAGATCTGTGTTGACACATCGCACGTAATGGAGGCGAATTGAGAGATCTGTGTTGACACATCGCACGCAATGGAGGCGAATTGAGAGATCTTTGTTGACACATCGCACATAATGGAGGCGAACTGAAAGCTTTGTTTTTAGGACACCAAATAGCATGGATGTAAATTGATAGCTATGCTCTAAGACATCAAATAGCATGATGTGAATTGCAATCTTTGCCCTAGGGCTTAAACAGCATAGGGGAAATTGCTAGCCTTGTACTTAAGACACTAAAAAGTAGGATGCAAATTGCTATCTTTGCCAAAGAGCATGGATATTAGTACTAGTTTTTCGCTAAGACACCAAACAACATGGATGTAAACTGCTTTCATTACACTAAGACATCAAACAGAATGCATATTAATTGAGAGTTTTTCACTAGAACAATGTACACACAGTATGGATATCAATTCTGTTACAACATAGGAGAAAAACGAAGTATTTCAACTCCCAATTTAATCATAACATGAACAATAAATATAACCGAAACAAATACATCACACATTCCCGCTATATATTCTGCCAATAGATTTTAAGGTTCTATCCAAAACCTTTTTTCTTCAACCTCAATAGAAAGAAATTGTTTCACGCCTAATTTCGGAAATGATAAAAATGATACTGTTTGATATTAAGTGTTAATCTATATCCTAGGAAAGAGGGTAGACTCATAGAATCAGAAGGGTTGGGTTGTTTTACCTCTGAGCGGCACTTTTTTGCACACCATGGACTAAATGGCCAGGTCACATGGACTCCGAAAGCTCAGAGAAGGTTGGGGGAGGGGATTCACTGGAACAGCTGTAGGGAGACAGATGGTAGCCTCCCGTCAAGGCCATCCAGCGTGTTCTTTAACGTGCACAGGGTATGGCTCTCCCGTACACGGGACCACGGCTTAACGTCCCATCCGACGGACGGCGGCCTTTCCAAGCCCATCGGTGTCCCCTACTGACCGTGGGCAAGACGGGGGAATTTTGCGGAGATAAATCTCAACGCTGACCCAGCTGGGACTCGAACCTGGGAACTACAGATTACGAGCCTGGCGCGCTACCGACTGAACCACCCCCGCCCCTAGAATCAGAAGGGAAACCAAAATTTCCCTTTTGTTAGAAAAAAAAACTTCAAAGAAATAAATAAAACATAACTAAAGTGAATAATATTTTTTTCATGCTGAAAGAATTAAGTGAAGCAATCTCAAAGGTTCTGGTGGATTTTTAGTGATTAAATGCAACAAATCAAAATGAGCTTCAATAAAATCTGATATTTATTTGTAAAGTGTAGTTTTCTGCCTTTGGAGTTTCAACCTACAATTCTGTCTATAAATTTGCATGTCTATCCATTACTTTAAAAATAAAATGCAAACTACAGTGCACATAAAACACAGCTTGTATGGTGAGGAATTTGGAAGGGTGCTCGAAATATTTCATTTCGTTAAAGCTATCGTAGAAGGAAGGCTCATATTACCAGGAAACAGGCAATTACGAGTCGTAAGTGACCGAAACTTGAAACTTCGTCAACAAACTGAAGGAAAGAAGTATAATCTGAGCTTCTGTGATATTTGGAAGTGTAAAACGAAACTACTTACTTTCCTTCGCTTGGCTGTTGAATTAACTGTTGGCTGTTACCTTAGTTGATACAACTATTACTGCTTTATAGCCATCCGACCGATACCTTCAAAATTAAACACACATCTTCCACATCTCCACTTTCTTAAGAGAGAAAAATTTTTTATCCGAACTTAGTGAACTTCCAGTCAGTTTTGTATTAAAACCGGTGACTGGGAATTGAAGAGGAACAACGTGAAACCTTATATTAAAGCTTCAAATCCGACATAATACAAAGTGATTATAAACGAAGGAAACTACTTCGGCAATTCAATGCAAAAGCCTGTACTTGCTAGATCAATACAGTATACTTAGTGGAAAGAGAACTATTAAAAAGTGTACAAGTTACTAGAAAACTTGCACAAAAATACTGGGCACCACGAGTCATCTTATAAATGCGCATCAAATACTTAATAAATTTCTCAATGTTTCGTCAGTTGAAAAGTATTAACTCACTCTGGATATCAAATTTAAAAGGAAAATGTTCTTAAGCTGGGTGGGATGCAAACCTCCTAATATGCTATCAGGAAGTCTTGGGTTCCTATCTAACTCACCTCAAGACAATGTTTCCTTTAAATTTGATATCGATGTCACAACACTGATTTTAACTTCCAGTAGTATCACCGTGTTCTGCATAATGTGTTCTCATCAACAAACACAGTTTTCTTGATATTTGATATTTAATATTAAAAAACACATACTTTACAAAGAAAGGAAAAGAATCGAAACATATCTATACAAGCCGAAAGTAGTAATGAGAGTAATTAAAAAAAGCAATTTTTATGACAAAATGTGTTTTTAATCGCAGACATTAATTGCGCATAACCAGAGTAGGAACGATAATTAAATATACTGTTTATTTATTTCATTTTTAAATAAATATCAATATCCAATATTACTATAAAAAACAATACGGACAAAGTTATGGACAAGTTTTTTTTGTTTCCTTTACAGAAAATTTTAACTCATCATTCCAATGTAAATAACTAATTGGTCTAAACGATGGTCCTCTCTCTGTTGCTAACAAAAATGGCAAAATTTTTCACATGAAAAGATATCTCACATCAAAGGAATTTTCCTGCAAAATACCTAACATATTTATTGTATGATATCTGATTCTTTTTAGAAATAATTTTACCTGTATATCACATTGTAGTATGTACCTTCCTTAACCCAAAATTGTCCCATTTCTGAACTGCGATTTCGATTGAACCCATTCATTACATAAATCATGCAGGCCCGAATCTAGAGAAAGAAAAGAAAATGGAGGGAGGGTAAGACACTCAACTGAGCCAGTAAAAGTAAAAAGGGGACCAAGAGACGATTTCCATTGCACTATGGCATTTCCCCCTCTGCTGTTAAGAAATGTTTAAAAATTTATTGAAATATTCATGAAGTAAACACGTTTAGCAATTTGTTGCCTCTAAACTGACAGGCTCCTGTCAGACCTCTGTGGCAAGCAGCTGCTTGAGGGGGTATATTACCCTTACTGCATTTTAAAGGGGGAAGGCGTTGTCCCTATTCCACAATAACAAACCCCCTCCCCCGGATTCTGTCCTAATCATATGTAAAAATATGTACAGTCGCTCAAAAAAATATCCGAATACTATGCTTGATTACAGAAATCAGAAAAAATACCTGGCAACGATTTTGTTTTTTAGAAATTAGTGATCTGGCAACCTTCGTGTACTGTACCAGATCACTAATTTCTAAAAAAAGTTGCCAGATATTTTTTCTGAATTCTGTAATCAACCATAGTGTCGGATTTTTTTTGAGCGACTGTACTCAACTGTCATTTTCTAAGATCGGAAAATCTTATGAAACGAAATCGAAGTTTTTCAGCAATCAGTTTAATGAGTTTTTTTTTCCATTTGAAATTCAGATCAATAATTAACTTGATTAATTATAACTCTGTCAATACCATACGAATTAAATGAATTAGATCATGTTCAGTGTTACATCCACGTCATTACACAATAACAAGCTTCAGTTAAAATTCATTCTTCAACCTAAAAAAAACATACGCTTTGTTCACATTAAAACACCAATAGTATCGTCAACATAAGAAACAGTTTTGCAATTTTGTTTTTTAATTTCAATCCAAAAATTCATTTTGGTTTGAAATTAATAAATGTAACGAGACAGTTTCCAGAACTACTTGTATATGTTTTTAGTAAGTTTCGGTTCACTAAAAAAATTCCTTAAATATTTTTAAATACTATTCAAACCATTCCCATACTTTACAACTGATACTAAATACAAAAATTTATTTTAATTAAACGTCAAAATCGAAGCTATCAAACTCTTTACAGGAATCCCGAAAAAGCAATAATGTTTTTATATTCAGCTATACCACTGGCTCCCAACCTTTGTGAGTCCAGCGCTCCCTTTCCCTTTCTAACGTCTCGATGAATTCAGTTCAAAATATTTTTGCCTCTATAAAACTAGTTGAAATAACAGGTATAAAAATTGACGAGTATTTTAATGAATGTTTCCTGCTAACTGGACTACTCGCTGATATCATGTGCTACAACGTAACTAAAATGACTGAAATTCGTTGGGTTGTTTTACCTCTGAGCGGCACTTTTTTGCACACCATGGGCTAAATGGCCAGGTCACATGGACCCCGAAGGCTCAGAGAAGGTTGGGGGAGGGGACCCACTGGAACAGCTGTTGGGAGACAGATGGTAGCCTCCAGTCAAGGCCATCCAGCGTGTTCTTTAACGTGCACAGGTTATGGCTCTCCCGCACACAGGGCCACGGCTTAACGTCCCATCCGACGGACGGCGGCCTTTCCAAGCCCATCGGTGTCCCCTACTGACCGTGGGCAGGGCGGGGAATTTTACGGAGATAAATCTCAACGCTGACCTAGCTGGGACTCGAACCTGGGAACTACAGATTACGAGCCTGGCGCGCTACCGACTGAGCCACCCCCGCCCCACTGAAATTCGTGGATGGCGTTATCTTTATCTGTGAATATTCAGATAACCAATTAAACAAATTAAAGGATATTCGCATACACAGATATCCGTATTATATTGAGACCGGGTATATAGAAAACCAACATATCGATACAACCTTACCCTCCTCCCTCCGCTACATCAATACACCCTGCTAAAGCAAAACAAGCAGCCTTTTAAACCATGTTCAACAGGGCCCAAAAATACTCGTCAAATCAAGTATTACTATAAAAGAAATAAATTATATATACATATCAGCAAGAAAAGCAAACCGGATATTCTGCCGCATACAATCGGATTAACAAAAGAACGTAACACAAAAAAATGGAAAAACCATCTCAATAAACCCCAACGCAAAGGTGGAAAAATAAATATACCAAATCATATACATATAATAACAGTGTAAGAGAAAATTAAAAGTATTATGAATGAATTTAACTTTACAATGACATATACAGTCACCAACGTAGCACGAAATATCGTGTAACGATCGTGACATACCACCTACAGGAAGACTATATCTCTATTACCACCCCATCTACAGACATAGAACTTGAAGAGTTACAAACACAACAATATATCGATTGAACCTGCCAACCAATTCAGGAAAGAATTAATTAACACAAACAAAACATAGAGAAAAAATAATCTGCAACAACTTTATCAGTAAAAGCAATTCAAGATCAATAATATCCCGATTTCAAAATCACAGATATACTGGCTTCCCCAACAATCACAAACAATTAGAGATTAAGGAAAGCTTATATATTTATATCGATACACATTTGTTAATAATGTCCTTTTATTGCAGCTGCATGAAAATTATTCCTTCAAGAATATCAAACTCCGAAACGAAAATGCGTTTATATTAAAACAAGTGGTAAACGAAAAGTACCTGCCAATACCAAGAAGACAACTTCAATTTCTAAACACCGGCAACTACATACCCATAACCTTACAATAAAAATGTCTAGATGACGTCAGAACCTCCAAAGAGCTATAAAGGAAGTTCCGAGCATGGAACTCAATAACTTTGCAGCCTCGGTGGCTCAGTGGTATCGCGTTGGCTCATAGTGACACCTGCGATTGCCGGGGTCCGGGTTCGAGTTCTGGGTCGTTTGTTCTCTCATGAACTTGTGATGTGATTGTCCCGTAGTAAAATACTAGTTGTTAAATTCTCTACATATTTGAAAATTTTAATTATTCAGCGCTCTATTGTTAAAACGTCCCTGTTGGGTTGTTTTACCTCTGAGCGGCACTTTTTTGCACACCATGGGCTAAATGGTCAGGACACATGGACCCCGAAGGCTCAGAGAAGGTTGGGGGAAGGGACCCACTGGAATAGCTGTTGGGAGACAGACGGTAGCCTCCCGTCAAGGCCATCCAGCGTGTTCTTTAACTTGCAGCGTGTTCTTTAACTTATGGCTCTCCCGCACACGGGGCCACGGCTTAACGTCCCATCCGACGGACGGCGGCCTTTCCAAGCCCATCGGTGTCCCCTACTGACCGTGGGCAGGGCGGGGAATTTTGCGGAGATAAATCTCAACGCTGACCCAGCTGGGACTCGAACCTGGGAACTACAGATTACGAGCCTGGCGCGCTACCGACTGAGCCACCCCCGCCCCGTCCCTGTTGGGAACCACTGATATATACCATTAAAAACAGCTAATACTCCAAAAACTCCAAACAACTAATCATTATAGACTGCTAATGTTCCATTAAAATTCCAAACAACCCATCATTACAGACAAACTTAGCTGTAAAATTGTTCCTTCAGTATTCTCATTTAACTTAAATCCATATTGTCTGTCTTCGAAAAAATGTAGAATTATCCATAATAAACTATTAATATTTTTTATCCATGACTTTTTTTTTCAGTTGCTTTATCAAAAACTGACAAAACTGATATTTGGTTTAATTATTTAGTTTGTTTGATCGCCAGTTTTAAATATAGGTTTAACAACAAACAATTTCAAGTAAGAAAAAATATCCTTCTTATGTTGTTTTAAACTTTAAGCGTTTTAAAATTTATTCCATTATACCCACAAGCTCATATATTATTCAAGTTAATTATTATCGTATAACCCTCTCTGAGCTAAGAGCAAAAATATTAAATTTGTTGATCTATTTCCACTTTGTTAACTTGCAAGGTAAATGAATTTCTTAAGCTCGTAAAAGTTAATGTGTTTTATCCTCTTTAACCATTACCTATTAATCAGTTTAAAGAAAGGAAATGCGTTCAAAATGTTTCTGTTTACTAGAACATACTATGCGGAATATGAAATGAACTGAATTTTAGAAGTTATTCTTGTGAGTTGGTCCATGGTAACCACATTAAACGCATGTACACTTTTTCTGTTATATAAAATTATTTTAACAATTTTTATCTCCAGATATGTATAATGTGTTCATCTAGAATAGCATGTTTTTTTTTTGCACTACATTTTCAAAGAATTTCCTTTTTTTTTTTAATCACTCTCTATATACATACGTTTATAATTTATTCTGGCAAAATTATTCGTATATTTTCATACTGTTTCAAGAGAAAGTCAAGGAGAAGCGCCATAAATTTTTACTTACGTTATTTATGAAAAAGCATTCTTTCGAGAAAGCTTAAAATATTAATTTATATTATTATATTTTTATTACTAGCTGGCATTATTATATCATTATTATTGATCTCGTCATTTTGCATATTGACGAAAGTTTCGAAAATGTCAAGAAAAGAGAATAAAATAATTCACAGAATGAGAAATTAGTTTTGAATATCAAAGTGTTTACTGCACTCAGATTTAAAATGCGTTTTTGTACAGAAATACGGTTATAAAAAAAAGTCTTTCGTTTTAGAAGTCTCATAAAGAAATTGATGCAAGTCGTTTTAAATATTCTATAATTTGAATGAATACAATCTACAGTGTGATGAGAGGGTATTTCATTGTGATGTACCTAGAGTTAGTTTTATAGCATGAAAGCATGAGATTATTAATTCCTTTTAATAATTTATAAAAGAAAGTCCCAAGAGTATTAGCAGATTGTAATGAAAAACTTTGTACATTTATTTCTGAAAAGAGGATTATGAGTGTTGAGATTTTTTTCTCTCAGAATATTGCCGTTATGTTTACGGAATGACAGTTTTCTAAAAATTAAATAACTAAAATAATACATTTAGAAATTTTGGAACTGTTTATGACATTCTTCTCCCCAAAAATAAAGTTTGTCGAAAGTACCTTACCTATCTCGACCGTATAATCTGTAGTAATTTATCAAGTAGTATTAAAGAAGAGACTTATCAAAGGAAAAAAAAAGATGAGGAGCTTTCTTTCTTGACTCAATGACAGATACAATTTTTACAAGCTTATGTTAAACAAAGAACTGTTGCATTTAGACGCAGCTTTAATCTGATTTATTTTGCTAGCTAGTAAGACTTCATATTCAATCGCCTACTTACATTTGACGATTTTATTAAGAAGAATTGAAACAAATAAAATCGTCAAACAAAAGTATGCGATTGACATGAAGTGTTATTTTAATGCTTTCTGTATTCTGTACTATGCGGACAGAAAGTATTCTGATAGGGAAAAAAAGAGCACTCGAATTTTTTAGGTCAAGAATACATTTTAAGTGTGACCACGAAACACTGGCTCTCGCAATTCCATTGGGGCGGGGGTGGCTCAGTCGGTAGCGCGCCAGGCTCGTAACCTGTAGTTCCCAGGTTTGAGTCCCAGCTGGGTCAGCGTTGAGATTTATCTCCGCAAAATTCCCCGCCCTGCCCACGGTCAGTAGGGGACACCGATAGGCTTGGAAAGGCCGCCGTCCGTCGGATGGGACGTTAAGCCGTGGCCCCGTGTGCGGGAGAGCCATACACTGTGCACGTTAAAGAACACGCTGGATGGCCTTGACGGGAGGATATCTGTCTCCCAACAGCTGTTCCAGTGGGTCCCCTCCCCCAACCTTCTCTGAGCCTTCGGGGTCCATGTGACCTGGCCATTTAGAACATGGTGTGCAAAAATGTGCCGCTCAGAGGTAAAACAACCCAACCCAACTCGCAATTCCATATACATTAGTTTCCATAAATTAAGGAAAATCCCTATGTTAAGTCAATGGAAAGTTAACGTCAAAGCTCTATAACTTCTAAAATAAGTATTTTTGTTTTGAAAACTGTGATTGCAGATAAAGATCTCAATCAAATAAATCAATATCTCGATTTTCAACAATATTCGTTCAGTATTTAATGAGTTATGAAAGTTTTATATTTAACAATAAGAATGCAAATCATAAAAATTGACTTCAGAAGTTAATTAAAACTTAGTAACAAGTATTGTAGGAAATTGTTTAATATCATAAGTGCGTATTTTAGAAATATGTGAAGAATTCTTTCGATATTTATCAGTTGTGTGTTTCTTAAGACTGCCAATGCTGATTTTTGCGCGCACAATGCTCTAAATGGCACGAAAACTTCAATAGCTCAGAACGGGAGAGTAGAAGGGAGTTCATTAGACAGAAAGAAACCTTCCGCCAGAGATATCCAGTGCATTCATTAAAACAAAGTATGGTTCTCCTGCCTCCACAGCCATGGTTTAAGTTCCATTGTGCTTCTAAAACTTTCAGTTTCTTTTCTCATCTAGGCAGAATAGGATATTAACCAAAAAATATCTCAAAAAGAGGCAGAGTTTAGAACCTGAGACATCTCGTTATGATTCAGACTCACTTCGACATAACCGACACTTACTCTCGTGGTGACTAGAATGTTCCTATACAAGTCCTTATCTAGAAAAAATAAAGGGGATTCCGACTCACTTCGACAGAGCCGACACTTACTCTCGTGGTGACTAGAATGTTCCTATACAAGTCCTTATCTAGAAAAAATAAAGGGGATCCCGACTCACTTTGACAGAGCCGACACTTTCTCTCGTGGTGACTAGAATGTTCCTATACAAGTCCTTATCTAGAAAAAATAAAGGGGATCCCGACTCACTTCGACAGAGCCGACACTTACTCTCGTGGTGACTAGAATGCTACTATACAAGTCCTTATCTAGAAAAAATAAAGGGGATCCCGACTCACTTCGACAGAGCCGACACTTACTCTCGTGGTGACTAGAATGTTTCTATACAAGTCCTTATCTAGAAAAAATAAAGGGGATCCCGACTCACTTTGACAGAGCCGACACTTTCTCTCGTGGTGACTAGAATGTTCCTATACAAGTCCTTATCTAGAAAAAATAAAGGGGATCCCGACTCACTTCGACAGAGCCGACACTTACTCTCGTGGTGACTAGAATGCTCCTATACAAGTCCTTATCTAGAAAAAATAAAGGGGATCCCGACTCACTTCGACAGAGCCGACACTTACTCTCGTGGTGACTAGAATGTTCCTATACAAGTCCTTATCTAAAAAAAATAAAGGGGATCCCGACAGAGCCGACACTTACTCTCGTGGTGACTAGAATGTTCCTATACAAGTCTTTATCTAAAAAAAATAAAGGGGATCCCGACTCATTTCGACAGAGCCGACACTTATTCTCGTGGAGACTAGAATGTTCCTATACAAGTCCTTATCTAGAAAAAATAAAGGGGATCCCGACTCACTTCGACAGAGCCGACACTTACTCTCGTGGTGACCTATACAAGTCCGATACAAGAATATTCCTATACAAGTCCGAATCTGAGAACAAATAAAGAGGGGCATAAAACTTAATCGAGCCGCAAAAAAAGTAAAAGAGGTGCCAAGAGACTGGATTTAAATATTGAAATACTTTTTTTGTTCCTTTAAAATCATACTATATAAGAGTTATACAGTATATGGTATTTTAGGAAATAAATACAGTTGTAAAGAACAAAAACAATAACACCAATTGCCAATAAACAAAAGAAAATAGTAATGATAAAAAAAAACAAAAGATAGAACGAGAAAAAAATTGATTTAGCAATGTCGAGAACCAAGGGTAACCTTGTGCTCATCCAGGATTCGAGAACGTGTAAAGTTTTATAATATGTGGTAACACATACGTTTATTTATCTCTTGTAATAAACAAGTAATATTTTTTCTGAATTCTGTAATCAACCATAGTGTTCGGATATTTTTTTGAGCGACTGTACTCTCAAAGGAAGGATCAAGGACTCCTTGCTAGCCTTGCTCTTACGCATCAAAAGAATTAAAATGATGAATGGATAATTTTAGTTTAGTAAAGTCTCCGGGGAGCAAAGAAAGGCTATCTGTTGGGTATCTTCAACAAAAGATGTGTCCATCAAGACATGTAAAAAAAAACATATTTTTTAATGCGGAGAAATGTCGACGAAAAAGTTTTTTGGCGAATAGGATAGAACTTGATCAAAATCTTTTGCACGTTTAAAGCGTGGTCACCAGAACACAAACGAGATGACTGATGCAGTAGGAGTTGCTCAGCATCCGACAGTCTTCCGCACTTTCAGACACGCAGGTCCATTCCTTATGGGAAGAAGCCCGCCATCCGGGCCAAAGGTTTCTCCTACCTACTCCTGCTGTTCTGAGAATGCATTGAGATTAAATTCTCAAGCATTCCCATCTCTAACTGTGAATCAGGAATTTCAATCAGTCAGGTCGGGGATTTAATTCTGCGTTACGGAATCGGATTTCCTCCGCAAGTTCTAACTTGAATTTTATTCGAAAGCTCTAGCAGCAGCTTGACTATGTATGAGTGCGATCTCAAGTTCCAGAGTATCGCTTATTATATTACTACATTTCCAAGTAAGGAATAATTTTGGTTGATTAATAGATTAAGCGAACAGAGCCGATTCTCAAGAAGAATGGATAAGGATCACTTGGAAAATTTTAACAACCTGAACGGAGGCGCAAAAAATTGTAAATGGAATGCTAACCATATATGCGCCATCCTGAGAGAGAAATTTCCGATAAAAAAATAGAATAGAGTTCTATTTTTTTATCCCTTACAGTTTAATCCAGTTACTTGCTACTCTCATACCTCGTTTTTTTTTCCAGTTGATAGCGAATATTTAAATCCTGTTTAAGTATCCAATATGAATTAATTTTCTATTTACCAACATTGGTTAAGAACTATATTTAACGGTTTAATGCATTGTCTAAGAAATATATTAGGAGGTTTAAACATAATCTTAATTTTTTAGACAATCTTTGAAACACAACTCTTACTTCTTTTAAATATTTGATATAAAATAACTGTAGATGTTCACTGAATATATAATCTACTCTATGCCGGGGAAGAGGCATGAGATTGGTCGATCGCTATCGTGGCAAGCTAGTAAATCTACGGTTCCGACGTTGATGATTTATACGACGATGATGAGTTGCTTGGAGTTTTATGGAGCATTAGCAGTCTATAATGGTTTTTTTTTTTTGGAGTTTATGAGTAATAGCAGTCTAACTACCGTTCTGTCCTCAGTAAGAAAGGGAAGACCTATAAGCTTGAAAAGGCCGCTGTTCGCTAGTTGGGACGTAAAGCATGACACCATGAACACTGGCTGACGGGTTGGGTTGGGTTGTTTTACCTCTGAGCGGCACTTTTTTGCACACAATGGGCTAAATGGCCAGGTCACATGGACCCCGAAGGCTCAGAGAAGGTTGGGAGAGGGGACCCACTGGAATAGCTGTTGGGAGACAGATGGTAGCCTCCCGTCAAGGCCATCCAGCGTGTTCTTTAACGTTCGGTTGTTTTACCTCTGAGCGGCACTTTTTTGCACACAATGGGCTAAATGGCCAGGTCACATGGACCCCGAAGGCTCAGAGAAGGTTGGGAGAGGGGACCCACTGGAATAGCTGTTGGGAGACAGATGGTAGCCTCCCGTCAAGGCCATCCAGCGTGTTCTTTAACGTTCGGTTGTTTTACCTCTGAGCGGCACTTTTTTGCACACAATGGGCTAAATGGCCAGGTCACATGGACCCCGAAGGCTCAGAGAAGGTTGGGAGAGGGGACCCACTGGAATAGCTGTTGGGAGACAGATGGTAGCCTCCCGTCAAGGCCATCCAGCGTGTTCTTTAACGTTCGGTTGTTTTACCTCTGAGCGGCACTTTTTTGCACACAATGGGCTAAATGGCCAGGTCACAAGGACCCCGAAGGCTCAGAGAAAGTTGGGGGAGGGGACTCACTGGAACAGCTGTTGGGAGACAGATGGTAGCCTCCCGTCTAGGCCATCCAGCGTGTTCTTTAACGTGCACAGGGTATGGCTCTCCCGCACACGGGGCCACGGCTTAACGTCCCATCCGACGGACGGCGGCCTTTCCAAGCCCATCGGCGTCCCCTACTGACCGTGGGCAAGGCGGGGAATTTTGCGGAGATAAATCTCAACGCTGACCCAGCTGGGACTCGAACCTGGAAACTGCAGATTACGAGCCTGAGCCACCCCCGCCCCAGGATATGGGATATGAATCTAATAATAAGTAGGAGCGTGGAATTAAGTAGGAAAAACTCCTTTCCTGGATGATTTCCTTCCTCCAAGAAAAGCAAGCTGAGCAACTCCTACTGCATCAGTCATCTCGTCTGTGTTCTGGGGACCACGCTTTAAATGTGCGGAAGTTTTTGATCAAGTGTTACTGTGTCCTCCAAAAATGTAAATTCTTAATTTCTAATTCTAATTTCTAATTCTCTTAATTCCTAAACTCATGTTAAAAACGCTCACCTATTGAGCTACATATTCCACTAAGTTTAATCCTCAACTAAGGGTCACAGTCTCCTGTGAGTTGGCTGCCAACTCTTTAACAGAAATTATCATCCAAACTGGACAAAAAGAATAAGACTCTCAAGATTATGAAAAATATTAGGAAGATTATCAATGGGTCATATCATTGTCTTTATCATAAAAAAACTACCAAATAGCAGACATGGAGAGGCGGAATGCGTGTGACTCTATTCAAGAGATTTGTTTGAAAAAGACTGTGCAATTTTCATACAAAAAGAAGTATTCCGTAAAAAAGCTATCAATCATTCAATTTTTGTCTTAAATTTCATTTTATAATTTAAAATGTTACATTTTATGTACATTCATACATAGTTTTATTAAGTACTGAATTAATGCATACTGTGTAGTTTTGTTCGTTACATAATTAATATTATACCAGTATCATTGATTATTTATATTAAAAATAAATTATCCTTCAAGCAGCTGCTGCCACATAGATCTGACAGAAGCCTATAAGTTTAACACGTTATAGAAGAGATCTAAGACGAAGGCGAGACTTCAGTAGAAAGACAACTCAAGTAACATCCGTGCCTTATACGGGACTTGAACCCGGGTCCCTTTGATCAGTAGCCAAGAACGCTAACCACTTGGCCAAAACACACACCTCTTTTTCTATAAGAACAATTTTGTAATTTGTCCCATTCTACTTACTAATCTTGGTCCAATTAATCCTCAAAATCAGATTTTTCCTCTATATTTTGCTCTTTAGTACGAAATTAAATTGTTTTCGTAATAAAAGCTGGATTTTTTAAATATAATGCTTGTTTTTACTGAATCCATTCGTCGTTACACAAGAAAACAATAATTTAATGCACCTCATTTCGAAAAATTAAACAACAATTATGTAGCAGCATAGAAAACTAAAGAATTTGCACTTATATCAATCCGAAGCTTATTTTAAACTAACGTTCATTATGAAAACAACGCATTTCAATGTTTAAATGCTTCTGTAATTACTTTTGAAAGGCGCAAGGTTCAATATGTGAGAAACGTTTTAAGTTCTACTTGATAAGTCATCTAGCACTGGAATTTTGGCTTCGGTTTTCCTCGAGCCTTTTTTTTGTGTTCGCCACTTAAGCAGAAAGAAGGAGACGGCGAAAATATTTGGTAAACTTCCAATATCTCTTTCGCCCATTTCACCGATGTGCCAGAAGCGATTTAAACCGATTCAAAAGGAAGCGAAACTGCAGTAAACTCTAAATCAAATGAAAAGGAAGAGGGGGAAAAAATCTGAATCGGGTACGTGAAAGAGTTTTTAAAAATTTAAAGCAATCCAAAAGAACCACTTGAGATATGCATTATTTATTTTCTTTAAACACAATTCGTTGACATAAACACAGAATTCCCATTTATATGCAGATTTTAAAATGTACGAAGTTGTCATACGGATAGCATGTGTTGACGTTATATAAGGTTAACACGTAACTGACATGATATATGGATAACATGTGTTGATATGACAGGAGTATAACCTGTTTTGGCGTAGAATGAGGATAACATATTTTCATACGACGCAAAGACAGTGTGTTCATACCACATGAGGATAACATGCATTGACATGTCGTAAATAAATCTCTTCTTGACATGATATATTGAGCGGCAGGGTTGACTCAATCGTTAGCGCGGCATTCGTAACCTACAGTTTCCTGGTTCGAATCCCAGTTGTGCGAGAATGGATATTTATCCCTGCTAGCTATTTAGCTTTATGTATGCAAAAAAGGGCCGCTCGAAAGTACCCCAATCTATGACATAATGATAAGTTATGTTGGCATCGTAGTGAGTTTATCACTTCAGAAAATAATATGAACTCACAGTCAAAATGATGACGTGTTCCCATTTCAAAATGATTACGTGTTCCATTTCAAAATGATAACGTGTTCACATTTCAAAATGATAACGTGTTCACATTTCAAAATGATAACGTATTCACATTTCAAAATGATAACGTGTTCCATTTCAAAATGATAACGTGTTCACATTTCAAAATGATAACGTGTTCACATTTCAAAATGATAACGTGTTCACATTTCAAAATGATAACGTGTTCCATTTCAAAATGATAACGTGTTCACATTTCAAAATGATAACGTGTTCACATTTCAAAATGATAACGTGTTCCATTTCAAAATGATAACGTGTTCACATTTCAAAATGATGACGTGTTCCCATTTCAAAATGATAACGTGTTCCATTTCAAAATGATAACGTGTTCACATTTCAAAATGATAACGTGTTCCATTTCAAAATGATAACGTGTTCACATTTCAAAATGGTAACGTGTTCACATTTCAAAATGATAACGTGTTCCATTTCAAAATGATAACGTGTTCACATTTCAAAATGATAACGTGTTCACATTTCAAAATGATAACGTGTTCACATTTCAAAACGTGTTCACATTTCAAAATGATAACGTGTTCACATTTCAAAATGATAACGTGTTCACATTTCAAAATGATAATGTGTTCACATTTCAAAATGATAATGTGTTCAATTTCAAAATGATAACGTGTTCCATTTCAAAATGATAACGTGTTCACATTTCAAAATGATAACGTATTGACATGAAATAAGGGAAACCTATTGACACTTATCATGCTAAGAAGTTATACTATGATAATATGTTTTAAAACAACATAAGCTAACATACTGAAACGATATAATAAATAAATAAATAAATAAATATCCCCTCAAGCAGCTGCTTGCCACAGACGTCTGACAGGAGCCTGTCAGTTTATATGATACAGTAGAAGATCTGAGAGGATGGAGGACCTCAGCAGAAAACAGCACGAACATCCATGCCTTACCCGGGGCTCGAACGTAGGTCCCTTATATCAGTAGCCAAACGCGCTAACCACTCGGCCTATGAATACTTTATGTTAAAATACCATATATAACATGGATTGACATGAGAATAGCAGTACATGCTATCTCAGTACATGCTAAAAATAGCGTGTACATATAAAATAAGCGGTAAATGCTAAAAATAGCGTGTAAACAGGACATATCTCACTAATTCCAAATTTTATGTTTATCATTAACCTGTACATGCCTGATTTTAAAAATGTTCAATAAAAAACACTTTTGTCATTATTTATTGTTCAAGATTAGCATTTTTTCCATTATTTTCTCATCTGAAAATGAATAAATTCAGAATGAATGTATTTAAAAGTATTTCAACACAAGACTGATTAGATTCAAAAGTTCAACACAGAAAATATGAACCTCTTTGAATTTTTATTAAAAAGACCTTTCATTTTAATCATGGCCTTCTTTTTCTAAATCTAAATCCTTTATTTTTTTTATATCCAGAAGAAATAATTATATATTAACTTTTGCATATTTGTCATCATCGTGATTACAACAAGTACCATTCGTATTTTCTTTTAAATAATATTCTTTTTTTTTTGTTTTATATATATATGTATGTTATTAAAGCCTTCATATCTGCATATTAATACCATTATGCATTCTTTTAGATATATCATAATACACATTAGATATGCCTGTAGATACAATAGTTATATTTCTGCTTATATTAGATATATTATTGCCGTAGATTATCTCATTGAAAATTTCTACTCTGGAGTTTTCTATTTTGAATGATCGACATATACACTCCTTTATCAAAATATTAAGAAAATTTTCATGTTTACGTTAAAGGGAATCTAACTTCTAAGCTCATAACATCTAAATTATATATTCAAAGTGAAAATGTGACTGAAAATAAATTAAAGATAAAAATCGAATCTATTTAAATCCCGATTTTCAACAATATTTGTGTTCAATATTTAGAGATATGGAAGCTGAAATATCTACTTTAAATTGAAGATCATAAAAAATTAAAGATTATAATCGAATCTATTTAAATCCAGATTTTCAACAATATTCGTTCAGTATTTAGAGATATGGAAGCTGAAATATTTACTTTAAATTAAAGATTACAATCGAATCTATTTAAATCCAGATTTTCAACAATATTCGTTCAATATTTAGAGATATGGAAGCTGAAATATCTACTTTAAATTGAAGATCATAAAAAATTAAAGATTATAATCGAATCTATTTAAATCCAGATTTTCAACAATATTCGTTCAGTATTTAGAGATATGGAAGCTGAAATATTTACTTTAAATTAAAGATCATAATAAATTAAAGATTACAATCGAATCTATTTAAATCCAGATTTTCAACAATATTCGTTCAATATTTAGAGATGTGGAAGCTGAAATATCTACTTTAAATTGAAGATCATAAAAAATTAAAGATTATAATCGAATCTATTTAAATCCAGATTTTCAACAATATTCGTTCAGTATTTAGAGATATGGAAGCTGAAATATTTACTTTAAATTAAAGATCATAATAAATTAAAGATTACAATCGAATCTATTTAAATCCAGATTTTCAACAATATTCGTTCAATATTTAGAGATATGGAAGCTGAAATATCTACTTTAAATTGAAGATCATAAAAAATTAAAGATTATAATCGAATCTATTTAAATCCAGATTTTCAACAATATTCATTCAGTATTTAGAGATATGGAAGCTGAAATATTTACTTTAAATTAAAGATCATAATAAATTAAAGATTACAATCGAATCTATTTAAATCCAGATTTTCAACAATATTCGTTCAATATTTAGAGATATGGAAGCTGAAATATTTACTTTAAATTAAAGATCATAATAAATTAAAGTTACAATCGAATCTATTTAAATCCAGATTTTCAACAATATTCGTTCAATATTTAGAGATATGGAAGCTGAAATATTTACTTTAAATTAAAGATCATAATAAATTAAAGATTACAATCGAATCTATTTAAATCCAGATTTTCAACAATATTCGTTCAATATTTAGAGATATGGAAGCTGAAATATTTACTTTAAATTAAAGATTGCAATCGAATCTATTTAAATCCAGATTTTCAACAATATTCGTTAAGTATTTAGAGATATGGAAGCTGAAATATTTACTTTAAATTAAAGATCATAATAAATTAAAGTTACAATCGAATCTATTTAAATCCAGATTTTCAACAATATTCGTTCAATATTTAGAGATATGGAAGCTGAAATATTTACTTTAAATTAAAGATTACAATCGAATCTATTTAAATCCAGATTTTCAACAATATTCGTTAAGTATTTAGAGATATGGAAGCTGAAATATTTACTTTAAATTATCTTTATTTTTAAAAAATCACTCTAATATTGAATTAATCATCATTCAAACTTCGTTAGTGCAATGAATAATATTATTTTATTAATTATTATTATTTATCATATTTATTTTATTAAATTGTTTGAAACAATACTTATTATTTAAGTTTTAATTAATTTCTGAGGTAAACCCATTACTCTTGTGAAATATTCCAGCTTACAGAGCTCTTTAAATACTGAACGAATATTGTTGAAAATCAATATTTAAATAGATTTCAATATGATCTTCAATTTATCCATACTAGCATTTTTCAATTAAATACATATTTCAAATATTATAGAAATTCAAAGTTGGATTCCCATTTACACAACACGAAAACCATGTAATATTTTTGGCAGGGCAATGTACTAGTCGAGCAAAAAAAATACCAATTACTTTCACGAGCTGAAAATTGTGTTATTTATTTCGAAATCACTCAAAATTTTTATTACCTGGGAATAAAAGATTACTGAAAAAATATAAACAAAATTAATGTTCTTGGCTTAAATTTAAAATGAATAACTACTTGTGCTTAACTTTGAAACGCCCTTCCGTAAATAGAGCCTGGCCCTACTTTTTTTTATGAACCTTGTACAGTCGCTCAAAAAAATATCCGAACACTATAATTGATAACAGAATTCAGAAAAAATATCTGGCAGCGATTTTTTTAGAAATTAGTTATCTGATATTTTTTTCTGAATTCTGTTATCAACCATAGTGTTCGGATATTTTTTGAGCGACTGTACAAAGCATCCCATCATAAAATGATCGTCATACTTTCCTAAAATGATAGCTCGTAGGAATTGATTGATAAACTTACCCTTTCACTCACAAAACCACGGAGACAAAAGAGATTCTATTTATGTGTCGTTCGTGCCCGTCAAATTTCCATCGCCGATCGTCAATGTAAAGACCCCACCATCATTCTTATCTTCAGTACATTCCCCCCACCCCCATCACAATTCTTCAGACTCTGCGTCTAAACTCTGTGTCTTCTCCCCTTTGTCTAAAGAAAATGTTTTAGCATCATCCATCCTATTGTTCCCTAACGAATAACAAGTAATGTCAGGTCATTGTTCAGTCCCGTTTGAGCTGCGGCCTTAATTTGATTCTAAATTATTACGGAAAAAAACGGTATCCGAAAGCATTTAAGATTTGCGAGGCATCTCTGACAATGTGCTTTATGCCATGCCCATTGTTTGCGTTAACAAGATGTCCATTAAATTCATATAAATTTGCCAAAATCACATGAAATAATATTAAAAAAGACATTTGGTAAGGATTTCAGGTCTGGGCCGTCATTTCATATGTTTATATTTCAGTTAGGGCACACCGTAGTTTCTGTGCAAGAAGCTTTTTTATTGTTTTATACTCGCACTCGGTAATTTGATATAAATTATGAGTCTGTGATATATAGCTATAGCACGCACTGCACATTTTCTATAATGGAACGACATTATTCGGCTGATCAAAGTACAAGAGTGTCATACCAAGTATACCGTGTACAAGAGTGCCATATCAAGTGTACTGTGTACAAGAGTGCCATATCAAGTATACCGTGTACAAGAGTGCCATATCAAGTATACCGTGTACAAGAGTGCCATATCAAGTGTACCGTGTATAAGAGTGCCATATCAAGTGTACTGTGTATAAGAGTGCCATATCAAGTGTACTGTGTACAAGGGTGTCATACCAAGTATACCGTGTACAAGGGTGCCATATCAAGTGTACTGTGTACAAGAGTGCCATATCAAGTGTACCGTGTACAAGAGTGCCATATCAAGTGTACCGTGTACAAGAGTGTCATACCAAGTGTACCGTGTACAAGAGTGCCATATCAAGTGTACTGTGTACAAGAGTGTCATACCAAGTATACCGTGTACAAGGGTGCCATATCAAATGTACTGTGTACAAGAGTGCCATATCAAGTGTACCGTGTATAAGAGTGCCATATCAAGTGTACTGTGTACAAGAGTGTCATACCAAGTATACCGTGTACAAGGGTGCCATATCAAGTGTACCGTGTACAAGAGTGCCATATCAAGTGTACCGTGTACAAGAGTGTCATACCAAGTATACCGTGTACAAGAGTGCCGTATCAAGTGTACTGTGTACAAGAGTGCCATATCAAGTATACCGTGTAGAGTGCCATATCAAATGTACCGTGTACAAGAGTGCCATATCAAGTGTACCGTGTACAAGAGTGCCATATCAAGTGTACCGTGTACAAGAGTGCCATATCAAGTGTACTGTGTACAAGAGTGTCATACCAAGTATACCGTGTACAAGGGTGCCATATCAAGTGTACTGTGTACAAGAGTGCCATATCAAGTGTACCGTGTACAAGAGTGCCATATCAAGTGTACCGTGTACAAGAGTGTCATACCAAGTATACCGTGTACAAGAGTGCCATATCAAGTGTACTGTGTACAAGAGTGCCATATCAAGTATACCGTGTAGAGTGCCATATCAAATGTACCGTGTACAAGAGTGCCATATCAAGTGTACCGTGTACAAGAGTGCCATATCAAGTGTACTGTGTACAAGAGTGTCATACCAAGTATACCGTGTACAAGGGTGCCATATCAAGTGTACTGTGTACAAGAGTGCCATATCAAGTGTACCGTGTACAAGAGTGCCATATCAAGTGTACCGTGTACAAGAGTGTCATACCAAGTATACCGTGTACAAGAGTGCCATATCAAGTGTACTGTGTACAAGAGTGCCATATCAAGTATACCGTGTACAAGAGTGCCATATCAAATGTACCGTGTAAAGAGTGCCATATCAAGTGTACCGTGTACAAGAGTGCCATATCAAGTGTACTGTGTACAAGAGTGTCATACCAAGTATACCGTGTACAAGGGTGCCATATCAAGTGTACTGTGTACAAGAGTGCCATATCAAGTGTACCGTGTACAAGAGTGTCATACCAAGTGTACCGTGTACAAGAGTGCTATATCAAGTGTACTGTGTACAGGAGTGCCATATCAAGTATACCGTGTACAAGAGTGCCATATCAAATGTACCGTGTACAAGAGTGCCATATCAAGTGTACCGTGTATAAGAGTGCCATATCAAGTGTACTGTGTACAAGAGTGTCATACCAAGTATACCGTGTACAAGGGTGCCATATCAAGTGTACTGTGTACAAGAGTGCCATATCAAGTGTACCGTGTACAAGAGTGCCATATCAAGTGTACCGTGTACAAGAGTGTCATACCAAGTATACCGTGTACAAGAGTGCCATATCAAGTGTACTGTGTACAAGAGTGCCATATCAAGTATACCGTGTACAAGAGTGCCATATCAAATGTACCGTGTACAAGAGTGCCATATCAAGTGTACCGTGTACAAGAGTGCCATATCAAGTGTACCGTGTACAAGAGTGCCATATCAAGTGTACTGTGTACAAGAGTGTCATACCAAGTATACCGTGTACAAGGGTGCCATATCAAGTGTACTGTGTACAAGAGTGCCATATCAAGTGTACCGTGTACAAGAGTGCCATATCAAGTGTACCGTGTACAAGAGTGTCATACCAAGTATATCGTGTACAAGAGTGCCATATCAAGTGTACTGTGTACAAGAGTGCCATATCAAGTATACCGTGTACAAGAGTGCCATATCAAATGTACCGTGTACAAGAGTGCCATATCAAGTGTACCGTGTACAAGAGTGCCATATCAAGTGTACTGTGTACAAGAGTGTCATAACAAGTATACCGTGTACAAGGGTGCCATATCAAGTGTACTGTGTACAAGAGTGCCATATCAAGTGTACCGTGTACAAGAGTGCCATATCAAGTGTACCGTGTACAAGAGTGTCATACCAAGTGTACCGTGTACAAGAGTGCTATATCAAGTGTACTGTGTACAGGAGTGCCATATCAAGTGTACCGTGTACAAGCGTGCCATATCAAGTGTACCGTGTACAAGAGTGCCATATCAAGTGTACCGTGTACAAGAGTGTCATACCAAGTGTACCGTGTACAAGAGTGCTATATCAAGTGTACTGTGTACAGGAGTGCCATATCAAGTGTACAAGAGTGCCATACCAAGTGTACCGTGTACAAGAGTGCCATATCATATATCCCGTGTACAAGAATGGTATATTCGTATTCAAATGAAGGGAATGGAGTTGGGAGTTGGTCAATCGGTAACGCGCTAGAATCGTAATCTGCAGTTCTCAGGTTTGAGTCCCATCTGAGCCAGCGTTGATATTTTTTCTCTGCTAACACCCCCCCCCACCACCACCACCACCACCACCAACACCTCCACCTACCCACGGTCAGAAAAGGGACACCAATGGGCTTAGAAAGGTCGTCTTCCGTCGGATCGGATATTAAGCCATGGCCTCTTGTACACGAGAGCCATACCCTATGTACATTAAAGAAGACGCTGGATGGCCTTGACGAGAGGCTACCATCTGCTACTAACAGCTGCCCAGTGGGTCTCTTCCACCAACCTTCTCTGACCCTATGCGGTCTTTGGGACTTGTCCAATTGGCCCATTATGTGCAAAAAAGTATCGCTCAGAGGTAAAGCAATCCAACGTATTCAAATTCGAGATCTTTTAGTTACCTTTGAGGTGCTTTGCCAGACGAACTAAGAAGGTGGCAACGTTATGAATAACATTATGTAATAATCCCACTTCCATATTAAAACTATTTCCTCTGTCGGTTTAACTACCCCAATAGCTATCGCCCAAAAAGAGCCTACAGTAGGAGTTGCGAAAATAATCTTGCGAGATTACTTTGCTTGGCATGCAAATGTACTCAACTAAACAATATTACCGATCCTCAAATTCGTGAATAATTAGATTATCAAATTCGTAAAAACGGTTTTCTTATATCAGAGCTGCAAGTCTAGAACAGTTTTCATTAATATTTTTGCAATTCAGGGAATTTGATGAAGCAGTGAAATTTATATAACCCTCCCAGTAGGGGCCGGGGTGGCTCAGTCGGTAGCGCGCCAGGCTCATAATCTGTAGTTCCCAGGTTCGAGTCCCAGCTGGGTCAACGTTGAGATTTATCTACGCAAAATTCCTCGCCCTGCCCACGGTCAGTAGGGGACACCGATGGACTTAGAAAGGCCACCGTCCGTCGGATGGGATGTTAAGCCGTGGCCCCGTGTGCGGGAGAGCCATACCCTGTGCACGTTAAAGAACACGTTGGATGGCCTTGACGGGAGGCTACCATCTGTCTCCCAACAGCTGTTCCAGTGGGTCCCCTCCCCCAACCTTCTCTGAGCCTTCGGGGTCCATGTGACCTGGCCATTTAGCCCATGGTGTGTAAAAAAGTGCCGCTCAGAGGTAAAACAACCGAACCTCCCAGTAGTGTAATGTTGGAAAATCTCAAACAAAAGTTCATTAATTTAAGCATCCGTTTAGAAACTATTGAACGAAATCGACTAACAGGCTGAACACTGAAGAATGATGAGAATGAAGTGATAAAATAATGGAAAGCAATTTCCAGAATATTTACTTTTATAAAAACAATAGCTGTCTCTATTTTTGTCATCCGCCTCTTCGTTTGAGTGCTTTTCGCTTTCAACTTCATGAAATCTCTCTCTACTGAGATAAGCATTGAAATAGTTACTGTCAATGCAAAACTTTTGATCACCACAGTCTACCAACTAAATTACATATTCATTCTAAATTTTGCCCTTATCGATCTTTAGCGAATTCTAGCGGTGGAAATTTAACTATGCGATATTCAGAAAATGTGAATCATATATGCAACCATACATAATCCTCAACAGAAGTGCGTTGGAGAGATCGAATCAGATGTTGCAATTTGGTCCTACACATACGTCAGTTAGCGAATCTCAAAAACTAAACTCATTATAAATGCGCAATGATTCTCTATGAGAACTTCTCTTATCCTTTGGGAGGGGTGTTATTGCCCTTTACAGCTTGGAACCGCTACTGTTATAATATACTTACCCTTGAGACCACTACTGTTATAGGCCAATTCCAATAAGTTCCTGTTTGACATTGTCAGCTCACTGTACCCTACGTCTCCTTCTTTTTCTGGTGCATTTAGGCACACTGTTCATAACCCTATTCATGTATCATAATCTAGGCAACAGGCTTGTCTACACTAAATGCAACATGAAACAAACGCAGCCTCTCTCTGCACGATATACTGCTCCAAGAAACTTGCCGACTCCTTCGTCTAACCTCGTGATTAATTACAAAATCAAAATCATCTAACGCCCATGAAACCAAACCACTTTCTCTCTCTTCAAAATATACTGCTCAAAGAAGATTGATAACTCCTTTCCCTAACTTCATCATTATTTAGAAAGCCAAACCATCTAATACCCAAGATACTGCGTAAGCATTTATAATCAAAGACATCAAGTTTCCGGTGATCTTGTTTACAAAAGGTCCAAGTTTCACTACGATAACAAACTTTAAAAAGGACTAAAGACGCCCTTTTTTAAAAAAAAATTAAAAAAAACTATAACCCAGAGAAGAACTTCCATTGTACTGCTAAGTGATAACATTTCAGAAAACAAATACCCCGGGTAAGGCATGGATGTTCGTGTTGTTTTCTGCTGAGGTCCTGCCATCCTCTCAGATCTTCTACTATGGCATATAAACTGACAGGCTCCTGTCAGACCTCTGTGGCAAGCAGCTGCTTGAGGGGGTATTTATTATTTATTATTCTGGTTAATTCATATCTAATTCAGTTTCTAAGCCCAAAGAGGATAAGTAGGGCGTAATCAGAAAATTCCTTGTTCGAGAGTCCCGCAGGCTTTATTTTTTAGCATTTACCTTGCTATGTTTGATAATCACTTATCACTTCAAAGACACATTAGCAAGTAATTTTAATTTAAATACACACTAGATGGCTCTGAAGGAAATTTCCTCTCTCTTCTTAACAAAAACTCCCCGCCCTTCCCACGGTCAGTTAAGGGACACCGATGGACTTGGAAAGGCCGCCGTCCGTCGGATGGTACGTTAAGCCGTGGCGCCGTCTGTGGAAGAGCCATACCCTGCGCACGTTAAAGAACACGTTGGATGGCCTTGACGAGAAGCTACCATCTGTCTCTCAACAGCTGTTCCAGTGGGTCCCCTCCTCCAATCTTCTCTGAGCCTTCGGAGTCCTTGTGACCTGGCCATTTAGCCCATGGTATGCAAAAAAGTGTCGCTCAGATGTGAAAAACCCAACCCAAATCTTCCTAACATATGCGAAGCGAGTTTCCACCCCATCCCTTTCCTAAGATTTCAGATATCCGTAACCTGCCCATTGTACAAAAAAATGTGTTTTTGAATCAAGGAACCCATTACTTCTTGTCCATTACAGGAACGGATGAAAATCCTTAATGTTTCAGCAATCCTTTATCTCTCGCAAGTGCAGAAATGCCTTTCGTGTTATACCAACTATCATGACAGTTTTTCTCTGGTAATTTGCCTCGACGTTATGCGTTAAGGCTGTCTAATTCATTTGTGTTTAATCTCCACATTACGTTCATTTCAAACGGTAACTTAATTAAATATGGCGCCCTAATCTTGTACCTCTCTGCTTTCAGAGATATGTCTTAACTGTCAAATTATCAATTTATACTAATTAGGCGTCTAAACTAATTAATACACGATCAGCTGAAGACACGGGCAAGTGCTCACTAACACTCAGGAAACAAAATTAATAAAAATGTGTTGTTTAGTTGTGGATCGTGTTTGTGCAGAGAATTTGATTAATTGTGTCCCGTAATAGCATAATTCTAACGGATTTATGATATTTAGCATACAAAGGTTTGATCTAATTCAATCGCTAAGTAATACTTTAGGTTGCTTGTAAGTAATTTGCACAGTTTTAGCTGTACAAGCAGTGTAAGATATTATCTGGCCAAAACATTAGAAGCATGCAGTAGATTTGAGAGAGATTTTAGAGCCGACGCCATAGGCATGTCGAGCTGGAAAGTTCCAATCAAATGCGTCCAACCTGTTTTAAATATATCAGAGCCATTTTATTATGAACTAACCATGCTGATTGGGAGCTATTTTTAAGGATCCGTTTCTTCTAAAATAATTTTTATTTAAATGTGAGGAAAGATAACCTAAAAGATTTCAGTCAAAACTATCTAAATTTTGTTTTTAAATATTTCTTTATTATTTAAAAGCTATGCAAGCTGGATTAGGCTGGATTGTTTTACCTTTGAGCGGCACTTTTTTGCGCACAATAGCAAAATGGCCAGACCACAAAGAACCTCCAGAACTCAAAGAAGGTTGGGGGAGGGAATCACTGGAATAGCTATTTTACTGACCGAGAGTAAAGTGGGTTTCGAGAGAGATAAATCTCAACGCCGGGACATTTGGGACTCGAACCCGG
Organism: Ryuthela nishihirai; assembly: GCA_038380435.1. Taxonomy (NCBI): domain Eukaryota; kingdom Metazoa; phylum Arthropoda; class Arachnida; order Araneae; family Heptathelidae; genus Ryuthela; species Ryuthela nishihirai. Next base: position 17,635,044 of record JAWZYU010000016.1, read on the forward strand.
GAGCTGCAGATCAGGGGCAGGGGTGGCTCAGTCGGTAGTGAGTCACTCTCGTAATCTGCAGTTTCCAGGCTCGAGTCCCAGTTGGGCCAGCGTTGAACATTATCTCTGCAAAATTCCCTGCCCTGTACACGGTCAGTAGGGGACATCGCTGGGTTTGGAAAGGCCGCCGTCCGTCGGATGAGACGTTAAGCCATACCCTGTGCACGTTAAAGAACACGTTAGATAGCCTTGATGAGAGGTTACCATCAGTCTCCTAACAGCTGTCCAATGGGTTTATCCAATCTTTTCTGAGCCTTCGGGGTCTTTGTGACCTGGCCACTTAGCTCATTATGTGCAAAAATAGTACCGCTCAAACGCAAAACAACCCAACACAACTGCAGACGACGAGCCGAAGCTTAAATAAATATTACAGGTAGTTTATATACAACATATATATTTTCAACAAAACTTTTAAAAGTCAAACGGTGGGAAAAGTTTTATGCTGAAAAATCATTCTCATTAGATCTCCCCCTTTTTTTTCACTTGAATCACTTCCTCCATCCCCTTATTCATTCGAGATCATTGCCTATATACAATTAATCTATTCCCATTGTTAACTTAAGATATTATTTTGCAGATAAATCCGCATTAATTGCACCATAAAGCTTGTTCGAAACGTGCATACTTACCCACTGTGTGGTCAAATTTTTACAAACATTTACCTAAATACTTCTCCCTATATTTCTACCAAATCTCACAGTTTTTAATTCTCAGTTCACAGTTCTCGTTCAAATGGGTTTCAAAGTGCTGCTAGAGTTAATCTCTCTCAGCTGATGAACTGTAACAACTTTTTCTGTACAGTTTGTGCCAACAAACACTTATCCCTGTCGGTCAGAGTTATTTTCCTCCCGCATTTGCACGATTGACGGATATTTTTTGAGACCGTTGCCATTCTCCCTACACTTGAAATATGTATCCCGTGATTTTCCGTTGAGTTCCGTCACCTCTGTTATGGATGCTTCTGCCCATCCCTCTCCAACCATAATCTCTGTTTCGAAGTCAATCAGATCAGCCCCTTTTTTTCGTATCCCACCTGCCTTTTCGGCTCTTATGTGACTTCATAGTGACGTAAAACACTTAGGTCAGTAAGAAAGTTTACATACATTGTCGTCTTCACGGTATTTCACACATGATGCAGTATTCAAAATAATTTAGCCAAGCAATGTACTACATTATATTTAGCTATAAGCTCTATAAGTTAGCATCTTTGTTGCCCAGGGGCTCACATTTTACTTTTCCCATCAAACATATTTTAACTTAACCGAGTCTCACATTCCCGAAAACGTTTATCTTAGAAACTATAGTTTCCAATTTCACATTCCATTTCCATGAGATGTAAGTATCCTAATACTCTTGTTAGTCTAATGTATGTGTGTTTATCTCTTAACAAAATCTATTATCGTCGTAGATATCACACTACTGACAGTTTTCCGCAAATGAATTCTTTCATAATCCTGAGTTATCTCTGCAACAAGCGGAACTTTCGCGAAAGACGACATGTATATTTTATAGGTTCGCATTAAATGATGGAAGTTACGGTCCCTCAAACTTCAAAGTTCCTCACAGACTCGACCAATACTTTACGAACGCACTGAAGATGCAAATCTGTGACTAGTTTAATACCTGCCTATCATTTAATAACAAGCGAAAGATAACTTGAATTTACATTTCGCTCAGTATCAGTAATTCAATGTATTTATTAATGATGATTAATCGCAAGCTATTACCTACACAACTCTCTGAAAACTCGTTCTGCCTTGAAAGGAAAGTGTTCTGTCTCTGCTTAAATCTCTTAACGTCACCATTCCCTCTACGTGACTGGCAAATGAATAGGGCATTAAAATGAATGGTGCTACTATAAACGGGGCAGTTAAATTTTACAGGTACAGAGCCAGTCAACAGTCAGAAATGACAATAACTTTCGTATTGTGCAGTTTTCAAAAATGTTTTTGTTTTAAAAGGCACCGATAGTTGCTTTATATTATGCTTTAAACAAGTAGTAAAGGACTTTTATCACCGTCTTAATGATGAGTAATGTTTTTTTCCTGTCTATGTATATAAAAGTTTGATGTCTGCACTTTGATGCTTTTACCATCGTCAAACAATCTAGTCACTTTCGTTGTGGTGAAAAGAGTTAGTATAGTTTTCCGTTGTATTACAATTCGATTTCAGAGTTAAGTGATTCTTGTAACAAATGCTGGAGTAATTTAATACGAAACTTATTTTCTGTTTATGTCCATAAAAGAAAAAAATTAGTCTAAGTATAAAAAGCTGTAACATAAAACAAGGTTGTGGTGGCTTATCGCCGAGTTCTTGACTGAAGCTCTTTCTGTTTAAAGTTTTTAACCATCTTTGTTACTCTGAACGAAATGGAGACCGCTACCAATAAAAACATTATGAATGTTTCATTGTGTTGCAGCCAAAATGCTGTAAATATTGAATGCTTTTAAACTATCAAGCATAATGTGGAATAAACCAAACCAAACCTATAAAAGTGTGTTCCTCTTGATTAAAAGGTTAGTTCCACCTCGTAAACTCAAACCAGGAACTAGACGGCCGCAAGTCGCATGTGGCACTCGCCATGATTTTATGAGGCCTCAAGAAGTTTTCAAAATGCTATTGAATTTGACCCGTGAACTACTCTTGAATGTTTTTAATTTATTCCCTATCAAGACGAACAATAAAACTAGAATATGCATTGTAACATCACATATTCTCCTGAATATGACCGCGCCAGGCTCGTAATCTGCAGTTCCCAGGTTCGAGTCCCAGCTGGGTCAGCGTTGAGATTTATCTCCGCAAAATTCCCTGCCCTGCCCACGGTCATTAGGGGACACCAATGGGCTTGGAAAGGCCGCCGTCCGTCGGATGGGACGTTAAGCCATGGCCCCGTGTGCGGGAGAGCCATACCCTGTGCACGTTAAATAACACGCTGGATGGCCTTGACGGGAGGCTACCATCTGTCTCCTAACAGCTGTTCCAGTGGGTCCCCTCCCCCAACCTTCTCTGAGACTTCGGGGTCCATGTGACCTGGCCATTTAGCCCATGGTGTGCAAAAAAAGTGCCGCTCAGAGGAAAAACAACCCAACCCTGAATATGACCGTCTTTTGAGACATAAACCACAAATATCACACTGGATGCATCTGATCTTAGAAGCTCAATAAAGTTCTCATTAAATATACATTCTATTGCTATGCTACTTTTACTATTTTTATACCATTATAGGGATGGGATTGACTCAGTCGGTATCGCGCCAGGTCCGTAATCTGAAGTTCTCAGGTTCAGTCCCTGATAAATCAGTCTCTTCTAAATCATCCGTATGGTATGAGCCAACAGAAAAGATACTGTGGCGCAACTTGCCCGTAATTTGAATGTTGGTGACGGGGGTAATGTGTCACAACACACAGTACATCGAACCCTGCTGAAAATGGAACTTCATAGCCGCAGACCACTCCGAGTGCCAGGCTAACCTCGATTCACCGTGGAAAGTACTTACAATGGGCACGCGAGCCGACAATGGTTCAAAGTGAGACTTAATCAAGACGATGACTTGCACCGGGAATTGAAATAGATAACAAACAAAACATATTTCTTGAAGCGCTTGGCTACTGATCTAAGGAACCTGGGTTCGAGCCCCGGATAAGGCATGGTTGTATGTGTTGTTTTTCTGCTGACGTCCTGCCATTCTCTCAGATCTTCTACTTTGGCATAATAACTGACAGGCTCCTGTCAGACCTCTGTGGCAAGCAGCTGCTTGAGGAGGTATTTTTTTTTATAATATCTGGCTGGAAAGAAAAGGGAATTAATCATGTTTATAGAGAGGGTGAATAGGTTGATTTAGAGCGATTTTGTTATTGATATGTTAGTTTTACATGTTGTAAGTAAATTGAATACTTTCAAGTAAATAAGCCATATACGCCATTTTTTAAACAAAATCATATTCCTTCTTTTCTGATACATAGTAGGGGCGGGGGTGGCTCAGTCGGTAGCGCGCCAGGCTCGTAATCTGTAGTTCCCAGGTTCGAGTCCCAGCTGGGTGAGCGTTGAGATTTATCTCCGCAAAATTCCCCGCCCTGCCCACGGTCAGTAGGGGACATCGATGGGCTTGGAAAGGCCGCCGTCCGTCGGATGGGACGTTAAGCTGTGGTCCCGTGTGCGGGAGAGCCATACCCTGTGCACGTTAAAGAACACGCTGGATGGCCTTGACGGGAAGCTACCATCTGTCTCCCAACAGCTGTTCCAGTGGGTCCCCTCCCCCAGCATTCTCTGAGCCTACGGGGTCCATGTGACATGGCCATTTAGCCCATGGTGTGTAAAAAAGTGCCTCTCAGAGGTAAAACAACCCAACTGATACATAGTGGATCACGTACCAAAAGTATTCCCGAAGTACTGTCAAGAGATAGATTTTCAGAGAGTTCATAACTTATTTCTCTTAACTGAGCCACGTTTATTGCCCAAATTTGAGTTATTTATTAGTAAATAAACTCCTCTGCTATTAACCCCATACCGGCCGCAAATGGCCAATTTTTTAAATGGACTCTTCCAATCAATGTTAATCCTTTCTCTTCACTACTTCCTACCTGTAGTTTGGGCCCGTATGGTAGGAAGAATATTAACCAGCCTATGTTTTTTTTTACATTGTATAGCAAAAATAAAAGAAAAACCATTTAATTCAAATGGTGTGCTACGTATGCATTTTTTAATATGGGATTAACGGACTTTACCATTGGGTTGGGTTGGGTTGTTTTACCTCTGAGCGGCCCTTTTTTGCACACCATGGGGTAAATGGCCAGGTCACAAGGACCCCAAAGGCTCAGAGAAGGTTGGGGGAGGGGACCCACTGGAACAGCTGTTGGGAGACAGATGGTAGCTTCCCGTCAAGGCCATCCAGCGTGTTCTTTAACGTGCACAGGGTATGTCTCTCCCGCACACGGGGCCATGGCTTAACGTCCCATCCGACGGACGGCGGCCTTTCCAAGCCCATCGGTGTCCCCTACTGACCGTGGACAGGGCGGGGAATTTTTGCGGAGATAAATCTCAACGCTGACCCAGCTGGGACTCGAACCTGGGAACTACAGATTACGAGCCTGGCGCGCTACCGACTGAGCCACCCCCGCCCCTACCATTGGGTACTGAGAGGGAAATTCCTGGACTCTCCTCTGCTTAACGAGGGGAATTTCCTACTTTTCCATTGCATACTGAAGGGAATTCCCAGAATTGCCCATTGTTTAATGAGGGGGAGTTCCCTGACCTTTCCATTGTTTAATGAAGAGAGTTTCCAGACATTCCCATTTCGTACTGAGGGAATTCTCAGACCTTTACATTTCATAATACGGAGCATTCAGGATTTTTCCATTGAATACTGAGAGGAGTTGCCGGACCTATCCAGGGGATGGGTGACTCGGTCGGTAGCGCGCGAGGCTCGTAATCTGTATCAGGAAAGTATTCAGCTCCCTCCTGAGCCAGTGTTGAGATTATCTCCTGAAAACTCCCAGCCCTGCCCCTCGGTCTGTAGAGGACACTAATCGGCTTGAAAATGCCGTCGGGTGGGACGTTAAGCTGTGGCTCCGTGTGCGGGAGAGCAAACACTTTGCACGTCAAAGAACATGCTATATGGCCTTGACGGCAGGCTTCCATCTGTCTCCTGAAAGCTGTCCATTGGGACAGCTTTCAGGAGACAGATGGAGACAGACTCCAACCTTCTCTGTGCCTCGGGGTCCTTGTGACCTGACCATTTAGCCGTTGTGTGCAAAAAGGTATCACTCAGAGGTAAAAAACAACCCAATCCTTTCAAAGTTGTTGGGTTGTTTTACCTCTGAGCGGCACTTTTTTGCACACCATGGGGTAAATGGCCAGGTCACAAGGACCCTGAAGGCTCAGAGGTTGGTCGTGGGGACCCACTTGAACAGCTATTGGGAGACAGATAGCAGCCTCCCGTCAAGGCCATCCAGCGTGTTCTTTAACATGCAAAGGGTATGTCTCTCCCGCACACGGGGCCATGGCTTAACGTCCCATCCGACGGACGGCGGCCTTTCCAAGCCCATCGATGTCCCCTACTGACCATGGGCAGGGCAAAGAGTTTTGCGGAGATAAGTCTCAACGCTGACCCAGCAGGGACTCGAATCTCGGAACTGCAGATTACGAGCCTGGTGCACTACCGACTGAGCCACCGCCGCCCCTCCTCTCAAAGACCCCGAGGTTTCACAAAAGGTTGAGGATGGGGATTCGTTGGCCACTTATTAACAAGCAGATGAGAGCCTACCGTCAAGGCCATACAGCATGTTCTTTAACATGCATAGGGTATAGCTTTATTGCCCACGGGGCCACAGCTTAATATACAATACGACGGAGGCGGCCTTTCCAAGCCCGCTGGTTCCCCTTTCTCACCAGGGGAGAGTGATAATTAGAGGAGTTAAATGTTGACGCTGGCACTCGAATTTGAAAACTGCAGATTACGGGCCTAGTGAGCTATCGACTACGACAAACCTTCTATGCATTATTTTCGAAAGTTATCTATGAATCTAATGGTTTGAAAATTGAAGGCTCATTTAGTATTACAAACATAAAGAAAATGGAAACTACTCACTCTTTCACTGCTAAAATTAAAATCATATGTAGACAATATATATAGATCCACTCGTTTCAACCTTTTTTCTAGTTTTGATGAAAGGTTAATATTTCAAATTACTCATGAGAAAAATACAAGGCTATAATCCAATAAAATTTTCCGGTTTTCTACGAGAAACGCATGAGACCATATATATTACCTTACACCTGTAAACAACTACCAAGGGAAATTAGAACGGAAGGAGTTTGGAAAAGCAAAAAATGCTTTTAAGCAAATTTAAAGCAGTTAAAAGCAAAAATATAAATTTTCTTCGAGACATTAAAAACAAAATCAATTTAGTCAACCAAATCTCTGCAATGGACTGAAATTTCACATCGACACGTGCAAGTAATCGATGACCATGTTTTAAATTTCTTTTTTGTTCGTATAATGCTGTACTTCTTTTCTTCTGCAAATAAGAAGATGCAATGCAGGTCTTTAGTTTAAAATAATATTTTTTGCAACTAACGTGAATAAGAAAGAACAAAGATTTTTATTTTTAGTCATAGTCTCGTACAGGCCCGGCTCTAGAAAAAAAATCTTTAGACAAAAACACAATTGAGCCAGAAAAATGTAAAAGGAGGTGGGGGGAGAGCAAGAGACTGGAGTTTCATTGAATATAACATTTCCTCCTCCGTGTTTTCTCAAGATCTAATAGGGGCGGAGGTGGCCCAGTCGGTAGCGCGCCAGGCTCGTAATCTGTAGTTCCCAGGTTCGAGTCCCAGCTGGGTCAGCGTTGAGATTTTTCTCCGCAAAATTTCCCCGCCCTGCCTACGGCCAGTAGGGGACACCGATGGGCTTGGAAAGACCGCCGTCCGTCGGATGGGACGTTAAGCCGTGGCCCCGTGTGCGGGAGAGACATACCCTGTGCACGGTAAAGAACACGCTGGATGGCCTTGACGGGAGGCTACCATCTGTCTCCCAACAGCTGTTCCAGTGGGTCCCCTCCCCGAACCTTCTCTAAGCCTTCGGGGTCCATGTGACCTGGCCATTTAGCTCATGGTGTGCAAAAAAGTGCCACTCAGAGGTGAAACAACCCAACTGAAAGGGTAAGGGGAATGGTCCCTTAACCCTTTCAGAATACCACCACTAGATCCGGCTTCGTATATAGGTTAAATTTTAAGTTATACAATTTAATATATGTTACGTACAGATGATTGTCGAGTATTGAAAGCTGAAAATGAAAAATTGAATGTTTTTAAACATATTGTCGAGTAATGAAGAGGATTAACTTTATGTCTACAAGCGTTTCTACTTTACAAGTGACATATTAAAATCTTCTAAAGAATCAAGGGGAAGTTTCCTACATTGCCATCGGTCAGGGATAATTAAAACGTTCTTTATTTTTAACAAATATATTATATGTTATTTAAAAACAGTAATTTTAATCGGCAAATATGAAAAATCTTTTTGGAAGTGCTGAAATTAAGAACAAGGATATATGAGATAGGTGGGACAAGGAAAGCATTCATCCACCAGCCAATTGAGTTAGTTGAAAAGAAGCCTTATTTTATAAATCGTATTAGTAGAATTCGTAGTAGTCGTGGACTGGGTGTATTAATGTGTTATCATTCATACTTTTGAACCTTCCATTAGTTTTAGTTTTCAGTGTCAGAGGGCGCTGAATTTGTAAAATTGCAAAATAAAATACATAAATTATGAAATTCCTGCATTACATAAGGAAATTTTTAGGCACTATTATTTGTATTTAGCACCGAAATTTCTTTCCTCTCTCCCAGTCAGCATGAAAAATATCACGAATTATCATTTGTTTTCTAAAGTACTCAAGAAATACATTTTGAAACTGGATGATGTGGAAACTTTTTTTGCATTAATCTACTATAACTGTTATATGTAACATGGATATCGAATGTTTCTGACTTCGATACTAGAAATGTTTTGACTAGAAATTTTTTGTTTTGAGTTGTTTTCGTTTTTTTGTGTATTATTTAATGTGACGACTGATGTTTTCAATTGAAATTGTTTCTATATCGAGATCTCACGAACGAGCCTGCTCTTGTGAGACCTCAAAAGTTTTTGTATACTGTAAAACATTATCTGAAATAAAAATTATCTATCTATTATCTATCTAATAATCTAGCTTTTAGAAACCTTAAAAATCTAGAATTCCATGTTCACCAGAGATGACTAGACACTCTAACTTTGAGAAAGCGTGAAAAACTAGAATTCCATGTTCATCGCCATAGATGAGTAAACACTCTAAAGTTTTGAGAAATCGTGAAAAGCTAGCATTTCATGTTCGCCCGAGATGACTACACACTGTAGGTTTGAAAAGCATCTTTAATTAGAATAAACGGGATGTTTAAATGCTTTCAGTAGAACTCTTTCATCACTTTCTCTGTCACTTCATTTACACATGGAATGCACAGAGGATGACTCCATTTTTCGAAGTCAACAGACCGAATAAGTCTTCAATTATCTCCTCTACTAATTCTTAACATGTTGAAATGGCTGAAGACATCCCTTTCGGAATGAATCATACACTGCTGCCAAACCATCGTCGGCACATTCAGTGAGTTAACTAAGTGGCGTGTTTACGAGAAAGTTTCGAATTATTATTCTGGTAACATCTCTTTTGATTTGCCGTTAATGTTTAAATTGCTTAGATTAAAGTATTATACACGTTCTAGCACGAAAAACTCCAAAAGTCCCTTTAAATAATTCTCAACTGATCAATTAATTATCGCAGATTTAATTATCAGACATGAATAATTTGCGAGAAATTTCAAAAGCTAATAATACGAAGCGAATGATTATTAGTTCCGTTAATTAAAATTTCTATAAACAGCTTAGTGTAGAAAGTTTCCGTCTAATTTGGAAAGCAATCTCTTGAATCTCAAACCGTCTTGTTCTTAGTGATAAGAACCGGAATTCAATGAATCACCACGTGTGCTGAAATTGTTAACATTATCACTTGCTTTAACTTTCTGTGCTGCAAAAATTATTGCATTATTATTAATTCATATTCTCGACATTTCTTGGACAAACAACATCCTTATCCATTTTTGTAAATTGGTTAAATCAGGCCCGGATTTAGGGGGAGCCAAGAGGGAACATGCTCTCCCCCCCCCCACCTTGAGAAGGCTAGTAATGGTAGTAGAAGCAAAAAATTGTTAAACTTATGTATATTTCATTCATTTCTCAATAATTTTTTTTAAAGACCTCTAAAAAAGAAGGAAAAATAATATACTGATGTAAACGAAATGTAAACCCAGCATTTTGGTCCACACTTTCACTCTTTTCTTACTGGATTAAGTTTCATGCCCCTCCCTCCCACTTTTTTTTCCCCAAATCAGTGCCTGGGTTAAATGTCCTTGGTTTTTATAGTGAATTATCTATCGCGTTACAGGTGAGTTATTTTAATGTTACGTTTCTGCTTTAGATATTACTAAATGAGCAGGTTAAAAAAAATTTAAACTTCAAAACTGGACTGAAAAACAGATCCTAAAATTCAGAAAAAGATTGGAGAAAAAAAGACCCTAAAATTCTGAACAAGACTGAAGAAAAAAGAAACTAAAATTCAGAAAAAGATTGGAGAAAAAAAGACCCTAAAATTCAGAACAAGACTGAAGAAAAAAGAAACTAAAATTCAGAAAAAGATTGGAGAAAACAAGACCCTAAAATTCAGAACAAGACTGAAGAAAAAAGAAACTAAAATTCAGAAAAAGATTGGAGAAAAAAAAGACCCTAAAATTCAGAACAAGACTGAAGAAAAAAGAAACTAAAATTCAGAAAAAGATTGGAGAAAAAAAGACCCTAAAATTCAGAACAAGACTGAAGAAAAAAGAAACTAAAATTCAGAAAAAGATTGAAGAAAAAGACCCTAAATTCAGAATAGGACTGACAAAAAAAAAGATTGCAAAATTTAGAACAAGGTGAAAGGAAATGATCTAGTGGATAGCTGTTAGAAGCAGGTGACACTTAATCAGTATATTTTTAAATCTACACAAGGTTATTTTAACAAGAATCAAGAATTATACCAAACACGACGGACGGCATCCATTCCATGTCTCCTTTTTTCACGGAGGATAAGATACAAGCGAACGAACAGAATATCGATTGGAACTAGAACCTAGAATTGCATGAATATCTAGTTTGAATAAACTATTGTCAAAATCTACTATAAAGGAGATTTAAAATGTTGCTTAACACTTAAATTTCTGAGTTAATCTAATTTGATCTAATTTTCTGAGGCGTGTTCTAATTTCGTTTCTAATTTCGTGGCTCAGTCGGTAGCGCGCCAGGCTCGTAATCTCTAGTTCCCAGGTTCAAGTCCCAGCTGGGTCAGCGTTAAGATTTATCTCCGCAAAACTCCCCGTCCTGCCCACCGTCAATAGGGGACACCGATGGGCTTGAAAAGGCCGTCGGATGGGGCGTTAAAGCCGTGTGCTGGAGAGCCATACCCTGTGCACGTTAAATAACACTCTGGATGGCCTTAACGGGAGGCTACCATCTGTCTCCCAACAGCTGTTCCAGTGGGTCCCCTTTCCCAACCTTTTCTGAACCTTCGGGGTCCATGTGACCTGGCCATTTACCCATGGTGTGCAAAAAAAGTGCCGCTCAGAGGTAAAACAAACCAAATCAAACCTTATTAAAAATCCTATTAATCTCCAGTGGGTCCTCTCCCCCCAACCTTCTCTGAGCCTTCGGGATCCTTGTGATATGACCATTATCCCTGCCAAAAGTGTGCCAAAAAAGTGCCTCTCAGAGATAAAACAACCCAACTCTTGCCTTCACTTAGATCCTGCCCTATGTGTATTTTATTTGGGTTTCATTTAAAATTTTATATTAAATTTTCTAACAATAAAGGATTAAAATTATACATCTTAAGTGTTAAAAAGCTAATGATGCATATTCGTAATTTGTTTCTTTTCCTAAATAAGAAAAAATATATTCGCTGATTTCATTTAATATGAAATTAAAATTATACACGTTGGTTGTAAACACGAATCTTTTAAAAAGAAAATGTCGGTTCTTATTCATACAGGATTAGACAGATATGTATAGGATGATATATATGTATATATTGCACGATATGATATATATGTATATATTGCACGATATGATATATATGTATATATTGCACGATATATTTATTATATCAGCATGCAATTGTGAAGATTTTTTCTTCGTTAGAAAATTGATCAGAATCCTTTCGATGGTGACAATTTAAAATCTCCATAATTTTTTTAAAATTATTAAGCATAATGCATAGCTTATTATATCGCAATTTTACATATAAATTTCAGTAAAAGTGAGTGAATCGCCGATTAAATTTATTCATTTGGCACTATGTTTCTTTATTAATAATTTCTTCGCTTTAAATTATATTCGTTTAACGATCATTAAGTCACCTTTGTAATATTTCTGTGAATTAAAAGGTCAGAACTAATGTAAAATAGTCCTTTTACACACCAGGATGCAAACAGGAATTCATATTGAGAGGCGTAAAGTTTTTGTTTTATATGTACTGTCGCTCAAAAAAGTATCCGAACACTACGGTTGATTACAAAATTCGGAAAAAATATCTGGCAATGATTTTTTTAGAAATTAGTGATCTGGCAACCTTCGTGTCACGTGACACGAAGGTTGCCAGATCACTAATTTCTAAAAAATCATCGCCAGATATTTTTTCCGAATTTTGTAATCAACCGTAGTGTTCGGATACTTTTTTGAGCGACAGTACAGTAGATTCCCTTTTATCCGGCACTTAGGGGACCGGATCCCTGGCCGGATGTACGCAAGGTCGGTTAATCAGAAAATTGTGTCAGAAAATAAATAAAAACGGCAAATAACAAAAATATTAACTGTACTGTATTTTAATTAATAATTTGTTGTACAATATTAACAATTTACTCTCACTCACTTGAAAAAGTCCGTGGTTATCTTTTTTGTTTCTTTGAACTTAACACATTTTTATCTGCAAAGTGTTGCCATTTTTTAATAAACATCGCATCAGTCGCAGATGAGACCTGTTGTTGTTCATTGTATCTTATTGCAACATCAAAAACATCTTTTCCTTCAATACGGCTAACTTTCCCTTCTTTCTCTACTTCTTCATTCTCCGCTTCTTCTCCGTTCCCTTCTTGGCAGACTGGAGCGGGGGTGGCTCAGTCGGTAGCGCGCCAGGCTCGTAATCTGTAGTTCCCAGGTTCGAGTCCCAGCTGGGTCAGCGTTGAGATTTATCTCCGCAAAATTCTCCGCCCTGCCCACGGTCAGTAGGGGACACCGATAGGCTTGGAAAGACCGCCGTCCGTCGGATGGGACGTTAAGCCGTGGCCCCGTGTGCGGGAGAGCCATACCCTGTGCACGTTAAAGAACCGCTGGATGGCCTTGACAGGAGGCTACCATCTGTCTCCCAACAGCTGTTCCAGTGGGTCCCCTCTCCCAACCTTCTCTGAGCCTTCGGGGTCCATGTGACCTGGCCATTTAGCCCGTGGTGTGCAAAAAAGTGCAGCTCAGAGGTAAAACAACCCAACTCTTGGCAGACTGCATGGATAATTTCGTCATCATTCAGAGTTTCATTTTCCAACTGTTCATCACCTTTTAACCATTTTTCAATGTCATCTTCTTCAAGTGTGTCACATCCAGGCAGTAGTTTAAATTCATTAAGCCGCGAAATATTGTCATTATCCGTCATATCTTCGGCAGGCTTCAGGCTCATTCAATACTTTCGTGTTTCGTCTTTGGTACTTTCCACACAGTTTTCAACTTCGGGCCAAAGTTTTCTCCATGACTTCAAAAACGTTGTACGAGACATTTCTTCAAAAGCTCTTGCCAACATGTAGATCACATCCTTGAAAATTATTGTTTTCAAAGCATTTAAAAGTCTTATTCTGTCATATTCGGTTCGCTGTAGATTTCTGAAAGAAGCTTTCTCCTATATCGTCTTTTCAAACTTACAAGCACGCCTTGATCCATTGGTTGCCCTAAAGATCTTAAATTAGGTGGCAAAAACATGGTTTTTATGTTGTCAGAAATGAGTTCGCTTGGGTGTTTTGGGGCATTGTCGAGAATGAGTAGGGCCTTTACAGGCATTTTAAGACTTGTCGAGTGATTTTTTTTTCACTTTTGGAACAAATTCTGTAAAGAACCACTATTTAAACAAATATCAGTCTATCCAAGCTGACTTTTGAGCTTTGTAGTAAACTGACAGAGCAGCTAAATTTAAATGTTTGATGCTGGGGCTTTGCTTATTTCTCAATTACAAAAAGAGGAAATTTGTGCATACCTGCAGCATATGTACACACAGCCACAGTGATTCGTTTTTGTTTGTTTTAAATCCTGATGCTGAGATTTCTGAACGCCTGATGCTGTCACAAACGTTTTCGTTGGAAGAAACTTAAAATTTAACCCAGTCTCATCTACATTGTATATTTGTTCTCGTATAAGCCTTCTTCTTCAATAAGCACTAAAAGTTTTTCTGAAAATCCCTTTCCTGCTAAAGGATCAGCTGACAATTTCTCACCACAAACACCAGATAATGAACACCATGATGTTTTTTCCAGCGAGAAAGCCATTCCTCACTTGCTGAAAAATCTCCCACATTATCGATTTTAGAATGAAGGATTAATGCTTTTTCTTTCAAGATTGGCCCACTGATTGGCGTTCCTTTTTGACGTTCTTGCATGAACCAAAGTGCATCATCGACAATTTCATTTTTACGCTTTTTAGGAGTGCACCGAGAAGAAAGCATTTTTTCATACTCGAATTGAGTGCAAAAATCTTGTAAAGATTTTCTATTCCTTCTCTAGTCATTTACCATGTACTTTTACCAACACCTAGTTCATCACAAATGTGCTTTACTAGATCACCTTTGTCAATACGTTCGAATGCTTTTAATTTCATCTCCATCGTAACGACATTACACTTACGTTTGCACCCACTTATTTTTTACCACACAATAATTAACAGATCACAACAGACACTCCTTGTATACGCACAGTACATTGTACACTGTAATATTCACAAAGAGGAGCTGAAGCAAATATGTACTGTACTATAAGCAAAACACGCGGCGACTTCTATTCCGCTTCTTGGAACGACCGGTTAAAGGGGAGGCCGGTTGAGCCGAGACCGGATAAGACAGAATCTACTGCAATTAAATCAATGTGTACTGTATATCTGCTATATTAATTTATTTATTACTCCACGCAAAAATGTTTAACTTATAGAACAAAGTCTAGTTTCTTTTCATATTTTGATAGTATCTTAAAAACTTCAACTTCGTCTACTTTCAAATTTTTGTAAATAAAATATAAACTTTTTTGAAAATGCAAATGCACCCTTGCGCCCCCTGGTTGCGCTACTGTTGCACATATACAGCTCATAAATCTAACTGCATTTACTGTTGTTCAAGTTGTCAATTACTGACAAAAGGAAAACTTGCCCACACATGATATCCTTTAGATTCTGGGGATTGATACTGATTTGCGATCGGAAAACGAAACAGTCGAGTAATCGAGTTAGTTTTGAAGATATGTTCTCTTTCTATTCATTACACGTCATCACTAAAATCTTGTTTCATCTAAAAGAATTTTTGATTTGAATTATCAAAGCTCGTGGCTTTTTCTTTTTTTATCTAGCAAACGAACTAAGAACATTTCAATGCATTTAATGAAATAATATTTGTTGCAAAAAAGTTATTAGTACGTAACATACATTTTATCATAAATGCAACTAATACTTAACATACATTTTGTCCCAAATGTTCTTAGTACTGTCGCTCAAAAAAGTATCCGAACACTACGGTTGATTACAAAATTCGGAAAAAATATCTGGCAATGATTTTTTTCGAAATTAGTGATCACTTTTTTGAGCGACAGTACTTGACAGATTTTTTTCATAAAACTTATTAGTACTTAACATACTTTTGGACGCAAACGTTATTAGTACCTAAACTCGTTTATTCCCAAAAATTAATAATATAACATACTTTTGTCACAAACGTTACTAGTAGTGGAATTTTTCATCTGAACTGCCAAAAATATGGTGAAATTTATGTATAGTAGATTATTACTCTCAGAACTATATAGAACTTCACGAAGAAAGAAACAAAATAAATGTTGAAAAAGGTTAGTGTCAGTAGCATTCGAAAGATTATCGCCACGGTAGAGATTTTAAGGTTAAACGTTGTGTTTAATTTATTAACTAGTATGAAGCAGATCAAGATTCGACGGGCTGAAAATGAAAATTCGAAAAAGGCAACTAGAAAAAATTTTGAAAAAATTAAGCGTTAGGTTATAAAAGACCCAGACTATTTCAGTAACGAGTCTGATTTAGAGTGCAGTAAATTTTTAAATAGGATCCTTATACAAAATTGTCACTGAAGATAAATTAAAGATCTCAATCAAATTCATTCAAATCACGATTTCCAACAATATTTGTCTAGATGTTACAAAACAAGAATCTGGAATATTTAATAGCATTAATATCAGTTAAAATAATGATCTGGAAAGGTTAATTCAACTAGGTTAAAACGAAAGTAATAACCTTAAAAAAATAGGACATCCCATGGCCCAGTGGTTAGCGCGCTTGGCTACTGATCTAAGAGACCTGGGTTCGAGCCCGGATAAGGCATGGCTGTTTGTGTCGTTTTTCTGCTGAGGTCCTGCCATCCTCTCAGATCTCCTACTGTGGCATATAAACTGACAGGCTCCTGTGAGACCTCTGTGGCAAGCAGCTGCTTGAGGGGGTGTTTATTTTATTTATTTATGCTGGATGGCGTTGACGGCAGGCTACCATTTGTCACAAACAGCTGTTCATTGGATCCCCTTCCTCCAACATCTCATGGGATCATGGAGCCCATGGATCCTTGTGACCTGGCCCCTTTAGCTCATTCTATGCAAAATATTCCTTCTCAGAGCTAACACAATCCAACACAACGTATCTTCAGTCACATTTTTCTATAATGAAAGCTAATTTAAATATTAATGTGCTTTAGAATTGAATGAAAAAACTGCTGATTTAACATGATGTATTCCTACTAAAAATGAGCACTCAATGTATAAAAAAATGCATATAGAGTTAATATATTTCTCAAATTCAGTGGAAGGAGGGAAGCAAGTGCTTTTTTTATTCTCTCTATTTTTCAGGGTCTTAATTTTTTAACCTGTTGCCTTTTATTATGATATCATCAATTCCGGAATAAAAAAAAGTCTTCTCCTCTCTTCTGCAAACCGCAAAAAAAAATTAGTAACAACAAAATTTAAAATTTACAAACTTTCGCTTAATATTTATTTTTGTAGATTGTGACATGAATGGGTTAGGTTGCTTTACCTCTCAGTGGCATTTTTTTTGCACACAATGGGCTAAATGGCCAGGTCATAAGGCCTCCAGAGCTCAGAGAACATTGGGGGAAGGGGACCACTCGTCAGCTGTCAGGAGACAGATCGTAGCTTCCCATCAAGGTCAATTACCGTTTTCTTTAGCATGCATAGTGTATGGTCCTCCAGCACATGGATTAGAAGGGGGTAGGGGGGAATGGATATAAATCTCAAATCTCGCACAGGTGGGACTCGACCCTGAGAAGTGCAGATTAGGAGCTTGGTTCGCTACCGACTTAGAAAACCCCCGTCCCTGACATGAATGTAAGATACTAAGTTACCTTAGCATGTTACCTAGCCGCCCTGCCCGCTGTCAGCAGGGGATACTGAAAGGCCGCCGTCCGTCGTATAGAACGTTAAGTCGTAGCGCTGTGTGCTGGAGAACCATATTCTGTGCACGTTAAAGAACATGTTGAATGGCCTTGACGGGAGGCAGCCATCTGTCTTTAAAAAATATGCCCAGTGGGTCCCTTCCCCCAACTTTCTATGAGCCTTTAGGATCCTTGTATCCTGGCCATTTAGCCC
Organism: Ryuthela nishihirai; assembly: GCA_038380435.1. Classification (NCBI taxonomy): domain Eukaryota; kingdom Metazoa; phylum Arthropoda; class Arachnida; order Araneae; family Heptathelidae; genus Ryuthela; species Ryuthela nishihirai. Next base: position 17,652,561 of record JAWZYU010000016.1, read on the forward strand.
ATTGTGTGAAAATAAGTGTCGATGAGATATAAAACAACCCAAGCCATGTTACCTTAGCATCTTACAAAAAACAAACTTCGATATGTAAAATCTGTGTTCATCAATTGGGTTGTGTTACCTCTAAGCGCCACTTTTTTGCATACAATATGCTAAATGGCCAGGTCAGAAGGACTCAGAGAAGGTTGGAGGGGACTTACTGAACAGCTGTTAGGACACAGATGGTAGCCTCCTGTTAAGGCCATCCAGCGTTCGAGGCTACGGCATTACCCCATCCAGCGTACGAGGCTACGGCATTACCCCATCCAGCGTACGAGGCTACGGCATTACCCCATCCAGCACACGGGGCTACGGCTTTACACCCCATCCGACAGACGGCGTCCTTTCCAAATCCATCAGTGTCCCCTACTGACCGAGGGCAGGACGGGAAGTTTTGTGGAGATAAATCTTAACGCTAGCCCAGCTGAGATTCGAACCTGGGAACTGCAGATTACGAGCCTGGCGCGCAACCGACTGAGCCACCCCGACCGGTGTTTCTCAGTCATGTCCATATAGCAGCGCCGGTCCGATACATTTTACCGCTTACTTTTAGCCGCCCACTCAAAACACAACTTTCTTTACCACCTCAAAATATTGATTTATTTTTTCTGTGGTCAGAACGATATCATTTTTGACACCTCAAGCAATTGTACTATTTCTGTCATCTCTAACGATCTTACCATTTTTGTATCTGCAATTTTTTTGACTCAGCTTTGACGTGAAATCCGACTTAAATTATTGGTATCACAGTTTCAAAATTACTATTGGTCGCCAAGTTATCTTAGCAAGATCCATGGCACATTTATTTTGAGTGGAAATTAGAGCACCCCTATCCAATTGCTAGTATGACGCCGTTGCCGTCCCAAGCGACTGCTTGCGTATGCTTAGGCTATTGACCAGGCCCTGCCAGCAGGTAGTTTCAATATGATAATGAAACTTCAATGCAAATGTACCACCGGCAATTCCCAAGGAACATTAGAAGGTTTGCGACCAGGTCTGGATAAAGAACTAAAATAAAGGGGATAGGGGGCAAGTAACGCAATCGAGCAGGAAAAAAGTAAGGGGGGGGGGCAAGAGACTGGATTTCCATTCCAGTATAACATTTACCCTTCGTCTTAGAGATATTTAAAATTTTTATTGAAAAATACTTGAAATATACACAAATTTAATAATTTTAGCCTTCATTATTCTTGCTACAATTCTGAAAAGGGGGGTGGCATTCCATCTTGTTCCTCTCCTCCCTAAATCTGACACTATTTACAACTAATAGGATGTGCATCACATGTTAAATAAATTATTTAATAATTGTAGTAAGAAATTAAGTTTAAATCTTTTGCACTTCATTTCTGCTGAAAAAATATTGGAGCTTAGGCTCGTCTATATTAAAATGTCTACTAATACAGATACTTTTGAACGAAAATGCAACTGATTCACCCATTCTCTAACGTCCAAAAAACGGTGTTCTTTCAAAAATTTCATCATCGTTCACCTTTCATGAATATGACAAGCTTGATGATGGATCACATTTGATAACTTTGATGTTTAATGCTATCTCTCAAAACGTCCCTTACCAAAAATGTTTTCTTCCAACCTTCTTATTACCCAGTCGAAAGAAGGCCACAACTGCGTAGTTTTGGAAGAAATTGATTTTCAGCAATTCACAGCATAGGTTCTGGAAGCGAAATATGCTTTGCACAAAAAAAAAAGTGTTTTGAGAATATTATTACAGATTTTCCATGATCATTCAAAGCGGAACATAATGCACGTAGTTTGAATTTAATCATGATAAATATTAATTACTGTAACGAAAGCAAAAATTCTTCAACGCAGAAACCTTCAACAGCATTTGAAGTTTTTCTTTCACGAAAGCGCTTTAACAATTTGTCTAGTTTTCTAGACAACGACACTGACAGCTTTAACAAAACTTTAATTTTTATTTCAAAGCAACTCGTTCAGTTTTTCTTTTTTAACACCAAAAGTTTCGACATTTACTCCTTTCTTTTTCAACATTTTAATATATTTTACTGTAAACATTTCAACGTTTGTCCAAGAACAAATGTTTGCCTAAAATGTTGCATTCAGGCCAAATGTTTTGTCTGAAATAAACATTCAAACAATTAAATTTTAAATATTCTCCTGACGCTTTAACTAACTGATTCCATTTGAATCATACCGTGAACGCTAATTTTCTTCAATTAGTCATATTGTTTTGCAGTTTTTGTTTAGAATTGGCCTTAACTGGCATAGTGGTTAGGCAGCTAGAGACTGTTCCAGCAAGGCAAACTTTGTGTGTTTTGTTAGCTCTAACTAAGGCAGTGGTCAGCAGTGACTTCGGTCTTAGTAGGACATGTCCTTGTATGTCAAGACCTGTAAAAGCTAGGAGTAGCTTCTAGGATTCTTCTCTGTCCTATATGTCGCAAATTAAAAAAAAAATCAAATAAAAAAAATTGTGTAAGTTATCATCACTTTAGAAAAATATAAGTTGGAGAAAAATGACTAGTATTACTTCTCATCATACTTAAGGCGACCTAATAAATTTCACTGTGAGAACTTTGGCCTCCGCAGTAACAGATAATACAGGCGTCCTAAGGTTCATCCGAACCTTAGGACGACCCGCATGTTATCAGTTATCATGAAAAGCTTTTACGTGTAACCGTGATTGACTAAGATCATGAGACTTATTTACATGCAGTCATGATTAAATTAATGGGTAGAAAAACAAATTTTATTTTAAGAAAGCTCTCTTCTCTGCGTTTTATGTTCTTTTAAACTACTTTTCAAGCTTCTTAATATACCAGTTACAGCACTACATAACCTTTATTACTGAATATCCTCGTATAACAATAATTCTCTTGAACGATTATTCTACCTAACCCATAAAACACAAGAAAGTTATATTTTGAAAAAACACATTTATTCAGAAACAGTTACTGAAACGAGCGATTCGTTAAAGATGCTCTTTCATATTTAATAATATTACTTGAAGCTTATACCTCTCAGCTGTCACTTTATTAAGTACAGTTCCATATTTATCTCAAAAGTACCTCAGATACAGAACTCGATAACTTGTTAAATAAACTTTTTACGAAAAAAAGTGACTGAAGATAAGTGTTAAAGATCGCAATCAAATCCATTTTAAACTCGATTAACAACAACATGCGTTCGGAATTTAAAGAGTTGTGACCTCTGACATTTTTAGCAAGTTATCTCGTTATGCAAAAAAAATTCGAAATCGGCAAAAATTAACATAATTATTATACGAATTTCTAAAAATACTCTTCCACCTGTTAGTAAAGTTAGTATAACTGTTACTGCTTTCATTTCAACTTATTTTTATTAATTTTTCAGAGAAATTATTTAAACTTGTTGTTACTCTTAAATATTCGAATTAAGTCTCTAAACACCGAAATAATTTGTTGAAAACTATATCTAAATCGATTTGATTGTGATCTTTAAATTATCTTCAATCACTTTTTTTATTTAAAAAAAGCTTATTTTAGAAGTCACTGAGTTCTGTATCTGAGTTGTTGATATAACATGGAACTGTACCTAATAAAGTAACCACTGATTGTATTTTCAAATAAACATAATATGCTATGTCATATAACTTTAATTTTACAAGTAATAATGACTATACCAATGTTAGCTTTGTAGGAAACATAGAAATATTTTTTTATTATCCAGAAACATGCGAAATACGAAACCAAATCACACAATTTAAATTCAGATTTTTTATTGCAGTGCTTATCCCTCCTACTGAAGTACTCATTCCTCAGTGTTGTCGTCTTGTGCCTCCAATTTGAAGCAACGAAATCAAATTAGAGAAATCACACGAAAGCGAGTGTAAGCAAAAGCGACCAACTTACCAATCACGAGTTCTGAGCACTTCACGACCGGGACGACGACGACAACAATCACAACAAACACGCCAACCGTCCACCACGTAGAAGTCAACTTTGTCATCATCACGTGTTCGTCACACGCACTTCTTCTCCAACACTTCACGAACTCCATCCTCTCCTCCGTCATCCTCATCCTCTTTTTCTCTTTCTCCTCGTGTTTGATAACCCGCCTCTTTTTCTCTCCGCTCGAAATAAAACGTTTGACAACACGACACCAAAAGCAAACCCTGCGACCGACGGTCGAGGCTCCCGCACCTCACCCCAAGGTTGGTGGCCTCAGTGTGGGTGAGCTGTCGAGAGCAAAGAAGGTTATGTGGCTGAAGCTCAGGCTTCCTCTGTGTCGATGATCACAACGTGCTGGGTTTAAGTCCTGGCGATACACGCCTCGTATGGATCACCATCGCCCCGTACCTCGCATCTGACTCGGATGAGGGAAGTTGCAACTCACGACACAGCGACCAACGCGCGTGCTTTCCGTTTCCTAGCTAGCTCGTTCTTCCTCTCACTGGCGCCCTCTATCCGATATCGAGTGGATGCTGCTGCTGCATCCTAGACTTGTGCCTCATCTTCCTTTCTCGCTCCATCATGTGCGATTGTCTGTTCGTGTGTGTGTGTAAATGTCCGCACTAAGAGCGCGTGAGAGGGAGAACGAGGTGCTAGACACCAACTCCAAGCTGCAAGGATTTGCCGCATAAACAAATTCTTATGCAAATTTTTCGCACTTCGAGGTAGTTGTTAATTTCTTAGCTCACGAAGCAGAGACAAGAACGGCGGAGAGTTTGGAAAAGAGGAAGAACTTGCCCGTTGTGGACGAGGAACTTGCTCTGTGTGTACTTGCCCTGTACTTGAAGGAGCTTATGAGCAAAACAGAGTGTGAAGAAAGCGACTCAAGTACTGAGTTAATTTGAAGGCGACAGAGAAGAAGTTTAGAAGACGATACCACTTAAGGAGAACAGGTTCAAAACAAAATGCGTTGGAACTTCGGAATAAACTAGCGAAATGATATTACTCTAAAAATCCAATCAATTTTTTTTTCGTATTATTTTTGTTAGAGGGAGAATTTCTTTAAGGTACTGTTTTTCCATAAAATGCAGACAGATGAAATAAATTTTAAATATTTTTCAGGTTATGTTTTGCTTTTTGTTTTACACAAATTTTGAAGCAATATTTGATTCGATATATATATAGGTTAGAAGATCAACTCAATCATTTTGCACACAAGGGTGAATGTCAGTTTTAGAAATTCTTTCGAATTCAAAAGTGTGATATTAATTTATGTAATCGAAGTATGATATTCGTTTATGTATTCAAAGTGTGATAATCATTTATATGTTCAAAGTGTGATATTAATTAATGTTTTCAAAGTGTTATATTCATTTCTGTATTTAAAGTGCGATATTCATTTATGCATTCATTATGTATTCAATGTGTGATAGTCATTTTTGTATTCAAAGCGTGATATCATTTATGCATTCAAAGTGTTCGTTTTGTGTGATATTCAAAGTGTGATATTCGTTTATTTGTCGAACATCAGTTGAAAAATACTGAGTTAAACATTCTAAATATGCAAATGAAAACAGACCATTTAAACAATTGCCTCCTATAAAATAGCCATATTTCCATCATAAAATAGCCATGTTTTCATCTAAATTATGTTAGTTTTTGAAAAAATTTTGAAAAAATCAAAATATTTCAAAAACTAACATAATTAGATAAAAAATCAATGCAATGATTTAAATTAAAAAGAATTATATTTATTTTATTCAGTTCCTTTCAAATGCAACAACTATAACTAATCTCAGATGTTTTTACCGCTAGAAATACGCACAATATGATGCAATATACATTACTTTTGCAACAATTTTTAATCGGAACCCTTCAATCCGTAGTTTTTAAACTGATTTTTTTTTTCGTTCAAATTTCACATTTCGGCGAAGAAACCGACTTAAACGGAATGACAAAAGACCAAGAAATATTCCTTTGTTTTTGGTTTTTGACAATTCTGTTACAATAACGACTGACTAATAATAATGAATTGCATTTTATAAGAATATTAAATCGCAATCGACGAATGGTTATTAACAACTTAAAGCTGCAAAACCATGGTGATCAAAGAACACAGCAAAAAAGATTTTAAAAAATGAGCCATCAGGTCTTGCTTAAAGTGTTCAGACCTAGGTCTCAAACTGCTATTGAAAGTATCTAGAATTACTATAGAATTACTCTCGAATTACTCTCGAATTACTATAGAAAGTAAATTATTATCGAAAATCTAGGTCATTGCCAATATCAGTGTTGAGTCTACAATCTCAAACAACTACTAAAAGTTCTTAGGTGGCAAATTACTTGGTTACTAAAGTAATATGAGGCCATGTGATCTTAAACCAATACTAATATTGCTGAGATCTCAATCTACTACTGAAACTATTAATATATAGTCATGAGAATTTAATAATTTTGCAGGATCATTTATTTCACGCGAATCGTATATAGTTCATACCGCATATCTCGAAGAGGAAAAGTTGCGGGGGGCCACACAGATAATCTAAGATTTGCAGAGGAGAATTATTATAAAAATATATTTGCTCTAGCTACAACAAACATTAAAAAACAACGCAAAACTATAAATGAAAAAAAAGAAGTTAAAATCATAAAAATAATTTTAGCGAATTAAAATGCAAGAAAATCTATTATCATTTGAAGAAAGCAAATACGAGATTGATGAATATTTCAATGATTATTTTTTTAATATATCCTCTGACATAATTTCTAAATACCAGGTTATCTTGTTCTTTATAAAATGAATCTTTATGAATTCAATGGTATTACTACCTCTAGTTTCTCAAATAAATATTAAACATTAAAGTTGATTACAGAATTCAGAAAAATTATCTGGCAACGATTTTTTTTAGAATTTGTGATCTGGCAACCTTTGTGTACGTACACCAAGGAATTTTTTTTTAGAGAATGTTTTTTTAGAATTAGTGATTGGCAACCTTTGTGTACGTACACGATCACTAATTTCTAAAAAAAAACGCTGCCAGATATTTTTCTGAATTTGTGTACGTACACGAAGGTTGCCAGATCACTAATTTCTAAAAAAAAATCGTTGTCAGATATTTTTTCTGAATTCTGTAATCAACCATAGTGTTCGGATATTTATTTGAGCGACTGTACTTACAAATATAAGATTCTAAATATTGCAAATTCTTTAAAACTAAACCAATCTCCTACGGACAACAAAATTTCAGCGCTTACATAAGCAGAGTTATTTTATGTATCTGTGATGACTTAGAAAAATATTACAAATTGTCTTCTGAGAATGAAAATCTTCACTCAGTTTTTAAAAATTCATTAGATATTCCAGTTTTTAAACACGATATGTAACATGAAAATAACTATAGACCAATTTCAGTTCAAGGTTTCATTGCTTTTCCTTTCATTGATATTGCCAAGTTCGAATTCCATCTGTGCCAGCGTTAGTTTTACATCCTCTAATTCACGGTCGGTCCTCGGTAAGAAAGGGGACAGCGATAATATAGGAAAGATTGTTGTTTTTCAAATGGGACGTTAAGCCGTATTGTTGTGTTCAAGAAGACATAACTTGTGCACAAGAACACAATGGGTGGCCTTAACGAGAAATTTCCATCTGTATCCAGAGATCTGTATCCACTGTCTCCAGAGGGTCCCCTCCCCCATTCTTCTCTAAGCCTTGAAGTCCGTGTGACCTGGTCATTTAATCTAATTGTGTGCAAATAAGTGCTGCTCAGAGGTAAAATATCCCAATTAAATTTTCCTACTGATTTTGTACTGCGGAAATAAGTAGAGAAACCTCTTTTACTTCTAACTTTTAAATACAGGTAATAATTATTCTAACAAGCAATGCAAGTTGACAGATCGTAATTGTGTTTAACCTTTCAGTGGAGGAAAAAGCTCGTTGGGTGGGGTTGTTTTACCTCTGAGCGGCACTTTTTTGCACACCATGGGCTAAATGGCCAGGTCGCATGGACCCCAAAGGCTCAGTGAAGGTTGGGGGAGGGGACCCACTGGAACAGCTGTTGGGAGACAGATGGTAGCCTCCCGTCAAGGCCATCCAGCGTGTTCTTTAACGTGCACAGGGTATGGCTCTCCCGCACACGGGCCACGGCTTATCGTCCCATCCGACGGACGGCGGCCTTTCCAAGCCCATCGATGTCCGCTACTGACCGTGAGCAGGGCGGGGAATAAAAAACTCGTTACTCTGCCATACTGCTATTCACATCACTGCACTTCCTGTGAGATCCACTTCTCCTTTGCATTGATTTTATTCATAATAATTAGTGGAAGGAAAGTAGCTACTTAATAATGTTTTGCAACTATATTCTCACATTTTTAAAGTTAGCCATTTAGGTTGTTTTTGGAAATTCTGTAAAATTTCGCATCTATTTTTTTTTCTTGTATTTTTTTTAAAGAGGAAAATGATGAATAGATCTAAATGGAGATCGTTTCTTTCCAAATTATTCCAAATTCAAATATAAAAAACACTACTGGAATGTTTTTTTTTTTGGTCAATTTCTCCTGACTGTTCTTCATCACAGCCCTGATAGCTGATTACTACACAACCCTGATTACATCACAACCCTGAGAGCAGATACTTTAGAACCAATTATTTTGCTAGATTTTATGATCCCATTAATTACAATGTAAACTCTGTTGAAGTCTCGCTTGCCTCCCAAATCTTATCTATGATGTATTAAACTGGCAGGCTCCTATCAGACCTCTGTGCCAAGCAGATGCTTGAGGGGAAGTTTATTGTACTTTTTTAACTATAAAATGTTGATAGTAAAGTGAAAAATGCAGTTAACAAGTATTTAAATAATAGTAGACAAAGCAGTCAAACTTTTAGGGCAAAATTAATTTGTCCTCAAAAAAACTTCTCCATCGGTTAAGCAGCTGCAGTGAGATGCCAAATCCTCTCCTTTTCCCAATTTCCCCCCCCCCCCCCCATCGAATAGAAGGCCATTCGAGGTTCCAAACCCCTTCCCATTAAAGGTAGGGATTTGAGTTTTTAACCCAACAAAAGGTTACACAGGAAGACCGAACATGAGGTTATAGAACTCGGGCACGAAATTTGGGACATGTCGATCAAGTATCTGGGGTATTTACAAGGGATCGAAATCTACTGAAGCATAAATAAATATATTCCAAAAGTTTGCATGGTAATCAGTTATCGCCAACAATCAATGTACCCACTGACGTCATCAACAGAAGAAACACGTGCATTCTCGAGCAGCTGTCTACCCATCTACCACTATTATCATTAATAGAAATCAATCGGCGCTTCTTGATTCCTAGACCATCCCTTCGACCCCTATGTGACCTTGAAAGCGATACCGAATCTTACATTCCCTAACATTTCTTAGATCTGAAACTCAAATGTACTAATATTTAGCTGTGTAGCACTGAGATATAGATATTTGATCTTCGACCTAGAAGGACCCATAGAATCCAAAATTACACAATGTTTCTCAGATCAAACATTGAAAATAACTCAAATCATCATTTTAAGCAATGTAGCAGCAGCATCTTAATGATTCTGAGATCTATATCACAAATCTCCCCCAAACACCAAAGCATTTGTAAAACAAAGTTTGACCTCTACCTTCTAGTTGATCTTTAAAAATACGTCGGATGTCAAATTTCGAATTTTTTCGCTAGATAATCCGGATTGACCTTTGGTGCAATTTTTTAAAGCTGTATCATTTCTTAAACAGTTAGAATTAGCGCGAATTTGGCTAAATGATGATTCAAGAGTCATTCAGATTAAAAATTAATATTAATGAAATTATGTTACGTCATTAGTAATTTTAAAAAACACAACAATTTTTATGAACAGTAAAAGGAATTTTTTACATAGTAAAAAATTAAATTTGGCCATAGCTTCATTTTTGTTTGTTTTAAATTTACTTATATAAGTTAAAAAAAATTATAACTCAGTTCAAAATATTTTCAGCAGTAAAATAATCAACTAATATCTTTGAAAAATTATTGAAGTTTAAAAAAATTGAATATTAATGAATAACTCTGTAGTAAAATAATGATTTTCCTCTCTAACAGGGACAGCGTTACATTGTTGGAAATCTGGAGGCTTGTGACAGATCTGTCAGCTGTAGGGGCGGGGGTGGCTCAGTCGGTAGCGGGCCAGGCTCGTAATCTGTAGTTCCCAGGTTCGAGTCCCAGCTGGGTCAGCGTTGAGATTTATCTCCGCAAAATTCCCCGCCCTGCCCACGGTCAGTAGGGGGACACCGATGGGCTTGGAAAGGCCGCCGTCTGTCGGATGGGACGTTAAGCCGTGGCCCCGTGTGCGGGAGAGCCATACCCTGTGCACGTTAAAGAACACGCTGGATGGCCTTAACGGGAGGCTACCATCTGTCTCCCAACAGCTGTTCCAGTGGGTCCCCTCCCCCAACCTTCTCTGAGCCTTCGGGGTCCATGTGACCTGGCCATTTAGCCCATGGTGTGCAAAAAAGTGCCGCTCAGAGGTAAAACAACCCAACTGTCAGCTGTCGTTAGTTGATGGATCGGTCGATCCTCTCGTTCGGACGTCCTGATGCCACCATAGTCTTGGCTCTGACCATCTTCCTCTACCCAATGTTACCAACAGTGTCTAACCATTAAAGTATCACGTCCCACAAAAACGACAATTTGGTATGTAGACCATCCAGCTTCTGACAATCCAATAACTCCTTTCAAATTTTGTCAGGTGTACACAGCGTCGTCTTACACTTGTTAAAAGCATAGCACACATATCACAGGTCATTTGCTCACCATTTTGTTTGCCCACTGATGTTTATCCCCGTTTTTATAGACTCTTCAGATTCCTACGTCAGCGCGGTACAGGACACGTTATTGAACGTCGATCAGGCTTGAGGTGCAAATCGTTTATGTCCATATACATCAGAACTCTACATGCAAATCATCAGTTCAATCCGTCCGTTCTTTCTATTCTCTATTTCGCATAATGATTGGAGCGGCAAAACCTGAAGATCAAAAAAAGCAACACCCAACGAAAAGATGCTCCGCCACAATAAATAGTTCCGCCTTTTGTGCAGGAAACAAGTACTTTAAAGTAAATTATTATTCTGTATAGCTTTGGGGAACATCTAGAAATGCAGTTTTTAATTTCAGAATATTATAAAGTACAATATGAAGAACAATTTCTTTTACACCGGCACATTCGCGATGTAAAACACTTGGCGTAGAAGCTCTCTAAATAGTTGAGGATTAATACATTTCCGCACATCACCTCTTGCTTTTCATTGGCTTCCTTGGTTTAAGTGAGGGGCCGGGGTGGCTCAGTCGCTAGCGTGCCAAGCTCGTAATCTGTAATTCCCAGGTTCGAGTCCCAGCTGGGTCAGCGTTGAGATTTATTTCTGCAAAATTCTCTGCCCTGACCACGGTCAGTAAGGGACACCGATGGGCTTGGAAAGGCCACCGTCCGTCGGATGGGATGTTAAGCCGTGGACCCGTGAGCGGGAGAGACATACCCTGTGCACGTTAAAGAACACGCTGGATGGTCTTGACGGGGGGCTACCATCTGTCTCCCAACAGCTGTTCCAGTGGGTCCCCTCCCCCAACCTTCTCTGAGCCTTCGGGGTCCTTGTGGCCTGGCCATTTAGCCCATGGTGTGAAAAAAAATGCCGCTCAGAGGTAAAACAATCTAATCCAATTGGTTTAGTGTACTAAGCAACGATTGGACAATAATCTCTTCTAGGGCAATTTCCGCGCCATTCTTGATGCGAAACAAAGTATAGGTGTAGCAATCTCAAAGACGAAGGATGTATTGTATATTCATAATATTTTCCCAAAACATTAGACAAATTTATATTTGTAAAATAAAATGTTTTTATATAACCTACAACGGTCATTTTAGAAAAATTCTGTTTTTAATACCAGACAAATTTCCCTGTTATATTATGTGCCACTAAACAAAAAAAAAAGAATATTTTTCAAAAATACATTTTTATTCTCTACACCTAAATTATTTTGTTCATTGCATTCCCAATTGACAGATGAAAAAAAACTCATCTTTAAAAAACAACTACGTATACAAATATGTATTTCTCTTTTCCATTCTTCTATGTTTCAGATTTCCTACAAAATATTCTTCCCGTTTGTGATTGGTTGGGTTGGGTTGTTTTACCTCTGAGCGGCATTTTTTTGCACACCATGGGCTAAATGGCCAGGTCACATGGACCCCGAAGGCTCAAAGGTTGGGGGAGGGGACCCACTAGAACAGCTGTTGGGAGACAGATGGTAGCCTCCCGTCAAGGCCATCCAGCGTGTTCTTTAACGTGCACAGGGTATGGCTCTCCCGCGCACGGGGCCACGGCTTAACGTCCCATCCGACGGACGGCGGCCTTTCCAAGCCAATCGGTGTCCCCTACTGACCGTGGGCAGGGCGGGGAATTTTGCGGAGATAAATCTCAACGCTGACCCAGCTGGGACTCGAACCTGGGAACTACAGATTACGAGCCTGGCGCGCTACCGACTGAGCCCCCCCCCCCCCCGTTTGTGATTGTTGTTGACAAGTTTCGTATGGAAGCTTCGCGGAATCCGTGATGACCCAATGAAGTTCCGATGTTGTCTGACTATGACAGAGGTGTTGACCTGGGTTCGGATCCTGTCCGACTGGGTCAGATGTGATGGCCTCCCTTCTCAGATCTATGGAGACTGAGCCAAACGTCGTGGCTGCCGGAGGACAATGCGATTGTTGCTTAATAAAAATTACTTCACCCTCATTTCGGTGAAATCTCAGGTCCTCGGGATTTTAAGCCAGTGCCACTGTACGCCTCAACTTTATTGTATTGAATGAAGAATAGGAACTGTCCATCAATTAACTGCACAAGAGTAGATAGGGAAGACACAGTTTTTATTCACAATATATACATCCTTGGGCCTTTGCTGCTTTGCTGCTGCAAATATTAATAATGAGGTGGATAACCGTACACTGTGCAAGTTCTCCCTTTACAAACCTCAAACTCTACGAAAGGATAACCAACCTTTGCCTACACTGTGGTTCCTCTGAATCCACAAAAATAAGAAGACAGATTCTCCAAGAATCTCGATTCTCTCTTGGAATCACACCTTCACTTCAAGGGTTACTTTGAGAAAGATGGCGTCCCTTTGACGCATGTCCAAGCGACCTCTATGCTTGACGGCTACGCACAGACTAATGTTTCAAATCTATCGCCTAGCCTTGTCGCTGCACTAGCGCCCCTAGGCTAGCCGTTACGGCCATAAACAACTGCTGGCATTCGTCACGGAGCAGCCTTACACCCGAAACACAACAGTGAATCATCCCAGCACAAACATTTCCAAGAACACATAAAAATATATACAATAATAAAATACAACAAAAATACAGAAATAAATAAATAAATGTAAAATTCGGGGGACATGACAGAATCTGGACGTTTTTTTTTTTGCATCCTTCGGTTCTAAATCTTACGCGATACTTTTTATTTCCTTTCATTTTTTTTTTGCATCCTTCGGTTCTAAATCTTACGCGATACTTTTTATTTCCTTTCATTTTTTTTTGCTTTGCATTTCCAAATTTATATATTTTTTAAATGTTTGCGAACGAAAAGAGAGCATTAATTGGTCTGAAACAGAAAAACAGGAATTTTTTAATTCTTTAAAAAGGGTTAAAATACAGGAATTTCACGTGAATTCGATTTTGAAAAATGGTAAGAAAAAACTATAAAAAAATATAGATCACTATTAAATTTTTCAAAGGAATGCAATGTATGTAACAGAATTTGGTAATTTTTATTTCGTAACTTCCTTGATAAGATATATAGATTTAGTTTTATTTCCTGGCTTTCTAAAGTAAACGATTTCATTTTTGATTGCAAACGCTGAAGCTAGAAGTGTCCAGGTTGGGTTATTTTACCTCTGAGCAGAACGTTTTCCTCACAATAAGCTAAATGACCTGGTCACAAGGAGCCCAAGGGCTAAGAGAAGTTTGGTGGGAACCCACTGGACAGCTGTTAGGAGACCGGTGGTAGCCTCTCGTCAGAGCCATCCAGCGTTATCTTTAACATGCATCAGAGTATGCTCTCCAGCACATGGCGCCACGGCTTTGCGTCCCATTCGGCAGCCGACTACCTTTTCAATCCCATTTTTTTCAATCCCATTTTTTTCAATTTTTTTCCCAAATTTTTTCAATCCCATCGGTATCTCTTAGTGACTGAGGGAAGTATGGGGATTTTGAATAGATAAATATCTCAACGCTGGCCCAGGTGAGACTCGAACCAATGAACTACTACCGACTGAGCCCCCACCCCATCCAGTGTCCAGGTTCGATTCTCTTAGCGTCGTCAGGGACATTTGTATTAGGATTATGTATAGAAGCAATATTTTCTATGCTATAAAAAACTAAGTTTCTGCATCCTTAAACTCAAATGTAAAATAAAACGCTTTGAAGTTTTTCGTTCAAATTATTTTAATCGAGCACGATTTTCATCGAATGTTCTCCTGTTAAATATGACGGCGTAAATTTAATAGAGAAATGGAAAGTACCCTTTTCAAATATAAAAACCGACTTATGTTATAATACGCTTCTACTCTGGAATATCAAGTTAAAGAACAAACTAGAAGGTCTTAAACGAGGAGCTTTCTTCTGTGTCCTAACAGCTGTCCAGTAGATACCCGTACAGAAGCTTCTCCCAGACCTTGGGATTCTTGCGACTTCTACATTTAGTTCAGTGTGCAAAATACATGCCTTTCAAAAGTAAAGCAACCCAAAAATTCTTTTGAAAGAATTCGAAAATTTTCCGTATCGTATGTTTTGTGCAGAACATGTAATAGTCTGTTTGCTGTTATAGAACAACAGGCACCAACTTGACAGCCAATATTTTCCACCGAATAATAAATTCCAATGAATTCGATTTATTATTTTATGTTCTGCCTACGCTCTTCTCAAAATTCGCGGAAAACTAAATCTGCTAGCTCTTTGACGAATCTGCTTGCTTGCTTTGGGTACTGCTAGTAGTATGTCTTCTATCAAAAACATCAAAATCAAAAAAAAATCATTGTATATAATGCATAATATTTCTTCAGTTTTAATTTTTAATGCATTTTAAAGTTAGTTAACCCACAGAGGAGTATACTGTTGTTGTTGTTGTTGTTTTTAAGATTTGTCATAAAACAAATCTTTGTTTATCTCTTAAGTTCATTTTTTAAAATACATGTTCACCTTCTCACAAATCTCTGGGCTTTAAAACATCCTGTTTTTTCGTGTTCATGCTAATTTACTTACTGTATATTAAATCAGTTGAAGCATCTCTGGTACCGATTCTTTGAAATATATTCTATAAGGTATTATTTTTTTTATAGTTTCACTGGCTGCTTTATTTTCAATAGACCCATATAATGTCAAATAAATAAATACCCCCTCAAGCAGCTGCTTGCCACAGAGGTCTGACAGGAGCCTGTCAGTTTATATGCCACAGTAGAAGATCTGAGAGGATGGCAGGACTTCAGCAGAAAACAACACGAACATCCATGCCTTACCCGGGGCTCGAACCCAGGTCCCGTAGATCAGTAGCCAAGCGCGCTAACCACTCGGCCATGGGACGGGAATCAAATTTTAAAAAATTTCAAAAAAATTTTTAAAAATTTTAAAAAATTTCACAAAAGAAACTTCTTAGAGAAGTTACTTTTGTGAAATATCAGAGATGATAAACTGAGGATCTCAATCAAATTTAAATCTCAAATTTTCAGTAACATTCATTCAAATTTTAAAGTTATGGAATCATAAATATTTAATAACAGCATTATACGAGGGGCGTTCAAAAGGTTTCTTGACATGTATCTGAAGAACAAAAACTATTGCACTCACTTCAACAAAACTTTTTCTGTCCTTCAGAGTACTCCCCTCCAGCATATATTATGCGAAGTTGCAGACATCTATGCCAATTCTGGGATGCTTGGTGGTACTGCTGTTGGGAAATACTCCGCAACTCAAAAAAGACTTCTCAACAAGTTCCTTTTCAATTTTTGGAAACAACCAAAAATCGCATGGTGCAAGATCGGATGAATGTGCAGGATGAGTAGCTATTTGATTTTATTCCTTCTCCAGGAATAAAATCAAATAGCTACTTATCCTGCACTTAAATAGGCTGTAAATTGCCGGGTTTTGTGAGCACTGGCATACTGTCATGAAGGTAAACCTTGACACGCCTGTTGTTGGTCGCTGCTCCTTCATCTCCTTAACCATCTTGGGCAAAACAAAATTCGTGTAGTATTGTCCATTTATAGTCAGTTTTTCATGTAAGGTTTCATGTATCATCTTACTTGAGCGAAAGTCTTGGAGGATTTGGGGACATGGTCATCTTCCACAACCCAAACACAGTTGTCGATTTTCAGGGAGTTGTATAGAAATAACACTACGTATCATAACTTATGACAAATGTCTGTTAACCGTTTGGGGTTACTAGGTTCAAAATTTGCCAGCACCTCCTTTCACGAGTATTATCCTCCTCCTTCACCTTTTTTTCCCTTTTTTTTTGGTGTTCTGTCAGTTTGTGGGGCACCCATTTGGCGCAGATCTTTCGAAACTTTAAATGTTGATAAATAATTGTTTCTACATTGTCAATCGATATACTGATATCTAAACTTATTACCTGAGATTGATGTGTGGGTTTTCCTCAATGAGTTCACGAACAACAGCGAAGGTTCTCTCGTTCACGGCCTCCTTCGGTCTTCCTGCATGAGGGAGGTCTTCGATGTCCTGCCGTCTTTCTATTAATTTTTACACATATCCCGTAAGAGTGCCATGTGAACAGGCATGATTCCCATATATCTGTGATAAAACGGCATGAATTTTTTTCGTGTTGTCACAGACCGAACTTTACTCACCTCTAGAGAAGAGAGAAATGATGATATAAAAAGATTTGTTCGTAACACGTAATGACAACACCTGTGGTCGATACCCCCTGGTTTGTCACTAACAGACAACTCCATAAAGACCTGACCATATATATATATACATATATAAAACTCGACCATATATATATATACACATATAAAACGCACCTCAAAAAGTTTTTTTGAGACTGTAAGCAATATTCCCAATGAGATTATTTCGTCTCTGATTCTTTACGATCATACTGTTTTGAACAAGTGCAAGAGGCTTAAAACGGGAGCGTTCTCTGATGAGACCTACCCGTTTTAGGTTTCTTGTACAATTTTACTGCTATTTTTGGACTTTTCTTATGTTTGCCTTTAGGGGCCCATCTAAGGGTGGTTCACTTATATATTTTATTCTTACTCATGCCAAATAGGCATATCTTTATGATGAAGATGGTTAGGGGTAAAATTCTTACCCGATACATCGAATATGATTATACGATCTACGATCTACGTAATGACAGATTTAGACAAGCTTTCAAACAAGTCGTAGCTCATTAACTTCGGAGGAAGAATGAAAATCTACAGACACATGTCAAGAACTTTTTTTGAAAGCCCTTCGTAAAAGTAATGATCAGAATTGTTGATCAGAAGCGTGAAAATATGAAAATATAGGGAAGATCTGTGAGGAAGACGAGAGCTCAGCAGAAAGACAACACAAGCATCCATGCCTTACTCAGAGCTCGAATCCAGGCCCCTTTCATCAGTATCCAAGCGCGCTAACTATTGTACCGATGATATTAAACAGGTTGGTATCCGTCAGATGGTATTTTAAGACATGGTTCATGTATAGGAGAGGCGTTCACTTTTTATACTGAATAACATGATGACTGGATTTAATGAATGCTTTTACCCGTTTCTAACTTCTTCTCAGTTGAACTCCTTACGCCCTTGATTTAAGGATCCTTGTGACCTGACTGTTTAGCTCAATGTGCAGCTATAAGTAATTTAAAAGGTTCTTAGAGATGGAAAGATTTTTATGCGCTGTTTAATTTCCATAATAATATTTTTTCTAGAAACCGAGCTTTATAGCGTTTTAATATTAAAAACAAACATACAAGAATGTGTCCTGTAGATGTCTTTTAGACCAAAATCACGCATTTTTTACCTCGTACGTAAAGTCTAACACAAAGTATTAAGAGGAACCTTTGCAAGGTGATGAGAGTGGCAAGATGTAATAAAAAAATGGAAAACAAAATCAGGTGATAAAAAAAAACTTCAAAGCATAGAATATGCAACAGATTCCTAATATATCAAGTTCACTATGTCTCAGCGGACAGAAGATTAGCATGTTTCTCCTACGAACAAAGAGATCAGAGTTCGAATACTACATCAAAACATAGTTGTCTTGTATTGCTGCTATAAAGTTTTCTTTAAGGCTTACTCTGTCTAATAAATGGGCTTCTTGAAGAAGTCTTTGAATTTCCTTCCTATCTTCGAGAGAGACATCTTCTCTTCACTCCAGTCAGACGAAAGGCATTTCAAACTTAGCGCAAAAATTACAATTGCAATAAAGACAAATACATTAAACGTACATTTGCATGATATTGGATCCCCTCAATTGTACTGTTCATTCTTCAATTGTAAGAGAATAACTCCCCGTCAGTATTTTACGTAATAAATGCTCTTGGTAGCAGAGCTTTCGTATGAAGCAGATGAGTTATATCTCTCCCATTATTTGCATTTCTTTGCTTACCTGGTTTATGTTAATTTACTCTGGTATTTATTTTTTTTACTGTATTTAAGCCTTCGATATGTTGTGGGGTAATTAGCATATCTTAATTTAAATCTTGCATTACTGCACAATATATTTTTCATCTCACTTTTGTAATAATGGGAATTTATTGCGAAAATGGGATCGACTTGTCCAAAGCATCGGAGCTGACGAGTTGTTTTAGATGAGTAGTCCAAAATTAAATCCTTCACCTCTACACCTTTGCTGTCGTCTCAGAATAAGATTGGTTCCTCTATTCACAGTGCGAGTCTCATCTGTCCGAGAATAGAGATTTATGTCTTGTAACTCTCACTCCGTCTTCGGGAAGAAAGAGACCTGATGGGTTTTGAAAGGCTGCCGTCCGTCGGATGGGACGTTAGGCTGTTGTGCCGTGTGCAAGAGAGCCATATTCTGTGTACGTTAAAGAACACGCTGGATAGCCTTGACGAGAGACTTCCATCTCTCCCCTAACAACTGTCCAGTTGGTCCCCTTCCCCGCCACCTCTGAGTCCTTGGAGTACTTGTGACCTGGTCATGTGGACCATTCTGTGCAAAAAAAAGGTGGCGCTGATACGTAAAACAACCCACCCTACTCTTTATTCACAACCAAGTATACACTTCAGAATTTCGATGTAAAATCCATTAATTGGCTGGACTGTAATTCTGTATTTGCTTTTGTTGTTCTAATTATTCTTTCCTTGCTTGAATAAAACCATTAATTCTATTTTGCAATTCTGTGGCTCAGTAATTAATTTACATTGATTATAAAGATTGCTCTGGTGAACCTATCTCGGTGTTTCGACCAACTTTTCGATCGATACAATGGAAAACTTCATGGTTACAATCTCGATATTCGGAAACTCATCGGCTACATTCTGAGGATGTAACGGCTCAATACTTTTAATGCGCTGTAATTCCCAGAATAGGGTAATAACGCTGCACCCCTTTTATTGCTCCGTGTTTTGTCCTTCATTGGTTCAGTTTTATGACGATTCACCTGAACTGAGATTATTTTTTTTTCTTCCTCTTCTTTTTCCCAGGTCACTGGGTCAGAGTGGTTCTTGGATCCACTGAGTTTTCTTTGCAATCATTTTAATGTCTTGCAATTTATTGAATAAGATATAGCCGAGTTGTGTTTGTTCTCCAAACGTTACAATCTCTGTCATGCGAAAGATCGTAACTCTCACTGCTATCGTTTTGAATGTTCTGCGCTCTAATCAAGTTTCTATCGATCGCTCCTGTATTGTAGTTTATCTAATATTCAGATCTTTCGATGTTTTTTACTATTTTTCGTATTAGAGTTATGATGTTTGGCGACTTATTGTTTTTGGAACTGTGTAGGATATGGCTTAATGGTTAAAATGTTGGTTTTTTCGTGTTTGCTTCTTTGGTTGGTAAGGGAACTCGTTGCATAAAATATTTCTTTTCGTAACTTCTTGTAGGTAGTTTGCGATATAAATCTGGTTTTGTACGAAAAGACCGACACGCCAATGTTCACGGTACAAACAATATACAGTTATGTCATTGTCTGATATCAAATATATTTTCTTTCCCTCCAGTAGAGTCGCTAATATTAATATAAATCATTCATACAAGAGTTAGAAGAAAACTATCCATGTATAGTAATTATATAATACTGGTTTCTATCAATAAACCTTTTACCAAATCACGAATTTTATTCATTTAACTGAATATTTTTTGACATTGTCACAGATGCCGAAGAGTTGCACGTAGTTTTCTCAGCTTCAAGAAGCAAAGGCCCTGGGTTCGATGTGGCGGGGGTAGCTCAGTCGGTAGCGAGCCAGGCTCGTAATCTGTAGTTCCCAGGTTCGAGTCCCAGCTGGGTCAGCGTTGAGATTTATCTCCGCAAAATTCCCCGCCCTGTCCATGGTCAGTAGGGGACACCGATGGGCTTGGAAAGGCCGCCGTCCGTCGGATGGGACGTTAAGCCGTGGCTCCGTGTGCGGGAGAGCCATACCCTGTGCATGTTAAATAACACGCTGGATAGCCTTGACGGGAGGCTACCATCTGTCTCCCAACAGCTGTTCCAGTGGGTCCCCTCCCCCAACCTTCTCTGAGCCTTCGGGGTCCATGTGACCTGGCCATTTAGCCCATGGTGTACAAAAAAAGTGCCGCTCAGAGGTAAAACAACCCAACCCAAAAGCCCTTTTGGCAGCACTTTTAATAGGGCTTTCTCTTTCACTTTTACGACCAGACATGGATGCACGTTTAAATTCAAATTTGATTTGCACTCCACAAAACAAAGAGAAAAAAAAATGCAAAATATTCACCAAATTACTATTCAACGATCAGCAAATGATCGGCTTCACAACGTGGTTTGTTTACTCTGTACGTGCAGCGATTAGTTATCATGGTAACTTGGCCTTTCAACCTACAGTGCGCATCCTAACAGACCTGATTACAATGGTACTCAGAGCAGATTAGGGGGAGGGGACTCGTTAGACATACACAGTTGGTAGCCTCCCATCAAGACCATCCAGCGTGTTCTTTAGTTCCCCTGGCTCTACTGCCCACTGGACCACGGTACATCTGTGTCCCCTACTTACCGACGGCAAGGCGGGGTGTTTAACGGAGGTAAATCTCAACGCTGGCCAAATTGAGACTCAAACCTGGGAACTACAGATTATTAGCCTGTCACTACCGACTGAGCCATTCCCATCCAAGCAAAGCAGGAGTAGAGGAGAAACTTTCAATGCAGTTACAATGATTACTAGAACCTGGGAAAGTGTACTTCCAAGCCATCTCCCCATTCCGGTACCCATCTCCCCATCTCGGTACCCCATCTCTCGATGGCTATGGACATACACTTATTTCCTATTTATTACCTTTTTTTTAATGGAACAGGGGTTGAGTGAACTGATAACACTCCAGGATCATATTATGCAGTTCCCAAGTTCGAGTACAAACAATGCCTCAGTTCAAAATTTTCCCCCTACTAACTCTCATTCTGTCCTGGTGCGAATGCGCTATCCGTCAGATGGGATATTAAGCCGAGTCTCAACAGCCATACTCTGTGCACGTTAAAGAACAGAGTGTAGAGTCTTAAAGGGAGACTTCCATCTCTCTCCTAACGGCTGTCCATTGGATCCTCTTTTCCAATCTTCTCTGAGCCCTCGGGGTCCTTATGACTTGTCCATTTCATGCAATACGTGTCCCTCAGAGGTAAAAATAACCCAACCTTCTTTGAAATTTATCTTCAAACATCTCTGAAACCACGCCAAGCCTTCTCAATTGCGAGACCTCAGCCATATAGCCATACTCCTAAGAGACAGTTCTCTGTTATATAGTGTACATTCTGCAGTATATGCTTTTTCTTCTGATATTTTTTTTTCAAAACAAAATAAAGCTGAAACCTTAAAAATATTCTCACAAACAACCAGTATGTTTTTTCTAGCCGCACTTCACGGTAATCCGATCATAAATGGGAGTAAGAGCAGTTCTTGTGCTGTTAAATCCGTTTGCATTCAACGTTAAGCTCACGTACACGATTCCAGATCCAGCCTGTTAAATATTGCCACTGAACCATGACTATGCAGTGGCCCTTCAATCCTCGGTGTTGTCAGAAACCACTTCCTTTACAGCTCGCTTGTCAAGAGTAAGGATCACGATTCCATATCTGACTTGCTTGTTTGCCTTTAGGGAAGACACACTCGCCAAGTTCTGATACTTTTCTTGAATTGGAGTTATCGTTTCACGTTTTGGAACACTCTCTTGTTAAGCCTTTGTGCATCTTTTTAGCCCAAAGAGATATTCAAATGTATGAAGATAGACGAAAACAAAATTACAGATCACAAACAAGAAGTGTTTGGAAAGGCATTTATTGTTTTTAGTAAGAGAAAGAAATAAGTTTGTTTGTTTGTTTAACAGATATTTACAGAATTGCAAAAAATATTGGAAATTCCAATTATTCTGAGATCGAGCTAGAAGTCTCTGTGATAATTTGAGCTCAACAAAGCCCGATCTCGAACTCATTTGTAATTTATATATAATTCAGTAATCCATCGACATTTTCTTTTCCACGAATGTTTTTTTTTCAACCATGTCTTCTAAACGGTTTGGAAATTTTCCGTAAGGATTTTTTTCAAAAAGGTTATCCATTGGACATTTTTTTTAATTTACAACTTATAGAACAGAGAAGAGTTTTATTGTTTTATCTCTGAGCAGCACGTTTTCCGCACACAATGGACTAAATGGCCAGGTCACAAGGATCCCGAGGGCTCAGAGAAGGATAGGTGAAGGGAATCCGCTGCACAGCTGTTAGGAGACGAATGGTAGCTTCCCGTCAAGACCATCCAATGTGTTCCTTAATTTGCAAAAGGAGTAGCTTTCTTGCACACGGATTCACGGCTTAGCATCCCATCCGACGGACGGCGATCTTTACAAGCCTGTCGGTGTAACCTGCTGACACAGCGGGCAGTTTTGCGGAAATATATCTCAACACTGGCCCAGCTGGGACTCGAACCTGACAACTGCAGATTACGAGCTTGGCACGTTACCGACTGAGAATCCCTTTCCACCAGAACAGAGAAGGATCCTGGAATCCTGGAAACTACTGATACTTAGAGGTAAAATAACCATACCCAATTCCTTGTGCTTGTTATTACAGTAAGGAATAACTATATTGGCTAACTCGGTATTGGCTTTATTTTACATGTGAGTGGCACTTTTTTTTAACAACGAGTTAAACGGCCAGGTCATAAGAACCCCAAGGGCTCAGAGAAGGTTGTGGGAATGGGACCCACTGGATAGCTGTTAGGGTACAGATGGGAGCCTCCTGTCAAAAACATCCAGGTGTGTACTTTAACATGCACAGAGTATGGCTCTCCTACACATGGGGACCACGTCTTAACGTCCTATCAAACGGAAAGCGTCTTTCCAAACCCAGAGGTGCCCCCTTTCTCACCGAAAGCAGATTGAGGGTTAGTGGGCAAAATTATTAACGCAGGCACATTTGGGGCTCGAACCTGGGAAATGCAGATTGCGAGCCTGGCACCAAAAATTACTCGTTTAATCGAGAATAAACTGTATTACTTAACCAAATACCTATTTTCCAAACGTTCTTAATGATTACCAAATTTACTTCCTCCGAAAATTTTGAAGGCTACTGATACTCAAAGAATCATCTTCAGAATTGTGACTCTCAAAGTCTGAGTATTATACACCCAATCCTGGATTAATAGGATAGATGCGTTCTTCAAAAAATTCGTGGGGCGGGGGTGGCTCAGTCGGTAGCGCGCCAGGCTCGTAATCTGTAGTTCCCAGGTTCGAGTCCCATCTGGGTCAGCGTTGAGATTTATCTCCGCAAAATTCCCCGCCCTGCCCACGGTCAGTAGGGGACACCGATGGGCTTGGAAAGGCCGCCGTCCGTCGGATGCGACGTTAAGCAGTGGCCCCGTGTGCGGGGGAGATATACCCTGTGCACGTTAAAGAACACGCTGGATGGCCTTGAGGGAGGCTACCATCTGTCTCCCAACAGCTGTTCCAGTGGGTCCCCTCCCCCAACCTTCTCTGAGCCTTCGGGGTCCATGTGACCTGGCCATTTAGCCCATGGTGTGCAAAAAAGTGCCGCTCAGAGGTAAAACAACCCAAAAAATTCGTGATAAGTGAAATTGTTAGTCCCCTTATCGGAAACCGTCGGCTCCGAAGCCGTATGGGACTCTGAACACTCTAAAAAATGGCTCCACCTTTTTGGTTTAGCATTCAACTTTGAAATTTTTTAAACAATTTTCATTCAAAACAAGAACTAGAGCAGGTTGTCAGAAGGTAATTTGAAAGCACTGATGAAATTCAAATGCTCTAAGTAAGCTTTAAATATGATTGAGTTGGTCAAGAAGACTAAAAAGTCCCACTGATGAACAGCAGACTTTTTAATAATTCTTTTTAATAGTTTTATTGAAATCCCCTACCCACATATACATATTTTAAAATTATACCTTATAGTTTTATTTTCTTCAGTAAAATAACCTGCGTTTTCTTTTTTTTTCTGTTATGGCTCTCAAAAATTGTTGGTTTACCTTTTTTTTAGCTCTTGAGCCTAAAAAAAAGTTTCCGATCCTTGTGTCAGTCGGAAACGAATTTCTCATAAGAAAAATTGTAAATGGGGGGAGTGCATTCCTTAATACCAATCTAATTCACATATTTATAATTCTATTATTTATTACGACTATACTCTGATTAATCATTTGTGTTTTTCATTTGATTACGTAAATTTGACAAAACTCTGTTTTACAGAAAAGAAATGAAGATAAAGAACGTGTAAATGTTGGGAGGGGATACCTTTGAGCGTCACTTTTTTTGCACACTATGGGCTAAAGAACCAGGTCACAAGGACCCCAAAAGCTCAGTGAAGGTTGAGGTGAGGAGACTCACTGGATAACTGTAGGACGCAGATGTTAGTCTTCCATCAAGGCCATCCAGCGTACTCTTTAACGTTCACAAGGTACGGCCACCGTTGAGGCCACCTTTGAGCCACAGGTTGAGGCCACCGTTGAGCCACAGGTTGAGGCCACCGTTGAGCCACAGGTTGAGGCCACCGTTGAGCCACAGGTTGAGGCCACCGTTGAGCCACAGGGTGAGGCCACCGTTGAGCCACAGGGTGAGGCCACCGTTGAGCCACAGGTTGAGGCCACCTTTGAGGCCAACGCTGGCCTCAACGTGAACCTGAGAACTCCTGATTACGAACTTGGTACTCTATCGACTGAGCTATCCCTGCCCCACGGCTAAATGTAGTCTTATTTTGATACATAGAGATAATTTTCGAGCAATGAAGACTGAAAATGAGAAATTGATTGTTTAAAAATTGTAGCCTGAATAATGAAAATGACTGTATGTTTACAATCGTTTCTTCTCTATACATAACAAGTTCTAATCTTTAACCAATCAGGGTGAATTTCTGCTTGCGCATATTTTGTAATTGATCAACGAAAACTAAATGTTCCCTGCTATTGGCAAATACATACCTTTTGTTTTAACCGTTTAAACACCCTAATGTGTACAGGCAAATGTGAAAAATGTTTTACAAAGTGCTCAAATTGTGAACAAGGATAGATGAGACAAGAGAAGCATCCAAAGTGTTTTCTTATAAAGTATATGCAATAATGATAATATATAAACGAGCATAGAGAAGTAGTGGAGAGCGCTTGCTAAACCGAAGTCATGAAAAATCAGCACTGCTTTAAAAACCGTATTAAACAGAAATCGTTTTAGTAAAATTCGTGTTAGCCAGAGACTTGGATATACTATCACAGAAACGTAAAATCGTAATAGACGTCACACATCCTAAGAGCAACTAAATTTGGAAAAGTACGCTACATTTTCCACGTTGTCTGCTTTTCTGTTTCATAGCTTTGCACATTTAGCGAAACAAACAACTACTCTCAAATATTAGTAATGATAAATGCTCAATCTTCAACATGATGGGACTTTTTACGTAGCAACCTAAATTTCAAATAAATCGAGTAGGTGTCCGGAAAGTTTATCGCAGCATGCAAATTCTTATTACAGAAACTTGAAGATTTAAAAAAAAAATCCATTGGCTATTTTTAAAGTATGTGTGCATCGTCGGAACTGAGTGATATGAAAATGATTACAGGTTGGCAAGATCCGATTTCCATGGCAACTCGAAAAATGATGTTCTTCGCATATATCTTTATTCAGCCTCTTACGTCTGAGAGTTTTACTTCTTTTCTTTTTCGAAATCTGTATAAATATGTGGCATCCGGATATTTGTTCCACAACATTTGTTCGACAGAATTTTTTTCGACGAAAATTTGTTCGAAACGGAAATTTATTTTGCGGAAACTTTTTCGAAACGGAAAATTGTTCGACGGAAATTAGTTAGAAACGGAAATTTGTTCGGCGGAAACTTGTTCGACAGAAATTTGTTCGAAACGGAAATTTATTCGACGGAAACTTGTTCGACGGAATTTTGTTCCGAACGGAAATTTATTCGGCGGAAACTTTTTCGAAACGGAAAACTATTCGACGGAAATTAGTTATAAACGGAAATTTGCTTGACGGAAATTTGTTCGAAACGGTAATTTGTTCGGCGGAAACCTGTTCGACGAAAATTTGTTCGAAACTGAAATTTATTCGACGGAAACTTTTTCGAAACGGAAAATTATTCGACGGAAATTAGTTAGAAACGGAAATTTGCTTGACGGAAATTTGTTCGAAACGAAAATTTGTTCGGCGGAAACTTGTTCGACGAAAATTTGTTCGAAACTGAAATTTATTCGACGGAAACTTTTTCGAAACGCAAAATTATTCGACGGAAATTAGTTAGAAACGGAAATTTCTTCGAAACGGAAATTTCTTCGGCGGAAACTTGTTCGACAGAAATTTGTTCGAAACGGAAATTTATTCGACGGAAATGTTTTCGAAACGGAAAACTACTCGACGGAAATTTGTTCGGCGGAAACTTGTTCGACAGAAATTTGTTCGAAACGGAAATTTATTCGACAGAATTTTGTTCCAAACGGAAATTTATTCGACGGAAACTTTTTGGAAACGGAAAACTATTCGACGGAAATTTGTTCGGCGGAAACTTGTTCGACAGAAATTTGTTCGAAACTGAAATTTATTCGACGGAAACTTTTTCGAAACGGAAAATTATTCGACGGAAATTAGTTAGAAACGGAAATTTGCGTGACGGAAATTTGTTCGAAGCGGAAATTTATTCGACGGAAATTTGTTCGAAGCGGAAATTTATTCGACGGAAACGTTTTTGAAACGGAAAACTATTCGACGGAAATTTGTTCGGCGGAAACTTGTTCGACAGAAATTTTTTGGAAACGGAAAACTATTCGACGGAAATTTGTTCGGCGGAAACTTGTTCGAAAGCGGCTTCAGAAAAGGGGCGGGATGGCTCAGTCGGTAGCGCGCCAGGCTCGTAATCTGCAGTTTCCAGGTTCGAGTCCCAGCTGGGTCAGCGTTGAGATTTATCTCCGCAAAACTCCCCGCCCTGCCCACGGTCAATAGGGGACACCGATTGGCTTGGAAAGGCCGCCGTCCGTCGGATGGGACGTTAAGCCGTGGCCCCGTGTGCGGGAGAGCCATACCCTGTGCACGTTAAAGAACACGCTGGATGGCCTTGACGGGAGGCTACCATCTGTCTCCCAACAGCTGTTCCAGTGGGTCCCCTCCCCCAACCTTCTCTGAGCCTTCGGGGTCCATGTGACCTGCCCATTTAGCCCATAGTGTGCAAAAAAGTGCCGCTCAGAGGTAAAACAACCCAACCCAACCCTTCAGAAACTTTCATTTGATACATGAACATCGAACGCACTTTTCCTCCCCGTGTTTTTGTAGTCGTCTTTAAATGTAGCCCGTGACATTGGAGACAATAAGCTTTAATTTGAGATATATCTCATTAAGCTCCACCCCCGCAAAAATCACCTCCCCACTAAGGGGGACGAGAGAATAGTGAAGGATAAAATTCGAAACAGTTTACTACATCGTGCGAGCTTTCATTTGACACCTAACTCGTAATTGTAGGCCTTCTCTTTCGCAAAATAGAGCTGAGTTGGGTTGTTTTACCTCTGAGCGGCACTTTTTTGCACACCATGGGCTAAATGGCCAGGTCACATGGACCCCGAAGGCTCAGAGAAAGTTGGGGGAGGGGACCCACTGGAACATCTGTTGGGAGACAGATGGTAGCCTCCCGTCAAGGCCATCCAGAGTGTTCTTTAACGTGCACAGGGTATGGCCCTCACGCACACGGAGTCATGGCTTAACGTCCCATCCGACGGACTGCGGCCTTTCTAAGCCTATGGTGTCCCCTACTGACCGTGCGCAGGGCGGGGAAAAACGCTGACTCAGCTGGGACTCGAACCTGGGAACTACAGATTACGAGTTTGGTTTGGGTTGTTTTACCTCTGAGCGGCACTTTTTTTCACACCATGGGCTAAATGGCCAGGTCACATGGACCCCGAAGGCTCAGAGAAAGTTGGGGAAGGGGACCCACTGGAACAGCTGTTGGGAAACAGATGGTAGCCTCCCGTCAAGGCCATTCAGAGTGTTCTTTAACGTGCACACGGTATGGCTCTCCCGCACACGGGGCCACGGCTTAACGTCCCATCCGACGGACGGCGGCCTTTCCAAGCCCATCGGTGTCCCCTACTGACCGTGGGCTGGGCGGGGAAATTTTGCGGAGATAAATCTCAACGCTGACCCAGCTGGGACTCGAACCTGGGAACTACAGATTACGAGTTTGGGTTGGGTTGTTTTACCTCTGAGCGGCACTTTTTTGCACACCATGGGCTAAATGGCCAGGTCACATGGACCCCGAAGGCTCAGAGAAAGTTGGGAAAGGGGACCCACTGGAACAGCTGTTGGGAAACAGATGGTAGCCTCCCGTCAAGGCCATCCAGAGTGTTCTTTAACGTGCACAGGGTATGGCTCTCCCTCACACGGGGCCACGGCTTAACGTCCCATCAGACGGATGGCTGCCTTTCCAAGCCCATCGGTGTCCCTTACTGACCGTGGGCAGGGCGGGGAGCTATCGGTGGAGCTGGTACATAAATAAATGGAAACCAGTGTGAACAACATGTTTATTTAAAGAAGGTGCTCAAAGTTGCGACCGGCAACAGCATTGCATGCATGACAGCGTCGAAGCATTGATTGCCGTACGTGTTGAAAGATTATGGGGACTTCGTGAACAGTTGCAGCGGCGTCAGTGATTCTTGCGACGAGGTCTTCATCTGAATCAATGGGAGTCTCGTACACGAGGTTCTTCATGTGTCGCAAGAGGAAGAAATCGATACATGTTAATCGGGCGATCTTTGTCTCTACACCGGCATATCCATCGGTCCCCAAAAGTGGCATTCAGATAATCCCACACATCATTGCTGAAGTGTGCTGGCGTCCCGTCGTGTTGAAACCACATTTGTCTGCGAATAGCCACGGGAACATCTTCCAGCAGTCCCAGCAACTTTCTTCAAGAAATACCCGATAAATCTGCCCGTTGAATCAGGGAGGCAGCAGGTATGGCCTAATCAAAATGTCATGGATGATACCGTCCAAACATTGACGGAGACGGTTGTTGATTACCATGCACCATTGGGACATGTGGATTTTTGTGCGCCCAAAGGTGCGAATTGTGCACATTAAACACACCCTCACGTGTGACAAAAGCACATGAGCCAGAAAATCAGGCTGCACCGCGGTCTAATGCAGAAAACAGCACACGAATTCCACACGAAGAGAGAAATCCTGAAATTGCAATGTCTGGACTATCTGACGATGAAACGGATGTAACTGCTACTCGTGCGACACTCTCCACACGAGGGCGGGGTTCACATTGAGACTATAAGCAACAGCTCCCGTGCTATGGCCTGGATTGTCCTCAATCCGCCTGGGGGTGGCTCAGCGGGAACCGCGCCAGGCTCGTAATCTTTAGTTCCCAGGTTCGAGTCCCAGCTGGGTCAGCGTTGAGATTTATCTCCGCAAAATTTCCCGCCCTGCCCACGGTCAATAGGGGACACCGATGGGCTTGGAAAGGCCGCCGTCCGTCGGATGGGACGTTAAACCATGGCCCCGTGTGCGGGAGAGCCATACCCTGTGCACGTTAAAGAACACGCTGGATGGCCTTGACGGGAGGCTACCATCTGTCTCCCAGCAGCTGTTCCAGTGGGTCCCCTCCCCCAACCTTCTCTGAGCCTTCGGGGTCCATGTGACATGGCCATTTAGCCCATGGTGTGCAAAAAAGTGTCGCTCAGTGGTAAAACAACCCAACCCAACACAACCTCAATCCGCCGTAGGATTTCTTCCCTGTCAGGAGTGCGCGTGGTTCTTTCCCGACCAGTGTGCACATTCCATGAGTGCATGGAATGTTCCAGTTTCTTGCAGTTGCCGGTGCAAACTCCCAAATGTTTGGTGGTTTGGCACACATCTGTTTGGGAAGCACTGTCGGGTATAATCTCACAGCAACTCTTCCATTTCAATTGGCAGTCCCATATAACAAATGCATGTCAGCCATCTCAGCAGTCGTCAAACACTCCATTTTACACGTAATGTGTCTGATTTACGAATGCCGACTGCAAACAGAAGTCCGTTCTCCGTTCCCACTTCGCCCTCTAGCCAATTACAGCGCCACCAAACAGCGCCCTCTACCACCGAAGGGTTACGTCAGTAGTCATACATTCATAGACGAAAAAGGTTTGTCTTGGTGTTCCCTATCTCCCATTGAAATTTGTACACAGAATTTTAAAATACCCTGTATATATTATTGGCATTACTCTTTATATTATTCAGAAGCATTGATTCCAAACAGTTTAAAAGATATAATTACTTTCGACAGCAAAACTATGATATTCTAAAATACAAACGTGTTTTTGATTTTGGAGTGCATAATCAATAAATAGGAAAATTCTATAAAACATGTCTGAATATTTCTTAAGCAATTCAGTATACACAAATGGAAAACTAATATTCTCAGTTGTATGAATGACTAGTAGAATTGAGTATTTAACATTTGAGCGGCGCTTTTGTGCACACAATGGGTAAACGACCAGGTCACAAGGACCCCAAGCGCTCAAAAAAGGTTGGGGAAGGGGACTCATTGGACAACTATTAAGAGACAGATGGTAGCCTCTCGTCAAGGTCATTCAGCGTATCCTTTAACGTACAGAGAGTATGGTACTCCTGCATAAGATGCCACGATTTACAGCCACATCCGACGGACGGCGGTCTTTCCAAGCCCACAAGTGTCACCATATGACTTAGGGCAGAGTAGAATAACTGAGTTGAACTGCTTTTCCTCTGAGGGCAGACTTATGTTGCACAATGGGCTAACTGACCAAGATTGCAAAGACATCAAGATAAGAAGATTGGGGATGAGAAGACTGGACAGCTGTTAGAGAGAATGAGAACTTCTCACTAAAAACATTCTGAATTTTTAAGGAAATCAGATTTTGGTTCTTCTGCATACGAAACCGTCCTTTAATTGAAATGGGCTTTACTCTCTGACTCTACTGGAACAACTGGCATCTCGCGACTTTGTTGTTTAATTCCATTTTTCCCCTCGTGTTGGATGTTTCTATTATTGTAATGTGCATGTTAAAGTTGCTTCAATGACAGGAAATCAAAGAGAAGAATGCACATACACCGACTGTTTTTTTTATTGTAAATGACGACGTACAGTGCGAAAATTGTATAAATGCGAAATATGTATTTACTCTTGTTTATCGTATATTACATAAATTTTTATTTTTATTTTTAAACATTTCGGTACAGCAACTGTGTATTGTATAGGTACATAAAATAGAAGATAAACTTATTTACGTTGGGTTGAGTTGTTGGATTGTTTTACCTCTGAGCGGGGAGCGGGGGTGGCTCAGTCCGTAGCGCGCCAGGCTCGTAATCTGTAGTTCGCAAGTTCGAGTCCCAGCTGGGTCAGCGTTGAGATTTATCTCCGCAAAATTTCCCCGCTCTGCCCACGGTCAGTAGGGTACACCGATGGGCTTGAAAAGGCCGCCGTCCGTCGGATGGGACGTTAAGCCGTGGCCCCGTGTGCGGGAGAGCCATACCCTGTGCACTTGTAGCTTGGCCATTTAGCCCATGGTGTGCAAAAAAGTGCCGCTCAGAGGTAAAACAATCCAATCCAAACCTCTGAGCGGCACTTTTTCGCAGACAATGGGCTAAATGGCCAGTCGCAATGACCCCGACGGCTCAGAGAAGGTTAGGGGAGGAGACCCACTGGAACAGTTGTTAGGAGACAGATGGCAACCTCCCGTCAAGGCCATCCAGCGTGTTCTTTAACGTACACAGGGTATGGCTCTCCCGCACAAAGGGCCACGGCTTAAAGTCCCATCCGACGGAGGGCGGCCTTTCCAAGCTCATCGGTGTCCCCTACTGACCGTGGGCAGGGCGGGGAATTTTGCGCAGAAAAATCTCAACGCTGACCCACTTATTTACGTGTTTACTAGGTTCGCTCAGTCAGTAGCTCCCCAGGCTCGTAATCTGCAGTTCCCAAGTTTGAATACCAACTGTGCCTGCACTAAATCGCGTTCTGCCCTCGCTGAGAAAGATGATTGCGTTGATCTTGGAAAACCAGCCGTCCGTCGAATGGGACGTTAAGCCGTGACCCCATGTACAAGAGAGCCATACCCAATGCACGTTAAGGAACACGCAAGATTTCTGCCTTGACAGGAGGTTTCCATCTGGCTCCTAACAGCTGTCTAGTGAATCCGTTCCCCAACCACCCTACCCATGGTCAGTAGGGGACACAGATGGGCTTGGAAAGACCGCCATCCGTCGGATGGGACGTTAAGCCGTGGCCATGTGTGCGGGAGAGCCACACCCTGTGCACGTTAAAGTACACGCTGGATGGCCTTGATGGGAGGCTACCCTCTGTCTCCCAACAGCTGTTCCAGTGGCTCCCCTCTTCCAACCTTCTCTGAGCCTTCGGGGTCCATGTGACTTGGTCATTTAGCCCATGGTGTGCAAAAAAGTGCCGCTCAGAGGTAAAACAACCCAAAGTTAAAGAACACACTGGATGGCCTTGACGGGAGGTTACCATATGTCTCCAACAACTGTTCCAGTGGGTCCCCTCCCCCAACCTTCTCTGAGCTTTCGGGGTCCATGTGACTTGGTCATTTAGCCCATGGTGTGCAAAAAAGTGCCGCTCAGAGGTAAAACAACCCAACCCTTCCCCAACATTCTCTGAACCCTGGGAGCCTTTGTGCAAAGAAAGTGCCGCTCAGAGATAAATAACCCAACCCAAAACTAAACCATTTTGAATACTAAGATTAAAAAATCTTTCCTTTTTTTTTTGCACCTGGAGAACATTTCGTTATCTCTAGGGTACCGGTACAATTGGAAAACCTCTACCATAGAGGATGGCATTCGCGAAGTTTTAATGCGTTCTAGTTTCACAGCCACACTTTCAGCCGGATGCATGGCAAGACCGCTGAGAATCCTGCTCATTTGATGAAGGAAGTAATTTAATAATCTGGCTGCAGGTGCTCCTGCTCTGTTCACTGTCGCCTCTCCTTCGAGTTATGAACGAAGCATTGAACCTCTTACACGGAATACGTCGGAACCTTGTTAAGCAGAACACTTTGAACTAGCGGCGGATCTTTTGATACAAATAAGGCTAAATCAAAAGTTATCATTAAATCTATTTACTAAGGTACCAATAGTTACATAACAATTTCATTTGACTATCAAACATTATAATCTATTTAAAGGATATAATAAATATGCGTTATATTATATACGCTTTATTATATAAGGGTGGGTTGTTTTACCTCTGAGCGGCACTTTTTTTGCACACCATGGGCTAAATGGCCAGGTCACATGGACCCCGAAGGCTCAGAGAAGGTTGGGGGAGGGGACCCACTGGAACAGCTGTTGGGAGACAGATGGTAGCCTCCCGTCAAGGCCATCCAGCGTGTTCTTTAACGTGCACAGGGTATGGCTCTCTCTCACACACACGGGGCCACGGCTTAACGTCCCATCCGACGGACGGTGGCCTTATCCAAGCCCATCGGTGTCCCCTACTGACCATGGGCAACGCGGGGAGTTTTGCGGAGATAAATCTCAACGCTGACCCAGCTGGGACTCGAACCTGGGAACTACAGATTACGAGCCTGGCGCGCTACCGACTGAGCCACTCCCGCCACTTTATTATATAAAGTAACTGTACACGTCCATGTTATGCGAATGAAAATTCCCTAAATTTGAAAATAAGGTTTTTATGAAGAAATGTTATTGGAAATAAAATTGAAGATCTCACTCAAAAACCCCTCTAAATATCTATTTTTCGAAATATTGCTTTATATTTGAAAAGTTTTGGAAGCTGAAATATTGAAGTATTACTTTTGCTAGTTAATAAAATTAACTTCAAAAGTTAAAACATAATTGTTATAACAAATCGCTCACTAAAATAAATGTAATATCTGAAGTTTGTGTAAAGATTTTTTTCAGTTTTCATCAGTTTTGGGGGACAAATATGTTTAAGAACAGTACGACAGCGCCGTCAGCTGTTGAATATTCCAGTTTCAATAGCTCTTAATTTATATTTTATCTTATATTTTGTTATGTAACAATTTGATTGGGTTGGGTTGTTTTACCTCTGAGCGGCACTTTTTTGCACACCATTGGCTAAATGGCCAGGTCACGTGGACCCCGAAGGCTCAGAGAAGGTTGGGGGAGGGGACCCACTGGAATAGCTGTTGGGAGACAGATGGTAGCCTCCCGTCAAGGCCATCCAGCATGTTCTTTAACGTGTACAGGGTATGGTTCTCCCGCACACTGAGCCACGGCTTAACGTCCCATCCGACGGACGGCGGGTTTCCAAGCCCACTGGTGTCCCATATTGACCGTGGGCAGGGCGGGGAGTTTTGCGGAGATAAATCTCAACGCTGATCCAGTTGGGACCACCTTGACATGGTGAGGGGACTTCAGGCCCAGCAACCGGTCGAAGACTCTGCTGACTGGTATGGGCCCCGGTTGGACATAGCCAAGACTAACGGAGGTCGAAAGCATCGCTGACCGGTTTAGTGGCCCGGTTGGACGGTGCCAAGACCTCAAAATCAGGTGCTCAGTGGAGCAGTTCAAGGGCACGGCTGAACGGATTAGTCCCCTAGTAGGCACGAGCCCTTTTCAAAGTCTGGGCCCCACTAAGAGTCTCCACCCCGGGTGCCGAGCGAACTTGGATTTACATATCCTTGTTGATGGCTAACCGGGGAACAGAGTAAATCTTAGGTTTCTCCCATGGTCTTGCTTTCCTTCTATGGGACTGCTCGCCATAGGAGGTCGGGGATGAGATGCATCTTTATGGTGTATTCTTGCCCCCGACTATAAAGAGTCACGACTTTCCGTTAACTTGGTAGTGCTGCAAGGCGGAACCGGGGATTGCGGTGGTTGACATAACATCTGGCAACATAAGAGTCTGGGAACTGCAAACTACGAGACTGGCGCGCTACCGACTGAGCCACCACCGCCCTCCGGTAACGTTGCTGTTGTTTTATATCTGAATGGCACTTCTTTTGCGCACAATGTACTAAATGGCCAAGTCACAAGGACACCCAAGGGCTCAGAGAAGATTGGGTGGGGAAAGGGGTCTCACTGGATAGATGCTAAGAGACAAATGTAAGCCTCCCGTCAGGGTCATCCAAAGCGTTCTTTAGCGCGAACAAGGTAAGGCTCTCCTGCATACGGACCACGGCATAACATTCATCCAATGGATGGTGATCTTCCCAATCCCATCAATGTTCTCTTTATCGCCCAGAACGGAGCGGGAGTGAGAGAAGATAAATCTCAACGCCCTCACAGTTGGGATTCAAATCTAGTAACATCAGATTACGATCCTGAAGCGCTACAAACTGAGCCAATCCCGTCCGCTTGGTTCTGCAACAAACAAGTCATGGTACAAAGCAGTCTTGCAAAAAAGGTACAAGAAGATACAATAAATACAAAGGCACACTCCATATTTCTTCTCACGATTTTCTATTTCCATGCGACACAAGTAGTAAAATAAATAAAATCCTGCATCCTTTACTGCTACTCCCTGAGCGAATTTCTCCCTCGAAAGCTGATTCGATGCTTCGTACTGTAAAGGAAGACTTTCTCCATCTCATCGTTGACTTCGGTCTCAAAGAAAGCCCTTCTTGGAGAAGGGGGAAAATCCTCAACCACAGCATAAAATCGCGACACGAACTTTGAACTTCAAAAATATTCCGCTACTTTACGGAAGGGTGAGAGAATAAAAAGAATACCGCTACTTTACGGAAGGGTGAGAGAATAAAAAGAATACCGCTGTGTTGTGGTAACTGGAGACGAAATTCGAAGCGCTAAAACTTCTCAAAATAGATCAAGAAAAAAAATCACTAGAGAACATTTTCAGTCAATACGTATCTCTTTATTTTTCAACAATATTCGTTTAGTATCTATTCAGGTAAAAGGAGACTTAAAAATATCGTTGCTTACCAAATAAATGTTTCTAAAAACTCTTTCATTGATATATTTATTTTCTCAAATAAGAATAAATTTTGCAACTGCCTCTGAGAATTAAATGAGCCAGGATTCGAGCCTCAGGTACGGATATCGTTGTTTCGATTCTTCTATTTTTCTTCCTGCTCCGGTCTCTCCTTCTTCACATCTTCCGTATAGCGAATTACACCTTATAGGTTCTGGAGGAGTAATTTATTTCTTAACTAAACACTCCAGTATATATTTTCCTTCTCCATTTCAGTCATTTTATGAAAAGAAGTATTCTTGTCATTTTTTATGAAGGGAACAGAACGGACAAGATAAGATCTCCTTTATATAATGTAGGGGCGGGGGTGGCTCAGTCGGTAGCGCGCCAGGCTCGTAATCTGTAGTTCCCAGGTTCGAGTCCCAGCTGGGTCAGCGTTGAGATTTATCTCCGCAAAATTCCCCGCCCTGCCCACGGTCAGTAGGGGACACCGATGGGCTTGGAAAGGCCGCCGTCCGTCGGATGGGACGTTAAGCCGTGGCCCCGTGTGCGGGAGAGCCACACCCTGTGCACGTTAAAGAACACGCTGGATGGCCTTGAAGGGAGGCTATCATCTGTCTCCCAACAGCTGTTCCAGTGGGTCCCCTCCCCCAACCTTCTCTGAGCCTTCGGGGTCCATGTGACCTGGCCATTTAGCCCATGGTGTGCAAAAAAGTGTCGCTCAGATGTAAAACAACCCAAAACAACCCAACCCTTTATATAACGGACGAGATAAAAATCCCCTTTACACAACGGACGAGATAAGATCTCGTTTACATAACGGACGAGATAAGATCCCCTTTACACAACGGACGAGATAAGATCTCGTTTACATAACGGACGAGATAAGATCCCCTTTACACAACGGACAAGATAAGATATCCTTTACACAACGGACGAGATAAGATATCCTTTACAAAACGGATGAGATAAGACATCCTTTACACATCGGACGAAATAAGATCTCCTTTACACAACGGACGAGATAAGATCTCTTTTACGCAAACAGACGAGATAAGATTAGCCATCCAAACGATGGATGGTCGGCCTTCTAAGCCCATCGGTGTCCCTTTGCTGACTGAGGCGGGGAGTTTTGCAGAAATAAATCTCAACCCTAGCCCAGGTGGGACTCGGACCTGAGAACTGCAGATCACGAGCCTGGCGTGCCACGGACTGAACTGGCGCCTGTACATCAATCGCTGTCTTGAAAGTGTTCTTCAGTTTAAATGGTAAAGGAATTGACTTTTTGGTAAGAAATTCTATCATCCCAATGTGTGCCAAAAAGTGCCACTCAGAGACCCAACCCAGAGTCTTAAGAAACTTTTTACTAAAAAAGGTAACTTTTCAACTAATACAGTGCAGCCTCATTCATCACTTTAGCAATAAATCCAACATTACTCAAGTTTTTAAAAGTTTTACAAGAATCTTCAGAACTTCCTTCTATAATTAACGTGAAAAGCAGACATTGGGAGAAAATATTTAATCCACTCGCAGCATACAAAGTGTGGAAAACTAAGAAACATCAAGAGAATTCTGTTTTTAATGTTCAGATTCGAGATGTGGCATTTATACATCAAACGTCGATCAGATCTAGGATATCTTCCCATGTCCCAGGAAAGCCTTGGTCGTTTCACATTTCTCCCGTTGTTTACATGTCATATATACAGCAGACTAGTGTAATCGACTATGCAGACAACTGTCATCAGAGCCAGCCGTCACCTTATAACGTCACGTGGCGTAGCACTCAAATGACTTTGTGGACTAGCCCATCGGCGCCTTCTATATGTCTGCGTGTTTCAGCAATGGTCTGGCATTTAATAAGAAAATCTCCATAAAACTTCAAGGGATTTTTTTACTTCTTAAGGCGTGTTTAGTGTCTGACGTATTAAGACCTTCATTTTGTGCCTGTTTATTAAGAAGATAATTCAATAGGGAAGCGGTGGGGCAGTTTAGTGAAATCCAATCCAAATGGGAGACGCGACCTCGTAGAGAAATGTCAAAGGTTGCGACTAAGGTTAATTTCAGCGACAGTGGTAGAAATTTATGTGTCATGTCAGTGTTCTGTGTTTAAAATTTATTGGACTGACTTAGCTAAAAAATGCATTACTAATGTCTGAACGGTTTGTTCTTTCTATGAACTACATAAAGTGAAGCAAATTTCCTGAGTTAGAAACCTCAGATTACTTATATCATCCTATGCTAGAATTTTCGACGAAAAATGTCAAAAAACTTCTTGAGTAATCTGAAACTTCTTTAATAGCTACTAACTATTTTGATTTTTTTTTAAAACATTGCTTTAGTTAGATGATATATAGGCTCAATGTTTGTGTTATCTTTCCGGTGAGGCCTCGTGTGCTGGGTTGGGTTGTTTCACTCTGAGCGGCACTTTTTTGCACACCATGGGCTAAATGGCCAGGTCACATGGACCCCGAAGGCTCAGAGAAGTTGTGGGAGGGGACCCACTGGAACAGCTGTTGGGAGACAGATGGTAGCCTCCCGTCAAGGCATCCAGCGTGTTCTTTAAAGTGCACAGGGTATGGCTCTCCCGCACACGGGGCCACGGCTTAACGTCCCATCCGTCGGACGCGGCCTTTCCAAGCCCATCGGTGTCCCCTACTGACCGTGGGCAGAGTGGGGAATTTCGCGGAGATAAATCTCAACGCTGACACAGCTGGGACTCGAACCTGGGAACTACAGATTACGAGCCTGGCGCGCTACCGACTGAGCCACCCCCGCCCCATGCCTCGTGTGCTGAACAGACTTTTATGGAGGAGCAAACCGTTCTCACTTCCTCAAAGCAAATGACTGTCTTGTAAAAGCTCTTTAAATGTTTATTTTTTAATAGAAATCCGATATTTTGAAAACATTCAAAGAGCTATAATGCTGCAAATGCAGTAGTTGCGGAAAATATCTGTGATTTATAGGAGTGATTAATATAGTTGACCTGGGCGCCAGTTTTGGAAAAGACATGGTTGTTTGTTTTCTAATGTTCTCTTGGTGCAGAGGTCTCTAATTCCTCGCTGATCCTCGCTAAGAATAATTACACTGACAACTTTCTGTCAGATCTTCGTGACAACAAGCTGCATCAGGAGTAATTCATTTCTTAGATAACTTAAAATATATACTTTCGTACACAAAAGTTGACATTGAAAAAGTAATAAATTGTCTTTCAAGCAGCTGCTTGCCACAAAGGTTTGGCAGGAACCCATCAGCATAATAGGCTATTAAGAAAGTCTGTGATGAAGGCGAGACCTCAGCAAGAGGATAACAGGAGAAAGAAAACCACTGATCAAAGGAACCCTAAACTCGAATCTGGGTTCTTTTGACCAGTAGCCAAACATACTAACAACTAATTAATATTGGTTGTAGAAAACTTTCCTGGGAGAGCCTGAAATTCAAAGTCCCGCAGTTGTTTGAAAACCGAGATGCCCAAATTTGGGGAGGTTTATAACACCCCGATTATTTCATTCTGTAATACGTAAGCAATCTAGACTTGACAAAGTTGGACGGGGGTGGCTCAGTCGGTAGCGCGCAGGCTCGTAATCTGTAGTTCCCAGGTTCGAGTCCCAGCTGGGTCGGCATTGAGATTTATCTCCGCAAAATTTCTCGCCCTACCCACGGTCAGTACGGGACACCGATGGGCTTGGAAAGGCAGCCGTCCGTCGGATGGGACGTTAAGCAGTGGCGCCATGTGTGGGAGAGACATACCATGTGCACGTTAAAAAACACGTTGGATGACCTTGTCGGGTGACTACCATTTGTCTCCCAACAGCTGTTCCAGTGTGTCCCCTCCCCGAGCCTTCGGGGTCCATGTGACCTGGCCATTTAGCCCATGGTGTGGAAAAAAGTGCCGCTCAGAGGTAAAACAACCCAACCTTGACAAAGTTGTAATAGAGCATAGATAAGGCTTCAAAGTTCAAGGCATGGACAAAATAGGGTGATAATAAATAAAAGAGTATCTTTTGGATGTAATTTTTCAATGAATTTACCATGTTTATACAGGATTATTATAAACTAAACTTTAAAACTTCTGATACATAATCTACTTTTCACACGAAAGGAAAACAAATGACTCGATACGGAAAAGAAATGCCTTGTTTTTCAGTTTGCTGTCGTATCTCACAGTAAGCAGTGCTGTAGAAAACCTAGAAATGGAGGATTACAGAGGTGCAGAAAAAGGGGAATGGTGTGTTTCGGCTTGGTGAAACTAAATGATAAACTCAAGGTTTTATTCACATTATAACAGGAATCCTCCTAACAAATCCTCCGTTGAGGAATGACACAGAAATTTAATACAAAATGTCCAAAAATATCCACCTGCTCTCCTGGATATAGACTTTGTCTTCTACTATCAAATTGAGTTCATTTACCTCTTAAAGGCACTTTTTTTGCATACAATGAGCTAAAGAGCCAGACCGCAAGGACCCCAAGGGCTCAGAGAAGACTGCGGGAAGGGGACCCACTAAACAGCTGTTAGGAAGCAGATAGATGCTTCCCATTAAGGTCATCCAGCATGTTCTTTAATATGCTCAGAGTATGGCTCTCCTGAACACTGGACCATGGTTTAAAATCCTATCCAATCTACGATAGATTTTCCAGGCCCAATCAGTATCCCCTTTCTCTCCGAGAGCAGGTGGGGATTTAGAGGAGATAAATCTCAACACTGCACAGTTGGGACCAGAACCTAAGAATTGCAAGGCTGGCCCACTACCAAGAGAACACTCTGCAAAATTCCCCGCTGTGCCCATGGTCAGTAGGGGACATCAATGGGCTTGGAAAGGCCGCCGTCCGTCGGATGGGACGTTAAGCTGTGGCCCCGTGTGCGGGAGAGCCATACCCTGTGCACGTTAAAGAACACGCTGGATGGCCTTGACGGGAGGCTACCATCTGTCTCCAACAGCTGTTCCAGTGGGTCCCCTCCCCTAAACTTCTCTGAGCCTCCGGGGTCCTTGTGACCTGGCCATTTAGCCCATGGTGTGCAAAAAAGTGCCGCTCAGAGGTAAAACAACCCAACCCAACCAAGAGAACAAATCCCAGCCCAAACACCTGAAGTAAAAATCTTTGTAACTCAGCTTGCATTAATCTATTGCTATGTCTTAAGGGGTGAGATTTCCTTAAAACATTCACACTTTTCCCACTGTTAGGAAAAAAAAACTTTATCTTTCGATTTAACTAATTCTTCATGAAGAGAGTAGCTACT
Organism: Ryuthela nishihirai; assembly: GCA_038380435.1. Taxonomy (NCBI): domain Eukaryota; kingdom Metazoa; phylum Arthropoda; class Arachnida; order Araneae; family Heptathelidae; genus Ryuthela; species Ryuthela nishihirai. The sequence continues at coordinate 17,694,344 of JAWZYU010000016.1, forward strand.
GAATCTTTTCTTCCTACCTCTTGAGTTTAATGCTAGCAAATAACTGTGTATTGTAACAGCAGTGAAAAAAAAGGATTATTTGAGAAACAATAATACCCTTATCTACGAGTCACTAGAATCAAGAAGCTTAGATTTCACCACCCAGGATTCTTCTTTTCCTCGATATTCCTCTATTTTCTGATCGTGAAAGTTTATCGATTATTAGTAGAAGGAGTTCACCCCAAGTCTAGGCCCGACACCGAAAACGAGTTTCAGGTGCCCTGACCTCAAAAAGTGCTACGTCTCGAAAAGCCTTCTTTCTGTTTGTGTCTGAGTGTGGATGGGGAGGATAGGGTTCGGCTAAGTCCGTAGCATGTTAGGACTCGCATTCTACAGTTCCCATGTTAAAGCCCAACTGTGTCAGTATTAACATTTATTTACACTACGCTCCCCCTCCTCTTCACTCAGCAGGTAAGAAAATATACATCGAAAGGCAGAAAAAGGACGCTGTATACCGGATGTTATCTTTGGCTGTGGTTTCCTGGACAGAAGGGGTCAGTAACGGGGGTGGCACATACGGTACCGCGCAAGGCTCGTAATCTGTAGTTCCCAGGTTCGAGTCCCAGCTGGGTCAGCATTGAGATTTATCTCCGCAAAATTCCCCGTCCTGCGCACGGTCAGTAGGGGACACCGATGAGCTTTAAAAGGCCGCCGTCCGTCGAATGGGACGTTAAGCCGTGGCTCCGTGTGCGGGAGAGCCATACCCTGTGCGCGTTAAAGAACACGCTGAATGGTCTTGACGGGTTGGGCTGTTTTGGGCTGTTTTACCTCTGAGCGGCACTTTTTTGCACACAATGGGCTAAATGACCAGGTCACATGGACCCCGAAGGCTCAGAGAAGGTTGGGGGAGCGGACCCACTGGAACAGCTGTTGGGAGACAGATGGTAGCCTCCCGTCAAGGCCATACAGCGTGTTCTTTAACGTGCACAGGGTATGGCTCTCCCGCACATGGGGCCACAGCTTAACGTCCCATCAGACGGACGGCGGCCTTTCCAAGCCCATCGGTGTCCCCTACTGACGATGGGCAGGGCGGGGAATTTTGCGGAGATAAATCTCAACGCTGACCCAGCTGGGACTCGAACCTGGGAACTACAGATTACGAGCCTGGCGCGCTACCGACTGAACCATCCCCGCCCCGTCTTGACGGGAGGCTACCATCTGTCTCCCAACAGCTGTTCCAGTGTGGTCCCCTCCCTCAACCTTCTCTGAGCCTTCGGGGTTCATGTGATCTGGCATTTTAGCCCATGGTCTGCAAAAAAGTGCCGCTCAGAGGTAAAATAACATAACAACTACACACAACCTGGGCAGGAGATCCATAACTTATGCACGTTGAAAAACATGATGGGGAGCTGCCATTTTTCTCCTAACAGTTCTCCATTGGGCTTGTGATGTGGCTTTTAGCCCATTATGGGCACAGAAGTGCCACATAGAAGTAAAACAATCCAAACGAAAAATTAATGTAGAGTATCTTCAATAAATGCGCTCCATTTTAGTCAAATAAATACTAAACGCTCAGTAACGTTTTAAAGAAACAAATTGATAACCTCGGGCAATTTCAATAAAATAATTTTAACAATCCCACCAGCAGCACAAGTAATTTATTATGATGCCAGGTTAAATGTAGCAATTTAAGTGATAATAAATTACTGAAGAAGCAATTTTGCATTTACTAATGATATATATTTTGCACAAAAAATTTATTGCACGTGAAACAGAGTTTCTACATTGCTGTACTGACAAGCAGCATATTTCTCTCTTTAGTATTATGATCTTCGTTACAACTAGTGGCGCTAATTTGCGAAGATTTAGCTCATTCCTTCTCAAACTCACATCATATAGGGGTCAAATCAGTTACTTCTCAATATATAGTGGGCAATTCATTTTAAGCAAAAAGGAGCGGGGGTGGCTCAGTCGGTAGCGCGCCAGGTTCGTAATATGTAGTTCCCAGGTTCGAGTCCCAGCTGGGTCAGCATTGAGATTTATCTACCCAAAATTCCCCGCCCTGCCCACGGTCAGTAGAGGACACCGATGGGCTTGAAAAGGCCGCCGTCCGTCGGATGGGACGTTAAGCCGTGGCCTCATGTGCGGCAGAGCCATACCTTGTGCACGTTAAAGAACACGCTGGATGGCCTTGACTGGAGGCTACCATCTGTCTCCCAACAGCTGTTCCAGTAGGTCCCCTCCCCCAACCTTCTCTGAGCCTTCGGGGTCCTTGTGGCCTGGCCATTTAGCCCATGGTGTGCAAAAAAAGTGCCGCTCAGAGGTAAAACAATCCAATCATTTTAAGCAATCAATGATGTACAGCATTTTATTATAAACAAAAATGAGTAAAACAGAATTATTTATATTGTTGTTTTAATATTAAGATATTACATAATTTTAATATCAAAAGATAACCCTAAATTTCATTATCTTCATCTTCGGCTGAATGCGAACATTTTTTCCATAATCTCGTGAGATCATCGCCGTCACCTACATGGTTCGTAAAAGTGAAGTTACAATTCCATTTTATGTTAACAGGAAACAAACTTCGAAATTCTGTGGGGCGAAGGGGGTGGCTCAGTCGTTAGCGCGCCAGGCTCGTAATCTGCAATTCCCAGGTTCGAGTCCCAGCTGGGTCAGCGTTGAGATTTATCTCCGCAAAACTCCCCGCCCTGCCTACGCTCAGTAGGGGACACCGATGGGCTTGGAAAAGTCGTTTGTCCGTCGGATGGGACGTTAAGCCGTGGCTCCGTGTGCGGGAGAGACATACCCTGTGCACGTTAAAGAACACGCTGGATGGCCTTGACGGGAGGCTACCATCTGTCTCCCAACAGCTGTTCCAGTGGGTCCCTTCCCCCAGCCTTCTCTGAGCTTTCGGGGTCCATGTGACCTGGTCATTTTAGCCCATGGTGTGCAAAAAAGTGCCGCTCAGAGGTAAAACAACCCAAATCGAAACTCTGTAACTCCTAAAATTTAACTTTTTATGGTAAAATGTGTGAAAGCAAATTAACGATCTCAATCAAACTTTCCAAATTTCAAATTTCAACAATATTCGTTAGCTATATAAAGAGTTATGGAAGTTTGGATTATTACAAATTGCAGTCATATTATTCACCTCAAAACTTTATTAAAACTGTGTAAGTAGTATTGTTTCAGGACGTTTACAAAATAAGTGTAATGTGTATGCTTTTTATGCGATCATAAAATTCATTAAACCCGTATGTCCCGAGCATTTATTGAGTGGGAGTGGGGGGTGTACCTGATATGTCGAAATACATCAAAACCAGGAAATTAGCGAGCTGGGTGGTCGCATGAATTATCAAAAGACTGTACAGATATGCACAATACATTTATTATTCGCATACCACAGTATTTACAATAATAGGTTAAAATGTCAGCCTTCCACTAATGGATACGGCGATCAAAGGCTATATACCTCGTCTAGTCGCACGCAAATCTTAGCCGAAAAACACTAGCCCCGGCTGGGCAATCCACCAGACCGAAATCTTATCTCAGTCTCAGCCTGACTTCCGAAGCAGACGGACATATGAACAAAACCTCCTCTTCGCTCCTTGTCACGAGGTGACCATGTCAGCTTTTTCCACCTAAAAGGGCCAATAGTGATAAGTATGACGATCCCGGTTACCTGTCAATGTATAATCGATGGCTCTTCAGCACCTCTCACATCGGTGTGCGTAAGCTCTTAGGCCTTCACTTGAGATCAATCATAATGACCTGCAATCCTCAGGCTTACGCAGGCTCATCGAGAGGGCTGCATATGACTGTAATTATTTCAATAATTATTCAGTTGGGTTGGGTTGTTTTACCTCTGAGCGGTCCTTTTTTTGCACACCATGGGCTAAATGGCCAGGTCACATGGACCCCGAAGGCTCAGAGAAGGTTGGGGGAGGGGACCCACTGGAACAGCTGTTGGGAGACAGATGGTAACCTCCCGTCAAGGCCATCCAGCGTGTTCTTTAACGTTCAGAGGATATGGCTCTCCCGCACACGGGGCCACGGCTTAACGTCCCATCCGACGGACGGCGGCCTTTCCAAGCCCATCGGTGTCCCCTACTGACCCTGGGCAAGGCGGGGAATTTTGCGGAGATAAATCTCAACGCTGACATGACCCAGCTGGGACTCGAACCTGGGAACTACAGATTACGAGCCTGGCGCGCTACCGACTGAGCCACCCCCGCCCCAATAATTATTCAGCAATTATTTCAATATTCATCAGTATTGTATGAGTTTCATAGCAGTGCATTACTGATGTTAAATATCCCAGCTTTCATAACTCTTTAAATACCATCTATTACTGCTGAAAAATCGAGATTTATACAGATTTGATGAGATTTGATTTGATGAGTCACATTTTATCGTAAAAAGCTTATTTTAGAAGTTAACGAATTTCGAAGTTAGTTTCCAACTGACATAAAATGAGACTATAACGTAACTTTTGGGCACCAATGTAGCAAGATAATAGTTCATCCTAGTGGCGGATTAAACATTTGGAGGCCCTAACTCTAAAAATTCAAAGTACTGTTGTTTTTTAAGGATTTTAAATTAAAATACATGAATTGAAAAATACAATATTTATTGTTTTTAAATTAAACAAAAACGTATAATATAAAAACTCACATACTCGTGTAATAGAAAAAAACACATTGTGCATCCCATTTAGTATTATTAAATGGCAAATAATAAACAGACTCATTTTTTGTTGTCTGTTTATTATTTTTTGGAAAAAAAAATGGTAAATAATAAACACCCTTTTTTTTTAAAAAAAAGGTAAATAATAAACAGACTCATGTTTTGTTGTTTGTATATTATTTTTTTTAAAAAATGGTAAATAATAATCAGGCTCATTTTTTGCTTTCAACAAAACTAAATGAAATATCTTAATTATTATTACTGGGGCGGGGGTGGCTCAGTCGGTAGCGCGCCAGGCTCGTAATCTGTAGTTCCCAGGTTCGAGTCCCAGCTGGGTCAGCGTTGAGATTTATCTCCGCAAAATTCCCCGCCCTGCCTCACGGTCAGTAGGGGACACCGATGGGCTTAGGAAAGGCCGTCGTTCATCGGATGGGATGTTAAGCCGTGACCCCGTGTGTGGGAGAGCCATACCCTGTGCACTTAAAGAACACGCTGGATGGCCTTGACGGGAGTCTACCATCTGTCTCCCAACAGCTGTTCCAGTGGGTCCCCTCCCCCAACCTTCTCTGAGCCTTCGGGGTCCATGTGACCTGGCCATTTAGCCCATGGTGTGCAAAAAAGTGCCGCTCAGAGGTAAAACAACAACAAACAACAACAATTATTATTATTATTTCATATTTTTTATCAATAAACAAAACGTTAAAATTAAAAACACTAGTTTTCTTTTTGGTTTTTTGAGTCTGCACGCGCGCTTCTTGCGCCTATGCGGTGATTTCCCATGACTGTCATAGAACGTATTCTTGCGGACCCCACAAAATGGCTTCGTGGGCAGCGTGTTTGAAACTCGTGGCTCAGCCGATAGCCGACCAGGATAGTAGAGTGATGTTCCCAGGTTCGAATCCTAACTTTATCAGCACTTATCTTTTCACCTAACTCCTAACCCTCGGTGAGAAAGTGAACACTGATAGGCTTGATAAGAACCGCCGTTCGTTGGATGAACGTAAAGCCGTGGTCCGCGTGCAGAAGTGCTTTACCCTCTTCACGTTAAAGAACAAAATGCATGGGTTGGGTTGGGTTGTTTTACCTCTGAGCGTCACTTTTTTGCACACCATAGGCTAAATGGCCAGGTCAAATGGACCCCGAGGGCTCAGAGAAGGTTGGGGGAGGGGACCCACTGGAACAGCTGTTGGGAGACATATGGTAGCCTCCCGTCAAGGCCATCCAGCGTGTTCTTTAACGTGCACAGGGTATGGCTCTCCTGCACACGGGGCCACGGCTTAACGTCCCATCCGACGGACGGCGGCCTTTCCAAGCCCATCGGTGTCCCCTACTGACCGTGGGCAGGACGGGGAATTTTGCGGAGATAAATCTCAACACTGACCCAGCTGGGACTCGAACCTGGGAACCACAGATTACGAGCCTGGCGTGCTACCGACTGAGCCACCCCCGCCCCCCGAAAAAAAGACCTTCATACTGACAATATTGTACGAAATAGCATATAAAAATAATCTGTAAAATTGTACAAGACCAAAAAGAAAACTTATAGGGAAAAAAATCGAAATAAAACACAGAAAGACACAAAAAAAGAACCGCCTGAATCCTTCAAAGTTTAAAAACACAAGGAAAAAGTCTTCTTAAAGAAAGACACTTGTTTCTTACAGTTTGCTAAGGACTAGACTTCGTACCCTGTTAGGGATCTGCATCGGACCGTAACATCGGCATCACTGCAGGCCTCACTCCAGGCACAACTCCATCGAGTTCAAGTTGACTCGTCGTTGTGGACTTTTGTTTGCTCTTTCTCAGTAGAGCCAAGGGTCGTTCTCTCTTCTTCAAATGTCAGGTGTCTTTTTAGATACATTGCTTCTCACATCTCTCTGGATAACATCTTATATATAGATGTATATTCATCGAGTAAATGATAAGGAATGCTTTCAGTCCTTTTTTAAAACAAGCACGAAATTTTCATATATATTATTCAAATTTCCCTTTCGATTTTTCTTTAGTCAATATATTTTTTCAGTTCGCCAATGAATCGATTTGATGTGAATAGTCAACGGTAGATTTTATCAATTCTTATCAGTGAGAATGATTTAATTCTTTACTATGCACAGAATGAAACGTAACTGAGATGTTCTGGATCTTTACCTCTGATCGTCATTTTTTTTTGTAATACAATGGGCTAAATGGCGGTCTTATAAGGACCCCGAGGGTTCAGAGAAGTTTGGGGGAATGGGATTCACTGGACAGCTGTTAGCAAATAGATGGAAACCTACAGTCAAGGCAATTCAGCATGTTAATATAACGTGCGCAGAGTATGGCTCTCCTGTACAGTCGCTCAAAAAAATATCCGAACACTAAGGTTGATTACAGAATTCAGAAAAAATACCTGGCAACGATTTTTTCAGAAATGAGTGATCTGGCAACCTTCGTGTCACGTGACACGAAGGTTGCCAGATCACTCATTTCTAAAAAAAATCGTTGCCAGATATTTTTTTCTGAATTCTGTAATCAACCATAGTGTTCGGATACTTTTTTGAGCGAATGTACACGGGACAAAGGCTTAACGTCCCATCCGACGGACGACAACCTTTCCAAGCCCATCGATGTGACCTACTGACCGAGGGCAGGTGTGGTGGGGGGGGGGGGGCGAACGCAGAGTCTTACTTCGTCACGTGTAGTTATGTATGCTGATGACCGAACTGCGTCGAATTTCGTGTTGGGCTAAATGACATAAATTTCGTTCTTTTGCAGAAGAGATCAACTAGTCTCTTAATTTCCTTCACCCTTACTGTGAAATCACAGGTTTGTGGGATGTTACACTCGTACCGACATATGTCTCAGACTTGCTGCGCCACGTGATGTGTAGAAAGGTGTCCAACAATTCAAGCACGAGATAATATAGAAACGACACAGTTTATTTGCATTTATATACAATTACGTGCTGGGGTTGCGCTCAATTCCGCGGGCCTTCACTGCTTTGCTACTGCAAACCTTCATACAATGAGGTGGAAAACTGCGCTTCGCAGATTCTCTTTAGAGCCCTCAAACTCAGCGAACAACCTGGTTCACACAGAACCGTACCTCAGTTCACACAGAACTGAACCCTCATTCACACAGAACCTTATCTTGGTTCACACGGAATCGAACCTTCTCCTTAAGGGTTTTGTTCTTGAGCAAGAGAGGCGTCCCTTGACGCGTGTTCAAACGTCCTTCCAGTTTGACCACAAAGCTGACACTGCCAGTTTGACACTGTTGTTCATTATTCCCGCGCTTGTCTCCTGCACTAGCACTCGCGCCCGAGGTTAGCCGTAAAAGTGCCTTCCGTCCTGTATGCATACGCAAGTCAGCCAGCTCAGACCCGAACAACAGCTCATGAGTGAAATTCCCACATCAGCACTTCCAAAAATACGCTTAATGCAGATATATATTTACAACAATAAAAATAACAACAAAAATACAATAATAAATAAATTAGAGGGACATGAAGCAGGGTAGGGAATAGCAGAGATAAATCTAAACAGGCGCAGTTCGGACTCAAACCTTGGAACTGCGGACCCTAGCACGTTACAAACTTAGCCAAATTCCAACTTATGACTCTTTTGTTTATTAATTCCTTAGCAATTTGCATTTGTATACTTTTTTTACTTGTTTTCCTATCGCTTTTTAGCGCGCCAGGCTCGTAATCTGTAGTTCCCAGGTTCGAGTCCCAGCTGGGTCAGCGTTGAGATTTATCTCCGCAAAATTCCCCGCCCTGCCCACGGTCAGTAGGGGACACCGATGGGCTAATAAAGGCCGCCGTCCGTCGGATGGGACGTTAAGCCGTGGCCCCGTGTGCGGGAGAGCCATACCCTGTACACGTTAAAGAACACGCTGGATGGCCTTGACGGGAGGCTACCATCTGTCTCCCAACAGCTGTTCCAGTGGGTCCCCTCCCCCAACCTTCTCTGAGCCTTCGGGGTCCATGTGACCTGGCCATTTAGCCCATGGTGTGCAAAAAAGTGCCGCTCAGAGGTAAAACAACCCAACCCAACTTGTCTTCCTATCGCTTTTCAGTTGCAATGGAGATATTATGATATAAACCAATGGAAAGAGCTTTAGGTTCTTGACGGTTGCTATGGCCGCGGTACGACACTAAGTGATAACAGCAACAAGACACCTCACTCGACTTCTACTTGTTATATAAAAGAAATCGTATAACGTGGAGATGGTTAAAACTTTTCTCCCCTCTCATTCCACTTTCAAAAGAAGGGGAGTTTGTAAACAGTTGTCTTGAGAAATGTTTAGAGTTTCAGAAATCTTTGGTTGCTAGTTTTATTGATTTCAAAAAGGCTTCCGACTCTGAGATCATATGGCATACCAGACAAGTTAATTAACATAATGAAAGTTCTCTGTAATAACACTGAGTCGTGTGTAAGAGTTGGAAAGACTTGTAGCAATTGGTTTAGCATTGTTTCTGGTGTTCGACAAGGGTGCATTTTATCTCCTTTTCTCTTTAGCTTGGTTATTGATTATGCTATGCGAAATTCACTGCAAAGGAAAGATTTTGGTGTTAAATGGTCTGGAGATACGAAAATTTCTGATTTATATTATGCTGATGATTTAGCCCTTTTGGAAATGATGTTGATGAGATGAACTCTTTCATTCCAGCTGTTCATGAGACTGGTGGTACAGTAGGTTTTGTTATAAACAGAGAGAAAACTAAAGTGATGAAAATTGGTCAGGCAGGCTGTGATTCAGTTAATCTGAATGGTTGCAATCTTGAACAGGTGTCACAGTTTAATTATCTTGGGAACTATGTAACTGATACTAGTGATGTGCGGCTTGAGATTAACAGACGGATAGGGATTGCTGCCGGGACTTTTAAGAATCTATGGAGACTAGAGAAATTGGCGTATACACCTAAAGACTAAAATTAGACTGTATAATAGTTTGGTTCTTTCTAGGGTTAGTTATGGTAGTGAAACTTGGACACTTTGTAAACAAGAGAACAGGAAACTAGATGCTTTTGATTCTAGATGCTTACGCAGTATCTTGGGTATTAGGTGGTTTAACTTTGTAACTAATGATGAGGTTAGGCAAAGGAGTTTGCAACCTCCTTTAAGCAGCATATTGTGCAGAGAGAGACTTCGTTGGTTTGGCCATGTTGACCGTATGAATAATTATAGATTGGCGAATAGGGTTATGAATAGTGTGCCTAAAGGCCTCAGAAAGAAGGGGAGACCTACGATGCGCTGGGCAGACAATGTCAAACAGGACCTTGTTAGAATTGGTGTGCAGTGGCCAGATGCAGCAGATGTAGCTCATGATAGATATGCTTGGAGAACTAAATTGCACAGTCTGGTTGGAGCACAGTAGCCCATGGCTGATTGAGGATGATGATGATGACGTTACATTACATCTCCCTCAAGCAAATGTTTTAAGTTAATTCATCGAATAATGAACTATAACTGGAGGAGTAATGAGTCTAGAAATAGATTTCTTTTAGATTTTTAAAAAGGGAAACACACAAGTTTAGTAGTCAAACTGAGGTACGCTAATCACCAGACCAGGTATGGGCTAAGAAATCAAGCTTTTCCTTTTTTCTTTTCGTCTGGAATAAGGGACTTAACAGGATCAATCTTTCCACGTTGGAGCGTCTACTAACTTGAAAAGATTTCTTCTTTCCCTCCGAAAAATGGGAGTTTTTAGAGCTTTCGACAACCATTCTGTAGTTGATCGTGACGAATCGGGGTGGGATTGGATCTGTTAGTAGCGCTTCAAGCACCTAATCTAATGGCTCAGGTTCCATTCCAACCGTGTTAGAACCAAAACTCATCCCTAAGTCGAGAAAGCGCAAATCGTTTTGCTTGTAGAGTATGCCGTCCGTTGAAGGATGGGTTGTTGGGTTGTTTTACCTCTGAGCGGCACTTTTTTACACACCATGGGCTAAATGGCCAGGTCACAAGGACCCCGGAGGCTCAGAGAAGGTTGGGGGAGGGGACCCACTGCAACAGCTGTTGGGAGACAGATGGTAGCCTCCGTCAAGGCCATCCAGCGTGTTCTTTAACGTGCACAGGGTATGGCTCTCCCGCACACGGGGCCACGGCTTAACGTCCCATCCGACGGACGGCGACCTTTCCAAGCCCATCGGTGTCCCCTACTGATCGTGGGCAGGGCGGGAAATTTTGCGGAGATAAATCTCAACGCTGACCCAGCTGGTACTCGAACCTGGGAACTACAGATTACGAGTCTGGCGCGCTACCGTCTGAGCCACCCCCGACCCACCGTTGAAGGAAAGTTAAGTGGTGTGCAAAAGAGACATACGCTGTGCACATTAAAGCCCATGTTAGATGTTTTTGGCGGGAGTGGATCATTTTCCAACAGCCTTCTTAAATCCCTTGGGATCTTTGTGACCTGACCATTTAGCTTATATGCAAAAAAGTGGTCTCTCAAGGTTAGCTTTGAGAAAACTTTTCTGAGTAATACAACTCGTAACGATCGAAAACGAAGAGGAAATTTTTTTTTAAGTGACGCGTAACAAAAAAAAAATTATATATACATTACACACCTCTTCAGCTTATATTAAAAGCAAAAGTTTATGAAATGGCGAATATCAGCCATAAATAGAGAAAACGAGTAGTTTGGAATGTTACTAATCCTTGAGATTGCCAGTTTAAAATTAATAAACCAAATTTTGTCGAGAATGCAACATTTGGTTTCATGAGCGCTGCGTGATCCAAACAACTACTTCGAAAAAATTATAAAACTATTAAATGCAATGCAAAATCAAAATTTATACATTTTAATGATCAAAATGTGGTCTCTTGATACGTTTCTCCAAATTAATTTGAAACTTTCACAGCTAAATGTTGCGCAAAAGCCACGAACCTTCTTAGTAGTTAATCACTCGATCAAATTTGTATTCATTCACCGTACGCATATGATGAAGATTACAATTAAAAACATTCCCATAAGACAAAACTCCAAATTTTTAACTTTCGCTCTTTAAACACATCAAAACGCTGTCAATTTCAATTCTTTAACCAAGATCTTACTATACCTACCTAGACATCAGGGTACTAATAGAACCGCCAATAGTTTAGTGTCTCCTAATAATGCATTACACGGGAATTATAATAGCAAGGGAACTCATTAATGACATTCTACAAATAAAAGGAAACAGAAGCAGTCAAAATTATCTCCCTATGCCCTTGTGTGCTTCTCCATTATCTGTGGTCGATATTTTTAATGGTTTGTAGCAGCACTCTTATCCATCAGAGATTTCTATATACTTTAGAGACAAAGCTTTCCGTGATTTACATCAACAGAGATTACACTCTAAGCTAATATAGCAGTCATAAGCAACACATTGTTTCGTATTTTGAAGGGGGAATTATGGGAATAAAAATATGAAAGATTAGATACACCAAATAACTGAAATGGGAACTCAATCTGGTAACGTTTGTAAGTTCCTTGGCGCATCTTTAACAGAATAAAGGTAACATTTCATGATCGTTGTTTCGTGTGTTTATGAAAGCAGTATGTAGAAGTTTTCCACATCACGCTATTAAATATAGGTTGGGTTGTTTTATCTCTGAGCGGCACTTTTTTGCACACAATGGGCTAAATGGTCAGGTCACATGGACCAAGAAGGCTCAGAGAATGCTGGGGGAGGGTACCCACTGGAACAGCTGTTTGGAGACAGATGGTAGCCTCCCGTCAAGGCCATCCAGCGTGTTCTTTAACGTGCACAGGATATGGCTCTCCCACACACGGGGCCACGGCTTAACGTCCCATCCGACGGACGGCGGCCTTTCCAAGCCCATCGGTGTCCCCTACTGACCGTGGGCAGGGCGGGGAATTTTGCGGAGATAAATCTCAACGCTGACCCAGCTGGGACTCGAACCTGGGAACTACAGATTACGAGCCTGACGCGCTACCGACTGAGCCACCCCGCCCCCTATTAAATATAGAAGCTGACGTTTATAAATGTAAATATCAAGTGAGGTTTAGCTTCTATTAATACAAAGGTGCTTTCTGAAGATACATTGATGTTGTAATTAATTTAATAATAGATGAATTTCTGTGATCTTTCAGCAGCTTCGTTAATAATCTTTGACATTTTTTCTCTATTTTTTGTTTTCCCATTGGATTCGATCTTCAAGACTGATTGTTTATTTTAAATAAATATCACTGAAAAAGCTGCATACAAAAAGGTGAAAAAAAGTCTAATTACAAAGCTTTAAACAATACTACGTAAATTATCTAAATTCTAAAGTGTTTCTTTGTAAGCGTGCTTTATGCGTTAACTCTAGAAAAGTGGGATATTTAGTTTAAGTTTTTCCCGAAAGTTTGGAGAACATTAATCGCTATCTTTTTTTTGCTAATTAAAATATATTAGCATTAAAATATTTCTTAAAAATACCTTTCAAATTTGTAGTCTATTTATAACTTTTGTTTTTCGTTTTCAATATGCTATTTATGTCAACGTTTTAATAAATTCTAGCAAATGGGCTTATCAAAAACTACTCTATAAAAAAAAATCTTCATAAGATATACCTTTCTAAACAACTTTAAGGGAAATCACCTTTGAAAATAGGGGCGGGGGTGGCTCAGTCGGTAGCGCGCCAGGCTCGTAATCTGTAGTTCCCAGGTTCGAGTCCCAGCTGGGTCAGCGTTGAGATTTTTCTCCGCAAAATTCCCCGCCCTGCCCACGGTCAGTAGGGGACACCGATGGGCTTGGCAAAGTCCGTCGGATGGGACGTTAAGCCGTGGCCCCGTGTGCGGGAGAGCCATACCCTGTGCACGTTAAAGAACACGCTGGATGGCCTTGACGCGATGTTACCATCTGTCTCCCAACAGCTGTTCCAGTGGGCCCTCCCCCAACCTTCTCTGAGCCTTCGGGGTCCATGTGACCTGGCCATTTAGCCCATGGTGTGCAAAAAAGTGCCGCTCAGAGGTAAAACAACCCAACCCTTTGAAAATAATATTTTTGATTTAACAGTTGAATTAGACTTTGATTGCATTTGATTCTTTTTACCTCTCAAGGGCCACTTTTTTTTGCACACAATGTGCTGAATGGCCAGGTTACGAAAACCTCAGGGATCAGAGAAGGTTGGAAAAGGAAATCCACTGAGCAGATGTTTGGCGACGACCGAAGCCTTCCGTCAACTCCATCCAGTGTGTTCTTTCATGTGCACAGAATATAGTTCTCGTGCACACACAACCACAGTTTTACCTATCATCCAACGAATGAAACCCTTTAACGCTCATATTGTGTTGTTGCCTTTTTTGTGTCACAGAGGATAAAACGAAATTTAGAGATGAAAATCTCAACGCAGTGGAAAATCCTACTAGAAAACATCAGCTTGAATTAGGTGCCGCAGTCCTAAAAACAAATGAACTCCAAAACTCTGAAAATGCACTGCACGACATTGAAATTGCCTCACCCAAACCCAAAAGAATGGAGTGAGGGGATAGGGGTGAAATGTAGCACACACATAACAATACATATTGGCATATCATGATTTAATTTGCAGCCACTTACAGTGGTTGGAAGATGAGATAATGCAGCACAATGTCACTGCCTCAGTAAGTGGTTGCACCGCCGTGAACTGCAATACAGGCAGCAATACGGCGTGGCACGGAGTCATACAGTTGACGGATATGGTCCTGAGGAATTGCACACCAAGCAGCGTTGACTTGCTCCCATAATTCATCGAAATTTGGCGCCGGTCGATGAGAGGAGTGCACACGTCATCCAATGAGATCCCACAGATTTTCTATTGGGGATAAATCTGGAGATCGTGCTGCACGTGGCAATACTTAACACATTTTGCAAACATTGTCTGGAGACCCTAGTAGTGTGTACATGGTACATAGCAGAGAAATGGACGAATCTCCGTTCATTTCTCTACGTCCAGCCTCAACACCGCACTAAGAGCTTCAACAAGCTTTGAAAGAAGTATAATAAGTGAGAAATTCTATGCTCCGCTAATGTGTCTCTCCAAAAGATCAAAACATTAAGTTAACGAACATCCAAAAACAATAACAAAAACCTTTAGTAGACATTTACATAACGTTATTGAAACGTCTCAACATCAGATCACTTTGTCTTCTTGTTTTCTTTATTGTAATCTTCAATCGGAATTCCCGCGTGGCTGACAACCAGTTTCTTGTTGCTACTTTTCGTCGTTCGTCTTGTTTAGAAAAAAAATTAGTTTCGCCTTGTTCTCTTTAAAAAAAACTCCACGTACAATACTTCTTCAAATGAAAGCAACTTTAGAAAGACTAGTTTTTTATATTTCGTAATTCTTAGAAAGCGCAAATACTTTTGGAGACCAACGACGACTAATAATATTTGCTCTGATTAACATACTTCCCAACACCTCCGCAAGGCGAAGAAGTTTATCCCTAAATGAGATTATTCCACTCAGACAGAGATTAAAAAAGTTAAGCTCTTGTGCTCAGTTCATTGGTACTGTTGCCTCTAACAGTTTTTTATTAGCATTAATTTAAATGCACCCACTCTGCGATTTGTATGTTCTGAAGTGTTTTAATTGAAACAAGAGTCATTAGGCGAAACAATTGCTTTCTTAAAAACTAGTTAGAATAGAACGCAACAGATTCTTTCACTTCTGTAGGGTTAGGGTTAGTTTACCTCTGAGCGGCCCTGTTTTGCACACCATAGACTAAATGGCCAGATCACAAGGACCCCGAAGGCTCAGAGAAGGTTGGGGGAGGGGACCCACTGGAACAGCTGTTAGGAGACAGATGGTAGCCTCCCGTCAAGGCCATCCAGAGTGTTCTTTAACGTGCACAGAGTATGGCTCTCCCGCACACGAGGCCACGGCTTAACGTCCCATCCGACGGACGGCGACCTTTCTAATCGGTGTCCCCTACTGACCGTGGTCAGGGCGGGAATTTTGCGGAGATAAATCTCAACGCTGAATCAGGTGGGCTGAGCCACTCCCGCCCCACTTTGGTCGGGAGATTTACAATCATACTAACAGATTAACCCATTGGGTTGGGTTGTTTTACCTCTGAGCGGCACTTTTTTACATACAATGGAATAAATAGCCAGGTCACAAGGATACTGATGGCTCAGAGAAGGTTAGGGGAGAAGAATCACTGGACAGCTATTGAGAGACAGATGGTAGCCTAGTCAAGGGATCGATGGTCGGGTCCCTTGACTACGCTACCATATGGATCCACACATTGGATATCCACCCGTCAAGGCCATCCAGTGTGTTCTTAAACGTGCATCTGATAACTTCAATAGATTTGTAAAAACAATCCTGCAAGAATCTATTATTTGCGGAACGCTATCTGACACCTCACGCCATCTATTGACAGAGAGGAGAATATGTGAAGAGATGAACACAGCTGTTCGAACGTCTGAGAGACGTTTATGTATGAATGGGGTTCATTTCCATCCATGTTACAGAAATGTTAATGCAAGCCAAAGGGTTAAACTGACTGAAATGGACCGTGAATTTTTTTATTTGATTAAACTTCCAATCAATAATTAAAGCAAAAAAGTTATTTTTTTATGTAAACCCTTATTTAAAATCTGCAATCTTCAAAATATAATATTACATTATCATCACGCCAAAGTTCTGTAATCCCAGTGTTCCTTGTAAAGTATTTTGTGACTATTCATAAGTGTCTTTTGATTTTCTTTGTTCTCTGCCTTCCAAGTGGGGACGGGGGTGGCTCAGTAGGTAGCGCGCCAGACTCGTAATCTGTAGTTCCCAGGTTCGAGTCCCAGCTGGGTCATTGTTGAGATTTATCTCCGCAAAACTCCCAGCCCACGGTCAGTAGGGGACACCGATTGGCTTGGAACAGGCCGTCGTCCGTCGGATGGGACGTTAATCCGTGGTCCCGTGTGCGGGAGAGATATACTCTCTACCCGTTAAAGAACACGCTGGATGGCTTTGACGGGAGGTTACCATCTGTCTCCCAACAGCTGTTCCAGTGGGTCCCTTCCCCAACCTTCTCTAAGCCTTCGGGGTCCATGTGACCTGGCCATTTATCCCACTTACAACTGTGTAGGAAAGAAAAATCAGAGTACTAGAATAAGACCTTCTACTGTGAGTGCACCCAAATTTTATACACGTGTTTTATGAGAATCATACTGAGAATTTATGGCAAAATTTAAAGTCCGTACAATTAAAAATGGGTGAAATACATAAAGTTACAGAAAAAATGACCAAAGATAGTACAAGCATGTTAGTTTAGTTTAGTTTAGTTTACACTTCACAAAAATTGGGAGTTCCTTGCACAGACTTTCCCATAGAATTTATGTTTTCCTTTTTTTTTTTTGAAAATTCTTGATGTTCAGTATTTTTTTTTCCTCTTAGATTTTAAGAGATTTTTTTTTTTGTTTCGTCTTCCTCCTAAACTTTAGGATTTAATTCTTTTGTTTATTTTGTTTTTGTTTATTTAATTTTGATTTATGTCTTTTTTTTTTTGGTATAAATATATATATTTTTTATTATTATTTTTTTTTTGGCTTTCTTTAATTTTTTTTTATAACCCTTTTTTTTTATTATATTTTTTTTGTTATTTTGTTAATTTTTTTTTCTTTCTTTTTTTTTTGTTTTTTAGAAATTTTTTTTTTTATTTTTAATTTTTTTTTTATTTTTTTATTTTTTTTTTTAAGATTTTTTTTTAATTATTTTTTTTTCTTATTTTTATTAATGAAAAAAAAAATTTTTTTTCTTTTTTTCTTTCTTTTTTTTTATATTACGTTTTTTTTTTTGTTGTTGTTCTGTGTTACAATTTATTCCATATCTCTGTTTCTTTGATGAATTCCAATAGGAAGGCAAATATTTTTGTTTGAATTGAGATTGTAGGGTGATTTAAAATTAAGTTCAGAGTAAATTCGTTAATATTTATGTTTCTAAGTTTTTCAAAGAATTTTTCTCGTTGTGAGTCATATTTTGCACAATTTAATATAAGGTGTGAGGAATTTTCAGTAATATTGCATTTTGTACATTTGGGTGAGGTACTTAATTTGAGTAAGAATTTTGATTTATTTAAAAGAATTGTATCTGTTCTTAGCCGAAATATGATTTTGGATTCATGTCTGGAAAATGGTAATTGTAGGAAGGTATTAATTTTGTTGGAAAGTTCAAATCTGAAATTTGGTTTGAAGATAGAGTGAAATTGAACATGTTTTTCTAAAATTTTGAATTCTAATTGTTTTATTTCTTTTTTAACATGTATATAAAAATTGTGTGTTGGCGAGATGTTATCATAATCATGTGCTGATTTTGCTATGTTATCTACATATTCATTTTCTTTAAATCCAGAGTGTCCTGGTATCCAACAAAGTTGAATATGGTTATTTTTTTCATTTAGGTTTTCATTATAAAGTTTTAGGAGTGTATGTGTGTAGTATGGATATGTGGTGTATGTGTTGTCTTGTATTAATGTGTGTATAGCACTTTTAGAATCAATGAATATAACTATTGATTGATTTGTTAAATTGTCTAATGTCCAGTTAAGTGCGGCAAATATTGCATAAATTTCAGCATGCAATATCTGAGTAAAATCAGGCAATTTGTATGCTAATGATATGTTGTGTGATGGAATATATACAGCAGCACTGGATGACCCAGAATCTTTTATGTAGGACCCATCTGTGTAGATTTCCAAACAATTGTTAAATTTTTCAGATTTAAAATTAATGAATAATTGATATAGAGCTTCATTAGAAATTTCATTTTTTGAATTTAAATGTGGAATCTCTGTATAAACTACTGGGAGTTTGTAACACCATACTGCTACAGATTCAGTAATGTCTCCTCGCAGTTCATCTTTAGTTAGTTTATTAAAGAATTCTTTTAATAATTCATTTTCTTCGATTTTTTTATAGAATATGAGTCTTTTAAAGTTTAGATAAAATGGGTGGTCTGGTAGTTTATAGTGGAGTCTTGTGTAATATTTTAAGATTAAAATTGAATGCCTAATTTCAAATGGAGGAATGGCTGTTTCAGCCAGAAGAGCTAATGTTGGACAAAATTTTGGTAAGCCTAAAGCAATTTTTAAACATTTGTTTTGAATAACATTTAATTTCTTTAAGTTAGTTAAATTAGGTTTGTCTATAAGGTCTAAGCCATATTCCATTTTTGATCTGATTAAATTTAAGTAGAGTGTAATTAAGGTTTTTTGATCAGTACCTTCTTTTTTGAATGCAAAGTATTTCAAAATGTTTAGGAGTTTTGAACCAGAATTGTAAGCTTTCTCCAGATGAGAGTTCCATATTAATTTTGAGTCTAAGTTAAATCCCAATAATTTACATTTGTTGACTTGATTAATAGGTTGCGAGTTAATTTTTAAGAGAAATTTTGGATTATAATTTCTACGTCTATAGAAGTAAATACAAAAAGTTTTATCTGTGTTAATTGTTAAATTCCATTTGTTACAATAATCTATTAGTTTGTCTAATTGTTGTTGTGTTTTTTCTTGTAGAGTATATTCATTTTTGTCTGATACCCAGAAGGTAAGGTCATCAGCATAGCTTGTAAAGTTAAATTTTTTATCAAAAATCTTTTTGATGTCATGTAAGTATAAATTAAAAAGAACAGGGGATAAGGTAGATCCTTGTGATAATCCTTGTGTAATGTTATAAGACTTAGAGTAGGTTGAGTTTAATTTAACCTTTAATTTTCTGTTTCTGAAAAATTTTGCTAGGAATTCTATTAATTTATAGTCTAATTTAGCTTTACACAGTTTGAGTAGTAAATGTTCTATGGAAACTGTATCAAAAGCCTGTGATAGGTCTATTGACACAGCTAGTACTGTTTTTTTCTTTTTATTGGCAGAGTAAATATCATTTAAGAGTAGTGAGATGCATTCTTTAGAAGATCTGTTTTTTCTGAAGCCAAAGAAGTTTTTTGGTAATAATTTTTTCTCTTCAATTTGCCAATTCAGTCTAATAAGAAGCATTTTTTCAAATAATTTTAAGGAGTTGGATAATAGAGAGATTGGTCTATAAGAGGTTATTTCTGTAGGGATTTTATTGGGTTTTTGGATAAAAATTATTAAAATTTCTTCCCACTCTGGTGGTATGTCTAGTGTGTTCCATATATGATTAAAGATAGATAATAATTTTTCTTTCCATGCTTCTGGAAGATTTTTGAAAAGTTTGTTAGAGATCAAGTCTGCACCAGGGGCAGATTTAAGATTAAGTCTTTTTATTGCTCTATTTAGTTCCAATAAGGAAAATGGTAAGTTAACTGTAGTGTCGATTGATCTTAATTTGTTTAACTGTGTGTTATAAAAGGATTTTTGTCTAGAATCTAAGCTAGGTGCAGTTTGAACTATTTTTAAGTTTTGGGCAAATCTTTCAGCTGTTTGACTAATGGTAATGTTATGTTGTAAGGCATATTGGGCTATTGGAAAAGTTTGTTGCTTTTCTTGGACAATACTTTTAAAAATCCTCCAGATGTTTTTTCCTGGAGTAGAGGTTGTTAATTCTGATGTAAATTCTTTCCAATTATCACGAGAGGCAGTTTTTAATTTTCTTCTTACTTCTGCTTTAATTTTTTTAAAATTGTTGATGTCTTGGAAGGTTCTGGTCCTTTTAGCTTTTTGTTCTGCTTTTTTTCTGATAGCTGTTAATCTATTCATATACCATATATTTTTTTTTAATTTTGGAATTTTGTTTATAATTGTTTTAAATACTGATTTAGTTTGTTCCTTAATTGATTCAAAGAATTCATTATATTTTAGATTGTTAGAGGGAGGAGTATTGTTAAGGATTTTTTCGAAGGAGTACCAATCGTTTAAATAAATTTTTTGTTGGTATTTTACTTGTAGTTGTGAAGTCAAAAGTATGGGGTGGTGGTCACTGCCCCTAGTATCTGGGAGCAGTGACCATTTGAATTTGTCAATTAAATCAGTTGAGATTAAAGTTAAATCAATAATTGATTGATTATAGGCTGGGTTTTCGTGAGTAGTTTCTTTACTATTTAGTAAGATCAGATTTGATTTTGTTATAAAATTACTCAATTGGACACCTGCTGGGTTGGTAGTGTAGGAGTGCCAAAGGGCATGATGGGAGTTAAAATCTCCCAGAATAATAATAGGTTCTGTTAATTGTTTAAGAATATCATTATAGAAATCTTCTCTGATAACCAAACCAGGATTGTAAACATTTAATATGGTGTATGACACATTGTTAATTAATATTTTTACAGCTAAAAGTTCTAATAAAGGGGTATTGTAATTAATTGGAATTATTTTGTGGTGTATATTTTTGTTAATAATGAAACCTATGCCATTATTACTGTTTGTAGAAAAATGATAATATGATATAAAGTTAGAAAAGTTAATATGCTTTTTAGTTTTTATCTCTTGTAATGCAAAAATATTTACCTTCATATATTTAGTCATTAGTACAATTTCTTCCTTTTTCGAAATTATCCCCCTGCAGTTCCACTGTAGGAGGTTTAACTTATTAGGACTTGAATTGTAGAAGAATGTCCATGATTAGTATGTAGGTCTCTTCCGAAGGGCAGATGAATTTCAAGAGGTGAAGCACCAAGTCTATCAGTAGGTTTATAGTGACATTTTCATCTTTTAATTGCCTGGCGATTGAGTTGGAGGACAAAGCATGTTTGATTTTTTTCGTCTGAACGCTTTTGGAGTTTAGTCCTTTTTTTGTAATATTTGCGTAGCTAGGTTTGCTAGGAATGTTACTTTGCAAAATTTGTTTTTCTATAGGAGACAGTTTTTTTGATGTGCTTGGGCTGGACAATTGTATATCACTTTCATCAGATTCTGCTAGTTTGTTTCTTTCAGTTATTTGTTTATTTTTATACGATAAGCTAAATAAGTCCATTCCATGAAGTACAGGGAATTTTTTAGTAGCTTGTCTAGATCTCTCATCATCAGGTTCATTTTCAGAGAGATCTTGTCTATGATCAACGTAACGGTTATTGAAGCCGTTCGGATTGAAATTCGAGTTTGTGCGAACCTGAGGGAGGACGTTTTTTTCTCTAGTTTGGTTTTGCTCCTGTTTTGCTAACGCAAATGCGCTTGTCCAACTGCATTGTTGGCGTCTTTGAATTTGCATAGCCTTGCAGGCAATTTTTTTTATTGGACAAGCATAATAGGTTGCCGGGTGGTCCATGCTACAGTTTGGGCATTTGAAATCGGAAATTTTGCATGTTTTGTGCGAATGGGAATCACTGCATCTTTTGCATCGAATGCGGCTCCTACAGCCTACTGCAGAGTGGCCCCAGCGCCAACAATTGCTGCAAAGAATGGGGGATCCGAAATGTTCTTTGACAAAAAAATGGCTAAAACCTATATTGACCTCACTGGGTAACTTTTTATCAGAACAGTAAATAACTACATTTTCGGTGGGAGTTTTGAGAAAGCCATCTTTGGAATTGTTAGGCTGGAATCTCATCATGCGTCGTACTTTAAAGACGCTGTAGCTTTTTAGGGATTGAAGTAAGTATTCATCCGAGTATTTGGTGTTTACATTAATCAGTAAACCCATGCAACTATTTTCATTAGGAATTCGATAGGTTACATCTACTCCCAAGATATTATTAATACTTTTTAAAGTTTCTAAATCAGAGTCACATTTAGGGAAAAGTATCACATCGCCTTTGCGAGTGAACCTACCTTTGATGTCTTTATTTAGTAGGTTGAAGAAGAAATCTGTCACTTTATCATCATCCAAATCGCTTAATTTTGAGGTTTCGCTGTAAATGATGATTACAAGATCATTTTTCTTGGCTTTAGAAGTAGCAGTAGCACGAACTATTTCGTCCTCGGAGGCAGAATCTGCATCTGTGATGTATCCCTCCGCGATACATTCAGGGTCTTGTGGATGGACGTCGTTAAGTTCGTTTTTCTTGGCTTGAGATGTTGCATTCTTCAAGTTAGGAGTAGTATCATTAGTTTGAGTTTCTTGATCACTGATTTCACCTGCTTCTAAAAGTTCATTTAATTCATCTTCGGAGTTTGGGGTGTATAGCGAAGCCATCTGTGCCTTTTCCACGTGTTTCGCCATTTTTTTTAGCTGGCACTTTTCCGAACTTTTAATTGGTATTCCGCTAGTTTTCTTCATTTTATTGTTCGCGTTCGTTGGTTTTTTCTTTGCACCCATTGTGGAAAAAGTTGGATCTAATAAATCTCCAAATCAATAAGCTTTCATCAACTTAACTAAAAAAAAAACTTACAAACTGATGAGCCCGATCTTGGACTAGTACCTCTCACTAGCTTCATCGAGAGACTCTTCTGCTCAGCTCGCTTAAAGAAGACTTGAGTTGAAGTCTTGAAAAAGGCTGTTGTAAACAAAGGAACAAAGAATCCTAAGTATCACAAAAAACGTGGCCGCTCTTTACCGTATATCACGCCGTAGCGGTGCCGTCGCGGGAAGCGATGGGTCCCGCGATACAACCACGAAAACGCCGTCGCCGGAGCCGAAAATATGCGACCTATCCGGAAAGCTGGGCGCCCGAAGTCCTACAAGCATGTTAGTGGTTTGTATTGTAAATTGTAAATTTAGGTAAGTTTTACGTTGTTAAAGAAAATTCTGAAGACTTTTCTTCCCGACTCTAAAACCATTTTTTTTAATTAAATATAAATAATAGCTTTGAGTTTTTTAATAATTCATTTAGAAGTAATGATTTAAATTCTTGTCAGAGTGTCCTCAAGATTTTAAAATAAGGATGAATGAAACAAAATCAAAATGTTACTTATGCAGACGAATTTGAATTTCACAGTTTCGTTTTTATTCATCGTTACGTTTCAATTTCAATGCCTTCATTCAATGATTTTATAATTTATAGTTTACAGTTAGATCGAATAATATATAAAAAATAGCTTGTGAATTTACGAGGGAACGATAAGTGCCTTTTTGCACTTCTATAGAGAAGATCAGAGATAAACACAGTTTTTACCAAGCCACTAGAACCTACCTGGTCTAGTGGTTAGCGTACCTGACTACTAAGACCAGCGGGGGCACGTCCTTCTGTGGGGCGGGGGTGGCTCAGTTGGTAGCGCGCCAGGCTCGCAACCTGTAGTTCCCAGGTTCGAGTCCCAGCTGGGTCAGCGTTGAGATTTATCTCCGCAAAATTCCCCGCTCTGCCCACGGTCAGTAGGGGACAGCGATGGGCTTGGAAAGGCCGCCGTCCGTCGGATGGGACGTTAAGCCGTGGCCTCGTGTGCGGGAGAGCCATACCCTGTGCACGTTAAAGAACACTCTGGATGGCCTTGACGGGAGGCTACCATCTGTCTCCCAACAGCTGTTCCAGTGGGTCCCCTCCCCCAACCTTCTCTGAGCCTTCGGGGTCCATGTGACCTGGCCATTTAGCCCATGGTGTGCAAAAAAGTGCCGCTCAGAGGTAACCCAACCCATTCTCTGAGCCTTCGGGGTCCATGTAACCTGGCCATTTAGCCCATGGTGTGCAAAAAAGTGCCGCTCAGAGGTAAAACAACCCAACCCATTCTCTGAGCCTTCGGGGTCCATGTGACCTGGCCATTTAGCCCATGGTGTGCAAAAAAGTGCCGCTCAGAGCTAAAACATCCCAACCCAACGTCCTTCTGTAAGCGCTTGTATGTTTTATGAGAAATCAGGCAAGCCACTTGCTGTATGAGATACCCTCACTGATCTTTTCTATGGCGTATTGAACTGACAGTCCCCTGTCCGACATCTATGGCAGCAGTGCTTGAGAAGTACTTTATTTATATTCCAGAAAACTGGATTTTTTCAGAAGCTTTTAGATATTGCTCTTTCTTTGTCCTCTTTGTCTCTTCAACCCTTGTAATGTACAAGCACATATGGAAAGAATTTTCTCCGCAAAATTCCCCGCCCTGCCCACGGTCAGTAGGGGACACCGATGGGCTTGAAAAGGTCGCCGTCCGTCGGATGGGACGTTAAGCCGTGGCCCCGTGTGCGGGAGAGCCATACCCTGTGCACGTTAAAGAACACGCTGGATGGCCTTGACGGGAGGCTACCATCTGTCTCCCAACAGCTGTTCCAATGGGTCCCCTCCCCCAACCTTCTCTGAGCCTTCGGGATCCATTTGATCTGGTCATTTAGCCCTGTGCAAAAAAAGTGCCGCTCAGAGGTAAAACAACCCAACAACCCAACTATCTTTGGTCATTTTTTCTGTAACTTTATGTATTTCACCCATTTTTAATTGTACGGACTTCAAATTTTGCCATAAATTCTCAGTATGATTCTCATAAAACACGTGTATAAAATTTGAGTGCACTCACAGTAGGTCTTATTCTAGTACTCTGATTTTTTACATCTGTCTCCTAACAGCTGTTCCAGTGGGTCCCCTCCTTCAACCTTCTCTGAGCCTTCGGGGTCATTGTGACCTGGCCATTTAGCTAATGGTGCGCAAAAAAGTGCCGCTCAGAGGTAAAACAACCCAACCCATGGAACGAATTTCACTTTTTTGGAAAACATTTTCAAAGCAAATTTAAAGGTCAAAATATTAAATCTCCCCTCGACTTTCCCTTGAAGAGAGGCTATTGAAATCCAATGAATTTCTCTATGCTAGTATGATTACCACCTACTGTAATATTTGGCTGCAAATTCAATTCAGGCAGTAAAACATTTTGCTGGAACCTGTCATCAACATCAAAATGAAATTAATAAATGCAGATATATTTTTAGACCAACGCTTGTCTAGATCATTGTCTAGTCCTTTAAGTGTCTGGGTCACATGCTATTTTTCCCATTGAAGCTTACGTTACAATTCTATCAATAAGCCTTTTTTACGCTGTTTGCATTCACCGAATCCAAATTCACTTTGTCTTCCGCGTCCTGCTCTACCGCAAACATTTATCTTTGCCCTAGATTTCAATCTGGAAGAAACCTTATGAATTCAAGTTTCTATTACGAGGAAAGAAATGGAGGAAGTTATCTGGGAAACCCATACCTTGAGTTATTCCAAACAGAATCGTTTCGATCTGAACATTTGTTCAACATACGACGTACTCTGGAGTCTTAACCATGCAATAAATGGTTCGCTTTACAAAGGTCCAAGATGCACTACTGTGAGCTCTGGCTATTAAACTAATAATTAAGGCACTTCTTACAAAAAAAAATTATTTTTCTGTTGAAATTGGTTTCTTTGAGGAGAATGGAAAATCTCTTGCTCACAAAAGGGTTGGTTGCTTTACCTCTGAGCGGCACGTTTTAGCACACCATGAGCTAAATGGCCAGGTCACAAGGACCCCGAAAGCTCAGAGAAGGTTGGGGAAGGGGACCCACTGGAACAGCTGTTGGGAGACAGATGGTAGCCTCCCGTCAAGGCCATCCAGTGTGTTCTTTAACGTGCACAGGGTATGGCTCTCCCGCACATGGGGCCACGGCTTAACGTCCCATCCGACGGACGGCGTCC
Source organism: Ryuthela nishihirai (assembly GCA_038380435.1). Taxonomy (NCBI): domain Eukaryota; kingdom Metazoa; phylum Arthropoda; class Arachnida; order Araneae; family Heptathelidae; genus Ryuthela; species Ryuthela nishihirai. The sequence goes on from JAWZYU010000016.1 coordinate 17,720,380, forward strand.
TTTCCAAGCCCATCGGTGTCCCCTACTGACCGTGGGCAGGACGGGGAATTATTGCGGAGATAAATCTCAACGCTAACCCAGCTGGGACTCGAACCTGGGAACTACAGATTACGAGCCTGGCGCGCTACCGACTGAGCCACGCCGCCCCTCTCACAAAAGGGAGTTTTCTTCGTTTGCTAATTTCTGATAGGTTGGGTTCGGAGTTATATGTACGCGACAGGTTCGTACTCTGCGGTTCCCAGTTCGATGTGATGAAGGTTGGGTCAATCGGTAGTGCATCAAGCTCGTGGAGCGGGGGTGGCTCAGTCGGTAGCGCGTCAGGCTCGTAATCTGTACTTCCCAGGTTCGAGTTACAGCTTTGTCAGCGTTGAGATTTATCTCCGCAAAATTCCTCGCCCTGCTCACGGTCAGTAGGAGACACCGATGGGCTTGGAAAGGCCGCCGTCCGTCGGACGGGACGTTAAGCCATGGCCCCATGCGTGGGAGAGCTACACCCTGTGCACGTTTAAGAACATGTTGGATGGCCTTGACGGGAGGCTACCATCTGTCTTCCTACAGCTGTTCCAGTGGGTCCCCTCCCCCAATCTTCTCTGAGACCTCGGGGTTCTTGTGACCTAGCCATTTAGCCCATTGTGTTCAAAAAAGTGCAGCTCAGAGGTAAAACAAACCAACCCATCAAGCTCGTAATCTGAAGTTCCCAGGTTCGAGTCCCAAGTGAGACAGCATTGCGATTTATCGCCGCTAAACCCTCACTTTGTCAGCCGTCCATCGGATGAGACGTTAAACCGTGGCACCATGTGCAAGACAGCCATAACTTGTGCATGTTAAAGAACACGATGGATGGCCTTGACGGAAGGCATTCATCTGTCTCCTAGTATGTGTGTATTCTCTTCTTCCAACATTCTCTGAGACATGCCGCTCATAGGTAGAACAGCCCAACCCAAGTTCGAGTCCCAACTGTGACGACATTGAAATTTATGTCCGCTAGTCCCACCACTTTTTTCTCTGTAAGAAATGGACACTAGTGGAATTGAAAATGATGTTATCCATTCGATAGTAGTTTTTAAAAATGATTTTATCCATTCGATTTTTGTAGAGTATTTAGTTTTGAAAATGATTTTATCCATTCGATAGTAACCCATGTTATCCATTCGATAGATAGCCTTCGCCCCCTGTGTTGGAAAGCCATAACCTATTACTACATAAAAGAAAGTGTTCGATGGACTTCCCAAAGTTCTTTGAACCCTAGAGGTTCTTGTGACCTGAGAGGCGGGAGTGGCTCAGTCGGTAGCGCGCCAGGCTTGTAATCTGTAGCTCCCAGGTTCGAGTCCCACCTGGGCCAGCGATGATATTTATCTCTGCAAAACTTCCCAACTGACCAAGGCCAGAGCGGGGAGTTTTACGGAAATAATCTGAACTCTAGCCACGTCGGCAATCACATAGATGGGCTTGGAAAGGCAGCCATCCGTCGGATGGGTCGTAAAGCCGTGGACCGTGTGTGAGAGAGCCATAACCTGTGCACGTTAAAGGGTCGGGTTGGGTTGTTTTACCTCTGAGCGGCACTTTTTTTTGCACACCATGGGCTAAATGGCCAGGTCATATGGACTCCGAAGGCTCAGAGAAGGTTGGGGGAGGGGACCCACTGGAACAGCTGTTGGGAGACAGATGATAGCCTCCCGTCAAGGCCATCCAGTGTGTTCTTTAACGTGCACAGGGTATGGCTCTCCCGCACACGGGGCCACGGCTTAACGTCCCATCCGACGGACGGCGGCCTTTCCAAGCCCATCTGTGTCCCCTACTGACCGTGGGCAGGGCGGGGAATTTTGCGGAGATAAATCTCAACGCTGACCCAGCTGGGACTCGAACCTGGGAACTACAGATTACGAGCCTGGCACGCTACCGACTGAGCCACCCCCGCCCCGCACGTTAAAGAACACGCTGGATAACCTTGACGAGAAACTACCATCTGTCTCCACACAGCTGTCCAACGGATCCCCTCCTCCAACATTCTCTGAACCTTTGGGGTCCTTGTGACATGGCCATTTAGCCATTGTGGGCAAACCAGTGCCGCTCATAGGTAAAACAACCCAACTCTTGTTGACTCCATTGTGTGCAAAAAAAGTGCTGCTCAGAGGCAAAACGCCCCAAAACAACTGATTTTGTAATAGCTTTTAAAATGCGTAAAATTTATTTTTATCTTTAATTTCCTTCGAACTATTCTAATTGTAGGGTAAGGTTTGCCTAATCCCATGATAATTTTTATTTTATTGTACTTTTTGCATAAAAAAGTACTAGTTTCCTAGAGATAAACTTTTCATTTTGCAATTTGCACTTTATGAGTGATGAAATGAAAATTACTCATTCTAGCTCCAAATACAAAACGGAATGATATTAAAGCTATTTCGGATCGAATTTTCATCTCTTCGTTCTGTTATACACAGATAATCAAAATCAGTATTATCTTTAAGCCTGAATCCGACCTTAAACGCTAAGAAGTAATATTATCTCTCTTCGCACAAACTGGGGCGGGGGTTGCTCAGTCGGTAGCGCGCCAGGCTCGTAATCTGTACTTCCCAGGTTCGAGTCCCAGCTGGGTCAGCGTTGAGATTTATCTCCGCAAAATTCCCCGCCCTGCCCACGGTCAGTAGGGGGACACCGATGGGCTTGGAAAGGCCGCCGTCCGTCGGATGGGACGTCAAGCCGTGGCCCCATGTGTGGGAGAGCCATACCCTGTGCACGTTAAAGAACACGCTGGATGGCCTTGACGGGAGGCTACCATCTGTCTCCCAACAGCTGTTCCAGTGGGTCCCCTCCCCCAACCTTGTCTGAGTCTTCGGGGTCCATGTGACCTGGCTATTTAGCCCATGGTGTGCAAAAAAGTGCCGCTCAGAGGTAAAACAACCTAACGTTAAAGAACACGCTGGATGGCCTTGACGGGAGGCTACCACCTGTCTCCCAACAGCTGTTCCAGTGGGTCCCCTCCCCCAACCTTCTCTGAGTCTTCAGGGTCCATGTGACCTGGCCATTTAGCCCATGGTGTGCAAAAAAGTGCCGCTCAGAGGTAAAACAACCCAACCCAACTCGCACAAACTGAACAAAATAAACTACTTCTATCACACACTAAAAGTTTGCTTAATTTTCCGACTCTTATTTCCTAATTCTCTAAATCATTTTTATAGTTTTTTATTACATAAATACAGTTCGAGCTTTAACATTTGGCGAAACAGTTATTTCTATAGTTAAAACTATTTTGACTTAACAGTAAGGAACTAATTCCACCTCAAACGATCGAATGAATTTTTAATGAGTAGCAATCCTTATGTTAGTGCATTTCTCCCAAGCAGAACGAGACTAATTACATCACAGTGCAACATTACAGAAAAGGGGAATTTTTCTTGTTTTCTGCTCCCAATCTTCTTAGCGTTCCTTCGATTCAACCTCTTCCACTCCCATGTGACAACAATTAGTGCTATGCCTCGCCTACCTTTGCCTCTCTAATGGCAATTCCAATGGGGGACTTTAAACTCGACAATACGTGTTAGAAAACGCAAACAACTAGTTGTTACAACCCACAACAAGAACAACGAAAAGTTCTATCTGTTCTTCTTGACAAACCACAGACGTGTTCTTGGTTCACAATTATTGTCTGTTTTATTAAGAGTTTTATAAGTTACATCTTTAAAACTGAGATAAAAGTTATTTCTTGTCTTCTTTGGAATGATGCATAAAACTGTAACTCTTCAAGAGAAACGCTGATAACGTGAATGTTGTTTGCTTGTTTGTTTTTGCAGAGACAGTTGGATTAGATTTTGTTATTCATGATCGCTTTTTTACCGCACTTTTCTTTTTATCTCATTTATTTTCTTTTGACCCGATTACTTGCCCAAATATCTGCACATTTATCCAATCTGCAGTTCTCCAAGCTCAGGATGAGGTTAATGAGGAAGAATCACGAGTCAGTCAGTATAGGATAAAACAATGGTCCAATTACTGATCCCTGCGGAACTCCAACACCTATAATAGTAATGTTCCAGAATGTATAAGAGTTTCTTGTCAAAGCCATTGAGCACGTTATTTAAAATACATGCTATCTTAGCATATATGTATAAATATAGAAATAAATTCTTATAGACATGTATATTATCTATGGTATATTGTTTTTGGGTGTTTCATGCGATTTTTTGCCCATTCAGGGGTCTCGTGCTTTATTTGCAACGGATTTTTTTTTCGGTAAGTGAATTTTGTGCTTTGGTGAGGTTTTAGGGTGTTTCTTTTATTTTCTGTCTTGGATTTAAGACAATATTAGATAATTGAATATATTGAAATCGAAATAGTGGTGAGATTTTCCCAATTTCACAAAAATAATGAAGTAGGTAAAATAAAAAATACAATAAACAGATGTAATTAAATAAATATATAATTAAAAAGTAAAAAATAAATACACAATACAAAATAGAAATTATGAAGTCGCGAAGCATAAGAAGCAAACTCTTATGTTTTGAAAAAAAAGTTGTTTCTGCTTTTAAATTTCAGAACATTTACTTACTTCATTACGACACTCTCCTGAGAAGCATTGATCTAAACCGTGTTCCCAAATTTAATTCACCCACGGAACCCTTTCTCATTCGATATATTTTTGCTGAATCATTAACGCAATTCTTATATATGAAACTAAAAAACTAGACAACAAATAAGTAACTATAATAATAAATATTTATTATAGCGATATGAGACCAACATATTGTTTAATTGCACATATTTAGAAACAAAAATAATATTTCACGAACACGAAAAATGAAGAAAAGTATTTCTTTTCTTTTTTTTACATTGTGAAAGAAAGTTTTAGTGGAACCCTTATTTGTACTTCACGGGAACTCTGGGATTTCACGGAACACCATTTGGGAAATGCTGATCTAGCAGTTGAATAAATTTAGGGCATTAAGAACTTCCAGTACTAAATATTTTAAAAACACTGCAAAATTCTAAAAAAAAAAAACTTTTTTACTGAGTATGCAAATCTTATGAATTGAATCAGTAATTGCGTTGGGCTGTTTTACCTCTGAGCGGCACTTTTTAGCACACCGTGGGCTAAATGGCTAGGCCACAAAAACCCCGAAGGCTCAGAGAAGGTTGGGAGAGAGGACCCACTGGAACAGCTGTTGGGAGACAGATGGTAGCCTTCCATCAAGGCCATCCAGTGTGTTCTTTAACGTGCACAGGGTATGGCACTCCCACACACTGAGCCACGGCTTAACGACCTATTCGACGGACAGCGGCCTTTCCAAGCCCATCGGTGTTCCCTACTGACCGTGGGCAGGGAGGGGAGTTTTGCGGATATAAGTCTCAACGCTGACCCAGCTGGGACTCGAACCTGGGAACTGCAGAATACGAGCCTGGCGCGTTACCGACTGAGCCACCTCCACCCCCAGGAGTTGCGTAATGCGGAAAATTTTTCTCCCTATCTACTTCCATTTCTCCCTAACACTTTTATACACACACAAACCTTTGTCTGACGGTGTGTTTAGTCTATAGTGCGCCAGGATCGGAATCTGATGTTCCCAGATTCGAGACCGCATGTTCTCGTTTAACTTCTGTTCTGCCTTAGATGAGGAAGATGGATATCCGTAGAAAGGTCGCCGTCATTACGATGGAATGTTAAGCCGTGACCTCCTGGGATGGACACCTTATGTATGCTAAAGAACACTGGAGGACCTTTATGTGAGGCATCTGTTTGTCTCATGATAACTAATAACTACTGGATTCTCCTTACACACAGCTTTGCTTCTTTGGGGCCCTTATGACCTGGCTATGTAGTCCGTCTTGTGTCAAAATGCGCTTCTCATAAATTATGAAATAGTATATTTATTTAATTAATATATTTTCTCAAATGTAAAACAAACTCAGCCTGATTGCATTCTGAGTGACAAATATATTATGATATTTTGTTTCTTACGTTTCTTACATTTTTGTTGAAATTTTTCCCTTTTAGTTCATATATTGCGCCGCAAAATTCCTCGCCCTGCCCTCGGATAGTAGGGGACGCCGATGGGCTAGAAAAGGCCGCCGTCTGTCGGATGGGACGTTGAGCCGTGGCCATGTGTGTAAGAAATTCATACTCTGTGCACTTTAAAGAATACGCCGAATGGCCTTGACGGGAGACTATTATCTGTGTTCTTACAGGTGTCCAGTGGATTCCTTCCCACAACCTTCTCTGAGCCCTCGGGTCCTTGTGACCTGGCCATTTAGCGCATTGTGTGCAAAAGTGCCGCTGACAGGTAAAACAATCCAACTGTCTTTCTAGTGTACTCTTCGAAAGGAACATGAACAACGTTTATTCCTAAAATCGCCAAACTTTGAGACTTGTAGATAAATACGCATTTTTTATTAATATGCAAATGAAAGAAAAGATCTTTTCTTAACGATTAAAGGCCACTCTTAAAGAAATGATAATATTTTAAATAGCATTTCTAAAATACATTGCATAAATAAATATTTAAAGCAATCCTCAATTCAAGTATCTCCTTTAGTGGCATTTTCAGCTACAAACACCTGGCGCCAATAAAGCATCTCAATCACTTTTCAAAATGCAAAACAATTTTCACTCATTCTGAAAATCCATCCACCGCAATTTCTTTCTCCTTCGCAACAAACTCCCTGTCTCGTTAGAGAGACGCTCCAAGGAAATTTCCTCACACGCAACAATTCACAAACAATTATGAAGATGAAGAATATTCAAATCGCGCGATATCCATCGCAAAGCAGAAAGGAAAGGAGAAAACCCATCCATTTTTCACTCTTTGTACAAATGTTTATCTTTTTCGCTCGAAGCGCCTAAGCATTCCCCTCTGCGCGAATTGCTTCCCCACTTGTTCCGTTCATTAGTCGAAATTAATTACTATTTAGAAGAGGCACACACAGAAAAAATAAAGAAATCTACGCCACCAACGGCTGTGTTTGGCGCGAAGTCAGAAGGGACCGTTTCTCTCTCCCTGTGGCTGCAAACAAGAATCTTCTTTATCTGCTTCGCGATGATGCAGAGGAAAAGAAAGAGACTTAGAGGTGACGAGAGCTCCTTCGCCTCTGGGGCCGAGGGGGGGAGGAAGAGAAGACGAGAAAACGAGGGGGGGGAGTGTTGAAAGGGAAGAATCTAGGCTTGTTTACCAAGTCAACATCAATCTCGATACAGAGTGGGAATGATAGTTACGCTGGATCTGTTGTCGGTTGCTCGACGAATTGGCCGTCTCCTATTGCATGTTGGGTAGCCGATTGTTTTTTCTTTACCTTTCCTTGCTAGAAAGGCAATGTTTTGGGAAGCAAACCGTTTGCTTTCTTGCTCACCTCTTTTCGTTATTTCTGAAGGCGATAACGATAGACGTCATACTTGGGTGCTCATTAGTGTTGTCCCAGCGGTTCAAGTCTCTTCGGGAGTTTCGTAAGTGGATCGTTTCAGATGTGTGGCGAAAAAGGAAAAGAATCCAAAGGCAAATAAAAATCTGATCGTTGTGTGAAAGAGAGAAGTGTTGGCCGAGAGTTTTATGTTTTGCTAAATGTATCGGAAATGTCTGCGGAAGCGTCAGTTATTGGGAAGAAAATGTAGCAGCCAATAAGGCAGTACACTTCGACGATAGAATCGGTAACACTAATGCATTTTGTAGCGGTAAAAGTCATCATTCGCGGCATTCGTTTTCATCTAATGATCTCTGCTTCTGGTAAGACTGAATCAATGATAAGGAAGATCTGAATGGGACATCATGATACCATTTGGATTCTGCAGAATTTCAAAACTATATTTAATTTTTCTCTTTCTGTCGATTCTTCTCTGAATATTCCACTTTTTGCGTAAACAGTTCGAAGGATAAAATGAAGCGTTGAAAGAGTAATACATGAATGTCGTATTTTCTAAAGGAATTTTTAATTTTAAATTAATTCAGGGGATGTGAACGTCGTTCCGTTTCTATTTTCTCCTGGAAGAAAGGTGTTCTCCCTGAAAATGTTCGTTATTTCAATATTAAATAAAATAAATAATAAATACCCCCTCAAGCAGCTGCTTGTTATAGAGGTCTGACAGGAGCCTGTCAGTTTATATGCCAAAGTAGAATGTCTGAGAGGATGGCAGGACCTCAGCAGAAAACAACACATATATCCATGCCTTACCCGGGGCTCGAACCCAGGTCCCTTAGATCACTAGCCAAGAGCGCTGATCAAATATCTATTTCAGAATTTATAAATTAATATTTAAATTTAAATTTATTTTTTGTATACGATTTTCATGTGCCTTTCATAAAGGGTTCAGTAGAGATTTTTCGGAATTTTAATTCTTTCCAAACTTTACACATTATTAAGTTTCCCTCCTTCATTTCGAGGGTTCTTAGGATCGGGGCGGGGGTGGCTCAGTCGGTAGCGCGCCAGGCTCGTAATCTGTAGTTCCCAGGTTCGAGTCCCAGCTGGGTCAGCGTTGAGATTTATCTCCGCAAAATTCCCCGCCCTGCCACGGTCAGTAGTGGACACCGATGGGCTTGGAAAGGACGCCGTCAATCGGATTGGACGTTAAGCCGTAGCCCCGTGTGCGGGAGAGACATACCCTGTGCACGTTAAAGAACACGCTGGATGGCCTTGATGGGAGGCTACCATCTGTCTCCCAACAGCTGTTCCAGTGGGTCCCCTTCCCCAACCTTCTCTGAACCTTCGGGGTCCATGTGACCTGGCCATTTAGCCCATGGTGTGCAAAAAAGTGCCGCTCAGAGGTAAAACAACCCAACCCAACATGGAACCAACTCTACATGGAACTGGTGGTTCTTTAAATATGAAACGAGTATTTTTTTCAAAATCAAGATTTAGAGAGAACTGATTGGGATTATTATCTCCAGAATATTTTTCAAAAATAAATTCTTCTGTACAAGGTTTAATTTTAATATTGCGGAATCCCATGTATCTGGTATTAAGGTTGAATAATCCGCCACAATCACATATTAAGGATGCGGATTGTTCACAAAAATTAGCTGAAAGTTTTATATATAATATAGTCTATATTAAAAGTAATATGATATTTTACAGAAAAAATAAACTGAAAGTTAACATAAATAAAGGAAATGTATTGTGAAATGCTTACTTACCAGATACTATCACCAGAGTCAGATGAAGAGGGAGCAAGGAAACAATTTCCACTCGAAAATTTAAAACCATTGCACAAAAAACAGTAAAAATACATATGGTGTATATTTGCATATTCTTGAAGAATATTTCTTGAATAAATGTAATAAGAGAGGGATAAAAACACATATTGCACTATTTGACGAGAATGATTTCGTGTTAACTTTCAACTTCAACCTTAATGGGCAACATTCAAGAATCGTCATTTTATTAGAATTTTAGTTTTACTCACATATTACTCTACATCGATAAATATTTTATTTATGTGTTCATTTCAGTGTAGTTGTTTATTATTTTAGCTTTTTTTTAGACACAATCACAATTGTTTGGTTTCAAATTCTTCTTGGGAGAAAAAAAAAAGCAATTCTGAAAACAATCGCCATTATTTGCTTTCGCATTCTTCTTGAAACAATCTGACACAATCGCCATTATTTTCTTTTGCATTCTTCTTGAAACAATCTGACACAATCGAAATTGTTCGCTTTCGAATTCTTCTTTTAAAAAAAACTGATACAATCTCAATTATTTGTTTTTTAATTCTTTCGAAAAAAGTCTGACAAATAGCAATTGTTTGTTTTTAAATTAGTCTCGAAAAAAATTTGTACATGATGGAAATTGCTTACTTCAAAGCATTCTTAAAAATATATGACAAATCGCAATTGTTTGTTTTTAAAATCTTCTTGAAAAAAAATCGGACTCAATCGCAATTGTTGGCTTCCAGATTCTTCTTCAGAAAGTCTGATGAATCGCAATTGTTTGTTTTCAAATTCTCAAACAAATCTGACAAAGGCAATTGTTTGTTTTGAAATTCTTCGTGAAAAAAATCTAGCACAATCACAATCATTTATTTTTAGATTCTTCTTGAAAAAAATTCTATCATAACGCGACTGTTTGTAAAAAGATGGTAATAAATCCAACGCTCGTTACACGGAATCTACGTTTAACGAATGCACACATATCGAGGTATTACTGTAATGAATTATTTTTCTGGAATAATTTTCGAAAAAAAAATTTAAAAAAAACTCTGAACCATTCCAATTCACTTACTTGTTTTTCCGCTTATCTATTTTCTAAGTCCAGATATTATTAAGTGCATTTTATCCCGATTATTGACCTATAATACCTTTTTCTTTTACCCATTTTTATATCTTTAGTTCTATTTTCAAGATAAGCGATACTTAAACACTTATACCCACGTGTAAAAAAAAATCCAGTAATGTTGACACCCGATTATTAAGACCGCATTGTTATAATAAAAAGTGCCACATCAAGCGAGTAATACATTATTGACACCAGATATTTTAAACCTAATCCACCAACATTTTGCAGAGTCTAATATTTTCTCAAATAAATATATCTGGCGATAATTTTCAATCATAACCCCTAAATATTGAATTTATCTCGTTTTAACCGTAACTTTTCCTTTCACCTTTTTCTTTTTTTCAATCGTGTCGCCAAAATTTTGAATTTCTATATTTTTAGCCAAAACTTTCCGTTCCACCGGTTCTTTTAACTATTATTACTTATTTATTTATTTATTTATTCTCAATCGTAGCACTGAAATTTCGTATTTCTATCTCTTAACGAGAACTTTTCCTTTCATCGCGTTTCTTAAAATATTGTTTTCAATCTTGTTGCCTAAATTTTAAATGTCTATCGTTTTAACCAGACTTTTCCACCAGCTGGGAGGGTTTTTTTTTTTTCGATCTCAAGTTGCCAACCACAAAAGCTCGGTTGCCGCAAATGACCACTTTCTGATTCGAGTGACAAAGTGTAATGTCGAATTTCAAGTTACGTTGCCACCAACAATTCCCTCACTCTCTCAATATCTCTTTAAAAAGAACAAAATCGATCTTCAGAATAGTTCAGCCCCCTCCACCACCCATTCGTTCCCTAACAACTTCAGATTTCCCCTCTTTCTCTTCCCACATTTTTTCTCCCCTTACTTCTTCTCTATTTTGTCGTAAAGTGTCTTCCTCTAAATTCCTGCAAAGGGGGCCCACCTGCCAGCTTAGGGTGTCTCCCCACGGGAGTCTCTTTTCCGCACTGCACTTTACAGTGATAAACAACAAAGCACCAATAACCCCTACACTTCCTCCCAAGGAAAGAAGTACTCTGGAAAATGGCAGTCCATTAAATAATAACGCCAGCTCAGGAAGAAAAAGAAGTGACAGAAAGAAAGAGAAGGAACAAAAATAAAACTTAGAGCTGTGCGTTTGACAAGTGGAAGTAGACGCATGTATCGAGTGAAGTGAAAAACCCCAAGTGGCTGCGGGCCTCCTCTCTCTTAAACTTCTTCCATCACTGACGGACTGACCATTAAGGCACTTCCTCAGTTGGCCATATCTATAACGGCCATCATAACGTGGGAGTTCTTTATGTTTTCTCAAAATCTTTTTTACTCAGATAAAGGTTTAAAAGAGGACACAGTACTGCTCTATCTCCGAGTTTATTATAGGAGTTCTATATTTTATGACCTGTAGCGAGACCTTTTGATGTTCTGCTAAAAACTTGTCAACTGCAGTTTGTACAGTTTAGCGAGAAAGATGTGACACTTTCAGTAAGGTTGTTCCTCTTTTTCTCTGCTTCTTTCATGCAGCTTTGCTTCCGATGATATTTAATGCAATTTTCTCCCTCCCGAGAATAAATATTTAATTAAGCACTTTTCAACAGATTTTAGCTGAGGGAAATACAGTCTAAATCCGCTAATGCCACGAATCCTTCAAATCATGACACCAGTTAATATTTCTATAATTTCAATTATACTTTGATAACTGCAGTCATTTTTTCAAATCACAAAGTTAGTTCCATTTCTAGTCAAAGTGATACATTTTCGTATTTCTCACACCACAAGACTATGCACAGAACTATTTTTTAAAGAGAAGATAGGAGAGGGAAGAGTCCGTTCCAGTTGTCGATTGTTTTTTAAAGAGATAAGAAGGGCGGGTTATTATTCTTCCATTGCCGCATAAAGGCAAAGATCCTGAGGAATGTCCACCATGCCTACAAGAGGCATCGTGGGACATTCCACAGGACGCTATTCGATGCTTATAAGATTTGAATTGACAACTGCCATGTAATCCGTCTGCGTTTGAAATAAATTTCCTTCTTTGCTATGTGACTATACTTATATCTGTCTTGTCTATCTTGTCTGTCTTGTCAATCTGTCTTGTCTCTGAATCTCATCTTATTCCAATCACTTCTTCTGGGCGATGTAATTTCACTGCCACGGAATATACTACCTGACGACATTAAGAAAACCATAGGTGAAAAAATTAAAAACATCAAGTTTTTACTTAACAGTAAGTAGTTCATCATAGATCAGGCTACAGCTCAGCCAGTAGCACGCCAAACTCGTAATCTGCAGTTCAGGAGTTCGAATCCTAACTGTACCAGCTTTGAAACTGAGGGGGCGGGGGTGGCTCAGTCGGTAGCGCGCCAGGCTCGTAATCTGTAGTTCCCAGGTTCGGGTCCCAGCTGGGTCAGCGTTGAGATTTATCTTGGCAAAATTTCCCGTCCTGCCCATGGTCAGTAGGGGACATTGATGGGCTTGGAAAGGCCGCCGTCCGTCGGATGGGACGTTAAGCCGTGGCCCCGTGTGCGGGAGAGCCATACCCTGTGCACGTTAAAGAACACGCTGGATGGCCTTGACGGGAGGCTACCATCTGTCTCCCAACAGCTGTTCCAGTGGGTCCCCTCCCCCAACCTTCTCTGAGCCTTCGGGGTCCTTGTGGCCTGGCCATTTAGCCCGTGGTGTGCAAAAAAGTGCCGCACAGAGGTAAAACAATTCAATCCAATTTGAAATTAAGGCCTGCACCCTATGATAAAGGAAACTCAGCTGGGCTTGGAAACTCAGCCGTCCGTCGGATGGAACGTTAAGCCGTGATCCCGTGTGCACGAGAGCCATACCATGTTCAAGTTAAAGAGCACGCTGGATGACCATGAGCGGAGGCTCCAATCTGTTTCCCAACAGCTGTCTAGTGGATCCCTTCCCCCAACTTTCTCTGAGCCCTTGGGGTCCTTGTGACCTGGCCCTTTTGCCCATTATGTGAAAAAAATGCAACACAATCCATCACAGTGGCATGTAAAACTTCTCAATCGGAAAGGCGAGAATAGATTTCATCTCTGTTAAAATATAACTAAACAGCGAATTATTGTTTGATTATAACACCACATCAAAAGATATTTTAACGCTTAATGCTAGGGAGGGGGGGGGGGGTTGTTTTACCTCTGAGCGGCACTTTTTTGCATACCATGAGCTAAATGGCCAGGTCACATGGACCCCGAAGGCTCAGCGAAGGTTGGGGGAAGGGACCCACTGGAACAGCTGTTGGGAGCCTCCTGTTAAGGCCATCCAGCGTGTTCTTTAACGTGCACAGGGTATGGCTCTCCCGCACACGGGGCCACGGCTTAACGTCCCATCCGATGGACGGCGGCCTTTCCAAGCCCATCGGTGTCCCCTACTGACCGTGGGCAGGGCGGGGAATTTTGCGGAGATAAATCTCAACGCTGACCCAGCTGGGACTCGAACCTGGGAACTACAGATTACGAGCTTGGCGCGCTACCGACTGAGCCACCCCCGCCCCAGGAGGGGGGGGGAAGGGACCACGTCCCTCAAAAGGCAAAAAATTATAAACCTATATATATTTCATGCATTTTTCCAAAAACAAATTGAAGGTCTCTAAAACGGAGGAGAAAAATGCCGCAATAGAAATCCAGTCTCATGGCGCTCCTTTTCCTTATTTCTGGCTCAACTGAGTTTCTTCCCCCCCGCCCGCCCCACACATTTTTTTTAAGATCCGGGCCTACTTAATGCTGTATGTTCATCTTACCCAATCTTTTAAAAGGTAAGCATTATACACGTATTTCTCTCTAAAGACTTATCTAAGGAACCCTTAGAGAAGAAGAACCTTAAGTGATAGCTAAATAGAAGTAGAATACGTAGGAATATACACCGAAGAGCCAAAACATTATGACTACCTGTCTAATATGATGTTGATCCTCCACGTGCCGCCAAAACAGCTGTTATCCAACCAGGCATGGACGCTACAACATTTCTAAAAGTGTCTTGTGGTATCTGGTACCAACACGTTACCAGAAGATCCTTTAACTCTTGTAAGTTTCGTGGTTGAGCCGCCACAGATCGGATATCCTGTTCCAACACAAATGCTCGATTGGATTGATGTCTGGAATCGATTGGATTGAATCCAACACAGATGCTCGATTGGATTGATGTCTGAGGAAATTGGAGGCCAGGGCAATACCTGGAAGTTCTGCAAATACCTGGAACCATACAATACCTGGAAGTTCTGCAAATATCTAGAACCATACTGTCATAATTACGCAAACGAAGCAACTGCAGGTAAACGACGGCGCGTGTGAAGGTCATGAACGGTTCTCAAACTTTTCCGTCCGCGGACTTCCGTTCGCTTTTCCTTCGCTTTTCCCTAACTTAAACTTTTCTAGTCCGCGCTTAAACTTTTCTAGTCCCTAACTTAAACTATTCGAGTCTGCAGACCCTCTAACTCAAACTTTCTAAACTGCGGACTCCCTAACTCAAATTTTCTAAACTGCGGACACCCTAACTCAAACGTTTGGAATCTGTGGACTCCCAACTTAAACTTTTCTAGTCTAAGGATCCGCTAAATCAAAATTTTCAAGTCAGCGGACAGCAACACACTGCCCACTCAAAAAACCTTAACCCCTTCTCATTTAAATTATCTGCATATCAACTTAAAACAAATTCAAATGAAATATTTAACATATTTTAATGCCTGTAATATGTTTACGAAACTTTCATACCTGTTAAGGTGAAATTTTATCTCGGCCTTTTTAATGACAATTGTTTTCCATGCTAGGAAGACAAAAATAATCTCACGGACCCTCTGGAAGCGCCACGAGGACCTCTATGTGTCCGCGGATTATACTTTGTAAATCACTGCTCTAAATAAAAACTCTATTATCACTAGTCTTTGTGGAAACCTTAGTAAAAGTTCAACTTTAAACGAAATTAAATATCTTCTATTTAGGTTCATTTAAGTAATTTCTGATATCATTTTGTGACCCATTCTATGTATTTAAAATGTCTCCTTTCCGGTAGCCTTTGGGAAAATCTTGTTTAAATATTTTTCCTTTTAGAAAACAGTGTTTAACGAAACTCGAATAAAATGATGATGCAAAATGTTATCAATAGACTGATAAAACATACTCAAAAAAGTTCTATTATTCCATCATACGTCATTTCATTGTTTTGCCTTTAAAGTTTCTCTTTCTTTTGCTACCAGAAATGAAGAAAAATGCAGCACTTGACTTCCAGCTATCAAACACTTTAGAAACTCTATATACATGCATAAAATAATGAATTAGTTCTTTTTCGGACTTCTTTCTCCAAGACTGGCTGCTTGCAGTAAAGAGGATCCTAACCAACACAATAAACTTAATAAAGTCTTGGCCTAAGAGGCCTTGGGTATTTTTTTGTAGTTTTTTCGTTTGACGCTGTGGTAACGCATTTCTTTTACAACTTGTTCTATAATAAACACATGGTTAATGAAGCTTTACATAAGAGTTTTCTATTCAATATCTCCTGTGTATTTTCATTAGAGAAAGGCCTGAGGCATCATATACTTAGTTAACTCCCACAGAGGGTTTGTTTCTTGCTAACCAGTTCGCTCGAAACTCATTAACAAATGTATTTGTTTGCCCTTTTGTCCACTTTTTTTTTTGCTTCGCAAGTTTCGTTCTTAATCACGAAAACGAAACAGAAAAGGACACAGTATGTGCATAAGCGCATATCAAATCTCAACGGGGGTTAGGAGAAAGAAGACAGTGTAATTAGGTTACCGATTTCAAACGATAGCATCTTCTTCTTCACTTCAAAGAAAAAGAAAAATTGGGGGTATGATTTTTAATAATGTAATGTTCCCAAATGTCATCAGATTTTATTCGTTTTAAGTTCAATGATTTTGACAGCCTTCGTTCCAATTTCAACTCAATACGACCTACAAAACGTCAGTAGATTTCAATAAATGATTTGAATCATAGCAAAATAATGGGTTTGAGTTGTTTTACCTCTGGCACAATTTGCATACTATATGCCAGGTCACAAGAACTGCAAAGGATCAAAGGAGTTTTGGGAAGGGGATCTAAACAACAGGAGTTTGGGGAAGAGGATCTGAACAGGAGTTTGAAGAAGTTTATGGAAGGGGATTCACTGGATAGCTGCTAAGAGACAGATGAAAGCCTCCGTCAAAGCCATCTTTAATGGACACTGATATGGTTATCCTGCACACGGGCCACGGTTTTACGTTCCCATGCGAAGGACAGCGCCCTTTCGAAATTAATTCGTGTCCTCTTTCTGACACATCGAAATCAAAATAATGGACCAAGTGTATATGGCAACATTGAAAACGATTAAGATTGTGCATTTGAGGTATAAGCAGTTCTCGTGGACCATTGGCTGATTGATGTCAATTGCTTCTCAAACAACCAGTGAGATTACTAATCAATTAACAAGTGATTGTCAACCAGTGAGGTCACTGTTCAAATAACAAGTGATTGTCAGCCAGTGAGGTCACTGGTCAATTAACAAGTGATTGTCAGCCAGTGAGGTCACTGGTCAATTAACAAGTGATTGTCAACCAGTGAGGTCACTGGTCAATTAACAAGTGATTGTCAACCAGTGAGGTCACCGGTCAATTAACAAGTGATTGTCAACCAGTGAGGTCACCGATCAATTAACAAGTGATTGTCAACCAGTGAGGTCACTGGTCAATTAACAAGTGATTGTCAACCAGTGAGGTCACTGGTCAATTAACAAGTGATTGTCAACCAGTGAGGTCACTGGTCAATTAACAAGTGATTGTCAACCAGTGAGGTCACCGATCAATTAACAAGTGATTGTCAACCAGTGAGGTCACTGGTCAATTAACAAGTGATTGTCAACCAGTGAGTCACTGGTCAATTAACAAGTGATTGTCAACCAGTGAGGTCACTGGTCAATTAACAAGTGATTGTCAACCAGTGAGGTCACTGGTCAATTAACAAGTGATTGTCAACCAGTGAGTCACTGGTCAATTAACAAGTGATTGTCAACCAGTGAGGTCACTGGTCAATTAACAAGTGATTGTCAACCAGTGAGGTCACTGGTCAATTAACAAGTGATTGTCAACCAGTGAGGTCACCGATCAATTAACAAGTGATTGTCAACCAGTGAGGTCACCGGTCAATTAACAAGTGATTGTCAACCAGTGAGGTCACCGATCAATTAACAAGTGATTGTCAACTAGTGAGTCACTGGTCAATTAACAAGTGATTGTCAACCAGTGAGGTCACTGGTCAATTAACAAGTGATTGTCAACCAGTGAGGTCACCGGTCAATTAACAAGTGATTGTCAACCAGTGAGGTCACCGGTCAATTAACAAGTGATTGTCAACCAGTGAGGTCACCGGTCAATTAACAAGTGATTGTCAACCAGTGAGGTCACCAGTCAATTAACAAGTGATTGTCAACCAGTGAGGTCACCGGTCAATTAACAAGTGATTGTCAACCAGTGAGGTCACCGATCAATTAACAAGTGATTGTCAACCAGTGAGGTCACCGGTCAATTAACAAGTGATTGTCAACCAGTGAGGTCACCGATCAATTAACAAGTGATTGTCAGCCAGTGAGGTCACTGTTCAAATAACAAGTGATTGTCAGCCAGTGAGGTCACTGGTCAATTAACAAGTGATTGTCAGCCAGTGAGGTCACTGGTCAATTAACAAGTGATTGTCAACCAGTGAGGTCACTGGTCAATTAACAAGTGATTGTCAACCAGTGAGGTCACTGGTCAATTAACAAGTGATTGTCAACCAGTGAGGTCACTGGTCAATTAACAAGTGATTGTCAACCAGTGAGGTCACTGGTCAATTAACAAGTGATTGTCAACCAGTGAGGTCACCGATCAATTAACAAGTGATTGTCAACCAGTGAGGTCACTGGTCAATTAACAAGTGATTGTCAACCAGTGAGGTCGCCGGTCAATTAACAAGTGATTGTCAACCAGTGAGGTCACCGGTCAATTAACAAGTGATTGTCAACCAGTGAGGTCATCGATCAATTAACAAGTGATTGTCAACCAGTGAGGTCACTGGTCAATTAACAAGTGATTGTCAACCAGTGAGGTCACTGGTCAATTAACAAGCGATTGTCAACCAGTGAGGTCACTGGTCAATTAACAAGTGATTGTCAACCAGTGAGGTCACCGATCAATTAACAAGTGATTGTCAGCCAGTGAGATCACCGATCAATTAACAAGTGATTGTCAACCAGTGAGGTCACCGATCAATTAACAAGTGATTGTCAACCAGTGAGATCACCGATCAATTAACAATTGATTGTCAACCAGTGAGATCACCGATCAATTAACAAGTGATTGTCAACCAGTGATCAGCCTGTTATCTATGGCAATGTTTCCCAATCACCAAGCCTCAAGAACTGATGATAAAAGAATTAAAAAAATTATTAACATTACAGAAGCATCTTTTTTTCAAACTATTTTTATATTATTGCAATTTTTATTAAATTCATAAGGAAATTGAATCAAGGTAGAAAACGCAATGTTGTACTTTAGTCAAGAAAATTAAAATTTCATAAAGTAATGTGTATAGTGGCTTTTTCTCTAGTTCCTAGCCGTTTACTTAAATTCTTATAGTAAGACTTAAAGTCGTAGTAGGGTATGTCCTTGTATGAGAAGGCCAAATAAGCCTGTATATAATACGCCAGCACAAATATACCAAATATGACCTTGTATGAGAAGGTAAAAGCTAGGAGTAACTTCTAGGGTTGGGTTGTTTTACCTCTGAGCGTCACTTTTTTGCACACCATGGGCTAAATGGCAGGTCACATGGACCCCGAAGGCTCAGAGAAGGTTGGGGGAGGGGACCCACTGGAACAGCTGTTGGGAGACAGATGGTAGCCTCCCGTCAAGGCCATCCAACGTGTTCTTTAACGTGCACAGGGTATGGCTCTCCCGCACACGGGGCCACGGCTTAACATCCCATCCGACGGATGG
Source organism: Ryuthela nishihirai (assembly GCA_038380435.1). NCBI lineage: Eukaryota > Metazoa > Arthropoda > Arachnida > Araneae > Heptathelidae > Ryuthela > Ryuthela nishihirai. The sequence goes on from JAWZYU010000016.1 coordinate 17,739,582, forward strand.
CGGCCTTTCCAAGCCCATCGGTGTCCCCTACTGACCGCGGGCAGGGTGGGGAATTTTGCAACGCTGACCCAGCTGGGACTCGAACCTGGGGACTACACATTACGAGCCTGGCGCGCTACCGACTTAGCCACCCGGCAACTTATAGGATTCTTCTCTGTCTTATGTATTGAAAATGGCAAAAAATAAAAGAGCAAAGGGGGAGGGACACGATACACAATTCTTTTGAGATGGTCTCAATTTCCAACGTTATGCTTTTTGTATTTAAAGAGTTATAAAACCTGAAGCATTTATCAAGTTCGCAACATTCTTCAAAAACATTCAAAATTGGCGAAAATTAACATTATTATCACGCAAACTGTTAAAAATAGTCTTACACATAAGAAAGAAATATACCATTATATATAAATGGAAAGAAATAACCATTATAGTAAAGTTTAGTTAGTATAATGGTTATTTCTTTCGTCTTGATTTTATTAACTTTTCAGAGAAATTATTTAAACTGGCATTATTACTGTTAAATATTCTAAATTCCGTAACTCTCTAAGAACCAAACAAATACTGAGGAAAATGAGATTTAAACAGATATGGAGATTTTTAAATTATCTTCAGCCACATTCCAGTGATCAGTAAATTATCTTTAGCCACATACCAGTGATTAGTAAATTATCTTCAGCCACATACAGTGATCAGTAAATTATCTTCAGCCACATACCAGTGATTAGTAAATTAACTTCAGCCACATACCAGTGATCAGTAAATTATCTTCAGCCACATACCAGTGATCAGTAAATTATCTTCAGCCACATACCAGTGATCAGTAAATTATCTTCAGCCACATACCAGTGATCAGTAAATTATCTTCAGCCACATACCAGTAATCAGTAAATTATCTTCAGCCACATACCAGTGATCAGTAAATTATCTTCAGCCACATACCAGTGATCAGTAAATTATCTTCAGCCACATACCAGTGATCAGTAAATTATCTTCAGCCACATACCAGTGATCAGTAAATTATCTTCAGCCACATACCAGTGATCAGTAAATTATCTTCAGCCACATACCAGTGATCAGTAAATTATCTTCAGCCACATACCAGTGATCAGTAAATTATCTTCAGCCACATACCAGTGATCAGTAAATTATCTTCAGCCACATACCAGTGATCAGTAAATTATCTTCAGCCACATACCAGTGATCAGTAAATTATCTTCAGCCACATACCAGTGATCAGTAAATTATCTTCAGCCACATACCAGTGATCAGTAAATTATCTTCAGCCACATACCAGTGATCAGTAAATTATCTTCAGCCACATACCAGTGATTAGTAAATTATCTTCAGCCACATACCAATAATCAGTAAATTATCTTCAGCCACATACCAATGATCAGTAAATTATCTTCAGCCACATACCAGTGATCAGTAAATTATCTTCAGCCACATACCAGTGATCAGTAAATTATCTTCAGCCACATACCAGTGATCAGTAAATTATCTTCAGCCACATACCAGTGATCAGTAAATTATTTTCAGCCACATACCAGTGATCAGTAAATTATCTTCAGCCACATACCAGTGATCAGTAAATTATCTTCAGCCACATACCAGTGATCAGTAAATTATCTTCAGCCACATACCAGTGATCAGTAAATTATCTTCAGCCACATACCAGTGATCAGTAAATTATCTTCAGCCACATACCAGTGATCAGTAAATTATCTTCAGCCACATACCAGTGATTAGTAAATTATCTTCAGCCACATACCAATAATCAGTAAATTATCTTCAGCCACATACCAATGATCAGTAAATTATCTTCAGCCACATACCAGTGATCAGTAAATTATCTTCAGCCACATACCAGTGATCAGTAAATTATCTTCAGCCACATACCAGTGATCAGTAAATTATCTTCAGCCACATACCAGTAATCAGTAAATTATCTTCAGCCACATACCAGTGATCAGTAAATTATCTTCAGCCACATACCAGTGATCAGTAAATTATCTTCAGCCACATACCAGTGATCAGTAAATTATCTTCAGCCACATACCAGTGATCAGTAAATTATCTTCAGCCACATACCAGTGATTAGTAAATTATCTTCAGCCACATACCAGTGATCAGTAAATTATCTTCAGCCACATACCAATGATCAGTAAATTATCTTCAGCCACATACCAGTGATCAGTAAATTATCTTCAGCCACATACCAGTGATCAGTAAATTATCTTCAGCCACATACCAGTGATCAGTAAATTATCTTCAGCCACATACCAGTGATTAGTAAATTATCTTCAGCCACATACCAATAATCAGTAAATTATCTTCAGCCACATACCAATGATCAGTAAATTATCTTCAGCCACATACCAGTGATCAGTAAATTATCTTCAGCCACATACCAGTGATCAGTAAATTATCTTCAGCCACATACCAGTGATCAGTAAATTATCTTCAGCCACATACCAGTGATTAGTAAATTATCTTCAGCCACATACCAATAATCAGTAAATTATCTTCAGCCACATACCAATGATCAGTAAATTATCTTCAGCCACATACCAGTGGTCACCACCAGTGATCAGTCAGTGAGTGATCACTGGTGACATTTATAACTACTGCATTTGTCATACGAAAGCAAAATAAATGACATGAAGAGAAATATATCAAATTGAATTAATGTTGGGGGTCGCAGGTGATGTTACGCATATCCCAATGAAATTAGCTTTATGAAACTCTATGTTTGTTCCTTATGGTGTACGGAGCGTTATGAGAAGTTACTTGCAGATAGCAACAGTTATCCCATTCAGTGACGGATTGTGATAGTAGAGGAAGAAATGTAGCGGAGTTAGATTGGGTGAACGAGGAGGCCACTTAAAGGGGACCAGAGAACAAAGAGGCCACTTAAGGAGACCAGAGAACAAGGAGGCACTTATGCGTCCGCCACGACCAATCCATAGGCCTGCAAATTGATACCTTGACAATCTTTCCCTTGCAGTAGGTAACAGAGAGACACGCTGTACTTACGTTGGTTATTTTTATGGTTTCGTTTTCCGAAAGTAAAGATGATGGAGTGTCTCAGTCGGTAGCGCGCCTGCTTTCTAATCTGCAGTTAACAGTTCTGAGTCCCATCTGTGCAAGCTTTGAGAGTTATCTCCGCTGCACCCCATCTCGGTCAGTAAAGGGACACCGACAGATTTGGAATGGTCGCCGTCCGTCGTAAGGACGTGGCCTCATCTGCAGGAGGAGCCATATACTCTGCATGTTAAAGAACACGCTGGATGGACTCGACTGGAGTCTTCCATCTGGCTCCTAACAGCTGTCCAATGGGTTTCCTTTCTCCAACCTTCTCTGAGTCCTTGGTGTCTTTGTGACCATGCCATTTAGACCATGGTGAACAAAAAAAGTGCAACTCAGAAGTAAATAAAAATACCTCCTCAAGCAGCTACTTGCCACAGATGTCTGACAGTTTATATGCCATAGTAGAATAATCAAGAGGATGGCAGGACCTACGCGGGGCTCGAACCCAGGTCCCGCAGATCAGTAGCCAAGCACACTAACCACTCGGACATGGGACAGTAATTTCAAATTAAAACACACTTGGTGCTTTCTCTACACCAGTGCAATTCGTCAGTTCTGGTTTTCCTACAACAAGCGATCTCGCAGATACGACAACAACGGCAGAATGATAAAAGAAAACTTAATGTGTTTCTTTTCATTTTCATGTCATTTGTTTCACTTCTATATCACCAGGGCCGAATGTGTGGGTTAAGAAAGATGCTAATTCCACCACTTCCCTTTGTGGATGCTATTAGGCGGAACGGAGGTGAAAAATATTAAATATCAATAACCAAGTGGTTAGTGGGCTTGTCTACTAATCAAAGGAAACCTGGTTCTAGTCCCGAATTTCTCGTTGTTGTTTCTTATCCTTCTGCTGAAGTCTCGCTTTCTTCGGAAATCTAAGGCTTGTTTTACTGACAGGATACTTTGTTTTATAGTTGCCGTGAAGAAATAAGAAAAAACGGAGTCCTTTTGCACTATAATATTACAATTACACTTTAATACATTATGTAATTGTAATATTATAACGAGAATCTACTGTTTACATATATATTTCTTAGTTTTTTCGATTCAGGTTCGGTTACTTATATTCGCAAAGACTGATTTTCACATTGTCCTTCCTGGGGCGGGGGTGGCTCAGTCGGTAGCGCGCCAGGCTCGTACTCTGTAGTTCCCAGGTTCGAGTCCCAGCTGGGTCAGCGTTGAGATTTATCTCCGCAAAATTCCCCGCCCTGCCCACGGTCAGTAGGGGACACCGATGGGCTTGGAAAGGCCGCCGTCCATCGGATGGGACGTTAAGCCGTGGCCCCGTGTGTGGGAGAGCCATACCCTGTGCACGTTAAAGAACACGCTGGATGGCCTTGACGGGAGGCTATCATCTGTCTCCCAACAGTTGTTCCAGTGGGTTCCCAACCTTCTCTGAGCCTTCGGGGTCCATGTGACCTGGCCATTTAGCCCATGGTGTGCAAAAAAGTGCCGCTCAGAGGTAAAACAACCCAACCCTTTATAATACGGTTTGCTTAGCTTTAATTTGCTATAACGCTTTCAGTGATTATAACTGTACCTCACAACAGCGCTGTCTCAATTCACTATAACACTGTTACAACTCTCTCACGATATATTTAATAAAAAAACAGCAGCTATGGATCTGACAACAGAACTGATGCCTTCAATTCCGTAAAAATGGATCTGGCATGCATTGTTTAGCACATACCTTTTTTTTTTCGAATATAATTAGTTAGTAGTTACTGCATTTTTTAAATTGTGATAATGGATAATGAGAATGCAAGAGAATCAACTTCTAATGTCGGTAAGAAGGAAAGAAAAAGTCATAATTTGAAAATAAAATTAGACGTTTTGAATGAACGGCAAGTCGATGTGTGTAATAATTTAGAACTGGCAGGTTCAACAGTAAGGACAATTATTATTATTGAACCGGAGAGACTTTTTAATATTTTTGTTGATGATAATACCCAATGAAATATTTCGTTAAATTCAACTATTATTCAAAAAGACAATTAGCTGATATGAAAATATTAAAAAGGCTCAACCTCAAAATTCTGTGTCACTACTAAGAGGTCATATAAAAATTGCTTACATGCCAAAAACACATCTCTCATCCAGTCGATGGATCAAGAACCTATCGCCACATTTAAAGTCTACTAATAAATAAATAAATAAATAAATAAATAAACACCCCCTCAAGCAGCTGCTTGCCACAGAGGTCTGACAGTAGCCTGTCAGTTTATATACCATAGTAGAAGGTCTGAGAGGATGGCAGGACCTCAGCAGATAAACAACACGAACATCCATGCCTTACCCGGGGCTCGAACCCAGGTCCCCTAAATCAGTAGCCAAGCGCGCTAACTACTCGGCCACCGGACGGCTAAAGTCTACTACATAAGAAAAACCATCTCCCAAGAGGTTGGCCCTTGGGAATTTTTTTTTTTTTTTGAAATCCTATAGCATAAAAAATGTCATTGGCAATATTTCAAGGGCCTGGGATGAAGTAACACAGAAAACTATGAATGGAGTTATGGTCTGTTTTACCTCTGAGAGGCACTTTTTTTTACACACAATGGGCTAAAGGATTTTTAAAAGGTTTGAGGGAAGGAACCCACGGGAGAGTTGTTGGGAGACAAATGGTAGCCTCCCTTCATGGTCATCCAGTGTGTTCTTTAAAGTACACAGGATATGACTCTCCCGCACACGGGGCCAGGGATTAACGTCCCATTCAATGGACAGCAGCCTTTCCAAGGCCCATCGGTGTCCGCTACTAACCGAAAGCAGGACAAGGAGTTTTGCGGGGATAAATTTTAACGCTTCTCCAGGCGGGATTCGAAACTACAAACTTCAGATTACGAGCGTGGCTCGTAAGTCCTCACAGCTCGCTACCGACTGAGCCACCTCCGCCCCAATGAATAGAGTGTGCAGGACAGTTTGGGAAAATTCCGTGAAGGATTTCCAGAGATCTGACGAACCCGTTAAGAAAATCAGAGAGCAAATTGTTGAGCTCAGAAAAGAAGCGGACTGTACGAAATTGACCACAACGACGTCCAAGAGCCGATCGACAACGACAGGGATGGCCTATCTAATGAAGAACTCGTGGAAGTGGAGAAAGAAAAAGAGCGTGCAAGCGAGGACGAAGAAGAAAGTGAACACGATGATTCAGATGTGGACCCGATAAAGTCGCTGACGGCAAATGGACTCCGTAAGGCTTTGGAACATTTTAAAAAAAATGTGTTTATTTCCTGAGAACGACCCTGACATGGAATGAAGTTCGAAAGTGATAAGGAATTCAGAAAACGAATTGTTATATGGTTTTTGTACAACTAGAGGAAGAGTGCTGAGGTACAACGCTGAATGTACTCGCTTTTCAGGCCGAAGATACGAAAACTTGAGAGCCCAGGGCCATCACATGAATAAATTCATCGTGTAAATTGACAATATAAGTTAAATTTTAATACAATATATAGGGATTGTAGAATATGGCATAATCTTTAAAGATTGCTTTTTTTAATGACATTGAGGGGTGTTTTCATTTTTTAATTAATTATATTCGTATACCCCCTACTAAAACAAAAACAACCCGCGAACCTGTGATTTCACCTAAGTAATAATGAATTTAATTAAGTGATTAAGCGATATCCTCTGCTAAAGAGCGATATTTATATCATCGGAATCGCAACACGACATTTGGCGCAGTTCAGTCCGCTTACGTAATCACACGTGATCTGACGAAGTAAGAATCTGCGTTCCCCCACCACCACCACAGACCACAAGGACTCAGAGAGGATTAGAGGAAGGGAATCCACTAGACAACTGCACTAGACATCTGCTAGGAGACAGTAACTACATAACATCTACCTACCATTGAAGATGTATGCGGGGTGTTTTTAATCACAACACAAGAAACATTCATGCCTTATCCGGTCTTCAACCACGGTCTCATTTATCAGTGAGGAATCTTTTAAAAGAGGCAATCTTCTAAGACATTTCTCAATTATGTCAGTGTGGAGATTTATCTCTGCTATCCCCGTTCTGTCATCGGTGACAAATGGACATCGATAGGCTTGGGAAGGCGGCCGTCCATCGATGGGACGTTAAGCCGTGGCTTCATGTACATGAAAGCTGTATCCTGTGGACGTTAAAGCATAACCTGGATGACCTTGATGAAGGCTTCTATCTGTCAATTAACAGCTGTCCAGTGGATCTCCTTTCCCAACCTTCTATGAACCCTTGTGGGTCCTTTTGACCTTGCCATATAGTCCATTGTGTGCAAAACGGTGCTGCTCAGAGGTAAAACAATCCAACTAATTGCTTTAGAAAGCTTCAGGGGCGGGGGTGGCTCAGTCGGTAGCGCGCCAGGCTCGTAATCTGTAGTTCCCAGGTTCGAGTCCCAGCTGGGTCAGCGTTGAGATTTATCTCTGCAAAATTCCCCGCCCTGCACACGGTCAGTAGGGGACACCGATGGGCTTGGAAAGGCCGCCGTCCGTCGGATGGGACGTTAAGACGTGGCCCCGTGTGCGGTAGAGACATACCCTGTGCACGTTAAAGAACACGCTGGGTGGCCTTGACGGGAGGCTAACATCTGTCTCCCAACAGCTGTTCCAGTGGGTCCCCTCCCCCAACCTTCTCTGAGCCTTCGGGATCCATGTGACCTGGCCATTTAGCCCATGGTGTGCAAAAAATTGCCGCTCAGAGGTAAAACAACCCAACCCAACTCGAAAGCTTCAGGAATAATGTATTTTCATGGGGAAGGAATCCTACACCAGCCTTGAAAGAAAATCCGTTTTGGTAGCAAAAGTGAACAACCTTAAAACCATAAAGCTTGTTTTTGAAGCCTACTGAATGAGCTCTTCGGAATTCGGAATCACATCTTAACATCCCATCTGAAAGGTAGCGACTGTTTCAAATTTAGAAAATCCCAACGTCCTGGTCTGGGTGCTCTAAATTAGAAGTCCGGCAATATAGAAATTGCAATCCCTCATCAATAGCGTAATTGCCGAGCAAGGAGTAAATGAAAAACTAAAAAGTAACGATCAGTGATTTTTACATGTTTTAGAATTTGGTTCTGTTTTGATCCATGAGTAGACCCACCTAAAAATTTAAATCCCAATTACACTCCTCTACCTCGGGTGGGGCGGGGTGGCTCGTAATCTGTAGTTCCCAGGTTCGAGTCCCAGCTGGGTCAGCGTTGAGATTTATCTCCGCAAAATTTCACCGCCCTGCCCGCGGTCAGTAGGGAACACCGATGGGCTTGGAAAGGCCGCCGTCCGTCGGATGGGACGTTAAGCCGTGGCCCCGTGTGCGGGAGAGCCATACCCTGTGCACGTTAAAGAACACGCTGGATGGCCTTGACGGGATACTACCATCTGTCTCCCAACAGCTGTTCCAGTGGATCCCCTCCCCCAACCTTCTCTGAGCCTTCGGAGTCCTTGTTGCCTGGCCATTTAGCCCATGGTGGATTGGATTGGCCATTTAGCCCAATCCAATCCAACTCTACCTCGGGCTCTAAACACCTCAGAAAATATGAATCTTTCATTTTTTTTATACAGTTTTTGTTCTGCTCCATTTTTCCCCCTGAATCTCATGCAATCTATAAATATAATACGATTTGTTTTTTTAACACCTCCCGTATGTTGAAAGGCTCCATTTAGAAGCAGTGGATCGCTGATCGGGTTTTGTTGACACATGACCCTCCATGCTATGTTACTAGAGGTCTGAATAAAGGGTATACTCTCTTTCCTTCTGACGTTTCGGAATTGATGATGATAAACTGGTATTTTGATATTCACAGACAGCGAAGCGAGCCATTTTCTTTTGAAGGGCATCACTGCTTTCGCCCACAATAATCCATTTTTCGAAAGATGAAACGCATTCTGTTTTGTGCCTTTTTTTCTTCCCTCAAGACGGAAACTAATGTGGAGCTTAGTGTTGTGGTAACATAAACTTTGCCGTGCCTTAGTGACGATATGCACTTTGGGAAGATTTTAAGATTTATTTCGTAATGTAAGGGAAATGAGGCGGAAATGATTAAAATTTAAGTGGCTAGGAATTTAGTCTCTCAAAATGAACATTATCGAATGTGAGAAATTTGAACGAATAAGAATTCCTATTTTTGGGTTGGGTTGTTTTACCTCTGAGCGGCACTTTTTTGCACACCATGGGCTAAATGGCCAGGTCAAGTGGACCCCGAAGGCTCAGAGAAGGTTGGGGGAGGGGACCCACTGGAACAGCTGTTGGGAGACAGATGGTAGCCTCCCGTCAAGGCCATCCAGCGTGTTCTTTAAAGCGCACAGGGTATGGCTATCCCGCACACGGGCCACGGCTTAACGTCCCATCAGACGGACGGCGGCCTTTCCAAGCCCATCGGTGGTGTTCCCTACTTACCGTGAAAAGGGCGGGGAATTTTGCGGAGATAAATCTCAACGCTGACCCAGCTGGGACTCGAACCTGGGAACTACAGATTACGAGCCTGGCGCGCTACCGACTGGCCACCCCCGCCCCTTTTTTGGGGGGGGAGTTCGTAACTTTAGCGTTAATGTTAAAAAACTTGAAAATTATTGAATTGTCTCTGACGAATATCGGCTGCTCATTTTCAAAAAGAACGAAGTTTATTTTCCTCCTTTATTTCCCTCTATCAGTTAAAATTCAAACTAGTGGTTGATCGAGGAAATGCAAATAGTAACTACACTGGTTTCCATAAATTAAGGAATAATCCTATGTTACGTCCATAGAAGTTAAAGTCGAAGCTCTATAACTTCTAAAACATTTTTTTTTTCTTGAAAAATGTGATAGAAATAAAAATCTTAATCAAATATATAAATATCTTGATTTCCTACAATATTCGTTCAGTATTTAATTGGGTTGTTTTGCCTCTGAGCGGCACTTTTTTGCATACGTGGGCTAAATGGCCAGGTCACATGGACCCCGAAGGTTCAGAGAAGGTTGGGGGAGGGGACCCACTGGAACAGCTGTTGGGAGACAGATGGTAGCCTCCCGTCAAGGCCATCCAGCGTGTTCTTTAACGTGCACAGGGTATGGTTCTCCCACACACGGGACCACGGCTTAACGTCCCATCCGACGGACGGCGGCCTGTCCAAGCCCATCGGTGTTCCCTACTGACCGTGGACAGGGCGGGGAATTTTGCGGAGATAAATCTCAACGCTGACCCAGCTGGGACTCGAACCTAGGAACTGCAGATTACGAGCCTGGCGCGCTACCGACTGAGCCACCCCGCCTCCAGTATTTAATTAGTTGTGGAAGTTTGAAATTCAGCACAGCAACGCCAGTCATTAAGGAACTTATACAAAACTTAAGATCAGTAAAAGGATTCTTCACAAAAATTTCTAAAATACACGCTTATTTTATGAAATAGTTTTACATAAATCTTATTACTAATTAGGCTCGAATCTAGAAAAAAACACCGGGGGGGGGGGCAATAAACACAATCGAGTCGGATGTAGCTGATATTTATAAAGTTATGGAAGGCTTAATATTTGCGTCAGTTATGCGCGCTATGAAACTTATAGAATACTGACGAATATTAAAAGAATTACTGGCACAAGCATCTGAAACTTACACTGTTGTTATTAAACGTCTGAAACAATACTTATTATTTAAATTTTAATTAAATTTTGAAGTGAATTCTTATGACTGATAAAGAAATATAAATTGTTTCGAGGTGCTTAACAGAAGATGTTCGATGAAATGAACAGGAAAGAAAACATTTAACTACGATGATGTAGGTGGGATAGCCATCGGAATCTAACCATTGCTCCTAAAATACTTATGTTCCTCCTGACTTTGAACGCAGCGAAATGTTAACAAGATGCATGGATTCATTCCTACTTTAAATAGAATACGAAACGGCGAAGTCTTTCCAAACGTTAAGTCTCATGTTACATCGCACAGACACAACAGCATTCCTATATTGCCGACTAGGTAGATGAAACAGGATCCATCAGACTTATGCTTTTGGTCCCATTCTACAACTATTGCATTCCATTCAAGTATAAAGGCTGTGGGAGCCACACAGGTAGACGAAGTTTCTCACGTTCAACTCAGCAACAGTAATTCTTAAGCATAAACACGACTTCACAGAAACGGACCAATGGAAGAACTTAGCCTTGATACTAATAACAACAACAGCAAACAAATGTAATAGACTTTCGTTTATCTGAATAGCCGATTAAAAAAAAGGTTTAAAAAATAAATAATTAACTTTTATCCGAAAAAATAATACTTACATATGCGAAACACGAAAAGCGAAAACTGCGAATAAAACACATTTCTGCTGTAACTATTTTTAGAAATAAATCCTGATCGTTGATCAGTCTTCTTCCAGAAAGTCGATGTCCATTTCCGTTGTCGTCTCTACTTTCATTATTTTTAATATTTAGATGGAAAAATAAAGCTATTTATTATTTATTTGCATATTTACATATATTGATTAAGCGAAGAGAACGGATCGTACTGATATCTGCCAAGGAATCGATAGCTCTCGAACGATTATAGGATCGTTTTCATTTCTAATTACTAATATGACAATGGCAGGCCACATACATATATATGTACATACGTACGTACATAGCTCAGTGGGTAGTGTGCCAGACTAGTAATCTGTCATTCCAAGGTTCGAGTACCAACTGTGATTGAGCCAAAAGTGTTGAGATTGATCTCAGGTAAACCCCACACTGTCTTTGGTCAGAAAGGGGATACCTATGCGCTTGGAAAGGTCGTCGTCCGTTCGATGGGATATTAAGCCGCGGCTGCTGCCTCAGGAGCCACAGGCTTAACATCCCATCATCATTCACATACCCATTTAACTTCCCACCTAGCCTGTACATGTTAATGAATACGCTGGATTGTTTTGACAGGTGTCTTCCATCTAACAGATGTCCAGTGGGACTCTTCCTTGCCCGTCTCTGAGCCCCTGGATCCTTGTAACCTGGTCATTTAATTCACTCTGCGCACAAAAGTTCCATTGCATCTAACAGCTGTACAGTGAGACCCTTCCTTGTCCAACTCTGAGCCCCTGGATCCTTGTAACCTGGTAATTTAATTCACTCTGCGCACAAAAGTTCCATTGCATCTAACAGCTGTACAGTGAGACCCTTCCTTGTCCAACTCTGAGCCCCTGGATCCTTGTAACCTGGTCATTTAATTCACTCTGCGCACAAAAGTTCCATTGCATCTAACAGCTGTACAGTGAGACCCTTCCTTGTCCAACTCTGAGCACCTGGGTCCTTGTAACCTGGTCATTTAATTCACTCTGTGCGCAAAAGTGCCATTCCATCTAACAGCTGTCCAATGGGGCCCTTCCTTGCCCGTCTCTGAGCCCCTGGATCCTTGTAACCTGGTCGTTTAATTCACTCTGCGCACAAAAGTGCCATTTCATCTAACAGCTGTCCAGAGGGACCTTCCTTGCCCACTTCTGAGCCCCTGGATCCTTGTAACATGGTCATTTAATTCACCCTGTACACAAAAGTGCCATTCCATCTAACAGCTGTCCCATGGGACCCTTCCTTGCCATCCTCTGAGCCCCTGGATCCTTGTAACCTGATCATTTAATTCACTCTGTGCTCAAAGGTGCCATTCCATCTAACAGCTGTCCAATGGGACCCTTCCTTGCCCACCTCTGAGACCCTGGATCCTTGTAACCTGGCCATTAATTCACTCTGTGCGCAAAAGTGTCATTCAGAGGTAAAACAAACCAACCTGGTTGAAACACAGTCGTTAGGATTTCACCTCTACATAAAATACTTCTTGTTTAATTACGATTATCACCTGCTTATAACACTTCGCCTTAGTTACAATATATTTGCCGTGTTTGAAACACATTTAGTTTAGCTAGTATATTACATTTATTTGAAACACTTCATGTTCCAATTGTAGTATTGTTTAGTGTTTGATAATAAAGATCTGAGAAGCGGGGCTATCTTTCACACACCTATACCATTCAGGGATACACCAGTATACAGATGGAAACGAGCTTTGCTGCCATGTGCTACATTACATGGTCATTCATTTCAATGTTACGACCTTTCTACATTCAGAATATTCTCTTTACACATCGGCTCCCAAGTGACGATAATCTCGTTTTACTTCCTCGTGCATTACGGATGATGTACTCTATTTGTCGTTATTTCTCCGGTCTCTGTGGTCCCCTCAAACATCTTTAGGATAACAAGGCACGAATAAAGCTATAAAGCTGTTTCAGTACCTAAAGCACTAGAACTCAAACAGCAGTGATTGCAATCAATGATTGTTTGGACTTGTCCTTTAATGTACGGAAGATTTATGAATTATTTTCCAACGCAGAGAATATATAATTTGAAGAGGAAGACTCAATGAATCCGTATTTTGCTAAACTTTTGCAATTGACTTATATTATGATTTTAAAGTAACAATGTGAAGAACTTTTTTCTAGAGATACTTACTGTAAAGGGGCGGGGGTGTCTCAGTCGGTAGCGCGCCAGGCTCGTAATCTGTAGTTCCCAGGTTCAAGTCCCAGCTGGATCAGCGTTGAGATTTATCTCCTCAAAATTCCCCGCCCTGCCCACGGTCAGTAGGGGACACCGATGGGCTTGAAAAGACCGCCGTCCGTCGGATGGGACGTTAAACCGTGACTCCGTGTGCGGGAGAGCCATACACTGTGCACGTTAAAGAACACGCTGGATGGCCTTGACGGGAGGCTACCATCTGTCTCCCAACAGCTGTTCCAGTGGGTCTCCTCCCCCAACCTTCTCTGAGCCTTCGGGGTCCTTGTGACCTGGCCATTTAGCCCATGGTGTGCAAAAAAGTGCCGCTCAGAAGTAAAACAACCTAACCTTACCGTAAATTTAATATTTAATAGCTTTTATTTCAGATTTGGATCAAAGTTCGTTCAACAAATGGCACATTGCAAAGCTACCCTTCATCATCATCATCATCATCCTCAAGCAGCCATGGGCTACGGAGGTCCAACCACACCGTGTAGTTTAATAATTAAACTGAATTAAACAAAAGAACTTGCCGCTCGTAAAACAAATAATCATATACTGGATCTAGCTCTTTCTACGAATTTTTTTACCAATTTTAGGTTCATATCAAACGATTTTTTTAATTCCATAGTAGTCATTAAAATTATTATACTTTTAAACAAGACATTTTCTTGATTCCTTAAAATTATGTTTCTAATTTGTTACACTTAGCAGGGCCGGATCTAGACCAGGACGCAAGGGGGCCATGCCCCATCCTTTCAGACCCCGTCCTTTCATTTTTTTTTTAATACGGGTAATGGAGGACAAGCCGTCCCGTGGCCGAGTGGTTAGCGCGCTTGGTTACTGATCTAAGGGACCTGGGTTCGAGCCCCAGGTAAAGCATGGATGTATGGTCGTTTTTCTGCTGAGGTCCTGCCATCCTCTCAGACCGTCTACTATGGCATATAAACTGACAGGCTCCTGTCAGACCTCTGTGGCAAGCAGCTGCTTGAAGGGGTATTTATTTTTTTTTTATTTAATGGAGGGCAAAAAGCATGAACCTTATGGCCTATTTCAGGCATTTTTTGAGAATTTTTTAAAAACTTTTGAAATGAAAATGTTACCTTGCAATGGATCATTCATCTGTCTCTTGACAGCTGTCCAGAAGATTCTTTTCCTTAACGTTTTCTAAGCCTTTGAAGTCCTTGTGACCTAGCTACTTAGCTAATTGTGTACAAAAAAACCTCAGCTCTAAAGTAAAATAACCCATCACAGATATAAATTAGTAAAAGATTTATTCAAAGTAATGTTTTCAAGGGCTATTTCTAAAATTTGACATTCATCAAAAGTGTTTAGCAAAACTAATTGCCAGCCATGGTAATATTTTGCTTTCTACTGAACTAGATGGGGCGAGGGTGGCTCAGTCGGTAGCATGCCAGGCTCGTTATCTGTAGTTCCCAGGTTCGAGTCCCAGCTCGGTCAACGTTGAGATTTATCTGCGTAAAATTCCCTGCCCACAGTCAGTAGGGGACACCGATGGGCTTGGAAAGGCCGCCGTCCGTCTGATGGGACGTTAAGCCGTGGGCCGTGTGCGGGAGAGCCATACCCTGTGCACGTTAAAGAACACGCTGGATGGCTTGACGTGAGGCTACCTCTGTCTTCCAACAGCTGTTCCAGTGGGTCCCTTCCCCCAACTTTCTCTGAGTCTTCGGGGTCCTTGTGACCTGGCCATTTACCCCATCGTGTGCAGAAAAATACCTCTCAGAGGTAAAACAACCCAACTGAAAATTAAGGGCGGGGGTGGCTCAGTCGGTAGCGCGCCAGGCTCGTAATCTGTAGTTCCCAAGTTCGAGTCCCAACTGGGTCAGCGTTGAGATTTATCTCCGCAAAATTCCCCGCCCTGCCCACGGTCAGTAGGGGACACCGATGGCCTTGGAAAGGCCGCCGTCCGTCGGATGGGACGTTAAGCCGTGGCCCCGTGTGCGGGAGAGCCATACCCTGTGCACGTTAAAGAACACGCTGGATGGCCTTGACGGGAGACTACCATCTGTCTCCCAACAGCTGTTCCAGTGGGTCCCCTTCCCCAATCTTCTCTGAGCCTTCGGGGTCCATGTGACCTGGCCATTTAGCCCATGGTGTGCAAAAAAGTGCCGCTCAGAGGTAAAACAACCCAACAACCCAACTGAACAAGATTTATTTTTTCCAGCTAATCGAAAGTATTCAAATGACAAAAAAATTACAAAATTAAAATTTAGAGTTAAATAAAACGTAAAGATCTCCCTCTACATATCAGAAAAACCAAACAACTGATTACCATTTCATCGAAGCAACCAATAAAAGCAATGCGAAACAAATTCACAAGTTACCACTTATATTTTACAATCCACTCGGGACAGAAAAAAATCGCAACATTTCGTGCATCAATAATAATATTCCAACTCTTATTTCTGAACGTTCATACACTCCTTAAAAAAAGATCTTTCTTAGCAAGGGCCGAACGCAATTTCCTCCGGCTTACAAAAATTCGACAGATGTTGGGATATAATTGTGAAAACAGGATTGAAAACAGGATTAGAAAGCAAAAAAGGAAAGAGATGGGGAAGAAGAGCCAGATCAATAAACCTAGATCAGCGAAGGAAGAGCCACACCGCTACCCAACGAATTGAAGGAATCTCTAATATCATGCCTCATCGGCCTTCAGCGCTGTAAACTATAAAGTACTCTCCTGAATAATGTATAACTTGTCGTCATATTAACACACATATTACGCTTTTACGGTTGGGCTATCTCGAAGAGTGCGGCAATCTTGTATCCTCTACAGAGTTAACGAAGGATGGTAACCATGACTTAGTTGAAACTAGAAATAGATCAAATGCGCTTTTTTTTTTTCACTTTTAGTTTAAAAGGGTTTTCCTTTTTGTATTTTTTAAGTTATTCTACTTTTTTAATACTCTTATAATTTGACGTTTGAAGCCAAAATGGCAATAAAGGCATCTACTGAGTATTTTTATTTTTAGAAGAGAGTTTGGTTCTGTAGCGTTACATCTGAACGGTGCTAATTTTGCATACGACGAGTTCTAGGAAGGTCAGACCCCAAAGACTCAGAGAAGGTTGGGTATCGGATCCACTGGTGAACTGGGGACAGGGGTGGTAACTTCAGTCGGTAGCGCGCCAGACTCATA
Source organism: Ryuthela nishihirai (assembly GCA_038380435.1). Classification (NCBI taxonomy): domain Eukaryota; kingdom Metazoa; phylum Arthropoda; class Arachnida; order Araneae; family Heptathelidae; genus Ryuthela; species Ryuthela nishihirai. The sequence continues at coordinate 17,756,296 of JAWZYU010000016.1, forward strand.
ATCTGCAGTTCCCAGGTTCGAGTGGCTCAGTCGATAACGCGCCAGACTCGTAATATGCAGTTCTCAAGTTTCGAGTCCCAGCTGGGTCAGCGTTGAGATTTATCTCCGCAAAATTCCCCGCCCTGCCCACGGTCATTAGAGGACACCGATGGGCTTGGTAAGGCCGCCGTCGGTCGGATGGGACGTTAAGCCGTGGCTCCGTGTGCGGGAGAGCCATATCCTGTGCTCGTTAAAGAACACGCTGGATGGCCTTGACAGGAAGCTACCATCTGTCTTCCAACAGCTGTCCCAGTGGGTCCCCTCCCCCAACCTTCTCTGAGCCTTCGGGGTTCATGTGACCTGGCCATTTAGCCCATGGTGTGCAAAAAAGTGCCGCTCAGAGGTAAAACAACCCAACCCAAATAGCATTACTTACTGGAAGTATAAACGCATCTTGGACCATTAGGTAATCCTAGTGGAGATGTGAAATTCCAAGATAATAATGCACAGAATCATGGCTCTTAAATCGTACAGGATTGTTTTGAAGAACCTGAAACGGACTTTTACTACTTTCACTGGCCTGCACAATCGTCTGATCTTAATCCATTCTTCATAAACCATTTGGTAACCATTTGGAACTCACTATTAGAATGCACAGACCTCTGCTCTCTTCATTTCGAAGTGTTCAAGTCATTTGACTGGAAGTGTGGAATCAAAATTCCTCTTACTGTACTTCGAAACTATATGGAAAGCATGCCCCATCGAGTCCGGGCTGTCATCTCTGTCAGCGGAAGCTCTGCGAAGTATTAGGTCAGTGTTCATAATGATTTGACCAAGAGGTGTATATCCCGTTGCGCATCGAAAGCACACTGAAAATTGTATCGTAAAATTCTCAAAGGTCAGCACAATTAGGACTCGGAATTGGGAACTACAGATTTCAAGCAAGGCTCGTTACCGTCTGAGTCGATTCCCTCTAAGAAAAGGATGTTGGGAGTTCAACATTAGGATTCGTCAATGCTTAATAAGTGTACTCATAACGTTAATTCGCAACCTTTCATTTAGGACATAAAAGGTAATAAGGCTACATACATTTTCTCACATAATATCCCTAAACTAATCAAACGGATTAGGGGCGGGGTGGCTCAATCGGTAGCGCGCCAGGCTCGTAATCTGTAGTCCCCAGGTTCGAGTCCCAGCTGGGTCAGCGTTGAGATTTATCTCCGCAAAAATTCCCCGCCCTGCCCACGGTCAGTATGGGACACCGATGGGCTTGGAAAGGCCGCCGTCTGTCGGATGGGACGTTAAGCCATAGCCCGTGTGCGGGAGAGCCATACCCTGTGCACGTTAAAGAACACGCTGGATGGCCTTGACGGGAGGCTACCATCTGTCTCCCAAGAACTGTTCCAGTGGGTCCCCTCCCCCAACCTTCTCTGAGCCTTCGGGTCCATGTGACCTGGCCATTTAGCCCATGGTGTGCAAAAAAGTGCCGCTCAAAGGTAAAACAACCAACCCACAACTCAAACGGATTAAACATCTGTTTTATTGAAAAGCTGGCAATAAAGGCATCTACTAAGCATTTTTATTTTTAGAAGAGAGTTGGGTTCTGTAGTTAGAAGTTCTGTAGTTTAGAAGAGAGTTGGGTTCAGCTTTATTGCCGGCTTTTTCGGGTTCTAACAATGGTTCGCACGTTTGAATCAGGTTAATAGTGTCTCTGTGTTACGCCCGTTTGTGTAAGAAGTGTGTTATAGCCTTGGCACTTGATGTGTTCTTCACGACATAGCTCCTTCTCAAGCAATGTTTGGATTCAAAGCCAAATCATAACGAGGAAAAACCATCTTATGCAAGGAACTCATTTTGACGACGTAGATCACATAAAGAGGCATACGGCAGGGCACCTAGAAAAACATTCCCAAAGAGAACTTCCAAAAATGTTTCGAAGCATTGAAGACCAAAATGGAGTAGTGCGTTATGGCCAACGAGGAATAGTTTGAGAGTGTGAGCTTTTGATTTCGGCAATTTTTCAATAATAAAAGTTTTATTGGCGTGATTTCATTTCTTTTTTGTCACACCTCGTATATGTATATACTGTATACTAATCATCAATCACAATGAGTTTCTCCTGTCTTTATCACCGTTTTCTGATCTAACCTATGTATTTATGAAAACCCGTATTTCATTAAGTCATTTTTCCACTTCTATTACTTGAAAAACAGTTGGTTTGCTTTAGCTTTGAGCTATCGTTTTTTTTTTTGCATAATAGGCTAAATGGCCAGTTCACAAGGATCCCAAAAGTCCAGAGAAGGTTGGGGAAATGAACCCACTGGGCATCTGTTAGAAGACAAATAATAGCCCCTGTCAAGACCATCTACTGTGTTCTTTAATGTGCGCAGGGTATGGCTCTCTTGTACATGGGCCATGGCTTTACCTCTCATGTGATGGATGGTGGCTTTTCCAAACCAATCAGTGTCCCCTTTCTTACTGAGGGTTTGTGATGCAGTTTAGCAGAGATATCAACGCTGGCAAAGGTGGGACTCGAACCTGGGAACTGCAGATTAAGAGTCTGGCTCTGAGTTGAGTCAGTTGTGGTCACTTATTTTTCACACAATGGGTTAAATGACCAAGTCACAAGAACCCAAGGGCTCAGAGAACATTGGGGGGAAGGAGGTCGATTAGACAACTTTTAGGATAGAGATGGAATTCTCTGACGTATCATTTAACGTGCACAGGGCGTGGCTCTCCTGCAGACTGGACCACGGCTTAACACCCCATCTGAGAGATGGCTGCATTTCCAAACCCATCGAAATTTTCTTTCTCACCGAGGGCAGGGTTGGGGTTTAGCGGAGAAAAATTTCAACGCTGTCTCAGTTGGACTCGAACCTAGGAACTGCAGATTACGACTTTGGAGCGCTACTGGCTGAACCATCCACGTCCCAGAGGAGAAAAAAAAAGGCAAAAGAGAACGGCGTGGAGTGAATGTGACAATGACAGGAAGGACATAAAAAACGTTCATCGTAAACGACCTAAGAAGAAAGAAATAGTCCCCACATTGGAAATCCGTTTCCGGCACTCAAGTCGAGAACGGCAACTTGAGATCCGAGTGGAAGATCGTATCGCAACATCGATATTACATCGCTCTCTTCCAAAAAAAAAAGGCTGATTCCTTATCGACGAGCTGTCTTCCTTGTCGAATAAATGTTTTGTCCTGTGCCTTTGGCCACACCTTTAAATTCATTTGCCAGCCTTTTCATGACGTTGTCAACATCGCCAGTGGCGAACTTTGTATACTTTTCATCGCTTAAAGATTAGGAGGGGGGGGGGATAGAGGGGAAGAAGAAATCGTCAATATCCCTCCCCCCCCCCCTCCTAACTGAGAAAAAAATCTCTGAAGGCATTCCACTCTTCTGTACAAGAGACGGTTTCGATCCGTAAAGAAGAAATCTTCTCGTCTTCTTAAAAGCTTACATAATCGCTTTACAATTTTTTCATAACTCAATAACTGTCACTCAAAGAATAGATTTCATTGGATTACCGGATAATTCGATACTATCTGCTGATGCTATAGCTAATAAACCAGATTACATTAAAATAGTTCGACCAGAATGTGCTGGAATTTTAGCTGCTTCAATAACTTCATGTTTTTCCATATTTTTTGAGCTTATGCATGGTAACAGGCGACGAAAATGCAAACTTAGAAGAGGAAATACATATTCGAGAGCAGTTCTACTTGATGAAGCTTAAATTATAAATATTTAACACCATTTTATGTCACTTTGAAGACGTGTTTTTTATAAGCAGACCTGATTCTAGTCGTAAAGAATCGTTAAATTCCTATCACGTTTAATTATCATCCTTTAATATCGTAGCTGACTATGGGGTATCAGTCGGTAGCGCGCCAGGCTCGTATTCTGCAGTTCCCAGGTTCGAGTCCCAGCTGGGTCAGCGTTGAGACTTACCTCCGCAAAACTACCCGCCCTTCCCACAGTCAGTAGGGGACACCGATAGGCTTACAAATGCTACCGTCCGTCGGATGGGACATTAAGACGTGGCCCTGTGTATAGGAGAGTCATACCCTGTGCACGTTAAAGAACACACTGGATGGCCTTGACGGGAGGCTACCATCTGTCTCCCAAAAGCTGTTCCAGTGGGTCCCCTCCCCCAACCTTCTCTGAGCCTTCGGGGTCCTTGTGACCTGGCCATTTAGTCAATTGTGTGCAAAAAAGTGCCGCTCAGAGTTAAAACAACCCAATGAACCGTAGCTGACTAGACCAGCGGGCATGTCCTTATGTCAGTGTTTGTATGTTGTATGAGAAAGGACAAGCCTAATTATAGCTTCTGGGTTATCTCACTCATCTGTGTAGGGAAGTAGGTACCTTCTTCCTTCCTCCCATCCTATAAGGAATTCATACGATCCTGACCCGATAAGGTTAAGATCAAAAATTTAAATAAATGTGTAACAGTCCTAGACTGTAATGGACACACTTCAACAATACACAGGTTGGGACAGAGGTCAGTGAATGAAAGAAATCCAGAATCATCATCATATTATATGTTATAGATGTTTTCCGAACGGGAGAAAGAACGGACACTCGTTTCTTGTGCGTCAGCGGTGACGTCACTGGTGACGGAAATTTTCGGTTCTCTATGATTCCATTGGTAATTGACTGATTGGTCCCAAAATTGGTGTGGTAGTCCCATTTATTTCTTGCTGTGTTGGATTAAGAGATCGGGTTACTAGCTGCCGTGGATCGAGAGTAATCCCTCTGCAAATGTCCAAAAATTTTGGGGGTGCCACCGTCGCCTACCTTATGAATGGAGTAGTACATTATCTGTGGAGAGGTGAAAGTTGTGAATGGATTGGGTTGTTTTACCTCTGAGTGGCACTTTTTTGCACACCATGGGCTAAATGGCCAGGTCACATGGACCCCGAAGGCTCAGAGAAGGTTGGGGGAGGGGACCCACTGGAACAGCTGTTGGGAGACAGATGGTAGCCTCCCGTCAAGGCCATCCAGCGTGTTCTTTAACGCGCACAGGGTATGGCTCTCCCGCACACGAAGTCACGGCTTAATGTCCCATCCGACGGACGGCGGCCTTTACCAAGCCCATCGGTGTCCCCTACTGATCGTGGGCAGGGCGGGGAATTTTGCGGAGATAAATCTCAACGCTGACCCAGCTGGGACTCGAACCTGGGAACTACAGATTACGAGCCTGGTGCACTACCGACTGAGCCACCCCCGCCCCAAGTTGTGAATGTAATAGCAAGTTATCTATGAGAAAAGGCAACAATGTACAGATGTTTCCCCCGCCAAACTTTTGGTTTGATGTATCTAGTACTAAATAATAGGCTATTCCGTACTGGCGACCGACTGGACAGGTGCGCAGACACCTGTATTTCTTTTACGTACAATCGCTCAAAAAAGTATCCGAACACTATGGTTGATTATAGAATTCAGAAAAAGTATCTGGCAACAATTTTTTTTTAGATATTAGTGATCTGGCAATCTTCGTGTACTGTACACGAAGGTTGCCAGATCACTAATTTCTAAATATATCTTTGCCAGATATTTTTTCTGAATTCTACAATCAACCATAGTGTTCGGATACTTTTTTGAGCGACTGTACGTGGTGAAATCACTGGTGGTGGAATATTTGAGCTCCCTATAATTCCAAAGATACTTCGCCGACTGGTCCCAAATTTCGCATGGTGGTCTCCCTTGTGTGGGGTGGGGCGGGGATGTCTCAGTCGGTAGCGCGCCAGGCTCGTAATCTGTAGTTCCCAGGTTCGAGTCCCAGCTGGGTCAGCGTTGAGATTTATCTCCGCAAACATTCCCCGCCCTGCCCACGGTCAGTAGGAGACACCGATGGGCTTGGAAAGGCCGCCGTCCGTCGGATGGGACGTTAAGCCGTGGCTCCGTGTGCGGGAGAGCCATACCCTGTGCACGTTAAAGAACACGCTGGATGGCCTTGACGGGAGGCTACCATCTGTCTCCCAACAGCTGTTCCAGTGGGTCCCCTCCCCCAACCTTCTCTGCGCCTTCGGGGTCCATGTGACCTGGCCATTTAGCCCATGGTGTGCAAAAAAGTGCCGCTCAGAGTTAAAACAACCCAACCCTTGTGTGGCCCTGATTTGGATTAAAAATTCGGCATCAATTGACCTTGTTCTGGATTAATTCCATTCCGAATGTTCGAAATCTCTCGGGGAGCTGTAGTTGCCTCGGTACCTTGAAAGTTTTGAATGGAATACGCAGTACGTTATCGATGGAGATATACGCCCCAAGAGGGAAGGTTATCAATAGACAGACATAAACGCTTGGCGAACTGTAACCAATAAAAAGAGAATACACGGTTTGCTATTCAGTTTGGGTTGTTTTACCTCTGAGCGGGGGGGGGGGGGGGGGGGGGGGAGGGCTCAGTCGGTAGCGTGCCAGGCTCGTAATCTGTAGTTCCCAGGTTCGAGTCCCAGCTGGGTCAGCGTTGAGACTTATTTCCGCAAAATTCCCGCCCTGCCCACGGTCAGTAGGGGACACCGATGGGCTTGGAAAGGCCGCCGTCCGTCGGATGGGACGTTAAGCCGTGGCCCCGTGTGCGGGAGAGCCATACCCTGTGCACGTTAAAGAACACGCTGGATGGCCTTGACGGGAGGCTACCATCTGTCTCCCAACAGCTGTTCCAGTGGGTCCCCTCCCCCAACCTTCTCTGAGCCTTCGGGGTACTTGTGACCTGGCCATTTAGCCCATGGTGTGCAAAAAAGTGGCGCTCAGAGGTAAAACAACCCAACGTTAAAGAACACGCTGGATGGCCTTGACGGGAGGCTACCATCTGTCTTCCAACAGCTGTTCCAGTGGGTCCCCTCCCCCAACCTTCTCTGAGCCTTCGGGGTCCTTGTGGCCTGGCCATTTAGCCCATGGTGTGCAAAAAAGTGCCGCTCAGAGGTAAAACAACCCAACGTTAAAGAACACGCTGGATGGCCTTGACGGGAGGCTACCATCTGTCTCCCAACAGCTGTTCCAGTGGGTCCCCTACCCCAACCTTCTCTGAGCCTTCGGGGTCCTTGTGGCCTGGCCATTTAGCCCATGGTGTGCAAAAAAGTGCCGCTCAGAGGTAAAACAACCCAACCCAACAATCCAACCCTCTGAGCGGCACTTTTTTTGCACACAACTGACTAAATGGCCAGGTCACAAGGACCCCGAAGGCTCGGAGAAGGTTGGGGTAGGGGACCCACTGGAACAGCTTTTGGGAGACAGATGGTAACCTCCCGTCAAGGCCATCCAGCATGTTCTTTAACGTGCATAGGGTACGGTTCTCCCGCATACGGGCCACGTCTTAACGTCCCATCAGATGGACGGTGGCATTTCCAAGCCCATCGGTGTCCCCTACTGACTGTGGGAAGGGCGGGGAGTTTTGCGGAGGTAAGTCTCAACGCTGACCCAGCTGGGACTCGAACCTGGGAACTACAGATTACGAGCCTGGCGCGCTACCGACTGAGCCACCCCCGCCCCAGGTTTGCTATTCATAAACGTTCCTAGTTTATGCACTTCTGTGAATATGAATGCAGTTTTCTCTTGCAGCTAGATAAGCAGAGGTGTAAGGATTCCGGGACAACCTTCTTCCTAGTCCAGGTGTATCAAACTGAAATCATATAGAAGACAAATCAGTCACTTATTAATATATGGGAGCGGGGTGGCACAGTCGGTAGCGCACCAGGCTCGTAATCTGTAATTCCCAAGTTCGAGTCCCGTCTGGGCTAACGTTGAGATTTATTTCTGTAAAAATCCCCCCTCTGCCCTTGGTCAATACAGGAAACCGAAGGGCGCCGTCTGTCGGATGGGACGTTAAGTCATGGCCCAGTGTGCAGAGAGAGGTATGCCTTATGTATGTTAAAGAACACTCTGGATAGCCTAGACGGGAGGCTACCATCTGTTTCCTAACTGCTGTCCAGTGGGGGGTCCTTTTGACCTGGTCATTTAGCCCATTGTGTGCAAAAAAAGTGCCACTCAGAGATAAAACAGCCCAACTCATTTTAATATATAAGGGATGCCTTTTAAGCAACTAATAGCAGACCTCGTTTTATTACATAATTACTTATATAATTTTAGTATATAAATATTAAATATTTTTATTTCGAAACATAAACCTAAATTCATTTACAAGTGGCTTCATCTTCGGCTGAAAGAGACCATATTCATCTTATTCGCGTGTGATCGTCGCGTGAGATTATCTCAGTCGAGCCAAGGTAGTAAGACACATTCGCTACCACGATCATGGACAGAAAGTATTGTTTGCGGACAGCATATTAATACCCCTGTCTTAGGCCATCGTGTCTCTAGACTTATTTTTCTAAGAATAAGGTCATGATAGATTGTGTAAGTCTTAGGTGACTGGAACTAATGACCTTTCTCAACCAATGGCTTCACGGAATCCTTTCTGTAACTTAAAGATAAGATATGGTTTAAATTATGTTGTATTGCATTGGTATTATGAATCCCCTTCGAAGAGTTTCTTTTCCGTAAAATAAAGAATCAGTGGATCTCTTTCTCCAGGCTTATCTGAACTCTGGGGACCTTGTGACTTAGCCCACTGTGGGCAAAAAAGGGCAGCTAAGAGGTAAAACAACCCACAACCCATGAAAAGAATAAAATATTAATCATTGCACTACTCATCTTCTTCTGTTCTAGCACCGGCTATGTAAATAATATAACGTAGTAACGTTATTATTTAATTCATTATTAAACTAATTTCTTAATGGTCTCTGAAAAATGAACGTTGAAATGCAAAATCTGAATTCAAAACAAACTTCTAACACCTCTATATATGTAGTTGTGCATCCACTTTTATCCTCTGGGTAATCAGCTTTATAAAGGTACCATTTTGATGATAAAAAAACTGGGCTTCTTTTAACAGCACATTTCCAATATTGCGTTGTTTATCAGTTTGAAGCTCTCTAACTATACCCTCTGTAAGCGTGCAGCTTCCGAATTCCACCGTGTATTTCGGTAGCGCGCCAGGCTCGTGAGGAGTTTTTAGAGTTGGATTGTTTTACCTCTGAACGTCGCTTTTATTCACACAATGAGATAAAGAAGGGAGGAGATACAGATAAAATAATCCCTCCCAGCATCCCCAGGGCTCAGGGTTAGGTAAGGAGAGGGATACATTGTACAGCTGTTAAGAGACAAGGAATCCTCCCAGCAATGCCTGGGCGGGGGTGGCTTAGTCGGTAGCGCGTTAGGCTCGTAATCTGTACTTCCCAGGTTCGAGAATATTAATCATTGCTAGCTAGGTCAGTGTTGAGATTTATCCCCCAAATTTCCCCGCCCTGCCCACGGTCAGTAGGGGACACCGATGGGCTTGGAAAGACCGCCGTCCGTCGGATGGGACATTAAGCTGTGGCCCCATGTGTGGGAGAGACATACCATGTACACGTTAAAAAACACGCTGGATGGCCTTGACGGGAGGCTTACCGTCTGTTTCCCAACAGCTATTTCAGTTGGTCCCCTCCCCCAACCTTCTCTGAACCTTCGGGGTCCATGTGACCTGGCAATTTATCCCATGGTGTGCAAAAAAGTGCCGCTCAGAGGTAAAACAACCCAACTTTTTCCTCTGGATAATCAGCTTTATAAAGGTACTATTTTGATGATAAAAAAACTGGATTTAACTTCTTTTAACAGCACATTTCAAATATTGCGTTATTTATCAGTTTGAAGCTCTCTAACTATACCCTCGGTAAGCGTACAGCTTCCGAATTCTTCCGTATATTTGTCCATTCGATGGTTTCTTCTCGACTTGTCTTAACTATAGCGGAAAATTCGATCGAGACAGGAAAGTCCTGCAACTTCCTGCAATGGCAAAGCTGATCAAGCAAGCGTGACAGTGACGTTCCTATCAGAGGGGCATCAGCAGAGCCCTTCCCAAGCGGATGGCTGTGGCACAACGAGTGCTTCTCACCACAACCCAGGTCGCAGATAACATTACTAAGGCGTCTGCTCAAAGACGTCTTCGATTCGTCTGTCCAGTCAACCTCACATCCCTCAATCTTCGTTCCTCTCCATCCTCAGGAGATGCCAATAGGGTAGTGAGGGACTAATCTGGAGACTAATCTAGATCGAGAATGAGATGTGAGAAACCGTTCATTTTGAAATGCCTATTAGTGTTAGGATGAAAGTGCTGTTGGTTTCTCCAGCAGTTGCTGCAAAACGGATCTCGTGTCCTACGCTCAGAGCAATAAAGCATGGCTAAAGAGATCCTCAGTCAAGTATTCGGCTTAAATTCCCAACATAACCATAAATGTAAACACGAAAAGTGCAGCAAGGCATATCTGAAGAGGCTTAGGTATTGCAGCAAATTTTTGATGCTCCTGAAATGCCACACGTGTCATTCTTCTGTTTATAATGATTCCATCATCTTTGGATTCCTGTGACGTATGTCCGCTTTTGGAGGTAATCAGTTTCTTTAAAAATAGGTCTATTCAATGTTTTTAAATGTGCGTAAGGATGGCGACAAATATTATGAAACTAGTACAAGGAGAAAAGGGGAGACACTTATGATCTAACCAGTTAAAAAACTGGAGAAGGAATTCCTATAACTGACTAGTTAAAAAAGCGAGAGGGGATTCTTATTTGTTAATAACGACGTAATTCTTATGATCTTAGTTAGAAACGAGGGGATTATTATGAACTAACTAGCTAAAAAGGAGGAAATTCTTAGGCTTTAACTAGTTAAAAGGAGGATTCTCATGATCTAACTAGTTCAAAAACTGGAGAAGGAATTCCTATAACTGACTAGTTGAAAAAGCGAGAGGGGGTTCTTATTTGTTAATAACGACGTAATTCTTATGATCTTAGTTAGAAACGAGGGGATTATTATGAACTAACTAGCTAAAAAGGAGGGAATTATTAGGCTTTAACTAGTTAAAAAGGAGGATTCTCATGATCTAACTAGTTCAAAAACTGGAGAAGGAATTCCTATAACTGACTAGTTGAAAAAGCGAGAGGGGGTTCTTATTTGTTAAAAACGACGTAATTCTTATGATCTTAGTTAGAAACGAGGGGATTATTATGAACTAACTAGCTAAAAAGGAGGGAATTCTTATGCTTTAACTAGTTAAAAAGGAGGATTCTCATGATCTAACTAGTTCAAAAACTGGAGAAGGAATTCCTATAACTGACTAGTTGAAAAAGCGAGAGGGGGTTCTTATTTGTTAAAAACGACGTAATTCTTATGATCTTAGTTAGAAACGAGGGAATTATTATGAACTAACTAGCTAAAAAGGAGGGAATTCTTATGTTTTAACTAGTTAAAAAGGAGGATTCTCATGATCTAACTAGTTCAAAAACTGGAGAAGGAATTCCTATAACTGACTAGTTGAAAAAGCGAGAGGGGGTTCTTATTTGTTAAAAACGACGTAATTCTTATGATCTTAGTTAGAAACGAGGGAATTATTATGAACTAACTAGCTAAAAAGGAGGGAATTCTTATGTTTTAACTAGTTAAAAAGGAGGATTCTTATGATCTAACTAGCTGAAAAAAACTGGAGAAGGAATTCCTATAACCTAGTTGAAAAAGCGAGGGAGGATTCTTATTTGTTAAAAATGGGGTAATTCTTATGATCTTGGTTAAAAACAAGGGGATTGCTATGAACTAACTAGCTAAAAAGGATTGAATTCTTATGCTTTAACTAGTTCACCTTTCTAACTAGTTAGAGCATAAGAATCCTCCTTTTTAAGTATTCTTACGATCTGATTAAAAAAGGGAGAAATTCTTATGATCTAGCTAGTTTTGCCTGTCATTAGAGACACGAGAAAAAGGCACTCCATTTTGCATACATATGTGTCATTAAAAACATTTAAGAATATCGTCAGTCATTCTAGCAACCATGGAATGAAACGAGCAATTGTCTCCTTCTGAAGAGCGTGTGAGCCAATCTCTGAACAATTGTAATCTTCATCGAGGCAATGGAGTGGGGTTGGCTCGCTCGGTAGCTCTCCAGGATCATAATGTGTAATTTCCATGTTCAAGTCCCAACTGTGTCCTCGGTAAAAAAAGTAGACACCGCTGGGCTTGGAAAGGCTGCCGTTCGTCGGATGGGACGTTAAGATGTGGCCCCGAGTGCGAGAGAGTTATACCCTGTGCACGTTAAACAACACGATAGTTGGCCTTGACGGATTCCATCTGTCCCCTAACAGCATTCCAGGGATCTCCTTCCCTATTCTTTTCTGAGACATTGGGGTCCTTGTGACCTGGTCATTTAGTTCGTTGTGTGCAAAAAAAAATGTGCTCAAAGGTAAAACAATATCGAAGCCAAATAGAATTTTTAACAAACTTAAAAAATAATTCAATGAATTCTCACTATTAATAATAGAAACCTGGGTTCGAATCCTTATAAGGAATAACTATGTTCATTTTTCCCACGCCACCATTTGAGGATGCTAGTAGCAGAAACGGGGCAGAAAAATTTTTAAATATATACACATTACCCGCATTTTTAAGATAATTTGCTAAAAAACCCACTAAAATGGAGATGAAAAATATTATTCCGGAACAGAATGCAGGATCATTTCGACTCGATCTCGACCCCCCCCCCACACACACAGTCTTTATTTTTTTCTACATCCGTGCGTATATGGTACTGACCTCTGCTGCAGCTGGATTGCTCCAAAAGTACTTATTTTTAATACTAACAGATAGAATACAACTTTGAGACATAAATTTGGTCATATATATGTTTCATTATCACTCATTATACCTGTTTCCACATCTAATTTCTAAACACCATGGGGCGGGGGTGGCTCAGTCGGTAGCGCGTCAGGTTCGTAATCTGTAGTTCCCAGGTTCGAGTCCCAGCTGGGTCAGCGTTGAGATTTATCTCCGCAAAATTCCTCGCCCTGCCCACGGTCAGTAGGGGACACCGATGGGCTTGGAAAGACCGCCGTCCATCGGATGGGACGTTAAGCCGTGGCCCCGTGTGCGGGAGAGACATACCCTATGTACGTTAAAGAACACGCTGGATGGCCTTGACGGGGGGGCTACCATCTGTCTCCCAACAGCTGTTCCAGTGGGTCCCCTCTCCCAACCTTCTCTGAGCCTTCGGGGTCCATGTGACCTGGCCATGTAGCCCATGGTGTGCAAAAAAGTGCCGCTCAGAAGTAAAACAACCCAACTCTAAACACCAAATCTAGTAAAACGACGCAAAAAGCACTAACCTTCAAATTAACCCAAGAAAGAAAATATTCACTAACAATAACAGACAGCAATTGACAGAAATGATCAACAGAATTCAACCTCCTTTTTGCTCAATAGACGACTTGATCAGTTATCAAAACAGACACTATTCTCTTCCCATTCCCATGGCAACTATGATACTTCATTTATCTGTGTTATATTCGCCCAGCTGTTACAAAGCTGAAGATCACTCTTCATTCAGCGGGGGGGGGGGGGCAATAATACCAACTTCGCAATTCGCTCGCTGATTCCACATGTTTACATATATTTCATTGCAACATAAATCATTTCTCCTCTGTACGTGTGTGCTCCCTAAAGCTCTTGTACAGAGGCCGAGAGTTAAGAGGATGTTCAGTCGCGTGTACGACGAAGCAATCATAACAACGCTTAACTAGCTAACTGGAGATTCAGTTTGGCGTCTGGATAGGGATTTTAAATGAATGAACCTCTGGAGTTTCTCCCCATCATTCATATGCAAATTTGCCATCTTTTGCTTCGGACACAGAGGCGCAGAGAAAGCAAGGCTAGAGAGTCCCCAGTGCGAACTTCTTAACCAACTTAACGTGGTGTTGTTTGTAAGAGTAGAAGATGCAGAGATCGATGGTTGTTTTGATTTTTCAGTGAGATTTCCCTCTTGAGAATAAAGTGCGCGGATAATGACACGAAGATAAATAGAAATGAGCAGAACCCGTTTAATAACAAATGATGAATTGAATTAGGATGTGTGAGCGATCGCCAAAAGTTTAATCATTTAAAACTTCAAGGACGGATCTATGGGGGGGGGAGGTTCTATTCCCCTCAGGGACATATTTAACATACGGAATAGAGGTGAAGAAATGTAATCATTTATGTGCTTGTCAAAAACAAAAATGATTAATTCCATATTCTAGATATTTCGGTTCATGCTGTCAGATGGTTCCCAGCGCTTGTATATTTTCAGGATTTTTGAGCATATTTGTTTGACAGATTAACTTAACCCTTTAATAATACAGTAAAAAGATATTTTCAGTAAGAAATTTATGCACAAACTGTTCACACAATATATATTTTTTTCAGCTTATTTTTGTTTGGTAAGTTAATAGTAGCCGTCCCGTGGCCGAGTGGTTAGCCGCTTGGCTACTGATCTACGGGACCTGGGTTCGAGCCCCGGATCAAGGCATGGATGTATGTGTCGTTTTTCTGCTGAGGTCCTGCCATCCTCTCAGACCTTCTACTATGGCATATAAACTGTCAGACCTCTGTGGCAAGCAGCTGCTTGAGGGGGTATTTATTTAAGTTAATAGTTTAGTTTCTGAGAAATCCATATTGAACATTTTACAAAACTATTTTAAAAAGCATTATAATGGAGGCTAAACCATTCACTGTATTTGTTCCATATGTAAAATAAAGTAAAGCGGGTGGTGGGTGGGACAAGTGACACGATCGCCATTAGAGGGTAAATTTTTTCCCTCCTTTTAGAAGTCTTTAAAATCCGCCTTCAAAAATGCGTGAAATACGTATCTTTAATATTTTTATACTCCATTTCAGTTACTAGCATTCTCAAGTGGGGTAGCGACCCTTTTTCACCACTATAATATAATCTATATATAAAGAAATAAATTATTTCCATTTATATATATACGTCGTATCAGAATAATATGACCACCTACCTAATAATGAAAATGGGGGGTGGTCATATTATTCTGATACGACTGTGTATATATCTTTAACAGTTTTTCGCCTCCATTCCGATTAAGAGCATTTTCAGGGAGACATGATCTTCCTCCCCCCCCCCTAGATCTAGACATGAAATATACTATTTGATTAATAATAACTTTCAAAAACAATATTTTTTTCCGACATAAACAAATCATTTTTTCCAAGCATCTTCCATCCAAAGCCAAATAACCAAGGTTCTACTGTAACACAATTTATGTAAATGAAATTTCAAAGATGCACACTTTAAAACTCTAATATTTATTTATCAGAGTCTAATGAAACACCAAAACCTCCCACAGCTCGAAACTAATCTTCAAGTAAAAAAAAAATCCTCTCAGTTACAAAAATTAAATGAACCTTTTTTTTGTTGAATCTCACAACACTCTAAACTGCAAAAAAGAGCTTACGATACTTCCTAGCACTTCTACGCTCTGGGTGGTAAGAAACATAATTTGATGCTATTATATACTTCAGGTTGGGAGAGAAAAAAAAAACGCACTACGAAAAAAAAATCTTTAAATTCCTATAATATCGATTTTTTTTTATTAACTACTTTTAATCCACTTATTAGATAAGCTCTGAATGAAAGCATTCATTAAATAGAACAAATGACAAGTATATTAATTAAATCCTTTCTTTTTTTATCGATCAAATTTTAGTTTTAGATGGAGACAATGGGATTTTTTTTATTCTTTGTATTTTTTCATCAATTCCTTTTTTTCTTGCATGTTCCAATTTAAATTCACAAGTTTGATGTTAATGGCTCATACGAAGTTCGGAAATATTTAATATATATAGATGATTATGAGTGATTGACTGACGACTGACAGAGGATCACGCGAATTCTAATAAAATAAATAAATATAATAAATACCCCCTCAAGCAGCTGCTTTATCACAGAGGTCTGACAGGAGCCTGTCAGTTTATATGTCATAGTAGAAAGTCTGAGAGGATGGCAGGACCTCAGCAGAAAAACGACACATGCATCCATGCCTTACCCGGGGCTCGAACCCAGGTCCCTTAGATCAGTAGCCAAAAGGATGCAGAAATGGTAGAGATCTGAAAATTTGCACCGAGGGGTAATCTGGATCGTAGATCTCGGGAAAAATCCCAAAATGGATGGCGGACCTCAGCAGAAAAACGACACATGCATCCATGCCTTACCCGGGGCTCGAACCCAGGTCCCTTAGATCAGTAGCCAAAAGGATGCAGAAATGGTAGAGATCTGAAAATTTGCACCGAGGAGTAATCTGGATCGTAGATCTCGGGAAAAATCCCAAAATGGATGGCGGACCTCAGCAGAAAAACGACACATGCAACCATGCCTTACCCGGGGCTCGAACCCAGGTCCCTTAGATCAGTAGCCAAAAGGATGTAGAAATGGTAGAGATCTGAAAATTTGCACCGAGGGGTAATCTGGATCGTAGATCTCGGGAAAAATCCCAAATATGACCTCCGATGTGTCCTTCAAGATCAAATAGAAGTCACCTGTAGGTCAAACCTTGATGTACGACGGCTTGAGATGTGAAAATTGGGGGTGTTCCAGACTGTAGATCTCGAAAACGTAAATGAATTTTGGATCTGAAGGGTCCTTCAATGACAAAGGTCAAACATAGTCGGTGCTAAGAGAGCTAAAAATTTGTTTCCTTGGGATATTTTGGGTCGTAGATCTCAGAAAGGTTGTGAAATTTCAGATGTGATTTCCCCTGGGCCATCTCTGAAACGAACCGTAGCCCACCCTTATGTAGAGTGGACAGTGCCGGTCGTACGAGAGGACTGATGAAACGTCCAATAGTGGCAAAGATGCTACCGAGCCCATCACCTCTCTGATGACGAGGGCCCCTGAACACACCCTTTCCCGTTTGGCTCTTGTAGTAGCTCACATAGGTGTCTGCAGAAGGGGGAACGAATTTAACCCTCATGGCAGAAATGTAACTTGACTAAAACTTTACCGAATTTAAAATGCAGAGGTTCTCCTGTATCGGTACGAAGGAAGATTCTCACACTCTCGAAACTGTTTCTTGCCAGGGGGTAGTAATCAGGTTGTTGATACACTGCAACGATGGCTTCGTTATTACTGGTTCTGACGGCAGGATTCACAACACGCAACAGTTCACCATGAGTATCACCTAACAACTGAGGTGCAATCAGGTCTGAATACAAATAAATACCGTACATTCCTCTGTTCATGTCGATGGGGTAATCACCCAGGGCTTTATTCAGTGGAATATCTAATTTAGTAATTCCTAGCATGTCTCCTAATCCGGGGTTCGATTGAGGAAATTTAATGAAATGTGAGATGTCGGCATCCATCAACACGGTGTGATCGGCCTGCTGCTTGAAACGGTAAGCTTTTCTTAACTTGTAGGGCATGACCTGGTTCATTGCATCGAATTATGATTCAAGCAGTTTCGTATCGTCCTTGGGGTACCTTTCGTTCTTGGAAACTACCCGGTGGAACCACGTAGAAATAACAGTCGTCATCTATATCGAATGTTGCAGTATTGCACAGTTTGCTAGCAAATCGCTGTGGAAGGGTTTGTCAACTTCTCCCTCGCCGATACACAGAAGTTTGCCGAAATTCGTTTTAGTGAACATCAAACCGTATCCCTCACTCGGTTTGAATACCCAGTAACCACTGTTATAGGACACTATTATTTCTTTGGGGAGCTGAGTGGAGAGGAGAGACAACATTTCCATTCGAGTTATTTTGCCTGGTTTAAGCTTGATTTTCCAGTATTCTTCAGAGGGAGCAGGAGCATAATATTGAAACGTGTCATAGAACCGTCCACATTGTACCAGCTCACGGGTAAGTGAACTTCTGCTAGTCCCACTTTCCATTTCACACTTAGTCATAGGGGTTGTGCTAGACGAACCGTGAAATCACTCTGCGAATTGTTTGGGTAAATATTCTGACTAGCCGTTGAGGGTAGGGTCAGGTAGAAACTATCCATTTTTTTAGGAATCCACGAAGGTTTGGGATTACCGCGAAATTTGACCAGTGTCTTGTGACCTTTTCTTTCGATTATTTTCTCAACAGCGTAAAGTTCGGGTTCAGTTACTTTTTGAAGTTCCGATTTATAGAATGTGCCCTTCAACACTTCTCCTTCGGAATCCCGTACGACATATACAGGGGGCTGACGTTGTAACACCTTGTCGACTATAAAAATTTCTTCCGTCCACAAATGCGTACCTGCCTTCTTGAAGGGTACTTTTAGACTGGCTAGTCGAACCGTGTCCCATACTTTAAATGCTGGTTTTTCTTTTACTGTGGCCGGATTGCAATAGAGTCCAACCCACACAGCGTCTTCGTTGTGTAAGGTCACGACGTCCTTGGGAGTCATATCGTGTGCACTGTGAACTGTGGCATTGTAACCTCTTACAACACGTTGCAGCACGTCCAAGTACCGGTAGGTGTTATTGCATGTATATCTCCCCAGTCTATCGCGTAGGGTACAATTCCATCTCTCCACCAAAGCTGCTTTTTTGTCAGAGTAATTGACAAAGAACCGAATACCTTTCTTTTTCAGGAATTTCGGGAACACTCTGTTGGTAACTTCGGTACCTTGATCCGTATTTAAATTCATGGGAGATCGCCCCTTGGAAAGGATTTTTTTTGAAAGCCGACACCATTTCTTTCCCTGTTTTTGCCTTCATAGGCACCGCCCACCCATACCTCGGAGAACACATCAATGACCGTTAATATGTAGCGATAACCGTCTTTGAAGCGAGTTAGATTTTTCACAACTACTAGATCGGCTTGCCATTGTTCATCTAACTCTGTGATGTAAACTTTGTTACGGAGGAACTTTCGGCGAACAGGTTTATGTAGTATGTAGGCGGGTTGCTTTTCTAACCATTCTCGGACGAGTTTGAGGACGAGTTTGAGCGGCAATCCCGTGTTCTGAGTTAACTTTTTTACACTACCGAATCCTCTTTCATGGTCGAAATAATGGGACTCCAAAGTTTTGTTTCTGCTGCACCCAGACGTCGTATCCCACCAGGTTTTGCCATTGTTGTAGGGAAAGTGTAACACCTGTAACTGTAGGAATGTCTCTTATAAACTGTCGGATGTCCAATGTTAAGTTGCACACTCGAATTTTGTATTCACTGCCTAAGGCTTTTGACTACCCACACTGAATATTTTTACTAGGAGCCACAAGTTCTAATACAAGCACCACTATCGTTAACACAGTTATGATTACACTTCCAGCACTAGCTAACACCTTCTTTCTCCTATCCATACCAAGATAAAAATGACACTGAATGAAAAGGCAGACACATTATATGGGTTACAATTATTTATTTAATTTATACATTTCATTTTTTGCCTCGTCGACAATAGCATTATATTTTAGACCACACACAAATCCAGAATCTACAAAATTCAACAGACCGCGTTTCCAGGCTGTGTCCACAAATACCTGTGCCAAGGCGTTAATGTCCAAGTCACCAGTCCACCCTACGATGGTCACTATTTTTTCTTCGGGTTGAAGTCCATCTAACGGAATCAGACGCGTTAGCTCTTGTCGGAAAATGTCCACCAGCAGCGGATAAACACACTCGGGACTGCCGAAAACAGGTCCCAACAGGAAAGGTCGAACGGATTCTGAATGTTCTATAATAGCCGTACGGAGATGGTGATCTTTGAGAGTTCCACACACGTTATGCACAACGCGCATCACTTCGTCTACGTGGATAGCTAGCGTGAACCACTGCGAAGCGTTCAGCGTTATACAGCATCTCACAACATGGAACTGTAGAGTTCTTTGGTCAGCTGATTCTTTGATGAAGTCGACACAGCGTTCACCACCTACATTGCAATACATGTAGGCACGTAAACCAGACATCACGTGCCATGTCTGCTCATCGGGACCGATTTTCAATTGGTCCTCTATGTGGGGCACCGTGGCGCACAAAGCCTCCCCCTCCCATTCAGGTATGAAGAGGGTAATCCCCACAGATGTAGGGTAGATGAGTTCGGCATTTTCATATTTCTTGTAGCGATGTACATGCACAGAAAACTTATTTTTGAACAGCGAAGGCACGACGTAAACATCTTCACCGAGACACCACGCATCTGGATTGCTAGCCTGCATCGTGAACAATGACGCACCCGAAGGCTGGCCCCTATTTAACGAGGGAAAGCAACCACCTAGGACAACCAATCAGGACTCGTAGTTTTATCAGGAAATATAATAAGCCAATAGGAGACGATTGGACTTTGTAATTATTTATGAGGATTGCATCATCCCTTTCTGCGGGAGGTTGCCATCCTTGCAATTATTCTGAGGCTTGCATCATCCGATCGTTGCCATCCATCAAAGTTTAATTACGACTAAAATCGAGGGTTTTTCCCGACATTATAGTCACTAGATAGCGCCAGGGGTTAAAAGGGGGAGGGAATTTTAATAAAGGGGGCGGAAATTTTGATAGGAGGATTTTTTTTAATTAGGAGGGGGAATCAAAAATTGGGAAATTAGAGTTAAAATAGGGGTTTTTCCGAAAATAGTACTCCTCATAGTCACTAGATGGCGCCAGGGGTTAAAAGGGGAGAAGGAAGGGGTTTTTTAATAAAGGGGGAGGAATGTTTTAATAAATGAGGGTTTTTAATAAAGGGGGATTAATTAATTATTAATTATAAATTATTAATTACGAATTATTAATTATGAATATTAATAAGGGTGCGTGGCCTGAAGTGGGCGTGGTCGGTGACGTCATAGAGGAAAGCACTGTGCGTGGGGATACGCCCGGTTGGGACTATACTACTCAGTTAATTCGATTTGCATAAAGACTCGCTAGTCATAATGTTTTAGGTCTTCGTTGTATATAACGAACTTTATACAATAGGGAAAGCAAAAACTACCCCAGTATTTTATTATTCACGATTTCAGAAAAAAAAAAAGTTGGTCTTTGTAGAGCATTGCTTAAAAAGTGCCGCCTCCGGAAAATTTTTAATGATTGAAGTAAAATAAAATATTAAAGCTATTACGACGAAATACGAATTTCCAGACAAGGGCATCATTATATATTAAAACTGATAAAATTATTATTTATTATAATTATTACAGTATTTTATTATAAAAACCTTTCTTGGAACCAAAGCTGTATAAATTGTAGTGGCTGCATACACAATCTATTTGATAATAATTGGCTGATTATACGTTAAAAATTAAATCTTTTATATTCTCAAAAAACTGCTTTTCTAAGTTTACCTTACAATACTGTACAGGCATGCTTAGAATTATATTTAATTTTTCTTAACTAAGCCATAGAGAATTTCTCGTGGATGGTAATGAGGCCATTAAAAATATCTCTTAGGTCTAAGTCTAGATACAATAAAGTTAATTCCTTAAAATAATACTCGTACTCAATAGATCTGCCTAGTATACGAAGCAAATTTTTTTGATTATTTGTAGAATTGTTTTTACCTTTGAGCGTCACTTTCTTTTGCACACAATGGGCTAAATGACCGGGTCACAAGTCCCCAAAGGCTCAGAGAAGGTTGCGGGAGGACACTGACTGGACAAAAAACAGACGGTAGCCTCCCGTCAAGGCCATCTAGAGAGTTCTTTTATTTGCACAAGGTATGGCTCTCCTGCACACAGAGTCACGGCTTTACGTCAAATGCAACGGACGGTGACCTTTACAAGCTCATTGATGTCCCCTACTGAGCGAGGGGGGACGCCTACCCAGTTGGAACTCGACTTGGAAACTGCAAATTACGAGCTTGGCACGCTGTCGTCTAGCGGGGATGGCTGAGTCGGTAGCGCGCCAGGCTCGTAATCTACAGTTCCCAGATTCGAATCCCAGCTGAGTCAGTGTTAAGATTTATCTCCGAAAAACTCACTGCCCTGTCCACGATCAGTAGAGGAGACGAATGAGCCTCTACTGATGATGGAGACGGATAAGGACGCCGTCCGTCGGATG
The DNA here is from genome assembly GCA_038380435.1 of Ryuthela nishihirai. Lineage (NCBI taxonomy): Eukaryota > Metazoa > Arthropoda > Arachnida > Araneae > Heptathelidae > Ryuthela > Ryuthela nishihirai. The sequence goes on from JAWZYU010000016.1 coordinate 17,778,115, forward strand.
GGACATTAAGCCGTGGTTCCGTAAGCGGAAAAGCTATACCCTGTGCACGTTAAACAACACGCAGGATAGCCTTGACGTGAGGCTACCATCTGTCTCCCAACAACTGTTCCAGTGGGTCCCCAACCTTCTCTGAGCCTTCGGGATCCTTGTATCCTGGCCATTTAACCTACTATGTGCAAAAAAAGTGACTCTGAGAGGTAAAACAACTAAACAACAACGCTGTCGCCTGAGTTGTCCCTGCCCCACTTACTTCTAGTGAGTTTTTAGGTTGTTCTAAAATAAGCGAACACTTGCTTTCCTCTTGTTTTCTTTAGATATTCACCTTTCTTTTTGGTTTTGAGAGGAAGAAAAATTCTTCTGACTTGGTAAGTACCGATAAAATATTATTATTCGCATTTTCCAAATCTTCCATTAATTTAAAAAGTTCAAATTATGAGAATGACGAAACTTATAATACAAAAACAGAACCAAAATAAAACACTACTCTGACAATAAATAAAATATAAAATTTTGTTATTCAGTCATAGCGAAAGGATTGCAAAATCCGTCCAGGTCTTTAAATATCAACTCAAAATACATCAGTCGTTAGGTGAGGGTTGACTCAATCGGTAGCGCGCCAAGACTCGTAATCTGAAGTTCCCAGGTTCGAGCCCCACTTGCGACAGCATTGAGATTTATCTCCGTTAAATTCCCAGCCTGTCCTTGATCAGAGAGAGGACTCCGAGGACTTCGAAAGTCTGGCGTCCGTTAAAAAGGAACGCTAAGCCTTGGCCTCATCTTCAAAAGGGCCATATTTATGCACGTTAAAGAACATGCTGGATATCCTTGGCGGGAGTCTGCCATCTGTCTCCTATCTGTCCAGTGAGTCCCCCACCCTTCTCCAAGCCCTGGGGGTCCTTGGGACCTGGCCATTTAACCCATTTTGTGGACAGAGTGCCGCTTAGAAGTAAATACAACGGCATGTAATGAAATAAGAATGCAGAAATATTTGTTGTTTAGAGATCATACTTAAAGTGCAGATTTTCATCATATCCACGATTTCAAAATCACGATTCGTCATATCCACGAAGACAAAACATCTTCTTTAACTACATCAAAAAACACATCAAACAAGAGCATTAACGGACAGAACACTAGTAGATACTGCCTGAAGTATACTTTTCCTCCTGTGGACCATTGACTTTCACTCCTTTTCCGGTAAGACATACAGCCCAATATTAGGAATCCCGACGCTGATCCCTATAATCCGCAAAAAAGGCGTATCACCCTAGGCATACCAATTTACTTTGGCACAATTAGTGACTCTTGTTCTACTCAAAGGCAAGAGTCTGGTTACCGCCGTCTTTTTATGCGCTGTTTAATCCTAGGCTGTACGCTCTCACTTCCCCCCTTACCTACAGCCTCCTTCTTCAGCTTCTCCCCTTTCCTCTGCAACCTTCAGCCTCCTTTTTCCCCATCTTCAGCTTCTTTCTTCACCACCATCCTCCGCCCCAGCTCCGTGTTACGGCGCCGTCCACTTTGTACGGACATTGATTTTTGTGTTCTCTCCCTCCCCTTCCGCTCCCCCCTCTCTCTCCGACGTCCTTCCTCCCTCTTTCTCCTACATCTCTTTTCTATCTGCTCGTGTCCATCGATCGAAGAAAGCGATGGAGGAGAGACAGAAAGGAAAAGGAAGATATAGAGTGGGGAAGATCTGGAGGGGAGGAAAAAGAGTTAGTGGGTTGTGCAGATGATGGAAATACTGTCAGTGATGGCATATATAGATAAATTAGGAACGCGAAGAGAAGCAAAAAGATTTCCGGAAGAAATCGCAATGTTACTTAGCAGAGAGGAACAATTCTCTCTTTAACTTCAATGGTAAGGATTGAGTTACTGGTACGGTTATGGAAACCAATTCTGAGAAAAGGAATAAATTTCAGTAACAGTGACAATAGTAATTAGCCAAGTAGGAAATATCCACACATTTACCTTCCAGACTCGAAAGACGGTTATCCTGGTTTTTGCTCGCTTCTTTTACTTCTGAGCGGCACTTTTTTTTGCATACAATGGGCTAAATAACCAGGTCACAAATACCCAAGGGTTCAGAGATAGTTGAGACAAGGGACCCCTGGACAAGTTTTAGAAGACATATGGAAGCCTCCTGTCAAGACCATTTGAAAAGTGTTTTTTAATGGCATGTCTTTCTCTTGCACCCATGACCACGTCTTTACGTCATATCCGATGGACGACGGCCTTCCTAAGCTTATCAGTATCACTTTCGAATGACTCAGGGTCGACGTTTAGCGGAGATAAATCTCAATGCTGCTCCAGGAAGGGGGCTCGAACACGGGAACTGCAGATTACGAGCCTGGAGCGCCACCGACTGAGCCACCCCGTCCCAATTATGTTAATTAATCATGCTATGAAGCTTACTATGTCCATGAAGCTTTACCATGAGGTGGATGGGTGAATTTTTTCCACTTGTCTAATTACTACAAATCTAAGAAAATCCAAGTTTATCAATGGTCAGCCAGCAAGTTGTTCTAAAATTGGCAGCGATTTATTTGGACGGGGGTTGATTCAGTCGGTAGCGTCCAAGCTTGTAATCTGCAGTTCCCAGGTTCGAGTCCCAATTGTGACAGAGTTGAGATTTACCTCCACTAACCTCCACTTTACCCTCGGTGAGAAAGGGACACCGATGGACTTCTAAAGGCCGCCGTTCATTATGGGGCGTTAAGCCACGGCCACGTATGCAGGAATGCCATATTTAATGCGAATATTTTTCTTCACGCAAAAACAGGACACTTTGTACACGAAGGGCGGGGGTGGCTCAGTCGGTAGCGCGCCAGGCTCGTGATCTGTAGTTACCAGGTTCGAGTCCCAGCTGGGTCAGCGTTGAGATTTATCTCCGCAAAATTCCCCGCCCTGCCCACGGTCAGTAGGGGACACCGATGGGCTTAGAAAGGCCGCCGTCCGTCGGATGGGACGTTAAGCCGTGGCCCCGTATGCGGGAGAGCCATACCCTGTGCACGTTAAAGAACACGCTGGATAACCTTGACGGGAGGCTACCATCTGTCTCCCAACAGCTGTTCCAGTGGGTCCCCTCCCCCAACCTTCTCTGAGCCTTCGGGGTCCATGTGACCTGGCCATTTAGCCCATTGTGTGCAAAAAAGTGCCGCTCAGAGGTAAAACAACCCAACAACAACTTTGTACACGACACCCACAAAAAATCGGAACGTATGGGCATTTTCATTTCGATGTCAGACAATCTACCATGACCAAGGGACGGGGGTGGCTCAGTCGGTAGCGCGCCAGACTCGTAATCTGTAGTTCCCAGGTTCGAGTCCCAGCTGGGTCAGCGTTGAGATTTATCTCCGCAAAATTCCCCGCCCTGCCCACGGTCAGTAGAGGACACCGATGGGCTTGGAAAGGCTGCCGTCCGTCGGATGGGACGTTAAGTCGTGGCCCTGTGTGTGGGAGAGCCATACCCTGTGCACGTTAAAGAACACGCTGGATGGCCTTGACGGGAGGCTACCATCTGTCTCCCAACAGCTGTTCCAGTGGGTCCCCTCCCCCAACCTTCTCTGAGCCTTCGGGGTTCATGTGACCTGGCCATTTAGCCCATGGTGTGCAAAAAAGTGCCGCTCAGAGGTAAAACAACCCAACCATGACCAATGGAGAAAAGGAAACGGCATTTTTCGAAGTACACTTCACTGTCTAGTTTTGATTTGTTTAAAAGTACACTTCCATTTTTCTGCATTTATTTTCGAGAACACGCACAATAAAAATAATGAAATATTATTAACATATTAAACCTTATCCTAGGCTCATATATATATAGCCACACCATCATGAGTCAACTAATCATTCGTCTAAGAGCATCCTTGAACCATGTGTGCTTACATGTGTATGCAGGTCAGGAACTGGCGGTTATAGTGCAAAATAAAAAGCAACGGAAAATTTAAAATTAAAGAAAAACGCGGAAAAATTGTTTTACCCAGTACAAGTTTTATAAATTTTAATATCAATTAAGTTTACCCTCGCCTTCTTTTTTTTTTCGCCTTCTTTCTTTTTCCTTCGTCTTCTATCTTTTCTGTCTAAAATGGTTCGGATCGAACTATTCATCAGAACAGAATTCATCTTTAATATTTCGAATGATACTTTCTATACAAATATGTATGACTTTCATAGTGATTCTTAATTTCGTGAAGGTTTCATGAAATCCAATTACTTGCCCCCTCCATTGCCTCTTTTTTTGCCGAACTGTCAGTGTATTAATACTTTACAACACGATGGTCCATTTTTATGCGAGATATATTCTCTGACGATATTATCGTTTCAAATTGGGACATTTTTTGAAAAGCAGGCCTTTTTGGTCTTCCGCCCCGGCAGCCTTTCCCGGTATATGACTCCCCACCCTGCTCACGGTCAGTAGAGGACACCGATGGGCTTGGAAAGGCCACCGACAGTCGGATGGGACTTTAAGCCGTGGTCCCGTGTGCGGAAGAGCCATATACCCTGTGCACGTTAAAGAACACACTGGATGGCCTTGACGGGAGGCTACCATCTGTCTCCCAACAGCTGTTCCAGTGGGTCCCCTCCCCCAACCTTCTCTGAGCCTTCGGGGTCCTTGTGACCTGGCCATTTAGCCCATGGTGTGCAAAAAAGTGCAGCTCAGAGGTAAAACAACCCAACCCAACACCAACGTTTTTTTTTTTAAAGATTAAGTTTGGGAATGCCCTGAACAAACGTTGAGCCTCCGGTGCATTTAAGAATAAGTGTTGAAATAGTTCTGCCAGTATCTGTGCAGTTTTCAGCAAGAAGAACGCTTCTGAATAAGCTTGCTAGCAAGTTATTTTGCATATTAATTGGAAGAGGGACCAGACTAATTAAAAGGGGGCAGCGGGTCTGGCTAGATTGTTTGCCGAGGAGGCAATACCATCTCACGACGCCATCGGCGTCAGCTCGACCTTTTGGGTTGGGAAAAGTGTTTAAGCCTTGTTTACTCCTTTTTATTTTGTTCTAGAGGAAGTCGCCGTTCTACGACCGGGTAAAGGATCACCAAGAATGCCAAGGGCAGGAATTATTCTGCATGAATGATGCGAATAATAATGATGGGTTAAAATTAGTTTCATTTACCTTTTCATTATAGTCAGGAAAGTAATGCTCTCGATTAATTAAAGCTTCTGGTATGCAACAAAAGTCCCCGTTGGTGTAAGTACGAAAAAATTAAAAATAGTTTTAAACTCGATGTGGAGTTTTATTTAAGGTTTGGTCTGGAATTTTATATGCGATATGAATTGCATTGGGAGATATTCGGATGGTCTCCCCCCCCCTCCCACAAAAAATTAAAAAATCCTACGCCAATTTTTTTTTTTTTATTATTGTAATATTTTTTTTCTAATATCTGCTCGGATGATGAATTTATCCCTTGATGGTGAACGTGCAAACATTTATAGCTTCTTTATCTTCGTTTTCAAAAAAAAACGTGGTAATTTCGTGCATTCATTTCTTCAGGGGATTTACAAAAAAATGTAAGTTTTTTGTAAATTTTAGACGGACGACAAAAAACGCTTTTTTTGTCTTCCGTCTGTAAATATCGAACTTTTTCGTTTATACAGATAAATTAAAATTTCTTTTTCTGTTGCATAGGTATTGACGAATTATTGTGATTTTCACTTTTAGAAGTTTTCCTCTATCTATAATTGCGCCCTCTAACGGTGGAAAAGTTGAAGATTCCAAAATTTTTAGCGAATATGCAAATGATTTATTTATGGTAGAAATTTGAAATATTGGTGGTGGAATGTGATGTATAATAATATACATATATATAATATATATATATTTTTTATAACATATATATTTTTATATAATATATATAATAAATAATAATATGTATCAAGAAATGTATTCTCTAAACCGAGCTCAAACGGACTCGGTCTCAGCGATTATCAAAATATTTTGTACATACCAGGGATCGAACTATTGTAGACAGAATTCATCTTTAATATTTCGAATGATACTTTCTGTACAAATATGTATGACTTTCATAGTGATTCTTAATTTCGTGAAGGTTTCATGAAATCCAATTACTTGTCTCTTTCATCTGATCTAGAAAAAGGCAATTTGGGGAGAAAGTAATTGGGGGGGCAAGTAATTGGATCGAACCCAGAAAAAATAAAGTGGCGGGTGAGGTTTGAAGCGACTGGTTTGCCGTTTCCAGAAAGAAAATTTTCTCTCCAATTTGGGGCGTGGGTGGCTCAGTCGGTAGCGCGCCAGGCTCGTAATCTGTAGTTCCCAGGTTCGAGTCCCAGCTGGGTCAGCGTTGAGATTTATCTCCGCAAAATTCCCCGCCCTGCCCACGGTCAGTAGGGGACACCGATGGGCTTGGAAAGACCGCCGTCCGTCGGATGGGACGTTAAGCCGTGGCCCCGTGTGAGGGAGAGCCATACCCTGTGCACGTTAAAGAACACGCTGGATGGCCTTGACGGGAGGGTACCTCCACAACAGCTGTTCCAGTCAGGCTCTCCCAGCAGCTGTTCCAGTGGGTCCCCTCCTCCAACCTTCTCTGAGCCTTCGGGGTCCATGTGACCTGGCCATTTAGCCCATGGTGTTCAAAAAAGTGCCGCTCAGAGGTAAAACAACCCAACCCAACTCCCCCAACCTTCTCTGAGCCTTCGGGGTCCATGTGACCTGGCCATTTAGCCCATGGTGTGCAAAAAAGTGCCGCTCAGAGGTAAAACAACCCAACAACCCAATTCTCTCCGATTTAATGGTCTTTAAAGTATTTCTTTTAAAATGTGCGCAAGGTTTAATATTTTTCCATTTCCATTATTTACTGGCAGGTGGACAATCACCACCCAACCATCCTTGAGTTCTAGAATGGGTTTCGTTGTTTGCGGCAAGCAACATTGAAGACATCTTAACCACACTGAAAAACATTCCTTTTAAATATTTTCTAATATCATACAATACATTGCTATTTTAATTATTAAAAAATTGGAATAGAACAATAATTGTTTTCACTGTTAAATCAATAAATTCTTGAATAACCCCACAAACGCGCGCGCTAAAATATGGAAACTATAAGACAGGAAACAGAACAATAAAAAAGAAACAGAAAACATTCTGATGTAGGAAAAAATTGCAGCCAAAATAAAAGACTCCGGAAAAAAGAAAGAACTGAAAGAAACAACTTCTGCACACAACATATAAAGTCCATCTCGAACTGAAAACCCGACTTCGCGTTTTATACCTGTTTCTGTCTGTGTTCGTCGGCCGCAGTATATTCGGTTTCCTGGGGCATGTGGGCAGTGCCAGCTGTTCTTCTGTCAATGGTGAAACGGACAGATGGAATCGGTTCTCTCTCGGAGAGACAGAGAAGAGTGACAGAAAGAGGAAGGAAGAAAAATGAAAAAAAAGCTGACTTTGCTCAAAGTAAATTTTCTCCTTCCTAGTTCATTGTCTTACCTTTACTGTTTCTCTTCTGCGCCCCGATCCCTCAGCTTCTTTACTCTTTGCTGAGTAGTGGAAATCGGTCATGTTAATTTGTCTCTCTCAGCCATTGTGGAGGAGACAGCTTCATCTGCATTATACTGAGCATCTGGATGATTGTTTCCGAGGGAGGGGAGAACTTCGTATACAGTGCCTGGTCATTATTCCTTCCAGTCGTTATTTTATCGTTTTGTATTGATTCAAGAGAAGTCAGATCTTGTAATCTGCGTGTTGTTTGTTTGTTTGTTTCTTTAGTTGGCCAAAAGAAGAAAATATCTCTGGATCAATTGGATCGTTTAGCTTTTATTTTTATTTGTTTTGAATTTATGCACTTGTTTCGCATTATCTCTTCTGGATATGCATTATCTATGGATAGGTGCATTTAAGTGCAAAAACCCTTTATCAATGAATTTCAATATAATCGGGATAGACGCATTATATCTGGATAAATGCATTATCTCTGGATAAATGCATTATATCTGGATAAATGCATTATCTCTGGATAAATGCATTATATCTGGATAAATGCATTATCTCTGGTAAATGCCTTCTCTCTGGATAGATGCATTACCTCTGAATAGATGCATTTTTCTCTGGATATGCATTATCTATGGATAGATGCTTTATCTCTCAATAGATGGACTATCTGTGGATATAAGCATTATCTCTGTATAAACTAATCTCTGGATAGATGAATTATCTCTTGAGAAATGGAATATCTCGGGATAGACGAATTATCTATAGATACATGGACTATAATTGAATAGATGTATATTCACTGAATAGAAGCATTTTCTCTGTATACTCTAATTATCTCCGTAAAAATGAAGGAACCCTTGGATAGATGTATTATCTCTTGATATGCACACTATTTCTGGATAGACGAGATTCTTAACATCGATACCAAAGTCAGAAGAAAAATTGTCTTACTCCGAGTGGGATATGAATCCACGACTCTCTGGGTTAGAATGTTTTACCTCTGAGCGGCACTTTTTTGCACACCATGGGCTAAATGGCCCGGTCACATGGACCCCGAAGGCTCAGAGAAGGTTGGGGGAGGGGACCCACTGGAACAGCTGTTGGGAGACAGATGGTAGCCTCCCGTCAAGGCCATCCAGCGTGTTCTTTAACGTGCACAGGGTATGGCTCTCCCGCACACGGGGCAACGGCTTAACGTTCCATCCGACGGACGGCGGCCTTTCCAAGCCCATCGGTGTCCCCTACTGACCGTGGGCAGGGCGGGGAAATTTTGCGGAGATAAATCTCAACGCTGACCCAGTTGGGACTCGAACCTGGGAACTACAGATTACGAGCCTGGCGCGCTACCGACTGAGCCACCCCCGCCCCCACGACTCTCTGAGAACATCAGGATGTCCTGGTCACCCGGCTCAAGACAATGTTTCTTCTAATTTTTATATCGGTGTTAAAAGTGACTTCATATCCTTTTAAAATATCAATCTGTTTGATATCTCTCAGGGAATTTATTTTTATTTCCAACATCTAAATTTTCAAACTGAATTGCGCCCATGACTAAAACTTCATGTTGCCTTAAGCCTCTGACGTCAGTCAACTTCAAAGCTTGCCACTAAATGTGAACATCCCAGATCTAGAAGAAATAATGGGACAGAGGCAAAGGACGCATTCGAGTAGGAAAAAGATAAAAGTGGGAGGCCAAGAGAATGGATTTCCATAGCAGTGTAACATTTTCCTCTTCGTTTTAGAGGTTTAAAAATTTTTCGCGAAAGATGCGTGAAATATACACACATTTAATAATTTTTGGCCTCCATTACTTTACCAGCATTCTAGGGGGGGATGGTCCCTTTGCTCCTTAACACCCCCCCCCCCAGATCTGATCCCTAGTGTGAACCACGTAGATTGTTCCAACTTTAAGGGGTGTTAAATTTTTAATGGAAACATTTCTTTCTGAAACAGTGAGCTCCAAAATTTGAGGGAGTATTGCAATTTTTAAATAGGGGTTTCGACTTTTAAATTGGTGTTATAATGTTTAACAGGACGAAATGAACAATGAAAATTACTAAACTGAAACATGAAACACTGCATGTAACTAATTCATCACTTTGAAAATATAAGGGAATTCAAGAGAGTGCACCCCTCCCCGCACACCCATGTCCCTTGAGGAACGTATGGAAGTCCCTAAAGTTGGCAGATTTAGAACTCGAACAGCAGATTGAAAACAAAGATATCTTTCTCGATTTCTGCTTTCGGGTCAAAGTTCAAACTGAGTCATCGTCAAATTTTTAGAGAGCAAATTTATAACTTCCACATATCAGAGTAGAGAATTTCTCATTGTACCTTAAGATAAACATAAGTGTAATTCTGCTGATTATTTTATGGCTTTCGAGTTCCTGGGCTGAAGTAGAAACGCACAAATTATGAGAAATGCCTCCTTCGCAGACAAGCTCTTTTCCTTCTGCCGGTTCTCACCTCGCTCTCCACCAGCAATGTTTATTGCACTCGATCATTCAGCCTGTCACAGTTGCACTCTACAGACCTAGCCAAATGGTAAACTTTGGCCTTTGACATACGACTCCATCCATAAGGAAAGCAACTGATAAGAACCAAGACAGTTGAATGAAAGAGAAAAAAACTTTTCATTCGTCTTTCAAATGATAATGATACTTTCATTTAAATACAGCCAGTGCCGGAAACTTTTATTTTGAGTTTTTATTTTACAAAAAAATACAGTAATGTAGAAAATATGTTTAAAAAATACCAAAAACATGCATTTTACTAATAAATTAAAGCAAGAAATTGAGGTTAATAAAAGACAGATGCTAAGAGGCTGGGCCGGATCTAGAAAGAGGCTTCCCCCCTTGAAAATGCTAGTAATCTAAACGAGGGAGAAAAATCGTTAAATATATATATCATCACTATTTTTAAGGGGCGGGGGTGGTCAGTCGGTAGCGCGTCAGGCTCGTAATCTGTAGTTCCCAGGTTCGAGTCCCCAGCTAGGTCAGCGTTGAGATTTATCTCCGCAAAATTCCTCGCCCTGCCCACGGTCAGTAGGGGACACCGATGAGCTTGGAAAGACCGCCGTCCGTCGGATGGGACGTTAACCCGTGGCCCTGTGTGCGGGATAGCCATACCCTGTGCACGTTAAAGAACACGCTGGATGGCCTTGACGGGAGGCTACTATCTGTCTCCCAACAGCTGTTCCAGTGAGTCCCCTCCCCCAACCTTCTCTGAGCCTTCGGGGTCCATGTGACCTGGCCATTTAGCCCATTGTGTGCAAAAAAAGTGCCGCTCAGAGGTAACCCAATTATTTTTAAAGAAATTTGTTTAAGAGCCTGAAATGCAGAAAAATATATATGTTCTCTTTCCAGTTCGTTTCACTCGGATCACTTTCTCTCCACTGTTTACACACACTGCTTCCCCCTTTAGAATGTATTAGATTTGATGCCTATTTCTTCTATAAGCAAATGTGTAAGATGAATCTCGCAAACGGAATCTGATTATCACACCAGCTCAGATAGTGGGCAGGAAAATGGAAACATTCCCATGTTAAGTCAATGAAGAGTCGATTTCGAAGACACATGATTTCTACAATGAGATTTTTAGAGGAAAATAAGACTAAAAAAAATTAAATCTATCTAAATCTCAATTTTTTCAACAATATTTGTTGGGTTGGGTTGTTTTACCTCTGAGCGGCACTTTTTTGCACACCATGGGCTAAATGGCCAGGTCACATTGACCCCGAAGGCTCAGAAGAAGGTTGGGGAAGGGGACCCACTGTAACACCTGTTGGGAGACAGATGGTAGCCTCCCGTCAAGGCCATCCAGCGTGTTCTTTAACGTGGACAGAGTATGGCTCTCCGCACACGGGCCCACGGTTTAACGGACCCACGGCTTCATCCGACGGACGGCGGCTTTTCCAAGCCCATCGGTGTCCCCTACTGACCGTGGGCAGGGCGGGGAATTTTGCGGAGATAAATCTCAACGCTGACCCAGCTGGGACTCGAACCTGGGAACTACAGATTAAGAGCCTGGCGCGCTACCGACTGAGCCACCCCCGCCCCAGGTAAATGTTAGGATTTAACAAAATCAGGTAGTAAAAGTCAGCATTTGGATCTGTCCTGAATATGCATGTCGCGATAATATTTTCCTATTTCTCAATTCTTATACTTTTGACAATGTTTTTATCTATTCTTTTCAGTTCCGTTCACAATTTTTAAAATGCAAATTAGATAACAAAATCAAGTTTGAAAAATTACAATTTATAAAACCGAAAATAGAAAAAAAATTCGATTACAAGAATGAGTTAATAAATTTATATCCTTCTGTATATTTTGTCTATATATTTTTGGATTCATAATATTTTAAACTCTTTTTTTAATTAGTAAAATATGATTTTCTTAGTTATATAGTTTCCTCGTGGAATATGAGGATTACCAACAGTGAATGATAAAACCACGAAATAAGACGCGAATAGTAAATTTTTCGGGCTTTCACGAACACTCTTCGTTAAAACCTAGGTTCGACGAGTAAATCCTATGTTTTACCAAAATTCGGGCTTTTAGGGTAACATTTCACCAGTTACGGAGCCTTGAATTTGATTCTCCACTGAGATAAGATCAGAATGTTCCCATTATTCTGCCCATCCATTTCCTGTAGACTATCTCTGTTGACATCTGCTCTACTGTGTATCTGAAGGGGCGGGGGTGGTCAGTCGGTAGTGCGCCAGGCTCGTAATCTGTAGTTCCAGGTTCGAGTCCCAGCTGGGTCAGCGTTGAGATTTATCTCCGCAAAATTCCCCGTCCTGCCTCACGGTCAGTAGCGGACACCGATGGGCTTGGAAAGGCCGCCGTCCGTCGTATGGGACGTTAAGCCGTGGGTCCGTGTGCGGGAGAGCCATACTCTGTGCACGTTAAAGAACACGCTGGATGGCCTTGACGGGAGGCTACCATCTGTCTCCCAACAGCTGTTCCAGTGGGTCCCCTCCCCCAACCTTCTCTGAGCCTTCGGGGTCCATGTGACCTGGCCATTTAGCCCATGGTGTGCAAAAAAGTGTCGCTCAGAGGTAAAACAACCCAAACGTCTATCAGAATGGTTGAACATTCAGTAATGAATTATCACAGGAAAAGTCCTGTAAACAAGAAACACTTGAAAAATTGACAAAATTGATTGTCCTGACTAAGATTCGAACCCAGGTCTCCCAGAAGCTTTCAGCATGCTTCTGGGAGACCTGGGTTCGAATCCCAGTTAGAATCCCAATTTTTTTCAACTCAGTTTTTCAGATGGTTGAGCATCCACTATCACTTTTCAATCCAACGACGTATGTCAATTCATGGCTAGTTCGAGGTCATCAGTGAACAATGAAAGCAAAAAAAGAAATCGCAACAAGGTTGGGTTGTTTTACCTCTGAGCGGCACTTTTTTTGCACACCACGGGCTAAATGGCCAGGTCACATGGACCCCGAAGGCTCAGAGAAGGTTGGAGGAGGGGACCCACTGGAACAGCTGTTGGGAGACAGATGGTAGATTCCCGTCAAGGCCATCCAGTGTGTTCTTTAACGTGCGCAGGGTATGTCTCTCCCGCACACGGGGCCACGGCCTAACGTCCCATCCGACGGACGGCGGCCTTTCCAAGCCCATCGGTGTCCCCTACTGACCGTGAGGCAGGGCGGGGAATTTTGCGGAGATAAATCTCAACGCTGACCCAGGTGGGACTTGAACCTGGGAACTACAGATTACGATCCTGGCGCGCTACCGACTGAGCCACCCCCGCCCCTCGCAACAAGGACAATGATAAAAACGTGTATGTGTTTGGAATTCATTTCGAGAATTGCATTTATTTTTAAAAGTTATATTATTTCGTGGAGCGTGACGCCCAGATTATTTTGACGTCTGAGGCGAGGAAAAATTACCACTACTTTGGATAGGTATTAATTTTGCGCAAAACCAAAATTTCGTGTTAAATTTAATAATTAAGCAAAAAATTCTAAACTTTTGCATTGTTTTGATAATAGTTATGATTAATGAACAACTTAAATTTTAACTGGTAATATGTACATAATGAATTTTGGCTCCACTCAAAAATGGCGCCCTGGGTTGGGTTGTTTTACCTCTGAGCGGCACTTTTTTGCACACCATGGGCTAAATGGCCAGGTCACATGGACCCCGAAGGCTCAGAGAAGGTTGGGGGAGGGGACCCACTGGAACAGCTATTGGGAGACAGATGGTAGCCTTCCGTCAAGGCCATCCAGCGTGTTCTTTAACGTGCACAGGGTATGGCTCTCCCACACACGGGCCACGGCTTAACGTTCCATCCGACGGACGGCGGCCTTTCCAATCCCATCGGTGTCCCCTACTGACCGTGGGCAGGGCGGAGAATTTTGCGGAGATAAATCTCAACGCTGACCCAGCTGGGACTCGAACCTGGGAACTACAGATTACGAGCCTGGCGCGCTACCGAATGAGCCACCCCGCCCCATGGCGCCCTGAGGCGATCGTCTCGCAGTCTCATCTATCGGACCTATCGGATATTATTAACCTATAGGAGTCCTCGCAGACTCATCTATCGGATATGAGTTTAAAATATTTAGATTTTGTTCAGTTCCTGCCCTTACCGTCAGCAATTTGGGCCATTCTGTGCGCTCTGGGACCTATTTTTTAAGCACTGAATACAGCCAGTAGTACTCAGCATGATGTATTAATTTCCCATTAAGTTTGAAGAAAAAATGAAATAAGACTGTTGCATAATAAATTAGAAATTGTGTGAAACTGATGGATTGCAAAAAGAAGAAAATTAATATTTTTTTTCCTAATGTAAAATAAAAATATAAATATTTCCTAAAGCAGCAGCTTGTTACAGAGGTTTGACAGGAGCCTATCAGTTTAATATGCCATGGTAGAAGGTATGTGAAGATTATGGAGGAAACCCAAATATCTATGCTTTAACCAAGGCTCGATCCCAGGTCCCATTTATCAGTAGTTAAGCAGCTAACCACTCGGTCTTAAGGCGGCTATCTAATATAAAGAATAATATAAAATAAATAGCATAATAATAATATAAATAATGAATAATATTCGTTTCCCTAGAAGAAATCTCCAAGGTGTGTCATTTAAATGGGACCATTGGGAGTAATTATTCATTTCCACATTCAGATAGGGGCGGGGGTGGCTCAGTCGGTAGCGCGCCAGGCTCGTAATCTGTAGTTCAAGTCCCAGCTGGGTCAGCGTTGAGATTTATCTCCGCAAAATTTCCCCACCCTGCCCACAGTCAGTAGGGGACACCGATGGGCTTGGAAAGGCCGCCGTCCGACGGATAGGACGTTAAGCCGTGGCCCCGTGTGCGGGAGAGCCATACCCTGTGCACGTTAAAGAACACGCTGGATGGCCTTGACGGAAGGCTACCATCTGTCTCCCAACAGCTGTTCAAGTGGATCCCCTCCCCCAACCTTCTCTGAGCCTTCGGGATCCTTGTGACTTGGCCATTTAGCCCGTGGTGTGCAAAAAAGTGCCGCTCAGAGGTACAACAACCCAAATCTTTAAGTACTGAATAGATATTGTTGAAAATCAAAATTTAGACAGTTTAATTGACGTCTTATATTTATCTTCAGTCACATGTTTCCATAAAAATTTATTTTTGTTACCGTACAAGTCAGAATTTTGATAAAACTATTTACGAGTCAAATCTAGGTTTTATCAAACAGTGTTGGTAAAAACTCGAAAAACCAACTATCATATTTCGGGGTTTTACCAATGGATCTTGGTAAATGTTAGGATTTAACAAAATCAGGTAGTAAAAGTCAGCATTTGGATCTGTCCTGAATATTCATGTCGCGATATTTTTTCCTATTTCTCAATTCTTATACTTTTGACAATGTTTTTATCTATTCTTTTGAGTTCCGATCACATTTTTTAAAATGCAAATTAGATAATAAAATCAAGTTTGAAAAATTGCAATTTATAAAACCGAAAATAGAAAAAAAATTCGATTACAAGAATGTGTTAATAAATTTATATCCTTCTGTATATTTTGTCTATATATTTTTGGATTCATAATATTTTAAACTCTTTTTTAATTAGTAAAATATGATTTTCTTAGTTATATAGTTTCCTCGTGGAATATGAGGATTACCAACAGTGAATGATAAAACCACGAAATAAGACGCGAATAGTAAATTTTTCGGGATTTCACGAACACTCTTCGTTAAAACCTAGGTTCGACGCGTAAATCCTATGTTTTACCAAAATTCGGGCTTTTAGGGTAACATTTCACCAGTTACGGAGCCTTGAATTTGATTCTCCACTGAGATATGATCAGCATGTTCCCATTATTCTGCCCATCCATTTCCTGTAGACTATCTCTGTTGACATCTGCTCTACTGTCTATCAGAATGGTTGAACATTCAGTAATGAATTATCACAGGAAAAGTCCTGTAAACAAGGAACACTTGAAAAATTGCCAAAATTGATTGTCCTGACTAAAATTCGAACCCAGGTCTCCCAGAAGCTTTCAGCATGCTTCTGGGAGACCTGGGTTCGAATCCCAGTTAGAACAACCAATTTTTTTCAACTCAGTTTTTCAGATGGTTGAGCATCCACTATCACTTTTCAATCCAACGACGTATGTCAATTCATGGCTAGTTCGAGGTCATCAGTGAACAATGAAAGCAAAAAAAGAAATCGCAACAAGGTTGGGTTGTTTTACCTCTGAGCGGCACTTTTTTGCACACCACGGGCTAAATGGCCAGGTCACATGGACCCCGAAGGCTCAGAGAAGGTTGGGGGAGGGGACCCACTGGAACAGCTGTTGGGAGACAGATGGTAGCCTCCCGTCAAGGCCATCCAGCGTGTTCTTTAATATGCACAGGGTATGTCTCTCCCGTACACGGGGCCACGACTTAACGTCCCATCCGACGGACGGCGGCCTTTCCAAGCCCCTACTGACCGTGAGGCAGGACGGGGAATTTTGCGGAGATCAATCTCAACGCTGACCCAGCTGGGACTTGAACCTGGGAACTACAGATTACGAGCCTGGCGCGCTGCCGACTGAGCCACCCCCGCCCCTCGCAATAAGGACAATGATAAAAACGTGTATGTGTTTGGAATTCATTTCGAGAATTGCATTTATTTTTAAAAGTTATATTATTTCGTGGAGCGTGACGCCCAGATTATTTTGGCGTCTGAGGCGAGGAAAAATTACCATTACTTTGGATAGGTATTAATTTTGCGCAAAACCAAAGTTTCGTGTTAAATTTAATAATTAAGCAAAAAATTCTAAACTATTGCATTGTTTTGATAATAGTTATGATTAATGAACAACTTAAATTTTAACTGGTAATATGTACATAATGAATTTTGGCTCCACTCAAAAATGGCGCCCTGAGGCGATCGTCTCGCAGACTCATCTATCGTACCTATCGGATATTAATCTAACCTATCGGATATTATTAACCTATCGGAGTCCTCGCAGACTCATCTATCGGACCTATCGGATATTAATCTAACCTATCGGATATTATTAACCTATCGGAGTCCTCGCAGACTCATCTATCGGATTTATCGGATATTAATCTAACCTATCGGATATTATTAACCTATCGGAGTCCTCGCAGACTCATCTATCGGACCTATCGGATATTAATCTAACCTATCGGATATTATTAACCTATCGGAGTCCTCGCAGACTCATCTATCGGACCTATCGGATATTAATCTAACCTATCGGATATTATTAACCTATCGGAGTCCTCGCAGACTCATCTATCGGACCTATCGGATATTAATCTAAACTATCGGATTTTGTTAACCTATCGGAGTCCTCGCAGACTCATCTATCGGATATGAGTTTAAAATAGTTAGATTTTGTTCAGTTCCTGCCCTTACCGTCAGCAATTTGGTCCATTCTGTGCGCTCCGCGACCTATTTTTTTTAAGCAATGAATACAGCCAGTAGTACTCAGCATGATGTATTAATTTCCCATTAAGTTTGAAGAAAAAATGAAATAAGACTGTTGCATAATAAATTAGAAAATGTGTGTAACTTATGGATTGCAAAAAGAAGAAAATTAATATTTGTTTCTAATGTAAAATAAAAATATAAATATTTCCTAAAACAGCAGCTTGTTACAGAGGTTTGACAGGAGCCTATCAGTTTAATATGCCATAGTAGTAGGTCTGTGAAGATTACGGAGGAAACCCAAATATCCATGCTTTAACCACGACTCGAACCCAGGTCCCATTTATCAGTAGTTAAGCAGCTAACCCAGTGTCTCGCAAACTGTGTGCCGCGGCACAGTAGTGGGCCGCGAGAGATTCCAAGTGTGCCGCGAGAGATTTTCAAATTGACACTAGATATTCCAAAGATTTCATTTTGACTTGTGTTATCGATTTTGCATATTAAAGGTTTTTTCTCTATTATCTATCGACGTGCTTTAATAAAAATCTTTCAGATTTTATCAACTGGGATCTTGTAAGTATTTATCAAGCTTTTCCAAATTTTGGTATTAATTTTTGATTATTTTAAGCCATAGAATGGACAAATATTTAAAACAAACACCGAGTTATGATTAATTATATTTATTATTATATTTATTTTAAATAAAATGCATTTAACGAAACTTCAATTTTCCTCTTTTTACGTAACCATCAAAAATTCTTTTTTAGGTGTACCGCGGAAAAAAAATTAGATTCTGTGTGCCGCGGGAAAAAAATTAGATTCAGTGTGCCGCAGAGTAAAAAAGTTTGCGAGACACTGAGCTAACCACTCGGTCTTAAGGCGGCTATCTAATATAAAGAATAATATAAAATAAATAGCATAATAATAATAATAATATAAATAATGAATAATATTCGTTTCCCTACAAGAAATCTCCAAAGTGTGTCATTTAAATGGGACCATTGGGAGTAATTATTCATTTCCACATTCAGATTATTGAAGTTTATATGAAAAGAATTCATTTATCAATGCAGAAAGAATGCAAATTATTTCGATAATTTTAGGAACTGCGATGGTTATCGATGCAGATTTTAATGAAGCCAATCCAAAATCGTGAATCCGTTACTTATAGTTGAAATTCACTTAAAGGTTAAATATCAAAAGAGTGAATTTTTGTTGCCTAAACCTCTCTGACCGTTTAGTATTTTACATTTAATGACCAATCTCAAATAAATCTAGAGAAGTCTTAGCCACAAAACATTCATTTATTTAAAATCAGAACGCTCGATTATACCCCTAGAGAGTCCTACTAGCCATCTCTATTAGTGTCGAACGAGGCAACATTGTACTATGGAATGGAGGAGAGTGCTGTTCAGAGACGAGTACCGATTCTGTTTCGACTTGCCGGACGGCGGTATGTCGCCAACGACATGAGGAAGTCTATCCCATTAGCCGCTACATGGCTCCCCCACACACACACAGTAGTACAATGGTATGGTGTGGTATCACATATGGCGATCGGACACCTCTGCTCCATGTTTCTGGCGCGCTAACAGTGTGATGTCGTCCCTATTCGGATCCTGTCCTACTGTGAGAAATGTGATGTCCTCGCTATCTGATCCCTTCAGACTGAGCCAGATGTGATGTACTCCCTATTCGATCCCTTCAGACTGAGCTAGATGTGATGTCCTACTCTGTATTCGGAATGCAATGGGACTGGGCCAAATGTCGTGGCCGCCGGAGGACGATACACTTGTATTATTACTTCACCTTCTATTCGGTGAAAAGACAGATTCGTGGGTTTTTACACCCGTAGCGCCTTATACCTCAGATATATTATGTTGAATGATGAATGACAATAGTCCATCAATTAATCGCATGAGAGTTATATAGGGACGACGCAATTTATTCACACTATATACAGCTACGTGCTGGGAATGCGCTCAACTCCGTGGGCCTTTGCTGCTTCACTGCTGCAAACAATAATATAATGAGGTGGAGAATCGCACGCACTGCGAATCCTCACTTTACAGACCTCAAAACTCGGCTAAAAGATAACCAAGCTTTGCCTACACTGTGGTTCCTTCTGAATCCACAAGAATAAAAAAAGATTCACACAAGAATCTCAATTCCCTTTGGAATCGCACCCTCCCTTCAACGGTTACTTCGAGTAAGACGCGACATCCTTCTGACGCTTATTGAAAAGACCTTTCGCTCAACGTGCTTGCACCAACAGTGTTGTCTCAAATTTCCCGCCTAGCCTCCTCGCTGCACTAGCGCCCTAGGCTAGTCGTAAACGGCCATAAGAGACTTCTGGAACTGTGATCTCATGCGCACAGCACTGTGAATCTCATGCGTGCAGCACAACAACAGTGAGTCACATCCCAGCGCAAAACCACACTTAATACATAAAAATATATAAATAAATAAAAAATAAATACCCCCTCAAGCAGCTGCTTGCCACAGAGGTCTGACAGGAGGCTGTCAGTTTATATGCCACAGTAGAAGATCTGAGAGGATGGCAGGACCTCAACAGAAAACAATACGAACATCCATGCCTTACCCGGGGCTCGAACCCAGGTCCCGTAGATATACAATCATAAAAAATACAATAAAAATACATCAGTCAATAAATAAAAATAAATTAGAGGGACACACAAACAGCGAGACGTTACATCGATGCTATCATTAATCCTTTCGCTCAACGTGCTTGCACCAACACTGTTGTCTCAAATTTCCCGCCTAGCCTCCTCGCTGCACTAGCGCCCTAGGCTAGTCGTAAACGGCCATAAGAGACTTCTGGAACTGTGATCTCATGCGCACAGCACTGTGAATCTCATGCGTGCAGCACAACAACAGTGAGTCACATCCCAGCGCTTGTGTGAATCTTACATTCCTTACTATGTCTGGACTGATTCTGCAGAAGGACAATGCCACCCCCACACACAGCACGTGCAACGATGGACTGTCTCCAAGTTATGGGCATTCTCCCATGGCCGCCATACTTCTCGGATGTGTCACCCATTGACCATTATGGGAACTTATGGGGTCGCCACATTCGCCAGCTACCACCGGCGGTGAACCTGATACACTTGTGGGCCCAATTGGATGCTGTTTGGAACGCCATACCTCAGGTCACCATTGACCATCTGATTGATGGAATGCAGAGACGTCTACAGGCTTGTATAATCGCCCGAGGTAGGCTTACTATGTACTATGAATGTACGATGAATCTGCAATAAATGCAAGTTCTCACGTTCTGTGTTTTGATCATTTGTACATCTACCTTCATAGCTTCCGTCCTGTCAATTTCGGGCGTATACATCACTTCCTTCACGATGTCGCGATTTTTACTTGATCAGTGCATTATATTCACTTTTCCCAGAGGGGGCGGGGGTGGCTCAGTCGGTAGCGCGCCAGGCTCGTAATCTGTAGTTCCCAGGTTCGAGTCCCAGCTGGGTCAGCGTTGAGATTTATCTCCGCAAAATTTCCCCGCCCTGCCCACGGTCAGTAGGGGACACCGATGGGCTTGGAAAGGCCGCCGTCCGTCGGATGGGACGTTAAGCCGTGTGCCGGAGAGCCATACCCTGTGCACGTTAAAGAACACGGTGGATGGCCTTGACGGGAGACTACCATCTGTCTCCCAATAGCTGTTCCAGTGGGTCCCCTCCCCCAACCTTCTCTGAGCCTTCGGGGTCCATGTGACCTGGCCATTTAGCCCATGGTGTGCAAAAAAATGCCGCTCAGAGGTAAAACAACCCAACTTTTCCCAGAATATCAGCTACATGATCTTCAACTCTAAATAAAACGAATATTATAGTACTATCCACCTTATTTTCCTATTGTCCTTGCCTATAAAAATAACAAATTCCCAATTACGAAAAAAATACAGTTTTCAGAAAACGAAACATTTCAATGAGATTAAACTTTGTTCTCTGTTTAAAACTAAAATGATCACCGCAACTTCAGCAGTCAATAGAATGTAAACTTCACTTTCAAATGTTACTGAGAGTGTTCCTGATTTCAGTTCAACTCTCCCAGTGAAAAGGTGTTTTTTTTTCTCACTCTCGTCATTTCCATAATTGATAAGAAAGTTTTCATTTCCTTGTTTTGAAAAGAAAGGTGATACGAACTTGTCATAATGTGAATCCAATAATGTTCCGCTGGGTGTCAACTTTGGTAGGTATTAAACACATTTTTACGTGACATTTTCCTTTCATTGTCCTGCCTGCCCATCCATTCCTGTATGTTCAGTAATTACCTTCCTGGTACTACTCACCGTATCATTCTCTTTTTTTACGCTTTCCTTTAAATATTTTGTAAAAAGATGTATTCTGATAGCATTCATTCAATTCCATTCATAGGAAGGAGGCAAAACCACCATCATCAGGAATTATTGCGAACAAAAAAAAAGTGATTTTTGTCTATTCGTCACCATTAAATTCCTCTTGTTCTTTTGCGTTTAGTCCTGCTTAGAGAAGGGTCCTCATATTTTTTTTTGCATCTTGCTCTCCCCTCCTGGCGAGTCCGATGCAAGGTGATGCGACTTGGAATACCTCAACCGACTTGTCGCTTAGTCTGATATTGAGGACTCTGAAGACTAGGGGGAGACCCACTGGAACAGCTGTTGGGAATCAGATTAATGCCTTCCCATCAAGGCCATCCAGTGTGTTCTTTAACGTGCACAGGGTCCATGGCTTAACATTCCATCCGACGGACGGCGGCCTATTCCAAGCCCATCAGTGTCTCCTACTGACCGTGGGAAGGAGAGCTTTGCGGAGATAAGTCTCAACGCTGGCCCAGCCGTGACTCGAACCCGGGAACTTCAGATTACGGGCACAGGGGCCACGGCTTAACATCCTATCCAACGGACGGCGGCCTTTCCAAGCCCATCGGTGTCTCCTACTGACCGTGGGCAGGGCGGGGAGCTTTGCGGAGATAAGTCACAACGATGGCCCAGCAGTGACTCGAACCCGGGAACTTCAGATTACGAGCACAGGGGCCACGGCTTAACATCCCATCCGACGGACGGCGGCCTTTCCTAGCCCATCGGTGTCTCCTACTGACCGTGGGCAGGGCGGGGAGCTTTGCGGAGATAAGTCTCAACGCTGGCCCAGCCGTGACTCGAACCCGGGAACTTCAGATTACGAGCACAGGGGCCACGGCTTAACATCCCATCCGAAGGACGGCGGCCTTTCCAAGCCCATCGGTGTCTCCTACTGACCGTGGGCAGGGCGGGGAGCTTTGCGAAGATAAGTCTCAACGCTGGCCCAGCCGGAACTCGAACCGGGAACTTCAGATTACGAGCCTGGCGCGCTACCGACTGGTCACCCCCCGCTTCCATTCATCGCCATTAAACTGTTTTGAGATATATACATATTTATAACAAAATCGATTAAGATGGCTTTTAAAAAGTTTGCTGTTACTACATACTAGTTTTCTTTTAGCATACGTTAAAAAATTAACTTTCGGCCAATTTAATGGATTCTACGCCAAACTAGTGCAGTTATATTCTTTAAACAACAGTATTTTTTTTTACAAAAACTGAATAAATGTGATAGATATTTTTCAAATTTGCTAATTAAAAAATACGCTAAAGGGAAATTAGACTGAAAAAGTTTTAAATTAATTATAATATCGTCCAGTGTTGAAGTGAAATTTAGAATTGTGATTTTTCCCTCCCTTTTTAATGGCAGATCCCGTATATAAGTAATTAGCATTTAATAAATCAATTGAAATCGGAGGCCATTTTGGAAATATCAATGTCGAAACCTCAAGGGACACTGGGAGACTATGTTTTCCCAGAAGAGAATTGTAGATTGAATTATAATAAACATTATAATAACAGTTATTTTTGAAGAGTATAGTAAATTACCTCTATTAGAAATTTTTCATCAACTGTAATAAACGAATAAAATTATAACATTGATAAAAATCCCTAATCGCCTTTCCTAATAAAGTAAACACAGCTGTGGAACGAAGAAAACTAATAGTGGTAGCTCTTGTTAAAAAAAATAAATAAATAAAATAACCCCCTCAAGCAGCTGCTTGCCACAGAGGTCTGACAGGAGCCTGTCAGTTTATATGCCAAAGTAGAAGGTCTGAGAGGATGGCAGGACCTTACGCGGGACTCGAACCCAGGTCCCGTAGATCAGTAGCCAAGCGCGCTAACCACTCGGCCACGGGACGGCTAGTGAAGTAATGAAGCTATTAAATCCAGTTTTATATAACATTTTGCTATCAAAGACAAATGCTATCACCAAACATTTTGCTATCACCCATCTATCTAAATCAATGTACCCATAAAAATTCATCCGCCAAAGGGCCTACGAAACAGAGGTTCCTAGGGTCTACAGGGGACCTTAACCGGGCCCTGCCTCTAGATAATTATCTTCTCAAAGAAAAAAAACGACAGAGTTTTCATCCTTCGTTGCATGATAGGTGATAGTCCTACTGTTACTGTTAAACTCCCCCCCCCCAAAAAAAAACACAAACACACACCCCTACCATCTAATTATCAAACTTCTACGATAGCCTGTTTATACACCTCCTATAACAGAAATCCAGAGGGCCAAATTAATGACGTCAGCCCAAGTAGTCCTACCATATAGCTATTTTTTATATTTTTATTCTAATATTATTACTGGTAGATTCTGTGCTAATCTTTATAAATAAATAAAAAATAAATAAATACCCCCTCAAGCAGCTGCTTGCCACAGAGGTCTGACAGGAGCCTATCAGTTTAATACGCCACAGTAGAAAGTCTGTGAGGAGGACGGGACCTCAGCAGAAAAACAGCACACATATGTTTGCCTTACCCAGGGCTCGAACCCAGGTCCTGTAGATCAGTACTAATGTTTATCTATAAATATATTTTATTTAGGGCAAAATTTACTTGTATTAAATAGCATTATTATATTTGATAATAAATAAGAATAATTTTATTTCTAAATAAAATATATTTATAGATAAACATTAGTATAAAGTTTAGCATAAGAGTCCACCAGTAATAATATTAGAATCAAAAATATAAGAATTGTCTATATAGTAGGATTACTTAAGTGACGTTAAAAATTTGGTTATAGAAGGTATTGGTTTATAATATTAACATTTTGTCATCATCTAGAGGCCCTGTATAGGTAGAGGTTGGCCATCTCAAAATTAGATGCCATGCTTTGTTGTCTCTCGGACTGTTTAGCGTTGTTTGGGTTGTTTTACCTCTGAGCGGCACTTTTTTGCACACCATGGGCTAAATGGCCAGGTCACATGGACCCCGAACGCTTAGAGAAGGTTGGGGGAGGGGACCCACTGGAACAGCTGTTGTGAGACAGATGGTAGTCTCCCGTCAAGGCCATCCAGCGTGTTCTTTAATGTGCACAGGGTATTGCTCTCCCGCACACGGGGCCACGGCTTAACGTCCCATCCGACGGACGACGGCCTTTCCAAGCCCATCAGTGTCCCCTACTGACCGTGGGCAGGGCGGGGAATTTTTCGGAGATAAATCTCAACGCTGACCCAGCTGGGACTCGAACCTGGGAACTACAGATTACGAGCCTGGCGCCCTACCGACTGAGCCACCCCCGCCCCGGATTGTTTAGCGTGTATAGCTGAATGGTATTGCACATCACTTATAAATTCCGGAAAAGGTAAAGTAATATTTGATACAAATTTCAGTATTCATGATTGGAAGCACTTTAGAAAACTATTAAAAAGGAAAAGGAAATTTTAGGGCTTTTTTTTTGTTAAAAAAAAGAGATATAGTTTTGCTTTGTTATCTGTCTGTCTCTAGATATCGAACTTTTTTTATTTATACAGATAAATAAAAAATTCTTTTTGCGTTAGATAGGTACTACTGATATATTGCAATTTGCATTTTTCGAATCTCCCAAAAGTTATAACTGCGCCCTCTAACGGTGGAAAAAGTTGAAAATTCCAAAATATCAAACGATGTAGTTAGAAGTTTGAAATTTTGGAGTTGAAATGTGAAGGTTACGAAGTTACCATTGGCAACAATCACTTGACCCTTTAGACCCAGGGGGAGAGGTGAATGCAACTATTTTTTTGTTGTTGTTTTAACAGAAAAGTGTATGTTTTTAGAGATAAATTAAAAAATTCTTCTTGGGTTGGAGAGGTATTGATGAAATATTACAATTTGCATTTTGAGAATTTCCCAAAAGCTATAATTGCGCCCTCTAACGGTGAAAAAAATTAAAAAAATAACAAAATTTAAAACGAATATTGCAAATGATGTAGTTATGCTGAAAGTTTGAAATTTTGGTTGTGGAATGTGACAGTCTTGAAAATTCCATTGACAACACTGAGTTGACCCTAAGCCTAACTAGATAAGAAACGGAACGGTTTTGTTTTAAGAGATAATTGGAAATCTCTTTTTTAGTTTGTTACTAATGAAATGTAATTCGCATTTTCAAAGATAGTTTTAATTCATATCATAAGAGATCACTAAATATCGAAACTGCAAAACTTTTAACAAATATTTCAAGTGATCTGTTTATGGTAGTAATTTCGGCGTGTAGAATTCTGTTATGGTAGAAATTCCACTGACAGCAATGATCTGCCCACTATTTTCAGAGGAGAGAGAGAAAAGCAACTTTCTAAATTTAAGAACTAAAAGACAAATACCTTTTATGTTTTATAATTACTAATAAAATATTACTATGTGCATTTCCCCCATCATACATCAAAAAAATGAATAACCCCTCAAGCAGCTGCTTGTACAGAGGTCTGACAGGAGTGTGTCAGTTTATACATCATAGTAGACGGTCCATGTGGATGGTGGGACCACAGCAGAAAACAACACGAACATCCACAATTAAAACTTTTAAGGAGTGAAAAAATAGGCAAAGGGAGAACGTCATTCTCTTTGAAAATGAGATTCCCATAAGCGCCAGAGGCGATATGCGTTCTTCCATGTAGTTATTTTACATTTTCAGTTCTCTCTGACAGTAGAAATTCGAACTGTATAATTGAGAAAATAAACTATTATTGTTTTATTAGTACCTGTAATGCTCAAAAAAGGTTTTTCATTTATCGCTTCAAGCAGAGAAGTTGCATTTTATCAACGGGACAAATCATTACTATTAGTGTAAACCACTTGATCATTACACTCTATGACCAAAAATTTAAGTTTCTAGCAAAAATAGATCGTTTGCAATATTTATTTAAAAATTTTGTATTTTCCAACTTTTTTCCGCCGCTAGAGGTCGCCTTTCGAGTATTTATTTACAGCCTTTAGCACTCTCTAACACTAGAAACTCCAACTGATGGGGAATATATTGTAAATATTGTATATTGTTCATGTACTCCAACTGATGGGGATAATGTTGTAAATATTAATATTTTTGTGGAAAAAAATTTCGTCGACATACGGGATTCGAACCCACATCTATCCAGAAACATGCCAGAGTATTCTAACCTGTTGAACTAACGCCGGCATTTTCCACAAGAAACATTTATTGATTTATAGACGTTTAAACGACTACAGGTAACACCGAGATTAGCAAATATTGTTTAAATCATTAATAACTCTAAATAGCGTGATGTGACTTCACCACCGGAGATCATAGATGGTGCCAAAAGTGGCGCCCAAAATTCACGGGAAGAGTAATACATCTATAAATCAAATAAAAATATATAAAAAAAATATATAAATATATAAAAATAAAATAGTCATTTTTAGTGGAAAAAAAGACTGAGACGGCATTAGTTCAACAGATTAGAATACTCTGGCATGTTTCTAGAGAGATACGGGTTCGAATCCCGTATGTCGGCGAAATTTTTTTCACAAAAACATTTATTGATTTATAGATGTTTAAACATCTATAGGTAACGCTGAGGTTATCAAATATTGTTTAAATCATTAATATTTTGTTAGGGCCTGTAAAACAAAAAAAGACATATATAATTTTCATTTATCTCTTTAAAAAAAGTTTCATTTTCGCACCCCCGTTTAGTTAAGAGGGTGAAGCCTTGCTGTCATTGTAAACCTTCTGACCATAACACTGTACTACCAAAATTGGGGCGGGGGTGGCTCAGTCGGTAGCGCGCCAGGCTCGTAATCTGTAGTTCCCAGGTTCGAGTCCCAGCTGGGTCAGCGTTGAGATTTATCTCCGCAAAATTCCCCGCCTTGCCCACGGTCAGTAGGGGACACCGATGGGCTTGGAAAGGCCGCCGTCCGTCGGATGGGACGTTAAACCGTGGCCTCGTGTGCGGGAGAGTCATACCCTGTGCACGTTAAAGAACACACTGGATGGCCTTGACGGGAGGTTATCATCTGTTTCGCAACGGTTGTTCCAGTGGGTCCCCTTCCCCAACCTTCTCTGAGTCTTCAGGGTCCATGTGACCTGGCCATTTAGCCCTTAGTGTGCAAAAAAGTGCCGCTCAGAGGTAAAACAACCCAACAACTACCAAAATTTCGGATTTCTAGTGTATATAGTTTATTTGCAATATTCTTTTAAAATTTTAGTATTTTCCATCATTTTCCACCGTTATAGGGCGCTATTAAAGCTATTGAAAATTTTTGGAAATTGCGAATAGCATTATTTGTTCGACACCTATCCAATACAAAAAAAATTTTTCAATTAGCTCTAAAAGTAAAAAAAAAAATTGATTTTCTATAGACGGACAGACAGGTGGAAAGACAGTGGACAGACAATAGTTAACAGAGAGACGGACAGACAGACGAACAAAAACTGACATAGGCAGACGACAAAGTGAAAATATTAGCTCGTTTTTCAAACGAACCTTAAAAGAAATTATTTGTTGGTTTTCAGTTAGCTCGTTTCACTTTTGCAGCCGTTTGCCGTCTTCTGATGGAGTTCCTCGGAAAAAAATATTCATTAATTTATTTCTTTGAGTGAAATTTTTACACCCAACTGCAGCTCAGTAAGGCATTGATTAAATATGACAGCTTTTATAAGCAAAAAAAAGTGGTAAAATATATAAAACTATAACAATTGAGAGTTTTGGTACAAACAATAACTCATAGGCTTTCGTCTCACGGTTCGACAACACATAGTGCCCATAAACAAAGTGACTCAATCAATCAATGGCAGTGAATCACCGAGATGAGCCTCTAACTATACAGGACCTCTGTCATCTTCCCAACTCTAGCACCCTCTAATGATAGAAATTCAAACTAACAAAAGATTACGAAAATTCGAATTTGTAAGTGTCTGTACAAAAGGAATTCTGCATTTATCTCTCAATAAAAGTTTGAAAGTCAATAGATTGCAAGCAAAAAAAGAATATAAAGAGTTCTTTTTAAAAAAAGCTGAAATTTTCATTTAATAAAAACTAATTGCTCGAACCTTCTAGTGGGGCGGGGGTGGTCTAGTGGACCATAGTGTTCGGATATTTTTTAGGGGGCGGGGGTGGCTCAGTCGGTAGCGCGCCAGGCTCGTAATCTGTAGTTCCCAGGTTCGAGTCCCAGCTGGGTCAGCGTTGAGATTTATCTCCGCAAAATTACCCGCCCTGCCCACGGTCAGTAGGGGACACCGATGGGCTTGGAAAGGCCGCCGTCCGTCAGATGGGACGTTAAGCCGTGGCCCCGTGTGCGGGAGAGCCATACCCTGTGCACGTTAAAGAACACGCTGGATGGCCTTGACGGGAGGCTACCATCTGTCTCCCAACAGCTGTTCCAGTGGGTCCCCTCCCCCAACCTTCTCTGAGCCTTCGAGGTCCATGTGACCTGGCCATTTAACCCATGGTGTCCAAAAAAGTGCCGCTCAGAGGTTAAACAACCCGAACCTTCTAGTCTATTTCTTGAACTTTCATTAAAAGCTATTCATGAGGTTTCGTTTAAAAGTTGAGAATTTTCCTCCTTGATAAATTCGTCGTTAATTCTTTCTAGTGATTAGTATTGTATTTTAAATACGCATTCATTTTCTCAGAATCGTTTACCTTGTTTTAGTCAGCCCAAGACGAAAAGAAACGCTCATTGATTTATGACACGTTTCAAAACAGAAAATACTCATCTGATCTAATCGTAAAAATGCCTTAAAGTAGTTCTTGATAAGCAAGCGAACCCTAATGTTTACTCCCAAACATATTCTTTCGAAAATAACCAGGCATCCGAATGCGCAAACTTAAGTTGTAAATCATAATTATCACGCTGTTAACTTAACACTAAAAATTCGGAGATGAATTTGCAATGGGTGATTTATGGAACGCCTTTCCTTCAAGAGAGAACCTTTTCTTTCTACATCCAAAATGACGTTCACCACCCTCGTAATTATCTTCGGAACTTTCCAAAATAGAATATCATCAAACAAAAGAATCTGTATGCTTTAAAAATACATTTTTTTCCATTCAATTAGAGGCGCCTTTGAATTATTTTTACCTCCGATTTCGTTCTGAAGTGCGTTATTTTTGTCTCGATTATGAGCTGACGTTGTGGCATGAATGGTAAAAATGAAAGGCCCCATTAATCAGTCATTATCTTTGTCAGAAGTTGAATGATTCATTACAGCAAGGATACACAGAGTAACTCTTGCATCCAAGAAAAGAATTATCCGTCAGACTATTAATATACCTCAAACAAGGTGACTGCAAATTAATCGAAGGAGATCACGCATGGCCTACTCTGACCATTTTCTTAGGTTAATGTCGCACGTCTGTTCTTTCTTAATGGCAGAATCTTGCACTCAAATCTAGGCTGTATAATGTACAATGTGAGACATGTTCTCTACCACTGTTATTAGAGTTAAGTAATGTTTCATATGCTTTTTTACACTTTACCTAGGTGGTCAATCCATTGGGTGGGTTCAGGAAGATAGCCATCTTCCCCCTTCCCACCATATGATACAGCAATTAAAAAAAACAGATTTTGACCTTTACAATAAAAATTTCTTGATCGATATACTGTGCCAAGTATGTCGATCCCACTCACCCGTCTAAAACAGGGATTTTCCAACTTTCTGAAAACACGGAACCCTTACATTTGATCTCCCATCCTGAGGAATCTTGCATTCAATTTTCCATACTAGGAATCTTTACATTTCATTCCTCCTTTCCTGGAATCCTCACATTTAATTCCTACTTCCCTAAGAAATGGAGATTGGCTCAGTCAGTAGCACACCAGGATCGTAATCTGCAGTTCCCAGATTCGAGTCCCAGCTGAGCTAGCGAGATTTATCTCCACATAACTTACCGCCCTCTCCTCGGTCAGTAGGGCACACCAATGGGCTTGGAAAGCCACCGTCCGTCGGATGGGACCCTGCCCACGGTCAGTAAGGGACACCGATGGGCTTGGAAAGGCCACCGTCCGTCGGATGGGACCTTGCCCACGGTCAGTAGGGGACACCGATGGGTTTGGAAAGGCCACCGTCCGTCGGATGGGACCTTGCCCACGGTCAGTAGGGGACACCGATGGGCTTGGAAAGGCCACCGTCCGTCGGATGGAACCCTGCCCACGGTCAGTAGAGGACACCGATGGGCTTGGAAAGGCCACCGTCCGTCGGGTGGGACGTTAAACCATCGCACTTTTTGCGGGAGAGCCATAATCCTGAGCACTTTAATGGATAACCTTGATGACCTTGATAGGAAGCTAACATCTGTCTCCCAACAGTTGTTCGGTAGGTCCTTTCCTCACAACCTTTTCTGAACCATCGAGATCCTTGTGACCTCGATGGCTCAGAGATAGACCATTCGATGGTCCCTCTCTGAAAAGTTCCTCGATGGATCATTTAGCCCACTGTGTGCAAGAAAGTGCCCAGAAGTAAAACAACCCAACCCACCCTTATCCCAAGATTTCATTTTTATGGGCATTTAGGATAACAAAGTAATACTCGAATTAGTTCAATATCTATAATTAAGGTAGTAAGGTTGATATCATTTTGCAGTCTAATAAAAAAAACCTAGATATCTGCAGAATAAAGAACAAATGGTCTCTGTTCAGACTCCATCAGCAAAAGAAGATGTAATGCACATCCTCGACATTTCGACTTCTTATGGTCATCCCCTAGCCGTTGTCGGTGATGCAATTGTTGCCCTGGGTTGTGGGGTGTTGGACATTGAGCCTGACAACCAGCCGCGGCATAAGTGTCATCTACCCGTAATCTTCCCCGCCATCTCTCAAGGCACGTGTCGGCTGACACAAGGACCATCTGACGGAAATAAACGACGACCGCAGATTGTAGTTATGTCGCGGCTGTGAGTGATGCTGTACATAGGCGATAGCTGCCCGAAAGAGTGGGGTGACGATGTATGGCGGGTAATGTGGGATATAGATGATTCAGAAAAATCTATTCCTTCTCTGGTACTCTTTAACACCCCAGTGGACAACGATAAGGAAAATTTGGAAGTCGCCGATTTGTTGGGGACATTTTATGGTGGGATAATAGACAAGGGAAACGGACATCACACCCGATCTAAACCTGCATTTATTTTTCGCTACGTTTTGGATACATAGATTAGATGTCAAAAACTTAGATAAAAAGTAATTCAATTGTATTTCTGTGGGGAATTTATATCAGGAAATTTTGGAAGAGGGTTATTAGTGATAATATTGCCCGGATAAAACAATATAAATACAAAAAAAGACATTTAATAAAGATCTAAGTTGGGTCTAAAATTATCTGTGATGGTGACAAGAGGATATTCTTCTAACATTAAAAATTTTTAATGATCAAATTTGGAGTAAAAAAAAGTGTAACGTGTAATAAACTATTCAACAAAAATTATTTCATGTAAAAAAAAAACTAAAAAATCTGATCACTTCTGGTGAATATGATATGCTTTGTTTGAAAGAGAAAATCAGTTGTAAATTGCAAAGTTTCGTACACTATTATGCTGCAAGTAAAAAAATGTTGGACTAACGAGGTGGGTATAGAGTAAACTGAGTGGGATCTGAACCCAGAACCTCCTGATGACATATCAAGTCTTCTGACCCCTGAGCTATCGACCGTTTATCAGTTATCCTCTATTGTTGATGTAATGCCTCGGATCCCACCAGGCTCAAGGCGATTTTCCCTCTATACCCTTGTCGACTTACAGCATATAATGTACCAAACTTTGAAACTAAAACGTGCTGCAACATAAAATGTTTCTAATAGTACTACAGTTTTGTCCTTGTTTTGGTAACTTTAGCAACTGCTAATGGTGAAAACTTAGTAGAAGATGTAGAAAATGCGATTAGTAACCCCCCCCCCCCCGCCCACACACACACACATCGTAAAACGTTCATTTGATACATAACTGTTTACGTTCTGCCTCGCGCGTTCGATAGATACGGTAGAACAATCGCTTACACCACTCCTCTCCCCCGTTTTAGCGGGGATAAAAGCGTAGTAGGTAAATTTGCATTGAATTAGGGATAGCAACCTAGTAAAGTGTTGGACCCCCCTGGCCCTGATAAAGGCCGCCACACGACGAAGCAAGGACTCCACAAGCTTGCGTAAATGTTCCACAGGTATGGCGACCCATGCATCTTCCAGAGCTGTCCACAATTTTCTGAAGGTTGCCGTTGATAGGACACTGGCCCAAACACTCTGCTTGATGGTATCCCAAAGATTATCGATGGCATTTAAATCTGGGCTTCTAGGTGGCCAATTCGTTATTTCAAAGTCAGCAGAATGCTCCTGCAACCATGCAGTAGTCAACATGGACCTGTGTGATGAACAGTTTTCTTGCTGGTAGATGCCATCTCCATTGGGATGCATGATGGCCATAAATGGGTGTAAATGGTCAGCCATGAGTTCTACGTACCGGGATGCATTGAGAGTCGTCGGTACATGTACCAAAGGTCCCACAGACGTCCAACTGAAGACACCTCAGTCCATCACTGAGCCATCACCAGCTTGTACTGTTCCGACCTGACATGCAGGATCCATAGCTTCATTGGGGTTGGCACCATACCCTCAGTCTCCCATCGACGTGATGAAGTTTAAATCGGGATTCATCACTCCAGGCTACCGTTGCCAGTTTTCGATGGTCCAGTTTCGATGTTCTTTAGCCCAGGCAAGGTGTCGAGTCCGGTGTCGTGTCGTTAAAAGTGGGGCTCTCGTAGGTCGGCGGCTCCCGAAGCCGAGATGATGAAGTGATCATTGCACGGTCCATGCACTGACTTCCCGGCTGGAACCCACATTCAAATGGGAAGTGATTTCAGATAATGTCTTATCCTTTGCAGTTTATCCAGGTGCTTGTTTTTTTTGTTTTTTGTTTTCTTTTTTGCCGGAATTTTCATATTCCCGGAACATTCTTGAAACTGCTGTACGAGAAAATCCAAGTTCGTTGAGAATTTCGGAGATCGAGTGTCCCATCCGTTGGACACCTACGATCTGCCTTCTGTCAAATACATCTAAATTCCGCGCCTTTCCCATTACGCTTCTCACGACGAATGCTTGGGGAAGCCAAAGCTGACAGCTATATATGACCAGGGTTTCAGCCACGCATGCGCGCAAATGCGGGACTTGCGGTATTGAATTTGGATAACGTCTCCTATTCCTAATTCAATGGCACTTCAGTGTATTACTATCATAACTTCTGACATTCTCTACGTCAGAAACATTCATTTAACACATAACTCGTTATGCTAGAAAGATACTGTGGAGCAATTATTTACCCTTTTTTAAGGGGGAAGAAAGTACGGGGTTGTTGTTGGTTTGTTTTACCTCTGAGCGGCACTTTTTTGCACTCCATGGGCTAAATGGCCAGGTCACATGGACCCCGAAGGCTCAGAGAAAGTTGGGGGAGGGGACTTACTGGAACAGCTGTTGGGAGACATATGGTAGCCTTCCGTCAAGGCCATCCAGCGTGTTCTTTAACGTGCACAGGGTATGGCTCTCCCGCACACGGGGCCACGGCTTAACGTCCCATCCGACGGACGGCAGCCTTTCCAAGCCCATCGGTGTCCCCTATTGACCGTGGGCAGGGCGGGGAATTTTGCGGAGATAAATCTCAACGCTGACCCAGCTGGGACTCAAACCTGGGAACTACAGATTACGAGCCTGGCGCGCTATCGACTGAGCCACCCCCGCCCCTACGGGGATTATTTATTATAGCTTATGACATTCCCCTCGTGTCGAGCTTTCCTTTGGTATAAATTTCATTGCGACAGGTTAACGGGTTCGGAAGAAATGGTGGAACAGCAGTTTTGACAAACACACAAATCGACAAATGACGAAGGAAAGGTAGGATAATAGGTAATGTATAGGTAAAAAAAATAATATAAATAAATATAATGATAGGTAATAAAAATAATTATGGATGGATAATATATAATATATGATGGATAATATATAATATATATAATATATGCATAAATAGGATTATAGGTAATAAAAAAAAATTTCCTGGAACTACAGTACTGTGCAAATTAGTTGGGACAATAGGAAAAGCAGTAACAAAGACACAACTAAAATGTTTCTTTGTTTAATAGTGTACATAGTCAATAGTGAAAGTGACCCCTCTTAGCTTTAATTACTGTCTCCGTAAAATTCCCCGCCCTGCCCACGGTCAGTAGGGGACACCGATGGGCTTGGAAAGGCCGCCGTCCGTCGGATGGGACGTTAAGCCGTGGCCCCGTGTGCGGGAGAGCCATACCCTGTGCACGTTAAAGAACACGCTGGATGGCCTTGACGGGAGGCTACCATCTGTCTCCCAACAGCTGTTCCAGTGGGTCCCCTCCCCCAACCTTCTCTGAGCCTTCGGGGTCCTTGTGACCTGGCCATTTAGCCCATTGTGTGCAAAAAAGTGCCGCTCAGAGGTAAAACAACCAAACCCTTTAATTACTGGGGCGTGGGTGGCTCAGTCGGTGGTGCGCCAGGCTCGTAATCTGCAGTTCCCAGGTTCGAGTCTCAGCTGGGTCAGCGTTGAGATTTATCTCCGTAAAATTCCCCGCCCTGCCCACGGTCAGTAGGGGGCGCCGATGGGCTTGGAAAGGCCGCCGTCCGTCGGATGGGACGTTAAGCCGTGGCCCTGTGTGAAGGGGCGTCATACCCTGTGCACATTAAAGAACACGCTGGATGGTCTTGAAGGGAGTCTACCATCTGTCTTCTAACAGCTTTTTCAGTGGGTCTCCTCCTCCAACCTTCTCTGAGCCTTCGGGGTCCTTGTGACCTGGCCATTTAGCCCATGGTGTGCAAAAAAGTGCCAC
The DNA here is from genome assembly GCA_038380435.1 of Ryuthela nishihirai. NCBI lineage: Eukaryota > Metazoa > Arthropoda > Arachnida > Araneae > Heptathelidae > Ryuthela > Ryuthela nishihirai. The sequence goes on from JAWZYU010000016.1 coordinate 17,813,602, forward strand.
TCAGAGGTAAAACAACCCAACAACCCAACCCTCTCAACCATTGATCCACTAGCTTTCCACACATCTCCTTCACTTCAGAGTCGTGGTACCACACTTTCATGACACTTTCTATCACTTTGGTTTTCGTCATGCAATCCATCTTAGATATGCGCGCTTTAATAATGGCCCACAAATTTTCAACGGGTTTTAGATCGGGTGAATTTCCTGGACACTCCAATACCTTCAAATGTTGCTGGGTAAAGAAGCTCTTAGCAAGCTTAGAATTGTAGCATGGAGCCAGATCCTGTTGAAATACCCCATCGCCGTTAGGAAACAGCTTCTGCAGTGTTGGAACCATTTTCGTCTCCAGAACGCCTATGTACTTTTTGCTGTCCATCATTCCTTCAATGGGGTGAAGCGTCTGTGGCCGGGAAGCTGTGAAACATCCCCAAAACATGACCTTGGGTAGGTCTTTGAGGGATTGCTGGATGTGGCCGGATCGAAGAGATTCTCCAGGCTTCGCTTGTCCCAACTAATTCGCACAGTACTGTATCTTCCTTCACATTATAATCATTTTTCGCATTTCTCACATCCTGCAATTTGTGCCATAAGCACATCAAACGTACAATACGAAATAAACGCTTTCGTTTAAGCTTTCAAATCTCGAACAGTTCCTGCATAGACACACTTAATATCACAAAAGATATCCAACTCACTCTGAGTCCCTTCAAAATGCATGGCAATTTCTAAACATGCAAAAAACCAGCCAAAATATTAATGTTGTTTCCTTTCATTCAAAACACGCACAAGGTTTAAGTCACACCAGAGTATAAAAGCACTGCAAACGCTTGAAGTAATTACAGCATGCTGACTCAACTTGATAATCGTCCCCTCCTTGCTCTCTGATACAGAAAGAGAACTGGGAAACCCAATAATGGTTCCCTTGGTCTTGGTGGTGTCGGCTGGGCTCGTGCCGCACCATCAACTCACGATATCTCTCCCCTCCCCCCCATTGACGGCTTTAATGTGGGCGGAACTTGCACCTTGTCGCCATTAAAATAATAGCATTGTCAATGCGAGTCATTATTTTGGGAAAGCATTCGTCCTTTCTTATCGCCGTCTCACCTTAGCTCAGCCTTTAAGCACTGGACTTTCGGCAGAAAGGGTCTGACATAATTTAGGGAGTGCTGCAGTCTTTGTTTTAATTGGTTCCATTGTAATGACAGAAAGAAGTAATAGACAGTTGTGCAACGACTTAGAAATAAAAGGTGAACGTTACCAATAGTACTGTCCCTGTACGCCTTTCAAATGTTTGAAATGCATAGTATTTATTTCTGCAAATTTTTTTCTTGGTTAAATGTTATATCCAATGTTATCTAATAACCTTATCAGGGGTTTAAAGTCAATCGCAACTTTCGCCAAAAACATAAAGAAAGTCATTCCACTAGAAATGGAATTATACACTTAATGAAAATTAGTGATAGTAAAAAAAAAAAGCTTGATCTGTTTGCATCTGTTGGTTGTTAAAAAAAAAGACTCAAATCAATTATATTATTTCGGCTAAATACATTCACACTAAATGAGTTATTAAATATTCTCTTCAGCGAACAATTTACAACTTTGAAAACTTTCAAAATGTCAGACACAAATATGCTTCTGTAGTTATCATACACATTTTAATGTTCTTTACGTTACATTAGAAGTTGAAGAGTTTTAGTTATTGTGACTGAAGAAACGGAAAATCATTAACTAGATCTTTGACAATTATGATTGTTTGACTATCAATGCATTATTATATATATAGATAATAAAAAAAAAACCTCAAGATTCTCCCGAAGAAAACTCCCTCAAGATCTCAAGATTCTCAACTCCTATAGATTTATAAAAAAAATAAATAAATACCCCCTCAAGCAGCTGCTTGCCACAGAGGTCTGACAGGAGCCTGTCAGTTTATATGCCACAGTAGGAGATCTGAGAGGATGGCAGGACCTCAGCAGAAAAACGACACACACACACACACACACATCCATGCCTAATCCGGGGCTCGAACCCAGGTCCCTTAAATCAGTAGCCAAGCGTGCTAACCACTCGGCCACGGGTTGTTTGGGTTGGGTTGTTTTACCTCTGAGCGGCACTTTTTTGCACACAATGGGCTAAATGGCCAGGTCACATGGACCCCGAAGGCTCAGAGAAGGTTGGGGAGGGGACCCACTGGAAAAGCTGTTGGGAGACAGATGGTAGCCTCCCGTCAAGGCCATCCAGTGTGTTCTTTAACGTGCACAGGGTATGGCTCTCCCGCACACGGGGCCACGGCTTAACGTCCCATCCGACGGACGGCGGCCTTTCCAAGCCCATCGGTGTCCCCTACTGACCGTGGGCAGGGCGGGGAATTTTGCGGAGATAAATCTCAACGCTTACCCAACTGGGACTCGAACCTGGGAACTACAGATTACGAGCCTGGCGCGCTAACGACTGAGCCACCCCCGCCCCACTCGGCCACGGGTAGGAGGGAAATAAAGTTTCCACTCACTTAAAACAGAAAACAACTATTTGTTCTGTTGTTGGCTTGTTTCAGCAAACTGAACCACTTCTACACTACTGAACCTGCTTCTTGGGAATTTCTATTTTATTTGTACTCACTTTTTTGGAACATTTTTCATTACATGTACAGTCGCTCAAAAACGTATCCGAACACTATGATTGATTGCAGAATTCAGAAAAAATATCTGGCAACGATTTTTTTAGAAATTAGTGATCTGGCAACCTTCGTGTCACGTGACACGTCAACCATAGTGTTCGGATACTTTTTTGAGCGACTGTACCAATCTTTTTCAGAATACTTTTTCTTTTGGTGTGCCCAGTATTTTTATGACTATATTTTTAAGTCACTAATCACCTAACGCATACAGAATCCTCCTTTTTAACCTGGACGGGAACATCTGTCTCCCAATAGCTATTCCTGTGGGTCCCCTCCTCCCGCCAACCTTTTCTGAGTCCTCGGGGTCCTTGTGATCTGGCGATTTAGCCCATTATGTTCAAAAAAGTGCCACTCAGATATAAAACAATCCAACTGTCTGTGGTAGCCCTAACTCATCTGGAAATCGTGAGAGATGTTTCAAAATTTTACAGAGTGCTTCTTGGTTGTCATCCAGGTTGCTGTGGACAGTTTCAAATCGAAATTCCAAGAGGGGAGCTTACTAGAAAAAAAATATTTATCTTATTATTCAAACGGGAAACGGTAATCCCTGCCAAATAGAGTGCTATCATTTTCCGAGGTTTATGCGTGATTTAATCTTTCGGAGTATCACCGTTGTTTGGATTGTTTTACCTTTGAGCGACAGATTTTTGCCCAAAGTGAGCTAAATGGCCAGGTCACAAGGACTCCAAAGGCTCAGAGAAGGTTATGAAGGGGATTCACTGGACAGCTGTTAACAGACAGATGATAATCACCCGTCGAAGCCACACCGGCTTCTTCTTTAACGTGTACGGGGATATGGCTCTCCCGCACATGAGGGGCGCGGGTGGCTCAGTCGGTAGCGCGCCAGGCTCGTAATCTGTAGTTCCCAGGTTCGAGTCCAGCTGGGTCAGCGTTGAGATTTATCCCGCAAAACTTCCTGCCCACGGTCAGTAGAGGACACCGATGGGCTTGGAAAGGCCGCCGTCCGTCGGATGGGACGTTAAGCCGTGGCCCCGTGTGCGGGAGAGACATACCCTGTGCATGTTAAAGAACACGCTGGATGGCCTTGACGGGAAGCTACCATCTGTCTCCCAACAGCTGTTCCAGTGGGTCCCCTCCCCCAACCTTCTCTGAGCCTTCGGGGTCCATGTGACCTGGCCATTTAGCCCATGGTGTGCAAAATAGTGCCGCTCAGAGGTAAAACAACCCAATCCCGCAGATGAATCCACGGAAGGCGGCCTTTCCAGCACCATACAATTAAGAGCCTGGCATGCTACCGATTGAATTCTTTAACAGCCACAAAATTCCCTCGCCTCTCGGATTTGATGTTGTAACTACCCCTAAGTGTTTTGAAGATGGTACAACTTTAGGAGCGAACTGGCCACAGCATAGAGGATATTATATTTCAAAAATATTGCGGTAATTATGCAAGTAGGAAAAAATTCATCCATCCGTGTCTCGCACTCGGGATCTTCTGGTTAAGCTCCAGTTGTTCTACGATTTGAGCTAAGGTGGTAATAATTAACTTTCTTGGTTTTCGTCGGTATAAATAGCGCATGACACTTATAATAACATGGTAAAGCTTCATACTATAACCATCACAACTCTTCTTTAAGCAAGAGTGAATTGCTTCCGCATTAACTCAAATGGTAGAGCAACTAGCCCTTACACACTTGCTTAATTACTAAAATTAATATACATGTAAAACTTAACCATATGCACGTTATTTAACAATATAAAATCATTTTATTAAAGAATTTGTATTATTTATATTTAGAAATATAGTTTAATCCCTTGTCAAAGGGGCGGGAGTGGCTCAGTCGGTAGCGCGCCAGGCTCGTAATCTGTAGTTCCCAGGTTCGAGTCCCAGCTGGTCAGCGTTGAGATTTATCTCCGCAAAATTTCCCCGCCCTGCCCACGGTCAGTAGGGAACACTGATGGGCTTGGAAAGGCCGCCGTCCGTCGGATGGGACGTTAAGCCATGGCCCGTGTGCGGGAGAGCCATACCCTGTGTGCACGTTAAAGAACACGCTGGATGGCCTTGACGGGAGGCTACCATCGGTCTCCCAACAGCTGTTCCAGTGGGTCCCCTCCCCCAACCTTCTCTGAGCCTTCGGGGGTCCATGTGACTTGGCCATTTAGCCCATGGTGTGCAAAAAAGTGCCGCTCAGAGGTAAAACAACCCAAATTCCCTTGTCAAACCGTTTATCCTAAAACTATGCTATTTTGAATAATAATAAGAATACAAGGAAAATTTCTGAATAACAATAGAAAAAGTGAAAGTTGAAAGTTAACAGAGGGAGAAAATAATTTACATGCCTGATAATATCTGGTTCAAATTTATTAATTTAAAGTACCTTCGCACATTTATTTTATTGTCACTAATAATTTAATATATTTTAAACTAAAGTTCGAAAATGTAATATACTACTTTAAAAATGAATGCTTTGGAACCGGAGGGGGATATTCTTATTCTGGGGAGCATTCCCTCTGAGAGAAACATTTTTTGTACACAATGGACTAAATGGCCAGGTCACAAGGACCCCGGGGCTCAGAGAAGGCTGAGGGAAGAGGACCAACTGAAAGTGAAAAACATGGATATCTCTTAGGAGACAGATGATAGCCTCCCTTCAAGGCCATCCAGCGTGTTCTTTAAAGTGCACAGGGTATGGTTCTCCCACATACGGGGTCAACTGAAAGTGAAAAAAATGGATATTTCTTAGGAGACAGATGATAGCCTCCCTTCAAGGCCATCCAGCGTGTTCTTTAAAGTGCACAGGGTGTGGTTCTCTCACATACGGGGCCAACTGAAAGTGAAAAAAATGGATATTTCTTAGGAGACAGATGATAGCCTCCCTTCAAGGCCATCCAGCATGTTCTTTAAAGTGCACAGGGTTTGGTTCTCCCACATACGGGGCCAACTGAAAGTGAAAAAAATTGATATTTCTTAGGAGACAGATGATAGCCTCCCTTCAAGGCCATCCAGCGTGTTCTTTAAAGTGCACAGGGTATGGTTCTCCCACATACGGGGCCAACTGAAAGTGAAAAAAATGGATATTTCTTAGGAGACAGATGATAGCCTCCATTCAAGGCCATCCAGCGTGTTCTTTAAAGTACACAGGGTATGGTTCCCCCACATACGGGGCCACTGAAAGTGAAAAAAATTGATATTTCTTAGGAGACAGATGATAGCCTCCATTCAAGGCCATCCAGCGTGTTCTTTAAAGTGCACAGGGTATGGTTCCCCCACATACGGGGCCAACTGAAAGTGAAAAAAATGGATATTTCTTAGGAGACAGATGATAGCCTCCATTCAAGGCCATCCAGCGTGTTCTTTAAAATACACAGGGTATGGTTCCCCCACATACGGGGCCAACTGAAAGTGAAAAAAACGGATATCTCTTAGGAGAAGATGATAGCCTCCCTTCAAGGCCATCCAGCGTGTTCTTTAAAGTGCACAGGGTATAACCATACCCCCACATATGTTTACATGGTATAAATGGATATCACTTAGGAGACAGATGATAGCCTCCCTTCAAGGCCACCCAGCGTGTTCTTTAAAGTGCACAGGGTGTGGTTCCCCCACACACAGGGACCGCGGCTTAACGCCCCATTCGATGGGCGGCGCCCTTTCCAAGTCCATCGATGTTCCCTACTCACAGAGGGCAGGGCGGGGAGTTTTGCAGAGAAAAATCTCAACGCTGGACCATCTGGGACTCGAACCTGGTACTGCAGATTAAAAGCCTGGCGACACCGACTGAGCCACCACCGCCCCATTTTTGGGAGAGCGACTACACTTCATTCTCAGTGACTCTATCTATAATACTTCAGAGCCTGAATGCCCGAAGAGCCAATGAAACTAACAAACGGTTTAAAGTCGTTAAAGCTTTCAAGAACTCCATCCCTCAGATACATTCCTTTTCCCCAGTTTTGCTCAACAAAAATTTCTCACTCTGCAATAAAACCGCCGAAACGCCAAATAATTCACAACCGATAAGTTCACGAAAATAAAGCTTCCCTACAAAACGAAGCGAAGTCTTCTAATAGTTAGTTGATTAATGTTCACCTAACGTTGTTCGTCAATCACGTTAAGTGCCCGCTACAAGAAACTGACGTAGAATTTTACTCATCAGATCACGTTATAAGGAGGATCCGGCGCAGCTACCGTTTTATCTTCATTTATGACATGCTAGGCAGTGTGTTTCTGATAAATCCCATTACACCATTAGGGACTGAAACAAAACTTCCGAGGTTCTGAGACTTGAGAGACAAAGTACGGCAGGGCCTCTGCGGTGAGGCCTGTGCTTGCTAATGGACTCGGAGATCAGCAGAAGACTCGGGGGGGGGGGGGGGGGGGGCAAAAGTGTTAATGCTTTTTCAATAGCAGTATAACAAATCAGATAGCATTGTCTATAACAGTAATATTTCACGGAGTTATTCGACTGCATTTTGAGTTTTTTCTATTCATGACATATCCTCACATGGGAGTGTCTTCTGCAGAGAGATAAATAATGGGAAAAAAACAAGAATAAAAATGCAAATATCAGTGATTTATTTTCAATCTTGCTGTTGATCATGAAAGAAGTGCACAAAGTTCTTTTTTTTTATCTGCATCCGGGCATTCTCAATCATTATCAAATGCAGTAAAATGTCAATATAACGAACGCCAGAATAATGAAATATTCGGTATCACGAATTTTTTTTTTGTGACCCCGTCCAATTTATTATGAATCTCTATGTGAAAATATTTCTTTTTAACGAGTATCAGTACAACGAAATATTAGTTTATTTGTAGAAAGAAAATCCTTAAACGATATGTACAATGTACATTTTTCCACCTTTACGTATTTTGGTTTTTAGCATCTGGCAACGTTGTGAAATATCTAACCAATCATAGCGCTATGAATCACGTGCTATTGTCTATTGCCCAGAATGCATTTTTTTTGCCGATCTCCCTGCGTGGCATAGATGCTGTCTACATGTACCGTCATAATGCTTTATGGAGTTGTTGTCACATTATCCTACCAAAAAGGAATTTTTGAAATTCGATATCTACGCGATCCTGATTGTATTGCATTGTAAGTAACGGTATGTCAGCGAAAAGTTCTCTGAAAGCAGTTCCAATACAGAACCACCCCACCCCCAACTGATAGTAATTATGTTACCCATTGCATCATTACCATCAGTTGGGCTAACTATTGGAAAATCTAATGTTGCCATCTAATGGTAACTTTTAATACTGATCTTTCTCCATTTTCATATTAAGAAACCGAAAATTGTTCCCTTTTTTATATATAGAACTTCCTCTAGAGTATCCGGTACAAAGGCTAGCAATCTTCATTTCCAAGGTACGAGTTTTAACTGTGATATTTATCGCCCCTAACCCCGAGGGGCGGGGGTGGCTCAGTCGGTAGCGCGCCAGGTTCGTAATCTGTAGTTCCCAGGTTCGAGTCCCAGCTGGGTCAGCGTTGAGATTTATCTCCGCAAAATTACCCGCCCTGCCCATGGTCAGTAGGGGACACCGATGGGCTTGGAAAGGCCACCGTCCGTCGGATGGGACGTTAAGCCGTGGCCCCGTGTGCGGGAGAGCCATACCCTGTGCACGTTAAAGAACACGCTGGATGGCCTTGACAGGAGGCTACCATCTGTCTCCCAACAGCTGTTCCAGTGGGTCCCCTCCCCCAACCTTCTCTGAGCCTTCGGGGTTCATGTGACCTGGCCATTTAGCCCATGGTGTGCAAAAAAGTGCCGCTCAGAGGTAAAACAACCCAACCCTAACCCCGACTCGATGAGAAAAGAGACGTCATTGATTTGCCGTCCGTCGTATGAGACGTTAAGCCGTGACTTCGAGTGCAAGAGAATCATACTCTATGCACATTAAATAACACATCGAATGGTCTTGTAGGGAGCTTCCATCTTGTTTTTTTAATATCTGTCCAGTGTCTATCTTCCCCCATCTTCTCTGAGCCATCGGAGTCCTTGTCATCTGGCCATTTAACCCATTGAATACGCAAAAAAAGTGCCTCTCAGATGTAAAACAATCCAACTCAACTCCTTCCTCAATCTTCTCTGAACCATTGGGGTCCTTGTGACCTGGCCATTTAGCCTATTGTGTGCAGAAAAAAAATTGCTGCCCAGAAGAACCCTTAGACCTTCTTACCTTCTGTATTATTGAACTGTGTTTATGGATTAACAATGCATATGAGCAGGCTGCCCTAAATTACCCTTTCAAAATAAGAAAAACAAAAATTAAGAAAAAAATTCATATCTTTGAAAAAATCTAGAAATTTTATCAAAGCTATTAACTCTCAATTAAAACCTAAAAAATTGAATTTTAATAACTAAATCTAAATTAAAAACTAAGTATCAAATTAAAATCTTACACAAGCGAACGCAGAAATTCACTTGATACAAGCATAGTTTCCCAGCCACAAAAATTAGCAAGAAAAAGTAATCTGTCGATGCGCCAATTATGATTGACCACAATGTTATACAAAGTGCATCAGTCGAAAACGCCAGCACCCAAATAAATCATCTTCCGCAGATGTCATTCATCAACCAAGTCACGAATTGTCAGGAATCACTACGCATTGATGCCGTTAATCAAAACTTTATGACTTCCACATCCTCCTAGCCCGCCATTTATCTACCTACCAACCCACACAATTACAGAAGACGCTCAGAGACTCATCTTCACCAGACGCCTCTAGGGAATATCTCTCGCCATCCCATGAAGATCGAATAGGCGAGACACAAAATAGACTACTCCAGTGGGGGGCGGATCTCTTTAGTTGGTCTTTGTGAAAGAGGTCACCAGTTAACGCGGCGTTGGGGCATCCCCCATTAATTATTTCAGATCTATATCCTCATCCACGAAATTACATCAAAACCGAGGCATTTGTCTTGAAATTCTATCCTTATATGTTTGTTTGTTGTACTAGCACTCTCAATGTTCCCACTCTAATCCAAAACCCACATCGTTGCAACGATTAATCCAAACCACGAGAGTGCCAGCGTGAATCACTTAGGAAATGAATTCCAGTGGTTTGCTGTGGTTCTTGGTCTATTTGGCTTACTGCGGAGAAATAATAACAACCAAAGCCGACGTCTCTGCATTCGTGTATCCATTACGGCTCCTTCTCTTTCTGCTAGTGAGGAAAAGAGGTTTCCATCTCTATCACCACAATGGATATTAATGGACACAGTAAAGTTTATGGGCGGAGGGAGCGTTTGGTGTAGTGCTTAGCTGGACAAGTTGAAGTGATGTAGATCAAACACAAGAGCACTTCTGATCACTACTCTCTGTTGATGCTTATTTTGAACATTTGGCTTAATGCGGGTCGCGCTTGAGCCTCATCCGCTCTCAGAAAGCATTATTAAGAGTTGTTTCTTTGTTGAGATCGTCACCGAAGTTCCGGCAAATGATAATTTCTACCCAAATGCTTAACAAACAGATAACTTGCACTCACAGTAATTTCCTGTGGATCCAGATCATAGAGCGCTCTTTATCGTTATTGCTCCTCGCTGGTGCCTGTTGCAAGCATTCGGCGTGATACACTTCTGAGTGGCTTTTGTTGCAGAGTCTCCTGAAGTGAAAAAATAGCGTGTTCTAAAAATGTTTCTGCTCTTTTTTTAACTTAGTGTTTAGCGCAAAGACCTTTATTTAATTGAAGGCATAAATCGAAACACGAAAGTGCCAAAAAGATAAATGTTCATAAAGTGAAAGCATTTATCATCAAGGAATTCCCTTATTCTCTGATGCCAAAATGAACTAGAAAAAAATGTAATAACACTTCTATATTTTGCCACGGTATTGTTATAGTGGAGCTCCTGTAAAATATTTTTTCACGGTATTATTACAGTGGTCTGTAAATGGTAGCTAGGTAGTCACTGGAAGGAGAGCTATGCACCAATCCCCTGTGATGATGCATAGAACCGGCCAGGCCTAGCACCTAATGTCCGACCCCGCCTTCTCGTGGTGCGGACCGTTATTAACTTTCAAAAGAGATACTCTCTTGTGGAAGTGAACGGAAGGGGAGGGCTGCCAGATTAGTGTGGCCTACTGATCTGGACAACTATGGCTACTTTTCTTTTTTTTCTACCCTGCTGAGGACTGGTCAACCACACAGGGTCCTGGTGCTGACCATATAAACCTACTGGACTGGACAGATATATGGCTCTGAGCTTGATTATGGATCCTGATTTTGCTGCACTGGTGGGCTTCTGTGGAGGGAAAATCTCCCGCTGTGTTTTCTGTTTGTTTGTGGGTTGACAGCCCCAAGTGAATAGATTCACAGGATATGTTTATCAGCTGGTGGATAATCCTGAGCAGAAGTCATCGCAGGCACCTGAACTCTTTGCTTCTATTGGCATCGTCAAATTCCACATTGGAGGAAGTCTTCCAGTGTAGATGGCTTCAGCCTTTAATAGTGGGGGAACGGGTCTTTGCCCCATGTCTGCGATTAGGGTGCTGTTTGATATTGTCGGCATTCCCTCTCTCAATAAACATAGTTTCTTTAAACATCCTACTAACCATTTTCTCTCCATAGGTAGTTGGAACGTGAGGACTCTGCACACAGTTTTTCCTCTTGATGTCCTCACACAAGAATTCCATCATTATAATTTAGATATTCTCGGCTTGCAAGAGACCAGATGGACAGATAAAGGTCAGATTCTTAAAAATAATCTTAAATTTCTCTTTTCAGGGAGGGACGACAATAAACATCACCAAGGCGTGGGTCTGCTTCTCAGCAGACACGCTAGCGATGCTCTTCTAGGATATGAGTGCATTAATGAAAGGTTTCTTACAGCAAAATTTCAGACAAGCGTTAAAGACTTGAATGTTATCTGCTGTTATGCCCCCACTGAGGATACCGATGAGGATCAGAAGGATAGGTTTTATGAACAACTTCAGGATATTTTGAATTCTTTCAAGAAAGGAGATATTACCCTTGTTCTTGGTGACTTCAATGCCAAAGTTGGTACTGACTCTGACCTTTGGGGAGGAGTAATAGGCCCTTTTGGTATTGGTAGCTTCAATGGCAATGGGCAACGTCTCGTACAGGTAAGTAAACTCAATGGATTCAAAATAACTAACACTTGTTACAAACACCGCGACATACATAAGTACACATGGGTTTCACCTGATGGGCTGCATAAGAATATGATTGATTACATATTAATTAACAGCAAATAGGCTAGTTCTGTTAGGAATATCAGGGCATATAGGGGAGCTGAAATTGGATCTGACCATTACCTTGTTAAAAGTGTGTTGCAACTTAAACTTAAAAAGTGTTGTGCTAGGGTTAAAAAATTTACTTTTAATACTGAAGCTCTGAAAGATCCAGTTATAGCCAAAGCTTACCATGATAGGTTACTTAGTCATTATGACAGTCATGGTTTGCTTACTACTGAAGTTGATGAAGAATGGGATCATTTTAAACAGGCTTTTATGGACACTAACAGTACTCTTTTAGGAAAAAAGGAGCAGAAGAGACAGAATTATCTGAGTGATAAGGCACTTGAGCTTATTTCGGAAAGAAAGAACTGCAGGAATATCTTTAATCAATACCCTACTAGTCCTAATAGAAAGCATTACAGAGAACTTAATAAACGTGTAAAGGATCAGTTAGCTGCTGATAAGAATCTTTGGCTTGATGGTTTGGCTGACAAAGCCGAGGAAGCAGTTAGACAGCACAACAGCAGAGAGCTGTACCAGATAGTTAATGTTTTGTGTGGTAGAAAACGAACTGGCATACAAGGATTGAAGGATAAACAAGGTAAGGTTATAGAAGGGGAGGATTCTGTCATGGCTAGGTGGGCTGAGCATTTCAGTGATGTTCTAAACAATGTAGTTAGTTCTACTCCCATTGTTTGCAATGATCATAGATGCATTGGTGGCTTTAATGTTGGCCCTATAACACAATCTGAAGTTATTGTGGCTGTTTCTAAACTTAAACTACATAAATCCCCAGGGGTAGATGAAATTACTACCGAAATGCTTAGAGCTGGGAATGTTTCGGTTACAACTTGGATGACTGAAATTCTGAATATCTTTTATGATAAAGGGATGGTTCCTAAGGATTTTACCAGAGCTATTGTTATCCCTATTTTCAAAAAAGGTGATCGCAGTTCTTGTGATAACTATAGGGGTATCAGCCTACTCTCTGTTCCAGGTAACGTTCTTTCCATGATTGTGCTTAACAGAATTAAGAATCTGGTTGACAGTCAATTGCGTGATGAGCAATGTGGATTCAGAAGTGGTAGGGGATGTGTGGATCAGATATTTTTACTTAGGCAGATTCTTGAGAAATGTTTAGAGTTTCAGAAACCTTTGGTTGCTAGCTTTGTTGATTTCAAAAAGGCTTTCGACTCTGTTGATCGTCATAATTTGTGGTTGATTGTGAAATCATATGGTATACCAGACAAGTTAGTTAACATAATGAAAGCTCTCTATAATAACACTGAGTCGTGTGTGAGAGTTGGTAAGGCTTGTAGCAATTGGTTTAGCATTACTTCTGGTGTTCGACAAGGGTGCATTTTGTCTCCTTTTCTCTTTAGCTTGGTTATTGATTATGTTATGCGAAATTCACTTCAAGGGAATATTTTATTAAATGGGCTGGAGATACGAAAATTTCTGATTTAGATTATGCTGATGATTTAGCCCTTTTGGCAAATGATGTTGATGAGATGAACTCTTTCATTCGAGCTGTTGATGAGACTGGTAGTAGAGTAGGTTTGGTTATAAACAGAGAGAAAACTAAAGTGATGAAAATTGGTCAGGCAGACTGTGATTCAGTTAATCTGAATGGTTGCAATCTTGAACAGCTGTCACAGTTTAATTATCTTGGGAGCTATGTAACAGATAATGGTGATGTGCGGAATGAGATTAACAGGCGAATAGGGATTGCTGCCGGGACTTTTAAGAATCTATGGAGAGTGTGGAGAAATAGGCGTACACACCTAAAGACTAAAATTAGACTGTATAATAGTTTGGTTCTTTCTAGGGTTAATTATGGTAGTGAAACTTGGACACTTTGTAAACAAGATAACAGGAAACTAGATGCTTTTGATTCCAGATGCTTACGCAGTATCTTGGGCATTAGGTGGTTCAACTTTGTAACTAATGATGAGGTTAGGCAAAGGAGTTTGCAACCTCCTTTAAGCAGCATATTGTGCAGAGAGAGACTCCGTTGGTTTGGCCATGTTGCCCGTATGAATAATTAAAGATTGGCGAATAGGGTTATGAACAGTGTGCCTAAAGGCCTCAGAAAGAAGGGGAGACGTAGGATGCGGTGGGCAGACAATGTCAAACAGGACCTTGTTAGAATTGGTGTGCAGTGGCCAGATGCAGTAGATGTAGCTCAGGATAGACTTGCTTGGAGAACTAAATTGCACGGTCTCGTTGGACGTCCGTAGCCCATGGCTGCTTGAGGATGATGATGATGATGATTACAGTGGCGCTCCTTTTAAACATTTTGCCACGGGTTCGGTTGGGTTGTTTTACCTATGAGCGGCACTTTTTTGCACACCATGGGCTTAATGGCCAGGTCACATGGACCCCGAAGGCTCAGAGAAGGTTGGGGGAGGGGACCCACTGGAACAGCTGTTGGGAGACAGATGGTAGCCTCCCGTCAAGGCCATCCAGCCTGTTCTTTAACGTGCACAGGGTATGGCTCTCCCGCACACGGGGCCACGGCTTAACGTCCCATCCGACGGACGGCGGCCTTTCCAAGCCCATCGGTGTCCCCTACTGACCGTGAGCAGGGCGGGGTATTTTGCGGAGATAAATCTCAACGCTGACCCAGCTGGGATTCGAACCTGGGAACTACAGATTACGAGCCTGGCGTTTTGCCACGGTATTATTATAGTGGCTTTTCTTTGAAAAATTTTTGCCACGATATTATTACAATGGTCTCTTTTCAGTTTCTCTTTAAAATAAGACCTAAGACTATCTGAGTTCGTAGAGTTTTACCACAACGCACTTTTCTACCAAGGTTTTTACCAGAACGCACTTTTTTACCAGAATGGGAAAATGGCCAGATCACAAGGACCCCAAAGTCTCAGAGACAGTTAGGATGGGTACCCACTAGACAGATGATATCCTCTCATCAAGCCCATCCAGGGTGTTCTTTAGCGTGCACAGGGTATGACTCTTTGAATATGGAATCACGTCTTAATGTCCCATCCAAAGAACTGCGACCTTTTCAAAACCATCGGTGTTTCCTACTGACCAAGGGAAAAGCGAAGAATTTTGCAGAGGTAAATGTCAACGTTGGCCCATGTGATACTAGAGCCTTGAACTGCAGATCACAAGCCTGGTGAGCTATCGGCTGGGCTAACCCTGTCCCCTTTAACGCCATTATCAGCGGATTGATTGGTACATTTATAACAAGAATAAATACCCAAATTTAAGAACAAAATTTCAAAATTTGCAACAGTCACGATGGTTTTAAATACGAATATTTAGTTTACATGGTAAACGTGAGAGAAAACATAGTCAAAACGGTTTTTCAGCCAATTGACTTAAAGTCAATAACTACAAGCAGTCCAACTATGTAGATTAACATATTCTTATTTAGAATAAGTTTCAAATATAATATTTCTGAAGCAGTCGTTTACATTTGCTTCACGTCTATGTACATGAAATTGTGGCAGTCCTAGCTAACAGAATGACGTAGGGTTTATATTCACTACATATATAGGGGCGGAGGTGGCTCAGTCGGTAGCGCGCCAGACTCGTAATCTGTAGTTCCCAGGTTCGAGTCCCAGCTGGGTCAGCGTTGAGATTTATCTCCGCAAAATTACCCGCCCTGCCCATGGTCAATAGGGGACACCGATGGGGCTTGGAAAGGCCGCCGTCCGTCGCATGGGACGTTAAGCCGTGGCCCCGTGTGCGGGAGAGCCATACCCTGTGCACGTTAAAGAACATGCTGGATGGCCTTGACGGGAGGCTACCATCTGTCTCCCAACAGCTGTTCCAGTGGGTCCCCTCCCCCAACCTTCTCTGAGCCTTCGGGGTCCATGTGACCTGGCCATTTAGCCCATGGTGTGCAAAAAAGTGCCGCTCAGAGGTAAAACAACCCAACCCACTACATATATTGCTTCAAAATGCTGCATTAAAAACGAAACCTTTTGCGTGAAAGATATTAATTATCAGTGACCAGGTAATATGTGAAAATACATAGACCTGGATAGAACTACTCAAGATCTAATATTTTTTGATCTAGTTAGAATCCCAGACAAAATCCGAAATAACGCCAGTTCTTACCAATTCCCTACAACTCTGCTAAAAATCCCAGTTAATCGCAATCAGAGTCCACGGAATAGGTAAGTGGATCACTGGTTGGTTGGTTGGGATTTTATGGCGCAAAGGCAACTAAGGCCATGATGCGTTGGAACCGAGAACATTAGATTAAGTATTTGAGTCGATACTGGCTGATTAGGGAAAAAATTCTGAATATGCATAGTGGGGATTGGAACCGAGAACATTAGATTAAGTTTTTGAGTCGATACTGAGTATGCCTACCTCTGCATACTCAGTATCGTGAGTATACACCTCGTAGTAAAGTGTAAATAATAAAAAGGAAATCTGAAAGCCAAGTAAATCCACAATCAAATATAAAAGTATATAACAATACGGTAAACAGCACAAAGTGTAAACACTAAAACAACAAACGGCAGAAATAAATAAAAATAAATAAATACCCCCTCAAGCAGCTGCTTGTCACAGAGGTCTGACAGGAGCCTGTCAGTTTATATGCCATAGTAGAAGGTCTGAGAGGATGGCAGGACCGCAGAAAAGACCAAGTAAAATAGAAAAAAAAAACAATAAAAAATGTATAAAATGACAATGGATGTAAAGGACCCATGTAAAAAATAAAGCTGAAAGGTAATGGTAATAATCAGATATGGCAAAAACATAATCAGATATGTCTTCAAATCTTCAATTTTTAGACCCAATTTTTCTAATAAACATACAACTTCTTAAAGCGCAGCAAATTTCATTTGAATGCCATCTAATAAATACGATGTAGCATTAATAAAAGGATATTATTTCTGCCCTTGAAAGAAATAAAAGCTTCTTTAAGAAAATTATTGTGCCAAAAGAATTTCCTTATCTCCAAGCCAAGGATGCATCTCGTAGTAGCTGAAACAGATAGTCGGAGTTTAAGACTTCAAAGAAATTTTAAAGCCATGGACCCGTAGTAATCAATAGTTTATGATACTTCATAAATTTTCCTCAGTATTCCCAGAAACGAGGATATACAAAAAGCGAATATTGATTTTCAGGCATTTCCTGAAAATAGAAGTATTAAGTAGCTTTAACCAAGAAAGCACTAAATATTACATTTTGTATCTGCTGAAAGAATACGTTACGTCCAACATCAGCTTACAGATCGAAAAAACCAAAATCAGAAGGAGCATATACTATTCACATAATAATTTATAAAGAACTGTTTTTGACATGCGTGAACAAAAGCTAGATATAAATTATTTTGAAATGTTTTATATGATGCAAAGTTTCATTTTAATGTACATATCTAAATGGTACTGGAAATAATGTACTGTAAATTTTAATCCGATAATTAGTTTTCAATGAAAACATTGCATCAACTTCAAGGGGCAGCAGAGGTAGGCATACTCAGTATCGACTCAAATACTTAATCTGATGTTCTCGGTTCCAATCCCCACTATGCATATTCAGATTTTTTTCCCTAATCAGCCACCCTACCCTAGGAGAAAGTCTTGGATCCTTGCGGGTTGGGTTGTTTTAACTCTGAGCGGCAATTTTTTGCACACCATAGGCTAAATGGCCAGGTCACATGGACCCCGAAGGCTCAGAGAAGGTTGGGGGAGGGGACCCACTGGAACAGCTGTTGGGAGACAGATGGTAGCCTCCCGTCAAGGCCATCCAGCGTGTTCTTTAACGTGCACAGGGTATGGTTCTCCCGCACACGGAGCCACGGCTTAACGTCCCATCCGACGGACGGCGGCCTTTCCAAGCCCATCGGTGTCCCCTACTGACCGTGGGCAGGGCGGGGAATTTTGCGGAGATAAATCTCAACGCTGACCCAGCTGGGACTCGAACCTGGGAACTACAGATTACGAGCCTGGCGCGCTACCGACTGAGCCACCCCCGCCCCAGGATCCTTGTGAAGAAGGGACATATCGTCATGCTCGTTAAAGAGCGCGCTGGATGACTTTAATAATAATGCTCCTAACTCTGTCCTGTAAGTGTTTTCTGTCAGTCCTCAGTTACATAGTTTCAGCTCTGAGCGGCACTTATTTGCATACTATGGATTAAATGGGCAGATCGCACGCCTCAAATCTGGATAGGGAAGAAATATCCATTGGACAACTATTAGGAGACAGATGGTAGGGTCTTTCAAGGCCATTCAGAGTGTTTTTAACTTGCACAGAGGATGGCTATCATGCACACGGAACCTCGTCTTAACATTCCATCAGAGGGACGGCGGTCTTTCCAAGCCCATTGGTGTCTCCTCAGTGAGGGTAAAACGGGATTCAGCGGAGAAAATCTAACCACTAAAGAGATGGAGTTTCACCTGCAGACTCAATGCTAATTCCTTTTCGTATGCAAAAATATTTTTGTCAATAAATTTAAAGCAGTTTTTCTTTTCTATAAAGAAATCTAGATAAGCTAGGAATATCTTCCAGTTCCACATCTCATATGAAAAATTTAAAACAAAATTAAAGTGTACTTTGCACCTTGCATAGAGCACAGAGTACCTAATATTTTTTCAACAGTACGAGGAGAAATATATACTTACTGAAGTTTTAAGCGAAATACATACACTTGGAATTCATGTGCATTTCAAAATAACCCATTAATACCACATAGTGACGTGGCAGGCAAATCTTAACCCGGGCACAGAATGAGTATTTCTGTTGATCTGCAATAAATGGAGTTTATGAATTTTAAGGTGGCATAATGGACGAATCACCATTTCTACCATCATTTTTGCTGCTGATTCATACTAAGAAGGGGCGGGGGGTGGCTCAGTCGATAGCGCGCCAGGCTCGTAATCTGTAGTTCCCAGGTTCGAGTCCCAGCGTTGAGATTTATCTCCGCAAAACTCCCCGCCCTGCCACGGTCAGTAGGGGACTCCGATGGGCTTGGAAAGGCCGCCGTCCGTTGGATGGGACGTTAAGCCGTGGTCCGTGTGCGGGAGAGCCATACCCTGTGCACGTTAAAGAACACGCTGGATGACCTTGACGGGAGACTACCATCTGCCTTCCAACAGCTGTTCCAGTGGGTCCCCTCCCCCAACCTTCTCTGAGCCTACGGGGTCCATGTGACCTGGCCATTTAGCCCATTGTGTGCAAAAAAGTGCAGCTCAGAGGTAAAACAACCCAACAACAACATACTAAGAAATCCTTCAAACACAATCATTTTTTCAGCTTCAGAAGAAGAGGTCTCCTAAATTCTCCCACAAAGACTTCACCTTACATTACATACAGAGATTGAATGCTCAGAATTTAACCTCAAGACTATCTCCTGTTCTAAATTTTGCATTCTACCTTGAAGTTATTTTCTTAGTATTAGTTTTAGAATATAATGGAAAAACCACGAACTTAAAGTGCTTCATTACTGTAACATGCGAGCAGGCAAAACCGAATCGATTCATAAGAATCGATAAGATTTCATATTACTTTGAATTCCATAGAATCATCAACTTAAGGCAATGAAAAGTTTTTCCAAAGCATTCATGTGAAAATCGTTTAAAACATGTAAATAAAATTAAGAGTCTAGCAGTATTTTTTTTTCTATTTAAATAAAAATAGATCAAAGTTGAACGATGCTAGAGAAAAACACTTCTGCCCTTTCCATTTTTCATTCATCAAAACATTTGGCAAAACTTCTGTTTATTTAAATATTCTTCTTCTAGTATATCCATTTCGAGCATTCATTTCCATGGATGTGCTTAAACTTCTTCGGTTTGTATAACTAAATGCAATGTTTAAAAGAAGATGGACAGATTCTAAATATTTCTATGGCAACGCTCAGACTCAGATGTTTTCAATGTGGTTAAAGTTATCCAGAAGAGTAATCAATCTTCCTAGTCCTCTAGCATACTTTTTTTTAATCTCCGTCACAAAAGAAAAATCTATTCAAAACGCTTAAAGGCACAAAATCATTAGAAATCTATTTATCGGAACGGAAATCGTGTGAATGTGCCTTGCTTTCTTTTTTTTCGTTTAATGTTACCTCTTTCCGCTATGGCAAATGTTCTCTTGCTTCTTAACGATAAATTAAAGGCAAAACGAAACTTCTATTTCGTGGCTTGATTTGAATACCTGCTTTCTCGTCAACAGTTATGATTTAGTACTTTTCGCTGAAAAGTGTAAATGGAAACTTGAAACAAAATGAATAGCACGGTCTACTAAGGTTTGATTCATCGACTACAAAATGTCCAATGACATGCGATGAAACGTCATTAGCAAGAGACACATCAGCTACATAATCGAAAAACTTTTTCTAGAGCATTAATGTCGACTTTTCATGGTGCAGTCGTTTTCACATTTTCTCCCTCAATCTGTTACTTAAGATTCTCGAGTGTTTCCCAACCACAAAACATTAATTCAGTCTTTTCTAAAATTAATATTCAGTGTTTTGGCACTGACTACATAAATAATGTTAATAGCGAAAGTTTATATTTGACAATGTTTAGCTGCAATAACCATGTTTAGTTGCAATAATATAATGGTCATGTTTAGCTGCAGTAATATGGCCATGTTTAGTGCAGTAATATAATGCCAATGTTTAGTTGCAGTAATATAATGACCATATTTAGTTGCAGTAATATAATGGTCATGTTTAGTTGCAGTAATATAATAGCCATTATAATGGTCATGTTTAGTTGCAGTAATATAATAGCCATTGTAATGGTCATGTTTAGTTGCAGTAATATAATAGCTATTATAATGGTCATGTTTAGCTGCAGTAATATAATAGCCATTATAATGATCATGTTTAGCTGCAGTAATATAATAGCCATTATAATGGTCATGTTTAGCTGCAGTAATATAATAGCCATTATAATGGTCATGTTTAGCTGCAGTAATATAATAGCCATTATAATGGTCATGTTTAGCTGCAGTAATATAATAGACATTATAATGGTCATGTTTAGCTGCAGTAATGTAATAGCTATTATAGTGGTCATGTTTAGCTGCAGTAATGTAATAGCTATTATAGTGGTCATGTTTAGCTGCAGTAATACAATAGACATTATAATGGTCATGTTTAGCTGCAGTAATATAATAGCTATTATAATGGTCATGTTTAGTTGCAGTAATATAATAGTCATTATAATGGTCATGTTTAGCTGCAGTAATAGAGTTAAACTAGGTTGATCATTAAATTAACAGTTGGTTAAACCCTTAGAATGAGGTTAGAATTCATACTTTTAGAGCGGTCTGGTCAACCAGCAGCTCATAAAACTAATGATCAATGCGGCTCATAAAACTAATCATCAATGTATTTCATCTGGTTTATTTGTTCCAAATGTTTTGACGAACCATTTTTATGCGCATGACTAAAGGATTTTGCCAATTTAAAAAACACTCAGCCCTCGTTAAATAAACAAAATTGGTCCCAAATGTTTTGCTAAACTCGTAAGCAATAATACTGTATTCCCATTAAAATAAATGTAAAAGCCTTCGAATTCGATCCATGTGCCTGTAACTGGACAAACTGGTTTAGTTTAGGTACTTTTCTGGTTTAATAGTTTGGCACCATAAATTGTCAAGTATACGTTACGAATGAAATTTAAACAGCTCTCTTTTTAAGCAATCAGTTTAAATATATATATATTCTGGAGCAGTTTTTGAAGGAAGAGGAGAAGTATAATTTGAATGATTTCTATAGTACCTCATACCATTTATAGCAGGACCATATTATCCAATAGGCACAATCGGCATTGTGCTTAAAAAAAATAATAATAAATACCCCCTCAAGCAGCTGCTTGCCACAGAGGTCTGACAGGAGCCTGTCCGTTTATATGCCATAGTACAATGATCTGAGAGGATGGCAGGACCTCACCAGAAAAACGACACACACATCCATGCCTTAACCCGGGGCTCGAACCCATGTCCCTTGGATCAGTAGCCAAGCGCGCTAACCACTCGGCCATGGGACGGCAAGGTTTACGAAAAAAATTGGACGTTTTTCCCACCGTGTCATAAAAATTAACAATTCTCATATTTTGATGTTTTTCATTTATTCCCTTTTATTTACTTATTTATCACATTTACGTATATCTACTCTAAGCTGGGGCGGGGGTAGCTCAGTCGGTAGCGCGCCAGGCTCGTAATCTGTAGTTCCCAGGTTCGAGTCCCAGCTGGGTCAGCGTTGAGATTTATCTCCGCAAAATTCCCGCCCTGCCCACGGTCAGTAGGGGACACCGATGGGCTTGGAAAGGCCGCCGTCCGTCGGATGGGACGTTAAGCCGTGGCCCCGTGTGCGGGAGAGCCATACCCTGTGCACGTTAAAGAACACGCTGGATGGCCTTGACGGGAGGCTACCATCTGTCTAACAACAGCTGTTCCAGTGGGTCCCCTCCCCCAACCTTCTCTGAGCCTTCGGGGTCCCTGTGACCTGGCCATTTAGCCAGTGGTGTTATTTAGTTATGGTGTGCAAAAAAGTGCCGCTCAGAGGTAAAACAACCCAACCCTACTCTAAGCTTTGCAAACTTTCGACAAAGTCCACGATAACCAAAGGCTGAGTAACCAGAGAAAGCAATGACAAAGCAGAACTGACGTCAGCACTCAAGTTTATGCTCCAAACACACTATCTATTTTCGCGCTACAATGACCCATTTATTAAAAATCAAGATTTATAATTTACATAACTGTGGTTAAAACTCCCTGTTCGCCGATGTGAAATCTGACTAGCTAAGCTTTAAGCCAAACCAGACCATTGGAAGATATAAGAATGCACAAAATACTGCTCCTCTAATGGAAAATTCTTTGCAGTAAGTGCTGAGTTTTAATTTATACGCTAGTTCTTTTCCTCGTACATTTTCAGTAAATGGAAGATAATTTTAGAGCCGAGATTCTCTTACGTCGACAAAATGCTTTTGGTTTTTCCTTCTGACAGCTTCTTCTGATGACATAATTCAATTTTCGCGAAAATGTTGTGTTCGTGGAAACTGAAGTGTCGGTGGAGTTGATTGACCAAGAGCCAATCTTTTCGTGTTTAAGAGCCCATCAACTGAGAAGGCGACTCAAGTTTGCAATGTGCTGTTATTCTCAATAACTCTGTGAAGGTCACTTAATTATCTCGGATATAATACTAAACCAAATTGTGCTACACGCCGTGTTCTCGAATTACTGACACAAAAATGAATGCCTACACGAAATTAGAAATTTCAGTCGATTCTGACGAATGTGAAATGCTAGATTTTAAAAAGAAGCAAAAGGGTTATTTTCCCTCACTCTGGGTAAGAATGAAATTTCGATTATCAGTGGTAATCTCTTCATCATCCCCTTCTCTTCATCATCCCCTTCATCCCCTTCTGCCACATAAATACCAAATTGAGAGCTAAATATAATGTTAGTTTTTATGTGATTTAATATTATCAATATTAGTTTCTATATTTTTATGTTAACTATATTAGTTTTCATATTTTTATATTTACAATATTAGTTTTTATGTTTCAATTTTTACAATATTCGTTTTTATGTTTTAATTTTCACAATATTCGTTTTTATGTTTTAATTTTCACAATATTAGTTTTTATGTTTCAATTTTTACAATATTCGTTTTTATGTTTTAGTTTTCACAATATTCGTTTTTATGTTTTAATTTTCACAATATTCGTTTTTATGTTTTAATTTTCACAATATTAGTTTTTATGTTTCAATTTTTACAATATTCGTTTTTATGTTTTAATTTTCACAATATTCGTTTTTATGTTTCAATTTTTACAATATTCGTTTTTATGTTTTAATTTTCACAATATTAGTTTTTATGTTTTCATTTTCACAATATTAGTTTTTATGTTTTAATTTTCACAATATTAGTTTTTATGTTTTAATTTTCAGAATATTCGTTTTTATGTTTTAATTTTCACAATATTCGTTTTTATGTTTTAATTTTCACAATATTCGTTTTTATGTTTTCATTTTCACAATATTCGTTTTTATGTTTTAATTTTCACAATATTCGTTTTTATGTTTTAATTTTCACAATATTCGTTTTTATGTTTTAATTTTCACAATATTCGTTTTTATGTTTTAATTTTCACAATATTCGTTTTTATGTTTTAATTTTTACAATCTTCGTTTTTATGTTTTAATTTTTACAATATTCGTTTTTATGTTTTAATTTTCACAATATTAGTTTTTATGTTTTAATTTTTACAATATTCGTTTTACACTTATCATTTCTCTTCAAAATTAACGAAAACTAAAAGAATCGTTACCCAAAATTCTTAAAATTTCATTTACTTTAGTAAAATATTTGTTATAACCATTATTTCTTCTCTCTCGAAAAAATTTTCTATCACCTGCAATGGGATGTATAATGTTTCAGCTTCCTCAACTCTTTAATTATTAAATGAGTATTCTTGAAAAATCGAAATTTAGAAATATTTTATTAATGTGTTCGAATACTTACGTGACATATTTTCCTCAAAAAGCTCATTTTCAAAGTTAAGGAAACTGATTGGGAATTTCTATGACAAAACATGGAAGTGTCCCATGGCTGAGTCGGTATCACTCCTCGCTGTAATCTGCAATACCCTGGTTCGAGTCCCAACTGTCCCGCTTTGGGAATTTTCTCTCATAACTTCCAATTTGTACTCGGTGAGAAAGCGACAACAATGGTCTTCGAGAGACAGCCGTCTGTCTCGTGGAGCATTGAGCCATGGCGCCGTGTACAGGACACTCTCGATGGCCTTGACGGAAGGCTTCCATCCGTCTCCTAACAGTTGTTCAGTTGGTCCCCTTCCACCAACCATCTCTGAGGTCTTGGGTTGTTCGTGACCTAGGCATTTAGTCCATTATGTGCAAGCAAATGTCACTCAGGGGTTGGGTTGTTTTACTTCTGAGCGACACTTTTTTGCACACCATGGCCTAAATGATCAGGTCACAAGGACCCGAAGGCTCAGAGAAGGTTGGGAGAGGGGACCCACTGGAATACCTGTTGGGAGACAGATGGTAGCCTCCCGTCAAGGCCATCCAGCATGTTCTTTAACGTGCACAGGGTATGGCTCTCCCACATACGGGGCCACGGCTTAACGTCCCATACGAAGGACGGCGGCCTTTCCAAGCCCATCGGTATCCCCTACTAACCGTGGGCAAGGCGGGGAGTTTTGCGGAGATGAATCCCAACGCTGACCCAGAGTGGGACTCGAACCTGGGAACTGCAGATTACGAGCCTGGCGCGCTACCGACTGAACCATCGCCGCCCCGCCACTCAGGGGTAAAATAATGTGTACATTTATTATTGCACAATAAAAATTATTATTTACAGCGTGTGGAGGCTGAAAATGCTTTCAAGTAAGGATGCTCTTTTGCTTGTGTCTTGGCAACAAAAGAGCTTTCATTTCTTTTAAACTTCGCTGGATCTCCATAAGTAATTCCAGCTTTGTAGATATTGCGCCTCTGGGTTGTTGCCGCATTACTGCTCCTTGGGTTATTTATAACCGGAGAAAGTGCCTCTTGTAGAAACGTGGGAGTTGTAAACAAGTTGGATGTTCCGAAATAGAGTTCGGTTAGAGTTGGAAAGCTATGATTCTTCGTATTGGCATTTGTCACTTCTAAAAAATATATCTATATAAAATAAATATTAGAGAGCACCGCATCTCCATCTTTGCAGTTAAAAATATTTTGGTAGCCTTGTTTTTGCAAGCTGAATCGATTGAAAAGCAAATGCCAGTTTCCCTCATCTATTTAATGGTTTAATTGCTGATGTGAACTAATTCAGAAATTATATGCTTTGTATTAATTACTTTTCGGGGGGAGGATGGTGTCATGTCCCCCGAAGTTTATATTTATTTATTTATTATTGTATTTTTGTTGTATTTTATTGTTGTATATGTTTTTATGTGTTCTCTGAAATGTTTATGCTGAGATGACTCACTGTTGTTGTTTTTCGGGTCTAAAACTGCTGCATGTAGGTGGTGACGAATGCCAGCAGTTGTTTATGGCCGTAAATGACTAGCCTAAGGCCCTAGTTCCGCGCACGAGGCTAGGCGGTAGAATGGAAGCTTTAGTTTTGGTTTTTTTTTTCAAAATCAAATTCAAATTTATTTTCAATAAGTATTATCTATAATTATATTACATAAAAAATCCCACTAAGCCGAAGCTTATCAGCGGGAATGTACATATATGTTTTTTACAGATATGATCTAGATTGCCTCAGTAGTACAAAAAATGAAGGAGAGAAAAAAAGGAATAAATGAGAAAGAAAACCGACAAAATGATGCAAGTTTCTAAATAAAAATATCATTTTTTCATCAGCCACTGAAATAATTTATCTTTAACATCGCAAATTTTTTTTAAGTTAACTATTTCTCTAGGAAGCAAGTTAAATAGGTAGGGAATTTGATATTCTTTGGAATTTCGTCCGTAATTATTATAAAATTTTGGTTGTTTCAAAAAACCCATAGCCTTTTTTCTAGTAAACTTATTGTGGCAAATATTTTGCTTATAGGTATCAATCAAAGAAGTTATTGATAACAGAAACAAACACATATAAACTTTCAATTGATAAAATTTTGAACAAACTGAATATATTATCTTTCGTTTTTAAGGGAATATTTAACTTCTGTATTACCGAGCACGTTGAGCGAGAAGTCGTGTCAACAAGCGTGGGAAGAACGCCGCCATACTCAAAGGAAACCCTTGAAGTGAGGGTGCGATTCCAAGGGGGAATCGAGATTCTTGTTTGAATCTGTTTTTATTCTTGTTGTTCAGAAAAGACCACAGTGTAGGCAAAGGTTGGTTCTCCTTTCGCCGAGTTTTGAGGTCTGTAAAGTGAGGATTCGCAAAGCGTGCGATTCTCCACCTCATTAGGAGTGGGGTGGCTCAGTCGGTAGCGCGCCAGGCTCGTAATCTGTAGTTCCCAGGTTCGAGTCCCAGCTGGGTCAGCGTTGAGATTTATCTCCGCAAAATTCCCCGCCCTGCCCACGGTCAGTAGGAGACACCGATGGGCTTGGAAAGGCCGCCGTCCGTCGGATGGGACGTTAAGCCGTGGCCCCGTGTGCGGGAGAGATATACCCTGTGCACGTTAAAGAACACGCTGGATGGCCTTGACGGGAGGCTAACATCTGTCTCCCAACAGCTGTTCCAGTGGGTCCCCTCCCCCAACCTTCTCTGAGCCTTCGAGGTCAATGTGACCTGGCCATTTAGCCCACGGTGTGCAAAAAAGTGCCGCTCAGAGGTAAAACAATCCAACCCAACTCAAAAGAGACACGTCTGGAGAGGAAAATTACACAGTCTGGTTGGACCTCCGTATCCCATGGCTGCATGAGGATTTTTTACGTATGTATGTATTCATTTATTAAAGATACAGAATACGAAAAAAAAAAATCAAAAGCCGCATGGTGCTTATTTTGAATTACTAATGACTAATTAAAAGGTTTAAATTATAATAAATTTACTCAATTTTTTTAGTTATCTTTTAACAATTACAAGACATGTTTGAAATTTAAATTATTCTTAGCAGACCCGACTCGGACTTCGGCAAGCTCGGGCTCAGCTCAACGAAGTTCGAGTCCGAAGTCGTCTCGAATTAGAACCCATAATCTCTGATGAAATGTCGAGTCCCAGTTGGGTGAGCGTTGCGATTTATCTCCGCGAAACTCCCTGCCCTGCCCTCGTCAGTAGGGGACACCGATGGGCTTGGAAAGACCACCGTCGGATGGGACGTTAAGCCGTGGCCCCGTGTCCGGGAGAGCCATACCCTGTGCACGTTAAAGAACACGTTGGATGGCCTTGACGGGAGGCTACCATCTGTCTCCCAACAGCTGTTCCAGTGGGTCCCCTCCCCCAACCTTCTCTGAGCCTTCGGGGTCCATGTGACCTAGCCATTTACCCCATGGTGTGCAAAAAAGTGCCGCTCAGAGGTAAAACAATCCAAACCAACCTGCATTTTCCAATGTGTCATTACTTGCATGTTCAATCAAAAATTTGCAGCCTAATATTGAGCAGTGTTTTGAAAACACAGAAAATTTATTATAACAAGGATCCAAGGAGTCTTTAAAACAACTCCAGACGGAATCACAAATCAAACATGATTTTGCCACACCACTCTAACGACAGGTATCCTTATTTAGTAGAAAAATATCATATCCCAGCATTATATAAATGACTATCAAGGAAGAATCATATCACATTTTATTCATCAGGCTTTTACTGTACAGTTCATCGTTTTTAAAAACTACAAATGTTTATTCTTTAATTACTGAAGAAGCTAATTACCTCCTGCCAAAATTTCCACGAAACCTACCTCGGTTCATCAATGATAACTTTTTCTGCCAAAATCCTGGCACGTGTTTCCCATCGCTAATAATAACTTTTCCCGCCAAAGGATTAGTAGATAATTTCGTTTTATAAATTTCATAACATAACCGAACTCACGCCATCTTTGCCCGATTCCTGGCATTGTTATTTGAACTGACATGACATTTGCCCGATTCCTGACATTGTTATTTGACCTGACATTATATTTTCCCGATTCCTGACATTGTTATTTGACCTGACATGACATTTGCCCGATTCCTGACATTGTTATTTTACCTAACATGACATTTGCCCGATTCCTGACATTGTTATTTGAACTGACATGACATTTGTCCGATTCCTGACATTGTTATTTGACCTGACATTATATTTTCCCGATTCTTGACATTGTTATTTGACCTGACATTACATTTTTCCGATTCCTGACATGGCATTTGCCCGATTCCTGATATTGTTATTTGACCTGACATGACATTTGCCCGATTCCTGACATTGTTATTTGGCCTGACATGACATTTGCTCGATTCCTGACATTGTTATTTGATCTGACATGACATTTGTCCGATGCCTGACATTGTTATTTGACCTGACATGACATTTGCTCGATGCCTGACATCGTTATTTGGCCCGACATGACGTTTGCCCAATTCTTGACATTGTTATTTGATCTGAAATGACATTTCCCGATTCTTGACATCGTTATTCGGCCTGGCATGACATTTGCCCGATTCCTGACAATGTTATTTGACCTGACATGACATTTGCCCGATTCCTGACATTGCTATTTGGTCTGACATGTCATTTCCCGATTCCTGACATCGTTATTCGGCCTGACATGACATTTGCCCGATTCCTGATATCGTCCAAGGTTTTATCTCATCACATGGCATATATAGGGACCCGATCTTTTTACCCAATACGAAGATACAAACGAGGCACCAGCTTACAAAATTTGGGACCAATCAATTAAGTATTGGGGGAATTAAAGGGCGCCGAAATCTGTCAATAAAAGTTTCAATAGTTTGCATAGTATATTCACGCTAGTGCACGCTCTGACGTCATAATGCCATAGAAGAAACACTCGTATTGGTCCAGCGCTGTCGCCATTTTAGACTACACCAATTATTTTATACTGTATGATTATTAAGGAAGACATATTATTTTGCAATAAAAATTCCATAACAAATGTTTACCTTATAAGAGGGCGGGTGTGTTCAGTCGGTAGAGCTCCAGGATCATAATCTGTACTTCCTCGGTTCGAGTCCCATCTCTGCCATTGGGTGAGATTTATCTCCGCTGAAACCTCCCATCCTGCCTTCAATAAGTAGGACACTGATGGGCTTAGTATGGCTGCCGTCCGTCAGATGGAACGTTAAGAAGTAGCTCCGTGTGAAAAGAGCCATATCCTGTGCCCGTTAAAGAACATGCTGGATTATCTTGACTGGTGGCTCCATCTGTGCAATGGGTCCTCTTCCTCCTCACCTTCTTTGAGCTCCAGGGATCCTTTTGGCCTGACCATTTAGCACATTGTGCAAAAAAAGTCCCACAAAGACGTAAAAACAGCCCAACCTGATTATAAACAATTGAGAATTCCCTTGTTAACATCCGATGTAACTAGACGTTCTATGATGAAATCGCGAATATAACACACTCGTTTCATTAATCATTATGCTTTAAAATGATGATCCATTTTCTAAGATCACTTTTAGGATTTTTGAGACCCAGAATTAAAAAGATACTTTAGATTTGGGTTGGGTTGTTTTACCTCTGAGCGGCACTTTTTTGCACACCACGGGCTAAATGGCCAGGTCACATGGACCCCGAATGCTCAGAGAAGGTTGGGAGAGGGGACCCACTGCAACAGTTGTTGGGAGACAGATGGTAACCTCCCGTCAAGGCCATCCAGCGTGTTCTTTAACGTGCACAGAGTATGTCTCTCCCGCACACGGGGCCACGGCTTAACGTCCCATCCGACGGACGGCGGCCTTTCAAAGCCCATCAGTGTCCCCTACTGACCGTGGGCAGGGCGGGGAATTTTTGTGGAGATAAATCTCAATGCTGACCCAGCTGGGACTCGAACCTGGGACCTACAGATTACGAGTCTGGCGCGCTACCGACTGAGCCACCCCCGCCCCAGATACTTTTAGAAATCCTCTTCCGCGATAAGGAGAAACTGACCAATGATTGAATAAAATCTTTGATTAATGCATACTGTCGAACAACGCGCACAAAAGCGGCAATCCACTTCACATTCTCTGCCCTACAGCTTCACAGAGTCTAAATAGTGATATACCTTCCTCGAAACAGGCTGTCAACTCCAAGTAGCGCAAAAATTTCTCAATCAAAAATAAAGAAGAGATTTTGGTGTCAGTGTAATTTTACAACCTGGGGATATCATTTATCTCTGACATCCAGAGCCAAAGAATGTGTTCGCCGAGAGATATATCTCAGCAACAAGCACAGCCCATAAAAAAACTCACATAAAAAACTCATTTGCGGTCATGTTTTGCTGATTTTGAGCTGTCTTTTCGCACCACGTTTAGCTTTTCCTCCCTTCCTGACATCTGATCTTCGATAAATCTCTTTCGCTGCTGTATATCTATAACTGTCTTTGTGAAATAGATGAATTCACTCTTGCTGCTGACAACAGCTACCTCAGTACTGTCAAGTTCAGCAAGAGCTTCCTGTTGAAGAAGGGGAAGAAAGAAAAAAAAATCCCTTCAGGTTAAACGATTCTTTGATAACGTGATTTACGTTGTCTGCTGCGAAGATTTTTTTTTTATCTATAGTCTACCTTGGATCGAAAATCCTTTCTGCTTAAAAGTGAAGTTTCCTAGTTTGCAGTCTGTTTTTTCACCCATTTCAGTCAGTTCTTTTTCGCTTTTCGAAAAGGCAAGATGTTATACGACGTGTGATTATATCGCTGTCAATAAGAACTTATTTTTAAAGATAAACGTGTTCTATTTCGATATCTTTTTCGCATTTGCACTGCAAAAAAACATTTCGAGGGCTCAGTAAACGTAAGAAGATAAAGAATTTAATAGGAAATATTTTGCATTCTTTATTGAAACTTAAGCGAAGGCTTTCCGATTTTCATTTATTTATTGTTTGCTATAATTATTTATAGTCGAAACTATTTTATACATTGATAAAGAATTTCCATTATATATCAAGCTTGGATCTTAAACATATTTAGTGTTTTAGTATTTTATTTATTTATTTTTTATTATGGGGTATTTATTATTATACCGTCCCGTGGCCGAGTGGTTACCGCGCTTGGCTACTGATCTACAGGATCTGGGTTCGAGCCCCGGGTAAGGCATGGATCCTCGTGTTGTTTTCTGCTGAGGTCCTGCCATCCTCTCAGATCTTCTACTGTGGCATATAAACTGACAGGCTCCTGTCAGACCTCTGTGGCAAGCAGCTGCTTGAGGGGGTATTTATTTTATTATTTATTATTATATATTATTTTTTATTATTTTAAATAAAAATTCCACACAAAATATTTTTCGAAATTAAAAAAAAATTTAATTTCTAATTAAGATGTTTTGATATATTTTGTATAATTAATGATAACTGAATATAATCAAGTCAATGTACCACTGAAATTCGATGGGGTTTTGGTCCCCATTGAATCTTTTACTTCTGAGTGGCTCTTTTTTGCATACAATGGGTGAAATGGGCTGGTCACAAGGACACCGAGGGCACAGAAAAAGTGGGAGAAGGGGACCCACTGGACAGCTGATAGAAGACAGATGGTAGTATTCCGTCAAGGCTATCCAGAGTGTTCTTTAAAGTGCATAGGGTATGGCTCTCTCCCGCACACGGGGTGACTGTTCACATCCCCTCCTACGATCCTCGGCCTTTCCATGCCCATTGTTCACATCCCCTCCTACGATCCTCGGCCTTTTCAAGCCCATTGTTCACATCCCCTCCTACGATCCTCGGCCTTTCCAAGCCCATTGTTCACATCCCCTCCTACGATCCTCGGCCTTTCCATGCCCATTGCTCACATCCCCTCCTACGATCCTCGGCCTTTCCATGCCCATTGTTCACATCCCCTCCTGCGATCCTCGGCCTTTCCAAGCCCATTGTTCACATCCCCTCCTACGATCCTCGGCCTTTCCATGCCCATTGCTCACATCCCCTCCTACGATCCTCGGCCTTTCCATGCCCATTGCTCACATCCCCTCCTACGATCCTCGGCCTTTCCAAGCCCATTGTTCACATCCCCTCCTACGATCCTCGGCCTTTCCAAGCCCATTGTTCACATCCCCTCCTACGATCCTCGGCCTTTACATGCCCATTGCTCACATCCCCTCCTGCGATCCTCGGCCTTTCCATGCCCATTGTTCACATCCCCTCCTGCGATCCTCGGCCTTTCCAAGCCCATTGTTCACATCCGCTCCTACGATCCTCGGCCTTTCCATGCCCATTGCTCACATCCCCTCCTACGATCCTCGGCCTTTCCATGCCCATTGCTCACATCCCCTCCTGCTATCCTCGGCCTTTCCATGCCCATTGTTCACATCCCCTCCTGCAATCCTCGGCCTTTCCATGCCCATTGTTCACATCCCCTCCTACGATCCTCGGCCTTTCCAAGCCCATTGTTCACATCCCCTCCTACGATCCTCGGCCTTTCCATGCCCATTGCTCACATCCCCTCCTACGATCCTCGGCCTTTCCATGCCCATTGCTCACATCCCCTCCTACGATCCTCGGCCTTTCCAAGCCCATTGTTCACATCCCCTCCTACGATCCTCGGCCTTTCCATGCCCATTGCTCACATCCCCTCCTACGATCCTCGGCCTTTCCAAGCCCATTGTTCACATCCCCTCCTGCGATCCTCGGCCTTTCCAAGCCCATTGTTCACATCCCCTTCTACGATCCTAGACCTTTCCAAGCACATTGTTCACATCCCCTCCTACGATCCTCGGCCTTTCCAAGCCCATTGTTCACATCCCCTCCTACGATCCTCGGCCTTTCCATGCCCATTGCTCACATCCCCTCCTACGATCCTCGGCCTTTCCAAGCCCATTGTTCACATCCGCTCCTACGATCCTCGGCTTTTCCATGCCCATTGCTCACATCCCCTCCTACGATCCTCGGCCTTTCCAAGCCCATTGTTCACATCCCCTCCTACGATCCTCGGCCTTTCCAAGCCCATTGTTCACATCCCCTCCTACGATCCTCGGCCTTTCCATGCCCATTGCTCACATCCCCTCCTACGATCCTCGGCCTTTCCAAGCCCATTGTTCACATCCCCTCCTACGATCCTCGGCCTTTCCATGCCCATTGCTCACATCCCCTCCTACGATCCTCGGCCTTTCCATGCCCATTGTTCACATCCGCTCCTATGATCCTCGGCCTTTCCAAGCCCATTGTTCACATCCCCTCCTGCGATCCTCGGCCTTTCCAAGCCCATTGTTAACATCCCCTTCTACGATCCTAGACCTTTCCAAGCCCATTGTTCACATCCCCTCCTACGATCCTCGGCCTTTCCATGCCCATTGTTCACATCCCCTTCTACGATCCTAGGCCTTTCCAAGCCCATTGTTCACATCCCCTCCTACGATCCTCGCGGCCTTTCCAAGCCCATCGGTGTCTCTTACTGACCGAGGGCTGGGGCTTTGTGGAGATAAATCTCAAAACTGGACCAGATGAGACTCGAACCTGGGAACTATAGATTACGATAGATAGAACTATAGATTACGATAGATAGAACTATAGATTACGATAGATAGAACTATAGATTACAATAGATTAATTACTGAAATAATGATGCCATAAGACATAAGCAAGACATTCAAGTGCAAATACTTCGAACTCAATCTAAGCGTTAGCATAATCAACGTAATTTATTAACAGATGTAGATATTATTAATAGAAACACCATAAAACGACTTTGGGGTTGAAATCGGTTTGTATTATAAAAGCTTAAGTTTCTAAACGAGATAGTTGATGTCATGTATGTTGCATAAAATTTTGGCCGCCCAGTGGGCGAATTTTTCAGAACTTATGAAAGGTCACAATTTGTTAAAATCAAAACAGTGAACGATAGGAATGGAAAAATTAAATTTACTTTGTACTCGAGTTGCATTATAGGTAGGGTTTTTAATTTTTAACCCAACAACGAGTAACCCGAAGAAAATCCATAGACCAAATTTGAGACAATTTGAGTCCCAAATTTGGCTTATGGATTTTCCTCATTCTTATGGATTTTCTTTCATTTCTTATCGGAAAAACCGATAGTAAAGAGGGGAGGGTGAGGTTAAAAACTGTTAAAAGGGCAGTAAGCTGTCAGCAGTCATTAAGGTACAGTCGCTCAAAAAAGTATCCGAACACAATGGTTGATAACAGAATTCAGAAAAAATATCCGGCAACGATTTTTTTAGAAATTAGTGATCTGGCAACCTTCGTGTTACGTAACACGAAGTTGCCAGTCGGATTTTTTTTGAGCGACTGTACACATAACGGGCATCAAGCGTATGAGAACGGTATGTGTGACGTCATCATGCATTATTAGAAGAAACATTTTGAAAAAAAAAGACTATTATTTATGAGTTTGGATTGGATTGTTTTACCTCTGAGCGGTACTGTTTTGCACACAATGGGCTTAATTGGCTAGGCCACAAGGACCCCGAAGGCTCAGAGAAGGTTGGGGGAGGGGACCCACTGGAACAGCTGTTGGGAGACAGATGGTAGCCTCCCGTCAAGGCCATCCAGCGTGTTCTTTAACGTGCAAAGGGTATGTCTCTCTCGCACACGGAACCACGGCTTAACGTCCCATCCGACGGACGGCGGCCTTTTCAAGCCCATCGGTGTCCCCTATTGACCGTGGGCAGGGCGGGGAAATTTTACGGTGATAAATCTCAACGCTGACCCAGCTGGGACTCGAACCTGGGAACTACAGATTACGAGCCTGGCGCGCTACCGACTGAGCCACCCCCTTATTTATGAGTGGATGAGATCTCGTTACGCTCGGCAATCATTTATATATTTACTCATCTTTTTTTTCCTTTTTTTTTTCTTTTGGAAGGGGAGGGCTTTGAAAAATGGTTAAGGGGCACTTACATTGTTTTAAGTTATAAAAGGTAACTCTTTACAGAATTTCGTAGCCCCAATTCTTACCGTTTAGAAGGAGTTCTTGGTCAAGCAACTTCTAAAATGTATCGTAGATTTACCGCAACTATGGACGTCCGTAGATTGGGAGAAAAGAGGTTGGAAATCTGTTAACAGAGTTGTTTAAATAAAAGAAAATTGTCTTTGGAAAAACACAGATTATCGTATTTTGTGTCTACACTGAATGTGATTAAACGTATTCTAAGAAGCCACGTCCATTATAAAAGGGGCGAGGTGGCTCAGTCGGTAGCTCCCAGGCTCGTAATCTTCAGTTCCCAGATTCGAGTCCCAGCTGGGTCAGCTTTGAGATTATCTCCGCAAAATTCCCCGCCCTGCCCACGATCAGTAGGGGACACCGATGGGCTTAGTAAAGGCCGCCGTCCGTCGGTTGGGACGTTTAATCCGTGGCCTCGTGTGCGGAAGAGAGCCATACCCTGTGCACGATATAGAACACCCTGGATGGCCTTGACGGGAGGCTATCATCTGTCTCTCAACAGCTGTTCCAGTAGGTCTCCCCCAACCTTCTCTGAGCCTTCGGGGTCCATGTGACCTGGCCATTTAGCCCATGGTGTGCAAAAAAGTGCCGCCCAGAGGTAAAACAACCCAACATAACCTCGCCTTTCTCACATATCGTTGGCGCATAACTGAGAGTCTCCTGTCAGAAATCTTTGGCAAGTAGCTGCCTGAGGAAGTATTTATTTATTTTTATTAAAATGGTAAAACACTATTTATTTTTTATCGATAACTATTTATTGTTAAGCCTATTTTTTCAATTATTTT
Source organism: Ryuthela nishihirai (assembly GCA_038380435.1). Lineage (NCBI taxonomy): Eukaryota > Metazoa > Arthropoda > Arachnida > Araneae > Heptathelidae > Ryuthela > Ryuthela nishihirai. Next base: position 17,849,654 of record JAWZYU010000016.1, read on the forward strand.
AATTACAGTATCGATTTTTGGCATGTAAGACATACATAGAATTATCGTCCAGTAATCCATGTAATGTAAGACATACATAGAAAATCGTTCAGTATTTAATGAGTTATTGAAGTTTGAATATTTAGCGATAAGAATGCCAGCCACAAAAATCACTTCAGAAGTTAATTAAAACTTAGCAATAAGTATTGGATCAAAGTGTTTAATAAAATAAGTTTCTATTTTAGAACTTTGTGTAAAGAATTCTTTCACTATTCTTCATTTTTGTATAAGTTTCTTAAGACTGGCATTGCTATTGTTAAATATTCAAACTTCCATAACTCATTAAATACTGAACGAATATTGTTGAAAATAGAGATATTGATTTATTTGATTGAGATCTTTATCTGCAATCACATTTTTCAAAACAAAAAAAACTTATTTTAGAAGTTATAGAGCTTTGACGTTAACTGCCCATTAACATAACATAGAGATTTTCCTTAATTTATGGGGGGCGGGGGTGGCTCAGTCGGTAGCGCGCCAGGCTCGTAATCTGTAGTTCCCAGGTTCGAGTCCCAGCTGGGTCAGCGTTGAGATTTATCTAAGCAAAATTCCCCGCCCTGCCCACGGTCAGTAGGGGACACCGATGGTGCTTGGAAAGGCCGCCGTCCGTCGGATGGGACGTTAAGCCGTGGCCCCCTTGTGCGGGAGAGCCATACCCTGTGCACGTTAAAGAACACGCTGGATGGCCTTGACGGGAGGCTACCATCTGTCTCCCAACAGCTGTTCCAGTGGGGCCCCCTCCCCCAACCTTCTCTGAGCCTTCGGGGTCCTTGTGACTTGGCCATTTAGCCCATGGTGTGCAAAAAAGTGCCGCTCAGAGGTAAAACAACCCAACCTTAATTTATGGAAACCAGTGTATTTTGAATAGAATTTATCTTAATATCAGTGAGCTCTTTTAGGTAAACTTAAGAATAAATGTCACAATGACTGAAGTTATAAAATTAATATTATCCAGTTTGAAAACATTAAAAAATTTCCATCAATCTAAAATGCCAATAATTTGCTCATATAAGTAATTACTTAAATCTTTCTCCACCAAATTGCTAAGACGTAAAATCCTAGAAAAAACTATTTAATCATTCTAGTTTAGTAATTTTGCTATCAGCAAACCGTTCTGATATCAGTCTTGTGAATCAAATCACCTCTCTTTATGAATCATTTCAGTGTTCCCAGATATCGATGTCAATATTGTCACAATCTAAACATAGTTACATTAAACCTCTGGAGAAGCGGACTCTTTCATCCATGGTATCAAGTGTAATGACAAGAACAGTTTAACTTCGTTCAACTGTGGAATTTCAATTACAATGTTTTTGTCGCTCAAGTAATGAGGCCGTGAAATCGAAACGATGGGATTTCAATGACACGCGTTTCTTTTTGTCGTTCCAAATCTGTCCTTTAGAAGCTTTTTTTGCTCTTTGTTGGGTTTCAGTACTAATGATATTCTTGGTTAAACAAAGACACGAAAAAAAAACGAGACTCTTTCGAGAGTTTGTTAATCGAGTCGCAGGTGTTCCTATGTCTTCTGGAAACGTCACCAACGAAATAAAAAGAAATGTAAAAAAAAAAATTGAAAAAAAAACAACAAACGAACAACCCGTAAGGACTTTTTTTATGAATGTGACGTATAGAAATTAGAATATTGAAAACACTTCTTTTATTATAAAAAAGAGGGCAGAAATTTTAATACGAAGGAGAGTAAATTAAAGATGATTAAAAAAACTAAGTAGAAAAAGGAAATAAAATTATTTGAGAGAGACGAAAGAAAGATACCGTTGAAATATGAAAAAAAAAGAAAGTTTTCTGTTTTTGAACATTTACAGGAAAAGAAATCGGAAGAAAAGCAAAAAAAAGTGAAATCGTTTCAGAGATTATGTGTTCTGTTTTCGAAAAACACCGAAAACTTAAAATGAAAGCTTCTCCTTTTTCTATTAGTAGTTTTTCCCTCTTTCATTACATATGCTGAAATCGCCCAATTTAAATGTTTTGTCAACAAAATGTGAGCGTTACCAAATGAATTATTAAAGCATAGGTCTTTTGCAGCCGATTATCATGTACTTAAAGACATTCACTCCTCGTATTGTGGACTCTAAAAAATATGTAACATCCACATAATAATAGTTTCTCTAACACAGATTAGGCATAGTGGAAGGGTTTGTATGCCATAAGGTGGTAGGTAATTTTCAGTTAGCACAAGGGATGGGAAATTCGAAATGAAACCTTCAGCTGGCACACGGAACGAGAAGTCGAAAGGAGTCCTTCAGCTGGTACACGGAACGGGAAATAGAAAGGAGTAATTCAGCTGACATAGAGAACAGCTGGCATACATATATGACTTCGTGGGCCATATCCATGCAAAAACAAAGTGAACTCTCACAAAAAAAATTGCAAAAATAAAGATTGAAAAAACAATGTGCCCAAAAAAATGTTATACAAACCCTTGTTAAAAGTCCTTGTTAAAACCCTTGTTAAAAGTTGTCGAAAGGAGTCCTTCACCTGGCACACGGAACGGGGAGTCGAAAGGAGTCCTTCACCTGGCACACGGAACGGGGAGTCGAAAGGAGTCCTTCAGCCTGCCACACGGAACGGGGAGTCGAAAGGAGTCCTTCAGCTGGTACACGGAACGGGGAGTCGAAAGGAGTCCTTCACCTGCCACACGGAACGGGGAGTCGAAAGGAGTCCTTCACCTGCCACACGGAACGGGGAGTCGAAAGGAGTCCTTCACCTGCCACACGGAACGGGGAGTCGAAAGGAGTCCTTCAGCTGGCACACGGAACGGGGAGTCGAAAGGAGTCCTTCAGCTGGCACACGGAATGGGAAATCAAAAGGAATCCTTCAGCTGACATAGAGAACAGCTGGCATACATATATGACTTCGTGGGCCATATCCATGCAAAAACAAAGTGAACTCTCACAAAAAAAATTGCAAAAATAAAGATTGAAAAAACAATGTGCCCAAAAAAATGTTATACAAACCCTTGTTAAAGAATTGATTGATTTATTTATCTCTGAGCGGCACTCCAGCGGCAATGGCCAGACAACAAGAACCCGAGGCTCAGAGAAGATTAGGGGAGCACACTGCTCAGCTGTTAGCAGACAAATGGTAGCCTCGCGTCAAGGTCATCTAGCATGTTCCTTAACGTGCACAGGGTATGGCTCTCTCCAGCACATTTATCTCCGCAAAATTCCCCGCCTTGCCCACGGTCAGTAGGGGACACCGATGGGCCTGGAAAGCCCGCAGTCCGTCGGATGGGACGTTAAGCCGTGGCCCCGTGTGCGGGAGAGCCATACCCTGTGCACGTTAAAGAAGACGCTGGATGGCCTTGACGGGAGGCTACCATCTGTCTCCCAACAGCTGTTCCAGTGGGTTCCCTCCCCCAACCTTCTCTGAGCCTTCGGGGTCCATGTGACCTGGCCATTTAGCCCATGGTGTGCAAAAAAGTGCCGCTCAGAGGTAAAACAACCCAACCCAACCCAACTCTCTCCAGCACACAATTCCACGGCTTAACATCCCATCCGACAGACGGCGGCTTTTCAAGCACATCAATGTCCCGTACTGACCAAGTACGGGACATTGATGGACTGGAACATTATTTGATGGATGCCCAAAGGCAGGGTGGGGGTTTAGCGGAGATAAATTTCAAAGCTGACCCAGCTGAGACTCGAACCTGATAAATGCAGATTACACTGGGCAACACACAAAAAGACTTTGAAATGAAAATAGCCAATCTTTACTAATTTCGAGGTGCTGAACACGAAAATGACAATAAAATTTGTCGATTGTTTAAGAGAAACAGGTTGGGTTGTTTACCTCTGAGCGGCAGTTTTTTGCACACCATGGGCTAAATGGCCAGGTCACATGGACCCCGAAAGCTCAGAGAAGGTTGGGGGAGGGGACCCACTGGAACAGCTGTTGGGAGACAGATGGTAGCCTCCCGTCAAGGCCATCCAGCGTGTTCTTTAATGTGCACAAGATATGGCTCTCCCGCACACAGGGCCATGGCTTAACGTCCCATCCGACGGACGGCGACCTTTTCAAGCCCATCGGTGTCCCCTACTGACCCGATGGCAGGGCGGGGAATTTTGCGGAGATAAATCTCAACGCTGACCCAGCTGGGACTCGAACCTGGAAACTACAGATTACAAGTCTCGCGCCCTACCGACTGAGCCACCCCCGCCCCCGATGAGTGGGGACTTAATGGAATCTTCTCAAGGAAAATTTTCGAGTGACTTCGTTTCGAACTCGTCATGAGCATTTTGCACCTTACTTCAGAAAGGAAGATGACCTTGTGTTCTACTCCGATGTAGATGGCCTGATGAATGCCCTCGGAATCAAACATGACCCTCAAGAATGGGGACTATTCATAGACTCCTCGAAATAGAGTCTCTAGGCGGTGTTGCTGCATAATGGAAATCAACTTCCATCCAATTCCGATCGGACACACTGTCTACATGAAAAAACCTACGACAACCTAAAATAGCTGTTGAATTGTCGTCAATATGGCTGGCATCTCTGTTGTGACTTGAAGGTAGTGGCTCTGTTGATGGGTCTGCAGCTGAGATGCACGAAGTACTGCTGTTTCTTATGTGAATGGGAAAGAAACGCACAAAATCCTGCTACCGTCCCTAAACATCAAACTCGGTGTGAAGAAAAACTTCGTAAAAGCCATGGACCGGACTGCATCAGTTTTCAAGTACTTGGATGTCATATTCCCTCGACTCAGCGAAGCGAAAATTAAAGAGGAAAATTTTGTCGGTCCTCAGATCCGTCAGCTGTTCAGAGACCAAATGTTCGAGAACCTGCTTCAGGGTGACGAGAAAAAGGCTTGGAACGCGTTTCGTCTGGTGTCAACTAAATTCCTCGGGAATGTCAGTGCAGACAACTACAAGAAACTGGTTAAGGACATGTTGTCTCTGTATCACAAACTTGGCTGCAATATGTCCTTAAAGATCCACTTTCTCCATTCCCACTTAGATTTCTTCCCCGACAACTGCGGCATAGTTAGTGATGAGCACAGTAAATGTTTTCACCAGGACATTGCAACGATTGCGAAACGATACCATGGAAACTGGTCCACTTCAATGTTGGTTGACTACTGTTGAACACTGGACTGGCCAGAGATGATACTAAGCAGTTGTATAAGCGACGGGTTGGGTTGTTTTACCTCTGAGCGGCACTTTTTTGCACACCATGGGCTAAATGGCCAGGTCACATGGACCCCGAAGGTTCAGAGAAGGTTGGGGGAGGGGACCCACTGGAACAGCTGTTGGGAGACAGATGGTAGCCTCCCGTCAAGGCCATCCAGTGTGTTCTTTAACGTGCACAGGGTATGGCTCTCCCACACACGGGGCCACGGCTTAACGTCCCATCCGACGGACGGCGGCCTTTCCAAGTCCATCGGTGTCCCCTACTGACCGTGGGCAGGGCGGGGAATTTGGCGGAGTAAGCGACGGGTAAAGTGACGTCGGAAGTAGAAGCGGAGTTTTATCGATACATGTCATATGTACATATTACTCTATTTATATAAGGTACCATTGCGGATTTCTCAGAAATCGTAACTAATTTTGCATTTTCATTGTCATATTCGTGTTCAGCACCTTGAAATCTTTAAGAAATGGCTACTTTTATCTCAGAGGCATGATGTTTATGAAACTTTACTGCCCAATGTTGAGTCTGGTTCACTATTCACTGAGTCACACAAGCCCCCATGTTAATGAGAATTAATTGCGAATTTGTTTGCAATTAAGATCTTTTTCTTTAGTGAATTTTGACCCAAAAATATTGTTTTAGATGTTAGAGAGCAGACGTTCCCAAACCTTTTGAGCCCAACGCCTCCCTTTATCCAATCTAACCCTTCCTTTACTTTTCATAATGACCATTTCGTGGAATTCAGAATGTTTTTACATGTATTAAACTAGTTGAAATGCAAATTCTAAGATTTTCCTAAACAAAACATGCATAACTCTATTAATCTAAGAACTATTCGATGCGCTTTCCTACACCAAAATTTTAAAACGCCCCCATTAAGAAACATTGCTATAGAACATCGAAGCTAAATTCACATTGACATAACATGCGAAGATAACAACTTTTGGAGAAGCATTATATTTTAAAATGAGCACTCTTTGATAAATTGGGGTGGGGTTGGCTCAATCAGTAGCCCGTCAGATTCGAGTTTCACCAGTGCCAGGGGTTGAGATTTCACTCCAGCTTGCCCTTAGTCAGAAAGGGGACACCGATGTACTTGTAAAATACGCCGTCCGTCAAATGGGACGTAAAGCCATGGGTCTTGTGGAGGAGCGCCATACCCTGTGCACTTTAAAGAACACACTGGATGGCTTTGACAGAAGGCTTCCATTTGTCTCCTAACAGAATTCTCCTGAAAATCTCCTGAATTTTCTCTGAACCATTGGGGTCATCGTGACTTGGCCATTTAGCCCATGTGTTTGCAAAAATGGTGCAGCCCAGAGGTAAAACAACCCAACCCATCTTTTGTAAATTCCATTCGGTGAGTTTTTAAAATAAATCGATTGAATGCATTTTTATCTCTTTTATTGAAAAGTAGTCAGTGCCGTGTACGCATGCTGAAGTGGCCCTCCTGCTCTTTTGCCAAGGGAAACATGTATTTCGGGAAATAAATAAAAGAAAGGTAAGGGGAAATTGACAATTTTGAATCGGCCGTCAGTTATCGCAGTAAAATAAGGTAAGAAATAAGCAAAATGATTTCTTCCAAAGGAAACACGTGAAGTCAGCAATAATGTCCAATGTCATCCATGAAGAAGATACACTGGAAAAAAAGATTGACGAATGGAAGTGTCGGATTTCTTTTCCCTTCTCAAAGGAAGCATGCAATTGATGAAGAAAAGTTTCGGATTGCATACACATTATCAAAGAAAGGCAACCGCACTTTGTCGAAGCATAGCGCAAGTAATCTCTTAAAACAAAATAATGATTGGTTAATCCAAAAATACTTAAATATCATAGCATCGTTGATTTACATAATAATAATCATCATCATCCTCTAATCTAATAGATATATCATCATCATCCTCATAGCAATGGGCTTGGAGGTCCAACTAGACCGTGCAATTTAGTTTTCCAAGCAAGTCTATCCTGAGCTATATCTACTGCATCTGGACACTGCACACCAATTCTAATAAGGTCCTGTTTGACATGGTCTGCCCACCGCATCCTAGGTCTCCCCTTCTTTCTGAGGCCTTTAGGCACACTGTTCGTAACCCTATTTCGCCAATCTATAATTATTCATACGGGCAACATGGCCAAACCAACGGAGTCTCTCTCTGCACAATATGCTGCTTAAAGGAGGTTGCAAACTCCTTTGCCTAATCTCATCATTAGTTACAAAGTTGAACCACCTAATGCCCAAGATACTGCGTAAGCATCTGGAATCAAAAGCATCTAGTTTCCTGTTATCTTGTTTACAAAGTGTCCAAGTTTCACTACCATAACTAACCCTAGAAAGAACCAAACTATTATACAGTCTAATTTTAGTCTTTAGGTTCGCCTATTTCTCCACACTCTCCATAGATTCTTAAAATACCCAGCTTTTGTTCTATTCGTCTGTTAATCTCATGTCGCACATGGAGATTGTGAATGATTGATCGACTGACTGATAGGGGATCACTCTAATTCTAACCATGATGCAGAAATGGTAGAGCTCTACAATTTTGTGCAGTCGCTGAAAAAAGTATCCGAACACTATGGTTGATTACAGAATTCAGAAAAAATATCTGGCAACGATTTTGTTAGAAATTAGTGATCTGGCAACCTTCGTGTCACGTGACACGAAGGTTGCCAGATCACTAATTTCTAACAAAATCGTTGCCAGATGTTTTTTTCTTTAATTCTGTTATCAACCATAGTGTTCGGATACTTTTTTGAGCGACTGTACCTAGGGACAATCCGGGTCGTTGGTCTCTGGAAAATTCAAAATCTAACTTCCAACTTATTCTTCAGAGTCATATAGAGGTCATGTAAAGGTCAAACCTTGATCTACGAGTTTTAAAAACGTGAAAATTGGCGTCTCGGGTGTTCTGATGAAATCTCAGAAACCTCATGAAATCTTGAATTTGGAGAGGTCTTTCAAGGTCAAAGCTCAAATTCCGTTCTTCTGATTGGTGCCTGAAACTATTTCGAGTCTTAGATCTCAGACATGTCGTGAAAGTTTGGATACAATGGATCCTTCGAGGTCAAAGGTCAAATTTCGATATGCAGCTGATAGAGAAATAAGGATTGGTGCATAGAACTATTTCTCGCTGTAGGTCAAGGAAATGTTAAGAAATTTCAGATCTGGTGTTGCATTCAAGGTCAAATGAGGGCCGAAGAGACGGTCCAGTAATTAAGAAACGTTGACTAAATTCTAGTATAAATATACACTGGTTTCCATAAATTAAGAAAAAAAATGAGAAAAATAGCGATAATTAGCCAAAAAAATGTGCGATCCTCACCAAACGTTTCATCTAACCATTAATGTCAAGTGAGCATATCGTATGCAAATTGGTATAGATTGCGTCAGTTTGCGTAATCGGATAGCGGCATAAAAACGGGTGTTTTGGAGTGGATCGTTATTTTGTGTTCTAAATGTAAGTAAAGAAATTCCAAATAGCAATTTTTTGGAATGATCTCGAGACATCATTTGCCAAATGAACTAGTATGGAGAGATATTGGCCGGCTCGAAGCAGACCAAAGTCAGTCAGACGTGGCACGATGGCTAAATATGAGGCCTTCTGTGGTCCATAGACTGTGGAATCAATTTCTTAGCACAACGGATTCCGCGTCTCGGAGGTTTAGCCGAGTAAGGGCTACAGTTACGACCACTGTACAAGACCGTTATCTGCGATTAGCAGCACGAAGGAACTGGACCTCTACTCTCTCTCTCTCAATTACGATCCTTTCTTGCAGCAGCCACTGGGAGGGTTGTATCAGCTTCTACTGTGCTTAGAAGGGAAGCACTTCCCTCATGAAGGCTACTTCATGAGGGAAGTCTGTACCCTAGAAAGCCAATAATTTGCATACCCCCTCACGTCACGTCACGGGAGAGAGCGGTTGAATTGAGCACGCACGCATGTTAACTGAACAGAAGAGCAATGGAGGTTTGTACCCTTCTAGATGAGTCGAGATATTGCAGAGTGATTCCGGACACTGTTTGATATGGAGAGAATAAGCTACCTGATATCATCCTAGTAACATCCGTCAAAGAGACAGTTACGGCGGAGGTAGAGTGTGTATTTAGGGTGGTATTTCCTTAGGTGGACGTACAAACCTCTATGTGTTGAGGAGTGAGAATCTCAATGCTCAAAGGTATATAGATGTCATCCTAGACCCTTATGTACGTCCTTACGCTGGTGCAATAAGTGAAACATTCATCTTACAAGACGATAACGCTCGTCCACACAGAGCTCGACTAGTGGAACAATATCTTCAAGAGGAGACCATTATTCGCTTGGAGTGGCCAGCTCGATCTCCCTACCTAACTCTGATTGAGCATGTGTGGGATGCTCTAGGGAGACGTGTTGCTGCCCTCAACCCGCCACCTGCAACAAAGGGGGAGCTTATTACTGCTTTAAAGGAACAGTGGTCTTTACTCCCTACTAAGCTGATTCACAACATCATAAACAGCATGGAACATCTCTGTCGTGCCTGCATTATTGAAAGGGGTGACCACACTCCTTATTAAAGAACTTTGCACATTGCATTCTGACACCTCGTTTTTGGACAAGTTCCTGTAAGTGTTATTTTTTGACGAAAAATATTTCCAGTATAAAATATTTTATGCCATTTTGAAACTAGCATTGTAATTCATGTTTTCATCAAATTTCATTGAAATCTTTCACATAACTTTTTGTTTTCCATAATTTTTCTGAGTTTAATTTATGGAAACCAGTATAGTTTCAACTAAGTCTGCTGTAGTGTCCCCCATTATCGGGTTAACAAACGAAACACAAAACAAATTTCTAGAAACTCTCCCTTTAGGAACCATTATTCCAAAGCTCAAAGTTCTCGTGACACGATGATTTAGCCTTAGACATCTGAAACTCATTAATAACAGAATTACTCAACTAACCTGAAACTTCAGAAGCAATTTCACTGTGCTGCTGAGTTTTTTTTTTTCTGTTTCCAATTTTTTCATTTTTTTTAATTGCTGCGATTGGCCTATGTGTGAAAAAAATATTGAGTCGTATTAAAATTTTCGCATCAAAATGAATCCTCCCGATGAACAGCGTAAAGGAAACAAAAAACAACACTTTCTTACTCTTTATTACTCGTTTTTTTTTCTTCAATAAATGCTTCAAATTTTTTTCTATTTCAAAGCTTCTTTTCCCATTGATGTTAAAAAAACATGGCAAGAAAGCCAACCCGTAAACACTCCAATGTTGAATCGATCTTTGTAAATGATGGCAAAAACGAAGAAATACGAAACGGGAAATGGAAGCAGCTCTTTACAAGTTGCAAAGCTCTTTGATAAATGCGTTACCATACTTCATTAACTCGCAGTTTTTATTACAGAACACCGACTTACGATAAGAAAAAGAGAAAGCAGAAATACGGAGGACGATAAAAAAATCTACAACAGTCAGCAAAAGTTCAAATTACCTTTGAAAAGTAATTTTGCGAGGCAGGATTTATTTGCTTAAGCTTTTCAGAAACTTATTTAGAATGTGAAAAATCACTTCATCTTGTCTTTGTATTTTATTGATAAGGGAAAAGGTTTAAAATGAAAAAAAAAACATCTACAGAATTCATTTTCTTCTTAGCGCTTTATTAAAAAATAAATTTAAAAATATGAGGAAAAAATTTTATTTTCTAGTGCGTTTGAAAGCCAGTAGAAGCATTCTAAAGAAGATTTAAAAAAAACAAGCCATAAGATTATTTTTTCCTTTCCAGCTGAGACTAAAGTGATTTCACAAGTCTGAACAAAGATCATCGCCATTTGCTTCCTTTAAAAATATCTTTAAGAAAAACAATTCTTAGCGACTTTTTTTTAATGGCAGACGAACTCACCGCGAGATACCATTAAAGCTGCATCTACTCCTATTACAATCATTTTTATCCATTCCAATTTCTTTCCACACATACACCATACTTGCAAAAAAGTGTTCGGACATTTCACAGATGTAGCTATAAGATTGATTGTTTGTTTTATTTGCAACGTATATGACATAGAAGGCTACTAGAAATTATTTCTGTCTTTTTATTGTCCTTCTCATAAAAGGACATTCCCATAAGACTGAAGTCATTAGTGTAGTTCCCAGGTTCGAGTCCCAACTGGGTCAGCGTTGAGATTTATCTACGCAAAATTCAGCGCCCTGCCCACGGTCAGTAGGGGACACCGATGGGCTTGGAAAGGCCGCCGTCCGTCGGATGGGACGTTAAGCCGTGGCTCCGTGTGCGGGAGAGCCATACCCTGTGCACGTTAAAGAACACTCTGGATGGCCTTGACCATCTGTCTCCCAACAGCTGTTCCAGTGGGTCCCCTCCCCCAACCTTCTCTGAGCCTTCGGGGTCCATGTGACCTGGCCATTTAGCCCACGGTGTGCAAAAAAGTGCCGATCAGGGGTAAAACAACCCACCAACAACAACAACCCTGAAGTCACTGGATGGTGATACCACTGCCTTAAAGCTCTCACAATACCAATACACAAGGTTTCCCTGCTGGAATAGAAACCAGCTCCTTAACCACTAGGGGCGGGGGTGGCTCAGTCGGTAGCGCGCCAGGCTCGTAATCTGTAGTTCCCAGATTCGAGTCCAAGCTGGGTCAGCGTTGAGATTTATCTCCGCAAAAATTCTTGGGCTTGGAAAAGCCGCCGTCCGTCGGATGGGACGTTAAGCCGTGGCTCCGTGTGCGGGAGAGACATACCCTGTGCACGTTAAAGAACACGCTGGATGGCCTTGACGGGAGGCTACCATCTGTCTCCCAACAGCTGTTCCAGTGGATCCCCTCCCCCAACCATCTCTGAGCCTTCGGGGTCCTTGTGACCTGGCCATTTAGCCCATGGTATGCAAAAAAGTGCCGCTCAGAGGTAAAACAACCCAACCCTTAACCACTATGCGATTTGAGGGTGTGATTTGAAGTTTTTGCTGACTAGGATGTAACTATGTGGTTGGTTGTTTGCATAGTGATTTGGTGACTAAGATGCAATTATAAGTTTGGCTTTTTAGATAGTGATTTGAAGTCTTAGGTGAGAGAGATGTAATTATAAGACTGGTTTAGAGAGTGATTCGGAGTCTTTGGTGAGTAAGATGTAATTTTAAGACAAGTTTAGATAGTGAATTGTATTTTTTGATGACTAGTAAACCGAATTCGAAGCTACCTAGCTTCTGTAATACGCCTTTTAATAAAAACTACTGCTATAGAAGTGTTAAACTGGTAGATCCTATCTAAATCTCATTTTCAACACTTCACATAGTCTTGATTTATGATTGCTGCCAGGTTATTAAATATTTATATTTAATTAAATATATATAATTTTTATTTTACTTTTTTTCAACCATGACAAAATCTGTCTTGGTGTTTTCGTTGTTTTAATTTGTTCTTAAAAAAGAAGAAAACTAAGATTTTTTTCTTATATATATATTGATTTTGTCAAATAATTTTTGTTTCTTCACAATTTTAAATTTTTTTGCAATTTCACTTTAATTTATTTTTAATTATATAGTTGATACTCTGTTCCCTTCACTTGCTTCTTAAAAGAATTTTGTCTTTTAACAGAATAATTTCTTTTTTAATTGGTGCTTGGGAAAGCCTGCAAAGAGGACCTCCCGGAAAGCTGTCATGTTTTACTTACTTACTTATTTAGCAGGTTATTAACTGCTCCACATGAAGAATTATAGAAATATTTAACAACAATACTCCTCCAAAGATAATACTTTTAAAATTGATGAAATGCGACTGAGAGAATACTTAACATACTTCGGAAACTCCTCTTGTTACAGTGGGGCGGGGGTGGCTCAGTCGGTAGCGCGCCAGGCTCGTAATCTGTAGTTCCCAGGTTCGAGTCCCAGCGTTGATCTTGGGTCAGTTGTTGGGTTGTTTTACCTCTGAGCGGCACTTTTTTGCACACAATGGGCTAAATGGCCAGGTCACATGGACCCCGAAGGCTCAGAGAAGGTTGGGGGAGGGGACCCACTGGAACAGCTGTTGGGAGACAGATGGTAGCCTCCCGTCAAGGCCATCCAGCGTGTTCTTTAACGTGCACAGGGTATTGCTCTCCCGCACACGGGGCCACGGCTTAACGTCCCATCCGACGGACGGCGGCCTTTCCAAGCCCATCGGTGTCCCCTACTAACCGTGGGCAGGGCGGGGAATTTTGCGGAGATAAATCTCAACGCTGACCCAGCTGGGACTCGAACCTGGGAACTACAGATTACGAGTCTGGCGCGCTACCGACTGAGCCACCCCCGCCCCTCTTGGGTCAGCGTTGAGATTTATCTCCGCAAAACTCCCCGCCCTGCCACGGTCAGTAGGGGACACCGATGGGCTTGGAAAGACCGCCGTCCATCGGATGGGACGTTAAGCCGTGGCCCCGTGTGTGGGAGAGCCATACCCTGTGCACGTTAAAGAACACGCTGGATGGCCTTGACGGGAGGCTACCATCTGTCTCCCAACAGCTGTTCCAGTGGGTCCCCTCCCCCAACCTTCTCTGACCCTTCGGGGTCCATGTGACCTGGCCATTTAGCCCATGGTGTGCAAAGAAGTGCCGCTCAGAGGTAAAACAACCCAACCTCTTGTTATAGAAATTATTCACAAAAGGAATAATTATTTTTGGATGTTGAAAGTTCTAACAATAATTCTTTGAATACTAAAATAATTTTTCTAACATCAAGATCTACATTGAATTAAGATCTTTAATTTGATTAATTTATTAATTAATTTCTTTAATTATTTTATTTTTCCTTTTAGTTAATTATTTATTTATTTTATTTTTCCTTTAAATAGATTAATTTATTAATTACTTTCTTTAATTATTTTCTTTTTTTTTAGAAGTCATGAAGTTTTGAGTCGTGTCGTTTTAACTCTGAATGGCAATTTTTTTGCACCCAATGGACTGAATGACCAAGTTGCAAGGATCAATTAATAGCAAATACACTGATTACCATCAATGGCGTAGTTACCATGGATTCAATGATTCACCAGAGCTCGTTATTCGGCTTTTTTTTTTTTTTTTTTTTTTTTTGGGGGGGGGGGGGGGTGGCTCAGTCGGTAGCGCGCCAGGCTCGTAATCTGTAGTTCTCAGGTTCGAGTCCCAGCTGGGTCAGCGTTGAGATTTATCTCCGCAAAAATTCCCCGCCCTGCCCACGGTCAGTAGGGGACACCGATGGGCTTGGAAAGGCCGCCGTCCGTCAATGGGACGTGAAGCCGTGGTTCCGTGTGCGGGAGAGCCATATACCCTGTGCACGTTAAAGAACACGCTGGATGGCCTTGACGGGAGGCTACCATCTGTCTCCCAACAGCTGTTCCAGTGGGTCCCCTCCCCCAACCTTCTCTGAGCCTTCGGGGTCCATGTGACCTGGCCATTTAGCCCATGGTGTGCAAAAAAGTGCCGCTCAGAGATAAAAAAACCTAACCCACTGATTACCTGTTGACATAAAATTGAAGAAATTTGGATATACTGATAATATTGAATGAATAGTGAATGTTAAATTTTTGAAAAACTGAGCAATATCTGAAAGTTAACTTTCCAGATCACGTATAGCGCCGCGAGCGACAAGGTCGGGGAGATATAAAAGCCAAAATTTGTGGACAAATGACAAAGCTAGTGATAGTTTAGTGGTTAGAATACCAGGTATATAAATGGGAGACGTGAGTTCGAATCCCACTCATTGCGAAACTCAATTTTTCCTCAAAACTGTTTCAGGGTACAGTCGCTCAAAAAAATATCCGAACACTATGGTTGATTACAGAATTCAGAAAAGGTATCTTGCAACGTTTTTTTTTTTTAATTAGTGATCTGGCAACCTTCGTGTCACGTGACACGAAGGTTGCCAGATCAGTAATTTGTAAAAAAAAAAGTTGCCAGATATTTTTTATGAATTTTGTAATCAACCAGAGTGTTCGGATACTTTTTTTAATATATATAATACGCATGAATATATAATGCAATGAATATGGAGCGTGTGCAGTTACCGTTCACAGCAAACTGGAGCGGTTGCGGTTAATGTTCACAGCACATTGGATCGTGTGAGCTCACAAAAACCTAAATCGTGTGGGCTCACTCACGGAAATATTGAGCGTGTGCAGTTACCGTTCACAGCAAACTGGAGCGTGTGCAGTAACTGCACACGCTCCAGTTTGCTGTGAACGGTAACTGGAGCGTGTACAGTTGCTGTACACGCTCCAGATATTTTTCCTGAATTCTGCAATCACGTGACACGAAGGTTGCCAGATCACTAATTTCTAAAAAAAATCGTTGCCAGATATTTTTTCTCAATTCTGTAATCAACCATAGTGTTCGGATACTTTTTTGAGCGACTGTAGGTGGTCATATTATTTTGATACTAGATCGTGTGGGCTCACTCACGGAAATATTTAGCGTGTGCAGGTACCGTTCACAGCAAACTGGAGCGTGTGCAGTAACTGCACACGCTCCAGTTTGCTGTGAACGGTAACTGGAGCGTGTACAGTTGCTGTACACGCTCCAGATATTTTTCCTGAATTCTGTAATCACGTGACACGAAGGTTGCCAGATCACTAATTTGTAAAAAAAACGTTTCCAGATATTTTTTATGAATTCTGTAATCAACCATAGAGTTCGGATATTTATTTGAGCGACTGTATAAGGATCCCAAGACTTCTGAGAAGATTGGAAATGTATCCACTGGACAGCTGTTAGAAACAGAAACCTTCGGTCTGATCTGAAAAACGGATATTTTCAAGCCCATTGACATCCCCTTTTTCACCGAGTGTAAAATGGGGATTAATGGAGAAAATTCTCAATGCAAGCCCAGCCAGTAGCCCAGTAGCATCAGATTTCAAGCCTAGCACCCTACCAATAATTGTAATCTCCACTCCACAGAGTTTTGAATTTGACATTCCATTTATGTAGCACTAATTTGATATTATATATTTCGCAATAAAGGGCATATCAACTTTGGATGTGGTGAGATCTGGTTACTGCTCAACATTTATAACCTTGTGAAATAGCTCTAACTAGAGAAATTACTGCGCTTCTGTTTAGCATTACCCTTATAAGAGGGGGGGCGGGGGGGGCTCAGTCGGTAGCGCGCCAGGCTCGTAATCTGTAGTTCCCAGGTTCGAGTCCCAGCTGGGTCAGCGTTGGGATTTATCTCCGCAAAATTCCCTGCCCACTGTCAGTAGGGGACACCGATGGGCTTGGAAAGGCCTCCGTCCGTCGAATGGGACGTTAAGCCGTGGCCTCGTGTGCGGGAGAGCTATACCCTGTGCACGTTAAAGAACACGCTGGATGGCCTTGACGGGAGGCTACCATCTGTCTCCCAACAGCTGTTCCAATGGGTCCCCTCCCCCAACCTTCTCTGAGCCTTCGGAGTCCTTGTGGTCTGGCCATTTAGCCCATGGTGTGCAAAAAAGTGCCGCTCAGAGGTAAAACAACAACCCAACAACCCTTATAAGAGAACGTTTGTACACTAAAATAAATAAATACCCCCTCAAGCAGCTTCTTGCCACAGAGGTCTGACAGGAGCCTGGCAGTTGATATGCCATAATAGAAGGTCTGTGAGGATGGCAGGACCTCAGCAGAAAGACAACACAAACGTCCATGCCTTATCGGAGGCTCGAATCCAGATCCCTTAGAGCAGTAGCCAAGCGCGCTAACCATTCGGCCATGGGACGGCTAACCTACACTAGGACTACGGACACTACCTAGAGAATTTCTTTTTATTCCATTGAAAAACAAAATTCAGTGCTCTGTAACGCCTGAAATAGGCTTTTTATCAAAACATATGTCCAAAGCTAAAGATCTACATGAAGTCTATCTAATTCCTAAATTTCAAAAATATTTAGGCATTATTCAAATAGTTGTGGAAGCTGAAATGCTTAACACCAACAATACCAATTCTAAGAAATTTACAGAAAATTAAAGAACACTGAAAAAATTGGGTGGGAATAACATTTAAGTTTTCATTAAGTAAACTCTTATGACTGGCATTGGTGTTGTTAAATGTTGAAACTTACGCAACTCTTTAAATATTTAACGAAATGTTGAAAAATCGGAATTTGATTCAGATCTTTATCAATAAGGTACCTCCCTTATACAAAGGACAGAGAGAAGTACCTTACTAATAATCTAGATGCTCTCTCAGCTTGTCCTGGTTTCTCCTACAAACACACAACCATGCAGAGAGTGAAAGCTGTAACAGAAGTCAGAAGAGTAATTAACTGTAACAGAAATACGAAGAGTGAGAGCTGTAAGAGATATTGGAAGCGTGAAAGATGTAACAGAAGTCAGAAGAGTAGGAGCAGTAAGAGAAATACGAAGAGTGAGAGCTATAAGAGATACTGGAAGGGTGAAAGGTTTAGCAGAAGTCAGAAGAGTAAGAGTTGTAACAGAAGTCAGAAGAGTAAGAGCAGTAAGAGAAATACGAAGAGTGAGAGCTATAAGAGATACTGGAAGGGTGAAAGGTTTAGCAGAAGTCAGAAGAGTAAGAGCAGTAAGAGAAATACGAAGAGTGAGAACTATAAGAGATAGTGGAAGGGTGAAAGGTTTTGCAGAAGTCAGAAGAGTGAGAGCTGTAACAGAAGTCAGAAGAGTAAGAAGAGTAACAGAAATACGAAGAGTGAGAGCTGTAAGAGATATTGGAAGAGTGAAAGCTGTAACAGAAGTCAGAAAAGTAAGAGCAGTAAGAGAAATACGAAGAGTGAGAGCTATAAGAGATACTGGAAGAGTGAAAGGTTTTGCAGAAGTCAGAAGAGTAAGAGCAGTAAGAGAAACACGAAGAGAGAGCTATAAGAGATATTGGAAGAGTGAAAGGTTTAGCAGAAGTCAGAAGAGTGAAAGTTGTAACAGAAGTCAGAAGAGTAAGAGCTGTAAAAGAAATAGGAAGAGTGAGAGCTGTAAGAGATATTGGAAGAGTGAAAGGTTTAGCAGAAGTCAGAAGAGTAAGAGAAATAGGAGTAGCGACAGCTATGAGAGATATTGGAAGAGTGAAAGGTTTAGCAGAAGTCAGAAAAGTAAGAGAA
Organism: Ryuthela nishihirai; assembly: GCA_038380435.1. Lineage (NCBI taxonomy): Eukaryota > Metazoa > Arthropoda > Arachnida > Araneae > Heptathelidae > Ryuthela > Ryuthela nishihirai. The sequence goes on from JAWZYU010000016.1 coordinate 17,867,868, forward strand.
ATAGGAAGAGTGACAGCTATAAGAGACATTGGAAGAGTGAAAGCTGTAACAGAAGTCAGAAGAAGAGCGAGAGCTGTAACAGAAATAGGACGACCAAGAGTTATTACAGGAATCATAAGGGAGAGAGTTGTAGCAAAAGTCAGAAGAGACAATTCTAGCACACTGCGGAAGAGCGGAAGCTCTACCACAGGCCGGAAGATGAACGGCAAGCAGCTAGCAGCATCTTCGCCTTTATATACGAGACTTGCTTCTCTTATTTCCGCACGGTCCCGATTTCACGGGTTACTTTTTCGCCCCGTTGGGTTTCGATTATGCTTCAAAAATTATTTTTCTGTCCCCTTATCGGAAAAGTATCTCAAGCGCTAACACATTTCTTTTTTGTTTCTGAATAACCTCATTTCACGCCTGTAAACGAAAACCAAGCAATATAAAACCTAAACTAATACAACGGTAATTAATACGTTTGCCAGTGAACCTAAATCCTCAGCTAGGCACCAACTGCAGAACAGGTCTCTCTAACGGCTTCACCAATAAGTCCTGTAGTCCTGGCAATCCCTGGCAAGGCCAGACCTAGAGTGTGGGCTTGTCTTAGCTTGTCAAATCTATTTTTGCCCTTCTATTACACGGTATCCTAGGTACCGTGTTCTTTCACCCAGAAAATAGATGTATTATTGATGGGTGCAGGAACTTCTTCTGCCTCTCTTGCTTCGTCTTAGTGACATAACCGTGGCGTTGGTGGAAAAGAAGAACGCGGAGGGGGGAATCTATCTAAAGCCCTACTCGTTCTTTTGACCGTTGCATCCGCCGCAGCAAACTGATCGAACTGGGGACACGAAGGAAAAAAAATGGAGAACAACAAGAAATGACTGTCAAAAAAATATTAGAGGAAAAGAGTTCGTAAAGCTGAAGTGAGGGGGGGGGGAAACATATTTGATGATGAGGAAAATAACTTCGGATGATGTAGTTAGTTGGAAATCTTCCTCGATTGCCGTGTCAGATACGGTAGAAGTAATCTGTGATTCGGTTTCTTTGGTTCTTTCTTATTAACATGGTAGCAGAATTTGGCACTACGTTGCAAATGAAAGTAAGTGGAATCATTCAGTGAGGGAATGTTGAACTGGTGAGTGAACGCTTCTTTTCCATACAATAACTTTAATATATAGAAATTGTCCTACTCCCTGTCTGTTGGGTTGTTTTACCTCTGAGCGGCACTTTTTTGCACACCATGGGCTAAATGGCCAGGTCACATGGACCCCGAAGGCTCAGAGAAGGTTGGGGGAGGGGACCCACTGGAACAGCTGATGGGAGACAGATGGTAGCCTCCCGTCAAGGCCATCCAGCGTGTTCTTTAACGTGCACAGGGTATGGCTCTCCCGCACACGGAGCCACGGCTTAACGTCCCATCTGACGGACGGCGGCATTTCCAAGCCCATCGGTGTCCCCTACTGACCGTGGGCAGGAAGGGGAGTTCTGCGGAGATAAATCTCAACGCTGACCCAGCTGGGACTCGAACCTGGGAAGTACAGATTACGAGCGTGGCGCGCTACCGACTGAGCCACCCTCGCCCCCTCCCTGTCTGTGAGACGTTTCAATGTGAAATGGCTTACATGGTATGGTCTATTTCTTCTCACATCTAGGAATTTGGAATAGGAATCAGATTTTTTTTCAATAAGTTACGAATGAATTAGAACGATGCTTTAACTAACTCTGTGTCAATTGCAAAGAATCCAACAGTCAGTCTCCTATGACATGAGATTAATTGGCTACGAACATGGATAACCGCTGATGTTCCATCTTCAGTGTTTAATATGAAATTCACATGATTTCATCATCTTCAGCCGTGCAACATTAGACTGTCTACGAGAATTGAAGTCTACTGATTCCGATAAAACATGGGGCGGGGGTGGCTCAGTCTGCTCAGTCGGTCCCAGCTGGGTCAGCGTTGAGATTTATCTCCGCAAAATTCCCCGCCCTGCCCACGGTCAGTAGGGGACACCGATGGGCTTGGAAAGGCCGCCGTCCGTCGGATGGAACGTTAAGCCGTGGCCCCGTGTACGGGAGAGCCATACAGTGTGCACGTTAAAGAACACGCTGGATGGCCTTAACGGGAGGCTACCATCTGTCTCCCAACGGCTGTTCCAGTGGGTCCCCTCCCCTAACCTTCTCTGAGCCTTCGGGGTCCATGTGTCCTGGCCATTTAGCCCATGGTGTGCAAAAAAGTGCCGCTCAGAGGTAAAACAACCCAACCAAAAAGCCGTTCAGAGGTAAAAACAACCCATCCCATTGTGTCCGATAAAGGATCGCTCAGAAGTAAAACAATCCAATCCGTTTCTCACCCATTGTGTGTCCTTCATACGCTGCATCTCCTGCAACATATGAAGTTCACATACTACAACACTGTTGATGGTACAGATTGCACAGCCTCCAGCCACATAGAATGAGTTTAATATGTTAGAAACATTTAACTCTGCGGATACTGCGTCGTCTCAGTCCCCAGTGTTATTAAAAAATTCCTCGTGCTCCCATCAAACATGCTTCGACAAGCAGTCTTTAAAATAAATAGCTATATTCAACTATTGGTTAACGTTGTTGAAGTTCTACATTTTTCTACATTCTACATTTTAAAAAAAAAATCGAAAGAACTGGAAAGAAACCACAAAACTGTCTTCTTCCCTTTTAGAAAAAAAAATAAGATTTCTTAAACAAGTCTTTTCCCATCAGTTAAAACATAAAATCTGAGATCACCAAAATAAAATCTGAAACGGGTCTTGCATCAGTAATTCCCGAATAGTGAGTTACAGAAAAGTTGTGCAAACAAAATGTGTAAAACCGAAATTTCAATAAGAAATTTCCTGAAATTTCAAGCGTATACAGAGACACTTTCAGAAATAAACACATAGAAATAGTCTTAAAGCAAACCTCACAACTCCACTAAAAGTCAATGCACCATGTAGACTGTGATAAAAAAAAAAGCGCGCCCTTGGATGTTGCTGGGTTGGGTTGTTTTACCTCTGAGCGGCACTTTTTTGCACACCATGGGCTAAATGGCCAGGTCACATGGACCCCGAAGGCTCAGAGAAGGTTGGGGGAGGGGACCCACTGGAACAGCTGTTGGGAGACAGATGGTAGCCTCCCGTCAAGGCCATCCAGCGTGTTCTTTAGCGTGCACAGGGAATGGCTCTCCCACACACGGGGCCACGGCTTAACGTCCCATCCGACGGACGGCGGCCTTTCCAAGCCCATCGGTGTCCCCTACTGACCGTGGACAGGGCGGAAATTTGGCGTAGATAAATCTCAACGCTGACCCAGCTGTGACTCGAACCTGGGAACTACAGATTACGAGCCTGGTGAGCTACCGACTAAGCCACCCCGCCCCCCTTGGATGTTGCACTAGAGGCTATAAATATGTATTCTTCAATATTCTTCACTCCGTTCAATCAGTTATATATTATTTAAAAATGTTTGCATTTTACAAAATGCTGGTTGCCCAATAATGCATGATTAAATAAGAATGATGTTATTCCTCTTTAAGCAAACAATTCTTTATTTAAGAGCCTCACTTGCGTTTATATTTTAATAGATTGGAGAATAGGGTTATGAACAGTGTGCCTAAAGGCCTCAGAAAGAAGGGGAGACCTAGGATGCGGTGGGCAGACAATGTCAAACAGGACCTTGTTAGAATTGGTGTGCAGTGGCCAGATGCAGTAGATGTAGCTCAGGATAGACTTGCTTGCAGAACTAAATTGCACGGTCTGGTTGGACCTCCATAGCCCACGGCTACTTGAGGATGATGATGATGATGAAAGTGAATATCTATCTCTTGGCAGAAATATTCGACCACTAGACACTTTCGGAAAGATCAAAGCCTCGTGGGAATGAATTTTATACCTCTCGGGAGTTAGATTTTAGAAAAAAAAAAGAACTCCTGATACTCTCAAGAAAATGACTGAAAGTTAATAAAAGTTTGACCTTCTTAAATATAACCAAATTCGAAGAACATTTATGCTAGAAGTAGTTGACGAAAAATATGCACAACCAGAATTTTGAATCAAATTTATCTCTCCTTAAAAACTCTGTCTTCGATAAATATCCTCATTAACAATTGCCAAAGTTTTTGAATATATCACATTTTTTTCCTCTTATTTTTAGATGATAGGGACCGTTTTAGGTTATTTTATCTATGAGCAGTACTATTTTCCGTAAGATAGATGTCCCATGGCCGAGGGGTTAGCGCGCTTGGCTACTGATCTAAGAGACCTAGGTTCGAGCCCTGGGTAAGGCATGGATGTATGTGTCGTTTTTCTGCTGAGGTCCTGCCATCCTCTCAGACCTACTTTGGCATATAAACTGACAGGCTCCTGTCAGACCTCTGTGACCAGCAGCTGCTTGAGGGGGTATTTATTATTTTAGAGCCGTCCAGTGGTCGAGTAGTTAGCGCGCTTGGCTACTGATTAAGGGACCTGGGTTCGAGCCCTGGATAAGGCATGGATGTTCGTGTTGTTTTTCTGTTGAGATCCTGCCATCCTCACAGACCTTCTACTATGACATATAAACTGACAGGCTCCTGTCAGACCTCTGTGGCAAGCAGTTGCTTGAGGGGATATTTATTTATTTATTTATTTATTGATGTCCAGATCCCAAGGACGCCAACTGCTCAGAGCCGAATAGAGTTGGGTTGGGTTGTTTTACCTCTGAGCGGCACTTTTTGCACACCATGGGCTAAATGGCCAGGTCACATGGATCCCGAAGGCTCAGAGAAGGTTGGGAGAGGGGACCCACTGGAACAGCTGTTGGGGGACAGATGGTAGCCTCCCGTCAAGGCCATCCAGCGTGTTCTTTAACGTGCACAGGGTATGGTTCTCCCGCACACGGGACCACGGCTTAACGTCCCATCCGACGGGCGGCGGCCTTTCCAAGCCCATCGGTGTCCCCTACTGACCGTGGGCAGGGCGGGGAATTTTTGCGGAGACAAATCTCAACGCTGACCCAGCTGGGACTCGAACCTGGGAATTACAGATTACGAGCCTGGGGCGCTATCGACTGAGCCACCCCCGCCCCACTGAATAGAGAAAGAGAGCCACTGCACGTTTTCTGGAAGACGGGTGGAGCATTCCGTCAAAGCAATCCTGTGTGTTCTTTAATGTGGTAAGAGTAATTAGCAGTCTCTTGTACATACTGAAAGCTTATTTTGCATATATATATAAATACTACGGTCTATCAGAGGGGCGGGGGTGGCTCAGTCGGTAGCGCGCCAGGCTCGTAATCTGTAGTTCCCAGGTTCGAGTCCCAGCTGGGTCAGCGTTGAGATTTATCTCCGCAAAATTCCCCGCCCTGCCCACGGTCAGTAGGGGACACCGATGGGCTTGGAAAGGCCGCCGTCCGTCGGATGGGACGTTAAGCCGTGGCCCCGTGTGCGAGAGCCATACCCTGTGCACGTTAAAGAACACGCTGGATGGCCTTGACGGGAGGCTACCATCTGTCTCCCAACAGCTGTTCCAGTGGGTCCCCTCCCCCAATCTTCTCTGAGCCTTCGGGGTCCATGTGATCTGGCCATTTAATGCATGGGTGCAAAAAAAGTGCCGCTCAGAGGTAAAACAACCCAACCCAACGGTCTATCAGAAGGGGGTCATCTAGGTTAGGATTCAAGATCAACGAGCTCCTCGAATTTAGACACTTGTTAATTTTTTTGGACATTAGATTCAATGGTATGATTTACTAAAAGATATAGCTTTTTAACTGACGAGTCTCGAAGAAGGCGTGTATGTTTCTTTTCTGGTGTTGTCTTTATGGTCTCGCTTTCCTCATAGACCTTCTCTATGGCGCACTATACTAACAAAGGGGCGGGGGTGGCTTAGTCGGTAGCGCGCAAGGCTCGTAATCTGCATTTCCCAAGTTCGAGTACCAGCTGGGTCAGCGTTGAGGTTTATCTCCGCAAAATTCCCCGCCCAACCCACGGTCAGTAGGGGACACCGATGGTCTTGGAAAGGCAGCCGTCCGTCGGATGGGACGTTAAGTCGTGGCCCCGTATGCGGGAGAGCCACACCCTGTGCATGTTAAAGAACACGCTGGATGGCCTTGACGGGAGGCTGTCATCTGTCTCCCAATAGCTGTTCCAGTGGGTCCCCTCCCCCAACCTTCTCTGAGCCTTCGGGATCCTTGTGACCTGGCCATTTAGCCCATTGTGTGTAAAAAAATTGCCGCTCAGAGGTAAAACAATCCAACTATACTAACAAGCTTCTTTCGGACCTCTGTGACAAGCAACTGGTTGAGGGGTAATTTCTTTACATAGATTTTGTGAAATTACTTCCAAAATTAAAATCATTTGAAAATAATAATGGTAATTTTTATTTTTGTAGTGGCCTCAAAATTACAAGTGGTCCGAGATCCTCTGTACCTGCAATAGTCCCTGTTATATATATACAGGGTGATTCAGAATTCATCATCAATATTTGGTGGGGAGGTAGGTAATAAGAAACGAAGGAGATTTCACATAGGAAAGCATGGGCGCATATGCCATGTAGTAGGGCAAAATGACCCCAGTTCAATGATGGAAAGAACACATAAGAAGGAAGTGGTAAGGAAAAAACATTTATTATCTTACATGTAACATTTCTTTGCATTGGTTGTACAGACTTACAAGAGGTGCTCGAACTGCCGACCATGTGCTAGAATGCATGACTCACAACGGCGTTGCATGGACAGCCGGACCCTGTGGAAGATGCCTGGCATTTCCCGGATGTTTGAGGCAGCAACTAATATGCGTGCTACAAGATCCATAGCACTATCAACAGGGGTCTCGTACACCATGTTTTTCATAGCACCCCATTACAAAGAAATCGATCCTTGTCGAATGACAACTGACTGCACGCGTCAAACAGCTGTGCTTCTGTATGAGAGGTGTGTACACACAGCGCCCTCTACACCACCATGCGTTCGTCTGCCCCCATACTTTCCTATGTGAAATCTCTTTCTTTTCTTATTCCCTTCCTCCCCACTAAATATTGATGATGAATTCTGAATCACCCTGTATATATACCATTAATAAACTCATTGAACATCCTACCTAGATACTATTACACTCATTCCAACCTTCGATATACCTCTTAAGGAGGGAGTGGTTTAGTCGATAGCACACCAGGCTCGTAATCTGCAGTTCCCACGTTCGAATCTCACCTCTACGAGCATTGAGGTATATTTTTGCTAACCCCCACCCTGTCCTTGGTCAGAAAGGTGACATAGATGGGCTTGGAAAGGCCGCCGTCCGTCGGATGTGATATAAAGCCGTGGCCCTGTTTGCAACAGAGCCTAACATTGTATCTCTTCATTTCTTGTCTCTTGTCCAATGGGTTCTCTTCCAACAATCTTCCCTGAAATTGGGGGAAGCAATTAGCTCTTGGGGTCCTTGTGACCTGGCCATTTAGCCACTTTAGCCCCTCGGAGATAAAAAAAGCACAACCCGATATACCCATCTAATGTCCTTTGTGTCCCCTTTCTTTCTGGGAGTAAAAATGACGTTGAGTATGTTGTTTTATAATTATCCTTATAATCACATAAAGGCTCGAATCTAGGAACATCAAGTTAAGAGCCCAGAGCGCTAACGACTAAGCAAACCACCTCCCCTTGAAATGATTCGCCCAAAATTGTTCTATACATCAATAAAATTCTTACCAAACAATTAGGCGTATTAGAATCTGCGAAACACAAACTGCTCCCACTTTCTACTGCGAATGTTTTAGTTCCCACTGAAGAAATCCTTGAAAAGGATGCAAAGCGACCATTTTATATCATGCCAAGTCTGATAGACCGAACAGGTTCGAACCAAAATGGCAAAACTCAAATGAATGCACTTAGTGAGTTGGATTGTTTTACCTCTGAGCGGCACTTTTTTGCACACCATGGGCTAAATGGCCAGGTCACATGGACCCCGTAGGCTCAGAGAAGGTTGGGAGAATGGCACCATGGGCTAAATGGCCATGTCACATGGACCCCGTAGGCTCAGAGAAGGCTCAGAGAAGGTTGTTCCAGTGGGTCCCCGGACCCACTGGAACAGCTGTTGGGAGACAGATGGTAGCCTCCCGTCAAGGCCATCCAGCGTGTTCTTTAACGTGCACAGGGTATGTCTCTCCCGCACACGGGCCACGGCTTAACGTCCCATCCGACTGACGGCGGCCTTTCCAAGCCCATCGGTGTCCTCTACTGACCGTGGGCAGGGCAGGGAATTTTGCGGAGATAAATCTCAACGCTGACCCAGCTTGGACTCGAACCTGGGAACTACAGATTACGAGCCTGGCGGGCTACCGACTGAGCCACCCCCGCCCCATGCACTTAGTGATTCATTATATCCCTACGCCAATACCAAACGTAAGACAGAGTAAAATTTTAACTTCGTGGGCACGCATTCTTTAACCATCATATAAATGCAAACAAAAAACATTTGCCATTATTTAGGGGGGCTGGGGGGGGCTCAGTCGGTAGCGCGCCAGGCTCGTAATCTGCAGTTCCCAGGTTCGAGTCCCAGCTGGGTCAGCGTTGAGATTTATCTCCGCAAAACTCCCTGCCCTGCCCACGGTCATTAGGGGACACCGATGGGCTTGGAATGGCAGCCGTCCGTCTGATGGTACGTTAAGCCGTGGCTCCGTGTGCGGTAGAGCCATACCCTGTGCACGTTAAAGAACATGCTAGATGGTCTTGACGGGAGGCTACCATCTGTCTCCCAACAGCTGTTCCAGTGGGTCCCCTCCCCCAACCTTCTCTGAGCTTTCGGGGTCCTTGTGACTTGGCCATTAGCCCATTGTGTGCAAAAAAGTGCCGCTCAGAGGTAAAACAACCCAACCCATATATTTAATCAGTAAGACACGAAATCTTAGACGACAGAATGTCAACCATAAAACAGGGAATATGCAAATTTCACTAGGCAATCTCCAGGCGAATTACATAAAAAAATTACTGTTCTTCCAGAAATACCTCACAATACTAGGAAAAGGTCATGCATTTGGTTCATTCATGTCTCCTCAAAATTTATTAAAAGTCTTTATCTTCAACTGCATCGTAATTTATTGGCTACAAGAAAGATGTTACCGAAGTAACGAAGCAAAGGACACACTTATAAAACTGGAAACATTTTCCGAAAGTATTTACAGAGAAGGATCTTTCGGCGACTAGCTGAGTCGTAAAAACATCCGGTGAGTTTCTCTCGCCGATCCTTTCCCTCTGAGCTTCCATCCTTCCCTTGGCTCTTTCATTCCCCAAACAGGAGGGAGAGACAACCTACAACAGTTATGCATTGTGATGACCGCATTTGTACGGGAACATGGAGCTCTTACACGGTTTGGCTGATATGTCCTGGACAGGATATGCAAATCTAAACGCGATTCTTATTCCAAGCTCGGGACTCAATAACCTTGCACAGAAGGAAAAGAATGTTGGAAGAGGGGAGGTAAAAAAGAACGTTCTTTGTACACGGAAAGAGATTATGAAAGCGTATCTTCAAAATATCAAAGTAATTCCTGAAGTGTATCACAGAGCTAGAGTCAGTGAAGTTTGCTTTACCTTGTGTTGCATTTTATCTATAGCGAACACAAAATATTCATCATTCAATATTATTACTTTAGGAATAATCAATAGTAAAGTCGCTCAAAAAAGTATCCGAACACTACGGTTGATTACAAAATTAAAAAAAAATATCTGGCAACTTTTTTTTAGAAAATAGTGATCTGGCAACCTTCGTGTCACGTAACACGAAGGTTGCCAGATCACTATTTTCTAAAACAAAGTTGCCAGATATTTTTTTTTTTGAATTCTGTAATCAACCGTAGTGTTCGGATACTTTTTTGACCGACTGTACAAATATTAATTTTCGAAAGAGATTTCAATTTACAAGTTACCACCTTGTCGCTATAGAGGTTTTCAAATTTAGATTTTTTTTCCATTCTATTAATGATCAGACCGGCAAAACTTGGAACTTATTTACAGATTATAAAACAACAAACTACCATGCCAATCAAATCCAGATCCGAATCCGAACCATAACATTTGCGATGTCATCTTCAGCGAAAGCAATACTTCTTTGTCGTCAAGACGACCAAAAATTTCGAATGAGAAAATTAATCAAATCTTTAGATATATATGTAACTTTTCCATTTATTAATATACTCTTATTTAAACTGGTGCTTTATTAAACCTATCCAAGTCCGGATCTGGGGGGACAAGAGGGTCATAGTCCCCTTCAGAATGCTAGTAAGGGTTGGGTTGTTTTACCTCTGAGCGGCACTTTTTTGCACACCATGGGCTAAATGGCCAGGTCACATGGACCCCAAAGGCTCAGAGAAGGTTGGGAGAGGGGACCCACTGGAACAGCTGTTGGGAGACAGACGGTAGCCTCCCGTCAAGGTCATCCAGCGTGTTCTTTAACGTTCACGGGGCCACGGCTTAACGTCCCATCCGACGGACGGCGGGCGGCCTTTCCAAGCCCATCGGTGTCCCCTACTGACCGTGGGCAGGGCGGGGAATTTGCGGAGATAAATCTCAACGCTGACCCAGCTGGGACTCGAACCTGGGAACTACAGATTACGAGCCTGGCGCGCTACCGACTGAGCCACCCCCGCCCACTAGTAAGGGTTAAAGAGGCAAAAACATTATTAAATTTATTTTATTCTATGCATTTTTAAAGAATTTTTTAAAGGCCTTTAAGACGAAGGGGGAAATGTAATAATGCATTGGAAACAGTCTCTTTATTTTTTTCGGCTCGATTGCGTTTCATGCCCCAACCACCCCTTCGATTTTTTTTCTAGATCCGGGCCTGATCCTACCGATGTCTCTATTTATTTTAGAGATAAAATATCAGTTTCTAAATTCAGCATGCATATAAAACATTGTTTAGATCAACGGTTCGTAAGCAGTGGTCCGAATCCCTTGGGATCAGTGAGGAGTTTTTAGAGTTGGATTGTTTTACCTCTGAACGTCGCTTTTATTCACACAATGAGATAAAGAAGGAAAGAGATACAGATAAAATAATCCCTCCCAGCATCCCCAGGGCTAAGGGTTAGGTAAGGGGAGCCAGTACAGCTGTTAGGAGACATGGAATCCTCCCAGCAATGCCTGGGTGGAGGTGACTCAGTCGATAGCGCGTTAGGCTCGTAATCTGTACTTTCCAGGTTCGAGTCCCAGCTGGGTCAGCGTTCAGATTTATCTCCGCAAATTTCCCCGCCCCGCCCACGGTGAGTAGAGGACACCAATGGGACGTTAAGCCGTGGCACCGTGTGCGGGAGAGCCATACCCTGTGCACGTTAAAAAACACGCTGGATGGCCTTGACAGGAGGCTGCCATCTGTCTCCCAACAGCTGTTCCAGTGGGTCCTCTCCCTCAACCTTCTTTGAGCCTTAGGGGTCCATGTGACCTGACCATTTAGCCCATGGTGTGCAAAAAAGTACCGTTCAGAGGTAAAACGACCCAACAAGGCCATCTAGTGTGTTCTTTACCTTGCACAGGATATACCTCCGCTACACAAGGAACCATGTCTTAATCTCCAGTCCTAGAAACGGGGGATGTTCGAAGCTCATCTATATCTTCTTTCTCACCGAAGGTTAGATGGAGATTAGCGAAGATAAATGTCAACACAGAAAAGTCGCGACTCAAAATCAGAAATATTAGATTATGAGACTGATGTGCTACCAATTGAGACAACCACCACCAGGATTTTTAGGCGGTCGGCGAATTTCCACACTATCTGTATTTTAACACCTTTTTTTCCGATTTAGGAGATATCGAAACTCTTAAAGACATTTAAACCTTAACTCTATCGATTTGGTTGGATTTGGGTTGTTTTACCTCTGAGCGACACTTTTTTGCACACCATGGGCTAAATGGCCAGGTCACGTGGACCCCGAAGGCTCAGAGAAGGTTGGGGGAGGGGACCCACTGGAACAGCTGTTAGGAGACAGATGGTAGCCTCCCGTTAAGGCCATCCAGCGTGTTCTTTAACGTGCACAGGGTATGGCTTTCCCGCACACGGGGCCACGGCTTAACGTCCCATCCGACGGACGGCGGCCTTTCCAAGCCCATCGGTGTCCCCTACTGACCGTGGGCAGGGCGGGAAATTTTGCGGAGATAAATCTCAGCGCTGACCCAGCTGGGTCTCGAACCTGGGAACTACAGATTACGAGCCTGGCGCGCTACCGACTGAGCCACCCCCGCCCCCCCACAGACGATTAAGGACTGTTCGTTTATAGTATTTAAAAATAATTTCTCTGTGACGTTAAGGCCGAATTTGCCAATAAAACTAAACATGCTCCTTTTTCTCCACATTATAAATCATCGGTTAATCCAGTCAGAACTGGGCACAAAATTTTTCACCCTATTTGCAATAACACGTGCCACACTTTTTCAAAAAATCCATTTCCGTTGTGAAATTTTTACATGGGAGAATCGCTAAATGTATGCGATTGCAAGAAATTGTAAAAATATACATAAACAAATCCATCGCTAAAGAAAGCATAAACCAACTGTCACGCTCGTAAATAGTCTGGTCCTCAGCTCAGAAATCACTTCTTTTAGGGGAAACTGCCGCATTTTGGCTGGCGCCATGGAGACAGGCTGAAACTCTGACACAAAAAGCTTGTTCTCGAGCGTCAATGATTCACTTGAATAAATTGAAGGGAATTCAAATTGAATAAATTTTCGAGCGTCACGTGAATTCGCTTTGAATAAAGAAGAAGAAAAAAGAAGAGAACTCAGTTCCTCTACATTAGGATGCAGTCGATGGCATTCGTACCTGGGAAGCCCAGCCACTGTCAGCGTCGCTTATGGGACGAACGGTTTCCAGCGCCTTTAGACGATCAGGAGATTTAGCTTTGATTATTGGTGAAGAGAAAAAGAGAGAAAAAATATTTAACTCAATGGAAAGTGTATTGCAGTCAAGAGGAATAAGGACTGTGACATTTCATCAGAGTTGGGTTGGGTTGTTTTACCTCTGAGCGGCACTTTTTGCTCGCAATGGGCTAAATGGCCAGGTCACAAGGGCCCCGAAGGCTCAGAGAAGGTTGGGGGAAGGGACTCACTGGAACAGCTGTTGGGAGAGAGATGGTAGCCTCCCTTCAAGGCTATCCAGTGTGTTCCTTAACGTGCAGAGGGTATGGCTCTCCTGCACACGGGGCCACGGCGTAATGTCCCATGCGACGGACGGCGGTCTTTCCAAGCCCATCGGTGTCCCCTATACTGACCGAGGGCAGGGCAAGGTTGGGTTGGGTTGTTTTACCTCTGAGCGGTACTTTTTGCACACAATGGGCTAAATGGCCAGGTCACAAGGACCCCGAAGGCTCAGAGAAGGTTGGGGGAAGGGACTCACTGGAACAGCTTTTGGGAGAGAGATGGTAGCCTCCCTTCAAGGCTATCCAGTGTGTTCCTTAACGTGCAGAGGGTATGGCTTCCAGCACACGGGGCCACGGCGTAATGTCCCATCCGACGGACGGTGGTCTTTCCAAACCCATCGGTGTCCCCTACTGACCGAGGGCGGGAGTTTTGCGGAGATAAATCTCAAAGCTCACCCAACTGGGACTCGACATTTCATCAGAGATTATGGGTTCTAATTCGAGGCAACTTCGGACTCGAACTTCGTTGAGCTGAGCCCGAGCTTGCCGAAGTCCGAGTCGGGTCTGCTTAGAATAATTTAAATTTCAAATATGTCTTGTAATTGTTAAAAGATAACTAAAAAAATTTAGTCAATTTATTATAATTTAAACCTTTTAATTAGTCATTAGTAATTCAAAATAAGCTCCATGCGGCTTTTGATTTTTTTTTTTTTCGTATTCTGTATCTTTAATAAATGAATACATACATACGTAAAAAATCCTCATGCAGCCATGGGCTACGGAGGTCCAACCAGACTGTGTAATTTTCCTCTCCAGACGTGTCTCTTTTGAGTTGGGTTGGATTGTTTTACCTCTGAGCGGCACTTTTTTGCACACCATGGGCTAAATGGCCAGATCACATGGACCTCGAAGGCTCAGAGAAGGTTGGGGGAGGGGACCCACTGGAACAGCTGTTGGGAGACAGATGGTAGCCTCCCGTCAAGGCCATCCAGCGTATTCTTTAACGTGCACAGGGTATGTCTCTCCCGCACACGAAGCCACGGCTTAACGTCCCATCCGACGGACGGTGGCCTTACCAAGCCCATCGGTGTCCTCTACTGACCGTGGGCAGGGCGGGGAATTTTGCGAAGATAAATCTCAACGCTGACCCAGCTGGGACTCGAACCTGGGAACTACAGATTACGAGCCTGGCGCGCTACCGACTAAGCCACCCGGCCCCGTCTCTTTTGAGCTACAGCTCCTGCATTTGGCCACTCTCGGACAATTCTTGCAAGGTCCTGTTTGACATTATCTGCCTATCGCATCCTAGGTCTCCCCCCTTTTTTCTGATACCATCATTACTTACAAACTACGCTACCGACTGAGCCACCCCCACTCCAATAACCAGGTCATTTCCATCATCTAAAGATCTCATATGAGCCACTTCGTCAAGACAGATATCCGAATTTGTGAGCTTAATTCAAATTAAGTGAAAGCTATAGGATTTTTTATTCATCTCTTAAACTAGAACAGTTTCATTTTTACCACCTTCCTTGAGGTGACGAGGGTAAATCGATGCTGTCAGTTGTAAACCCCTTCACTACTACAGTCCTGACCCATATTTCAAATTTCTAACATACATATCATCATCATCATCATCCTCAAGCAGCCATGGGCTACGGAGGTCCAACCAGACCGTGCAATTTAGTTCTCCAAGCAAGTCTATCCTGAGCTACATCTACTGCATCTGGCCACTGCACACCAATTCTAACAAGGTCCTGTTTGACATTGTCAGCCCATCGCATCCTAGGTCTCCCCTTCTTTCTCAGGCCTTTAGGCACACTGTTCATAACCCTATTCGCCAATCTATAATTATTCATACGCGCAACATGGCCAAACCAACGGAGTCTCTCTCTGCACAATATGCTGCTTAAAGGAGGTTGCAAACTCCTTTGCCTAACCTCATCATTAGTTACAAATTGAATCACCTAATGCCCAAGATACTGCGTAAGCATCTGGAATCAAAAGCATCTAATTTCCTGTTATCTTGTTTACAAAGTGTCCAAGTTTCACTACCATAATTAACCCTAGAAAGAACCAAACTATTATACAGTCTAATTTTAGTCTTTAGGTGTATACGCCTATTTCTCCACACTCTCCATAGATTCTTAAAAGTCCCGGCAGCAATCCCTATTCGTCTGTTAATCTCATGCCGCATATCACCATTATCTGTTACATAGCTCCCAAGATAATTAAACTGTGACACCAGCTCAAGACTGCAACCATTCAGATTAACTGAATCACAGCCTGCCTGACCAATTTTCATCACTTTAGTTTTCTCTCTGTTTATAACCAAACCTACTCTACTAGCAGTCTCATCAACAGCTCGAATGAAAGAGTTCATCTCATGAACATTATTTGCCAAAAGGGCTAAATCATCAGCATAATCTAAATCAGAAATTTTCGTATCTCCAGTCCATTTAAGGCCAAAATCTTTCCCTTGAAGTGAATTTCGCATAACGTAATCAATAACTAAGCTAAAGAGAAAAGGAGACAAAATGCACCCTTGTCGAACACCAGAAATAATGCTAAACCAATTTCTACAAGCCTTACCAACTCTCACACATGACTCAGTGTTATTATAGAGAGCTTTCATTATGTTAACTAATTTGTCAGGTATACCATATGATCTCACAATCAACCACAAATTATGACGATCAACAGAGTCGAAAACTTTTTTGAAATCAACAAAGCTAGCAACCAAAGGTTTCTGAAACTCTAAACATTTCTCAAGAATCTGCCTAAGTGAAAATATCTGATCCACACATCCCCTACCACTTTTGAATCCCCATTGCTCATCACGCAATTGACTGTCAACCAGATTCTTAATTCTATTAAGCACAATCATGGAAAGAACTTTACCTGGAACAGAGAGTAGGCTGATACCCCTATAGTTATCACAAGAACATACATATATCTTTTGAAATATTCGTCAAAATATTTGCTATTTTCTAAATTTTTTTCACATTTAGAGGGCGCTATTAAAGCTGTTGGTAGCTTTGGAACACGCGAATCGTAATACTTCGTCAATACTTTAACTTAAAACCCAGCCTTAACCGAGATTCGAAAACAGATAATTATTCATAAATGCTAACTGGTTCGTCCGTATGGATAATTAATTCTTCATCCTCCTTTGAGGGGCGGGGGTGGCTCAGTCGGTAGCGCGCAAGGCTCGTAATCTGCAGTTCCCAGGTTCGAGTCCCAACTGGTTCAGCGTTGAGATTTATCTCCGCAAAATTCCCCGCCCTGCCCACGGTCAGTAGGGAACACCAATGGGTTTGGAAAGGTCGCCGTCAGTCGGATGGGACGTTAAGCCGTGGCTCAGTGTGCGGGATAGCCATATCCTATGCACGTTAAAGACGCTGGATGGCATTGACGTGAGGCTACTAACTGTCCATCACGTGACACGAAGGTTGCCAGATCACTAATTTCTAAAAAAGTCGTTGCCAGATATTTTTTCTGAATTCTGTAATCAACCATAAATAAATAATAAATAAATACCCCCTGAAGCAGCTGCTTGCCACAGAGGTCTGACAGCAGCCTGTCAGTTTATATGCCATAGTAGAAGATCTGAGAGAATGACAGGACCTCAGCAGAAAAACGACACACACATCCATGCCTTACCCGGGGCTCGAACCCAGGTCCCTTAGATCAGTAGCCAAGCGTGCTAACCACTCGGCCATGGGACGGCCCAATCAACCATAGTGTTCGGATTCTTTTTTGAGCGACTGTACATTTATATTTTTTTCTACCGATAGCTTTCGGAACACGAGTTGGGAACTACACCTAAATTAATTAAAAATATATATTGGTGAAATACATAGAGCTTAATTCTACCACAAAAATAAAACGTTACTGATAGAAACTAAGTAAATAATCAATAACAATTTGAAAAAAATATATTTTTCTTTGATAGAGGCTGAACGCGACAAGCGAATAATCTCAAAACTTAGGTTGTCATCACCAATTTTGAAAACTGATCCTAAAATGCCGAAAACTCCTACAGCTCCTTCACGCTCTTCTCGCAGACTCTGACGTCACCTCATATCGCTTCTCAAACCAAAACTGCAGTGTCAGTTATTTCGTTTCCTCGGAGCGTCTCCAAAAATTCTCACATCTGATTGTCCTCTCGTGCCTATGGAAATGCATCCTCATCTCTTTCTTCTTCGATAGGTACTTGTTTGGCTTTCGACGAATCGCTGCTATTTACCATCGCATCCCAGTTTAACTGTCGTCCCCAAGAGCGAAACTCTACCACAGAATATCACCCTACCGACTTCATCCGTTCATGTGATCAACTTAACAGCTTTCTTCCGTCTCCCATCTTCTTCCTCCCCGAGTCCTGACGGGCGATCTGCGGCTGGCCAGGTAGTGACTCGTAAACGCCCCTTTGCCTCGACACGATGGGTTCAGTTATATAGCGTGAAATACGACCACCTTGGCACCAAACGAAGCATCACGGACGACGGTCTATTTGCTGGAGAACGAGAAGCCGGGACGAGGCCTATATGTCTTGGTGACAGAAGCGGAAATGACACGTCTGGACCGATGAGGGTCAGCACGCCAAGTAGAGGGTGGCGTCCTCGTACTTCCGCAGCAGCAAGAACGAATAAGTTGCAAAAAGGTGCATGGAGGGGGGGGGGGCGGAGCTTGATATAAAGGCATGGAACACATAGAGCTTATTGCACTGAGCTTGCGCCTGACGGAAAAATCTATCATAGATGAGGTTCGGCTTGCTCTGGCTTTTCACATAAATGTAAGGAATTTATAAAGAGAAAGCTCCACCTTTTTTGTGGTAAAGGAGCTTCCTGAGAAAGATGTGAATGACTTATATTATGGCAGGCGTTGATACAGGAGAAATATGGATGCTGTCCAAAGATTCTGTTACGTAAAGATTCTGTTACGTAAGTTATTTCTCAGAAAGAGATCATGTGTGAGTTTTTTTTTTTCAGTTTCCTGTTTCAGATTTAGCACTTCGAAAGAAACTAAGAGTACATTTGAAATATGAATGCTTCCCTACGTAATGCCAATATGTAGTCAATGGTTACGGAAGTGATAAGTGGATTTAGTTAAAAGAAACTATTCGCATTTTCTTCATAAAGGCGAGGAAATAGCTTTACTGGTAACTTATCTGTCATATAATCGAAAGATTACAGGTTCAGCTGTTGATGCCAAAGAGTTCGGTTGTTTTATCTCTGAGCGGCACTTTTTTGCACACCATGAGCTAAATGGCCAGGTCACATGGACCCCGAAGGCTCAGAGAAGGTTGGGGGAGGGGACCCACTGGAACAGCTGTTGGGAGACAGATGGTAGCCTCCCGTCAAGGCCATCCAGCGTGTTATTTAACGTGCACAGGGTATGGCTCTCCCGCACACGGGGCCACGGCTTAACGTCCCATCCGATGGACGGCGGCCTTTCCAAGCCCATCGGTGTCCCCTACTGAACGTGAGCAAGCGGGGAATTTTGCGGAGATAAATATCAACGCTGACCCAGCTGGGACTCGAACCTGGGAACTACAGATTACGAGCCTGGCGCGCTACCGACTGAGCCACCCCCGCCCCAATGCCAAAGAGCCTACATAGGTGCTACGTTAGCAAGTCATAAGGACCGCAAATTCCAGAAACTAATTGGGCTTAATCTAGAGGGGTGGAAGAGAAAGACCTTGCTCCCCTTTTCATGGAGAATTTTATAAACGGAACACAAGCCAAAAAAAAGTAAACATATATATATTACATACACACTGCTCTACCAAGATATTAGATAATTTCCGTATCATATCAATAGCATCTAACTCCGAAGATCTGTTACTTCTAAAATATGCATTTAACGGAAACATGTGCCTGAAGATAATTAAAGATCATAATCAAATCTATTTAACCGATCATGTCAATTTTCAACAATATTCATTCAGTATTTAAACAGTTAAAGAAGCTAGAATATTTCTCACCAAGAATTTACCTCAGAAATTAAATGAAACTTAAAGAATTAGTATAGTGGCCGAGTGGTTAGTACGCTTGGCTACTGATCTAAGGGACCTGGGTTCGAGCCCCTGATTAGGCATGGATGTGTGTGTCGTTTTTCTGCTGAGGTCCTGCCATCCTCTCAGATCTCTTACTGTGGCATATTAAACTGACAGGCTCCTGTCAGACCTCTGTGGCAAGCAGCTACTTGAGTGGGTATTTATTTCTTTATTTTATTTATAGTTTCAAACCATTTAACGAAATAAATGTATAATTTAGAAATTTCCATAATGATTATTCCATTAGGCAATTATGAATGATTTTTATAAAACAAGATAATTTATTGTTAAATATTCCAACTTCCATTACTCTTTCGTAATCGAGATTGAAATAGATTTGATTATTTTATCTTCAGTCACATTTTTTCCATTAAATGCAGATTTTATAATTTATAGAGCTTAGAAAATAGATTCCCATTCACATAACGTGGAAAATCTTTCGAATATTTCGGCAGGGAATGTATTGCAAGAATATGTTTAAGAGGAAACTAGAAGTGACAGAGAAAGGCATCTAGAACCATTTGGCGAGAATACTTTAGGAAGAAAATTTACTGAGATGGCGCACTGACACATTTTAGTTTAATCCAGTTACTCCTCTTCCTATATTTTCTCCTACTCTTGAATAACACCCCGAGATATTTCCTTGTCTATAGTTCAGATTATCTAATGTTCTGTAATATGTAGAAAGTACGTTGTATAGTTTTTACATCATGCATCTTATATTACGCGTGATGTTTCTTTTTAAGCAACAAAATTCTTGCAAACATTCCTGCAGCTGTTACATTTTTATAGTGAACTATTCATATTTGCACATCGCTCTGGAGGTTTCTTGAAAATCATATTCTGAAATATATGTATGTTGTATTTTCTTGGGAATTTATCCAGCAAGAGCTGAATGAATTTATTTTCAAAAATTGAATAAGTAATTATGTAAATTAAACTCAAATACAATGCTTTGGAAGTACAATACAATTCAGTAAAGTAATAACACGATCACATACACTGCCTGGCCAAAACAATATTAATACCTTCCTAATTCTACTTCGTATGCATCATGGTATAGGGGGGGCGGGGGGGGGGGGCTCAGTCGGTAGCGCGCCAGGCTCGTAATATGTAGTTCCCAGGTTCGAGTCCCAGCTTGGTCAGCGTTGAGATTTATCTCCGCAAAATTTCCCCACCCTGCCCACGGTCAGTAGGGGACACCGATGGGCTTGGAAAGGCCACCGTCCGTCGGATGGGACGTTTAGCCGTGGCCCCGTATGCGGAAGAGCCATACCCTGTGCACGTTAAAGAACACGCTGGATGGCCTTGCCGGGTGGCTGCCACTGTCTCCCAACAGCTGTTCCAGTGGGTCCCCTACCCCAACCTTCTCTGAGCCTTCGGGGTCCATGTGACCTGGCCATTTAGCCCATGGTGTGCAAAAAAGTGCCGCTCAGAGGTAAAACAACCCAACCCAGAGCACGATGCAGTATTCATAATAATTTGGCAGGCAGTGTATAATTGAAGATCCAAGATATTGGTAGTTACCAGGTTAGCACTCTATAGGAGAAATCGTTGAGATTTATTTCCTCTAAACCTGACTTCGTGTAGAAAGGAGACACTCGGTGCTCTTGGATAGGTTTCCGATTGTCGGATGGACTTCCATTTTTCTCTTAACACCTATCTAGCGAATTCCCTTCCCACACTTCTCTTAGCCTTTGGGGTCTTTGTTACCTGGCCGTTTAATTCACTGTGTGCAAAAAAAGTGCCCCTCGAAGGTAGAACAAGTCAAGATTTCAACTTACAACAAAATTAAAGATATATTTTACAACTAGTTTGCACTCTTATCTTATCTTATCTCTACTTAGAGCTTAGATTATACAATTCCTTTTATCGAAAATTTAAAACCGCGTTAAGTCGGAAATAATGCCCTCGATACTTAAAAAAGAATAGCTATTTTCTGTCAAATAACTTACATGCTTTTCCAAGGGGTGGATTGTTTTTCCTCGGAGCGGTATGGTTTTGCACCCAATAAATTGGGGGCGGGGTGGCTCAGTCGGTAGCGCGCCATACTCGTAATTTGTAGTTCCCAGGTTCGAGTCCCAGCTGGGTCAGCGTTTAGATTTATCTCCGCAAAATTCCCCGCCCTGCCCACGGTCAGTAGGGGACACCGATGGGCTTGGAAAGGCCGCCGTCCGTCGGATGGGACGTTAAGCCGTGGCCCCGTATGTGGGAGAGCCATACCCTGAGCACGTTAAAGAACACGCTGGATGGTCTTGACGGGAGGCTACCATCTGTCTCCCAACAGCTGTTCCAGTGGGTCCCCTCCCCCAACCTTCTCTGAGCCTTCGGGGTCCATGTGACCTGGCCATTTAGCCCATGGTGTGCAAAAAAGTGCCGCTCAGAGGTAAAACCCAACCCAACAACCCAATAAATTGTCAGGTCAGAAAGAACCAAGGTCAGAAGAACTGTCTCCCCAAGAGCGAAACTCTACCCCAGAATATCACCCTACCGACTTCATCCGTTCATGTGATCAACTTAACAGCTTTCTTCCGTCTCCCATCTTCTTCCTCCCCGAGTCCTGACGGGCGATCTGCTGCTGGCCAGGTAGTGACTCGTAAACGCCCCTTGAAAAAAGAGAAAGAGAAAGCTTGAAAAGGGAATCCATGGAGAGTTGTTAGGAAGTATATGGAAGCGTCCTGTGAAGGCCATCCAGCGTGTTCTTTAACAACACAGAGCATGGCTCTCCTGCACAAGCACAAGGGACCCACGGCTTAACATTTCACCCGACGGACTACAGCATGTCCAAGCCCATCAGTGTCTACTTTTTAACCGAAGAAAGAACGACAGTTAGCGGAAAATCCGAAAGAGAGAGAGTAAGAAGCTCTCATTCCTCAATAAATTCATCCTTATTTGAAAAAAAAATCTAATTTCTTGAGTTGGGTTGTTTTACCTCTGAGCGGCACATTTTTTCACACCATGGGCTAAATGGCCAGGTCACATGGGCCCCGAAGGCTCAGAGAAGGTTGGGGGAGGGGACCCACTGGAAGAGCTGTTGGGAGACAGATGGTAGCCTCCCGTCAAGGCCATCCAGCGTGTTCTTTAACGTGCACAGGGTATGGCTCTTCCGCACACGGAGCCACGGCTTAACTCCCTTCCGACGGACGACGGCCTTTCCAAGCCCATCTGTGTCCCCTACTGACCGTGGGCAGGGCGGGGAATTTTGCGGAGATAAATCTCAACGCTGACCCAGCTGGGACTCGAACCTGGGAACTACAGATAATTTCTTGAGTTCTGCTGTTCGAATTGCATCATGGATATAAGACATTCGATAATCACTGCCAGGAATGGCCAGGTTGTTATACGTTTACAGTTTTTTTTTTCTCCGGGGAAAGCATGGTCATATATATCACATAAAAATTAATCAAAAGTTATTAAATTTTGATTAAGATTTTGTGTTTTATTAAAATAAATTTCTAAGCCAGAAGTTAAATTTTTTGTTGTTAGTTCCAAGCGTTGGTTTCTTATACAACAAGATTACACAAAGACATACGCCGCTGGTCATAGTAGTCAAGTACGCTAACCACTAGACGAATCTTGGTCTAACATGGGGTACGCGGTAAAATATTTTGGGGGTACGCCGTGAGAGCTCAAACGTCGCTAGAACTTCCATTGTCTAATAAAGAACAGTTGGGTTGTTTTACCTCTGAGCGGCACTTTTTTGCACACCATGGGCTAAATTGCCAGGTCACAAGGACCCCGAAGGCTCAGAGAAGGTTGGGGGAGGGGACCCACTGGAACAGCTGTTGGGAGACAGATGGTAGCCTCCCGTCAAGGCCATCCAGCGTGTTCTTTAACGTGCACAGGGTATGGCTGTTCCGCACACGGGGCCACGGCTTAACGTCCCATCCGACGGACGGCGGCTTTTCCAAGCCCATCGGTGTCCCCTACTGACCGTGGGCAGGGAAAGAACAGTTGATTGAGATATCTTGTGACAATAGTTTAAAAAGCATTCATTCCAACAAGCCAGTGAGTAGGTTTTGGATTGAAGTGGAGAAGGAATATCCGATTTTGTCAAGAGTTGCAGTCAAATATTTGTTACCTTTCTCAACTACTTATTTATGAGAAACTGGTTTTTCATATTTAACTCTTAAAAAAAATAAATATAGGAACAGGCTGGATGTTGAAGATGACTTGCGACTCTACATACCTTAGCAAGACAACTCCACCATCAATGAACTGTGCAAGCGTAAACAAGCGCAACCATTTCACTGATTACCCAGTAAAATGTTTATAATTTTATAAGGTTTGTTAAATTGTTTATGTCATTTTTTGTGTTTATCGATATATGTGATTTATGAATACAAAATTTAATGTATGTATATATATGTTTTATTTTATTCCATTGTTATACTATAACTATAGTTTTATCTATCTATACTCTCCGTAAAAATTCCCCGCACTGCCCACGGTCAGTAGGGGACACCGATGGGCTTGGAAAGGCCGCCGTCCGTCGGATGGGAAGTTAAGCCGTGGCGCCGTGTGCGGGAGAGCCATACCCTGTGCACGTTAAAGAACACGCTGGATGGCCTTGACGGGAGGCCACCATCTGTCTCCCGACAGCTGTTCCAGTGGGTCCCCTCCCCCAACCTTCTCTGAGCCTTCGGGGTCCATGTGACCTGGCCATTTAGCCCATGGTGTGCAAAAAAGTGCCGCTCAGAGGTAAAACAACCCAACCCATCTATCTATACAAAGGGTACGCCAGTTACATACACATTTCTAGGGGTTACGTGAAGCATAAAAGGTTGAGAACCACTGCTCTAACGGTTAGCGTAAATCACTACTAAAACCAGTGAGGTATGTTCTTCTGTGTAAGTGTTTGTATGATGAACGAGGAACTATGAGAAACCAGTACAAGCCTAATATAACTTCTAGGTTATCTGTGTCCTTTGTGTAAGTAAGTCCTTATAATTAATATTTAATAATTCCTATCTACTCGCGATGTGTAGAACTAACAATAAAAACTGCTCGAGTTTGTGACATTTACTCAAATAAACTTAAAAAAAAAAGGTTCAACCATGCTACCTAAAACGTACGTTTAGAAATATTCGTGGCGACTTATTTTCTTTGATTCCAAAGAAAAAAAACATCAAATTTCTCTTGCATTGGCTTTAAAAATTTGGAAATTAGTAAAAAAGAGATTGTCGATTTTATTTTTCGTTTATTAAAATAAATTTCCAAGGAAGATGGGGCCCCGAAAAATTGTTTAAAAAAGATAGTAAAAAATTATTTTTTTTCATCATTTCCGCGATGATAAGTTTTAACGTGATTCGAATTCCAATGAATGTCTCTGATAATTTAAAAAAAAACTCAGTACGATTTTAATTTTTGAATCTTAAACTTCTCTTTATTAAAAATAATTTCTGAATAATGGAGAGGTTAATTTTAATTCTTGCGGTTTACTCAAAGGTATTCTTTTTCTCCATTCAATTCATTTTTAAGAACAATAATTCTAGTGCGGATATAAATAATGAGAGATAAACAAAGAAAACGTGAATGCAGCGGAATCTCTTTCAAGCTTCACTGTTAAGGAAGAGCTCTCCTTAAGTGTATTCACAGTTGTTTTTAATGGAACCGGGTTATTACTCAAATAGAAAAAGAGCACTATTGCTTCACACTTTGCATACGCACACAAACCAGATGAATACATTCCCTCTGAGTGATTACACCCTTTTCCTCATTTAATTTCATTTCGGATCTGCTATTTCAAGCCACCATTAAAACAAAACACCAGGTTTACAACCAACTCAGCGAACAATAAAATCCTTTGAAAATTGCCATCAGTGCTTGGAAAGAGCTCTCTCAAAGAACCAGTTGTTCGCAAATGAATTATGAGATGAGAGCATAGGGGATAAAAAAATGAAATGTCTTTTTTTTTGTTCTTTATTCTCTGAAGGAATAAAAATTTCATTCTTTTAATTCTTCATGGTGTATGAGGAAAGAACCCAATGACTTCTTCCGACAATTTGCATTTCAGTAATCTCGTTGTAATTCCGGAATAATACTATTACACGTTTCTTCTGCAGCATCCAGCTGTACACGTTTCCATGACATCCTGAGTTAAAGAGGTTGTTTTCTGCCGGCAACGCATACAATTGATTAGTGGGCACTTCAGTTCTTATAAGTCCTCCACTAACCATGATCTGGCATTCACTAAACCCACAGAGCGGAAACAAGTCTTTTTTTTTTTGGATTTTGAAAACTCTTCTTCACTATCAAGAAAATATTTCAAATTAATAGAGGAATAGAGAGATAAAAAAAATGTATTTTTTTTCCTTTTCGTTATTGAATTACAGACTTGTGTAATTAAATTATAAGTCGTTGTTGAACTACATTACTTATACCCCTCTTGATAAAAGAACAGTGCATTAGTAAAAGCATGGCTGCTTATTATTAAATCGCAGATAAAATAATAAATCATTTAAAATTCTATCATAAGAAATGCATTCTAGGTAGGGACCACCCAAGGGAATAAATGACTACAGTATCAGGTAGCGTCAATATTCCGTGTATAAAAACAGATGAAGTTAATCCCCGTAACCTATGCTTTCTAACCAAACTAAAAACATGTTTCCCCATTTCCCTATATAATTATATAAATGGGATAAAAAGCGAGAAAATATTTCGGACTAAAATAAAAGGAAGGATACAGAGGAACATGTGATGCAAACATTTGCTCCAGAGAGAATTTTGTCTCTTAAGTAGATACTAGAAACACGAGTTTAATATTCTGTTCTCGGCATAAAGAAATTAGCGAAAAAATTCACTCGTTTTTTTTTACATAAATTCGAATGGGATTAGGCCCAAATTCTGAAAGCAAAATTCGCTAGGAAGAGTAGGCAAATGGACTGAGGGGGGGGGGGGGGGAATGATAGGATTAAAAATGAACGAGGCGTTCCGGCATTTTTATATTTTACTTTTTATTAGAAAATTTTTGCGAATAGGTTTCCAGATGAATCCCAAATTAGACTGGGTGGGGTTGCTCAGTGGGTAGCGCGCCCGGCTCGTAATCTGTAGTTCCCAGGTTCGAGTCCCAGCTGAGTTAGCGTTCAGATTTATCTCCGCAAAACTCCCCGCCCTGCCCACGGTCAGTAGGGGACACCGATGGACTTAGAAAGGCCACCGTTCATTGGATGGGACGTTAAGCCGTGGCCCCATGTACAGGAGAGCCATACCCTGTGCACGTTAAAAAACACGCTGAATGGCCTTGACGGCTAGCTACCATCTGTCTCCCAATAGATGTTCCAGTGGATCCCCTCCCCCAACTTTCTCTGAGCTTTCGGGGTCCTTATGACCTGGCCATTTAGGGGCGAGGGTGGCTCAGTCGGTAGCGCGCCAGGCTCGTAATCTGTAGTTCCCAGGTTCGAGTCCCAGCTGGGTCAGCGTTGAGATTTATCTCCGCAAAATTCCCCGCCCTGCCCACGGTCAGTAGGGGACACCGATGGGCTTGAAAAGGCCGCCGTCCGTCGGATGGGACGTTAAGCCGTGGTTCCGTGTGCAGGAGAGACATACCCTGTGCACGTTAAAGAACACGCTGGATGGCCTTGACGGGTGGCTATCATCTGTCTCCCAAAAGCTGTTCCAGTGGGTCCCCTCCCCAACCTTCTCTGAGCCTTCGGGGTCCATGTGACCTGGCCATTTAGCCCATGGTGTGCAAAAAAGTGCCGCTCAGAGGTAAAACAACCCAACCCAACCCTGACCATTTACCCCATGGTGGGCAAAAAAGTGCCGCTCAGAGGTCAACCAACCCAAATTAGATATTTGGGACTACTTGCAAAATGAATTTTCAGAAAATTTGTGATACTCGTGCTATTTGTTATTTTTCAAGTGGAATGAAAGCTCTGAAATTGTGTCATATTGAAGAACTCAGTTTATTGAAAAATCTATTAAAAACACTTTCTTTTAAGACTAAAAAAGATGCGATTCCTCGAAGATTCTATTTCTACTGAAAAAAATCATGTTCCTTTTTTTTTTTAATTCTTCTACCGGCGGAGTGCTAGTAGTGAATGTTGAGCCTTCTATCCCGGATAGAAAACGAAAAAATAAATGGATTGCATGTGCTAAGGAGGATAGAACAGGTTGTGAAAAAGTAAATAAAGTGGGATAATTAGAAATGCAATTCTTTGCGCTCATCATCAATATACGTTTCTGTCAAAATTGTCGGTTTGCAGAAAAAAATGCAGGATTTTGGGATCGAATTGAAGGTGGGGTTTTTTTTACCTCTAAGCGGCACTTTTTTTGCACACCATGGGCTAAATGGCCAGGTCACATGGACCCCGAAGGCTCAGAGAAGGTTGAGGGAGGGGAACCACTGGAACAGCTGTTGGGAGACAGATGGTAGCTCCCGTCAAAGCCATCCAGCGTGTTCTCTAACGTACACAAAGTATGGCTCTCCCATACACGGGGCCACGGGTTAACGACCATTCGACGGACGGCGGACTTTCCAAGCACATCGGTGTCCCCTATTGAGAGTAGGCAGGGCGAAGATAAATTTTGCGGAGATAAATCTCATCGTTGACCCAGCTGAGACTCGACCCTGGGAGCTACAGATTACGATCCTGGCGCGCTACCGACTGAGCCACCCCCGTCCCTCGAATTGAAGGAAGAAACACTTCAGTTTAGCAATGAATGAAATAATTCACTCTAAATTGGGATCATTGAGAATGGAAATGAAGAGAAACAAGTGACAAATTCGCTCCTTTCTAAGAATTATTTTCCTTCATAAATGCCGCGGCACTGGACGCATATTAGTTAGAGTGCTTTTGGACTGAGCTGGATCTTTGCTTTCAATCAAAGCTGTCTGGATCGAATTTTAACTTGTAAAGTTTAATAAATTTTCTTGCAGTTATTTAAAGTTTAAATTGATTTTCAATTTATGGTGGAGTCTTTGGTGTACTAAAGCTAGGCTATTTTACCTCTGAGCTACCCTCTTTTTGTACACTATAGGCTAAATGGAGCGGCACTTTATTGCACACCATGGGCTAAATGGCCAGGTCACATGGACCCCGTAGGCTCAGAGAAGGTTGGGAGAGGGGACCCTGCAACAGCTGTTGATAGACAGATGGTAGCCTCCCGTCAAGGCCATCCAGCGTGTTCTTTAACGTGCACAGGGTATGGCTCTCTCCCGCACACGGAACAATGGCTTAACGTCCGATCAGACGGACGGCTGCCTTTCCAAGCCCATCGGTGTCCCCTACTGACCGTGGGCAGGACGGGGAGTTTTGTGGAGATAAATCTCAACGCTGACCCAGCTGGGACTCGAACCTGGGAACTACAGATTACGAGCCTGGCGCGCTCCCGACTGAGCCACCCCCGCCCCGTATACGAGCGAAATAATAGAATAGGGACTCGAACCTGGGAACTGAGGTGGGTTCTGCGTGAACCTGATAGTAGACGAGAATATTTTACAAGTTATTTTACAAGTTATTTTTGAAGCATCACTAAAGGGGAGGGGGGAAATGAATAGCCGAACACAGTTCTTTTCCGTTCCGGTTCAATTATGTAGCTTACCTCAACCACCGAAGTTTTATCTGCATCCTCTGCCTGTACAGTATACAATTTTATGCTTCGACACTGATGTGAAATTGAGGTTTAGCCGAGGTCATTTAGAGTTTAATAGTTCACAGTTCACAGGGTATGGACTCTTCCATACTCGGTGCAGTGGCTTTACGTCCCATCCAAAAGACATTCCAGTACCAGCCGTGTCCTTTTTCTGACCGAAGGCAAGAGTTTGGCAGAGATAAATTTCAACGCTGACACAGGGGAACTCGAACCAGTGAACTGTGTAAATTCAGAAATTCGTAATTTAAAGTTTATTATTTTCTTAAGTTTGGGTTTATTTTAATTCTGTGGTTTTAAGTTTGGGTTCTTAAGTTTTGGTTTATTTTAGTTCTGTGGGTTAAATCATTGGTTCCCAGCCTATGGTCTATGAAGTCCCAGTAGGAGGTTGGCTGTGTTAATTTATCTGAAGCGCCCGTTATTGACCAATTTTCGACAGTGAAGCCCAATACTGATGAACTTCTGATATTCGGGGCGCCACTGGTGAACTTTTGACATTTTAGAGCCGGATGGTTGCATGCCCCTCTAATTTATTTATTTTTATTTGTTGTTGAATTTTTATTGTATTTTTGTTGTTGTATATATTTTATGTATTAAGTGTGCTTTTAGAATTCAATTGTGGGGATGTGACTCGTAGATGTTGTTTTCGGGTCTGAGCTGGCTGACTAGTCCAAAAGCCCTTTTCTCGACTATTTACAACTAGCCTCGGGCTTGAGTGCGGGCGCTGGAGACTACTGCAGCGAGATTAAACAACAGTCTTGAGCGTCGCTGTCAAACAGGACATTTGAACAGGCGTCAAGGGACGACACTCTTACTCAAACAAAACCCTTAAGGAGAGGGTTCGATTCTATGTGAGAATTCAAGGTTCAGTTCTTGGTGAACCGAGTACAGTTCTGTGTGAACTGAGGTGGGTTCTGCGTGAACCTGATAGTAGACGAGAATTAAATATCCTTTCGCCGAGTTTGAGGTCGGTAAAGCGATAATCTACAAGGCGCAGATCTCCACCTCATTACATGATTGCTGGCAGCAGCAAAACAGCAAAGGCCTACAGAGTCGAGCGCATCCCCAGCACATGATTGTATATAAATGTGAATAAACTGTGTCGCCCCTATACAACTCTTGTGCGTGAATTGTTAAACATATCTCTATACATCAGTTGATGCAGCAAGTCTGAGGCATATGTCGTCGGTACGGGTGTAACAACCGCGAACCCGTTATTTCAAGCAATGATGTTTCTGAAGTAAGGGACTAGTTGATCGTCTCTACTATAATCGTTCGCCATTGTTGGACCACGACATTGGGCGCAGTTCAAGCAGAATACCTAATTTCACGTGACGAAATAAAAATCTGTGTCGTTCCTTTATCACTGCCCACAACAATACTACACAAGTTTTGACATTGGAGCCCCCTATAGTGGACATTTTTTTATTGCATTGGAGCCCAATACTCTTTTGTCCAAAGGCTAGGAGCAGAGTTCTCATTAATAAACGTCATTATCACCAATTTTGGGTTGGGTTGTTTTACCTCTGAGCGGCACTTTTTTGCACACCATGGGCTAAATGGCCAGGTCACATGGACCCCGAAGGCTCAGAGAAGGTTGGGGGAGGGGACCCACTGGAACAGCTTTTGGGAGACAGATGGTAGCCTCCCGTCAAGGCCATCCAGCGTGTTCTTTAACGTACACAGGGTATGGCTCTCCCGCACACGGGGCCACGGCTTACGTCCCATCCGACGGACGGCGGCCTTTCCAAGCCCATCGGTGTCCCCTACTGACCGTGGGCAGGGCGGGGAATTTTGCAGAGATAAATCTCAACGCTGACCCAGCTGGGACTCGAACCTGGGAACTACAGATTACGAGCCTGGCGCGCTACCGACTGAGCCACTCCCGCCCCCATTGTCATCAATAGGGTTCCATCATGTTATAATGAGAAGTTGCAGCAAAACAATTTGTTATTGATCTCTTTTCTGCATTATAAAACTGTGAAATAATTTTGCACTTTATTCTGAAACTTGAAATATTGATTACAAATACATTTAGTGATGACTGGTTTTGCCTTACTATTACCGATAATTTTTAAATTAATATTCAGATTTTTGAACGGGTGATCCGCAGCTTCTTGGTAAAATTTTCAAGTAGTCTGCAACTAATGAAAGATCGGTAAACTCTGGACTAAATGGCCAGTCACAAGGATTCCAAGGTATCAGAGAAAGCTGAGGAAGTCAATCAACTGGGCAGATGTTAAGAGACAGAAGGACATTTCCAAAGTCATCGGTGTATGTCTACCCGAGGACAAATGAGAAGAAAACAGTGGAGGTAAGGGAAAACATCCCAACGATAAGCACAGCGAAACCTCTAACCTGGGAACAATAGGTTGCAAGCCTAGTGCGTTACAGAATGACATCTGCAACTCATTCTGAAGGAGTTTGCTTAATAGCGAAAAAAAACTGAATCCTTCTATTGTATAAAAAGTTTAACTTTTATTCTCTGACCATTGTGCATTTGATTTTTCTATGGTTACTCTTCTTAACTAGAGGCTGGGGTTGCTCAGTCGGTAGCGCGCCAGGCTCGTAATCTGTAGTTCCCAGGTTCGAGTCCCAGCTGGGTCAGCGTTGAGATTTATCTCCGCAAAATTCTCCGCCCTGCCCACGGTCAGTAGGGGACACCGATGGGCTTGAAAAGACCGCCGTCCGTCGGATGGGACGTTAAGCCGTGGCTCTGTGTGCGGGAGAGCCATACCCTGTGCACGTTAAAGAACACACTGGATGGCCTTGACGGGAGGCTACCATCTGTCTCCCAACAGCTGTTCCAATGGGTCCCCTCCCCCAACCTTCTCTGAGCCTTCTGGGTCCTTGTGGCCTAGCCATTTAGCCCATGGTGTGCAAAAAAGTGCCGCTCAGAGGTAAAACAACCCAAACAACTCTTCTTAACTAATAAACCAGAACTAAAACTAAATATCCGTTATAATTTGATCTAGGATGTGGATTGAGAAATACGCTTAATAATATAAAAGCGCACAAAAAGTTAATTGAAGTGAATAATACTAAACGAATGGTGGAGAACGTTGAAATCGAACAAAATCCAGAATTCCGTGAGTAGCCTTGCAGTTCTGTTGACAAGAATCAGAGTGAAAAGTTTAAAAAGACTGAAAGTTGCTTGCTAAGCGTTCAGGAGAGAAGCAAGAAAACACTCCCAAAATAAATGAAATCCGACAACAGGCGTCGTTCCAACAAAAGCACTTTCTGTTCTTTTCCCGAAAGGCCATCGGATGAGGGACACCAGTGAGTACGAAACAATGTTCCCGTTCCTATTCTTTACTGGATTATTAAAGTCATCAATCTTGTAACTTTTCTCTAACCCTCTTATATAATAGAAGGGTTTAGTTTTTCTTTTCCACCAATAAGCAAACTCTTTGAGAACGAGGTGAGGGTGCTGGACACATTCCGTAACACAACAGGCTTGTAACCTATTGTTCTCAGATTCGAGTTCTCATTGTGAATGTGATTGGCTTCCCTAATCCCACTCCGTGTTTCGATGGCCAGGTCACAAAAGCCCCAACAGATTAGAGTTTGGTAAGGGAAAGGACCTATAGGAACCTACTGTAAGCTATTAAGAGACAGATGAAAGCCTCCCGTAAAGGTCATCCAGAGTGTCCTTTAAGGGTACAAGATAAGGCTATCCTACATACAGCCTAAGGCTTAACGTCTTCTCCGATAGATCGAGGCCTTTACAAGACCATCAGTGTACCTTTTATCACCGAGAGCAGATTGGGAGATAGCGGAGATAAATTTCATCGCCGACATAGTTGGTACTCGAGCCTGTGAACATCAGATTACGACCCTCGTGCGCTACCGACTGAGCCAACCCTTGCCCCCCATAAAAAATGTAGTAAAGGGTTGAGTTGTTTTTCCCTGAGCGGCACTTTTTTTGCACACAACGGGTTAAACTGCCAGGTCACAAGGACCTAAGGCCTCTAAGAAGATTTTAGGAGGGAACCCACTGGACAGCTGTTACGAGACATGTGGTAGTCTCCCGTCAAGACCATCCAGTGTGTCTTTAACGTACACAGAATGTGGCCCAGGTGGGACTCGAACCTGGGAACTGAAGTTTAGTAGCCCGAGGCCCTACCTGTTGAGCCACCCCACCCCAAGTAGTAAAATGCAGTAACTATTGCATCAGTTAAGAAGTTACACAGCAGCGTCATGTTAAACTTATATCACGGGGTTCTCTAAAATTTAATATAAGTTCACTATCTTCCCGTTTTGTTTAAAACCTGCTGTGGAACTCTCCTACTTACGTTTGTTGCCACCACAATTAGGGATCTCCTTCGTGGTCTCCGGCAGAAATGGCTTGCGGATGTTGCTGTTGTTTCTTAGTCGGTAGCAGATCAGACTGGCAAACTGCAGTTCCCACGTCCAACTGGCTAGCGTTGAGATTTATCTCCGCAAAAATCCCACCCTTCCGTCTTTAAGTAGGAGACGCCGATGGGCTTGGAAAGGCCGCCATCCATCTGATGGGACGTTAAACCGTAATTCTGTGTTCAAGAGAGCCATACACTGTGCATACTAAAGAAAACGCCGGATGGCCTTGGCGAGAGGCTTCCAGCTTCTCCTAACAGAGGTCCAGTGGGTTCCCTTCCCTCAAGTTTCTCTGAACCCTTGGGGTTCTTCTGATCTGGATATTCAGCCTATTGTGTGTAAAAAATTACTTAATAAAGCATTCAGAGGTAAAACAACCTAACCTAAACCCATATCAGTTAGAGCATAATTAGTATTCTTCTTAGTATTCTGGATATTCAGCCTATTGTGTGTAAAAATATTACCTAATAAAGCATTCAGAGGTAAAACAACCCAACCTAAATCCATATCAATTAGAGCATAATTAGTATTCTTCTTAGTATTCTGGATATTCAGCCTATTGTGTGTAAAAAATTACCTAATAAAGCATTCAGAGGTAAGACAACCTAACCTAAACCCATATCAGTTAGAGCATAATTAGTATTCTTCGGATAGTAGATGTAACTGATAAATTTCTACGATTGCTCAAGGAATAACAGAATTTTCGAAAAGCAACTATAACGCATCTAAGTGGAAATGGAGAAAATGCTCCATATTTTCCTTCATGCCTGTTAGCCATAAAATAAATCGTGTTCAACTATTAATTAGCATATTACAGAAAGCACACAGCTCTGAAGGTAATTATTTCCGATCAAAAGTCTAAAGAAGAAGAAGAAAACTCATTCTTTTTTTGTTTTTGCTTTTCAGTATGGGTAGAAAATTCAGAAAAAATGTTTCGGGGGAAAAAAAAAAGCATTCTATTTCTATAAAATTATTTTCAAAAACCTAAACTACGTTGATGCCAAGACGTGGCTACACCATAAATAAAAACTTCGTCAAAAAATAAATATCGAACGTAGAAGTTTTTTTAAAAAAGAAAAAAAGATCAAATCTGCCACCACTTTAGTTTGTTCTCTACTGGAAATGCATTTCTGGAATTTCAGCTTTTACACGCACCTTTCAGAGGCCCAAGAGTTCGATGACCCATCTCTGTCACTTCAAAGCTCTACAATCCACACACACACATACAATAAAAAATAAACATTCCAGCGTAGGTACAAAGAAGCACCTAAGATATGAGATATGACAGACAGAGTGACATTTTTTGTATTAAGGACAAAAATCAGCCATCAATTTTTTTTTTATTAAAGATCGGCTTTTTTGCCTCTCTAACGCTGATGACGCAGTTGCTTCCTCCCCATTCACTGTTTACGAACGGATTACCTACTAAGCTAATAAAAAGCCTGTGGGGCTGCTCTACCACAAGAGAGCGCGAACTTGTGAAGAGAAGTCATTTCCCGCGGCCTAGTTTGTAAACCATTTAGTGTTTTGTGACTTCATGAATGTCTTGCTCTGTACAAATCTCATGCATAACAAAAAGGGGAGAGAGAACAGTTAGTCTTGCAATGCGAAACTCGGGAGCACGCCTATCTACTCATCTGATGCAAGCAAATGTACCAAATGTGGCACTGTGTCGAAAACTTGACAGTGTGATGTTCAAGAAACTAAAGGTTTATGGATTCGAATCCCTTTTTTCATCACACAAGCATACAACAGATATTCTGTTCCAATTCCTTTCGTATTAGCTAAATTAAAGTTGGATTGTTTTACCTCTGAGCAGCACTTTTTTGCACACCATGGGCTAAATGGCCAGATCACAAAGACCCCGAAGGCTCAGAGATGGTTGGGGGAGGGGACCCACTGGAACAGCTGTTGGGAGACAGATGGTAGCCTCCCGTCAAGGCCATCCTGCGTGTTCTTTAACGTGCACAGGGTATGGTTCTCCCGAACACGTGGCCACGGCTTAACGTCCCATCCGACGGACTGCGGCCTTTCCAAGCCCATCGGTGTCCCCTACTGACCGTGGGCAGGGCGGGGAATTTTGCGGAGATAAATCTCAACGCTGACCCAACTGGGACTCGAACCTGGGAACTACAGATTACGAGCCTGGCGCGCCACAGACTGAGGCACCCCCGCCCCGCGGTGTTTCCAATACCATCGGTGTCATCTACTACACGGTAGATGACCATCGGTGTCATCTACCGTGGGCAGGGTGGGGAGTTTTGCGGAGATAAATATCAACACTGACTCAGCTGGAACTCGAACCTGAGAACTGCAGATTATGAGCTTAGCGCGCTACCGACTGAGAAATATATTTACTTATGAAGAGTGTGCTTAAAGGCCTCAGAAAAGAGGGGAGCTCTAGGATGCGATGGGCAGACAATATTAAGCAGGACCTTATTATAATTGGTCTACAATGGCGAGATGCGGCAGATGCAGCTTAGCACACATGCGTTTGGAGGACTAAATTATCTAGTCTGATTGGATTTCCATAGCTCATGGCTGCTTGAATATTATGTGTTATTAAGTATTATTTTATTTATTATTTAACAGTTATTATATGATGATAGAGAAGCACAATTATAATATTAAGTGATATCAATAGAGCAATATAGAGTAGTAATTCAATGACTGAATGACATGGTTATAATACCAAATTTTGATGATGGAGAAAATAGTTATAATATCCATTGATGACGGCAGAAATTATTTTATAATACTATTCGTGATGATATAGGTGCAAAGATATAATATCAAGTGGAATCAGGGCCGAATCCGGGAGGAGAGGCAAGGAGGCCATACTCCCGTTTCCCTTTGAGAATGGAGGCGGGGTGGCTCAGTCGGTAGCGCGCCAGGCTCCTAATCTGCAGTTCCCAGGTTCGAGTCCCAGCTGGGTCAGCGTTGAGATTTATCTCCGCAAAATTTCCCGCCCAGCCCACGGTCAGTAGGGGATACCGATGGGCTTGGAAAGGCAGCCGTCCGTCTGATGGGACGTTAAGCCGTTGTGCCGTGTGCGGGAGAGAGCCATACCCTGTGCACGTTAAAGAACACTCCGGTTGGTCTTGACGGTAGGCTGTCATCTGTCTCCCAACAGCTGTTCCAGTGGGTCCCCTCTCCCAACATTCTCTGAGTCTTCTGGATCCTTGTAACCTGGCCATTTAGCCCATGGTGTGCAAAAAAAGTGCCGCTCAGAGGTAAAACAACCCAACCCAACAACCTTTGATAATGCTAGTAAGGGGAACGTAGGCGAAAAATTATTAAACAAGCAAATTTCATGCATTTTTAAAGATCCCCTAAAATAGTGAGAGAAATTCTGTAGTGGAATGGCGCCTAAGTCTCTTGGCCCCTCCCACTTTTTATTTTCTCCTGCCCGATTCAGTCACTTGCTCCCTTTATTTTCTAAGATTTGAACCTAACTGGAATTATTGCATGATATGTGAATAGCAGTAGGAGGTTGGGTTGTTTTACCCCTGAGCGGCACTTTTTTGCACACCATGGGCTAAATGGCCAGGTCACATGGACCCCGAAGGCTTAGAGAAGGTTGGGGGAGGGGACGCACTGGAACAGCTGTTGGGAGACAGATGGTAGCCACCTGTCAAGGCCATCCAGCGTGTTCTTTAACGTGCACAGGGTATGGCTCTCCCGCACACGGAGCCACGGCTTAACGTCCCATCCGACGGATGGCGGCCTTTACAAACCCATCGGTGTCCCCTACTGACCGTGGGCAGGGCGAGGAATTTTGCGGAGATAAATCTCAACGCTGACCCAGCTGGGACTCGAACCTGGGAACTACAGATTACGAGCCTGGCGCGCTACCGACTGAGCCACCCCGCCTCTAGCAGTAGGAGGAGCCCCGACATAGAGTCTAGAATATGACTACTCACTTGCATTTTCGACTTATCTGAAATTTTCACTTTTAAATTTCCGCATATTTTCTGGCCACCCATAACGATAGAAAACCTCATACTAGAGAAGCAAATTGAAATATCATTTAATTACTTTGATATATTTCATATGTTTTAAATCCGTTTGCTATTCATACTACGATTGCAAAAAAAAATCCTTTCTTTGATTTCTTTTGTATTTTTTTTTTAATTCTCCTTTCTCTGTCCTGAATCCGCGCTGCCCACGGTCAATAGGGGACACTGATGGTATTTGAAATACCGCCGTCCGTCGGACGGGACGTTAAGCCGTTGTGCCGTGTGCGGGAGAGAGCCATTCTTGTGCACGTTAAAGAACACTCTGGATGACCTTGACGGGAGGCTATCATCTGTCTTCCAACAGCTGTTCCAGTGAGTCCCCTCACCCAACCTTCTCTGAGCCTTCGGGGTCCTTGCGACATGGCCATTTAGCCCATAGTGTGCAAAAAAGTGCCGCTCAGAGGTAAAACAACTCAACCCTCTCCTGAGTATACAATCGTTGTCAAGAAGAATTAGAATATTGAACCGTATCCGATATTTTTTCCCTTAACCAATGATTGCACGGCGAATTTGCATATCGTGACATTTTGTGATTTGAAATCAGTTGTGATTTTCATCAATACGAGACGTGTACGCTTTCGCCGAACAATTTAAGATGTAAATTCCAGAGGCAAATAAATGCTCGGGCGCTGTACAAGAGTCGTTTAGGAGGAAGTCCTCGACCATCCCTTAATCGCAAGTAATTAAGTTCAGGGCAATGCTTGACATCAGACTGATTGAACATTGCTGGCGATTCCCACGAAACCACCGTGGTCGAAAGACGCCTTCTTCGCCACCACAGCGCATTCAAAGTAAGGATTAATTATGCCAGAGATTCGCCTCAAATCTCCGAAGTTTTCGAACCGCAAAGTTGCAATTTTAAGCTACAGAGAACTTGCGTAGAATAATTGCAAATGTGAGAATTTTTAGTATATTCTAAATGTAAGGGCTCGGTGAATTGAGACATTTTGCTATTATTTAATGCCATTTATGCATTAAATAATAGCAAATGCTATTATTGCTATTTATGCTATTTATTAAGCTATGATACGAAAGGGTGGTAAAATAGAAAAAATAGAGGGGGATTTTTTTTTATTAAGGCTATTTGCTCGCAAAGAAACAAAATAAGATACAATGGATATTTTTTACTGAACTTAATATACATATATCTCTTTATAGAACTGTGAATGGAAGGAATTTTTTTTTTCTATGAAATAAAAATTACTTCCTCATAAAGTAATGACAAGAAATTAAGGCAAACTGGACGGAATTATTTTTTATAAAAAAACTATTTCCTCCTCTAATTGTTATTACTAAAAAATAGTGTTTCCTCTCAGAGCTATAAAAAAACGGAAAGTAAAATAGAAAGGGTTGTTTTACTGAATAAAAGTTATTTCCGCATAGGGTTATGACAAGATTTTGGTTGGTTGGTTGTTTTACCTCTGAGCGGCACTTTCTTGCACACCATGGGCTAAATGGCCAGATCACAAGGACCCGAAGGCTCAGAGAAAGTTGGGTAAGGGGACCCACTGGAACAGCTGTTGGGAGACTGATAGTAGCCGCCCGTCAAGGTCATCCAACGTGTTCTTTAACGTGCACAAGGTATGGCTCTCCCGCACATGGGGCCACGGCTTAACGTTCCATCCGACGGACGGTGGCCTTTCCAAACCAATTGGTGTCCCCTACTGACCGTGGGCAGGGCGGGGAGTTTTGCGGAGATTTGTATATGACAAGAAAGGAAAGTAAAATTTAAGAGATTTTTATGACTAAAAAAAATTGTCGAACATGATTTTCAAATGCTACAGCAAATGTAACACAATCAATCTTGCAAAAGCTTTCATAATATATGTTTGTCCCATTCTATAATACGGTTCTCCGATATGGTCCCCGTATCGTGTATCTGAAACTGAAACAGTTGAAAAAGCTCAGAGATCTTTTACAGAAAAAGCTATTGGGCTTTCGCAACACATCACATCAGCATAGACTAAGAGAACTCTCACTTAAAAAAGTACGATTTAATTATGTGCTACAAAATCATCCTTGGACTTTTATGCTTTAATCCCGAACAACTATTTTTCACACAATCTATAACAGAACTAGACCAGCTCTGTATCGACATCCCATTTGCAAAAAGAGATTCCAGATGCCATTTTTTTGCTTTTAGAGCAGGATGTTTATGGAATGATATTTGTCATCTTTCCTGTCAGTTTTTGAAAAGCATTTACGAATCATGGACTTATGGGGCGGGGGTGGCTCAGTCGGTAGCGCGCAAGGCTCGTAATCTGTAATTCCCAGGTTCGAGTCCCAGCTGGGTCAGCGTTGAGATTTATCTCCGCAAAATTCCCCGCCCTGTCCACGGTCAGTAGGGGACACCGATCCAAAGGAATTCATTTATCTCTAATCTATTTCTTATATATAAAGTTGTACAGTCCCTCAGAAAAGTATCCGAACACTATGGTTGATTACAGAATCCAGAAAAAATATCTGGCAACGATTTTTTTAGAAATTAGTGGTCTGGCAACCTTCGTGTTACGTGATTACAGAATTCAGGAAAAATATCTGGAGCGTGTACACCAACTGTATACGCTCCAGTTACCGTTCACAGCAAACTGGAGCGTGTGCAGTAACTGCACACGCTCCAGTTTGCTGTGAACGGTAACTGCACACGCTCAATATTTCCGTGAGTGACCACACGATCTAGTATCAAAATAATATGACCACCTACAGTCGCTCAAAAAAGTATCCGAACACTATGGTTGATTACAGAATTCAGAAAAAATATCTGGCAACGATTTTTTTAGAAATTAGTGATCTGGCAACCTTCGTGTCACGTGACACGAAGGTTGCCAGATCACTAATTTCTAAAAAAATCGTTGCCAGATATTTTTTCTGAATTCTGTAATCAACCATAGTGTTCGGATACTTTTTTGAGCGACTGTACATAATCATTCAATTCATTATATGTCTGTAATGCTATTCTATTTCTTAATTCTATCAAATGGAGTCAGAATAAACATATTCATCTTCCGTTTGTTGCTATTAAATTAATCACAATTATTTCTACTAAATAAATATTATTTCCTCATAGAATAACGAGAAGAAAATAATATTTTCACTTAAGAAAGTTTTCAAAACTATCAAAAAAAAAGCAGTGGAAACTGGAAAGGATTATGTTTGCTGAGTAAAAGTTAGTTCATTATAGAGCTCTGCAGATATAAGCTCATCGGACAAAAGATTTGTCATCTCCCGCCGTAAGAGGGTTACGTCCGTTTGACAGCAACAGAGGGCGCACCAGTAATAAACGCGTCCTACAAATAGCTGTGCCGTGTGCTATGGGGTTCATACAGTGACAAGAAGTTGTCGTGTGCCACGTGTGTGTTAGTCGCTCCGTGAAACATCGGTCGCGCCAAAGAGGTGAATGAGTGGCGAAAAGGTGTTATTGCGTTTGACCGAGCCAAAGGGCATAGTGTACAAGAAGTTGCTGCCTTTGCAGGTGTGTCGAAACGTACTGTCCAAAGGGTCTTCCAGCAGTGGTACATCGCAGTCCACCGCTAATCATCGCCAGAACTACGGCAGAAAGGCTATGCTCACCAACAGGGACCGCCGCAGTTGTCACGCACTATTAGGGCAAACTGCTTTGCAACGAGGCAGGAATTGCTCCAGTCAGTCAATGCAGGCCTGCAACAAGCTGTTTCCAAACGAACACTAAGATGGGAACTGCATTCATGGATATCTGGAGCAGAGCACGGCGGAAGAGACCCATGTTAA
The DNA here is from genome assembly GCA_038380435.1 of Ryuthela nishihirai. Taxonomy (NCBI): domain Eukaryota; kingdom Metazoa; phylum Arthropoda; class Arachnida; order Araneae; family Heptathelidae; genus Ryuthela; species Ryuthela nishihirai. Next base: position 17,908,730 of record JAWZYU010000016.1, read on the forward strand.
CAGCTCTGCACAAGGTTGCACGGCAACAATGGGCGCAACGCCACAAAGACTGGACTGTCGAATCTGGTCGGATGAGTCACGCTTTTGCTTGTACTCAAATGATGTGAGGCGACGGGTACATTGCAAGTCACATTAATCCTTCCATGCAGACTATGTGTGCAAGGTTCTGTTCAAGCTGGAGGAGGCTCTGTGATGTTCTGGGGGTGTTTCACATGTGAAGAAATCGGTCCTTTGGTTGCAGTGACATAACACTTGAACCAGAAGGGCTATAGGGAACTATTGGACGACCACCTGTTGCTTTTTGTGCAGCATCTCCACAGTGAACACCAGAAGGATACCCCAGTCTTCCAAGATGAAAATTATCGCGTGCACAGGGCTCGAAGTGTGTCGGGTTGGCACGACGAGCATTCTGAAGCATTCGAACATCTCGACTGGCCCGCCAAATCTCCGGATTTGAATCCCATAGAAAACTTGTGGAACTATTTGGGGCAATGAGTGAAGCGCCGTCCCAGCCATCCGACCAATCTGGCCGAACTGCGGCATTTGCAGCTGGAAGAGTGGATGAATATTGATGTGCACTACATCCGCACACTGGTAGTATCCATGCCAGACAGGATTTCGGCTGTTCTTTGGTCGCGTGGAGGCGTTACGCGCTATTAGGTGACATTCAGCCAGGGGTGACTAATATTTTGTCCGGTGAGCTTATTTTAAATAATTTTCAGCTTAATCTATAGTATCTTGCATAAGCTATTCTTAGATGTTAATCGACTGAAGGCCCATATTTTTAGTTGGTAAATATATCGCTTATCCCCCCCCCCAATTCTATTTTGTTTTTGGCAAAAACTTAAGCGGATACCAAAACATATCAACAGTGTTTAGGTAGATAGATCTTAAAATGCCAAGCAATAGCACGTACGCTCGTTTGCTTTTTTGGCAACCCCGATAAAGAATCGCTTGCACAATATTGATTGGCGGAGGTTGGGTTACAGCAGAGCAGACAATGAGCTTCATCGGTTCATGCTTCAGGGGCAGGGGGGGGCTCAGTTGGTAGCGCGCCAGGCTCGTAATCTCTAGTTCCCAGGTTCGAGTCCCAGCTGGGTCAGCGTTGAGATTTATCTCCGCAAAATTCCCCCGTCCTGCCCACGGTCAGTAGGGGACACCGATGGGCTTGGCAATGCCGCCGTCCGTCGGATGGGACGTTAAGCCATGGCCCCGTGTGCGGGAGAGCTATACCTTTGCACGTTAAAGAACATGCTGCATGGCCTTGACGGGAGGCTACCATCTGTCTCCCAACAGCTGTTCCAGTGGGTCCCCTCCCCCAACCTTCTCTGAGCCTTCGGGGTCCATGTGACCTGGCCATTTAGCCCATGGTGTGCAAAAAAGTGCCGCTCAGAGGTAAAACAACCCAACCCAACCCGCACATGAGCCATGGCTTAACATCCCATCCGACGGACGGTGGCTTTTCCAAGTTTATCAGTGTCCCCTATTGACCGGGGAAAGGGCAGGATGTAGTCCCGTTGAAACTTTGCTCTTTTTTTATCCGTAAAATCCAGGCTTTGTGCATCATTGTTGTGATGAAATAATAACGTTCATCTTCATTGTTTCGAAAAAAAACAAGTATGCAATTTAAATCACAACATATTAGAGCAAATGCTATTTACTCTAACTCGCGCATAAGATTTATTAACTATCGCTAAAGTGCAAATTCATTGTTCATTTTTTTATGGAACCCACAAATCATATCTCTCTTACAGAAAATTTAATATTCAAAACCAGATTTTGAATCGTAAAAAATTTAATTTAAAGCAGAGGTTATTAACTCTTGATTTAAACCATTTAATAAAAATTAAATATTTTATTATTAATTATTATATTTTATTAATATTTCATTAATTTCATATTTCATTAACACCATTTAACAAAAATATCTTTTTTTTTTTAAGTCTTTGGTATCAACACAAGTTTTTTAACTTTTGCATCTATGTTTCCAATGCCTGGCATTAATTATTACCAAACGATTAAATTAAAATTATAAATTAATTAAAATAAATTTAAATAAATTTAAATTAATTAAAAAATTAATTAAAAATTATTATATATTAAATTATAAAATCCAATCATTAAAAAAATTTAACAGTTTTAAAAAAATCTAGATTTTAAAGAGATTTAAGTATAATTTTTTATTTTAATTCAGTCACATTTCGCCATTAAGAGAAATATTTTAGGAGATAAACTTCCCTCGACAATGCTGGCAACCTCTAATAATTTAGTAGGACTCTGAATTTTTTATGTCAATATTAATAAATATCATTTTTCTGTCCTTCCTGAATTTAACATTTCCTGATTGCAAGCATCTCTGCCTCATCTCCATTCACTCTCTTTCTGTCAGCATCCTGTCTCCGGTTTGGGCAATAAAATGGAACACACTGTCACCAGATCATAAGTGTGAAGGACACAACACATTTCCCTTTCCCCGCATCTTCCTGCACACACCCCTCCTTCCGAAATCCAACCCGCTCGCTAACATCACCATTCGCCAGCACCCATATTATTTCCCCGAGCGTTGTTGGTCGCGTCTATCAGTGCGAGCATCCCCTCTCTCAGCCGGACAGCAACATTCCCAGCCAACCAAATCTATTAAGCAGGCGAGAAAGATCAATGGCCACCACGAACTTTCCCCACTTAACTGCGACAGAGATGACCTGCCTGAGGGGCTCTTTCGCCCTCTAGTGGGAGGCTGAGGCGTCGAGTCGCGTCACAGACTGAACAGCACTTTCCATTCTGCATCATCCACGACTGCATCCTCCGAGCACCTTCCCTACTCACCGATCCCACTCACTCACATCATTCTCTCTTCCCTTTTATTTTCTTTCTCCTCTTCTACCCTCTTCTGGTTTGTTGACGGAAATACTTTCGGTCTTGGTAAAAGTTGCAGCTGGTCTAGAAGAGGGGACTGCAGAGGGCAAAGATGACTCTACAATAACACGAGAGATGATGACACTGAGACTTGCTCCCTCTTAGAAATGCAGCTCGTTAGAAACTGTGATGGAGTGTGGGAGACAACTATTTTATCTTCATTCTTTACGGTGGTGTCTTAGAGAACTGCAACACGAGAAGATGAGCTGAAATTTATGAAGACTATTATAGTTCTTTTTATTAGAATTTGCAAAGGATATGCTATCTTGATATACAGAGTGCGTCTGAAAAGTAACCAGATAAAATTTCTAAAACAAAAACAAATGTTCAGAAAAAGAATTTATTATGAAGATCATTCAAAATAATTACCATGGCACTCTATACATTTCTTACATTTCTATTTTAATCGATGGAAGCAATCTTGAAATTCTTCAGATCGATTTGTTTAGGATGTTTTGAAATCGTTTCCCATATATATCACTTATAATTTTGGAAAGAGAAAAAAAGTCAGCAGATTCAAATCTGGCTAATAGATATTATGGGGGGGGGGTTAATCTCAGTAATCCCTTTTTGAGAAAGAACTCTTCGAACAATTAACGCATCCAAATGAATCTAAAGGAGATAGCTTTGGAGGAATTTCAAACCATCTCAAGGAGACAGCTTTGGAGGAATTTCAAGAATGTTTTCAATGATTATAGGTGTAACAAATGTATACAGTCCCTTAGTGACTATTTTGAATGATTTTCATTAAAAAATTCTAAACATTTTATCTGTTTTAGAATTTTTTGTCTCATTACTTTTCAAACCCACTCCGTACATTCAGCAGACTGTTTATTAGGTACAGTTTCCTGTTACGTCAATGGTATCTCAGGCACAGAATTCAGTATCTTCTGAAATAAGCTTTTTATGAAAAACTGTGACTGAAGATAAAAGATCTTAATCAAATTTATTTAAATCTCGATTTCCAGCAATATACGTTCAGCATTTAAAGAGTTATGTTAACTCGTTCTGCAAAATAAAAACTTCCCAAACTGTCGAAAATCGATATGAGTATTAGGGTTGGGTTGTTTTACCTCTGAGCGGCACTTTTTTGCACACCATGGGCTAAATGGCCAGGTCACATGGACCCTAAAGTCTTAGAGAAGGTTGGGAGAGGGGACCCACTGGAACAGCTGTTGGGAGAGAGATGGTAGCCTCCCGTCAAGGCCATCCAGCGTGTTCTTTAACGTTGGGTTGTTTTACCTCTGAGCGGCACTTTTTTGCACACCATGGGCTAAATGGTCAGGTCACATGAACCCCGAAGGCTCAGAGAAGGTTGGGGGAGGGGACCCACTGGAACAGCTGTTGGGAGAGAGATGGTAGCCTCCCGTCAAGGCCATCCAGCGTGTTCTTTAACGTTGGGTTGTTTTACCTCTGAGCGGCACTTTTTTGCACACCATGGGCTAAATGGCCAGGTCACATGAACCCCGAAGGCTCAGAGAAGGTTGGGGGAGGGAACCCACTGGAACAGCTGTTGGGAGACAGATGGTAGCTTCCCGTCAAGGCCATTCAGCGTGTTCTTTAACGTGCACAGGGTATGGCTCTCCCGCACACGGGGCCACGGCTTAACGTCCCATCCGACGGACGGCGGCCTTTCCAAGCCCATCGGTGTCCCCTACCGGCCGTGGGCAGGGCGGGGAATTTTTTGCGGAGATAAATCTCAACGCTGACCCAGCTGGGACTCGAACCTGGGAACTACAGATTACGAGCCTGGCGCGCTACCGACTGAGTCACCCCCGCCCCTCATGAGTAATAGGTGAACTGCTAAAATTACTCTTACACATAACAGTGATGAGATTCTTCAGCTGATGAGTCATATATGGCTCATTGCAACCACATGCTATTCATTGCAAGAACTTGCGGCTCATAAAACAAGTAATCAATGATTCTTTCAATGAATCCAATTCTTCCAATGATTTGAAAAACAACTTAAGGTGTATAATTAAACAATTTTGCCAATTCATATTCCTCATTAAAAACGCATATTTATGTTTTTTAATCATGCCATTTTCTTGATTCCTTAAAAAACATAGTTCTTTTTTTTAATACTCATTAAAAATGTACGTTTTTTAAGTTGAAAAGTTTTCCCAATCCAATACTCATTTAGAAATGTATGTTTCTTTTTAGAGTAGAGCAGTTTTTCCAATTCAGTATTTATTAGAAATGCATGTTTTCTTTTTAAACAGAAAAATTTTCCTGCGCTTGTTAAGAATTTAGTTTTTTCGAAGCGGCTCTTCATTAAGTTTTTTTGGACGGTCCTGATGTAGAGGGATATTGGTTGTCACAGGATACACCTTTTGACTAAACATTTCTAGCTATACACAAGGGTAAAAATTTCATAAGATTCAGAATACAACTAGATGAATAAAAATAACTCGTATTAAATTTCTGTTAATGATATTACTAATATTTACTCACAATTAGGTGAATCTGTCTTAAGTTGCTACGTATATTAACATAATATTTAATTCGTAATGTCCTCATCGGGTTGTTGTTGTTCTTACCTCTGAGCGGCACTTTTTTGCACACCATGGGCTGAATGGCCAGGTCACATGGACCCCGAAGGCTCAGAGAAGGTTGGGGGAGGGGACCCACTGGAACAGCTGTTGGGAGACAGATGGTAGCTTCCCGTCAAGGCCATCCAGCGTGTTCTTTAACGTGCACAGGGTATGTCTCTCCCACACACGTGGCCACGGCTTAACGTCCCATCCGACGGACGGCGGCCTTTCCAAGCCAATCGGTGTCCCCTACTGACCTGGGCAGGGCGGGGAATTTTGCGGAGATAAATCTCAACGCTGACCCAGCTGGGACTCGAACCTGGGTATGTACTACAGATTACGAGCCTGGCGCGCTACCGACTGAGCCATCCCCGCCCCAGAGGTCGCAAGGATCCCGAAGGCTCAGAGAAGGTTGGGGGAGGGGACCCACTGGAACAGCTGTTGGGAGACCGATGGTCTCCCAATCAAGGCCATCCAGCGTGTTCTTTAACGTGCACAGGGTGTGGCTCTCCCGTACACGGGGCTCTGGCTTAACGTCCCATCCGTACGACGGCGGTCTTTCCAAGCCCACCGGTGGTGTCTCGTGCTGACCGTGGGCAGGGAGTTTTGAGGAGAAAAATCTCAAACACTGACCCAGCTGGGACTCGAACCTGGGAACTTCAGAATACGAGCCTGGCGCGCTAACGACTGAGCCACCCCGCCCCATTGTGTCCTCGTCGGAGACATAGTGATATCACGTTTGCCCTGAAACTGCTATGGTCGGGCATTAATTAACTACATAACACTGTAAATAATGATTTACAAAATAAATACGCTATTATATTTTTTTTTAGATGACAAATAATGAATACTAAATTTCAAATTTCCTTGTTTTTTCCCCATTATTTTTGGTGGCGCAGTACACCAGGTAGCCAAATTGACAAGCCACTCAGGCCCTCTATAGTGCAAGTTTCATTTTTTTAGAATGTGTTCGACACTTTTCTTAGGCTGAACCTCATATTTCGGAATTAAAAAGTCAATCATACGCATTTGTCTTCAAGTTCAGTCATAAAATTTTAATAATCGGGGTAGAAGAAGACGCGCAAAAAAAAAGAATCATTATTTTGACAATTCCCATAGATATTAGGGACGCCTACGTAGTAACAGAAACAAATGTATGAAGTGACAGATTTGCTTTTTAAACACACGAGTTGAACTACGAAAAAAAAAAGTATCAACTTAGATTCTTTTTTTTAAATCGGGCATAAACTTCTACAATTCTTTCCGTACACTATCCTGAAAGACCATTCTGACAAAAATTCGTAAATGCGCAGTGTCGATAACGACAGTTGATTCATTCATTTATGAGCTGAAAGATTCTGTGGATCCCTCGACAACTGACTTCGAACATCTTCGGATTGTGATTGAGTGCGGCTTTTCACAGCAGAACTTAAAAAAATTATACTTTTCCATTGCATTTCGTAGTTCATTCTTACTTTTCAAATCAGGAGCAAACAGTTTGCAGCAGCAATCATAAGCTTCTTTGCTGCTGCAAACAGTTTGCAGCAGCAATCATACGCTTCTTTGCTGGCGCTCCATTTTCAAATGGCTCACTCTTTTTCTGACGAGTATTTGAGCTCTCTTGAAGGATGCAATAGTGCTCGGATACGAGAGACTTCAACTGAATACTCTTGGTTTCTGAAGTATACTTTTCTTTTCCTTAATAGACTACTGCGTACGTTTTAATAATATATTGAAATGACGTTTAATAATATATATTGAATGACTTCTCACACAAATTATGGGAAAGTCATTATGATGGCAAAGAACAAAATCCGTTCTTGAAATTTTTGGTTAAGGTGTCTCCTGATTGGAAAACAATGCAGACCCGCTTGGCCCTCTCAGAAATTATGGGAAAAGCATTATGATGGCAAAGAACAAAATCCGTTCTTGAAATTTTAGGTTAATGTGTCTCCGGATTAAGGTGTCTCCTGATTGGAAAACAATGCAGATCCGCTTTGCGCTCTCAGAAATTATGGGAAAAGTATTATGATGGCAAAGAACAAAATCCGTTCTTGAAATTTTAGGTTAATGTGTCTCCGGATTCAGGTGTCTCCTGATTGGAAAACAATGCAGACCCGCTTTGCGCTCTCAGAAATTATGGGAAAAGTATTATGATGGCAAAGAACAAAATCCGTTCTTGAAATTTTAGGTTAATGTGTCTCCGGATTAAGGTGTCTCCTGATTGGAAAACAATGCAGACCCGCTTGGCGCTCTCAGAAATTATGGGAAAAGCATTATGATGGCAAAGAACAAAATCCGTTCTTGAAATTTTAGGTTAATGTGTCTCCGGATTCAGGTGTCTCCTGATTGGAAAACAATGCAGACCCGCTTTGCGCTCTCAGAAATTATGGGAAAAGTATTATGATGGCAAAGAACAAAATCCGTTCTTGAAATTTTTGGTTAAGGTGTTTCCTGATTGGAAAACAATGCAGACCCGCTTGGCGCTCTCAGAAATTATGGGAAACGCATTATGATGGCAAAGAACAAAATCCGTTCTTGAAATTTTAGGTTAATGTGTCTCCGGATTCAGGTGTCTCCTGATTGGAAAACAATGCAGACCCGCTTTGCGCTCTCAGAAATTATGGGAAAAGTATTATGATGGCAAAGAACAAAATCCGTTCTTGAAATTTTAGGTTAATGTGTCTCCGGATTCAGGTGTCTCCTGATTGGAAAACAATGCAGACCCGCTTTGCGCTCTCAGAAATTATGGGAAAAGTATTATGATGGCAAAGAACAAAATCCGTTCTTGAAATTTTAGGTTAATGTGTCTCCGGATTCAGGTGTCTCCTGATTGGAAAACAATGCAGACCCGCTTTGCGCTCTCAGAAATTATGGGAAAAGTATTATGATGGCAAAGAACAAAATCCGTTCTTGAAATTTTAGGTTAATGTGTCTCCGGATTCAAGTGTCTCCTGATTGGAAAACAATGCAGACCCGCTTTGCGCTCTCAGAAATTATGGGAAAAGTATTATGATGGCAAAGAACAAAATCCGTTCTTGAAATTTTAGGTTAATGTGTCTCCGGATTCAGGTGTCTCCTGATTGGAAAACAATGCAGACCCGCTTTGCGCTCTCAGAAATTATGGGAAAAGTATTATGATGGCAAAGAACAAAATCCGTTCTTGAAATTTTTGGTTAAGGTGTCTCCTGATTGGAAAACAATGCAGACCCGCTTGGCGCTCTCAGAAATTATGGGAAAAGTATTATGAATGCAAAGAACAAAATCCGTTCTTGAAATTTTAGGTTAATGTGTCTCCGGATTCAGGTGTCTCCTGATTGGAAAACAATGCAGACCCGCTTTGCGCTCTCAGAAATTATGGGAAAAGTATTATGAATGCAAAGAACAAAATCCGTTCTTGAAATTTTAGGTTAATGTGTCTCCGGATTCAGGTGTCTCCTGATTGGAAAACAATGCAGACCCGCTTTGCGCTCTCAGAAATTATGGGAAAAGTATTATGATGGCAAAGAACAAAATCCGTTCTTGAAATTTTAGGTTAATGTGTCTCCGGATTCAGGTGTCTCCTGATTGGAAAACAATGCAGACCCGCTTTGCGCTCTCAGAAATTATGGGAAAAGTATTATGATGGCAAAGAACAAAATCCGTTCTTGAAATTTTAGGTTAATGTGTCTCCGGATTCAGGTGTCTCCTGATTGGAAAACAATGCAGATCCGCTTTGCGCTCTCAGAAATTATGGGAAAAGTATTATGATGGCAAAGAACAAAATCCGTTCTTGAAATTTTAGGTTAATGTGTCTCCGGATTCAGGTGTCTACTGATTGGAAAACAATGCAGACCCGCTTGGCGCTCTCAGAAATTATGGGAAAAGCATTATGATGGCAAAGAACAAAATCCGTTCTTGAAATTTTAGGTTAATGTGTCTCCGGATTAAGGTGTCTCCTGATTGGAAAACAATGCAGACCCGCTTGGCGCTCTCAGAAATTATGGGAAAAGTATTATGATGGCAAAGAACAAAATCCGTTCTTGAAATTTTAGGTTAATGTGTCTCCGGATTCAGGTGTCTCCTGATTGGAAAACAATGCAGATCCGCTTTGCGCTCTCAGAAATTATGGGAAAAGTATTATGATGGCAAAGAACAAAATCCGTTCTTGAAATTTTAGGTTAATGTGTCTCCGGATTCAGGTGTCTACTGATTGGAAAACAATGCAGACCCGCTTGGCGCTCTCAGAAATTATGGGAAAAGCATTATGATGGCAAAGAACAAAATCCGTTCTTGAAATTTTAGGTTAATGTGTCTCCGGATTAAGGTGTCTCCTGATTGGAAAACAATGCAGACCCGCTTGGCGCTCTCAGAAATTATGGGAAAAGTATTATGATGGCAAAGAACAAAATCCGTTCTTGAAATTTTAGGTTAATGTGTCTCCGGATTCAGGTGTCTCCTGATTGGAAAACAATGCAGACCCGCTTTGCGCTCTCAGAAATTATGGGAAAAGTATTATGATGGCAAAGAACAAAATCCGTTCTTGAAATTTTTGGTTAAGGTGTTTCCTGATTGGAAAACAATGCAGACCCGCTTGGCGCTCTCAGAAATTATGGGAAACGCATTATGATGGCAAAGAACAAAATCCGTTCTTGAAATTTTAGGTTAATGTGTCTCCGGATTCAGGTGTCTCCTGATTGGAAAACAATGCAGACCCGCTTTGCGCTCTCAGAAATTATGGGAAAAGTATTATGATGGCAAAGAACAAAATCCGTTCTTGAAATTTTAGGTTAATGTGTCTCCGGATTCAGGTGTCTCCTGATTGGAAAACAATGCAGACCCGCTTTGCGCTCTCAGAAATTATGGGAAAAGTATTATGATGGCAAAGAACAAAATCCGTTCTTGAAATTTTAGGTTAATGTGTTTCCGGATTCAGGTGTCTACTGATTGGAAAACAATGCAGACCCGCTTGGCGCTCTCAGAAATTATGGGAAAAGCATTATGATGGCAAAGAACAAAATCCGTTCTTGAAATTTTAGGTTAATGTGTCTCCGGATTCAGGTGTCTCCTGATTGGAAAACAATGCAGATCCGCTTTGCGCTCTCAGAAATTATGGGAAAAGTATTATGATGGCAAAGAACAAAATCCGTTCTTGAAATTTTAGGTTAATGTGTTTCCGGATTCAGGTGTCTACTGATTGGAAAACAATGCAGACCCGCTTGGCGCTCTCAGAAATTATGGGAAAAGCATTATGATGGCAAAGAACAAATCCGTTCTTGAAATTTTAGGTTAATGTGTATCCGGATTGGAGAGGGTGTGTTTCGCAATTCCGTCTGTCTGATCCTTCAGTGTTTAACGGTTCAGTCTACAGTGTTGGAATTTTATAGTTCAGCAGTTCAGCTCCAATTGTTCAGCTCCAATTGTTCATCCAATTGTTCTGTGAATGTGACCCTTGTGTCACAATAATTAGATGCACTTCTACAACTGTTTCATGTGGAAGCAAGGGTTGCGCAGTCGATATGGCACTAGGCTCATAATCTACAGTTACCAGGTTCGAGACCCAGCGTTGAGATTTATCTCCGCTAAACCCCATCCTGACCTTAATCAGAGAGTCGACCCAATGGGCTTGGAAAGGCAGCCGTCTATCGCATGGAACTTGAAGCCGTGGTTGCGTGTACAGTTGGGTTGTTTTACCTTTGAGCGGCACTTTTTTGCACACCATGGGCTAAATGGCCAGGTCAAATGGACCCCGAAGGCTCAGAGAAGTTTGGGGGAGGGGACCCACTGGAATAGCTGTTGGGAGACAGATGGTAGCCTCCCGTCAAGACCATCCAGCGTGTTCTTTAACGTGCACAGGGTATGTCTCTCCCGCACACGGGGCCACGGCTTAACGTCCCATCCGACGGACGGCGGCCTTTCCAAGCCCATCGGTGTCCCCTACTGACCGTGGGCAGGGCGGGAAATTTTGCGGAGATAAATCTCAACGGTGACCCAGCTGAGACTCGAACCTGGGAACTACAGATTACGAGCCTGGCGCGCTACCGACTGAGCCCCCCCGCCCCTTGCGTGTACAGGAGTGACATATCTTGGGCACGCTAAAGAACCCTCTGGATAGACTTGACGGGAGACTACCATTTGTCTCGTAACAGCTTTCCAGTGGGTGCCCTTCCCCCAATCTTCTCTGAGGCCATTGGGATCCTTGAAGCGTGGCCATTTATCACAAAGTACACAAAAAGGCACTTTTTTGTGTACAATCATAGGTAACTGTTATATGAAATAATTTTCGGAAGCAAGGCTGTACTATTTTTATCTGCTCTCTCTTACTTACATGGAGTACAGTAGCAAATACTATCACGGCCTTATGCTCCAGAATATACACTTTACATACTCACTAAATTAAAATTTATCACTTCAACAAACTTCAATTTATTGCATTTCGTCTAATAAAAATAATGAACAACTGCAAGAATGACAAATCTCCTCTGGCAGAGAGGCGGGGTGGCTCGGTCGGTAGCGCGCCAGGCTCGTAATCTGTAGTTCCCAGCTGGGTCAGCGTCGAGATTTATCTCCGCAAAATTCCCCGCCCTTCCCACGGTCAGTAGGGGACACCGATGGGCTTGGAAAGGCCACCGTCCGTCGGATGGGACGTTAAGCCGTGGCTCCGTGTGCGGGAGAGCCATACGCTGTGCACGTTAAAGAACACGCTGGATGGCCTTGACGGGAGGCTACCATCTGTCTCCCAACAGCTGTTCCAGTGGGTCCCCTCCTCCAACCTTCTCTGAGCTTTCGGGGTCCATGTGACCTGGCCATTTAGCCCATGGTGTGCAAAAAAGTGTCGCTCAGAGGTAAAACAACCCAACCCTCTGTCAGAGAGAAAGCTAACAAAGCTATTTTTTTCGCTTACCATCATCACTACTCTTTAGAGTGCAAATTGTAACTAATGGATGATTGGTAAAATACGAATACGTTTGTTTTGTTAGTTCTTTCAGTAGCAGAGTGATTAGCGTGCTTGGCAAACCGCTGGGACTCGAACAAGGGACCTAGGTTCGACCCCTGGATAAGGTCGGAAAAGATTTCTTTCTTCTGTTGTACTTCTGCTGAGGTCTAGATTTCCACACAGCCCTTTTCTCTGGCGTATTAAATTGGGTTGGGTTGTTTTACCTCTGAGCGGCACTTTTTTGCACACCATGGGCTAAATGGCCAGGTCACATGGACCCCGAAGGCTCAGAGAAGGTTGGGAGAGGGGACCCACTGGAACAGCTGTTGGGAGACAGATGGTAGCCTCCCGTCAAGGCCATCCAGCGTGTTCTTTAACGTGCACAGGGTATGTCTCTCCCGCACACGGGGCCACGGCTTAACGTCCCATCCGACGGACGGCGGTCTTTCCAAGCCCATCGGTGTCCCCTACTGACCGTGGGCATGGCGGGGAATTTTTGCGGAGATAAATCTCAACACTGACCCAGCTGGAACTCGAACCTGGGAACTACAGATTACGAGCCTGGTGCGCTACCGACTGAGCCACCCCCGCCCCGGCGTATTAAACTGAGTTTCCTGTCAGACCTCTGTGGCAAGCAGCTTCTTGATGGGTAATTTTTTAAATAATATGTGCGCTAATGTTTACACGTTTTAACCTGATAACAACTATATACGAGATTCAAACTGAAATCACAAAACGTTTTCAAACAAAAAAATTGTTCTTGATCAAATGACAGCGATAAGGCGTGATTTCTGTAGAGCTCAGTTAAACAGAAACAGAACATAATAAATTGCTTCTTTTAAAGTAATTCATATGGTCAAATCTGCCATCCAACCTAAAACATTTTTTGCATAAATCGATCGTTTAATGTTTCGCCATTTTCCAATTTAGAAGTCATCTAATGGTGGAAATTAAAACTATTGAGATTTTCGAAAAATGCGAATCCAGATTTTTTATTACTACCTATCCAACCCCCCAAAAATATTTTTCTTCATCTGTAAAAGCATGTTGAATGTCTAGAAACGAAGAAGTAGACAGCAACGAAGAATTTTTCAGAAAAATCGGCTAAAAAAAGAGAATTGACCAACTACCAATTCGACTACTCCCTATCCCAGTATATATTATCTCGAGTACATAGTTAGGTAAGTGTCAGACAAACGAAATTTTACCCTTTCACAGCTCTAAAGTAGAAATTCACTCTTTCGCCCATTCTTCTTCGTTTTGTTCACTGCAAAGAGATTCCATTATACCTATCTGCCAGGGCGGGGGTGGCTCAGTCGGTAGCGCGCCAGGCTCGTAATCTGTAGTTCCCAGATTCGAGTCCCAGCTGGGTCAGCGTTGAGATTTATCTCCGCAAAATTCCCCGCCCTGCCCACGGTCAGTAGGGGACACCGATGGGCTTGGAAAGGCCGCCGTCCGTCGGATGGGACGTTAAGCCGTGGTCCGTGTGCGGGAGAGCCATACCCTGTGCACGTTAAAGAACACGCTGGATGGCCTTGACGGGAGGCTACCATCTGTCTCACAACAGCTGTTCCAGTGGGTCCCCTCCCCCAACCTTCTCTGAGCCTTCGGGGTCCACGTGACCTGGCCATTTAGCCCATGGTGTACAAAAAAGTGCCGCTCAGAGGTAAAACAACCCAACTCAAACCCCTCCCCCAACCTTCTCTGAGCCTACGGGGTTCATGTGACCAGGCCATTTAGCCTATGGTGTGCAAAAATGTGCCGCTCAGAGGTAAAACAACCCAACTCAAACCCCTCCCCCAACCTTCTCTGAGCCTACGGGGTCCATGTGACCTGGCCATTTAGCCCATGGTGTGCAAAAAAGTGCCGCTCAGAGGTAAAACAACCCAACCTATCTGCTGTTAAATGAACTTTCCACATCCTACCATTCTTCAGGTGCCAGTACCAAATATTCCAATCAGATCTAACTCCCTAATCGAACAGGGGCTCACTTTTTTTTACCTCAATATTCAGAAATCAAAGACGAAAACAAAGAAATCAGAACTATGTTATCAAAACTTCATCAAAAGCGTTGGAACTCTTCGTACAATTTTCACCAATTTTCTTCTTCTGTTACAGAGCTAATATCTCTCCATTCAAGCATCAGCGTTGAAGATTCTTTCCAAGAGTCTCCGGTTCTCTGCTTGCTCTCTCTTAATCACATTTCATGCCTTCCCAACGGTATTCCTCCTCCAGGCATATCCGCCAATGTCAAATAACTTTTAAATTTCATTCTACTCGACCGTTATAAACGACAGACTTCTTGACATCGTTGGCTGTGCCTTAAACCAGTCCTCTGAAATTGTTGCTTCTACGCCAAAAGATTTTCTATCTAATCTCCCCGTTTGCCTTAATAATCTTACTTTCGCCAAAATACTTTGCGACAGATTGGAACATCGACCACGCTAGTGAATGAGACACAGAAAATATTTATAGATGTGTGCACCCGCTTCCCCCTGACTCGACCGTTTATTTTATAAAACAAACATTTTACTAACAACGTACTTTCTTCTAAATGACAGCTCCACGTCGCGGACTTTTGTATTTAATTTTTTGCTCCCCAGTTGCAGTTTAAAAGTAAACGAGTGAAGATTTTAATCTTTATTTTCTGAGGAGGTGTAAAAATAAGCTCCTGGACACAAAGCCAGTTGGGTTGTTTTATCTCTGAGCGGCACTTTTTTGCACACCATGGGCTAAAAGGCCAGGTAACATGGACCCCGAAGGCTCAGAGAAGGTTGGGGGAGGGGACCCACTGGAACAGCTATTGGGAGACAGATGGTAGCCTCCCGTCAAGGCCATCCAGCGTGTTCTTTAACGTGCACAGGGTATGGCTCTCCCGCACACGGAGCCACGGCTTAACGTCCCATCCGACGGACGGCGGCCTTTCCAAGCCCATCGGTGTCCCCTACTGACCGTGGGCAGGGCGGGGAATTTTTTGCGGAGATAAATCTCAACGATGACCCAGCTGGGACTCGAACCTGGGAACTACAGATTACGAGCCTGGCGCGCTACCGACTGAGCCACCCCCGCCCCACAAAGCCAGAGAAAAGAGTTTAAAATGTCACTATTAAAAAATATTACTCTTTTAACATTCGATTTTTTTTTCTGAATACCCTTTATTATGTAGCATATTCGGAAGATATTTTCATTTCATATTTCGATAGGCAAGTTATTGAATATATTAAATATCACGTTAACGAAATGTTTTTGGTAAATTCCTTTTTCTTCCTGGGTACAACAAATTTTAACTCATCATTCCCAAGCAAATAACTAATTGGTCTAAACGCAAGTCCCCTTTCTGTTGGGGCGGGGTGCGTCAGTCGGTAGCGCGCCAGGCTCGTAATCTGTAGTTCCCAGGTTCGAGTCCCAGCTGGGTCAGCGTTGAGATTTATCTCCGCAAAATTCCCTGCCCTGCCCATGGTCAGTAGGGGACACCGATGGGCTTGGAAAGGCCGCCGTCCTTCAGATGGGACGTTAAGCCGTGGATCCGTGTGCGGGAGAGACATACCCTGTGCACGTTAAATGACACGCTGGATGGCCTTGACGGGAGGCTACCATCTGTCTCCCAACAGCTGTTTCAGTGGGTCCCCTTCCCCAACCTTCTCTGAGCCTTCGGGGTCCATGTGACCTGGCCATTTACCCCATGGTGTGCAAAAAAGTGCCGCTCAGAGGTAAAACAACCCAACCCTCTCTGTTACTAATAAAAATTGCAAAATTATTAATATGAAAAGATATCTCACACCAAATGAATTTTCCGAAAAATACCCAACATATCCGCGTTGTTTATGTTTATGATGAAACCTCTAATTTTGTTTTACATATATCTTTACCTTATCACATTGTCACGTGCACCTCTCTTAACCCAACAATGCCCCATTTTCAAACTGCAGTTTCGACTGATCGCCAATCGTATGGGTTGGGTTGTTCTACCTCTGAGCGGCACTTTTTTGCACACCAACGGCTAAATGGCCAGGTCACATGGATCCCGAAGGCACAGAGAAGGTTAGGGGAGCGGACCCACTGGAACAGCTGTTGGGAGACAGATGGTAGCCTCCCATCAAGGCCATCCAGTGTGTTCTTTAACGTGCACAGGGTATGGCTCTCCCGTACACGGAACCACGGCTTAACGTCCCATCCGACGGGCGGCGACTTTTCCAAGCCCATCGATGTCCCCTACTGACCGTGGGCAGGGCGGGGAGTTTTGCGGAGATACCCATTCATATGGGAATTTTATGCAAGCATGGATTTAGGCAAAAAAAAAGTGGGGGAAGGGAGTTCAAAGCGACAATAACTTCAAAATCCTTTATAACAAATAAACGTTTACTACAAAGAAGTTATGGACTGGCAGCTGCTCTTCGAGGAATAGGCCAAGTTTTTTTTTTCTTTTTGATTTTTCATGCGTGGACTCAGTCTTTTTGTTCACTCATCTTTACTACATAATTCCTTACTAAAATTATTTAATTTCTGTGGATTATTTTTTTGCTACCAGTCACCTTTAATCCTACTTCCCTACATAAAATTCTTGGTCGAATCCAAAAAAAAAAATTTATGGGTTTGTTACAGCTCTATATCATGAAGCTTAGTATAAATCCGAGGTAGAGATGAGTTAGAAGAAGAAGAAGAACCGAGACGGAAAAAGGTAAAAGTGGACTCCAAAAAACTTAATTTTCATTGCATTGTAATATTTTCCACTTCGTTTCAAAAGTTTTTTAAAAAAGCTTCATGAAATATGCATCAAATTTGCACAAGTTTCATAATGTCCGGCCTCCTTTACCGTTATTAGAATTCTCAAGGACTGGGGGGCATGGCCCCTTGACCCTCTGGATCCGGCACCGCAAACGATATATTTATGCTAGAATCTTAAACTTTTAGTGGTGAAATGTATGATTTACCCCGGGGCGAGGGGAGAACAAAACTTTTGTTTTAAGAGTGGATCATTACAACAGATAACATTTAAGTCTTTAATCCTAGTTTGAAATATAAATGTATGAAACATTTCATTAATGCACTCCTATCCTAGAAGAGCATCACAGCATGTCTGCTGACAAGCAAACCTACACCTTAAAAATGTTTTAAACCCTCCCTCTCTGAAAAGCGAAATTTAATATTTATTTTCTGCAGACGTCAAAGGGGGTGGCTCAGTCGGTAGCGCGCCAGGCTCGTAATCTGTAGTTCCCAGGATTGGGGTCCCAGCTGGGTCAGCGTTGAGATTTATCTCCGTAAAAAATCCCCGCCCTGCCCACGGTCAGTAGGGGACACCGATGGGCTTGGAAAGGCCGCCGTCCGTCGGATGGGACGTTAAGCCGTGGCCCCGTGTGCGGGAAAGACATACCCTGTGCACGTTAAAGAACATGCTGGATGGCCTTGACGGGAGGCTACCATCTGTCTTCCAACAGCTGTTCCAGTGGGTCCCCTCCCCCAACCTTCTCTGAGCCTTCGGGGTCCATGTGACCTGGCCATTTAGCCCATGGTGTGCAAAAAAGTGCCGCTCAGAGGTAAAACAACCCAACAACGCAGACGTCATCCAAAAATTTAAAAGAAATACAAATACAATAACTTAGGTTTGTTTGATTTGTTTTACCTCTGAGCGGCACTTTTGGGCTAAATGGCCAGGTCACATGGACCCCGAAGGCTCAGAGAAGGTTGGAGGAGGGGACCCATTGGAACAGCTGTTGGGAGACAGATGGTAGCCTCCTGTCAAGGCCATCTAGCGTGTTCTTTAACGTGCACAGGGTATGGCTCTCCCGCACACGGGGCAACGGCTTAACGTCCCATCCGACGGACGGCGGCCTTCCCAGGCCCTTCGGTGTCCCCTACTGACCGTGGGCAGGGCGGGGAATTTTGCGGAGATAAATCTCAACGCTGACCCAGCTGGGACTCGAACCTGGGAACTACAGATTACGAGCCTGGCGCGTTACCGACTGAGTCACCCCCGCCCCTCAATAACTTAGGAACGCAAAACATCACCTAAGGGCAAACCAGTTGGCCCACCCTCGAATAATCGATAGTTGACTGCAATTGAAAACTTCTTTTCGAATTGGATAAGTACTAATGAAATATTATGATTCATATTTTTAAGTCTTTTAGAAGTTTTAATTTTTATCGTTAGAGAGCGCTAATTGTGAAAAATGCCAAATTTTTAACGAACATTGCAAATGGTCCATTTATGATAAAACTGTTGTCAAAGGATTTACACATAGTAACGCTTTTCCCCCCACAGGGGGATGCAACTTTTTCATTTTAAGGGATAATGAGAAATTCTTTTTATGTTTTATAAGCGCTAATGAAATATTACTCTTTGCAGTTTTTTAATCATCATTAGTTCGAATTATCAATGTTAAATGATTCGAAAATTGGAAAATGATAAATTCCATTCTCTTTGAAATAGAGGCGTTCGCAAGAAGCAAAATATGAATTCCACTTTTTAACCATTGAGGAAATTATTCCGATAATTCAAATTTTAGTAGGAACTGCGATATCTCTAGCTACTAAACGTTTAATTAGTTGTTCCCAGAGTTTGCATGACCAATATCTCCCGAGTCTCCATTTTGGAGTCGTGCAATCTCCCCTTCATTGGACAATGAATGCTGAACACCATTTAATATTATGTGGATGGT
Organism: Ryuthela nishihirai; assembly: GCA_038380435.1. NCBI lineage: Eukaryota > Metazoa > Arthropoda > Arachnida > Araneae > Heptathelidae > Ryuthela > Ryuthela nishihirai. Next base: position 17,927,755 of record JAWZYU010000016.1, read on the forward strand.
TTACTCGACTTGCATTATTGTCACACACAGTAAGAGATCAATTAGCGGGATTGGTTAATGGCGCAGCAGAGTAAGTAATCATTAAGACTGAACGAGATCGCTTAGGCTCTTACACAAAATAAATCGTTGATACTCCTTTTGTTTAGTGTCAAACTAGATAATTCTGCTGATGATCGCCAACTTCACAGAGAGTTCACTGTGTTATTTATAATGACAGATCAGCGTCGTACTTACATGGCTATCTTAGAGGAAGTAGTTCCTTTTGTAAGAACCAGTAGATTAACATTTTCTCTCAAAATTGTTTAGGATGATGATGTCTCAGTTCCTTTAAACGATTGCCCATTTTAGCAAATTTCTCAGTGATATGCGACATAAGGAAAACAGAAAAATAGGGATTACTAGAGGGAACGAAAATAATTCCTTCACAATAATCACGAATATGTTCAGATTATGGAAAAATAGGCGTATCCATGCAAAGACTAAAATTAGGTTGTAGTGTAGTTTGGTCTTTTCTAACGTTTGATATGGTAATGAAAGATGAACACTTTGGAAGCAAGATAACAGGAAGTACAATGGCTTTGATTCTAAAGCTAGCACTACATTGTACATTAGATGGTTTGACTTTGTAAAGTAATAAAAGTAATGAAGTGAAATAGTCGTCAGCCTCCTTTGGGCGGCATCGTATGTAAAGAGAGACTACGTTGGTTTGGCCATGCTGCCCACATGTAAAACTAAATATTAGCGAGTGTGATTTTGAACAGTGGACCTGGTGCGCTACCGACTGAACCAACTCCGCACTTGACATGCAGGAAAAAAAGTTACACATGTCGTAAAAAATTATATTTCTATGTCATTACGGTTTCGTCAAAACAATTTACACCAAATAATCTTTAAATCTGATAATATTACGCTTTTTCTTGCATTCAGAAAACAGATCTTGTTCTCCGTAGCTATATAAAAAACTCAAAAGATTTGGATTGGGTTACTTTACTCTGAGCGGCACTTTTTTGTTTGTCATGGGCTAAATGGCCAGGTCACATTGATCCCGAAGGCTCAGAGAAGGTTGGAGGAGGAGACCCACTGAAACAGCTGTTGGGAGACAAATGGTAGCCTCCAGTCAAGGCCATCCAGCGTGTTCTTTAACGCGCACAGGGTATGGCTCTCCCACACATGGGGCCAGGGCTTAACGTCCCATCCGACGAACGTCGGCCTTTCCAAACCCATCGGTGTCCCCTACTGACTGTGGGCAGGGTGGGGAGTTTTGCGGAGATAAGTCTCAACGCTGACCCAGCTGGGACTCGAACCTGGGAACTGCAGATTATGAGCCTGGAGGCCGCCGACTGAGCCACCCCCACCCAAACTCAAAAGATCATTCTTCTTATTGCAAACGACTGAAACTCAGTTACAAACAAAAAACGCACTCTTTTTACTATTCGCCTCTAGAAAGAAATGAGTCAAATGAGTCAGTTTTTATATGTACCAAATGCATTCTATAAAATAAACAACAATATCCATTCCTTCTTCTCTCGTTTCATTTGTTACACAAGTATCTCTTATTACAAAATCACATTACATCGAGCTTCAAAACTCGGAACGTCTTCTCCTTTTCATTCTCCTTCTCCTTTTGCTTCTCTGCCATCTTTTTCTATTACTCTGTCTTAATCACTTTTTGGCCAAAGCGATGCGACGTGCCAGGAAATCCGGCATCGTCAAGAAAGGTGGAAAAATGAAATATGACGTTCGTTCAATCGTAAAAGGACTTTGAGTTGGGGAAAAGCTACTGTATGTGGAAGCCAAAGAAATTATCAGCGATGCGAGTGGTGTCGTCACAGATGATGGATGACGACAGCACCTACGTAAGCAAATGGCACTCTGTCACACGACGGCAAACGACAACGTTGATGATCGATGGCCGAGACACAACTCTGGAATCATCGAAGCCAGAACTGAAGACACACACAACTTCTCTCGCAGTCCCTCGACTGCTCTTCCTCCCAATATCGAAATTCCGTTCTTTATTCCCTCACCATCCAATCGCCATCTTTTACGGAGTTTGATCCAAGAGACGAAATCTGCACCTTCCCAATGGTGCCCCAGAGGGATCAAGAACCAGAAGATCTCGAAGCTTTCCCCTTCTAAGTTTAATGTAAAAAAAATTATTTATTTATCACATTTCAACAAAAATCCAGTTCGGGAAAAGCTTTACTAGTCTCGAATTTTAAGTAATTTGTTTTGTTGCTTTTGGGAGAGAGGGTTTTTTTTCTGAGAGCATACTTTTTTTTTTACTCACAAGGAGTTAAATACCACATGACAAACGCCCCAAAACTCAAGAATAAGAAAACTGCTGAATTGTTAGCGAAGCTGTAAGGGACTATTTAGCGGATTTTATTAGACGTTTAGGAAGACGGTATGGTACTCTTAAGGGTTGGGTTGTTTTACCTCTGAGCGGCACTTTTTTGCACACAATGAGCTAAAAGGCCAGGTCACAAGGACCCCGAAGGCTTAGAGTAGGTTTAGGAAAGGAACACACTGGAAAACTGTTAGGAGACAGATGGTAACCTCCCGTCAAAGCCATCCAGCGCGTTCTTTAACGTGCACAGGGTATGGCTCTCCCTCACACAGAGCCACGGCTTAACGTCCCATTCGACGGATGGCGGCTTTTCCAAGCCCATCGGTGTCCCCTACTGACCGTGGGCAGGGCGGGGAATTTTGCGGAGATAAATTTCAACGCTGACCCAGCTGGGACTCGAACCTGGGAACTACAGATTACGAGTCTGGCGCCCTACCGACTGAGCCACCCCCGCCCCGAATAAGAAAACTGATGGATTGTTAGCGAAGCTGTAAGGGACTATTTAGGGGATTTTATTAGACTTTTAGGAAGACGGCATGGTACTCTTAAAGACTGCTAGCTGGATTATGGGGTAACAGGTCTATAGGGAACAATTAAAGCAAATTTATGAAACTATTAACAGGACTATGCGATACTATTAAAAACTATCAGCAGAATTATGGACAGCTATTAGCAGAACTGTGGGAAGTTATTAGCCAATTTTAAACAACTATTAGCAGGACTGTGCCATACTATTAAGGATAAATATCAGTATTATGGTTGCCTATTAGCAGAAACATGTGGAGATATTGCTAGAACTACAATTAGGGTCTATTAGCCACATTTTATGGAATAATAAGCCGGAACATAGGAGATTGTAAGGGATCGATAGAAGCACTTTATGAGTACTTGCGAGATTATAGATGAATATTACCAGGAATAATGGCAGCATAATAAGGAACTACGTATTGGAGGCTTTTAGCATTTTATATGAATCCTATAGAGCAGAGGTTCTCAATGTGGGGTACGCCGTGAGAGCTGAAAAGTCGCTAGATCTAGTAACAAAGTCGATAAGTTGGCATTATTATATTATAACTATAGTTTTATCTATCTATATAAGGGTACGTCAGTTACACACACATTTCTAGGGGGTATGTGAAGCATAAAAGATTGAGAACCACTACTATAGAGAATTATTAGTAGGATTGCAAAATATTTTAAACAAGACTATACTTATAAAAATATAAAAGAAATAAAATATCCCTCAAGCAGCTGTTTCCTTCAGAGTTCCTGTCAGTTTAATACACCATAGAGAAAATCTGTGAGGAAGGCGAGACACCATAGAAAGACGGGGCGGGGGTGGCTCAGTCGGTAGCGCGCCAGGCTAGTAATCTGTAGTTCTCAGGTTCGAGTCCCAACTGGGTCAGCGTTGAGATTTATCTCCGCAAAATTCCCCTCCCTGCCCACGGTCAGTAGGGGACACCGATCTACTTGGAAAGGCCGCCGTCCGTCGGATGGGACGTTAAGCCGTGGTCCCGTGTACGGGAGAGCCATACCCTGTGCTCGTTAAAGAACACGCTGGATGGCCTTGACGGGAGACTACCATCTGTCTCCCAACAGCTGTTCCAGTGGGTCCCCTCCCCCAACCTTCTCTGAGCTTTCGGGGTCCATGTGACCTGGCCATTTAGCCCATGGTGTGCAAAAAAGTGCCGCTCAGAGGTAAAACAACCCAACCCATAGAAAGACAACATACAAACGTTGATACTTTATCCGGAGAATGAACCGGTCCCTTTGATCAATAACCATGCTGCCACCAGGACGATTCCTTACTCACATTTTAAACAGGATATAAACTTTTTTTTCTGTCATGAGGTGGCTGGGGAAATAGCAGATGGATTTACCTTTTAATTTCAGAACAGCTTTTCACTTATGAAATAATAAGCTGAAAAAAAATATGGTTTTGCCATAAGTGGGATTCGAACCCACGTCTCCAGGAAACATGCCTGTTATGCCTACCACTACACCACCAATGGCTAACCTTTTCTCAGCTTGTGTCACGTTATAAACTTTCCGGATTTTTTTTTCATTTGATTCGCACAGTGGCGCCATCTATCCAGGAAGTGGACAACTCTGTTGCCTCATTACAGATGGAATTAATATTTGTCACTCACACCCATGGCATTAAATCAATAAATCAGTAGAAAAGAATCACAGGATAAGTCCTGTAGACATGGAACTCATGAAATAATAAGCTGAAATAAAATATGGTTTTGCCATGAGTGGGATTCGAACCCATGTTGGTAAAATCGTCCCTAATTATCTGGAGTGTGTCGTGATCTAGTGCTGCTTTTAGACACATTTTTAAGTGAAAGTTTTTCAGTTGGGTTGTTTTACCTCTGAGCGGCACTTTTTTTCACACCATGGGCTAAATGGCCAGGTCACATGGACCCCGAAGGCTCAGAGAAGGTTGGGGGAGGGGACCCACTGGAACAGCTGTTGGGAGACAGATGGTAGCCTCCCGTCAAGGCCATCCAGCGTGTTCTTTAACGTGCACAGGGTATGGCTCTCCCGCACACGGGCCACGGTTTAACGTTCCATCCGACGGACGGCGGCCTTTCCAAGCCCATCGGTGTCCCCTACTGACCGTACTACTACTTTCCGCGTGGAAAGTTTTTCAGAGCAAAAGCAATTGTTCTCGCGACTCAGTGGAAATAGACAGTGAGAAATCGACACCTAGGCAGTTACTATCAGCATTGGATCACTCCTATAATTTATCCTAAATCGCTATCTGGAAGTACCACTGCAGATTTCGTTTTTGAGAGCTAGATCCTCTCCAAACTGATTAGCTTGTATGATAAGCGATTATGTTCTCTGTGAACCGATGGTTTCCATGGTAACATATCTGTTTATAACTAAATTGTGCCAAAACTTACACTGGTGTAAGGAACAACTAGTAACAAGCTGTTAGGTTGTTTTACTTCTTAGCGGCACTTTTTTGCACACCATGGAGTAAATCGCTAGGTCACAAGGACCCCGAAGACTCAGAGAAGGTTAGGGGAGAAGACACACTGGGACAGCTGTTGGGAGGCTAATGTTAGCCTTCCCTTCAAGGTCATTCAGTGTGTTCTTTAACGTGCACAGAGTATGACTCTCCTGTACACAGAGCCACGGATTAACGTCCCATCCGACGGACGGCGGCCTTTCCAAGCCCATCGGTGTCCCCTACTGACCGTGGGCAGGGCGAAGAATTTTGCGAAGATAAATCTCAACGCTGACCCAGTTGGAACTCGAACCTAGGAACTACAGATTACGATCCCGACCCACTACCGACTGAGCCACTCCCACCCCACAACTAGTCAACAATTCCTATATTCTCAATGAGCTTGGCATACACACTCGTGTGTGTTAGAGCAATTTATCTTCCAGGCCGAAATTAATGTTCTTCTTGTAAAAATCATCAATAAAGCTGCTACTGATCCTGTAGTGTGCTCACTGCAGAAAAGAGGAATGGAGGCAAAAAAATCACGCGGAGGTCTTTCTGGATGTCACGTCCACCACCCGTCCCTAGCGGTCAATGCATACCACCCGCATCGCTTTCTCATATCTCTTGCTGCTAAGTGTCATATTCGGTCAGCTCCCCCTTCTTCCACTGGCGATCGTGGCCACTACTGTGAGAATGGAAGATCGGCTCGAAATGCCTCCTGGACTTGACGGAAATATGGGTACGGGGGTGTACTTGGGATGTTTTCAGTGGATTTCGCGTGCTCTACGCAGCTGCGAATTGATGTCCCACACAGAGGGAATGGGGTTCGATGATTCCTTGTCCTGATATCCTTGTCCCGTTTTCTGGTTAGAACAGCTTTGGCACGTGGAATATGGGACACAAAGTTTTCTTTCTCTCATGACTCGTTTATGCAGACTGCCTTTGTCTTTTTATGTTCTTTGTGGTTATTTAAACAGGATTCACTTTTATTATTGATACTTGTTTTAACAGTGTTCTTTACGGTTGGGTTGTTTTACCTCTGAGCGGCACTTTTTTGCACACAATGGGCTAAATGACTAGGTCACATGGACCCCGAAGGCTCAGAGAAGGTTGGGGGAGGGGACCCACTGGAACAGCTGTTGGGAGACAGATGGTAGCCTCCCGTCAAGGCCATCCAGCGTGTTCTTTAACGTGCACAGGGTATGGTTCTCCCACACACGGGGACACGGCTTAACGTCCCATCCGACGGACGGCGGCCTTTCCAAGCCCATCGGTGTCCCCTACTGACCGTGGGCAGGGCGGAAAATTTTGCGGAGATAAATCTCAACGTTGACCCAGCTGGGACTCGAACCTGGGAACTACAGATTGCGAGCCTGACGCGCTACCGACTGAGCCACCCCCGCCCCTAAAAGTGTTCTTTAAAATTTCTTTTGTTTTAAATTTTAAACTTGTTCTTTTGTCTTATACACGACATTTGATTCGTATTTAGCTTTGGTCTTGAACTGCGTGATATTTACAATTTTTGCTTGTTTCAAAAAAAAGAAAACATTTTTCTATTTATAATTTGACATCTATCCTTCCGTAAACATTCAATTTCTCTGTTTTAAAAGATAAAAACATTTTTGGGGAGTTGGACAGGTATTAATGAAATATTACTATTAGCATTTTTCTATTCTTTTATTAGTATGAATTTCAACCGTTAAGGGAGGTAAAGTTGAAAAATTTTAAATCTAGAAACAAATCTTGTAAAACTTCTTATTGTTACTACCTTACCCCTCAAGGAGAAAGTAAAACCTCGTTTTTTTGCTCTTTTTAAAAACGAATAATTCGTACAGTCGCTCAAAAAAGTATCCGAACTAATTTCTAAAAACATCGTTGCCAGATATTTTTTCTCAATTCTGTAATCAACCATAGTGTTCGGATACTTTTTTGAGCGACTGTAGGTGGTCGTATTATTTTGATACTAGATCGTGTGGGCTCACTCACAGAAATATTGAACGTGTGCAGTTACCGTTCACAGCAAACTGGAGCGTGTGCAGTAACTGCACACGCTCCAGTTTGCTGTGAACGGTAACTGGAGCGTGTACAGTCGCTCAAAAAAGTATCCGAACACTATGGTTGATTGCAAAATTCAGAAAAAATATCTGGCATTGATTTTTTTAGAAATTAGTCATCTGGCAACCTTCGTGTCACGTGACAACGTGTCGTCTTCGTGTCACGTGTCACGTGACACGAAGGTTGCCAGATGACTAATTTCTAAAAAAATCAATGCCAGATATTTTTTCTGAATTTTGCAATCAACCATAGTGTTCGGATACTTTTTTGAGCGACTGTACAGTTGCTGTACACGCTCCAGATATTTTTCCTGAATTCTGTAATCACGTGACACGAAAATTCCCAGATCACTAATTTCTAAAAAAAAATCGTTGCCAGATATTTTTTCTGAATTCTGTAATCAACCATAGTGTTCGGATACTTTTTTGAGCGACTGTACTCTCTAGCCCAGTATTTCCCAAATAGGGTTCCTCGAAAAGTATAGAAGCTGAGAAGAATATCCTGCAAAAGCAAAAATAAAGCTATCCGTTTTTAACTTCAATTTTCAACCACATATATAGTATATGTAAAACAGTTTTTTCATCTCTGAGAATATAAAAAATAAACAAATAAATCATATGTTATCAATGAAAGGAGTACTCTCAGTCTCTTCATCCAAAATTCGCCATGCATAACTTGTGTAAGAGAAAAAACTCGAGCCTTACTCTAAATAATCAATAATTAAAACTGCTTTCTAATAATTCTGTAGTGCAATATTGAGTTATGATAATTATGAAAGCTTTGTTTGAAGGTAAAAAAAACTTTTGCTAGGGAATGGAATCTTTTCCGTATGTGTTGATTATCCATAGGACTTGGCAATGTCGTTCAGGGATTCCGTGAGACACAATATCTTTCAGGGATTCCGTGAGACACAATATCTTTCAGGGATTCCGTGAGACACAATATCTTTCAGGGATTCCGTGAGACACAATATCTTTCAGGGATTCCGTGAGACACAATATCTTTCAGGGATTCCGTGAGACACAATATCTTTCAGGGATTCCGTGAGACACAATATCTTTCAGGGATTCCGTGAGACACAATATCTTTCAGGGATTCCGTGAGACACAATATCTTTCAGGGATTCCGTGAGACACAATATCTTTCAGGGATTCCGTAAGACACAATATCTTTCAGGAGTTCCGAAAGACATAATATCTTTCAGAAGTTCTGTAAGACACAATATCTTTCAGGGATTCCGTGAGACACAATATCTTTCAGGGATTCCGTGAGACACAATATCTTTCAGGGATTCCGTGAGACACAATATCTTTCAGGGATTCCGTGAGACACAATATCTTTCAGGGATTCCGTGAGACACAATATCTTTCAGGGATTCCGTGAGACACAATATCTTTGAGGGATTCCGTGAGACACAATATCTTTCAGGGATTCCGTGAGACACAATATCTTTCAGGGATTCCGTGCGACACAATATCTTTCAGGGATTCCGTGAGACACAATATCTTTCAGGGATTCCGTGAGACACAATATCGTTCAGGAGTTCCGTAAGACACAATATCTTTCAGGGATTCCGTGAGACACAATATCTTTCAGGGATTCCGTGAGACACAATATCTTTCAGGAGTTCCGTAAGACACAATATCTTTCAGGAGTTCCGTAAGACTTCATAATATCGGTCCAGGCTTCTTTAGGATTTCACAATATCGTTATGAATTCTGCCGCTATTGCAAGGTTGAGAAAACACTGCACTAGATCACTATCTTATTATGTTGACTACAGTTTATTTCAGTATGCTTTACCTATCAGATAAACCTTAAGGTTAATCTCTGCGTGATGTTTTAACTCTGCCGTTAAAAAAAAACACTCAGTGAAACCCACTATGAACTGGATTCAAGTCTCAGCTAAAAATAAACGTGTGGCAATAACTGTGTCAATGACCTCACGAAACAAGGAAATTAAAAGGTTAATAATAACGGCAATATTTTCGTTTGTTAAAATCGCTCTAAACTCCACAGAAGAAATTCAATTTTCTGCGGGCACCATATGCAAACACTTAATTCAAATTATAGGTGAATATAACGAAATTAAATTTATATTATAAAACCTGAAAAAAAAAAAGAGTCAAAACTCTCTGCAGGAATTAAAACAACACATCTTCATTTCCAAGCAACGAAATATTAAGCAAAACAGCAGAAAGAGAAAAAATAAAACGCTGTTAGGCGTTAACAAGGCATCACCTCTATATTCCTCAAGGGTAACGTCGCAGCTTCTGATTAATACTTGACCCCGTAAAAACCGCGCTCAACTTGGAGAGAAAAGCACTTTTGCAGTCTGAAAATCCTGGGGGAAGAAAGCTCCTGGGCTTCGCTGAGGCAGATCCGCTGACTTGGACAAACTGGTAGGAACGTAAATATTTTTCTACATGAATGGTCTTGCCCCTCGCGACTGTATTGATCGCGGGTACTAGAGCCGCCGACCGAACCAATCGTTCGCAGTCAAACAGTCACAAGAGTTGAACAAACAGAGCTTGGTAGTCGCGGGGAGCTTCGGCCATTCCCTTTGCTTTTGTCGCGCTGGAATATAAAATGTGCAGTCTTCGTCGTTGTGAGCGCAGAAACAGTAATCTTCATGGATGGAGAGAGGGACACGAGAGCAAGTGCAAGAAGGTAGAGAAAGTGAACGAAAGATTGAGAGCAGGTAATGTGGATCAACAGAGAAGTTTGAGGGCCTCCCTGCCTTGTTATGGCGGCATTATTCTCCGTTGCCCGAAGTCATTCCAACATCCCGTGTCTGAACCAACTGCTGAAGTTTTCTGCAGACTTTTTTTTTGCTTAAAGCTGATTTATGATTCTTCAAAAGGAGCGATTATGTAATTGCTTCATTTTGCTTACCTTCCTTTTTTTATATTCTCCGCCCACATTCCGTAAGAAGAAAACTAAGTCGTTAAATGATATTTCCTTTCGATTTTTTTTTACTTTTGTTCTCTCTGTGTTGTGGAAGCATAAAGGTTCTTCGAATTTTAATGTTAAAACTCCAAAAATAATTTATTATTGATGGATAAGTTTCTGTTGCTGTTTTTTGTCAATAAAATTACCTGTTAGTTTGGCTATCTTTTCGATTTTGATGGTTTTTCCTCAACGGATTTTGAAATCATTTTTGACTGGTTTTTAAATGCATTATATTGTCAAAACTATTGGGACATTTCTTTGCTATTGTGAGTGGTATGTTCAAAGCTCTGTGATTTCAAAATTAAGCATTTTTTTTACACTTTTATATTGACAATCTCACTTAATTCTCTCTAAAAAATCGATTTTCAACAATATTCACGATTGATAATTAAAAAGAATAGTGGTGATGGAGCATTTTTAAGAACAGACGCTATTGTTTTCTCGTCCTAAATACTTCTCTTCGATGAGGTGGTTCAGTTGGTAGCGCACCAGGCTCCTAATCTTCAGTTCCCAGGTTCGAGTCCCAAATGTGCCAATGTTGAAACTCTCCGTTATTCCTCACCCTGCCTTCTGTTAGAAAAGGAACACCATGGGCTTGGAAAGGCCGGACGTTAAACCGTAGGTCCGTGTTCCGGAGAACGTACCCTGTGAACGTTAAAGAACACACTGAATGGACTTAAGAGGAGGCTTCCATCTGTCTCCTAACAGTTATCCAGTGAATCACCTTACCCCAACCCTCTCTGAGCCTCTGGAGTCCTTGTGACTTGGCCATTTAGCCAATTGTGTGCAAAAAAAGTGCCCCATCAAAAGTAAAACAACCAACCCAACTAAATTCCGCAGACTTCAAGTTGGGTTGTTTAACCTCTGAGCGGCACTTTTTTGCACACCATGGGCTAAATGGCCAGGTCACATGGACCCCGAAGGCTCAGAGAAGGTTGGGGGAAGGGACCCACTGGAACACTGTTGGGAGACAGATGGTAGCCTCCCATCAAGGCCATCCAGCGTGTTCTTTAACATGCACAGGGTATGTATCTCCCGCACACGGGGCCACGGCTTAACCTCCCATCCGACGGACGGCGGCCTTTCCAAGCCCATCGGTGCACCCTACTGACCGTGGGCAGGGCGGGGAATTTTGAGGAGATAAATCTCAACGCTGACCCAGCTGGGACTCGAACCTGGGAACTACAGATTACGAGCCTGGCGCGCTACCGACTGAGCCACCCCCGCCCCCAGACTTCAAGCCGAAACATGTTAAGTGATAGTAATGCAAATATATTTGGCATGTGTAGCAGGAAAGGCTTCTTCGCCTACTACACAGGAAGTGATTAAAATCATATTCACAGCCTTCAGCGATCCATTGGATAATATTACAAAATTATGCAGCAAGCATAATTCTTTTGAACACTAAATGCGGCACACCTGAAGTTCTTTCAAGACACACCCTGAACTCTTTTTGGGCACACTTGAAACTCTTTCACGACACAACCGGAGCTCTTTCGTAGCACACGTGAAGTGTTTTTACGGCACACTAAGTTGTTTTGGGTTGTTTTACCTCTGAGCGGCACTTTTTTGCACACCAGGGCTAAATAGCCAGGTCACATGGACCCCGAAGGCTCAGAGAAGGTTGGGAGAGGGGACCCACTGGAACAGCTGTTGGGAGACAGATGGTAGCCTCCCGTCAAGGCCATCCAGCGTGTTCTTTAACGTGCACAGGGTATGGCTCTCCCGTACATGGGGCCATGGCTTAACGTCCCATCCGACGGACGGCGGCCTTTCCAAGCCCATCGGTGTCCCCTACTGACCGTGGGCAGGGCGGGGAATGTTTGCGGAGATAAATCTCAACGTTGACCCAGCTGGGACTCGAACCTGGGAACTACAGATTACGAGCCTGGCACGCTACCGACTCTGCCACCCCCGCCCCCTACGGCACACTAAACAGCTCTGATAGCGATTAACTTTTCAATTAATTCAGCTGTGTTAAACTTGTAATAATAATTTGCCTTATGAGTATGTGTGAATGATGTATATCTCAGAATGCCAATCGAAATATTACGGTAAAAGAAAAAAAAAATAAATAACTAAACGAAATACAATATAAAAAAGAAAAATAGCGAAACAAGACCAGATTCACAAATATTTGGGTTGAGTTGTTTTACATCTGAACGGCACTTTTTTGACACAATGGGCTAAATAGCCAGGTTGTGGGAGAGGACCAACTGAACTGCTGTTAAGAAACAGATGGCAGCTTCCCGTCAAGGCCATCCAGTTTTCTTTAACGTGCACAGCGTATGGCTTTACCTCCATTTGACGGACGACGGCTTTTCTAAGTCCACCGGTATCTCCTATTGATCAAAGTTAAGGTGGGGATTTTCCGGAGTAAATCTTTACTCTGACCCAGGTGGGACTCGCTCGTACCTGACACTCTTTTGTAGGTACACCTCAAGCACTTCCAAGGCATACGGGAAACTCTTTCAAGGATTACTTGAAGCTCTTTTACAGCACACCTGAAGTTCTTTCAAGGCAATCCCTAAACTCTTTTTGGGGCACACTTGAAGCTCTTTCACGGCATAAACGAAACTCTTTTTGGGGCACACTTGAAGCTCTTTCACGGCATAAACGAAACTCTTTTAGCAGCACACCTGAAGCCTTTTCACGACACATCTGAAGATCTTTCATAGCACACTTGAAGTATTTTCATGGCACACCTAGTGGGAAGCATTGTCCAAGGATTGGGTTGTGTTGGGTTGTTTTACCTCTGAGCAGCAATTTTTTGTACATCATGGGCTAAATGGCCAGGTCACATGGATCCCGAAGGCTCAGAAAAGGTTGGGGGAAGAGACCCACTGGAACAGCTGTTGGTAGACAAATGGTAGCCACCCGTCAAGGCCATCCAGCGTGTTCTTTAACGTGCACAGGGTATGGTTCTCCCGCACACGGGGCCACGGCTTAACGTCCCATCAGACGGACGGCAGCCTTTCCAAACCCATCGGTGTCCCCTACTGACCGTGGGCAGGGCGAGGAATTTTGCGCAGATAAGTCTCAACGCTGACCCAGCTAGGACTCGAATCTGGAAACTGAAGATTACGAGCCTGGCGCGCTACCGATTGAGCCACCTCCTGTCCAAGGATGCGTATTAAATATTCATACTTCCATTCTCATTTAAATACTTATCGTATATTTTTGAGAATCAAGACTTAAATAGATTTGATTGAGTTCATTTTAATTTATCATCAGGTAAAGTTTTCATATCAATCCCATTTTGAAAGTGACAGCTCTAAGAAATTTGATTCTCATTCACATAGCATGAGATAATCATAATTCAACAGCAACTGGGTATATACACTATATAATACAAAAAGTAAGCAGTCACTTTCGTGTTATGCGAATGGAGAATCACATTCAAAGCTTTCTAAGTTCGAAAATAACTCTTTTATGAAAACATATCACTGGAAACAAGATGAAGATCTCACTCAAATCTATTTAATTCTCTATTTTCTCGCAATATTTTTTTAATATATAGTTATGAAAGCTGAAGCATTATTTAAAAAAATAGCAAATTGTTCACTGACATAAATGTAATATTTGAAATTTGTATGACGATTTTTTCCAAGTTTCATCAATTTGGGAGGAAAAACATGTTCAGGAAAGTGTGATAGCACTATCAATTGTTAAATATTCCAGCTTCAACAATTCTTTAAATATTAAGCAAATATTCTTGAAAAATCAATTTAGAGAGATATTAATCAGATCTTCAATTAACATCCAGTAATATCTTTCGGCCGTTCCGTGGCCGAGTGGTTAGCACGCTTCGCTACTGATCTAAGGGACCTGGGTTCGAGCCCCGGATTAGGCATGGATGTATGTGTCGTTTTTCTGCTGAGGTCCTGCCATCCTCTCAGATCTCCTACTATGGCATATAACTGACAGGCTCCTGTCAGACCTCTGTGGCAAGCAGCTGCTTGAGGGGGTATTTATTTATTATTAATATCTTTTTTTAAAAAGCTTATTTTCAAAGTTAGGTAACTTTTATTGTAGCTTTTAATTCACCTACCATGCAAGTGTACAGTTACTTATTTGTAATATAGTTAGTGTGTGTGTGTATGTATATAAAATAAAACTACGTTTTAAAAAATGTCACTTCTTTTGTTGCATTTTTGTCGTGAAAGTATCCTTTCACAACGAAAGTGTAAGTTTTTTTCTAGACATGAAAGACTACCTGAAAGTGTCAATCTACGTTTCTGTCAGCTTCGTTTGATCCCCTAGTCATCCAGATCTCAGGCATCCTGTCAGGAACACATCCCCTCTCTTGTTTTTACTTGTTCCTTATCTGACGAAAGTCACCCAATGCTGACGCCATCGTGCAAATAATGAGGATAAGACAATAGGTGCCTTACTTTCTGCTTTGTTAGACTTGCAGGGTTATAACCCTAGACAAGCCATGTTTGTTTATTGTTTCCTTATCCTCTTTTTTCCTCGAAACAAAACATTTCTTTTTTATCTCCACGTAACAGCTGAGATCTATTTCAGCACACGTCATCAGAGTTGTAAATTAAGCAAAACAATTGCTCTTGTAAGATAATATTGGTGTAAGGACACTTGTGAGTAGAACACTGAAAAGCGTTCGCTGTCAAAAGAGATTCGCTCTGACTTCGTTAAGTAACAAAATGCAGATGTTTCGATTTCCCCTTTTTTTTTTGTGCTGCGTGTAAATTGCTCTAAGTCAGTAAATCCTACGGAGAAACTTTGAAAGCCTTATTTTTTTAAAAGCAGTATGATTCGACAGGAATGGAGTGGAAGATTTATGTATGCTCGTGCTTACAGACAGGATTCGCATAGGCAAGATGTATGAGCAGAAGCCTTAAACACCATCTAGAGAGAACGAAACAAAAATATTATTTCGTGAGATACTGTGTCGTGTGCGAAGCAAAATCTCTGTGTTGTCAGTAGCAAAGTTGACAATGGCAATGTGAGGCCAAACTGCTGGAATAATCTTATATTTTATGAAGCAACATTACCCTTCAGTAAGAGTTGCTATGTAGCGCTGAAATTCGTAAGGTTTATATGTAGGGAACAGGCGGTATGGTAGAAAATAAGCTGGCAAAAGCTAGAATAAAAATTTGGCTGTAAGATAGACAAGAATAGATCATATTTTTATCTCTTTTTTGGCAGAAAAGTATAAAAACATGAACGATTTTGATATATACGAGTTGGGTTGGGTTTTTTTACCTCTGAGCGGCACTTTTTTGCACACCATGGGCTAAATGGCCAGGTCAGATGGACCCCGAAGGCTCAGAGAAGGTTGGGGGAGGGGACCCACTGGAACAGCTGTTGGGAGACAGATGGTAGCCTCCCGTCAAGGCCATCCAGCGTGTTTTTTAACGTGCACAGGGTATGGCTCTCTCCCACACACGGGGCCACGGCTTAACGTCCCATCCGACGGACGGCGGCCCTTGCCAATCCCATCGGTGTCCCCTACTGACCGTGGGCAGGGCGGGGAATTTTTGCGGAGATAATTTTTTTTGCGGGGAATTTTTGCGGAGATAAATCTCAACGCTGACCCTGCTGGGACTCGAACCTGGGAACTACAGATTACGAGCCTGGCGCGCTACCAACTGAGCTACCCCCGCCCCTGCTATATACGAGAAACTGCATTTATGAATGAGAATAAATCGTCGAATATTTTAAATATAGGCAAAAGTTTTAATTATCTAATAAAGACGGAACCGAAATCAAAATTTTGAATGGCACAAAATATGTTAAAAGAATTTATGTATAGTACGAAAACGAAGTGAATGTAAATAATCTCAGGGTTATTGGTTCAAAAGTTCCGATAGAAACAAAATCCCAAAATCAATTTTGTAAGGAAAAAATAATATTTTTTTCAGTCAGTTCGCTTGTCATAAACGTCTGCTATCTATCATTTTATTCTTATCATTTTATTGATAGATAGCTTGTCAACACAAGCTATCTATCAATAAATTGCATCAGAGAGAGGATCTATGATTAAAGCAGAAATAAAATATAAATAAATAAATAAACAGACATGCCAACGACACGATTAGAACCTAGATCACTTTACAGCTAAACAGGGTAAATGCTCGAAATTTGTCCAAATATGTTTAGGAAAATTCGATATTATTCGGTATAATATTTGCGTTTTTATTAGATGAAAGTTTATAAATTATAAATCAATTCACAAATTTATCGAATTAATAATATTGTGCAACTAATTTGACAATTAATGTTTTATCGCGAACACAAGGGAAATTTAAAATTCCGTTCATTTAGAATAATGCGATTTGAAAATATTTTCTATTGAATTTTTCTTTCTTTTTTTTTTCAATTCGTAGACATGTCCCTGCAAACCTTTCTTCGAAAACAAATTAATAAGTCGTATTAAGAAGTCATTAATTCAATCATTCAGAACTGATCTCTCTGAATCACAACTTAGTAAAAATGTTTGCTACTGTTTTCTTGGTTTGATTTTAACTTTTTGAAATCAAATAAATAAATCATCAATTCAGTCATTAAAAATTTATATTTCTTCATCACCGCTTATTAAAACATTTTCCACTCTTTTCATGTTCTGACTGCAACTTTTTTAACATTCATCAACAAATCATCAAGTCAATCATTTAACATTAATCTTTTCTGAATCTCCATTAAGACTTTTTTTCACCTGTTTTCTTTTTTTCTTTTTCTAACGTTTTTAAGCTCATACTAAGTCATAAATTCAAGATTTCAAAATTGATCTTTTCTCACTCGCCACTTACTGAAACTTTTTCTCACTTTTCCTGTTCTTATTGTGACTTTTTCAAAACTGAAACAATAAAGTCATCGGTTCAATCATTCAAAACTGATTTTCTCAATCGCAACTTACTAAAACTTTTTTTACTGTCTTCTTGCTCTGATTGGAATGTTTTTAAATCATCCAAAGTCATCAATTCAATCATTCAAAATTGATCTTTTTTGAATCGCCACTAAAACTTTATTTGTTGTTTTCTTGATGTGATTGAGCGTTTCCGAAATCAAACAAACAAGTCATCAATCATCAAACATTTATCCTTTTGAAAACACCACTTACCTGAACTTTTTTTTATATTTTTTCCCTGATTACAACTTTTTTCCGACACCTTGTTTGTGCCTTTCTCTGCAATAACCATGAACTTACAGTGAAGAAATTTCAAGGCGTTTGATCACTTACCGTACACGAAACACAAGGTAGTAGTACATTTATTCAAAGCTTTTCCTCTTTCTTTTTCAAGGTTTTCATTCTTTTATTGTGGCTTGGTATCACAAGGTACGAACCAAGTAAGAATGAAAAGGAAGATGAGAGGAATAAGAATAGAGAATGAAAGCTGAGCTGCGCTATTTTTATCCCTGAGAGACCCTTTTATACTGCACAATGAGTTAAATGGTTATGTGATAAGAACCCCAGGGCTCAGTATAAAGTTGGGGAAAGAGAACCAACAGACTGCTGTTAAAAGTAGAGAGAACCTTTCTTCAAGTCTCTTCGGTCGTGTTCTTTAATACGCACCAAGTAGGTTCTCCTGCATATGGGATTACAGCTTTAGGTCCCATTCCATGAACAAAGCTTTCGGGAACCCATCAGAGGTTCCTTTTTTGCTGAGGAAAAATGGGCAATGGGATGGGAGGAAAGTAGGGAATGGGAAGAAGGATGAGAAGGAGATAAATAAAGGATAAATAAAAAATAGAGAATTGAAGGAAAGTTGAGAAGGAGAAAGAACGAAGAGAGAGACAAAAAGAATATTAAAAATATATATTGTTGAAAAGATTAGGAGAAAAACAAAGGAGGAGGGAGAAACAATATTAAAAATGAATTGTTGTAAAGATGATAAAGAGAAATGCAAAGGAAGAGGAGGGTGAACGATATTTACAAAATGAATTTTTTGAAAGATGAGAAGGAAAAAAACACAAGTAGAGGGGAAACAATATTTAAACTAAATTTTTGGAAAGATGAGAAGGAGAAAGCCATAAGATGGGGGAATATGAGAAGGAGAAATACAAAGGAAGATGGAAAACTATATTTGAAAAATGAATTTTTGAAAAGATGATAAGGAAAAAGACACATATTTAAAAATTAAGATGAGGGAATATGAGAAGGAGAAATACAAAGGAAGATGGAAAACTATATTTAAAAAATGAATTTTTGAAAAGATGATAAGGAAAAAGACACATATTTAAAAATTAATTGTTGTAAAAATAAGAAGGATAAAGGCAAAAATTGGAAGGGAAAATAATGTTTAAAAAATTAATTGTTGGAAAGATCAGATGAAGCAAAACACAAGATGCAAGGGAAAACAATATTATTTTTTTAATTTTTGGAAACATGAGAAGGAGAAAGCAATGTTTAAAAATGTATTTGTGGAAAAATGGGAAGAAGAAAGACAAATGATGGAGGAGTAAAAAACATTTAATAAATGTATTGTAGGAAAAATGAGAAAGAAAAAGACCAAGGATGAAAGGAAAACAATATTTCAAATATGTTTTTGTAAAAATGACAAGCAAAAAAGCAAAGAACGGAGGGGAAAACTATGTTTAATAAATGTATTTAGGAAAAATGAGAAGGAGAAAAGGAAAAGATGGAGGGGAGGAAATCAATATTTAAGAAATGTGTGGTTGGAAAGATGGAAAGCAGAAAGACAAAGGGTAGAGGGGGAAACAATATTAAAAAAGTATATTGTTGGTAAGATGAAACAGGAAATCACAGAAAAAAAATGGAAGAAAATCTGATAGAAGAGAATATTTATGGAACGAAAGACGAAAGAGAATAAACGAAAAATGGAGACATGAAAAGAAGACAAATCGACAAGGGAGAAAAAATAAAGGAAGGAAAAATGATAAAATCAAAAACAAAGGATGTATTTTTTTTTTGTTCATCATGCTTTCCAGGTTCTTTTCCTTTTTCTCCCCTTCCGCCCAGAGGATAGGGGGATAAATAAGGATTGTAAGACGTAGAATCGAAGAACCGGGTAGAGAGAGTAAGTCTCTACTGTGAATTTAAATCCTTTGACTACATACTCTATAATCTTAATATCACATTTCTAGCGTAAATAGACTGTTTACAACATCAGTTTCAAATTTTTTCAGCTTCCAAATTTAGCGCCTTCTAATGGTAAAAATTCTAACTAATGGTAGATTCAAAAACTGGGACAACTAATGCATTATTAGTACTGTACAATCGAAAAAACGAATTTTCATTTTTCTTCACAACAAAAAATTTTAATGTCTTCTAAATGGCAGGGAGGCGGGGATGGCTCAGTCGGTAGTGCGCCAGGCTCGTAGTCTGTAATTTCGAGGTTCGAGTCCCAGCTGGGTCAGCATTAAGATTTATCTCCGCAAAATTCTCCGCCCTGCCCACGATCAGTAGGGGACACCGATGGGCTTGGTAAAGACCGCCGTCCGTCGGATGGGACATTAAGCCATGGTCCCCGTGTGGGAGAGCCATACCCTGTGTGCGTTAAAGAACACGCTGGATGGCCTTGACGGGAGGCTACCATCTGTCTCCCAACAGCTGTTCCAGTGGGTCTCCTCCCCCAACCTTCTCTGAGCCTTCGGGATCCATGTGACCTGGCCATTTAGCCCATGATGTACAAAAAAAGTGCCGCTCAGAGATAAAATAACCCACCCCAAAAACAACCTAAATGGCAGATCGTCAGACGGCCAAGTAAAAAATAGTCTGTTTGATTTTTTTTTAATATACATATGCATAGAAATACGAGAACACTGAGAGAGAGATGACAATGAAACGAAAAACATTAGCTGAAAAAAAGGAGCTCTTGAATTATCAAAACAAATAATGAGAAATTAAATTTTGCATATGAAATGCCAACGTGAGAAATAACGCAAATTCTAATCATGAAGGTCCCATCGCAAAACGCCACTCCATTTATTGTCACCTCTATCAGAAGTAATTGCGCATCTAAAGTGTTCATTCGCACTCAAACACAATGTTCAACATCAAAGCAACTGTGAATGAAAGCTTCAGAGGAACAGTTTCTGCCGACTGTTGTTATCAGAGTACCACAACTCCTCCCAATCATTATTGCATTGCGCACCACAAGCTTCAAGTCTGTTGTTGCATTACTACTCATATACTTCCCTCGAATCAAGCAAGCATCGAATGGTGCTCAGCTAATAGAATTCCTAAAGTCTACCATTAAAACCATTACCAACCGAGAACCAACAACACTTATACCTTATCAACAGCGAGCCAATGCTGATAGCATTAAAACTGACAATATCAACTTCCTAAGGATATTTCATCAGTTCTGTCCCCGTTTACCAAGAAAGCATCTCTCAGATACCAACAAAGGTGCATCAGTTTCAAGAGCAAAATCTTGCTTCTTTTCTTACTTTTAACCTCGTACAGCCAGAAGCAATTTCTGTACTAAATTTACCATCGAAATCGAATGCATGGGGACTTATTCTTCCTTGCTCTGCCTCCTGTTCTTCTTCCACTTCCATTCCATCCCTATAAGCTAATGTCATCTTCACCAACTCGGCCGCAAACCTCCGGGCAGCAGTTCCTGCAATGATGAGTCAGTAATTAGGTTATTACGGCTGTGCTAGCCGCCACTGAGAATTTCCCGAAGAGCAATAAAAAACTAAATCACAGACACAAAATGGATCGCAGCTATTTTGGATGTCTGCGGCATAACGCTCCGGTTCTTCGTTGTGCGAAGTTTTATGAGATTTAGATATAAAAGAAGAGCCTGTGGTTAGGAGAAAGAGAGAGAGAAAAATCTTTTCCAGCTTGTTATGTCAAGAAGTTTCTGAAGAAAAATCACACGAATGCAGTTTCTTGTTATCTCTGTTTTATGTTTTGTGGTTCGATGTATTGTTTATTCAATTCAAATTCTCTTAACCGAAAGTTTTGATTTTTTTAGACAGGTGATTTTAAGAACCATATGAAAATTGTTTTTTTTTCTTTTCATTTATATTCCGGAAAATATTTTTGAGTTTGATTTTGAGTTATTCTAAATTAATTCCCAGAGATTGAATTTTTCATTTAGCGAGAAATTTTTCCTCCAGTTATTGCGCACTACGAGAAACATTTTTAAGGGTTTTATTTTCCCTCTTGTGTTTTTAACCTTGTCCAATAACACAAATAAATGAAACGCATAATTCCTCTAATAGACACTGCAGAGAAAATATTCATCTCAGAGTTGGATTGCTTTGTTTTACCTCTGAGCAGCAATTTGTTTGCACACAATGAGTTAAATGGCCAGGTCACAAGGTCCCCGAGGGCTTGGAGAAGATTGGGGGAGGGGACCCACTGGACAGGTTAGGAGGTCTAGCTTCCCGTCAAACCTTTCCAGCGTGTTCTTTAATGTGCACAAGATATGGCTCCCGCGCACGGAGCAACGGCTTAACGTCCCATCCGACGATAATTAACATGGGTCGAACGGTGGCCTTTCCAAGCCCATAAGTGTCCCCTACTATGTTCATCTAAGATCGTCTTCTTTTATAGTTAAAGAATTTAGCAATACTACTAAAATAAACTAATAAGTTACGTTCAAACAAATGCGGACAAGATCAGTAAAAACCGAAAAAAAACTAACTATACTTCCCTATAAAAAAAATAATGTATTCTTTGCTGATGCTACATTATAGAAATGTTAGTTTACATTCATCAAAAATAAGAATGCAGAACAGATTTGGCATCATAATTACTGCAAACAGAAGTTTCTATTCCAAAAGGTTTTACTCAAACAAAGGAATTTTTACTCTTTAGGCTTTTTAATAATAACGAAACCATTAAAATTTTTGTCTTCTCATCAACAATATTAATCATTCCATTCTCTAGTCAGAGTAAAATGTTTAAAAAATATTATTTATTCACTGCTCAATTGCAATGAAAGATGAAAATAGATTTGTATGATTCCCAGTGAGAGTGAAACAGTGCACTTTTCTGTTTCTACCCTTAACAGCAATAAAACTCTGTATTCTTATTCGGGGCGGGGGTGGCTCAGTCGGTAGCGCGCCAGGCTCGTAATCTGTAGTTCCCAGGTTCGAGTCCCAGCTGGGTCAGCGTTGAGATTTATCTCCGCAAAATTCCCCGCCCTGCCCACGGTCAGTAGGGGACACCGATGGGCTTGGAAAGGCCGCCGTCCGTCATATGGGACGTTAAGCCGTGGCCCCGTGTGCCTCCCGCACACGGGGACAGATGGTAGCCTCCCGTCAAGGCCATCCAGCGTGTTCTTTAACGTGCACAGGGTATGGCTCTCCCGCACACGCGGCCACGGCTTAACGTCCCATCCGACGGACGGCGGCCTTTCCAAGCCCATCGGTGTCCCCTACTGACCGTGGACAGGGCGGGAAATTTTGCGGAGATAAATCTCAACGCTGACCCAGCTGGGACTCGAACCTGGGAACTACAGATTACGAACCTGGCGCGCTACCGACTGAGCCACCCCCGCCCCAATGATAGCAAGAAAGGAGAAATGTCGGACGCTATTCCTTAGAAATCGCAAAGCAAAATAATGTCTAATCATGTTTCAAGTCACAGGAGACTTGCTAGGATTATAGGTGGAATAAAGTCCGGGGGAACGATTGTGCGATTAGTGATTAGGCTTCGAATGTATACAGATGAGAAACGGAAGAAAATGTAAACAATCAATAACCAATAGGCATCGAAATGCAAATTAGATAAACAAGAGGAACAAATGCAACAGATAGAAGAAGAATTAAAACAACTGACAATCAATAAGCCCGAATACAAATAATAGATAATTAACATGTGTAAAAATATAAACAAGACAACTAATATGCGTCGATGTATACAACAGCTATTAAGACATATGTACGAATGTAAACAAAATATTAGCAAAATGCTTTGAATGTAAATAACAGATTACTAAAACGCTTCGAAAGTACACAACAGTAACCAACACGCTCTGAAATGTTTCCTCATCTCTCCCTATCATTCAAGTATAAGAGTTTCGAGATTTACATGCTACGCAATGACATGGACTATTCTTTTTTACTAATTTTTCTGGGGCTAGGATTGTCCTCTAAAATGATATCGACTTTGGACTTCTCCTTTGATAGTTGACAAAAAATGTCGAAAGGATTTCTTCCATTTATTGAGGAATATTGAAATTCTTGACAGAGTTTCTTTACCTATGAAACGATGACCGTTTCGCGGCTCTAAGTCATTCTCAAAATACGGGATGTTGTTTGCTATGTAAATGATGACAGTGATTTCTTTAATCATATTAGAGTAGTTATGTTAAGATGTTAAATCATCCTGCA
This sequence comes from Ryuthela nishihirai, assembly GCA_038380435.1. Classification (NCBI taxonomy): domain Eukaryota; kingdom Metazoa; phylum Arthropoda; class Arachnida; order Araneae; family Heptathelidae; genus Ryuthela; species Ryuthela nishihirai. Next base: position 17,951,351 of record JAWZYU010000016.1, read on the forward strand.
TTAGCTGTGCGCCAAAGCTTCCTTAACGTTACGTTTAAGTTGCTGCGGTAACATGAAATAATAATTATTTGAATCAACTGTGTCGTATTTGATCTGTGATATTAACTTTAAGTAAATTTTGCCGCTTACTTTGCTAATTTTAGCTATTGCTGATTTTATCTAATTTCTGAATTAATTGTGTGTACTTCCTTCGTTTGAAGTTATGTGTTAAATGAATTTAATTCAGGTTGAAACGAAAAATTGATGATTCTTTAAATATTAGATTTTTAAGCAATTTTTCAGAAACATATTTTCGTCCCTCGCTTAGATTCTGCATTTACTTGTGATGGATTTTGCATCTTGGAATAAGGTAATGCAAATGAAAAATGCAAACGTTATGAAATGTAGACCTGACTAAAGAGTTACAATACATTTCACTCCTTAGTCTTCAGAAAAATCCACATTTCACGACGTTTTGCATTTTCATTTGGGACTTCGGAACTGCGGATTACGTGTGTTGCGCGCTGCCGTCTGAGCCACCCCCGCCCCTCAGGAAGAAAATATTTTCCATGGGACGAATGGAAAATATTTTCCATTCATCGAAATCACCATAGACTTAACATTACCAGTTAAACACAGGTCTATCTCACCAGCTTAGCATTAGCAGTTATTCAAACTGACGTGGAGAGTGCCATCAACTACAATTTTAGAGAGTTTCAGACTTCCCCTAAAGAGGAGGAGAAAAATTATTCCAGGGAAAAAAGGGATCAATTTTAATGTGTTTTATGCCAAATGAAAGCTTTCAGCGTGGGGAGTGCCATCTATATATACTTTAGAGAATTTCAGACCTTCTCTAGAAGAGGGGGGTTAAATTTTTTATCAGGTGGAAGCTGGAGGGGAAGGAAAGATTGTAATGAGTTTTATCCCAAATGAAAACTTGCGACGCCATATTCCATATACTTTAGAGGGTTTCAGATCTACCCCAAAAGTAGGGCAGAAAATTTTGGCAAAGAGGAAGAAAACGGAGGGAGGAGAATAGATCGTAATGAGTTTTATGCCAATGAAAGCTTGCGATGTGAGGAATGCTATCCACTATATACTTTAAAGCAGGGGTTCTCAACGTGAGGTATACATACCACCAAGGGGTACGCGATAAAATTTTCTGGAGTACGCCGTGAGAGCTCAAAAGTCGCTAGATCTAGTAGCAAAGTCGCTAAGTGGCGCTAATGACCTCTTCTATTATACTATAACTATAGTTTTATCTATCTATACAAGGGATACGTCAGTTACATACACATTTCCAGGGGGTAAGTGAAGCATAAAAGGTTGAGAACCACTGCCTTCGGGTATTTTAGACCCGAGCAAAGCCGGGTAAATCTGCTAGTAATAAATAAAAATTAATGATATGCTTCCGAAACAGAAGTAAACGTTCAAAAATCCGCAATTTTACGTTTCATAAAAGAAAAAAAAACATAAATTTTTAATACACCTCGTATTATTCAAAATGAATTAATTTTTCGATCAGTTTTTTTACAAGAGGGGACGCACGCCCCTTTTTGCACACTCCCCCCCCCCCACTCACCTCGACCGGCATCGTCCATTACATCTACATTTCTCAATAAAAAAATCTTGATGTTTTATAATCAATCGTCAGGCCAAAGTTTTCAAGAACGGAATCGAGAATCAGACACATTTGTTTATTTAAACCTTCGTGAACAAAGAAGATATTTAATAAATAACTTTCTTTTTTTGGAAAGAAAGTAACATTTGTTATCAACTTGCATTCAGGAAGGTCCGAAGATGAGGAATTTATTGCGAAACATAGTCAGAGATAAAATAAAGGTAAAGATAATTGTTCTTATCCTCCACTATGCCATAAATAGTTATTACGTTTAATCACGCTCTCCTTTTAATGAAGAAGAAGAATGGAAATAACAAAAACTCGTTAAATGCTGCAAATACAAATTACAATTTGTGCACACTTAGGGCATAAATATTATGTGCATTTCCTTTTCTTTTTATCATTTCCAAGAAAAGTGAAACGAGAAAGTTTACAAAGTGAAAATTGCCATAAACTAGTGCTGTAATATTTAAAAACAATTTCCTGTTGTCACACTCTTTTCAAATAATAAAATCTCCTGAGAATACGTTACTATAACGAAAAACAAAAAGGCACACTTTGTCTCTTTTCTTAACTTTACCTTGTTACAATGAACAATGTTTCTCAACACTTAGGAACACTTATAATAATAAAAAAAAATCCCGTTCTCAATGTTTGTTTTATTTTCGGTATTTATGACCTCAAAATTGTTATTTCGAAAGTAAGAACTGGGACTTGTTTTGAATAATGACCTAGGAGGGTGCTTTTTTTTTTAGCTGTTTTTCTAATAAAAAAACTAATGTTTTCAATTTGTCGTCTATCTATCTATCCGTCCGTAGACATTCAACTTTTTTGTTGCCATTGCTGTTTTTAGAATTGATTTAAAATTTTTTTTTGATTTGATAGACATTGAGGAAATTTTACGATTCGCGTTTTCAGAAAGTCTCAATAATCTTAAAAGCTTTTTCAAGAAGTGAAAAAAGATAGCAAAAAATACTAAAACTTTAAACGAATATTGCATATGATCTATTTGTGCCATAAATTAAAAATTTTGGTGGTAGATTGTACTGATGAAGAGGTGTGCATTGAAAGCAATGACTTTCCCCACCGCTTAATACAAGGCATGTGAAAATGAAACTTTTTCTTTTAAGAGATGAATGAAAACAATTTTGCTGTGTTTTACAGGTACAGTCGTTCAAAAAATTAACCGAACACTATGGTTGATTACAGAATTCAGAAAAAATATCTGGCAACGATTTTTTTTAGAAATTAGTGATCTGGCAACTTCGCCAGAGTGATCTAGCCATTAGTGATCTGGCAACTTCGTGTCACGTGACACGAAGTTGCCAGATCACTAATTTCTAAAAAAAATCGTTGCCAGATATTTTTTCTGAATTCTGTAATCAACCATAGTGTTCGGATACTTTTTTGAGCGACTGTACTAATAAAATATTACTATATGTGTTTCCCAAATCATCCTTTAGTTCAAATTTGCACCGTTAAATGGCGCTAGATGCGGAAAAAAATTTGTTATCTTTGAATACAAGTACCGCCATATTAAGACGTGGTTCCTATCCTCGGTATCGCGCCAGGCTCTTAATCTTAAATTCTCAAGATCATGTCCCAACTGCGCCTGCTTTGAAAATTTTCTCCACTAACTCCCGTTTTTCCTTCGGGGAGAAAGGAGACGCCATTGGGCTTGGAAAGGCCGCCGTCCATCGGATGGGACGCAAAGCAGAGCCCATGTGAAGTGGATCCATAATCTGTGCACGTTAAAGAACACCGTAAATGGCCTTGACGAGAGGACTCCATCTTTCTCGTAACAACTGTTCAGCATATTCCCTTCCCCGGCGATCTCTGGGGGACAAGACACTTGATTGCCAATGCAGTATAATATTTCCTCACCCATATTACAGGTTTTTTAAAAATTTCAAAACAATAAAAAGTAAATAGAAAATAATGAAATATAAATGTATTTAATAATCTTTGCTTCTTTTACCCTTGCTCGCATGCTGAAACGGAAGGGGGGAAATGGCCCCCTTGACCACCCCACCCGATTCCCACACCTCCTTGATCCGGCCCTGGTGGATAAAAGTGTGGCTCTGAGCTAAAACGATCCTAAGACAAAACTATAGACACGTTTGGACCACCCCCATATTCGCCACATCTTATTCTTATAGTTATACACTATGAAGTAAAAAAGACTGTATTTTTTTCAGAGATATTAATAAAGGAGAGATCTGCTTATTGGTTATAATTTCTAGGTGAGTATTGACTGTAAGAAGAAACGATTTAGGAAAAGGCGTATTTTTTTTTAAAAAATCTGCTTTTTGTTAACTTTAACTTTGAAAAAAAAAAAAGAGTTCATCATACAGCAGAAACGTGGAACAAGAGTAGCGAATTTTTTATTCCTTAGCGAAGTAAACTGACGGATCGCAATGATCCAAAAGTTCTCAAAAGAGCTTGACTTTAGGTGCACAAGAATCTACCCCAATCAATATTTCAACAAAGATGGATTACCTTACTCTAAAAACAGTGACAGTAGACAAAAGGGTAAATTCAAATTTTCGACATCCAAAGAATGTGAAAAGTGTCCATAAAGTTATATGTTAGTCATTTTTATGTCCTCATGAACAAGTTCTGAAGCGTTGCAGAAATAAAGGAGATAGCTAATGACATTCTAAAGATCCAGGACTTATAGTTCCTTCATTTCTCTTCATACTTCAAACAATGCACACACATTAATAAATTCAGAGGCGGGGGTGGCTCAGTCGGTAGCGCGCCAGACTCGTAATCTGTAGTTCCCAGGTTCGAGTCCCAGCTGGGTCAGCGTTGAGATTTATCTCCGCAAAATTCCCCGCCCTGCCCACGGTCAGTAGGGGACACCGATGGACTTGGAAAGGCCGCCGTCCGTCGGATGGGACGTTAAGCCGTGGCCCCGTGTGCGGGAGAGCCATACCCTGTGCACGTTAAAGAACACGCTGGATGGCCTTGACGGGAGACTACCATCTGTCTCCCAACAGCTGTTCCAGTGGGTCCCCTCCCCCAACCTTCTCTGAGCCTTCGGGGTCCATGTGACCTGGCCATTTAGCCCATGGTGTGCAAAAAAGTGCCGCTCAGAGGTAAAACAACCCAACCCAAATAATAAATCCAGAACCTAAAATAATAAATATTTCTTGATTTTATACACTCTGGACGCTACTTAGCTAGAGACGTGTAATAATCATCTCCGTTCTGTTTTAAAATGCATTTCAAACTAATTCATAAAAATATTGCCATTCCTTTTGATACTGGAGCAGAAATCAATGCCATCAAAGCAACTGAAGCACACTCCGGTTATAAAGAGCCTAAAACTGGATTATTGCAAAATGAAACTGAACTTCAAACTTCGCATGAGACATGGACAGCTCGAATTGAATGATACATTTAGTAACGTATTCGATAAAAAGAAAAAAACGGATTTCGAAATGAGCGTTGATTTAGCATGTTCTAAATTACTACCGTCAGATAATTTACGCTGAATGCTGTGTCGAAATAAATTAACCCACTGAACTATGGCGAAACCTCAGACACTATTTATAAGTTTGAAACTCGCCATTTATTAAATATTACTCTTGTAACTCAACTGAGGCAGGAATGGTTAGTTAAACTCAGAAATCCGACTTCGCAAGGCAGAGGAATTCCAATTTTTTAATTCGGTAATTGGATGTTTCGTAATCTTCTCCAGAATGTCTCGCAGCACCAAGTCCAAAAGCTAATTTACGCAAAGTTTTCAACTTATTGCATTCTTCGAAATAAATTCTTGTTCCCATTTCACTCAAACCGTTCAGCCTTAAGACTTAAGAACAGTGCTTGACTTTTAAAACACACCATGAGCATATTTAGTTCTGGAAATAATAACTATGCATTGCCAGTCTAATAATTGGTTAGCAGAAAATATCTGAGCAGATCTTATTGGGGTGAAGAAGAATTCATTCTTAGGTATATTTCTATTCAAAGAAATAAAAGAAAGGGACTGCAGCTATGGAGTTGAATTCATTTTTATTGACTAACTAGAAGAATAACTTATGAGGCATCTGCTTCTCATCAGAGGTCACGTTACGTGCTCGTACCTAATATGAACACATTAGGTATTTGTACCACATTAATAGTAGGTACAATCACATCAGGTACTTGTTGTTAGGTACTTTTAGCAACATCTACAAATCAGAAGTGTAGTAGTGTCTTTAGAAATATTTCCAAATCTGAATTGGAGTTTTTTTCTTTAGGAATAATTACAAATACGAATTGGCGTTGCGCCATTAGGAACATTTATAAACATGAACTGGAGTGTGTCTTCAGGGATATCTGCAAATCTGAATTGAGGTGTGTCTTTTAGGCTCAGATCATCTACTGTGGCATATAAACTGACAGGCTCCTGTCAGACCTCTGTGGCAAGCAGCTGCTTGAGGGGGTATTTAGGAACATCTACAAATCTGAATTGAGGTGTGTCTTTAGGAACATCTACAAATCTGAATTGAGGTGTGTCTTTAGGAACATCTACAAATCTGAATTGAGGTGTGTCTTTAGGAACATCTACAAATCTGAATTGGAGTTTTATCTTTAGGAACATAGGAACATCACAAATCTGAATTGAAGTGTGTCTTTAGGAACATCTACAAATCTGAATTGTAGTTGTGTCTTCAGGAACATCTACGAATCTGAATCGCAATTTTGTCTTCAAAAACGCCTACAAGTCTGAATTGACTCACGATTCAAAAAAAAGGTTTATAACACATATTTTAGAATTTTGCTAATCACATGCAAATCAGTTCCATAAACAGTGATTATCCGTATTAATAAAGACGTATAATTGCACAGATATCTAAAATAGGCGGAAAAACTAAAACGACGTGTCAAGAGAAACTTTGCAACTGATTCACCACTTTCATTTTCCTCAATCAATTTTTTTTAATTGTCGGATCGATTCTCTTTCGTTTCTCTGCCTTTTTTGTTTCCTGAAACATTTTTTATGTTAAAAATATCTATTATTGAGAAGACCATTTAAGTGAGATTCAAATCGACTAACCATTAGCACCTTTATAATAGCACCCCCCCCCATCCCCCTCCGGAAAAAAAGTCGCCATAACGTTTAATCACTAATACGTAACTGGAATCTGTTTCTTAGAAACTATTTCCGAAGCAAATTAAATCTCAAGTGCTTTCATTAGGTTGTCTTTTGGTTATAGTAGATGTGGCATTACCTAAGCTTCTCCATCAATCATATTGTAATCGTTTACAGTTTCTAACATACACCTATCCCTCGATTTACACGGTACTCAGTTCACACAATTTTGGCTTTGCACGGTCAAAAAATGCAACCAGTTTCGATTTACACGGTACTGACTGAGACGTACATAGAAAGGAAATCTCAGTCAGTACCGTGTAAATCGAAACTGGTTGCATTTTTTGACCGTGCAAAGCCAAAATTGTGTGAACTGAGTACCGTGTAAATCGAGGGATAGGTGTATAGTGAACGAGAGTGAAATGAATTATCAACAGACAGAAGAATTTCAGAATCGCCTGTTTTCCATTTTAATGATTCTATAAACAATTGAGGTAGTAAAACTGGCGAGGATTAATTTGAAACCTTAAATTGAGTTAATAAGAGTGATTTACAAAAGCATAAACTACATGCATGTTGTAACATAATTATGTAACATAATTAAAATTATTTTTATAAAAATCAATTTATTACATATTAATAATATTATATATTATAATATTATTATAAATTACTAATAATACAGGTATTATTAATATATATATATGTGTATAATATTATTTATATTATTATATATTATTAATATATATATGTGTTTTTTTAAATATTATATATTGAAAAAAAATTTAATTTTTTATGTTAAAAAAATATAATGATTTTTTTTTGTTAGACCTTCAAACAACGTTTGTACCATTTGGACACGAATTAAAATATTTCGCTAAAATTGCCTATTTCTTTAAATATATATAAATATAATTTATTATCGGACAGCTCAAATTTTAAACTAAAAATATTCATATTATTCATGCATTTATTCTTGTATTATTATTAACATATGAATAATGATGAGTTTTTTTCATTCAACATTCCATTTTCACAAGTGTTCCGAGGTTATATTCTGTCCCGATATGCAGGCCGTGATTATATTCAGTTCTGTCAAGTGTCCCATGGTAATATTTGGAGAAGTGGCCTAATATATTTATCAAAAAACATCTTTTTGGCTGCTTGAGGATGATGCTGATGATTACAGTTTTTGTTTCTTTGAATAAATTCTAATGAAATTCTACAATAACCGTGAGAGCTAATCACATACAAATCAGTTTCCATAAACAACGACTTATTTCTTAAACTTAAATTAACCTATCACTGATTCAATCTTTTAAGATGGAACTATGAACATTTCGCACTTTCACAATGCCGAGGCCATTTCACAACAACAGCTTCACAAACGTCATTCATACATTTTAAGTTTCAAATCTTTTTTTTTAGAATAGAATAGAATTTTTATTCATAAGAGTAAAGAATACAAATACATTTACAATTTGATCCGCAAAGCTAAATAGCTTATCTGCAGGAAAATGAATAAATTATATTAAACATAGGTCATTCAACCACAAAAATGGTGTACATCAAATAAATCCACAAAACACAACACATAATAATCAGCTAACTAGAAAGTACCAAATAATTTTTTAATTCCATTTTAAGTCTTCTAAAAGAATCTATATTTAGTAATTCTTTTGGAATAGCATTAAATATAAGTGGTACAGTCGCTCAAAAAAGTATCCGAACACTACTGTTGATTACAAAATTCAGAAAAAATATCTGGCAACGATTTTTTTGAAATTAATGATCTGGCAACCTTCGTGTCACGTGACGCCATTTCTAAAAAAACAATTTCTAAAAAAATCGTTGCCAGATATTTTTTCTGAATTCTGTAATCGACCATAGTGTTCGGATACTTTTTTGAGCGACCGTACTTGATATTCGGAGGTATGTTTCCCGTAATTATTTCGAAAATTTGGCAATTTGTAATAACCTTGGTTTTGAAGTCTTGTATTTTTATTATGTTGAATTTTTAGTTTGTAAGTTTCGTCAAAAAACTTTTTAATTATTACATTATATTTATATAAATTGCTGTAGGATAAAAGATTTAAAAATTTTAATCTATGATCCATAATTACAAACATCCCACTCAACAATTCCGTACCATTTTAGAATCTGAAAACCTACAACACCTATCGTCATCCATTCTTCAGGACACAGACAGGGGAACGTTTCCCTGATCGAGACACCCCTCTCTCTTTTCATCCGAAAAGAGCAGCAGCATCACCCAACACCAAACCAGAAGTTGAATTAGAAGTTAAAGACAAGTGTGTGAAATAACAATTCATTTTATCCCCACAATAGTTTCTCTCGCTGATCCATCAAGGGAAATGACTACATAAATATTTATCAGCCGGGCGCCCCCATAATGACACTGGCATGAATCTTTCATGAGTCCGAATAACATGTGGCACTTACTAAGGATGTCGGAAAACAATAATTATTTCTTGGCCGTGCTTCGTAGTTCCTAACCGGTTTGTTCCTTCCGCGTTTCGCTTCACATCCACACCTCTATATATGTACACGCTCAGAAAGAGAACAATATTAGAAGTGTCATGGTAGAGTATGCTTTGGTTAGCCCCTACGAAACACATGCAAATGTATGCCAAGTTCCTGGAGGCGAAGCAGGCTGTCCTTTTATCTCCCAGCAACCCTTTCCGCAATAAATATTTCCATGATGGCGTATTCGAAAGAATCTATGAACTGCTATAAACCCAAAGCACTACAGAATTGTACTTTGTTATGTGCAGCTATTAAAGTCTGCTAGCCAGGCTATTGTTACTCTCCAAACAACCTTTTCTCTGTGCATCGCCACATCGCTTTGTTGTTAATGTAGGTGGTGAGTTTGCCGAGTGATGTGCCAACTAGGAAGCAGGAAAAGTGTCCGTTTTGAGTGCAAATTAATGTCATCCGTATTTCCTAATATTTTGCTGTTTTTTTTGTTTAATTTCTGTCAATTAAAATTATTTGTTAAGTGTGAAGGAGTGAGATAAAATCAAATCGTATCTTTGGAAATTTGTTGATGTACAATTTTCGTTTTGTGCATAGCAAACAGTATATACACTGATGACCATTAAAACCAGAAAAACCAACAATCATCAGATTGTCCTGAAATATGCAAGATGAGTAATCCATGGGAGAACATATAAATGATTCAAAGCGTATCACATGCGCACATCATGTGTGACAGTAACGCCCCCTGGAAGTGGTGTAAGAGCACTGTGTAGAATAATAGTATTTACTAGAATATATAGATAATTATATAACCTATATTAATAATCTTGCAAGATGTCCTAGAATTTGATACTAAGGACATGTCCTACTAATACGGAAATCATTGCTGGCCATTGCCTCAGAGCTAGCACTAAACACAAAGTTTGCCTTGTTGGAATAGTCACCAACTCCTTAACCATTATGCCAATTAAAGCATAAGGAGCATAATATTTCACGTATTTTTCAAGAAATATTTTAAAGATCTGTAAAGAGGAGAGGAGAATGTTATACTGCATTGAAAATCTAGTCTCTTGGCTCTCTTTTTACATTTTTGCGGCTCGATTGTGTTTCTTGCCCCTCCCCCACCCCTCGATTCTTTTCTAGATCCGATCCCGATTAAGTTTGTGCTTGCACTCTTTTCTCTTGGGTGGTGGGGGTGACTCAATCGGTAGCGCGCCAGTCTCGTAATCTGTAGTTCCCAGGTTCGAGTCCCAGCTGGGTCAGCGTTGAGATTTATCTCCGCAAAATTCCCCGCCCTGCCCACGGTCAGTAGGGGACACCGATGGACTTGGAAAGGCCGCCGTCCGTCGGATGGGACGTTAAGCCGTGGCCCCGTGTGCGGGAGAGCCATACCCTGTGCACGTTAAAGAACACGCTGGATGGCCTTGACGGGAGACTACCATCTGTCTCCCAACAGCTGTTCCAGTGGGTCCCCTCCCCCAACCTTCTCTGAGCCTTCGGGGTCCATGTGACCTGGCCATTTAGCCCATGGTGTGCAAAAAAGTGCCGCTCAGAGGTAAAACAACCCAACCCTTTCTCTTGGAGCAAATCTTGAGACAGAGTACACATGCAATATTATAAGTGAAATAATTGTGATTTACATTTAATAATAAAGAAAGTCGTGTCCGCATCCAACACGAGAAGAAGAATAAAAAAAATAAATATTCCCTCAAGCAGCTACTTGCCACAGAGGTCTGACAGGAGCCTGACAATTTATATCCAAAGCAGAATGTCTATGTGCATGGCGGGACCTCAGCAGAAAAACAATTCAGACATCCATGCCTTACTGGGGCTCGACCCCCGGCCTCGTCGATCAGTAACCAAGCAAAACTGGATCGAATTTCAGATGCCATGCGAGACTAGTGTTGTGCGTCATTATATTTAGTACACAACTCTCCTTTTACAGTAAGTCAAGTACTCATTTAGTCCGCTTCTCAGATCTTTTTTTTTTCGAAAAAAACCTGATAACATCAAAACTCTTGAAGGTTCAGATTTTATCCCACAATTCACTAAATTATTAAAGACCGCTACTGTTAATACCCACTATTTTAACATCTCTTTTATGCTTCAGTGACTTCGCCAAGTTTTGCTATTTAATTAATGAAATAAATTAACGCATTAAAGTTCTCTTTGTATATGTCACTTATGACAAAAATCTTTTTTTCAGAGTTCCTTTGAGCATGACTTTATTTAGTGCGCTAGAGCCTTGATTATTGACACGCCGATTTAATGGAACAAACCATTCAACACGTTTAAAGGTATTAATCATGACACTTCCACAATTCAGAGCCATTTATAGCAGAGATGTCATACCCAAATCTTTTTGTTCGTGTCAAAGCACAAATTCTACTTCCCTCTCTGTTTAGGAATGATTTATTGGAGGATCCGTTTATAACTTGCGAAAGCACATACCTTTTGTTTCTGAGACCTTCCATAGTTTTTGTTTGCTTTATAATATCTTTCTTATTACTTATTAAAATTATTAAAAATGTTAATCAGTTGTTCAGCCCACACTGATTCAAACGCAACATTATGTTTCAAAAATTTTAATAAAGAAACAGGACCAACAGACCGCAAGATATTGACAGTAACCATATATACAGTCGCTCAAAAAATATCCGAAATATATGGTTTATTACAGAATTCAGGAAAAATATCTGGAGCGTGTACAGCAACTGTACACGCTCCAGTTACCGTTCACAGCAAACTGGAGCGTGTGCAGTTACTGCACACGCTCCAGTTTGCTGTGAACGGTAACTGCACACGCTCAATATTTTCGTGAGTGAGCCCATACGATCTAGTATCAAAATAATATGACCACCTACAGTCGCTGAAAAAAGTATCCGAACACTACGGTTGATTACAGAATCCAGAAAAAATATCTGGCAACGATTTTTTTTAGAAATTAATGATCTGGCAACCTTCGTGACACGTGATAACAGAATTCAGGAAAAATATCTGGAGCGTGTACAGCAACTGTACACGCTCCAGTTACCGTTCACAGCACACTGGAGCGTGTGCAGTTACTGCACACGCTCCAGTTTGCTGTGAACGGTAACTGCACACGCTCAATATTTCCGTGAGTGAGCCCACACGATCTAGTATCAAAATAATATGACCACCTACAGTCGCTCAAAAAAGTATCCGAACACTATGGTTGATTACAGAATTCAGGAAAAATATCGGGTAACGATTTTTTTAGAAATTAGTGATCTGGCAACCTTTGTGTCACGTGACACGAAGGTTTGACAAAGAACGCAACAGTGTGGTAATTTTGGCAAGGAATGAAAGAGTGTGGTCGTTTTGTCAAAAAAAAACAATGACGTGGTCGTTTTCTAAGAATACAAATTGTGTGATCTTTTTTTTAAAGAATACAAATTGTGTGGTCGCTTTGTCAGAGAACGCAAACTAGTAGTCATTTTGTCAAAGAACACAGTAGTGTGGTCGTTTTGACAAAGAACGCAATAATGCGGTCGTTTTGACAAAGAACGCAATAATACGATCGTTTTGACAAAGAACGCAATAATGCGATCGTTTTGACAAAGAACGCAATAATGCGATCGTTTTGACAAAGAACGCAATAATACGATCGTTTTGACAAAGAACGCAATAATACGATCGTTTTGACAAAGAACGCAATAATACGATCGCTTTGACAAAGAACGCAATAATGCGATCGTTTTGACAAAGAACGCAATAATGCGATCGTTTTGACAAAGAACGCAATAATGCGATCGTTTTGACAAAGAACGCAGTAATGCGATCGTTTTGACAAAGAACGCATATGTGTTGTCATTTTCTCAACCAATGCGAATTCTGAAGTTGTTTTGTCAACCAACGCAAATCTGCTGTCGTTTCGTTAAAAAAAGCAAAATTTGCAGTCATTTTATCTCAGAACGAAAACCCTCTAGTCGTTTCGTCAAAGAACGTAAATTACTCAAATTTTTAAAATGTTTAAACTTCCTATCTTTCCATATAAAGTTAATACTTCAATGGATTTATTTTTGAACTATTCAAATAATTCCGATTGCACCACATTGTAAACTATGAAACATTCAACTGCAAAAGTGTTAAAACTTCGTCACCGCAAAGACCACTTTTTTCGTCTTCTAATTGAATTATTATCAAGCATTATTAACTAAATTAAAAATCCCCCTTTAAAGTCGGCTCCTCCTCCACCCATCAAGTGCATTCATTACGTTTTCTTCGTTAATGACATCTCCTCTAGTATCATTCCTTGCAGAGAAACAATCATAAAATGTCCAAAGTCCCATTCTCTCTCTCAAGCTTTCCTACTTCTCCATCGCAACTTTCCCCCCTCTAACATCCCAAACTCAAGCTTTCCCCTCTCTCAAGCTTTCCTCCTTCTCCATCGCAATTTCCCCCCTCTAACATCCCAAACTCAAGCTTTCCCCTCTCTCAAGCTTCCCTCCTTCTCCATCGCAACTTTCCCCCCTCTAACATCCCAAACTCAAGCTTTCCCCTCTTTTCTTTCAAGCACACCATTTCCAGTTCCTTTATTTTTTGTTTGACCAGAGTTTTCAGACATTCCGTTCGACGCATTTGCATAGAAACCACCCTCTTCAGAGCCATTGAGTCTTCTTTTATTCTATAAATATTATGACATCCGAGATCTGCTATTTATCGTTCTGTCTTTTGTTACAGACAGTTTGCGTGACCATTGTTACGGAACAATCGCCTTTCCTGAGGAAGAGAAAAAAAAAGGGATGTTCTTTTCTAAACAAATGTGGGAACACCAAATTCATCCTGCCTCTGTTCTCGGTAATGGCATTCTCCCCATTACGAAAGCGTGTTCTTGTCTTGCTATTCCTTCCTCACACTATCATCGGGTGAATGATGTGATTTTCGGTTTATTTCTCCAGTTGAAACACGGTCGTTTCAAAACACTTTGTTTTTACCGTTTGGGTTATTTAATTTCCCCCAGATTTAGCGTTTGCCTCCCAGAGAGACGGGAGTTTCCAAGAAACTAAATCATTCTTTTTCCTCCAGCGCAAATGCTTCGACCCGAAATGATTTTTAACTAACAAACAACCACTAAGTGTTGACGGCTCGAAAAGTAGTTTTCAAGTTCCGTTCACTTCGTTCTTATAATGAATGCAGTGATTGGAAACCAATGTTTCGACTTGGAGAAGTGCACAAGTAATGATTAATAAAAAAAAAATTCCGTTTTAGGTTAGGAAAGGAAAGGGTTCTCCTTCTCATTTAAAAGGAAAAAAAGAGTGTGAAAAATAATCAAAATGAAATGTTATTTTTTTCGGTTGCGTTGGGTTGGGTTGTTTTACCTTTGAGCGGCACTTTTTTGCACACCATGGGCTAAATGACCAGGTCACATGGACCCCGAAGGCTCAGAGAAGGTTGGGGGAGGGGACCCACTGAAACAGCTGTTGGGAGACAGATGGTAGCCTCCCGTCAAGCCATCCAGCGTGTTCTTTAACGTGCACAGGGTATGGCTCTCCCGCACACAGAGCCACGGCTTAACGTCCCATCCGACGGACGGCTGCCTTTCCAAGTCCATCGGTGTCCCCTACTGACCGTGGGCAGGGCGGGGAATTTTGCGGAGATAAATCTCAACCCTGACCCAACTGGGTTTCAGTTGCGGATTTTGGTTCTGGAGCAAAAGGACCGGGTTCGACTCCTGGATAAGAGTCTCAGCCCTCAGTCAGAAAGGGGACACCGATAGACTTGGAAAGACAGTCGTCCATCGGATGAGAAGACATCAAGCCATCGCTCCGGGGACAGGAGAATCACACCTTGTGCACGTTAAATAATACTCTAGATTAGGGGTTCTCAACGTGGGGTACGCCGTGAGAGCTCAAAGGTCGCTAGATATATGTTATATATATATATGTTTTATTTTATTTCCATTGTTATACTTAACTATAGTTTTATCTATCTATACAAGGGGGCCGAGTGGTTAGCGCGTTTGGCTACTGATCTAAGGGACCTGGGTTCGAGCCCCGGGTAAGGCATGGATGTATGTGTTGTTTTTCTGCTGAGGTCCTGCCATCCTCTCAGATCTTCTACTTTGGCATATAAACTGACAGGCTCCTGTCAGACCTCTGTGGCAAGCAGCTGCTTGAGGGGGTATTTATTTATTTTATTTATACAAGGGTACGCCAGTTACATACACATTTCCAAGGGGTACCGTGAAACATAAAAGGTTGAGAGCCACTGGTCTAGATGACCGTTTTGAGATTAGATGAGTTTTACATCTGTCTCCTAACAACTGTCTAGTGGGTCATTTCCCCAACTTTCTCTGATAAAGGGAAATCTTGGGTCCTTGTGACCTGGCAATTTAGCCCATAATGAGCAACAAAGTGCTTATCAGAGGTAATCCAACTCTTTAACAGAAATAAAATTAAAGTGCAAGGCCCATTCATGGAGAAGATATAACATCTAAGATCAAAGTTACAAAATAAATACGTAAAAAATACTTGCAATTTATCCACTTCTAAAAAAGAAATCCAGACAAAAAAGAAATCACCTCAATGCATGAAAGAGTTTCCTTATAGCATCTCCTTTTCACCTGCGAGTCCTAAATCCCATTGGATCCTTCAGTTTCTTTGTTTTTTTGCCTAACTCTCTTCCCCATCTTTTAATTTTCTCCTCCGTAATCCAACTTAATTTTAACGAGAATTTACACCGTTGTTTTCGTCTCTGTCGCTGGCAATCGCTTAATCCCATTTATCATATCGTTCAAAAATGAAGAGAGCTCTTTTGACTTCACTGATGTAATTTGATTATTAAATCTTAATGCTTTGTCTGCCGACAAAAGACTTGGGTAGATCCTTTTTTCCCTCCTAAGTCTCCTTTTCTTCGGGATGACTTTATGTGGTTTATGATCAGTCAGAACCTTCTAAGAGCGATGTTTATACTAACAAACTGAAGTAACAATAAAGATTATACGAAAAAAATTCAGTTAAATTACTATGGAAAAAAACTTTTAGTGTTTTAGTCTGTAAGATTAAAAACGATAATAAAGAGTTTGTGGACTTTTTTTCGTCTCGTTATGAGAATATTCTGAATACTCTTCCTTTTTTTTTCGTTTAACCCTCGAGCGTGCAATCAGTGCGTCTTTTTCTTTTCTTCAAACTTCAAGAATATTTTTCCTTTGTTCATTAAATATGTAAAATATTGAAGAAATGTTTTTTTTTTGGCTCCTGCAGATTTTATGAGTTTTCATAATGCATTAATATCGTGCAATTCGTCGGTTGAATTACTTTCCTCCTTTAAGCTGTAACTTTTAAAAAAAGTGAGAGTGGTAAATTAAATAAGTCATGATTTCTGATTACGTGTAGTCGTTTGATGAAATTAGCCCTCCTGGTCTAGTAGTTAGCGAACATGTCTAATAAATTAATGGGCATGTCTTTAAATAAGTGTTCGTTGTGTAAGAACCCGGTTAAACTAATACGAAGCTTCTAGGTTAGTTATCTCAGTATTTTTCTTTGAAAATCTCCTACTTTTATATCTGAATTATGAGGACCACTTCGGTACGTTTGCTTGTGCTGCACATTTGGTATTATTTAAGAATTATTTAAATTGTTGAACAACGGTTGGAAGACAAAGTCACAACGACCTCCAGACTCAGGGTTGGGTTGTTTTACCTCTGAGTGGCACTTTTTTTGCACACCATGGGCTAAATGGTCAGGTCACATGGACCCCGAAGGCTCAGAGAAGGTTGAGGGAGGGGATCCGCTGGAACAGCTGTTGGGAGACAGATGGTAGCTTCCCGTAAAGGCCATCCAGCGTATTCTTTAACGTGCACAGGGTATGGCTCTCCCGCACACGGGATCACGGTTTAACGTCCCATCCGACGAACGGCGGCCTTTCCAAGCCCATCGGTGTCTCCTACTGACCTTAGGCAGGGAATTTTGCGGAGATAAAACTCAACGCTGACCCAGCTGGGACTCGAACCTGGGAACTACAGATTACGAGCCTCGCGCGCTACCGACTGAACCACCCCCACTCCCACCCCCTCCAGACTCAGAACACAATAGGTAACACACCACATTGACAGGGAACTAACTAACTAGAGAAAACTGGAGTGGGTCTTCCAAAAACGTCACACTTATTTCCCTCTAAATGAAAATATTTTTGAACATTTTCGTTGACGCTTGTATATAATATGACCGTTGGTTCTATCCAAAAACATCAGAACGCCTAACGGGAGCCCTGCAAAATTTAGATTCTACTTACGCCAGTGTATTCAATAGTTGTTCGAAACAGATGAGAGTTTGTTTCTTTATTTCGCATCTTAGTGGGTCTTTTGTGTACAAAATGAACTCAATATCCAGGTCACAAAGATCACGAAGACCTTATGGGCCAGAGATGGGTAGAGGAAGAGGACCGACTGCATAGGCGTTAGCAGGCGGGGGTCTCCCCATTAAAGTCATCCAGGAGGTTTTTGACCTGCACTGACTATATTTCAAATTGCAACACGACTCATCTTTTTTTTTATCTGATTGACAATGAGCCTTTAAAGCTTAGTAATAACCACTTTCTCATCGAAACCAGAGTTCGAACGTCGAATCATAAGAAAAACAACATTTAGGTAAAACATTTTGCCGAAAATTTTTGCAAAAAATTTGCTTTCAGTTATTTGTTACACAGACAATGTAAATCTGTCATTCTAAAAACCCTTTTTAAGAAATACACTTAAAACAAGAACTTCATCTATAAAACCAGCCATATATGCATACTATAATTTGTAAGACAATATCATATACTTTCTCCGAAGTAAGTTGTTGTTGTTTGGGTTGTTTTACCTCTGAGCGGCACTTTTTTGCACACCAAGGGCTAAATGGCCAGGTCACATGGACCCCGAAGGCTCAGAGAAGGTTGGGGGAGGGGACCCACTGGAACAGCTGTTGGGAGACAGATGGTAGCCTCCCGTCAAGGCCATCCAGCGTGTTCTTTAACGTGCACAGGGTATGGCTCTCCCGCACACGGGGCCACGGCTTAACGTCCCATCCGACGGACGGCGGCCTTTCCAAGCCCATCGGTGTCCCCTACTGACCGTGGGCAGGGCGGGGAATTTTGCGGAAATAAATCTCAACGCTGACCCAGCTGGGACTCGAACCTGGGAACTACAGATTACGAGCCTGGCGCGCTACCGACTGAGCCACCCCCGCCCCTTCTCCGAAGTAAGTGGATTTGAGTTGGGTTGTATTCTGAGCGGACTGTTTTCTACACAATGGACTAAATAGCCAGGTCACAAGAACCCCGAAGGCTCAGAGAAGTTTGGGGGAGGGGACCCACTGTAACAGCTGTTAGGAGACAGATGGTAACCTCCCTTCAAGGTCATCTAGTGTATTCTTTAACGTGCACAGGGTATGGCTCTCCCACAAACCGAGCCACGGCTTAACGTCCCATCCGACGGATGGCGGCCTTTCCAAGCCCATCGGTGTCCCCTACTGACCGCGGGCAGGGCAGGGAGTTTTGCGGAGATAAATCTCAACGTTGGCCCAGATGGGAACTTGGGAACTGCAGATTACGAGCGTGGCGCCGAAATAAGTGGAATTAACATATATAGATATACACATACATTCAGGGGTTATTGAATTATGAGGTTTTGCCAAAGGGAAGTTAATTTCAAAGATATATAACTTCTAAAATAAGCTTTTTATGAGAAAATGTGACTAAGGATAATTTAAAGATCTCAATCAAATCTATCCAAATCTCTATTTTCAACAGTATTCTTTCGATATTTAAACAGGCATGGAGTCATAAACATTTCAAAGCAGCAATCTGTTCTAAGAAGTTGATCAATAATTTATCAGGAATTTTTTATATACACTTTTAAAATATATATTTATTTATGAAATGGCTTGAAATAATACTTCTTATTTCCATTTCAATTAACTTCAAAGGTAAATTCTTTGAACATTTAACAGCAGCAATGTTGGATAAAACTTTCATGACTATTTAAACAGTGAAGGAATATTGTTGCAAAAATCAATATTTAGATAGTATTTATTGAGATCTTTACCTTTTGTCATATTTTCACACAAAGCGCTTATTTTAAAAGTTACAGAGCTTCAAAGTTAACGTCCATATGATATAACATGGATTGATCAAAACTCAATGATTACTCAGTTGTTGGGTTGAGTTGTTTTACCTCTGAGTGGCACTTTTTTGCACACCATGGGCTAAATGGCCAGGTCACAAGGACTCCGAAGGCTCAGAGAAGGTTGGGGGAGGGGACTCACTGGAACAGCTGTTGGGAGACAGATGGTAGCCACCCGTCAAGGCCATCCAGCGTGTTCTTTAACTTGCACAAGGTATGGCTCTTCGGCACACGGGACCACGGCTTAACGTCCCATCCGATGGACGGCATCATTTCCAAGCCCATCTGTGTCCCCTACTGACCGTGAGCAGGGCGGGGAATTTTGCGGAGATAAATCTCAACGTTGACCCAGCTGGGACTCGAACCTGGGAACTACAGATTACGAGCCTGGCGCGCTACCGACTGAGCCACCTCCGCCCCGTGCAATGGTTAAATGGCAAGGTCGCAAGGAACTCCACACTCAGAAAACAATAGGTAACGCAACACACTGACATGGAAATAACTAACTAGAGAAAACTGGGTTGGGTCTTCCAAAAAAATTCACACTTATTTCCCTTTGACGTAAAACACGAATTTCGCAAAAATCTTGGATTTACGCATCGAACCTAGATTTTACCAGTGTTGTAATTACCCAAAAAAATCAACTATTCGTGTCTAATTTCGGTACAATAACATATACACAAACAACATTTCGTTGCAGCATATGAAATTTTAAATTTTAAATAGCTCAAAAACAAAAAATTAAACCTGCCATCTACTCCAGTGGCTTTATTGATGAAAACCTTTTTTCCTATTTCCTTCATAGATATGATTATTTTTAACCCCGGGGTAGTCTGCTGAATGCAACAGAAACTTTCTTGTGTTCGATGTGGAGTTGATGTACAAATGTATCCCAACGACATCCAATCATTTATTTAACATCCCACGCACTTAAAAAACCAGAAAGGCAGAAACAGGATTCATGTATAAAAAGAGGTGAACACGTGCATGTATTAGATATCTGAATCTTAATGTACATATAGAACAGAGCTTCCACATATCACTGTTTAACGTCTGGAACGTGAAGAGATTTGATTGTCTTGCTTTAGTACGTCACGCGGCTCAACGTTGCTCTCCACAAGAGTGCGTGAGTTACAGGACGTGACATAGGACAGACTCTTTGTTTAAATCGCTGGAAAGAGTTGGCAGTTGCTGTTATAGGCATTGCTTAGAAGATGAATGCTGGCAGCAAACAAGAACGACTTTTATAACGAACTGATATGGCTTATGTACAAACTAGCAGATGGTAATCTTTAAAGCTTACCTGCCCAGTGTCTAAGAGCAATTAGGGGTTAACCACAGAACTACTGGTTAGTCTTATAACGTTTGAGTCTGTTATTCGGTGTGGTAACATGAGATAATAGGATTATTATTGCTTTTAATAAATGATTATGATGTTTAATGCCGTGGTAATTAATCTTATGTCTGTGTTACAATAAAGCGCTCGACTATGGTGAAAGCCTAACAAGGACTATCTATGACACTATTAAAATCAGAGAATTTGAACAGCAAGAAAGGGTTGGGTTGTTTTACCTCTGAGAGGCACTTTTTTGCACACCATGGGCTAAATGGCCAGGTCACATGGACCCCGAAGACTCAGAGAAGGTTGGGGGAGGGGACCCACTGGAACAGCTGTTGGGAGACAGATGGTAGCCTCCCGTCAAGGCCATCCAGCGTGTTCTTTAACGTACACAGGGTATGGCTCTCCCGTACACGGGCCATGGCTTAACGTCCCCAACCGACGGACGGCGGCCTTTCCAAGCCCATCGGTGTCCCCTGCTGACCGTGGGCAGGGCGGGGAATTTTGCGGAGATAAATTTCAACGCTGACCTAGCTGGGACTCGAACCTGGGAACTACAGATTACGAGCCAGGCGCACTACCGACTGAGCCACCCCCGCCCCCATTTAGCCTGTTGTGTGCAAGTGTCGTTCACAGGTAAAACAACCCAACGCTGTGGACCAGTGGTTAGCGCTCTTGGCTACTAATCAAAGAGATCTGCCTTCGATCCCCCGCCTAAAGGTATGGATATTTCTTTCTCTCTGTTATATTTTTGCTGGTCCCGCCTCCTCATAGACCTTCTCTATGGCGCGTTATACTAACAGATCATATATATATATTGGACACCTGTCAGACTTCAGCTGCGTGAGTAGTAATTTATATTTTAACACACCGTAAAAGCAATTAAGAGAAAATGTAAGAAATTGAACAACGTACCAAGCCTAGAATCAGGATTTTATTCTCTTCTACTTCAGGTGAGTCGTATCAGTGCAGAGCGTTCAAACCATGGGACGAAACGATGGCCCAGGTGGGATTCGTACCTGGGAACTGCAGATTACGAGCCTGGCGCGCTACCGAGCCACCGCCGCCACATAATACATCAGGTCTTAAAGATGAATAAACAGCAGCATAAAAAGAGCTGCAAGATTTCTTATTGTTAGTCATTAAATTAGAGTTGTTAGTTATTAAATTATAGTTGTTAGTCATTACTAGCTCATTGTTCCAGTCACTAAATTACCAAAGGATAAGTTCACAACTTACTGCTCAGGAGTTCATTACCTATTTGCCTTTCAAGCACTGAAACCTCCCGTGAATTGTTCAAAGTAGTAAATTCGGTTCGGGATCATTTCAACAGTCCGCTTCGAAACCTAACACATTTCTAACGGTCGCATCGTCGAATTGCACACTAAGCAAGTTTTGGGTACCTGTCATTTGCACCCCAGGAAGCCAAACTCTAGTCTGGATCCTTTTGGGAAACAAGTCACGTACAGAGCATCGACTCCTCTGCATGCTGATCGCGTTCTTCTTTTGCAATCACTCTGGTGCTACGACTGGAATCCATCAAGAGTATGAGGATCTAGGAAGAAAGGTGAGACGCTTTTGCTCTATCAGACTTAACCTGCGGGAAAAAACCATTGACAATGAAGGTAGTGTTTTTAATGAAATTGGCGCATCCAAATGCATTAACGAAACCAATGTTGTTGCTCTTTTGGTGCCTTTCTTTTTAAAATGATCCTTTTTTTTTGCTTGGGTCACTTTCAGTTGCACAACGAAATAAATTAAAGACGAAAACAGTGTTGTTGTTGTCGTCGTCGTCGTTGTTGTTGTTATTGTCATCGTCATGTTGTTGTTATTGTCATCGTCATGTTGTTGTTGTCGTTGTTGTTGTTGTAACTGTTGTCGTCGTTGTTGTTTTTATTAGTACTGTCATCGTCATGTTGTTGTTGCCGTTGTCGTCGTCTCGCCGTTATTGTTATTATTACTGTCATTGTCATGTTGTTGTTGTTGTTGTTATCGTCGTCGTCGTTGTTGTTGTTATTGTCATCGTCGTGTTGTTGTTATCGTCATCGTCGTGTTGCTGTTATCGTCATCGTCGTGTTGCTGTTATCGTCATCGTCGTCGTTGTTGTTGTAATCGTCATCGTCGTGTTGCTGTTATCGTCATCGTTGTCGTTGTTGTTGTAATCGTCATCGTCGTCGTCGTTGTTGTTGTAATCGTTATCGTCGTCGTCGTCGTCGTTGTTGTAATTGTCATCGTCGTCTTCATTGTTCTTCTTGTCGTTGCGGTCGTTGTTGTTGCTGTTCTTGAGGAACCAAAATGTTTCACCAAGGGTTCAAAAATACTTCATCCCTTTTCGAAAAAACTATAAACGTGTTTCAATACCTTATGGTCCAAAATATTCACTAAGACTCTAATAAATATAGTGTGCGATTGATTCGCCAGCTAAGTAGGTTGTTCCTTTTATATTCGAAATGCATAACAACGACCTTGTTTTCTTAAGTTACGAATAATAATAATAAATGACAAATAAATAATAAATTACAAATAATAAGAAGAAGAAATATAAGTTCTATTCAAAATGAAAAAGTGGACAACTCCTATATCTGACAAATGAGCATAATGATCTTTGGGTATTCATTCAGGCATACATAGAAGGAACTTATCAACACCAGAGTCTGTGGCAAGTATCGGAGTGAACATGATAGACGTTGTGTGGATTCCAGACAAAATTTTTATGGAAGCATCCAAAGTTGAACTATGTGCAGTGTGATGATTTTTAATTTGATTATAATTGTCCGCTATTGTTTGAGTTTCTGGATCGGGGTCTTATTTTGGTCTTATTTTGTCTCACATTATCGTGCTTCTAAAAATCTAAAGATAGATCGCACATTTAATATGTTTTCCTTATAACTAATTAGGTTCTAAGCGCAATGATAAATGATATAGTGAATATCTCTGCCATGGCGGGTCACTTAGTACAATCCAAGGAAGACTAAAGGGCCAAGTACTAAACTTTATGGAACGCCTTTCGTGAATTCAATTGGCTCATGTGCATTTTGTACAGGTATCCTGTAATTGTTCTTTCAAACAACTAATTTCTTCCCTTATTGCATAATATTTAATTTATCCAATAAGAACTTGGCCCATTTAGCCTAATCTGTAGCAAAGAATAAATACATACATACAAACATACAAAATCCTCATGCAGCCATGTGTTACGAAAGCCCAACCACAATGTGCGGTTTCGTTCTCTAAACACGTCTGTCCTCAGATACAGCTGCTGCATTTGACCACTGTAGGCTAATTCTAGCAAGGTCCTGTTTGACATTTTCCTCCAACCGCAACCCAGATCTCCCCTTTTTCTTGAGGCCTCATGTGCATTTTAGTATATTGCACATGAGTATGGCACTTTAGATTGGAGTGTATGCTGTTCATAACACTCCAATCTAAAGTGCGGGCAACATGACCAACCCAGCGCAGTCTCTCTTCGCACAACAGCCTGCTCAACGTCTATGCCCAAGACACTGCGTAAGCATCTAGATTTGGGTTGTTTTACCTCTGAGCGACACTTTTTTGCACACCATGGGCTAAATGGCCAGGTCACATGGACCCCGAAGGCTCAGAGAAGGTTGGGAGAGGGGACCCACTGGAACAGCTGTTGGAAGACAGATGGTAGCCTCCCGTCAAGGCCATCCAGCGTGTTCTTTAACGTGCACAAGGTATGGCTCTCCCGCACACGGGGCCACGGCTTAACGTCCTATCCGACGAACGGCGGTCTTTCCAAGCCCATCGGTGTCGCCTACTGACTGTGGGCAAGGTGATGAGTTTTGCGGAGATAAATCTCAACGCTGACCCAGCTGGGACTCGAACCTGGGAACTACAGATTACGAGCCTGGCGCGCTACCGACTGAGCCACCCCTGCCCCAACGTAAGCATCTAGAATCAAAGGCATCAAGTTTCCTATCGCTCAATAATTCTACTCAAAAGGGTCAATGACTCAAACTAAGTAATCTCAAATACCTAAATTATTTAACCCCTACGATTACATTTTATCCTTTATCGTTAAGTAAAATTCAGAATCAATGTCAACTTTTCTTCCAAATTTTGTCTGGCATTTAATACAAAGTCAACAGTTTCTGTAGATGTTAAATAATCAATAATGTTTCACTGTGAACGGAAAAAAAATATAAGGTATTATTACTCTGCATATTTGTCTCCGATTGGTGAAGGACGGCGAATGCTAATTGCACCTTTCTTTGTCTATTTCGAGCCCGCGGAAAAAAAAAGGAAAGTTGCATGCCTAATGATAAAATCGATAACTGAATGGTTTCAAAAGACGAGCTGCAGTTCCGAAGGGCACCGATAATAAGCAAAAGTCGTTTAAAAGTCTCTTTCCCCTCCCACACAGAAAAAGATAAAACCTACAGTGCAGATAGAGTTTTGCAAAGAGAGGAAAAAAAAGAGCAAAAGTCTCAAAAGGAAAAAAAAGAGAAACTCATACGAATAGGAAGAGAGAAGTAAAAAAAAAGAGAGACAGGAAGTACTGTAGATTTTTCTGAAAAATCTCTAAGAAAAATTGCGAGTTGCTACCTGAAAGTTTAAGGACAGGAGCCCTGATGGCAACCTTACTGATTCCTGCTGAGGAGCCAACGGAGCATGATTGTTGCCGAAGAGGGATGCACGTCATGAATTCTCTTCTTCGCAATTCCCACTGTGAAGTAAAAAAGAAGCCACACTGGATACACCAGAACATGCATCCAGTAGCACACCAGGGTATACACACACATACACGCACACAAATGAAAATGTACCGTAGCCTTAGGAGATGATGTTTGTTTATTTTTTTAGTCCATCTTATTCTATACCACTCGGAGCTGATATAAAATGTATTGAGTGCAAACAGACAAGGCACTTTATCCTACACGCGGCATTGTTTGTGCGCAAGAGTTTTAAATCCATGTTAATGCAAAAGTGCCGGAGGCAAATTTGGACGGCGCCCGATTTGTATAAAGTGCATTTTGTTGGAGGATGGTGGTCTCCTATTCCTGAATGGGAAACGATGGAAACAAGAGGGGAACAAAGACGGTAAGTAGAGAAGATGAGGAGCAGATAAAAGAAGATGAGGAGCAGATAAAAGAAGAGTGAAGGTCAAGAAAAAATATAAGTCTATGTTGCAAATCGATATTTGTTCTATATGAGGAAAAAATTTCATTTCGTCGAAGTTAGTCAAACGGAAAAAGTTTCATATGTCACTTTTTAATATTTTATGCATACATGCTAATTTTTTAGACTAATGTTTTTCAACCTTTTTGATGGAAAACTTAATGAATAATTAAAAATTTGGGGGAACAAACAGACTAAAATACTTTGCTATGACAAACATGGAAACTATATAATGTAATAAATTGTAGCTTTCAATATTAAAATAGATACTTTCAAACGGCGTTTAAATTATTGCATCGCTATTTATTTATTAAGGAAATTTTTTATTGTTAGTTTGAAGCATTCGTGAAATTTAAAATGTTTTTAGGTAGAAATATTTCGCGGATTTTTCGATTGTTTGTTTCTGAGTGGGGCATTTTTTTATTTTCTTTGTACACAATAGGCTAAATGGGAAGTCATAAGAACCAGAAGGGATCATAGAATTTTGGGGAAAAGGAGTCATTGAACCGGGTTGGGTTAGGTTGTTTTACCTCTAAATGGCAATTTTTTTGCACAAAATACGCTAAATGGCCTGGTCACAAGGATCTCGAAGACTCAGAAAAGGTTGAGGGAGGGGACCCACTGAGACAGCTGTTGAGAGACAGATGGTAGCCTCCCGTCACGGCCATCAAGTGTGTTCTTTAACATGCACAGGGTATGGCTCTCCTGCATACGGGGCCACAGCTTAACGTCCCATCCGACTGACGGCGGCCATTCCAAGCCCATTGGTGTCCCCTACTGACCGAGGGCAGGGCAGTGAGTTTTGCAGAGATAAATTTCAACGCTGGCCTAGGTGGGACTCAAACCTGGGAATTGCAGATTACGAATCTGGCGCGCTACCGGCTGAGCCACCCGAGCCCCTAATTGTCATTTTGTCGGGTGGGATCCGAACCCACAACCCTGCACAAGAACACATGGCTTAACGTCTCATCGGAAGGACGGCAACTTCTTCAAGCTCATCGGTGTTCTATTTCTCAACGAGGTCAGAATAAAGGTTAGTAGAGAAAATCTGAAAACAGGCACATTTGGAATTCAAACCTATGACAAATGGATTATGGGCTGGCATGTTACTATACATGTTACTATACATGTTTACTACTGGGCAAATCCTAGACCACGCCCCATACTTTACATAACAACTGCCCATATCAATCTGAATAAAAACACTGGTTTAGACTGTAATTTAAACTGTAACTGGGAATACAATCGAACTATTTGTATTCTTTGAGCTCACTATGATTACAAAACGCATCAAAGGCTGATACAAATAGGGCAAAATACCATATGCAGTAGACAGTTTTACAATTTTGTCATTCATGACAATTCCATTCACCCCTAACGAAAACAATGAAATCTCTATCAGTCCCTTAAACTCACAAAGAAGCTTTCATGCACTCCAACTGCTGGAAGCTTTCATACACTTCAACAATCTTATACTCCTACAGAGGCCAACGCCATCCGGTCAGGTTTCCATCAGTCCCTTAAACTCACAAAGTAGCTTTCATGCACTCCAACTGCTGGAAGCTTTCATACACTTCAACAATCTTATACTCCTACAGAGGCCAACGCCATCCGGTCAGGTTTTCATCAGTCCCTTAAACTCACAAAGAAGCTTTCATACACTCCAACTGCTGAAAGCTTTCATACACTCCAACAATCTTATACTCTTACAGAGGCCAACGCCATCCGGTCAGGTTTCCATCAGTCCCTTATACTCACAAAGAAGATTTCATGCACTCCAACAGCTGGAAGCTTTCATACACTCCAACAATCTTATACTCTTACAGAGGCCAACGCCATCCGGTCAGGTTTCCATCAGTCCCTTATACTCACAAAGAAGATTTCATGCACTCCAACTGCTGGAAGCTTTCATACACTCCAACAATCATATACTCTTACAGAGGCCAACGCCATCCGGTCAGGTTTCCATCAGCCCCTTATACTCACAAAGAAGATTTCATGCACTCCAACTGCTGGAAGCTTTCATACACTCCAACAATCTTATACTCTTACAGAGGCCAACGCCATCCGGTCAGGTATCCATCAGTCCCTTATACTCACAAAGAAGATTTCATGCACTCCAACTGCTGGAAGCTTTCATACACTCCAACAATCTTATACTCTTACAGAGGCCAACGCCATCCGGTCAGGTATCCATCAGTCCCTTATACTCACAAAGAAGATTTCATGCACTCCAACAGCTGGAAGCTTTCATACACTCCAACAATCTTATACTCTTACAGAGGCCAACGCCATCCGGTCAGGTTTCCATCAGTCCCTTAAACTCACAAAGAAGCTTTCATGCACTCCAACTGCTGGAAGCTTTCATACACTCCAACAATCTTATACTCTTACAGAGGCCAACGCCATCCGGTCAGGTTTCCATCAGTCCCTTATACTCACAAAGAAGATTTCATGCACTCCAACAGCTGGAAGCTTTCATACACTCCAACAATCTTATACTCTTACAGAGGCCAACGCCATCCGGTCAGGTTTCCATCAGTCCCTTATACTCACAAAGAAGATTTCATGCACTCCAACTGCTGGAAGCTTTCATACACTCCAACAATCTTATACTCTTACAGAGGCCAACGCCATCCGGTCAGGTTTCCATCAGCCCCTTATACTCACAAAGAAGATTTCATGCACTCCAACAGCTGGAAGCTTTCATACACTCCAACAATTTTATACTCTTACAGAGGCCAACGCCATCCGGTCAGGTTTCCATCAGTCCCTTATACTCACAAAGATGATTTCATGCACTCCAACTGCTGGAAGCTTTCATACACTCCAACAATCTTATACTCTTACAGAGGCCAACGCCATCCGGTCAGGTATCCATCAGTCCCTTATACTCACAAAGAAGATTTCATGCACTCCAACAGCTGGAAGCTTTCATACACTCCAACAATCTTATACTCTTACAGAGGCCAACGCCATCCGGTCAGGTATCCATCAGTCCCTTATACTCACAAAGAAGATTTCATGCACTCCAACTGCTGGAAGCTTTCATACACTCCAACAATCTTATACTCTTACAGAGGCCAACGCCATCCGGTCAGGTTTCCATCAGTCCCTTATACTCACAAAGAAGATTTCATGCACTCCAACTGCTGGAAGCTTTCATACACTCCAACAATCTTATACTCTTACAGAGGCCAACGCCATCCGGTCAGGTTTCCATCAGCCCCTTATACTCACAAAGAAGATTTCATGCACTCCAACAGCTGGAAGCTTTCATACACTCCAACAATTTTATACTCTTACAGAGGCCAACGCCATCCGGTCAGGTTTCCATCAGTCCCTTATACTCACAAAGATGATTTCATGCACTCCAACTGCTGGAAGCTTTCATACACTCCAACAATCTTATACTCTTACAGAGGCCAACGCCATCCGGTCAGGTATCCATCAGTCCCTTATACTCACAAAGAAGATTTCATGCACTCCAACTGCTGGAAGCTTTCATACACTCCAACAATCTTATACTCTTACAGAGGCCAACGCCATCCGGCCAGGTATCCATCAGTCCCTTATACTCACAAAGAAGATTTCATGCACTCCAACAGCTGGAAGCTTTCATACACTCCAACAATCTTATACTCTTACAGAGGCCAACGCCATCCGGTCAGGTTTCCATCAGTCCCTTAAACTCACAAAGAAGCTTTCATGCACTCCAACTGCTGGAAGCTTTCATACACTCCAACAATCTTATACTCTTACAGAGGCCAACGCCATCCGGTCAGGTTTCCATCAGTCCCTTAAACTCACAAAGAAGCTTTCATGCACTCCAACTGCTGGAAGCTTTCATACACTCCAACAATCTTATACTCTTACAGAGGCCAACGCCATCCGGTCAGGTTTCCATCCGTCCCTTATACTCACAAAGAAGATTTCATGCACTCCAACAGCTGGAAGCTTTCATACACTCCAACAATCTTATACTCTTACAGAGGCCAACGCCATCCGGTCAGGTTTCCATCAGTCCCTTATACTCACAAAGAAGATTTCATGCACTCCAACTGCTGGAAGCTTTCATACACTCCAACAATCTTATACTCTTACAGAGGCCAACGCCATCCGGTCAGGTATCCATCAGTCCCTTATACTCACAAAGAAGATTTCATGCACTCCAACTGCTGGAAGCTTTCATACACTCCAACAATCTTATACTCTTACAGAGGCCAACGCCATCCGGTCAGGTATCCATCAGTCCCTTATACTCACAAAGAAGATTTCATGCACTCCAACTGCTGGAAGCTTTCATACATTCCAACAAACTTATACTCTTACAGAAGCCAACGCTATCCGGTCAGGTATCCATCAGTCCCTTATACTCACAAAGAAGATTTCATGCACTCCAACAGCTGGAAGCTTTCATACACTCCAACAGCTGGAAGCTTTCATACACTCCAACAGCTGGAAGCTTTCATACACTCCAACAGCTGGAAGCTTTCATACACTCCAACAATCTTATACTCTTACAGAGGCCAACGCCATCCGCTCAGGTTTCCATCAGTCCCTTATACTCACAAAGAAGATTTCATGCACTCCAACAGCTGGAAGCTTTCATACACTCCAACAATCTTATACTCTTACAGAGGCCAACGCCATCCGGTCAGGTAGCCATCAGTCCCTTATACTCACAAAGAAGATTTCATGCACTCCAACAGCTGGAAGCTTTCATACACTAGAACAATCTTATACTCTTACAGAGGCCAACGCCATCCGGTCAGGTTTCCATCAGTCCCTTATACTCACAAAGAAGATTTCATGCACTCCAATAGCTGGAAGCTTTCATACACTCCAACAATCTTATACTCTTACAGAGGCCAACGCCATCCGGTCAGGTTTCCATCAGTCCCTTAAACTCACAAAGAAGCTTTCATGCACTCCAACTGCTGAAAGCTTTCATACACTCCAACAATCTTATACTCTTACAGAGGCCAACGCCATCCGGTCAGGTATCCATCAGTCCCTTATACTCACAAAGAAGATTTCATGCACTCCAACAGCTGGAAGCTTTCATACACTCCAACAATCTTATACTCTTACAGAGGCCAACGCCATCCGGTCAGGTTTCCATCAGTCCCTTAAACTCACAACGAAGCTTTCATGCACTCCAACTGCTGGAAGCTTTCATACACTCCAACAATCTTATACTCTTACAGAGGCCAACGCCATCTGGTCAGGTATCCATCAGTCCCTTATACTCACAAAGAAGATTTCATGCACTCCAACAGCTCTAAGCTTTCATACACTCCAACAATCTTATATTCTTACAGAGGCCAACGCCATCCGGTCAGGTTTCCATCAGTCCCTTATACTCACAAAGAAGATTTCATGCACTCCAACTGCTGGAAGCTTTCATACACTCCAACAATCTTATACTCTTACAGAGGCCAACGCCATCCGGTCAGGTTTCCATCAGTCCCTTATACTCACAAAGAAGATTTCATGCACTCCAACAGCTGGAAGCTTTCATACACTCCAACAATCTTATACTCTTACAGAGGCCAACGCCATCCGGTCAGGTTTCCATCAGTCCCTTATACTCACAAAGAAGCTTTCATGCATTCCAACTGCTGGAAGCTTTCATACACTCCAACAATCTTATACTCTTACAGAGGCCAACGCCATCCGGTCAGGTTTCCATCTATCCCTAACACAAGCTCCAATTTTAGCCTAAAGTTTAGCATCTCCACTCACCTTGTTCTTAGCCTTGGTATTCTGTACCTGGGTTCGGGGACTGGGTCAACGATAGCGGTCCAGGCTTGCAACTCTGTGTTCGCTGGTTTCAATCTTCACTTACCACAGTTCCTGCATAAAAATATTCTCTACTAACCCTTTCTTTCACTTCAGTGAGAAAGGGAGAAGCGATGGTCGGATGGGAAGTTAAGCAGTGAGCACTAGGAGTTGTGCAGGTTAAAGAACAAGCTCGGTATCCTTGAGATGTTGGTTGTTGTGCTCTGAGCGACACTTTTTTGCACACAATGGGCTAAACGACCAGGTCACGAGGATCCCGAAAGCTCAGAGAAGGTTAGAGGCGGAGATCCACTGAAGAACTGTTGGGAAACAGGTGGTAGCCTCCCATCAAGACCATTCAGCGTGTTCTTTAAAGTTCACAAGGTATGGCTCTCCCGCACACGGAGCCACAGCTTAACGTCCCATCCGGAGGATTTTCCAACCCTATCGGAGTCCCCTACTGGCAGTGGACAGGATGGGGAGTTTTGCGGAGATAAATCTCAACGCTGTCCTACCGCTCAAACTACTGAGTTATCCCCAACCCCCTTGAGAGGAGTATTCCATTTGTCTCTTACGAAATATGGGTCCTTGAGGTCTTTGTGACCTGTCTTTTTGACCCATTGAGCAACACAAAAGTGTTGATAAAATTTAAAACAGTACAACGTTGTATTGTTGGGTTGTTCTACTATAAGAGACTTTTTTGGGGGTTAAATAGCCAGTTTGCAAAGAACTCAAACATTCATAGATGATTAGGAGAAGAGCAGACAACCACTGTATATGGGGGCGGGAGTGGCTCAGTCGGTAGCGTGCCAGGCTTGTAATCTGCAGTTCCCAGGTTCGAGTCCCAGCTGGGTCAGCGTTGAGACTTATCTCCGCAAAACTCCCCGCCCTGTCCACGGTCAGTAGGGGACACCGATGGGCTTGGAAAGGTCGCCGTCCGTCGAATGGGACATTAAGCCGTGGCCCTGTGTGCGGGAGAGCCATACCCTGTGCACTTTAAAGAACACGCTGGATGGCCTTGACTGGAGGCCACCATCTGTCTCCCAACAGCTGTTCCAGTGGGTCCCCTCCCCCAACCTTCTCTGAGCCTTCGGGGTCCTTGTGGCCTGGCCATTTAGCCCATGGTGTGCAAAAAAGTGCCGCTCAGAGGTGAAACAATCCAAACCCAGTTGGGTCAGCGTTGAGACTTATCTCCGCAAAACACCCCGCCCTGTCCACGGTCAGTAGGGGACACCGATGGGCTTGGAAAGGCCGCCGTCTCTCTGATGGGACGTTAAGCCATGGTCCCGTGTGCGAGAGAGCCATACCACGTTAAAGAACACGCGGGATGGCCTTGATGGGAGGCTACCATCTGTCTCCCAACAGCTGTTCCAGTGGGTCCCTTCCCCCAACCTTCTCTGAACCCTCGGGGTCCTTGTGGCCTGGCCATTAAGCCCATGGTGTGCAAAAAAGTGCCGCTCAGAGGTAAAACAACCCAACCACTGTAATATGACTTGGCAATTCGTTCGTTGTGCAGCGAAATGAAATGAAATAACGCAAAAACATTTTACGACAGACCACTAAAACCTAGCTCTAACTGTGGCGGGGGTGGCTCAGTCGGTAGCGCGCCAGGCTCGTAATCTGTAGTTTCCAGGTTCGAGTTCCAGCTGGGTCAGCGTTGAGATTTATCTCCGCAAAATTCCCCGCCCTGCCCACGGTCAGTAGGGCACACCGATGGGCTTGGAAAGGCCGCCGTCCGTCGGATGGGACGTTAAGCCGTGGCCCCGTGTGCGGGAGAGCCATACCCTGTGCACGTTAAAGAACACGCTGGATGGCCTTGACGGGAGGCTACCATCTGTCTCCAAACAGCTTGTTCCAGTGGGGCCCCTCCTCCCTTCTCTGAGCCTTCGGGGTCCATGTGACCTGGCCATTTAACCCATGGTGTGCAAAAAAGTGCCGCTCAGAGGAAAAACAACCCAACCTAGCTCTAAGTAACAATATTGAAAAAACAAACAGCTAGTTTATGCTATTCAATTCGTTACTTTTTTTGTATGTTGCTCTGAGCATTTAGTTTACAAACACGCAACCCATGGCATGAGTCACGCAACTTAAATTCTATCCCTATTCGTCTCTACCCGCCCCCCCCCCTCCTCTATTTTCGCTTTTCGAGCAAACCGAAATGAAATCCAGCATTTCATTTGAATCAAAGAAACAACGACCTTAAGCCAGATAAAAACGATAATGATAAAAAAAAACTTCATTTTGCACTCGAGTACCTACGGCACATTAGAATTTAAGAAAGTCGTGGATCATTGGAGAAGAGAGTTATGGAACAAATCGTGATTGCAGAATTCCGTATTCAGCAGATGCGTGATTCGTTACTGTAATGAACTATCGACTAAGGATCATTTGGCATGTTTCAACTCAAAATCGACCAATCTATAAAAGGTCGTGAGCAGAATTTTTAGAAGCGAAGATACAAAATAAAACACATACAGAAAACTTGGAAGTTAAATTAATGATCCGGGAAGTATATACGAGTTCGTCTGTGGTTCCGATAAATGTCACTAGCATGTTCTAAAAAAAAAGCATTATGTTTTTTTCTTTTGCTATAAAAAGCATCTCAAATATCATCGAAACTTTACAATTTGCTCGCCTGAGTTCGAGGTTAAACTTTCAAAAATAATTTCCCAACTGAAAGTTGATCATTGGCTAAAAAATGCCAGGTCGATTATTAAAATCGCAATTTTTCTACAGCGGGGACGAAATGTGAGAAGAAATATTTTAAAAATATTCCCAAAAGAGTTTTGATTTTGAAAACATGGAAAAGTAGACATTCGTTTTAAAATTGGTTTCCATAATTATTATAAAATTGGTTTCCATAATATTCAGCTTCTCCTTATAATATTCAAATTATGGTTAAATCTTATAATATCCAAACTATGGTTTAATCATGCACTGATACTAGGAAACTCATTTTAAATTGAATAAATTAACGCCTCAAATTAAAAATATCTGTCCCATTTAAATTGACAATGTCGGTAGTTTATAAGTGTATTTTACTAGGTAAAAACATTCTTGAAAGTATTTGGAAACTTTTTCGTGAACTCTCCCTTTGCATTTTTTCACAAAGTTCTCAAGACCTAATATTCTGTTAAGCTACTTTATCGAAATATCCACGGTTTTTACAAACTTACCTAATTTCGATATTTTTAACTGAGAACTCATGATTGTCCAAAATAAAATTTTCTTGAGAGATATTGGTTAATACGTTTCAGCACAGAATTTTTTTTTCAAAGAGTTTAAAAGGGTTTTGGATAATGACTCTGAAATTTTAATTTACTATTAGGTAAACATGTTATACAGAAAACCCTTATTGATCGTAGAAGTTAAGTTCCTTTAAAATGCTGCAATCAGAAAATCTAACATGGAAAAAATTAAAATGGGGGTACAGTCGCTCAAAAAAGTATCCGAACACTGTGGGGGATTACAGAATTCAGAAAAAATATCTGGCAACGATTTTTTTTAGAAATTAGTGATCTGGCAACCTTCGTGTTACGTGACACGAAGGTTGCCAGATCACTAATTTCTAAAAAATCGTTGCCAGATATTTTTTCTGAATTCTGTAATCCCCCACAGTGTTCGGATACCTTTTTGGCCGACTGTACACGACTGAGGGTTGGGTTGTTTTACCTCTGAGCGGCACTTTTTTGCACACCATGGGCTAAATGGCCAGGTCACAGGGACCCCGAAGGCTCAGAGAAGGTTGGGGGAGGGGACCCACTGGAACAGCTGTTGGGAGACAAATGGTAGCCTCCCGTCAAGTCCATCCAGCGTGTTCTTTAACGTGCACAGGGTATGGCTCTCCCGCACACGGAACCACGGATTAACGTCCCATCTGACGGACGTCGGCCTTTCCAAGCCCATCGGTGTCCCCTACTGACCGTAGGCAGGGCGGGGAATTTTGCGGAGATGAATCTCAACGCTGACCCAGCTGGGACTCGAACCTGGGAACTGCAGATTACGAGCCTGGCACGCTACCGACTGAGCCACCCCCGCCCCACACGACTGAGGAAGGCACGATAAAAAAAAAGAATTTTTTTTTGCCCACGAAAAAAAACATAAGAATGTTTTTTCTTTACCCCAAAGAACTGAGAATAAATATCTATACATCTGTATGAGATACGCAAATCGGAAAAACAAAAAATATCAAAGTGAAATTCGTATACTGTAGAAAATTCTTCAGTATCACAATAAAAATAAGAATTTTATATTATATTCTATACTGACTAATGGATACTTTAATAACTTGGCCTTCATAGGCACAGACATCTCTACGCCACAAAGATTTTGTTGCTCATGTGCATGAACATTACGTGTAGTAGACTCGTTCACTTTATATTATCGAGCAAGGGACGCTGCACTCATAATTTGTCAAAAATGATTATCTTTTCAGATGTATAATCTGGCGTTATTTTTTTACTGCATCATTACGTGAAGAAACGTTACCTTTATAGGATCCACATTCAATGGAATCAAAATTTAACGTTAAAGGCAAAAGAAGTTGAACTTCACGAAGATGACTTTAATGAAATGCGACAATAACTAAACTGGCAGAGAGAGTGAACAGAAACAGTTAAGTGTAGTTTGCAGCAAAACTTTTACGCTCGCTTGTACAGTCGCTCAAAAATGTATCCGAACACTATGGTTGATTACAGAATTCAGAAAAAATATCTGGCAACGATTTTTTTAGAAATTAGTGATCTGGCAACCTTTGTGTCACTGCCAGATCACTAATTTCTAAAAAAATCGTTGCCAGATATTTTTTCTGAATTCTGTAATCAACCATAGTGTTCGAATACTTTTTTGAACGCCTGTAGGTGGTCATATTATTTTGGTACTAGATCGTGTGGGCTCACTCACGGAAATATTGAGCGTGTGTAGTTACCGTTACTGGAGCGTGTGCAGTAACTGCACACGCTCCAGTTTGCTGTGAACGGTAACTGGAGAGTGTACAGTTGCTGTACAGGCTCCACATATTTTTCCTGAATTCTGTAATCACGTGACACGAAAGGTTGCCAGATCACTATTTCCTAAACAAAATCGTTGCCAGATATTTTTTCTGAATTCTGTAATCAACCATAGTGTTCGGATACTTTTTTGAGCGACTGTACGCTTAATTCTGTATTAAGTGCAAGCTCAAGCCATAGTTTTCATTGACATTACTTGCGCATGTCAGTCATGTGATTGTATTGGTTGGGTTGCTTTACCTCTGAGCTGCACTTTTTTTGCACACCATGGGCTAAATGGCCAGGTCACATGGACCCCGAAGACTCAGAGAAGGTTGGGGGAGGGGACTCACTGGAACAGCTGTTGGAAGACAGATGGTAGCCTCCAGTCAAGGCCATCCAGCGTGTTCTTTAACGTGCACAGGGTATGATTCTTAACGTCCCATCCGCCGGACGGCGGCCTTTCCAAGCCCATCGGTGTCCCCTACTGACCGTGGGCAGGGCGAGGAGTTTTGCGTAGATAAATCTCAGCGCTGACCCAGCTGGGACTTGAACCTGGGAACTACAGATTGCGAGCCTGGCGCGTGTCTTGGTTCACTTTCTACCATGACATGAATGCTTTAATGTAAAGTATTGTTTCGTATGACTCGTATTAGATACGGGATTGAAGACCTCCCATAATCAGATATTTTCCGCATTGGTCAAAAAGAAAATGACCCATTTATTTAGGCACATATAATCAAATACAGGATCGATAAAGGTTTCCTGTACTTCATTTTAAAGCGCACTCTAAGATTTTTAAAAGGAGTCCAATTGTAATATTTTAGCATAAAGAGAAGGCGAGTTTTAGACGTTTAAGGAAAGCTCAATAGTTTACTTTTAAAGAGTTTTTTTGAACATTTAAATTCTTAGAGCTTTAATACTACCCGACCGAAAAACAGATTTGTTTTTTCTATGAGTACTACAAACATCGGCTCTGCGGGGGGGGGGGGGTCGATTTTTTTTTAGATAATAAGCTCAGAGTATGTTTAATCTTATCTAGTATCGATCCAAAATAGGATAATTTAAATGTTCCCAATAATCAGACCCGGATCTAGAAAAAAATGGGGGGAAGCGCCGCACTCGAACCGGAAATAGGCAATAGGAGAGACCAAGGGACTGGATTTTATATTGCGACGTAGTATTTTTCCCATCATTTTACAAGTTTTTTAAACATTTTCATGAAAAATGCATGGAACATGCATAAAGTTTATTAACTTTTGTTCTCCATCACCCTTACTAGCATCCTCAAAGGGCGCATGCCACCATTGCCTTCCCTTTCTAGATCCGCCCCTACCAATAATGGGTTTGGTTGTTTTACTTCTGAGCGGCACTTTGTTGCACACAATGGGCTAAATGGCCAGGTCACAAGGACCCCGAAGTCTCAGAGAAGGCTGTGGGAGGGGACCCACTGGAACAGTTATTGGGAGACAGATGGTAGCCTCCCGTCAAGGCCATCCAGTGTGTTCTTTAACGTGCACAGGTCTCTCGCACACGGATCCATGGCTTAACGTCTCATCCGACAGATGGCGGCCTTTTCAAGCCCATCGGGTCTCCTACTGGCCGAGGCCTGGGTGGGGAGTTTTGAGGAGATAAATCTCAACGCTAACCCAACTAGGACTCGAACCTAGGAAATGCGTTTAGGAGCCTGGCACGCTACCGACTGAGCCACCCCCGCCCCACCCTACCAAATAATGATTTTCGTTTATTTAAATACAACCTTGTTATAAAAACCTTTATCATGTAGAGCCCTCATAATACAAGCCAGAATAACAAGTAATTGTCCAGTTCTCTCACAGCTTAAAGTGACAGTAAGCTTAAAGTAAAGCTTAAACTAGCAGTCCCCCGCTGCCCAACCCTGCCGACGCCCATGACTGCAAACCTATCAAATTTCGCTTAAATCGCAGATGAGATTTAGATTTTTATTGGTTTGGTATGGGATGATTGGTTTTTCGTCTTTACCGAATGGGAGAAGAACGAAGAGATTTTTCACTCTTCTAAACGAACACTTCTTTAGTGGATACTTTTTAGGAGAGGACGTTCGCATTGAATCCAGAATGAACAAGTGTACCTATAAATAAGGGTTGGTTTTTGGCTCGGTCAATAACTTGCCAGGCTGGTTTGAGATCCCAACTCTGCCTGTGGTGAGAATTTTCGCCGCTAACTCCAGTTTTTTCTTCGATGAGCAAAAGCAAAAGCTCACCGTCCATTGAATATTTCCCCATGTGCAGGGAAGCTATATCCTGTACATTTAAAAAAAACATTCTGGATGACACTGAAGAAAGTCTGTCTCCTAATAGCTTGCCAGCCGACTGTTATGCCCGCCTTTTTCCGAACCCTTGGGATATTTGCGATCTAGACATTTATATTTACAAAATTGTATGTAAAAGAAAAGGGTCCATTCATAATTCAAACAAATCCATAACTCACTAAATGTACACCACCTAAAACTGTCGGTCGCAACATTTTTCTCTTGGCGACATACTTTTGAAATATTCCATTTAGCGCGATACACCTGCGATAAGAACTCTTTTTTTTTGTTTTAGTATGTAATTTAAAATTCAATTTGTTAAAAAAAAAGCGCATATTAGTCTCAAATTTTGAGGAAAAACAAAATCATAATTTAAAAAAAACTGCACAAAGTGCTAAAGTATAAATTGTTATATAGTATTTTTTGCGACACATTTTTGGACCTTGGACTTGACACATTTTTAAGACTTACCTTCTCTCTCCCAACTATAACGTAATACCCTTTGTCATTCCTCTGGTACAATTTAAGGGGTACCAAAGGGGTGATTAAATGTACCCTCAGTGCACACAGACCCTCTATTTATTCGCCCTTAGAAGAGTGGAGCCATTTCTCAGGATGAACTCTACAAGGAAAGAATCACACATTCAGAGAAATGTACCTCCTTAAGAGTCAAGTTCTGAAGGAGGTAAATTTCTTCGAATCATCTTAACATCACTGTTGGTGATCAACTATTCAGTAGTACAACTTGTAGTATTGCCCATTTACTCATTTCCCCTACTTAGAATATACCTTTCCCCTTATACATATTGTTACGACAGAAGGAATCTGGCAACCGAAAGCAAAAAGTTTCAGCCAACGAATAAGAACGTTGGGAGAATTTGGAGAAGAAGAGTGGAGCGTTAACGGTCGTTGTGTTGTAACGGTCGTTGTGTTGTAACGGTCGTGAGTTCGAAAATGGACGGTGAGCTGTTCTGAGACAGTGCGCGTAAGTATCAAGAAGTAACTTGATGTGTTGTGTATACGCGGAAGGATAAAAGTGGGATCTTTTATCGTTAAGTATCAAGAAGTAACTTGATGTGTTGTGTATACGCGGAAGTATAAAAGTGGGAACTTTTATGGCTAACTTCGAATGTCTACACGGACTGTCTTTTTGTTCGGCTAGTGTGTGAAAAGTTATTAGCACAGGACGAGAATTGGTTTACGAGTGAAGATCTTCGGGTGACCTGGTAAATCAAGTAAAAGGTAGTATTTAGTAAAATACACAGCGCTGATATTGTGTGCTCTACGCAGGAAGATTGATGACTTGTGCATGTTAATAGTTGATTTGTTAATAAGATACTTCATCCATATTTCCTTTGTAACAATTTACCTTGTATTGAATTTGGTTTTGAAATATAGCTTTTAATACTCACGCTCAGTGGCTATCCATTTTTGTGATCCGCAACATTTGGTGTCAGAAGCGGGATAATTTATTGAATGCCGTTAACTAGAAGTATGGATGAATTAGTAAAGTTGATAAATGACTTGAAAGCCGATATGGCTACTCAGATGACTGATATTAAAGGTGATATAGCTGCCCAAAGCGATAAAATAGGTGACTTGAAAGCCGAAATGGCCGCACAAAATAATGAGTTGAGAACGGAGATAGTTTCTCAAAAAGATGATTTGAAAGCCGAAATGGCCGCACAAAATAATGAGTTGAGAACGGAGATAGTTTCTCAAAAAGATGATTTGAAAGCCGATATGGCCGCCCAAAGCAATAAAATAGGTGACTTGAAAGCCGAAATGGCCGCACAAAATACTGAGATGAGAGCTGAAGTGGCTTCTCAAATTGACAAGATTACTGATCAGTGTAAGGACATTAAAACCGAACTTAATAAACAATGTGATTGTTTAAAGGTTGAAATTGACAGTGTAAAATATGATCTTGATAGTGTTAAGTTAGATTATAAACATGAAATAGAAATTGTAAAAACTGATTGTGAACGCCAGTTTCAGATTTTGAGAAATGAAATGTTACCTTCTGCTTGTGATAATAATAATTCTAGTGGAAATAATGTTATTACACATATCGCTAAAAATACAACTAAACCTTCTACATATGATGGTCAATCATCTTGGACAGTATTTAAAACACAATTCGAAGTTATCGCTACAGCCAATGAGTGGAATGAATTCCAAAAGGCCAGTTTTCTTGCAGCTTCCTTAAGAAATTCTGCTGCGGAAGTTTTGCAGTCTGTTCCAGAAGAAAAACGACTTGATTATCAAAGTCTAGTTTCTGCATTAGAACTAAGGTTTGGTGATAGTTATTTAAAACAATATTACGTGACTCAATTTAAACATCGCATGCAGAAAAGTGGTGAAACTTTGCAAGAGCTTGCTAGTGATATTGAGCGTCTAGCTAGATTGGCTTATAATAACTGTCCACCAGAAATTCAAGATAATTTAGCTCAATTACAATTTATTGATGCTATTGCTGACCCTGACACTCAGTAATCTCTGAGGATGTTGGAAGGTGAATCCTTAAAGTCAGCTGTGGTACATGCTATGAAATACGAGTGCTCCAGGCTTTCCTCCCGAGCGAACAAACGTGCAGTGAGATTTGTGAGTGCAGAAGAAACTGTAGAAAAGGATAATGAAATGAAAGAACTAACCAAAGCCATACTATCCGTTTTGAAAGATATAAAAGGTTCTTCTTCAAAACCTACAACAGACCTCCAGTGTTGGAATTGTGGCAAGACCGGACACATTCGTACCAACTGCACTAGGAAACGAATGAGGAGTCCAAGTCCATCAACTAGACAACAAGATCAGGGAAACAGAAATTAGTCAGTCTTGCGGGGCAAAGGCTGGCAGTTGATTGGTTGGCCCCAGGGGAAGTCGCCCACGTTTCAACATTACATGGCGATAATAATGGATTAGTAGCTGATGGAGCCATAAATGGAATACCTTGCCGTATGATAGTCGACACTGGTGCAAATGTAACTTTACTCAGAACGGATATAATAAAGAAAATAATACCTCACCCAAACTTGAATACTACACAGTCTAGAATAAGCCTACAAACGGCCACTGGAGATCGTGCAAAAGTTCATGGAAAAATAGAACTTAATATTCGAGTTGGTAGCTGTCTGGTTCGCCATCCTGTTTACATCGCTGACATCTACGACGAATGCATATTAGGCCTTGATTTTCTTAAGAAACATGGATTCAACATTAGACCCAGTGATAACCTACTCATCTATGAGACAGAAGAGATTCCTCTGCTTAGCCGGACGTCTGATTCTTTATCAAGCGTAACTCCAATATTAGTGACGGAAGACACAGAGATCCCAGCACAAAGTGAAGTTATAGTCCGTGGACATCGGGCGGAGACTTCTGGGGCCTTCCGATTGGCAGTTACTGATGCCTCTGGTAAAGGAGCTTTGGCTCATAACATCCTGGTTGCAAGGACTTTAGTCAGAATAGATAAAGAACAGATCCCTATCAGAGTGATGAACTGTAACAAATCCAATATAATGTTAAAAAAAGGTGAGGAATTAGCACTATGTGAAGCTGTTACCTGTGTAACAAGTATGAATAAAATAGAAGTTACCGATTCATATCAAAACCATACCGACATCCCGTCTCATCTTACTGAATTATGGAGAGAAACAAGACAAATATTAACTGAAAACCAAGCTGTTAAGGCCGAGAACCTATTAAAAGAATTTTCTGACATTTTTTCTGCCACATCAAATGATTATGGCCGTACTAACATGACAGAACATAAAATCAACACTGGTGATTCTCCTCCAGTCCATCTGCCGGCAAGAAGGCTTCCATTGGCAAAAAGAGAGGAGACGGAACAACTCATAAAGGACATGGAAGCTCAGGGCATTATAGAACCATCACAGAGTCCCTGGACATCACCAGTAGTTCTTGTCAAGAAAAAAGATGGATCTACACGATTTTGTGTAGATTATCGCAGATTAAATGACGTAACAAAGAAAGATTCCTTTCCTTTACCCAGGATTGACGATACACTAGACACTTTATCTGGGTCAGAATGGTTCTCAACATTAGATTTAAAGAGCGGCTATTGGCAAGTTGGTATACGTCCTGAAGACCGTGAGAAAACAGCTTTCAGTACAGGGAATGGACTTTGGCAGTTTAAGGTGATGCCATTTGGACTTTGTAATGCACCTGCCACATTTGAGCGACTAATGGAGTCAGTGCTCAAAGGCTTGTCTTTGGAGGTCTGCCTGGTTTACTTGGACGACATCATAGTTCTTGGAAGAACTTTTGAAGAACATTTGAGAAATCTTCGTCAAGTATTTGAAAAACTTAAGGCAGCCAAGTTAAAATTGGGACCGACAAAGTGTAAACTGTTCCAGCAAGAAGTTCATTACCTTGGTCATGTGATCACTACAGCAGGGATTAAGACTGATCCTAGTAAGATAGAAGCTGTAAGAGACTGGCCTCCACCACAAGATGTTCATCAACTTCGTAGTTTTATTGGACTTTGCACCTACTATAGAAGATTTGTCAAAGGTTTCTCCAACATCGCAAGGCCATTACATCGTCTGACAGAAGAGGGCCAGCGGTTTATGTGGACCACCGAATGCGATATAGCCTTTCAACAGCTAAAGAAAACTCTTTCCACAGCACCAGTGCTAGCGTACCCACAAACTGGAAAACAATTCGTGATAGATACTGACGCAAGTAACACAGGAGTTGGTGCTGTGCTTTCACAAGAACAAGACGGACAAGAGAGAGTTATTGCATACTTTAGTAAAACTTTATCCAAACCAGAGCGGAATTACTGTGTAACACGCAAAGAACTGTTAGCAATAGTAAAAGCAATAGAACATTTTCATCATTATCTCTATGGCCAGAAATTCCTTATACGTACTGATCATGCTGCACTTAGATGGTTATTAAACTTCAAAAACCCTGAAGGACAAATCGCTAGGTGGATACAACGGTTACAAGAATACGATTTCTTCATCGAACATCGAAGTGGTAAAATGCATAAGAATGCAGATGCTCTTTCCAGGCGCCCATGTATTGACAACTGTAAACATTGCTATAATGCAGAACTGAAATTTGGAACTAAAGAGATAATGCCCATAAGACAAATAGTATCGACACAAACAAACAGTGCACCCCTAACATCTGGAATCCAATTGAAATCAGGAAGGCTCAACTAGATGATGAAGACATAAAACCAATATTAGAATTGATTGAAAAATCTGATGTAAGACCTAATTGGGAGCAAATCTCGAGGTATAGTCCAACTACTAAAAGTTACTGGGCACAGTGGGATTCCTTAAAAATGGAAGACGGAGTATTATACAGAAGATGGGAGAATCCCACTGGACGGCTGATCCGTTGGCAGATAATCCTTCCTCGATCCCGAGTGGAACTTGTGATGAAAGATGTACATGATAGTGCCACTGGAGGACACTTCGGTGTTAATAAGACATTAGCCAAAGCCAGGGAACGATTTCATTGGTTGAAAAGTAGGGCAGACGTTGAGAGATGGTGTAGGCAATGTGAAGCCTGTGCAGCAAAGAAAGGCCCTAAGACTAGGAGTCGGGGTAAGCTGCAGACGTATAACGTTGGTGCCCCTTTTGAAAGAATAGCCATTGATGTAATGGGTCCGTTTCCTAGAACTGATGATGGAAATCGATATTTATTAGTGGTAATGGATTATTTCACAAAGTGGCCTGAGGTATATCCCATCCAAGACCAGGAAGCAACAACAGTGGCTGAGATGATAGTTAATAACTTCATTAGTAGGTATGGAGTACCTTTACAACTCCACTCTGATCAAGGACGGAATTTTGAATCCAATGTGTTTAAAGGCATCTGTCAACTATTAGGCATTCAGAAAACCAGAACAACTCCCTTACACCCTCAGTCGGATGGTATGGTTGAAAGGTTCAATAGAACAATTGCTCAGCATTTAGCATTATTTGTGAACGACCACCAACGTGACTGGGATCGCCATGTACCACTCCTTTTGCTGGCATATAGGAC
Source organism: Ryuthela nishihirai (assembly GCA_038380435.1). Taxonomy (NCBI): domain Eukaryota; kingdom Metazoa; phylum Arthropoda; class Arachnida; order Araneae; family Heptathelidae; genus Ryuthela; species Ryuthela nishihirai. The sequence goes on from JAWZYU010000016.1 coordinate 17,996,226, forward strand.
GGCAGTGCATGAGACAACTGGACAGACACCTTCCATGATGCTTTTTGGAAGAGAGTTACGTCTTCCCTGTGACCTTTTATATGGTCGGCCCGAAGCAATGCCTGTGTCCACTCCACAATACGTACAAGAATTGCAACAACGACTAGAAGAAATCCATCACTCCGTTAGACATAACATCGACATAACAAGTGACAGAACCAAAACAAGATATGACAGTAAAATAAATGGAACTATTTTTAATCAAGGAGATCTTGTCTGGCTATACAGTCCACATAGAAAGAAAGGACTATCTCCAAAACTTCAGAAACCTTGGGAAGGTCCATATACAATAGTTAACAGGATTAATGACGTGGTATATCGCATTCGTCGACGTCCAGCTACAAAGTGCAAGGTGGTTCACGTGGATCGTTTGGCCCCGTTTCATCGAAGAACTGAAGAAACTTTGGAATCCAGAATTGTTCGGGACGAACAAGACCTAGGAAAGGGGCAGTGTTACGACAGAAGGAATCTGGCAACCGAAAGCAAAAAGTTTCAGCCAACGAATAAGAACGTTGGGAGAATTTGGAGAAGAAGAGTGGAGCGTTAACGGTCGTTGTGTTGTAACGGTCGTTGTGTTGTAACGGTCGTGAGTTCGAAAATGGACGGTGAGCTGTTCTGAGACAGTGCGCGTAAGTATCAAGAAGTAACTTGATGTGTTGTGTATACGCGGAAGGATAAAAGTGGGATCTTTTATCGTTAAGTATCAAGAAGTAACTTGATGTGTTGTGTATACGCGGAAGTATAAAAGTGGGAACTTTTATGGCTAACTTCGAATGTCTACACGGACTGTCTTTTTGTTCGGCTAGTGTGTGAAAAGTTATTAGCACAGGACGAGAATTGGTTTACGAGTGAAGATCTTCGGGTGACCTGGTAAATCAAGTAAAAGGTAGTATTTAGTAAAATACACAGAGCTGATATTGTGTGCTCTACGCAGGAAGATTGATGACTTGTGCATGTTAATAGTTGATTTGTTAATAAGATACTTCATCCATATTTCCTTTGTAACAATTTACCTTGTATTGAATTTGGTTTTGAAATATAGCTTTTAATACTCACGCTCAGTGGCTATCCATTTTTGTGATCCGCAACAATATGTACACACTTACACACACACTAAAAAAAAAAACAGAACACCCTACTTTAAGGGGCGGGGGTGGCTCAGTCGGTAGCGCGCCAGGCTTGTAATCTGTAGTTCCCAGGTTCGAGTCCCAGCTAGGTCAGCATTGAGATTTATCTCCGCAAAATTTCCCGCCCTGCCCACGGTCAGTAGGGGACACCGATGGGCTTGAAAAGACCGCCGTCCGTCGGATGGGACGTTAAGCCGTGGCCCCGTGTGCGGGAGAGCCATACCCTGTGCACGTTAAAGAACACGCTGGATGGCCTTGACGGGAGGCTACCATCTGTCTCCCAACAGCTGTTCCAGTGGGTCCCCTCCCCCAACCTTCTCTGAGCCTTCGGGGTCCATGTGACCTGGCCATTTAGCCCATGGTGTGCAAAAAAGTGCCGCTCAGAGGTAAAACAACCCAACCCAACCCTTCTTTAAATCTGAACCCCCACCAGAGTTCATTTCCTGAAAATAAAAACATCGAGGATTTTACTAATTTGTCATTATGCGTCATTAGAACCCACACTTATGAAAGCTGACATTTCACAAAAATAATGTTGTCATCGCTTTAAATTAATCTTATTTCGATTCCGTGTTGTGCTCGTTTGAATACCGCCTTTGGTTTTTTACCGATTCCATCCACTGCACAGAATCTCATAGCAGAAGTAATACGTTGAGCGGCAGCTCTTTCTAACGGCAATTGTATCAAGGCGATTCTGGCCACGGTCCTGAAAAACCAGCACAACACCACCCTTCATCAAAGAAGCATCAATCAATCAAATGGAATGCGGTCCTCAGAGCACTCCAGCCGGCTAGTCACTTGATGCGGCGTGAGACAAAATTTGTCTTGTTCCTTTCTTTTGTGTTGTTCGATCTTTCGACTACGAACAAAAAAACCGATACAGAAGAAAATAATCGAGGGTTTCGTGGCACAAATATTTTTGTTTCTTCACCTTGACATCTGTTATTGCCATGAAATTCGCACCTACGGAGAATCGAGAAAATAAAATAGCAACTTTCTAATTTTCTTAAACGATAGCCATAAACGAAGCTCAAAAATTCGCGAAGTCAGTTTATTACCGAAGAATTCTGTTGTAGGAAAGTCGTTGAAGATACAGATTTGATTTTCGGAAAATATTCTTTCAGTGTTGGGAAGATTGTGAAATATTGTAAGACGAGCTGAACGTACCCGGCGCTGCCCGGGTACAACTTTGAATCTGTATATTCTTATTTACACTGCAGTAAAGGTAAATTTTGTAAGTCCCCCCCCCCCGACATTTTAGCACAGATTTTGAATAGGAAGAAATTTGCCCCGGTGTTGACTTTGTTCGTTGTCGATATCAGCGAGCTCTCTCATAGCCCGTGGCTTAGTTTCTGCGTAAGCTATCGAGACTTATTTCCGTTACCACAGAATTTGCTGCCCTATGACTCCCGTGATATTCGTCCGCACGGTCCAAAATTCGTGCACAGCGTCCCCAGTGTGCCCCGTTAATTGATTTGAAAATCAGGTTCTCACTTGGCCCTTGGCTTCGTTTCTACCCAAATTGTGACAGCTCGTGTATCACTTTTAATCTGCATATTTTGTTGTTTCGTGCACTAATGGTTAGTTTTGTGAGTATCCCCTCCCTGACATATTATGACAGTTTGAACACGAAGAATTTCCCGGTGTTGCTAAGGTCATTGCTGACTCGGCGCGCTCTCTCAGAGCCTGTGGCAAATGATCGAGATATTTCGTCAGATTTTGGCATTCTGTAATTCCCGACGTACTTCATGGATAGGTCCCAAATTTTGTACGCTGGTTCCCCCTGCCCGACCCCATTTTTGGTTAGAAAATCAGGTCCCTAGCTTCAATGGAACGCCTAAATAATGCTTTTGGAAATGTGGGGATCTGGCAACGGCATCAAATTTGCAGCAGAAGATTTAAATGCTATTTTAACACTTTACTTTCATAGTTAGTGAGCAGAAAATGGCAACAGTAAATTTGACAGCGATTCTCGTTTTCCGTAGGAATAGCATGGTAAATATGTTTGGTTCTAGCAAGCCCCCCTTTTAGATTTTCGACCTGAAATTTGGCACTGCAATCCGGATCACAACCAGAAACGTTCTTTGAAAATGTGGAGCATGTACGTTGATTTCCCGATGAGTTATGGCTGCCACAGACAGACTCACAGACACCTTTTATTATGTAGAATCAGAAGCAGTGTTGGCAGAGGTGGTTACAATGCCCTATAAAATGGTAATAACATTAAAAAAATACGAGACGTCCATTAAATGGGATCTTCTCATAGAAATAAGGTAAAAGAATTAATTTACCATCACCTTAGTTTATAAATACTTATATAGCATCGGGCGCTCCCGCAAAGAAACTGGAAGTTGATGTTTGGTTAACAACCAAACGTTAACCAAATTTTTGAAGTTAATTTTAGAGTTTATTCTTTTAATGTTACCTTGTATACTATTTATACTCTTTCCCCAACTTAGTAATAAAATGTATCATAAACATTTTCAGCATCCCTATTAATAATCGAGATTATATCGAGAAATGGAATGTGGTCCTCAGAGCACTCCGGCTGGCTAATCACTTGATGCGGCGTGAATTTTAGAAATATTTGAATCATATTGCGAGTTTGTATCACTCTTTAAATCACTCTGCTAATCGGTATAATTTTTGGCTCAATATATGGCATACCTGAGAAATTAATAAACATAATGATGGAATTCTAAAGCAACTCTGAATCGTGTATGAGAGTTTGTACAGCTTACAGTGATTGTTTAGAATTATTACTGAAATTCGACAAAAGTACATTTTGTCCCCTTTTTCATTTTTGTAGGTTATCGATTATGATATGAGAAATATACATTCAGCGACCACTTCATTAGGTGCAGTTAAATGTTTCAGCTCCCATAATTGTTTAAATGTTAGGGAAAATAGAGTTAGGTTGTTTAACCCCTGAGCTTTTTTGTACACAATGGGCTAAATGGCCAGGTCACAAGGACCCCAAGAACATCAGTAAGGTTTGGGTGAGGGGACCCATTGGATAGCTGCTGGAAGACAGACAGTAGCCTCCATTCAAGGCCATCCAGCGTGTTTTAACGCTGCTGCCGTGGACGGTATGGCTCTCCCATATACCGTCCACGGCTTAACATCCCATCCGATGGACGGCGGCCTTTAGAAACTCATGTGGTCCCCTACTGACAGAGGGCAAGGCATTGTAAGCTTTACAAATTCTCATACACGATTCAGAGTTGCTTTAGAATTCCATCATATCTTTATTAATTTCTCAGGTATGCCATATATTGAACCAAAAATATACCGACTTTTGCGGAGAAAATCTCAACGCAATACTTTGAATTATATACATGTATGTATACACGCGCAATCAGTGGCGAAGCGTTAGAACTGGATAGACTAAGAACCTTTTAAGATTCTCAGAGATCATTGGTCAATGCCCTATGAATTGCGCGTAATATAACCAATGAGCGATGAGAGCGATAGAAGCATCAATCAATGATCTATAAGAATCGTTGCTACACATTCATATAGTCTCGTCTAGCCTCACAGTCTCCACACAAAATGCTCCATTGACAACTATGCATAATCCTCAGCAGCCATTGGATACGGAGGTCCAATCATATTGTACAATTTAGTTCTCATACACGTCTCTCCTGGGCAGGGGTGGCTCAGTCGGAAGTGCGCCAGGCTCGTAATCTGTAGTTTCCAGGTTCGAGTCCCAGCTGGGTCAGCGTTGAGATTTATCTCCGCAAAATTCCCCCGCCCTGCCCACGGTCAGTAGGGGACACCGATGGGCTTGGTAAAGGCCGCCGTCCGTCGGATGGGATGCTAAGCCGTGGCCCCGTGTGCGGGAGAACAAACAGAAAGATGCAGTGACAAATTTGCGTTATTTTGTGTATCTATATTTCTACCTACGTCCTACAAAACAGAGTAAAGAAAGATGTTGTAAAAAAGACACCTTGAAGCTTGAAATTATAAAATTATTTATTAAAATCAACCATAGTAAGATTCGCATTACACACAGAAAATTAAGATAACGAAGGATGATTTTTATGTGTCATCCTTCGAAGGATGACATATAAAATCGAAGAATGAATATAATAATATATATAAAATCGAAGAAAGATTCGAGGAAATGACACATAAAATCGAAGAATCATCCTTCGAAGGATGATTTTATTTGAAAAGTAATCACTACGACTTTAACTCTGTTACACAACAGATGAAACATGTACGAACGTTTTTTCAACATTTTCTTATCTTCCCTTCTTTCTTTATGCTTCCACCGCCCCCCAATTGCACCTGAGGTTACTATCGACCCCATGGATCGTTCCAGCGCCCACCAGGGGGCGGTATCGCCCACTTTGGGAAACATTGCATTAAACCATTGAAGGGCCAATTCTAGCAAGGTCCTGTTTGGCATTGTCCATACACTGCATTTTAGATCTCCCCTTTTCTGATCCCTTTGGAGAAACTGTTCATAACTCTATTCTATTCACTGAATCTAATCATCACATAACTATTCACTTAGCTATTCTATATTAATCACATAACTATTCTATTCATTTACTCTGTAATTCAACATGAGGTCAACATGACCAAACCAGAATTTTTGACAACGGCCAATACTTAAAAACATCGGAATGATTTCTATGAAATTCAATATGATCCTTGATCCTTTAATGATCCTAAAAGTACACTAAATTTAAGGTTAATTGAATCTTGCAATCTATTCCTATAATAACTGCACACAAACTAAATGATCGCGCCAGGCTCGTAATCTGTAGTTCCCAGGTTCGAGTCCCAGCTGGGTCAGCGTTGAGATTTATCTCCGCAAAATTCCCCACCCTGCCCACGGGCAGTAGGGGACACCGATGGGCTTGGAAAGGCCGCCGTCCGTCGGATGGGACGTTAAGCCGTGGCCCCGTGTGCGGGAGAGTCATACCCTGTGCACGTTATAGAACACGCTGGATGGCCTTGACGGGAGGCTACCATCTGTCTCCCAACAGCTGTTCCAGTGGGTCCCCTCCCCCAACCTTCTCTGAGCCTTTGGGGTCCATGTGACATGGCCATTTAGCCCATGGTGTGCAAAAAAGTGCCGCTCAGAGGTAAAACAACCCAACCCAACTAAATGATCAAATTAAGAAATGGATGTATAATTTTACATTTCGTGTTTCTCCTTTTTTCTCTATTTCCAACAAATCAGTAACAAATCCTTCAGAACTTTAATTCAACTCCCTTAAGTAAAGAAACACGAATTCTAACAACGTAACTAAAATATCTCCCTTACAAAAAATCTCTTGCTACATACATTTTTTACCCTTCTGTGTTCTGTACAGTCCAACCATCTCTTCCTCCATCTTTACATCCCATCAAGAGTCTTATCCTGCAAACAGTTTTCCCACAACAACAAGAACATTGCAAAGAAAGCACTAACATCTACTTGTTGTGCGTCCCGAGTGTGAAAGAAAGAACTGAAGAGAAAAAAAGAAACGAAAAAAGAAAGAAGCGAAGCTCGCACGCGATTCTTCCAAAACACACTTTTCACATTATCATCAATAACCACAGAGGCTCCGGGACCTCCCCTCATCCCCTCCTCAACACAAGATTCACTCAGTCACACGTTTTTGTTGCGATGCTTGTGTAGATGCGTGAATGTGAGTTTGTGTCTAGCACACGTTTTCAGACACATACACGAACAGATGGGTCAGTTTACGATTTCCACCCCCCCCCCCTCTCCCACCTTCTCCTTCAAAGACTTCTTACCTAACCTTATAGTACATACTCCCACACAACGGACGTATAAGACGTCAACTTTCTGAGCTAGTCTTCGGTTTTTTTATTTTCGTTTTTTCTATCTCTTCTTTAGCCAACCGCCTTGGTTTTATAATGTAGGCAGTTGGCACTTCGCCAGGGGCAAAGTTGCACCCAATGCATCCTCTGAGACTGGATGCGCAGAGTTACATGCAGAAGAGAATAGAGAGGTTTGAAAGATTGAAGGGGTGGGACCGCAACGAAAAGACGGCAAGGGAGAAGAGAAGCAGAAATGAAAAGAGGAATGCTAAAAGGTTTGTTTCGATGTAAGCATTCTTCCTGCAATCCCATTTTCCCCCACGACAAGGTAGATTTAATCAGAATGGTCACTATCCTTCCCCCGATTGATCAAGGGGACACGAAGAACATTCAGCAAAAAAATTTCTCTTTAGCAATACAATGTTCATGACATATTGTGTTAAAATAGAAAGAAGTAAACATTGATCACTGTGTGAAAAAGAAGGCTTATATCTACTTATTAGTGTGACATTCGTTATCTCATTGGGGCGGGGGTGGCTCAGTCGGTAGCGCGCCAGGCTCGTAATCTGTAGTTCCCAGGTTCGAGTCCCAGCTGGGTCAGCGTTGAGATTTATCTCCGCAAAATTCCCCGCCCTGCCCACGGTCAGTAGGGGACACCGATGGGCTTGGAAAGGCCGCCGTCCGTCGGATGGGACGTTAAGCAGTGGCCCCGTGTGCGGGAGAGACATACTCTGTACACTTTAAAGAACACGCTGGATGGCCTTGACGGGAGGCTACCATCTGTCTCCCAACAGCTGTTCCAGTGGGTCCCCTCCCCCAACCTTCTCTGAGCCTTCGGGGTCCATGTGACCTGGCCATTTAGCCCATGGTGTGCAAAAAAGTGCCTCTCAGAGATAAAACAACCCAACAACAACGTTATCTCATTTGCTTTAGCATGATTATCAACAGGAAAAGAAAATGTAAAATAAATATAAAGGTTAATTCGAATATAATTTACTCTTTGGTGATGGTGACACACTTATTTGGCGCTTGAATGGTACTTTTCTATTATTCAGATTATATTATATAAAGCAAGCCGAAACTCTTCCATCTTCCAATGTAGAAGCTGTTTCCTTCTCTACTGGGACATCGAAATCATTTTTTACGTAGCCTACATAACAGTTATTCTTTCCAATGGTCCGTGTGCCGGGAGGGGTGGCTCAGTCGGTAGAGTTCCAGGGTCGTAACCTGCAGTTCCCAGGTTCAAGTCCCAGCTGGGTCAGCGTTGAGATTTATCTCCGCAAAACTCCCCGCCCTGCCCGATCAGTAAACACCGATGGGCTTGAAAGGCCGCCGTCCGTCGGATGAGACGTTAGGCCGCTGCTCCGTGTGCGGGAGAGTCGTAGCATGTCCACGTTAAATAACACGCTGGATGATCTTGACGGAAGGTTGCCATCTGTCTCCTATAAAGCTATCCACTGGGTCCTCTCCTACCAACATTCTCTGAGTCCTCAAGGTCTTTGCGACTTACTTACTCAAGGTCTTTGCGACCACTTAGTCCAATGTGTGCAAAAAAAAAATGCCTCTCAGAGGTAAAACATCCCAACTCCATGTGCAGGAGAGCCATAACCTGTGCACATTAAAGCCAATTAGCCGCATACAAAATGGGGCGGGGGTGGCTCAGTGGGTAGTGCGCCAGGCTCATAATCTGTAGTTCCCAGGCTCCAGTTTCACTTCGGCCAGCGTTGAGAATTATTTTCGCAAAACGTCCTTCCCTGCCCCTGATCAATACCGATGGGCTTGGAAAGGTCGTAAAGCCGTTGCTCCGTGTGCAGGTCAGCCATAACCAATGCACGTTAAAGAACACGCTGGATGGCCTTGACGGGAAGTTACCATCTGTCTCCCAACAGTTGTTCAGTGGGTTCCCTCACTCCCAATCTTCTCTGAGCCCTCGGGGTCCTTGTGACCTAGCCATTTAGCCCATTGTGTGCAAAAATGTGCCGCTCAGAGGTAAAACTACCCAACTCGCATAAAAATAGTAAGCTTAATATCAAAAGTCGTTTTACTTTAGAACATTGGTTCTTAAACTTTTCTAGTAGCAGCCCCTTTTTCCTATTGAAGGAATTTGTCACAAACATCTCTTTTCCAATGAAGAAAGTAGTTTCATTGAGGAAAAGTGGTTTTTCACAATAGAATGCTCCACACAGCAGTATACGGTGAAGCACCAGAAAGTTCTGGTAAACTACAAAAAGGAGAGAAACCTAGCGATGGTGATCGAATACCCTCGGAGTAGTCATTTCGGTGATGGCTCGAGAGGTTTAGGACTGGCAAGGGCCAACAAAAAAGGGTGAATGGTTTTTTCATTCGTGTGACAATGTTTAATTATTTTGAATGCAATTCTTTAGAGCTTTGCGACCTCTGGTGACTCCGAAATGAGTTGCGACACATACTTTAAGCGCTTCTGTTTTAAATAATCAGGATTATATTTTGTGTTTTTTCCATGATATATATTTTTCTTTGCTGTGGCTTTTCTTACCTCCAGTTCATAATGTCAACGTAAATGGCACTGGTGAAGTTGAAACTGATATTAGTAACACTTCTGTTGATTATACAATCTCGTGACTCTCTAATTTAAGCTTCTGTGTCTATTTGAAATGTGTGTGATTGTTTTAAAGTTAAGATTTATGGATTCCTCGGTGGCTGCAGCCCAGTTTGAGAAGCAGGAATTCAGAATGCAAATTGAACTTTTTTTTAGTTATCAGTTAAAGTTGGGTTGTTTTACCTCTGAGCGGCACTTTTTTGTACACCATGGGCTAAATGGCCAGGTTACATGGACCCCGAAGGCTCAGAGAAGGTTGGGTGAAGGGACCCAACCTTCTCTGGTTGGTGAGGGTTCCCAGGTTCGAATCCCAGCTGGGACTCGAACCTGGGAACTACAGATTACGAGCCTGGCGCGCTACCGACTGAGCCACCCCCGCCCCATATCAGTTAAAGTATGATATAATGAGTTTAATGTTAGAGAGAGTAGCTTGATCATAAAAACATTAATAGGAGGAAATGCTCTATAACAGGGATGGGCAAGTTCTTCGATAAGAAGAGCCACATAAAATATTTTTCATATATTTTTGAATGTTCAAGAACCACAGAAAATATTATTTTAAAATTGTATTTATATAATAATAAAAAATACAATTATATAGTACTCATCAAAGCAGAATATGTTAAATCTCTGCTCGTTGAAAACTATGATTGAGTCTTCATTTTTGCAGTAATAGTCTAAAATCTGACTGGTAGGATGTCGGGTTGGGTTGTTTTACCTCTGAGCGGCACTTTTTTGCACACCATGGGCTAAATGGCCAAGTCACATGGACCCGGAAGGCTCAGAGAAGGTTGGAGGAGGGGACCCACTAGAACAGCTGTTGGGAGACAGATGGTAGCCTCCCGTCAAGGCCATCCAGCGTGTTCTTTAACGTGCAAAGGGTATGGCTCTCCCGCACACGGAGCCACGGCTTAACGTCCCATCCGACGGACGGCGGCCTTTCCAAGCCCATCGGTGTCCCCTACTGACCGTGGGCAGGGCGGGGAATTTTGCGGAGATAAATCTCAACGCTGACCCAGCTGGGACTCGAACTTGGGAACTACAGATTACGAGCCTGACGCGCTACCGACTGAGCCACCCCCGCCCCTAGGTAGGATGTCAGAGCTGTTCTAAGAAGCTCAGTTAGTGAGGATAGCACGATGTTTTGACTTGACAAATTTCATTACAGAGAAGAGAGATTCACAGCAGTAAGTTGTCCCAAAAACAGAGAGTAGTCGGAAGCCAGTTTTCTGAAGATTGGATTACTTTGCTTCTGGGATTTGTTTCCAAAAGTCAGTTACTAGTTACGTTGCGCTACCGCCGCAAGCGCGTAACTTGTGTGTACCGCATGAAGAGTGATGACGCAGAGTCCAGTTGCATCATCCGTACTTGTTTAAAACAAGTCTTGGTTATGTTTTTGTTTTCTCATAATCTATTGAAAACGGCGATTTCAATGATATACGGTGGACCCCCGATATAACGCGCACGTCGGGCGGGAAACAACACCCGCGTTATAAGGTGAACCGCGTTATACCGAGCGGCGCGGTGGCGACACAATAAATTTCACACTGTAAGCTTTTCTTTTACTCATCATGCATACAATAATTAAACACTATTCAAAATACATGCAGGAACTCAATACATACACAATTACTCAATATTCAGTAATAATAAAATGCGATACTCACTAACGCCGCACGGACCTGTATAAACATGTTTGAACTTATCGCGTACATCGCCCGCGCTATAACCGAGTGCGCGGTATAGCGAGCAGCGCTATAACGAAGGTCCACTGTACTTCTGAATTTTATATCTTTCCGGTTTACGGGAAGCCTACCGTTTTCTCTCCCGGATCTCAAAGGGTTAATATAAAATTTTAGGAAAATTGGTGATGAAACCCAATATTGTTTCAGGAGCGCACAGAGTAGCTTCGGGAGCCGCACGTAGTAACTTCGGGAGACGCAGTTTGGCCACAATCAATGACAATCTTTATCAAAATAAAAAAACTGTTGCAAGATTTATTATTTTTATATATATTTCGATATATATATTTTTTAAGTTTTGATCCTCAATATTAATAGTCACCAATATTGAAATCATTTGCATAACTGCGGGGGTGGCTCAGTCTGTAGCGCGCCAGGCTCGTAATCTGTAGTTCTCAGGTTCGATACCCAGTTGGGTCAGCGTTGAGATTTATCTCCGCAAAATTTCCCGCCCTGCCCACGGTCAGTAGGGGACACCGATGGGCTTGGAAAGGCCGCCGTCCGTCGGATGGGACGTTAAGCCGTGGTCCCGTGTGCGGGAGAGCCATACCCTGTGCACGTTAAAGAACACGCTGGATGGCCTTGACGGGAGGCTGCCATCTGTCTACCAACAGCTGTTCCAGTGGGTCCCCTCCCCCAACCTTCTCTAAGCCTTCGGGGTTCATGTGACCTGGCCATTTAGCCCATGGTGTGCAAAAAAGTGCCGCTCAGAGGTAAAACAACCCAACCCAAAATTTAAATAAATGCAGCAAAATCTCTGCTATCCCTCATGTCTGGGTAATACTGTCTTTCTTTTAACTAGCTATGCTGGTTTTCAGAATTTTTCATAATACAAGAATTAGTGAATATATTGGTAGCAGAAATATGAATCACATTAATTATAATATTATCAGTTTCAGTCTATCCGTTTTTCACTGGGTATTCATGAAGATATTTCTTCACTCAAAACACTTTAAATTTCTGGACTGCTGTTACCAAAAAAAGCTATTTTAAGCAACTTATAATAATATGCAATATATTCCAGGGTCTTCGTTTTAACAATTTGTTTATTTGAAATTCTTTTGTTAGACGTTTTAATTATTTTTAAGGTGAAAATACTTGAATATCGCAATAAAATGTGTAAATAAAAAATAATATATATATTTGATTAAGAGAAAATAAGAATTTTTTTAAGCATAAAATTGCCTTTCATTCTCAAAATTGTATGCAGGATAATTGTTCATATGAAAAAATTCAGGGAGTCCGAGTGGTGGCCGAGTGGTTAGCGCGCTTGGCTGCTGACCTAAGGGACTCTGGGTTCGAACCCCGGGTAAGGCATGGTTGTTTGTGTCGTTTTTCTGCTGAGGTCCTGCCATCCTCTCAGACCTTCTACTATGACATATAAACTGACAGGCTCCTGTCAGACCTCTGTGGCAAGCAGCTGCTTGAGGGGGTATTTATTTATTTTTATTTATTTAGATAACTATAAAGATGTAAGAGTTTGCAGAGATAGGAAAATCTCTTGGAAGATTCAGATAAATAATGTTCCGAGGAACATTAATTCTATTATACCTTATATGCATATATATTATATATGAAAATTTGTGAGTGTTTCTGTTTTAAAACTCTTTTCCTTGTGTCAAATCGTATCTACTTCATGGTCTATTATCATGAGGGGGGGGGGGAAGTATTTGTTAGTCTAAAATTCAACCACTTCATTATTCACAGAAACATATTATTAAGTATATAATGAAAATGAAGAAATGAGATAGTTGAGCTGACTTTTATATTAAACTTAGTATATTACAGGTTACAAAACTTTGTCTCTGAAACATTGAAATATTTAAAAAAACATTGAGCTATACATATCATTAGCAGTTTTAAGAAAGATACTCGCTTTTCTACAGGTCTTAATTTAATTAGTATCCTTGCACATAAAACAATAGTACAGGTTGGGTTGGGTTGTTTTACCTCTGAGCGGCACTTTTTTGCACACTATGGGCTAAATGGCCAGGTCACATGGACCCCGAGGCTCAGAGAAGGTTGGGGGAGGGGACCCAGTGGAACAGATGTTGGGAGACAGATGGTAGCCTCCCATCAAGGCCATCCAGCGTGTTCTTTAACGTGCACAGGGTATGGCTCTCCCGCACACGGGGTCACGGTTTAACGTCCCATCCGACGGACGGCGGCCTTTCTAAGCCCAAAGGTGTCCCCTACTGGCCGTGGGCAGGGCGGGGAATTTTGCGGAGATAAATCTCAACGCTGACCCAGCTGGGACTCGAATCTGGGAACTCACAGATTACGAGCCTGGCGCGCTACCGACTGAGACACCCCTGCCCCCAATAGTACAGAAATACTATATATATATTTAGCAAGTAGATTCTTTAATGCTCTTCCAGAAAAAACAAAATTGATAAAGAATGAAAGGGAATTTATTAAAAATGCAAAAATATGGCTTTTAAATATAGTAATATTAATATATTATTCTAAACACATTTCACTAGTTTCTTTTGATTAACTTGCAAGATCTGTTAAATTAGTATAAAATGTATCAAATTTTAATAGTTTTAGAATATAAGTACTTTTTTTACAAATAATATTATGTTTGCATTTAAATTATTATATATTTGTAATAGTTTTTTATGTTTCCAAATTAAAATTGTTATTATTTAGCCACATTACTTCCAAAATGCAAGTTTTTACTCTATTGGAATCATTAATTGTTTTCTCAATTGTATGCTACTAAGTTTGGAATTTTTAATACTTTGCTATTAATTATAATGCATTTATATTTAAATTGAATAATATCATAATGTCATGTCATTTATAGTACATAATGTCATTATATCATGTCATTTATAGTTATCATAATATCATGTCATTTAAGTGTACAATGGTACACTTGGGAAAATAATAAAACTATCTATCTATTTCAAAATATATATCTTATAGAGCGTCTTTGTTTATGCTGTGGCAAAGTATATTAACCCTATTGTTCCTCGAATTTTTTAAAATATTTTTTAAATGGTCCATCACAGAATGTAGATTGAAATACTCTGATTTAGTCAGTAATCTCCACCCTAATTCCGAGAAATCCCGAAGTGAATCGGCTCAAACCGATGTCGAATATTTGACGAGTAACGGAACATAGTAGTATGTAGAAGGCGGAAAAACTGTTGATTACTTGAGCTCTTTTCATATTTAGATATTAGATGTCCGATAAACTATTATTCATTAGGATTATTACCTTCCATAAGCTTGCTTTTAGGAGAACTTCCTATACCGTTGAGTAGTCTGAACTATTGGCAACTGTCACCTTTTCATGTGGAACTCTGATAAAATGCAGATTATACTTTTTTTTATAATATTTACTGTCTAGTCCAAAGTCTAAATCTGCAAAACTCCCTTGTCCACAAATTGCTCTGTTTGCAGTGCCAAGCCATCCGTCTTTTTCGTTATTTTACTGTCTCGACTTCAGCTAGCGTTCTACCTTTAAAAATGCTGACAAAAGCAAATGTTCAGACAGACCGTCTACTCTCAAAGAATCTTGTCGAGTTGCGATTTTTGCTTTGTTCGGAAAACAATTCTAAGTTCTCAGAACAACGTTTTCAGAGTTAGTTTAAAAGTTTGCATAAACTATTGTTTCTTTCCAAATACTTTTTTAATCGGTAAACCTGAAAATTAATTAGCAACATACACTACGAAAGTAGTAACAGATAAAAACAATCTGTTCATTTGAAATGCCTTTATAAAACGTTTTAATTACTTTTAAATTGAAAATATTTAAACAGCACTTTATTTTTATATACAGCCATTAGTCTAAGTGATGATCAGCGATCACTTAAGTTCTTGTCAACATGATTCTGTTAATTTATTACAATGACACAAAACCAAGTTTTAGGGGGTTTTATGGTATCTAACATCTGAACATAATAACGAAAATCATTGCCAGAGACTTCGTGCTATTTTTCTTGTACATGTGGGGGGCGGGGGTGGCTCAGTCGGTAGCGCGCCAGGCTCGTAATCTGCAGTTTCCAGGTTCGAGTCCCAGCTGGGTCAGCGTTGAGATTTATCTCCGTAAAATTCCCCGCCCTGCCCACGGTCAGTAGGGGACACCGATGGGCTTGGAAAGGCCGCCGTCCGTCGGATGGGACGTTAAGCCGTGGCCCCGTGTGCGGGAGAGCCATACCCTGTGCACGTTAAAGAACACGCTGGATGGCCTTGACGGGAGGCTACCATCTGTCTCCCAACAGCTCTTCCAGTGGGTCCCCTCCCCCAACCTTCTCTGACCTTCGGGGTCCATGTGACCTGGTCATTTAGCCCATGGTATGCAAAAAAGTGCCGCTCAGAGATAAAAGAACCCAACCCAACACAATGATCAGTAGAGGACACCGATGGGCTTGGAAAAGCCGCCGTCCGTCGGATGGGACGTTAAGCCGTGGTCCCGTGTGCGGGAGAGCCATACTCTGTGCACATTAAAAAACACGCTGGATGGCCTTTACGGGAGGCTAACATCTCTCTCCCAACAGCCATTCCAGTGGGTCCCCTCCCCTCACCTTCTCTGAGCTTTCGGGGTCCATGTGACCTGGCCATTTAGCCCATGGTGTGCAAAAAAGTGCCTCTCAGAGGTAAAACAACCCAACCCGAATCTTGTACATGTCCTACATAGAAAAGCATGATGTCAACCAAGAAGGAAAAGCATTCGTAACGAATACAAGAACTTTTCATTAATTAATTATTTTAAATAATTAATTTAAATGGTTTTAATTGACCATGAAAATAACCATAAAATGATTTAATATGGTGGATGATTTTGATTTTCGTCTAGATCAATGGTTCCCATTTGGTAGTGCCCGGACCACTAGTCCGCGAAGATAACAAAGAGAGTCTGAGAATTGTTTTTAATGTTTCAGGAAGCTCTAAAAGAAAGAGTACTATTTACCGCGATTACACAAAGCCTTACGTTTTGTTGATTTGGCTGGAATTACGTCAATTCAGTTTGGTAACACTAGCAATCTCATGCTCATCAAAAGATGTAAATTGGCTGCTGAAGACGAAAGTATTTCTAGAGCATAGAATTTATCCATTCATATGTTTAGATTCAAATTGTAAAATAGTCAATAAATGGAAAGCAGGTAAAGAACCAGAGATAAAATCCATCCTCGGAACTTTTAAGAAGTTCTCGTGGCGGGAATCAGTATTTTAGTTAAAATGTAACACGTAATGATGGGGTAATGATGGGGTAACACGTAAAATTGGGTTGTTTTACCTCTGAGCGGCACTTTTTTGCACACCATGGGCTAAATGGCCAGGTCACAAGAACCCCGAAGGCTCAGAGAAGGTTGGGGGAGGGGACCCACTGGAAGGCTGTTGGGAGATAGATGTTAGCCTACCGTCAAGGCCATCCATTGTGTTCTTTAACGTGCACAGGGTATGGCTCTCCCGCACACGGGACCACGTCTTAACGTCCCATCCGACGGACGGCGGCCTTTCCAAGCCCATCGGTGTCCCCTACTGACCGTGGGCAGGGCGGGGAATTTTTGCGGAGATAAATCTCAACGCTGACCCAGCTGGGACTCGAACCTGGGAACCGTAATGATGGGAAGAGGATCTGCAAAAAGAGTTAAGATTTCGTAGAGGGTCCGCAGAAAGAATAAAAATTCGTAGGAGATCCTCCGAAAGAATGAAAATTCGTATAGAAGCCTCAGAAAAAATGAAAATTCGTATGGAATCATCAGAAAGAATGAGAATTTTTAGGGGACCCTCAGAAAGAATCATAATTCGTAGAAAATCCAGTGAAAGACTGATAATTCGTAGGGAGATCAGAAAGAGTGAGAATTCGTAGGAGATCCTTAAAATGCGAATACTTAGTATATTCTTAGAAATAATGAGAATTCTTAAGGAGCCTCAGAGGTATGAGACTCTGTAGGCAATTCTCAGAAAGAATGATAACTCGTAAAGGATCCACAGAAAGAGTAAGAACTTACATGGAACTTCAGAAAGAATGAGCATTCCTAGGGGATCTACAAAAAGAGTGATAATTCTTACGGAGCCTCAGAAAGAATGAGACTCCATATGATATTCTCAAAAAGAATGCGAATACGTAGGGGATCCTCATATAGACACACTCGTAGGAGATCTAAAGAAAGAATTAACATTCGTAGGAGGCCTCAGAAAGAATGAACATTCGTATACTATTATCAGAAAGAAAGAGAACTCGTAAAAGATCCTCAAAAATAATGAGAATACGTAGGGTATTCTCAGAAAGAATGAGAATTCCTAGGGAGCCTCAGAAATAATGAGATTCGTAGAGGGTCTACAAAAAGAAGATTTGTAGGGGGCCGGAGAAAGAAAGAGACTTCGTAAGGTATTCTCAAAAGAAATGCAAATACATATGGGATCCTCAGAAAGAATGACACTTCTTAGGAGATTCTCAGAAAGAATGATAATTTTCTAAGGGATCCACAGAAAGAATGAGAATTCGTAGAGAATCCATAGACAGAGATTGAGAATTCATAAGGGAGCCTCAGAAGGAATGAGAATTTGTAGAGGATCCAGATAAAGAATGAGACTTCGTAGTGGATCTTCAGAGACTTCGTACGGGTGCCTCATAAAGATAAGAATTCGTATACGATCCACAGAAAGAATGAGAATTCATAGGGGATCCTCAGAAAGAATGATAATTTGTAGGGGAGCCTCGGAAAGATTCAGAATTCATAGAGGAGCCTCAGAAAGATTTCGTATGGGGTCCTAAGAAAAAAATTAAGCTTTGTAGGGAGGGGGAATGATCCATAACACCGAAAAGGGGGAGAACCACTGGCCTAGATATAATTTAATATAAGAGGAGATTCAAAATTAACTTTTGACCATATTTTTGTCCAAATAGAAATAATCTCAACATATAAATAAAAAAATAAATAAATACCCCCTCAAGCAGCTGCTTGCCACAGAGGTCTGACAGGAGCCTGTCAGTTTATATGCTACAGTAGAAGGTCTGAGAGGATGGCAGGACCTCAGCAGAAAACAACACGAACATCCATGCCTTACCCGGGGCTCGAACCCAGGTCCCGTGCATATCGCTGATAATTATTTTGTGGAGTTTAATTTTCCATTTTTTACATATAAAGATAAAAGGCAATTAAGAAATGAAAACAAATAAATGAAGAAAGGTTAATAAACTTTGCAAGAAATAAAAGCTGGATAGAAATCAAGTAAAGAAATGTTTTCATTGTAGAATTCAATTTGTTTATTAGGAATTTACAATAAATGAATAAAAAAATTTGCCTATTTAGTAATTACTATCAAAATAGGTATTAAAAACCATGGATTTCAAAGGCATAACTGCAAACAAGAGAAATAAGGAATATGTTATATAAACTTCATATAAAATATTTCATTAATATATCTTTAAAATTCATTTTGTAAAATGTACTGAGAACATTATGTTGTCAACCACACATTTTCCATTTATTATTATTCAAAACGTAGATATTTACATATACAGGTACGTATGTTTGTTTTGGGTTGTTTTACCTCTGAGCGGCACTTTTTTGCACACCATGGGCTAAATGGCCAGGTGACATGGATCCCGAAGGCTCAGAGAAGGTTGGGGGAGGGGACCCACTGGAACAGCTGTTGGGAGACATATGGTAGCCTCCCGTCAAGGCCATCCAGCGTGTTCTTTAACGTGCACAAGATATGGCTCTCCCTCACACGGGGCCACGGCTTAACGTCCCATCCGACGGACGTCGGTATTTCCAAGCCCACCGGTGTCCCCTACTAACCGTGGGCAGGGTTGGAAATTCTGCAGAAATAAATCTCAACGCTGACCCAGCTGGGACTCGAACCTGGGAACTATAGATTACGAGCCTGGCGCGCTACCGACTGAGCCACCCCCACCCCACAGGTACGTACACTTTTTTCTTTAATTTCAGAGATCCCAAAACAATTAAGAGCATGATCTCTTAAACATCAGTTTTCTGCTAACTTACATTGATTAGAATATTTTGTTACAACTTTCATACTTTCAATTCTCAAACTTCACTTAGCAAAATTATATCCTAGTCTGTACTCCTACACCAACAGTTCCAGATACCATTTTACAAGAATCGCAAATTTTAAAACAAGAAATTCTGTCTTTCCTCTTCAAGTCCACCTCTAAATCTCATGCAAATAGTAAACCGGCTTCTTTCAGCACACAACCACCTGAAAGTCTTCCTTCGTGTCTCACCTGAAAGTCCACCCTCCTTTTCTCTCTTCAGATCTGTTCTCTAGGGAATTAAAGAAAATAAGTCCTTACGAAACTCTATCTAAAAGTTTGGAGCTTCTCGCCTCTAAATCCGTGCGCTCCAGGACTTTGGAAACAGCTTAGATCAAGCCACGTTGCCTTAAACTGCGTGAGAGATCATGTTTTCAAGTTATCGATTACCTCCGACAGGTCACTACTGAGCGCTTTTAAAGCAAAGACACGTCCTGTCCTTACAGTCCTCTTTGCTCTTCCAGTATCCGACTTACTTCAGCCACTTTGGCAATCGAAATACAATTAAGTTGTAGCAAGCTCCTGTTTGTGTTCAACTTCGATTGTTAAAAGGTCAACGTGAACCGACTTCGATTTCATTTTACTGTGTTTCAGCACGTTTCCTAGAAGCAAAATAAAGAAAACGGCAGGCAAAGAAAGGGAGAAAAGAAAATGGCTGCCTAAGGGCAGGAGTGAAGTTAGTGGAATCTGGATGGATGAGAAGTCAAGCTTGACATTTAGAAGTGAGTTTCTGGATCTAAAGATGAAATATTTTTCTGCGACAATTCATTTTTCATTTGCCACAGTGATATGGAACTTAATGGGAAGCTAATGAGTTACGTCAATGAGTAAATAAGTGCGGCGACCCTTTCGTAGTTCATCCTATCGAGCTCGTTATCTGAGTTCGAAAGTTAGATTCCTGACTTTTCAGGTAAAGAAATTTTCTCTGCGTATTCGCTTCTAATTTTTGAGAAGGAAAACAATCGAAGTTGTCATCTATCGAATAAAACGTTAAATAAATAGTTCTGTGTCTTATATACCTTGTGAATTCAATTCATCCCTTATATAACCTTGAGATCGATGAAATCGCTGTCTTCCTCCTAGAATTACTCAGCAGTGAGATCATCACCTTATACATTAGACTTATCTACAGATTAGATTACCAGATCTTTGTCCTGTCTCTGAACTTATCCAGAAACAATTCGACACACAACTATCCTTCCTATGGAATTTAGAAGTCTAATTGACGGACCCACTGTCCTGTCTCGCCACCAAATCGACTCACCCGTTGTTTTGCTCCTTAATTATCTAGCAGTCGGATCGAAGAACCGGTTGTCATACTGTTGAATTACCTAACAACCAGGTCGACGAACCCGTTGTCTTGCTCCTTAATTACCTAGCAGTCAGATCGAAGGACCAGTTGTCATACTCTTGAATTACCTAACAACCAGGTCGACGAACCCGTTGTCTTGCTCCTGAAACGGCCAGCAGTCAGATTGACGGAGTAGTTATCTTGCTCTGACAGCCAGATCGACAGATTCGTTGTCTTGTTCCTGAATTTCCTAGCAATCAGATCGACGGACTCGTTGTCTTGCTCCTGAATTTCCTAGCAATCAGATCGACAGACTCGTTGTCTTGCTCCTGAATTTCCTAGCAATCAGATCGACGGACTCGTTGTCTTGTTCCTGAATTTCCTAGCAATCAGATCGACGGACCCGTTGTCTTGCTCATGAATTTCCTAGCAATCAGATCGACGGACTCGTTGTCTTGCTCGTGAATTTCGCAGCAATCAGATCGACGGACTCATTGTCTTGAATTTCCTAGCAATCAGATCGACGGACTCATTGTCTTGAATTTCCTAGCATCAGATCGACAGACTCATTGTCTTGAATATCCTAACAGTCAGATTGACAAATTGATTGTATTACCCTTTGCATATGAAGTTTTGCATATCTATAATCATAATCAGACCTATTAGCTTGTCTCTCGATTTGCCACAGTGTCAAACCGATGGACCTGTTATTCTTTCTCCAGAATAACCTTTTAGTTAGATCGATGAATCTATTGTTCTGACTCCAGAATTAGCATCAAATCAGTAAATCATTGTTCTGCCTTCAGACTTATATCTCTATTCTCATTATTGATCACCAAAGAATGGCCTAGCTGTAGCACTATTATCGAAAAGGTCCACCATCAGTTGAATTGCTTGGTCTTGCTGTTGATGACTTATTCAAGTGGGTGGTTTTAATTCTCAAGATGCACCTTTGGCACACAATAGACTAAATGCCCAAATCACAAAAACCTCAAAGTCTCAGAGAAAGTTTGAGGAAGGGGACCCGCTTGACAGATGTTAAGAGACAGTTAGTAGCCGCCAGTTAAGACCGGGGCGGGGGTGGCTCAGTCGGTAGCGCGCCAGGCTCGTAATCTGTAGTTCCCAGGTTCGAGTCCCAGCTGGGTCAGCGTTGAGATTTATCTCTGCAAAATTCCCCGCCCTGCCCACGGTCAGTAGGGAACACCGATGGGCTTGGAAAGGCCGCCATCCGTCGGATGGGACGTTAAGCCGTGGCCCCGTGTGCGGGAGAGCCATACCCTGTGCACGTTAAAGAACACGCTGGATGGCCTTGACGGGAGGCTACCATCTGTCTCCCAACAGCTGTTCCAGTGGGTCCCCTCCCCCAACCTTCTCTGAGCCTTCGGGGTCCATGTGACCTGGCCATTTAGCCCATGGTGTGCAAAAAAAAGTGCCGCTCAGAGGTAAAACAACCCAACCCAGTTAAGACCATCCAGTATGTTCTTAACTGCTTAACTTCCCATCCTGTGACCATGGCTTAACGTCCTATCCCACGGAAGGTGGCCTTTCTAAGAACATCAGTGTGTTGTTTCTAAGCCTATCAGTGTCCTCTTTCTCACCGAGAACAGGATGAAGGTTTGGAGGAGAAAACTCTCAATGCTGGCACAGATGGGTCTCGAACCTGGGAGCTGCAGATTAAAAGCTTAGCACGCTAGCGACTGAATCAGTCCCCACCCCAAGTGAAAAAGCACTTAAATTATATATGTTGCAAATTAAGATCTTAATCGAAAGTCTTCCGAATGGAAATCTAGGTACTGTGGAATCTATAATAAACTATGATTTAAATATTTATGGTACAACATACTCTATATGTGCATGACCAAAATTAGAAGCATTCAAAGCACAGTTGTTAAACACAGCTGCAATCACAACAAAAATAAAATGATGAATATGGAGTATAATAATTATCGTTACACGCATAAATTGATTCTTTAGATATTATTTTGATATTACGTATAGAGTAAAGATAGATTACAATAAAAATATATGACCTAAACTGAGAGGATTACAGAAATTACCTCATTTTAAAAAAAACAGTTATGGAAAAAGATTCTACAAATTTTAAATCCCTCTCTGTGATCACTAATATGCTCGGATATGGAAAAACCTAAAGAGGGGGACATAGACGAGACCGAGCCGGAGGAAAATAGAAGGGTTGTTGTTGTTTTTTTACCTCTGAGCGGCACTTTTTTGCACACCATGGGCTAAATGGCCAGGTCACATGGACCCCGAAGTCTCAGAGAAGGTTGGGGGAGGGGACCCACTGGAACAGCTGTTGGGAGACAGATGGTAGCCTCCCGTCAAGGCCATCCAGCGTGTTCTTTAACGTGCACAGAGAATGGCTCTCAAGCACACGGAGACACGGCTTAACGTCCCATGCGACGGACGGCGGCCTTTCCAAGCCCATAGGTGTCCCAAATAGAAGGGAATGGGGAGCTGAGTGACTGTATCGCGGTTGTAGTTAACAGTCTTTAAAAGAATTCTTGAAAAAAACGTGGTACGTTTATTATTATATCGCCTTCAATCCGGTTCCTAGCATTCTCAAGAAGGGGGAGGGGCATGATCCCTTTTTCTCACCCCTTCCCCTAAATCCGATCCTGATCAATAATACTTTGAAGAGGTTAGAAAGTTTACTGGTCAACAAAGACAACAAAAACTCTACTTGAGAAAACACTTTACCTGAAACTAATCAATGTGTATCACAGAATTTAACCAAAAACAGAAATAGTCCAAAGCAAAGAACTACACTCAACGAGGAAAACTCTTTTGTTTGCCACTTTGCAGTGTTTCAAAATTGGTGTTTCTTTTTCCAGTCTCGACTTATACTCTAATCTTTCCTTTCTAACGCATTCTTATGGGGCGGGGGTGGCTCAGTCTGTAGCGCGCCAGGCTCGTAATCTGTAGTTCCCAGGTTCGAGTCCCAGCTGGGTCAGCGTTGAGATTTATCTCCGCAAAATTCCCCGCCCTGCCCACGGTCAGTAGGGGACACCGATGGGCTTGGAAAGGCCGACGTCCGTCAGATGGGACGTTAATCCGTGGTTCCGTGTGCGGGAGAGCCATACCCTGTGCACGTTAAAGAACACGCTGGATGGACTTGACGGGAGGCTACCATTTGTCTCCCAACAGCTGTTCCAGTGGGTCCCCTCCCCCAACCTTCTCTGAGCCTTCGGGGTCCTTGTAGCCTGGCCATTTAGCCCATGGTGTGCAAAAAAGTGCCGCTCAGAGGTAAAACAACCCAACAACAACCCAACGCATTCTTAGTGGTACCTTAATATACAAAAGGGAGTGTTTACGATTTCTGATCAACAAACGCTCCCCAAGTTGCGTTCTTGATGATGAGGAGGATGAGGGGTTACTTAAATTACAAAAATTGCAAATTTTAAAATTCTATACAACATGACTTTTGCAGAATATTTAAACACTGATTAGTTATATAACAAAGTTTATTCATTATATAATGAAAATATCCTTGTATAACTTATACTGCATTCATCGTCTACTGTAATTTTATTTAGATTCCTGCGGAAAGGCTAAATAGCTTTGTTTGCACTCGAATACTAAAAATGATCTTTTTTTTCAAAATGACGTTTTTTTTTCAAGAATTCTTTTAAAGATTGTCAATTGCAACCGCGATCCAGTCACTTCATTTAATGAAAGTGAAATACATATGTATATTTGTTATTGTTATTAAAGCCAGTAAAGCAAATGCTTTAAAGGACATGCATGATGGTTTTGATAAAAGCTTCCTATCTTCTCTTAATGTAATTGTTTCCAAGATTTCTACTGTATAATAGAACCCCCTCTACTTAGTAAAGATATCAATGCCCCCCTCTCCCCATCAAAAATGCATATGAAATGACAAGGAATGTCAATCGTTGAGACGTGGCGGGAGAGAAAGCAAAAATGTTCTCAATGACCAACAGCTTGAACACTGACAACATTTTTATGCGTATTTTGAGTTGTTTGTGACTTTAACTTCAAATCGTGCAAGAGAGGCGATGACTGAGTTGTTTGTGACCTTAATTTCAAATCGTGCAAGAGAGGCGATGACTGAGTTGCTTGTGACTTTAACTTCAAATCATGCAAGAGAGGCGATGACTGAGCAGCTCAATGACCAACAGTTTGAACACTGACAACATTTTTATGCGTATTTTGAGTTGTTTGTGACTTTAACTTCAAATCGTGCAAGAGAGGCGATGACTGAGTTGTTTGTGACCTTAATTTCAAATCGTGCAAGAGAGGCGATGACTGAGTTGCTTGTGACTTTAACTTCAAATCATGCAAGAGAGGCGATGACTGAGCAGCTCAATGACCAACAGTTTGAACACTGACAACATTTTTATGCGTATTTTGAGTTGTTTGTGACTTTAACTTCAAATCGTGCAAGAGAGGCGATGACTGAGTTGTTTGTGACCTTAATTTCAAATCGTGCAAGAGAGGCGATGACTGAGTTGCTTGTGACTTTAACTTCAAATCATGCAAGAGAGGCGATGACTGAGTTGTTTGTGACTTTAACTTCAAATCGTGCAAGAGAGGCGATGACTGAGTTGTTTGTGACTTTAACTTCAAATCGTGCAAGAGAGTCGATGACTGAGTTGTTTGTGACTTTAACTTCAAATCGTGCCAGAGAGGCGATGACTGAAGAAAGCTTTTGATTGATAGGACTGAGCTTGTTGTGTTTCTAAGAGCAATACACGAAACTAAACAATCGATCTTTGACAATTTGAGAATTGAAATCAATTCAATTTTATTATAAAACTTTTCCAGAAACTCTCACTGCTCCTTAACCAACTAGTCGTTCTACACACTTTGGAAATAACTATCTTAATAGATTTCTAGCAGATGTCGTTAATTCATTCTGCACTGGACATTGGGGCCCTTTAACTTATGTTTTTATGCTCTTTGGGAGTGAAATGAGCTAACGAATCCTTTGGGAATATAGCCGGGTCAGCGTTCAGATTTATCTCCTCAAAATTCCCCCCCCCCCTGCCCACGGTCAGTAGAGGACACCGATGGGCTTGGAAAGGCCGCCGTCCGTCTGATGGGACGTTAAGCCATGGTCCCGTGTGCGGGAAAGTCATACCCTGTGCACGTTATAGAACACGCTGGATGGCCTTGACGGGAGGCTACCATCTGTCTCCCAACAGCTGTTCCAGTGGGTCCCCTCCCCCAACCTTCTCTGAGCCTTCGGGGTCTTTGTGACTTGGCCATTTAGCCCATGGTATGCAAAAAAGTGCCGCTCAGAGGTAAAACAACCCAACCAACTCTTTGGGAATATACATTAGATTTAGAACTAAAATGTCCAAAGAGAACTAAAACAACATACCTAAAGATCAGATATGACATCAGTCATAGTAACTCTCACTTTCGCCATCTTTAATCAGTTATTCTTTCCAACTACAATAACAACTTTTCTTAATTGTTTGATCCGAATCTTTTAGGAAACATCTCGTATTTTTAGAGAGAAAAAACTATTATTTCTTCACAATGTGTCGTTTTCTATCATATCCTTATTCTTTTCCTTTTTTTACTTTCGATTCCGAAAAGTAACTCTCCCTCATTCTGACAGAGATGAAAGGGATGGCGAAAGGAAAAAGAAAATCCCAAATCAAGTAAATGAAGAGCGAAGAGCAACCATCACTACTCATAAGAACCAAGCCGTTCGACAGTTTGCTGTTTATAATCCTTGGCACGGTTGTTGCTTCCAAAATGATGGACATTCTAAACCGATGGAACAAAAATAACGAGACTGAAACCTAAAGAGATGAATTCCTTTTTGGAGATAAAAAATAGACGAAAGGAAAAGAAGTAACGAAACAAAATAACAAGAAAAGAAAATTGTTTAAAAACCGTGATTCAGACAAGATCAGTATGCCAAAGATCTTTTTTGTTCTTCAGTTCTCTCTTTTTGTTTTTCTTCTGAGTTACATTCTTTGAATAAGAAGCCTTAAACCTATCTTTCTTCTCTGACAAGGACGCTCTACATTTATCCAGTTCACTTTTCATCTCATCTATAAATTCTGTAAGGTTTCATAAGACGTACCATTACGACCGGATGCTTGTAATTTTCTTCATTCCTTGAGACATGCCTTGGTGATGGAACAAGTGTTCTGTTATTTATGTACACACTTTCTGAATCCATTTCTCATGATCGATGATGCTCTGTTTGTGAGGAGAGGGGAAGCTCATCTCTCTATCGATCGCATCAACCAGTGTGGATATTTGACAGCAAATGAAACGAACGACGATAACAGATCTGACAACATTTATACGATGCAAAGAGAGAATGAACGGTTGGCGCAGGTGTCGAATTCGAAATTCAAAGTTTTAAAAAACGTACAGAGAAATTTAATTCATATTTTATGAAACTGAAGACCTAACCTTCAATATTATTCTTGATTAACGTGGATTGAGTTAAGTTGTTTTACCTTTGAATGGTAATTTTCTTGCGTACAAGAGGCTAAATGACTAGGTCATAAAGACCCCAAAACCTCAGAGAAAGTTAGGGGAAGGGAATCCACTGGACAGCTATTAGAAGACGGATGAAAGTTTCTCGTTAAGGCCATACAGCACGTAAGGCCATCCGACTGACAGTGGCCTTTTCAAGTCCGAATGGTATCCCCTTTCAGAGGCAGAATGGCAGAATGGGAGGAATGAATGGGAAGCAGCGAATAAAATGCTCAACACAGAAACAGTTGGAACTCGAAACTGCAGATTACGAACCTGGCGCGCTAGCTTGATTGGGGTTTTAAAACCACATTGGATCTGGTTCATGCCGACCAGCTGAAAAAAGCTGACATTTCCACTAACTTAAAGCAAACAAGTCGTTTTTTTACGACTGATTCTGATTTGTTATTGCATCTTAACCGGATAGCTTTCTTCATAATCAAAACTTTTAATGAAATTCTGACTTGTTCGAACATCGTAACTGGATAGGAGTCTTCATGAAGGAACTTTTCAATGATATTTTGATTAATAATCTTAAATTGTTCATTGCAACAATAATGCGCATAAATCGATTTTTCTACATTATATACAGGGTGAATCTGAAAAAGTGGGCAAAACTTTACGGGGTGGTAGAACGCAGCTATACGAGCAATATTCGTCATAGAAAGTATGGGCGGAACGCAAACGGCGAGCCGCTAGGTAGCGTTGGAAATGGTATAAAAGGGTCAGTCCTCGCACCCAACGGCATTTCTACCATGGATTGCCTAGAGGATGGCTGGTTATACTAACCACGAAATGGCGGATATGCACTTTGTGTACGGTGCGGCGGACGGGAATGCAAGTGAGGCACAGAGTATCTCCTCTCCTTCTTGTGTTCATTCTTTAAATGTGACAGTGGAAAACTACCTTTTAACTTCTCACCGCTTGCGTTCCGACCATACATTCTATGACGAATATTGCTCGTATAGCTGCGTTCTACCGCCTGGTAAAGTTTTGCCCACTTTTTCAGATTCACCCTGTATATACATATGTAATGAAATTTACATATTTGGTGAAAACAGTGATCAATGTTAGCCAAAAGATTTTCTTATGGTCTATTTTTTATATTAAACAGTTAGCAATACCTGAACCGAACTTCAAATATTTAGCAACTAAACAAAAAATGATAAAGGGCATTTGACCTGACATTTCATTGATTTACAGTTCACCTTAAGAGTGTATTGTGGTATTTTTTATCAACAGACTTTTCAATGAGATTGTGATTCATTGATGCATCTTTAGCAAGCAGGAAAAAGACTAGATTTCCATTATAATGTAACATCTCCCCCCAGTTTTAGAGATCTTTAAAAATGTTCTTGACAAATGCATGAAGAAATTCATAAGTGAATAATTTCTGCCTCTATTACCTTTACCAGCATTCTCAGAGGATGGGGACATAGCCACTTGTGATCTCTCCCTCAATCCGACACTGTTGTGTTGGGTTGGGTTGTTTTACCTCTGAGCGGCACTTTTTTGCACACCATGGGCTAAATGGCCAGGTCACATGGACCCCGAAGGCTCAGAGAAGGTCGGGGAAGGGGACCCACTGGAACAGCTGTTGGGAGACAGATGGTAGCCTCCCGTCAAGGCCATCCAGCGTGTTCTTTAACGTGCACAGGGTATGTCTCTCCCGCACACGGGGCCACGGCTTAACGTCCCTTCCGACGGACGGCGGCCTTTCCAAGCCTATCGGTGTCCCCTACTGACCGTGGGCAGGGCGGGGAATTTTGCGGAGATAAATCTCAACGCTGACCCAGCTGGGACTCGAACCTGGGAACTACAGATTACGAGCCTGGCGCGCTACCGACTGAGCACCCCCGCCCCCAAACACTGTTGTACATATTCCTGAAACTAGCACATTTGCAGTCTTTTCGCATTTATAGATTTCAATTTTTATTTCCTTTAGTGGTCCAAACAAACCTTGTGGATTATTTTGATATAAATTGATTTTATTGTGATAATTAATATTTTTTTTTTCGCTTTTTATTTTTTACTTACTTTATTTTTTTAATAAATGAATTAATTTTTTTATAACCTGGAAGAGCTTGATGCTCCTTGGTTGTTCATATATATTTATTGATTGTTTTACTTAGTTTTATGCTTTCTCTGTAAAGTGTTGTATTGATAATGTATTTGACAAAATGTTGTGCGTTTATTGTCCTCGTATATTTATGTTATAATAAATTTGAATTTTGAATTGTGTATGATGATGGGTTGGGTTGTTTTACCTCTGAGCGGCACTTTTTGCACACCATGGGCTAAATGGCCAGGTCACAAGGACCCCGAAGGCTCAGAGAAGATTGAGGGAGGGGACCCACTGGAACAGCTGTATGGCTCTTCCGCACAGGGTATGGCTCTTTCGCACACGGGGCCACGGCTTAGCGTACCATCCGACGGACGGCGGTCTTTCCAGACCCATCGGTGTCCCCTACTGACCGTGAACAGGGCGAGGAATTTTGCGGAGAAAAATCTCAACGCTGACCCAGCTGGGACTCGAACCTGGGAACTGCAGATTACGAGTCTGTCGCGCTACCCACTGAGACACCCCCCCGCCCCATGTGTATGATGATGATTGCATATGATGTAAAGTAGTCAACCTCAGTATAAGGTTTAATGATTGCAGGTTAGATATAAGTAGTAAAGTTTATTTTCAGTATTTGATGTGACATTAAAAGTAAAGGAAGAATTATCTGTTTTCCTTCCCTTTTATAAGCTTAATTTATTGTGATTGTATAGTTGGAAAATTGTATTTTTTAAGTGTTTGATTTTTATGTTTTGTATTCTTCTATTGCTTACTGTTTTAGGGCTATGTATTGTTATATACGTAATTTTAAAAAGGGTTGTTGTGGGTTGGGTTGTTTTACCTCTGAGCGGCACTTTTTTGCACACCATGGGCTAAATGGCCAGGTCACAAGGACCCCGAAGGCTCAGAGAAGGGTTGGGGGAGGGGACCCACTGGAACAGCTGTTGGGAGATAGATGGTAGCCTCCCGTCAAGGCCATCCAGCGTGTTCTTTAACGTGCACAGGGTATGGCTCTCCCGCACACGGCGCAAAGGCTTAACGTCCCATCCGACGGACGGCGGCCTTTCCAAGCCCATCAGTGTCCCCTACTGACTGTGGGCAGGGAATTTTGCAGAGATAAATCTCAACGCTGACCCAGCTGGGACTCGAACCTGGGAACTACAGATTACGAGCCTGGCGCGCTACCGACTGAGCCACCCCCGCCCCCGTTAAAAAGGGAGCATAAGAGAAGCTATTAACTTATACTTATCACCTGTGTCACCAAGTCCGTACTTTGTTCTATTGAAATTAATTGTATTAGGTTTCTGTTGGTGAAATAAGCAATTATTATTATTATAAAATGAAAATTGATTGATTAATTTGAATCCTCTTTTCTTGAAGTTATCAAAACAAAATCTCTATTTCTGACCATTGGCATTTTACATAATTCTTTACACAAAATCGACTGTTAACCTTTGTCCCCGGTCTTTTTTTAAAGTGCTGATACCCGTTATAAGTTCCTACTCTATCTATCGCAATATGTTAATCGGCTGAGGTTTTGCAAGTTTTGCGTGCCGAAACATTTCCCTGCCAATCCAACGATCGCCGTTCTCCTGTAAAAATTTCCATCTTTGCTTCGGCAAAAGATTACCGAATCCTCTCCCTGCAACCACCTAATGCGATTAAGGATGCAATATTCGATCCGTTGCAAAACTCGCTGTTGACTTATGCCTTAAGCAAATAGGGAACTTTCGTCGTTAATGTTTTAAATATACTCACCGATCGGACGTCTTAATGCAGTCCGCCGCCATCGATATCACTAATGAAACACGAGGGCACAGGCTACACTAGCTAATGCAGTTATAGCACTTATTGATTACTACATAAAAATCGCATTTAATTACTTTGGTAATCTAATCGGCACTTACTCAGTCTGAGAGGGATCGTATAAGAGGAGTGCCATCCATCGATATGTTGGTTATCACGCAAAGTGCGATGCAGAATACACTGAGAGTAGTTTCGTTTACTTATGGAAACCAGACAGAATGGAATTACCTCGGCTTTCAGGATGATTCCGATAAAGTGCATAGAGATAAAACTCTTTTCTCTGGTGTGGTTTCTTCTAGAGATTAAACTGAATTAAAAAAGTCGATGACACTTCGCAAAAACAATTTTCCCAATACTCTTTTTTTTTTTCTTTGGATATATGTATTCAGTAGAAGGTTCGCGTTCGCTGAAAGTTTAGCATGATTGGCTACTGATCAAAGAACCGCTTATTTCGAGCCCCGAATAAGTCACGATGCTTCATTCCCTGAGTTGTTCTTGTGATCTCGCATTTTCCTTCCCTGCGTTGTTCTTGTGATCTCGCATTTTCCTTCCCTGCGTTGTTCTTGTGATCTCGCATTTTCCTTCCCTGCGTTGTTCTTGTGATCTCGCATTTTCCTTCCCTGCGTTGTTCTTGTGATCTCGCATTTTCCTTCCCTGCGTTGTTCTTGTGATCTCGCATTTTCCTTCCCTGCGTTGTTCTTGTGATCTCGCATTTTCCTTCCCTGCGTTGTTCTTGTGATCTCGCATTTCCTTCCCTGCGTTGTTCTTCTGATCTCGCATTTTCCTTTCCTGCGTTGTTCTTGTGATCTCGCATTTTCCTTCCCTGCGTTGTTCTTGTGATCTCGCATTTTCCTTCCCTGCGTTGTTCTTGCGATCTCGCATTTTCCTTCCCTGCGTTGTCCTTGCGATCTCGCATTTCCTTCCCTGCGTTGTTCTTGTGATCTCGCATTTTCCTTCCCTGCGTTGTTCTTGTGATCTCGCATTTTCCTTCCCTGCGTTGTTCTTGTGATCTCGCATTTTCCTTCCCTGCGTTGTTCTTGTGATCTCGCATTTTCCTTCCCTGCGTTGTTCTTGTGATCTCGCATTTTCCTTCCCTGCGTTGTTCTTGTGATCTCGCATTTTCCTTCCCTGCGTTGTTCTTGTGATCTCGCATTTTCCTTCCCTGCGTTGTTCTTGTGATCTCGCATTTTCCTTCCCTGCGTTGTTCTTGTGATCTCGCATTTTCCTTCCCTGCGTTGTTCTTGTGATCTCGCATTTTCCTTCCCTGCGTTGTTCTTGTGATCTCGCATTTCCTTCCCTGCGTTGTTCTTCTGATCTCGCATTTTCCTTTCCTGCGTTGTTCTTGTGATCTCGCATTTTCCTTCCCTGCGTTGTTCTTGTGATCTCGCATTTTCCTTCCCTGCGTTGTTCTTCTGATCTCGCATTTTCCTTTCCTGCGTTGTTCTTGTGATCTCGCATTTTCCTTCCCTGCGTTGTTCTTGTGATCTCGCATTTTCCTTCCCTGCGTTGTTCTTGTGATCTCGCATTTTCCTTCCCTGCGTTGTACTTGTGATCTCGCATTTTCCTTCCCTGCGTTGTTCTTGTGATCTCGCATTTTCCTTCCCTGCGTTGTTCTTGTGATCTCGCATTTTCCTTCCCTGCGTTGTTCTTGTGATCTCGCATTTTCCTTCCCTGCGTTGTTCTTGTGATCTCGCATTTTCCTTCCCTGCGTTGTTCTTGCGATCTCGCATTTTCCTTCCCTGCGTTGTTCTTGCGATCTCGCATTTTCCTTCCCTGCGTTGTCCTTGCGATCTCGCATTTCCTTCCCTGCGTTGTTCTTGTGATCTCGCATTTTCCTTCCCTGCGTTGTTCTTGTGATCTCGCATTTTCCTTCCCTGCGTTGTTCTTGTGATCTCGCATTTTCCTTCCCTGCGTTGTTCTTGTGATCTCGCATTTTCCTTCCCTGCGTTGTTCTTGTGATCTCGCATTTTCCTTCCCTGCGTTGTTCTTGTGATCTCGCATTTTCCTTCCCTGCGTTGTTCTTGTGATCTCGCATTTCCTTCCCTGCGTTGTTCTTCTGATCTCGCATTTTCCTTCCCTGCGTTGTTCTTCTGATCTCGCATTTTCCTTTCCTGCGTTGTTCTTGTGATCTCGCATTTTCCTTCCCTGCGTTGTTCTTCTGATCTCGCATTTTCCTTTCCTGCGTTGTTCTTGTGATCTCGCATTTTCCTTCCCTGCGTTGTTCTTCTGATCTCGCATTTTCCTTCCCTGCGTTGTTCTTGTGATCTCGCATTTTCCTTCCCTGCGTTGTACTTGTGATCTCGCATTTTCCTTCCCTGCGTTGTTCTTGTGATCTCGCATTTTCCTTCCCTGCGTTGTTCTTGTGATCTCGCATTTTCCTTCCCTGCGTTGTTCTTGTGATCTCGCATTTTCCTTCCCTGCGTTGTTCTTGTGATCTCGCATTTTCCTTCCCTGCGTTGTTCTTGTGATCTCGCATTTTCCTTCCCTGCGTTGTTCTTGCGATCTCGCATTTTCCTTCCCTGCGTTGTTCTTGCGATCTCGCATATTCCTTCCCTGCGTTGTCCTTGCGATCTCGCATTTTCCTTCCCTGCGTTGTTCTTGTGATCTCGCATTTTCCTTCCCTGCGTTGTTCCTGTGATCTCGCATTTTCCTTCCCTGCGTTGTTCTTGTGATCTCGCATTTTCCTTCCCTGCGTTGTTCTTGTGATCTCACATTTTCCTTCCCTGCGTTGTTCTTGTGATCTCGCATTTTCCTTCCCTGCGTTGTTCTTGCGATCTCGCATTTTCCTTCCCTGCGTTGTTCTTGCGATCTCGCATTTTCCTTCCCTGCGTTGTCCTTGCGATCTCGCATTTTCCTTCCCTGCGTTGTCCTTGCGATCTCGCATTTTCCTTCCCTGCGATGTTCTTGTGATCTCGCATTTTCCTTCCCTGCGTTGTTCTTGTGATCTCGCATTTTTCTTTCCTGAGTTGTTCTCTCATTCCTCACAGATCTTCTATTTGACATAAAATACTAACAATCAACTGCCAAATCTCTCTGGCAGCAGCTGTTTAAGGAACAAACAACAACACCTTAAGGCAGAGCTGTGTTTTATAATGAATGAAGCCAAGATGAGTAGATCCGTATGTCTTCAGGTTCGGATGCAGGATCTCCTGGTTAGGGTTTAACTCGCACACTACTGATGAGGTTCATTACGGACCCCACTAATACATTATGTAAAATTTCATTCACATCTTTCTTCTCTTGGTTGTGTTATTTGTATTGTGCCTGATGACCCTAAAGTACAACTGTTTTTAAAACAATTCTCATTTTGTTCCTCATAATCGGTTTTTTAAAAAATCCTGAACCGAAACAAACTCCAATTTTGTTCCTTAAAGCGAAGGTTAAGTAATGGATCATGCATTGTAATTCGGCACTTAATATCTGACAAATGAATGAAATATATTTCATAACAGAGAGACTAAAAACAGTGCTACAAAGTGATTCAAAATTCGCGCAATCCATATTAGAAAATTTCATTTATTCTCTATTTACGTTTACAAATTGTAAATAACGGGTTACAATAGATGTTGAAAGTGTCTTCCCTCTTCTTGAATACAACAAAATCCTCAAGTTTTTCGTCAGTTAATAGAGAAGACCGACCAGTATGTTTCTTGTCATGTACAATCGCTCGAAAAAATATCCGAACACTATGGTTGATTATAGAATTCAGAAAACATTTTCTGAATTCTGTAATCAACCATAGAGTTCGGATACTTTTTTGAGCGACTGTACGCTTCCACATCTCGCGGAATCGCGCAATAAACGTGATATTGTAGACTATTCCTCTTCTCTTGGGTACCGGGTCGTGGGTTGTTTTACCTCTGAGTGGCACTTTTTTGCACACCATGGGCTAAATGGCCAGGTCACATGGACCCCGAAGTCTCAGAGAAGGTTGAGGGAGGTGACCCACTGGAACAGCTGTTGGGAGACAGATGATAGCCTCCCGTCAAGGCCATCCAGCGTGTTCTTTAACGTGCACAGGGTATAGCTCTCCCGTACACGGAGTCACGGCTTAACGTCCCATCCGACAGACGGCGGCCTTTCCAAGCCCATCGGTGTCCCCTACTGACCGTGGGCAGGGCGGGGAATTTTGCGGAGATAAATCTCAACGCTGATCCAGCTGGGACTCGAACCTGGGAACTACAGATTACGAGCCTGTCGCGCTACCGACTGAGCCACCCCCGCGCCCCTTGGGTACCTGAGAATCAGGAAACTCTTCATTGAAGTCATGATTTGGTTGTTAAATTACGTTCGACTATGTATACACGTTTGACACGGGAAAATGTCATTATGAGTAACTAGAACAAAACACGTCACCAATAACGAACTGACAGTGTAAGAACTAAACAGTGTTGCATATGTCAATGACTGCAGAGTTGCCAACTTTAAAATCGGTATTTAATTCCGTTCAGTTGGCGCGAAAAAATAATCATTTACATTTCGGTTTGCGCGAATTTTGAATCACTCAGTATCTCATCGATATCTATCCAACCCAAAAAGAACTTTTGATTTATATCTAAAAGCTGAACGTCTACCGACGGACCGGCAGATGACGACAAAGTGCATACATCAAAACGTATTTATAATTTATCTAGAAACGCAACTATGCAGTTAAATGTTATTGCCAAGTACTCTTACACAAAAAAACATTCTTGTATCAGAAAAACTCAAAATTATCTCTATGGCTGTTTCTGTATTCATCAGCGATCACACCGAAGCAAACTCTCCAGATCCATACTCTCTAGGGATTTTTTTCTTCTTTTCAAAATCCCTATTTCTGGCTCATGCCGTATGCTCCTTTCGCTATCCCGTGACCTTCAAAAGACTCCGGCTCTATTTCGCCCCAGTCATCAATCTCCTGAATCCTCGAAGTTCATGCATCTCATTTGATCACACATTGCATTCTCATCGTCGATCTCGCGAGCATATTATATTCTTTCGCTGGCTCAACATTAGCTTACTCTGCATAAGATTCCGACTTCTCTTGACTCTATTCAATAACACGGCGGACTATTGATGCTTAACAGTCTACTTTTGCTATCCTCAGCATTCTCTTTGACTGCCTAAGTTGAATCATAACTTCTTCTCTTCTAAAGTCAACATTTCACTGGTATGAAGAAGATGGAATTGAAATATTATCTTCTTTTTATTCTCAGTTATATCTTCAGTTCTGTAAAGTTGTCATTTCTTTTTCCGATATTTCCAACTATATTACTGACGATTACAGGACTAGTTCCAACTATTTTGTATCTCCGCAAAATTTCCCCCGCCCTGCCCACGGTCAGTAGGGGACACCGATGGGCTTGGAAAGGCCGCCGTCCGTCGGATGGGTCGTTAAGCCGTGGCCCCGTGTGCGGGAGAGCCATACCCTGTGCACATTAAAGAACACGCTGGATGGCCTTGACGGGATGCTACCATCTGTCTCCTAACAGCTGTTCCAGTGGGTCCCCTCCCCCAACCTTCTCTGAGCCTTCGGGGTCCATGTGACCTGGCCATTTAGCCCATGGTGTGCAGAAAAGTGCCGCTCAGAGGGAAAACAACCCAACATAACAACAATCTTTTTCCGATATTTCCAACTATATTACTGACGATTACAGGACTAGTGCCAACTATTTTGTCACCCGGAGCGAACTTGGACATCTGCCGCTCATTCCCGATATGTTCTCAGCTGCTAAAAATTGATTTAGCTGTGGTCGTTAGTTACTTGGTAAATTTGTCTCCCCTTAAAACATTCTCCTCCTAAAAGTGGAGGGGATTGGTTTCGTCGGTAGTACACCAGGCTCATAATCTGCAGTTCCTAGGTTCATGTCCTACCAAGTTTAGCGTCGAGATTTATCTCCGCTAAACTCCCTCCCTGTCTCGATCAGAAAGGGAACACCTATAAGTTAAGAAAGATCACTGTCTGTCGGATTGGGTTGTTTAACCTCTGAGCGGCACTTTTTTGCACACCATGGGCTAAATGGCCAGGTCACAAGGACCCCGAAGACTCAGAGAAGGTTGTGGGGAGGAGACCCACTGGAACAGCTGTTGAGAGACAGATGGTAGCCTCCCGTCAAGGCCATCCAACGTGTTCTTTAATGTGCACAAGGCATGGCTCTCCCGCACATGGAGCCACGGCTTAACTTCCCATCCGACGGACGGCGGCCTTTCCAAGCCCATCGGTGTCCCCTACTGACCGTGGGCAGGGCGGAGAATTTCGCAGAGATAAATCTCAACGATGAGTCAGCTGGGACTCGAACCTGGGAACTACAGATTACAAGCCTGGCGCGCTACCGACTGGGTCACCCCGCCCCACCGTCTGTCGGATGGGATGTTGAGTCTGGCCCCATGTGCATAAGAGACATACCCTGTGCACATTAAAGAACATATTGGATGGTCTTGACAGGTGGCTTCCATCTGTTTACCAATAGCTGTCCAGTGGTCACTTTCTCCAACCCTCTCTCAGCCATTAGGGTCCTGTGACCTTGCAATTTAGAAAATTGTGTTCAAAAAAAGTGCCGCTAAGTAGTAAAATAACCCAACCCATACTGACTTAAAATATTTAAATCGTTGATTTTGTCTTGGACGTAGCATCCATAACTTGTTTAATTAATGTCCAGAAATAATTGTTTAGGATGCTGGAACTCCGCTTGCCCTTCTATCCTTTATCCATTGCCGAAATGTCTTGATAAAATTTAAAGAAGCTTTTATTTCCCGAAATCTTGAAGGGATTGAAACTTTTCGTGATCATTTTCGTAATCAGCGTTGAAAAACAAATAAGAAACAATTGTCTCCTTATGAGAAAAAAAAGTTGCTGAACGATGTAATCATAGTAGAGTTGTGTTATTAAACCTCTGAGCTTCACTTGTGCACAAAAACTGGTCTAAGTCACTAGAACCCCAAAGGCTCAGAGAAGGTTGAGACAGGGAACCCCATCAAGGACAGCATCTAGCGGGCAGTTTTAAAGTGCACAAGGTAAGGCTCTCTTTCATATGGGGCCACAGCTAACATTCCATTCCCTGGAGACGGTGGCCTTTCCAAACCCATAGGCCTCCCCTTACTTACCGAGGGAAAGGTGGGCGGATATAAATCTTAAAGCTGGCATATTTGGAACTCTAACCTGGAAACTGAGGATTTTTCTCTTGGCGAGCTGCCGTTTGACCATCTTCGCTTGGGGCGGGGGTGGCTCAGTCGGTAGCGCGCCAGGCTCGTAATCTGTAGTTCCCAGGTTCGAGTCCCAGCTGGGTCAGCGTTGAGATTTATCTCCGCAAAATTCCCCGCCCTGCTCACGGTCAGTAGGGGACACTGATGGGCTTGGAAAGACCGCCGTCCGTCGGATGGGACGTTAAGCCGTGGCCCCGTGTGCGGGAGAGCCATACCCTGTGCACGTTAAAGAACACGCTGGATGGCCTTGACGGGAGGCTACCATCTGTCTCCCAACAGCTGTTCCAGTGGGTCCCCTCCCCCAATCTTCTCTGAGCCTTCGGGGTCCATGTGACCTGGCCATTTAGCCCATGGTGTGCAAAAAAGTGCTGCTCAGAGGTAAAACAACCCAACCCAACCATCTTCGCTCCCACAGCAGAGAGTGACAGTCATCGTTAACATTTTTTTTTATCAGATCAATCAGCATGTGCGATTGTGACTGCATGTAAACTTCAACTGCTAATTTATAATTGATTTTTAAACCATGATAAGTATGCACTTACACTACTCCACAAAAGACTGGTGAATGACTGTACAAGAAAACAAGGATATGAATCTGGATTCAGCTTTACTATTTATGCTTTCTTGCAGATGTCTGCTTGATGCTTTCCTAACATTTCCTTTACGCGATGCAAATTTTAAACAAAATCCATTTTCGGTAACAACAAGAGGTCGCCTTGCACTCGGGTAAAAATGTGGTTTCATCTCGATCAATCTTGAAGATACAGTATTAAAGAATGTGATCCTTTTGCTGGCCAAAGGAAAATAACAGCAGTACCTGGTTTCATCAAAGTTTTATCTACTAAAATAAAAAAAGAATTAATCAGCTGAAAGAAATTATTCCTCACCGAGACTACCCAATTCGAAAACCCCTAAAGATATAGAATTCTTTTTAAATGGCCAATGGAAAGATAATTTGAAATCGACCGTTGCATCAATTTCGGAAGATCGATGACTCGAGCAAAATGAAGGAAAGATTTGGGAAAATCAATGATAATAAAGAAAGTTGGGTTGTGTTATTTTACATCTTAATGGCACTTTTTTTTTTCACACAATGGACCAAACGGTCAGGTCACAAGAACCACAGAGGCTCAGAGAAGGTTGGGGGATGGGGAAAATACTAGACAGATTTTGGGGCGGGAGTGGCTCAGTCGGTAGCGTGCCAGGCTCATAATCTGTAGTTCCCAGGTTCGAGTCCCAGATGGGTCAGCGTTGAGATTTATCTCCGCAAAAATTCCCCGCCCTGCCCACGGTCAGTAGGGACACCGATGGGCTTGGAAAGACCGCCGTCCATCGGATGGGACGTTAAGCCGTGGTCCCGTGTGCGGGAGAGCCATACCCTGTGCACGTTAAATAACACGCTGGATGGCCTTGACGGGAGGCTACCATCTGTCTCCCAACAGCTGTGCCAGTGGGTCCCCTCCACCAACCTTCTCTGAGCCTTCGGGGTCCATGTGACCTGGCATTTAGCCCATGGTGTGCAAAAAAGTGCCGCTCAGAGGTAAAACAACCCAACCCAACCTAGACAGATTTAAGGAAAGAGATTGAAACTTCCCATCAAGGCCATCCTTAGCGTGCACAGGTTATGGCTGTCATGGGCCAAGGTTTAGCGTCCTATCAACAAGCTCATCGAAGTCCCCTTTTTCATTGAGATCATGGTTGGAGCCAGAATAAAGACCGTTGAGGAGAATGAGATCTAGAGGTCCAGAAGAGCAAAAAAAATGTGCACTCACCTTCCCCTTTGAAACTTTTAACAACACGAACATATACTTTTCAAAAACATTTTTTAAGAAATACTTAAATGGAGGACAAAAAATATATACTTGGAAGGAAGTTCTGGTCCTCGTCGATTCAATCAATCATTTATCTTTCCTCACCTAAATTTATCTAGATCCTGACCTGGTAATGAGATACATAAGATCCGAGAAAACACAGAAGTTACTGGACACCTAAAAAACATTGCCTAATCACTGTTAGGTTGATTTTTTAGCTCGTTCTCTTAGCACATGAACCCAGCTCAAGACAGTGGGGGTGGGCAGTAAAAATAAAGGAGGAAGCAGGCGAGTAACTCGATCGAGCAGGAAAAAAATTAAAAATCGGGAGATAATGATCTTATTGAGCAGGGAAAGTTTTAATGGGGGACAACTGGAGTTTCATCGCAGCATATCATTTTCCTCACCGTTCAGAGATCTAAACAAATTTAATATTTTTTTCCTTCATTGCCCTTATAAGCATTCTTAATTCTCCGAATCTAAGTAAGGGGAAGGGAATAAGGCTTAGATTCGGCCCTGGGGGAGGGCAAAGTGTGGCTCAGTTGGTGGCCCACCGGGCTGTAATTACAGTTGCCTGGTTCGAGCTCCAACTGTGTTAGCTTTGAGATTTAGCTGAGTCTCGCTAGCAACTACCCTGCCCTCGGTGAGAAAGGGACCCCGATGGACTTGGAAAGGCCTCCATCCTTCGGATTGGACATTAAGCCGTGGAACCGTATGCAAGAGAGCCTTATCCTACGCACGTTAAAGAATACGTTAGATGGACGGACGAATCACTTGACGAGAGGTTTTCCTCTGTCTCCTAATAGCTATCCATTTTGTCTGAGTCCTTGATGCCTTTGTGTCTTGGCCATTTAGCCCACTATGTTCAAAAAAATGGGGCGTAGGTGGCTCGGTCGGTAGCGCGCCAGGCTCGTAATCTGTAGTTCCCAGGTTCGAGTCCCAGCTGGGTCAACGCTGAGATTTATCTCCACAAAATTCCCCGCCCTGCCCACGGTCAGGGTCAGTAGGGGGGCACCGATGGGCTTGGAAAGGCCGCTGTCCGTCGGATGGGACGTTAAGCCGTGGCTCCGTGTGCGGGAGAGCCATACTCTGTGCACATTAAAAAACACTCTGGATGTCCTTGACGGGAGGCTAACATATCTCTCCCAACAGCCATTCCAGTGGGTCTCCTCCCCACAACCTCTGAGCCTTCGAGGACCTTGTGACCTGGCCATTTAGCCCATGGTGTGCAAAAAAAGTGCCGCTCAGAGGTAAAACAACCCAACTGAGCAAAAATAAATCTAGCGACCCCCAAAAAATACCATGACATTTGACGCTTGATGTCGGCTGGTAGTGTGCACTAAATTCGAAGTGCCATCGGGACCAGACTCTTCAATTAAAGTCAATTACATTTTCAATGACTGTTCTACGATATAATGAATAAAGCCAATAAAAGCGGATGATTGTTCGGCGGCCGGTAGCTCAGCAGTTAGAGCACCTGACACGTTATCAGGAGGTCGTGGGTTCAGATACCACCAGGCTAATCACAATTTTTCCTCTATATATCTAATAAATCACTACCAGGTTGTATCTGAGAAATTCTAATATTGTAAACTCAACTCTTCGGACACACGATTTCGGCGATCCCGATCTCCTGTAACTGAAAGATTCCGAGATCATGTCTACGGTTTTAACAAATACAAACTATAAGACAAACTGATTAGCCCATAAGTCGTATCAGACGAACTTATTTAATACATTTATATATATGTACATATATGATAGGGTCTGGGGTGGCTCAGTCGGTAGCGCGCCAGGCTCGTAATCTATAGTTCCCAGGTTCGAGTCCCAGCTGGGTCAGCGTTGAGATTTATCCCGGCAAAATTCCCCGCCCTGCCCACGGTCAGTAGGGGACACCGATGGGCTAGGAATAGGCCGCCGTCCGTCGGATGGGACGTTTAGCCGTGGCCCCATGTGCGGGAGAGCCATACCCTGTGCACGTTAAAGAACTCGCTGGATGGCCTTGACGGCAGGCTACCACCTGTCTCCCAACAGCTGTTCCAGTGGGTCCCCTCCCCCAACCTTCTTTGAGCCTTCGGCGTCCATGTGACCTGGCCATTTAGCCCATGGTGTGCAAAAAAGTGCCGCTCAGAGGTAACCCAACCCATGTATGATATTTGCTATCTATTTAGGAATTACCCGACATATGTTCATTAAATAAATAAGAAATAAATACCCCCTCAAGCAGCTGCTTACCACAGAGGTCTGACAGGAGCCTGTCAGTTTATATGCCACAGTAGAAGGTCTGAGAGGATGGCAGGACCTCAGCAGATAAACAACACGAACATCCATACTTTACCCGGGGTTCGAACCCAGGTCCCTTTGATCAGTAGCCAAGCGCGCTAACCACTCGGCCACGGGAACCTGTATTGATTCATGCAGCCAATAAATGGAATAAAACGTAACCAAAATACAAAATATACATACAATAAAAATTAAGTTTATTTTCCATTTTTATTTGCGTATCTCTTTTATTTGCGTATCTCTTTTTATGTATATTTTTTATGTTTCTTTTTTATGTTATTTGCGTATCCCATTTTTATTTGCGTATCTCTTTTTTATATCTTGCGTATAAAAAACAATAAAAAACTTAGTTTGTTATTCACGAATAGCAAATTATTCA
The DNA here is from genome assembly GCA_038380435.1 of Ryuthela nishihirai. Taxonomy (NCBI): domain Eukaryota; kingdom Metazoa; phylum Arthropoda; class Arachnida; order Araneae; family Heptathelidae; genus Ryuthela; species Ryuthela nishihirai. The sequence goes on from JAWZYU010000016.1 coordinate 18,038,813, forward strand.
TACAATTATGCAAAGTATACTATACGCTCGAAACTATAAGCATAGTGACTTAATAAGCAATGTGAATATCTTACTAATTCTAAACAGTTTTGCTTTCCACCGCTCTTTACACAAAACGAAGCTCAGAAATAATGCATGAGAGGATAAATTTCCATCGTGGCAACGTGACTTCCTCTTCTCTTTTGTTCAGTCAAATTTCAAACATTCCACACTTCTTCCTCTTTCTTCCTCAAGTAGCTAAATTCAGATCTCGCGAAAAACGTCATCTGCTTCCGCTGCCTTTCTATTCCTCGTCCCCTCTCTTTCTCTCGCCGTTCTTCGTTCTATTACGGCACGAAGTCAAAGCAGACAACTTCATCAGCGAAAACTCGGCGTGCTGTTTTCATTGTGATGAAACATCGAGGCTACACATGCAATATCCGGAAGAAAAAGAAGGACGAAACAAAAAAAGGACCAGGTAAATCCGGAACAGATGTGCAGAGAAGCATCCAGAAACGCATCAGGTAAGAGATATTGACAGAGGAAAAAAGAAGGCCAGCACAATCCTCTCATCAGCATGCCGAGAGATCAAAACGAGGCTGGGTTTGACTCGCCATGGTAGCTCCTCCGTCTCAGAAATGGCTCTCAATTTGGTAGAAGAGATGTCTGAGACATTGCTAAGATTTTTTTCCTTCTTCTTTACGTCATTCCGTTCACCTGCTGACATATGGAAAGAAGTTTCCTCTTGGTATTGTTTTAGTTTTTCCTAATCACAGCGCTGCAGGTATGAGCTTTGGTGAATGAATATTCATCATCTTCTGAAGCAGAGAAGAGAGGAATAGATTCCATTCTTTTGACGTTGAGTCTTCTATCGAAATTCTTCATCGTTTCTTGCTGTAGCAAAAATAAAAGGGAGTAAAAACAGCATCGAATATCGAACGGAGAGAAAACATCATTTGTCTTTTCTTAAAAGAGAAATTATTTCGAAATAAATTGATGTAGATGGAAAGCTTGCAAATGGAATAGAAATGGCCAATACATTGCTATCTGTTCTATATTGGTGAAAGAATAGAGTGGGGGGAAATATTTCTATCACAATGGCATTCTGAAAAAGTAAATAGGGAGGAGATACGTAATCATGATATTGAACAGTAGCTCATTTCCAATCATAGGTGAATTAGTGACATGCAGATTTTATATCGCTAATGTTTTATTAAAAAAGTTTCGTCACATTTATATCAGGTTCGTCCAAGTCGCAGTTCATTACTAAAGGACTTGTGATTCATAATAATCAATATAGTAAAACTGGCTGCATTTTTTTACCAAACATTTTTAGGTGCATAATTAAGCAATTTTTCTAATTCATAGTTCTCGTTAAAAATATATGTATTTTTGTTTTTTAATCACGATGTTTTCTTGATTCCATTGTTCGAGTCCCAGCTGGGTCAGCGTTGAGATTTATCTCCGCAAAATTTCCCGCCCTGCCCACGGTCAGTAGGGGACACCGATGGGCTTGAAAAGGCCGCCGTCCGTCGGATGGGACGTTAAGACGTGGCCCCGTGTGCGGGAGAGAGCCATACCCTGTGCACGTTAAAGAACACGCTGGATGGCCTTGACGGGAGGCTACCATCTGTCTCCCAACAGCTGTTCCAGTGGGTCCCCTCCCCTAACCTTCTCTGAGCCTTCGGAGTCCTTGTGGCCTGGCCATTTAGCCCATGGTGTGCAAAAAAGTGCCGCTCAGAGGTAAAACAATCCAATCCAAAAAATCTTGATTCCACAAAAATATAGTTTCTTTTTTTCTTAATTCATTACTCAGTTAGAAGTGTAAGTTTTCGTTTTTAACTAGATAAATTTTACTGCGGCTCTTTAAAAATGGAGTTTTTCTTCCTTTTTGGCTCTTCGTTAAGTTTGGGTTAAAAGTTTCCTTTTTTTATTTTTTTCCTTTTTCTAAAATTTCTTTTTAATCTCCGGCCAGATTAAAAAGAAAGAATCGATGCAGCTTTTACAAGTGTTATATCGCACATGCTCTCTGGACTTTCAGATAAACGTTTATTCTTCATGTAGTGTAAATTTGATGTTCTATTATCATAACATGGGAATTTCCCAGTTTTTTTTTTGTCAGACTGTATATGTCGAAATAAATATTTAAACAAAAAACAAGTAAGCCGACATAAATGTGAAAATTTTTCATGCTCAATGATAAGCATGAATCCTAAATCGAGCAAATACTCTGTACGGTCATTTTACAATATTAGAAGATTTGCTTCAAAAGCTGAGTTATAAAATAAAACAAATCATAACTTATCGTGCAAGGGAAGATAAATTTCTCAAGAGATGAAAGTTGACTGAATCAATCAGACAAATCAAAGGGGAAAAAAAATCTATTTTTTTTCTCCTCTTTACGTCATTCCATTCACCTGCTGGCTTACGGAAATGACGATATGACTACGGAAAGAAGTTGCTTCTTCATATTGTTTCATTTTTTCCTAATATGAATATATTATCTTTTCTTATGTTTTCTTATTTTTGGTGAATGAATATTCATCATATATTCTGGAAGCAGAGAAAAAAGAAATTGTTTCCATTCAAGAAATAATTTTGTGGATCGCACTTATCCGCAAATCATTTTTTTCACAAAATGATTTCTTGAATTATACATCAACAGATAATCTGTTAATTTGTTGATTATTTTCCATTCTTTTGATGTTGAATCTCAACGTCAAAAGATCTTCTGTCGATGACGTAATCTAAAGAAATCTAAAACATTACAATAAAAAGATTATGTTTTTCAATTACATAATCTGAAGTTCTGTCAATTACATAATCTGAAGCATTACAATAAAAAGATTGTGTAATAATTCTGTCGATTACATAATCTAAAAGAAGAAATTCTATCGATTACTAATCAAAAGTAAGAATTAAAGGTAGGATAAAAATCTTAAAATCCGATTTATATCAAAACTGTTCAAAACATGTTCAACAAACTGTTGCGTATACAAATGCACGACTTATTTTCAAGTTTTTGGCTATAGAGCCCTGGTGTGGAGTAAGAGAAATATCATTAATAACCAGTTGCAGGTTTAGATTCCTCAAAAGCAAATGAGATCAATAAGAGGCAAATAAACCAGTGAGTTAGAGAAGATTCATATTTAAAACCCTCAAGGCCCCTAATACCATATGGAAATATTAATTGTAATACCACTTTTTTTTAATATAAAATTTTAAAATAAAATAAACTTGAAAAATCTTTTCATAAGAGATCAACAGCTTAACGTCCCATACGACGGACGGCGGCCTTTCCAAGCCCATCGGTGTCCCCTACTGACCGTGGGCAGGGCGAGGAGTTTTTCGGAGATAAATCCCAACGCTGACCCAGCTGGGACTCAAACCTGGGAACTGCAGATTACGAGCCTGGCGCGCTACCTACTGAGCCACCCCTACCCCAAATCTATTCCAAAGGATTTTAGTATATTGTGTCTGGAAACTTCGTCATAAAGACATTTCTTCCCTTTGCACTTACCAGTACTTATTTCCTTCATGTGAATTTCCCCTCGTGGTACACGGGCACAATATTTATTAAACTGTGAAATATTGCACATTAATTATTTTTCTCATTGGCGGGTTGCCATACTGTGAACAAATTTACAAAAACCGTTATTTCATCCTCTTTCAAAATTCATACAGTATAATAATAACTGTGGGCATACCGAAAAAACTCTACCTGCCATAAAAATTTTCATCAGACAGTTGCATTGATAAAAGATAGTAACGATTCATTCTCAAATTATTTCATCTAAACCTTGTATTCCAGAATGGGTTGGCTCAATATGCTGCACATCAGGATTCTAACCTGATCTTTCAGGTTCATATCCCCATTATGCTGGGGCGGGGGATGGCTCAGTCGGTAGCGCGCCAGGCTCGTAATCTGTAGTTCCCAGGTTCGAGTCCCAGCTGGGTCAGCGTTGAGATTTATCTCCGCAAAATTCCCCGCCCTGCCCACGGTCAGTAGGGGATACTGATTGACTTGGTAAAGGCCGCCGTCCGTCGGATGGGACGTTAAGCCGTGGCCCCGTGTGCGGGAGAGCCATACCCTGTGCAAGTTAAAGAACACGCTGGATGGCCTTGACGGGAGGCTACCATCTGTCTCCCAACAGCTGTTCCAGTGGGTCTCCTCCCCCAACCTTCTCTGAGCCTTCGGGGCCCTGTGACCTGGCCATTTAGCCCATGGTGTGCAAAAAAGTGCCGCTTAGAGGTAAAACAACCCAAATCCCCATTATGACCGAGTTGAGGTTTTCTCCTCTAAATCCCAATCTGGGACACTGGTGGGCTTCAAAATGCAACCGTCTGTTGAAACGTTAAACCATGGTTTCGTATGAAGTAGAAACGTAACCTTTGAACATTAAAAGAAACGCTGTGTGTCTAACAGATTTGGGTTGTTTTAACTCTGAGTGGCACGTTTTTGCACACAATAGGCTAAATGGCTAGGTTACAAGGATCTCGAAGGCTCAGAGAAGGTTGTGGGAGGGGACCCACTGGAACAGCTGTTGAGAGGCAGATGGTAGTCCCCATTAAGACCATGCAGCTTTTTCTTCAACTGCAGAGGGTATGGCTTTACGTCCCATCTGACGGACGGCGGCCTTTCCAAGAGCATCGGTGTCCCCTTCTGACGAGAGCAGGGCGGATAGTTTCGTGAAGATAAATCTCAATACTGGCCCAGCTGGGATTACGAGCCTGACGCGCTACCGACTGAGCTACCCCCGCCTCCCCTATCTGACAGGAGGCCATCTGTCTTATGGCAGTTGTCCAGGAGATTTCATTTTCAGACTCAGTTCTGAGCCCTTGTGTGGCCTGGCCATTTAGCCCAATGTTTGCACAAAATTGCTAATCAAATGTAAAAAACAACCCGAAACAAATCCTTATTCGAAACGCACTACGTAATTTCCATCAATGAAAAATTGAGACTCCAAAAGCATCAACAAAAGGTTGCGAACTATGTTGTGGGTCAGTCCCCCAGGGGTCCATGAGCAATTTTTAATATTTCAAAAAGCTCTAGCGGAATTGGTACATTTGGCGCGATTGCGTAGCAGCTTTAAAATGTATTGCTTTTTGATGAAATTATGTCAATTCAGATGGCAACACTGGCTATTTCATGACGATCACAAGATTGACTGTTGGTGGCAAAAATTTCTGGAGCATCGAATTTTTCCACTCAAATATTTATATTAACGTTACATAATAGCTAATAATGAAAAGCAGATAAAGAACTACGGATATAATTAGGGTAACCAGTTTTTTGTTTTGTTTTTTTCTAGTAAAATATAAGACACTTATTGCAAAATATTTTTTTGCAATTTTTGCCATTAATATTATTTCTTTGTCAATTTTAATCGTGTTACTATAAATTTTATGCTATGTATAACAAAGTCATCTTGTAAAAGTTGTAAATATCCTAAAAAGTTCTAAAATTATTCTGTAATTTTATTTAAAAAACAAAAACTATTCAAAAACGTAAAAAAAGACAAATATATCAATAAAATAACCTTTAATTTGTCAACGGTTCATATTATTGCAAAAATTATTTAGTAATTTAGCAGAATTGAATAATTCTGAATTGCAAATATTATAGTTATTTATGATTAATTTCTCAATCAGATCAACAATAATAAGAAAATTTTGTCAAAATTAGTGGCGAGACAGATTGATTTTCAGTTGATATCAAAAATATAAACCTTTTAAAGGAGAGAACAAAAAATATAGGACAAAATGGTATTTCTGAATTTTTTGTAAATATTTAGGACAACTCCCTGAAATATTGCCGGAAGATTAGCACTCTTGGCTACTGATGAAAGGGACCTGGGTTCGAGCCCTGGTTAAGGTATGGATGTTTGTGTTGTTTTTTCTACTGAGATAGCGTCACCTCACAAACATCATGGCGTATAAATTAACAGGCCTCTGTTGCAAAGATTATTATATTTTTAATTTTAATATTTATTTTTTTAATTAAAATATAGGACGAATGTAGTTCACTGTAGATGGAATCCAGTTTTAGAACTTTTAGGGTGTCTTCGGATAGGGATTGTTGCCGGGACTTTTAAGAATCTATGGAGAATGTGGAGAAATAGGCTAAAATAAAGACTAAAATTAGACTGTATAATAGTTTGGTTCTTTCTAGGGTTAGTTATGGTAGTGAAACGTGGACACTTTGTAAACAAGATAACAGGAAACTAGATGCTTTTGATTCCAGATGCTTATGCAGTATCTTGGGCATTAGGTGGTTCAACTTTGTAACTAATGATGAGATTAGGCAAAGGAGTTTGCAACCTCCTTTAAGCGCATATTGTGCAGAGAGAGACTCCATTGGTTTGGCCATGTTGCCCGTATGGATAATTATAGATTGGCGAATAGGGTTATGAACAGTGTGCCGAAAGGCCTCAGAAAGAGGAGGAGACCTAGGATGAGGTGGGCAGACAATGTCAAATAGGACCTTGTTAGAATTGGTGTGCAGTGGCCAGATGCAACAGATGTAGCTCAGAACAGACATGGTTGGAGAACTAAATTGTACTGTCTGGTTGGACCTCCGCAGCCCATGGCTGCTTGGGGATTATGATGATGATGATGATGACGTTGCAAGAAACTATATTTTAGTTAAAATATATCACAATATGATGGAATGAGTGTCTGCAGAAAAAGTTAGACATCGTAAGGAGGCCAGTAGAAAGAATTAGAATTCGTAAGAGGGTGGAAAAATAATGAGACTTTGTAACGCTGAAAATATCAGGAATTACTACTGTAGGTTATATAGATGAAGTTAACAACACCCAAATTGAAACCATTGCGGTAACCTGCAACTTACAGTGCTCACTTAGAGAAAACTTATTAGGAGAACATATTCCACCCACACATGTCGAGTTTCCAGAGCCAACAGAATGCTGCAGATAATAGGCAGCAATTATTCAGGCTCATTGTCAGCCACCGTTCCTTGTTAATAGCAGTTCGTGGGCCTTGTTGGCCTCGCTGTCAACCTTCTATTCATGTATGATGAAACCGGCGACAGTGGTAAAGCTACACGGGACAATAGCGAACTCGGTACAAGTCGTCGGGCCGTTGAAGCTGTTCATTGTGCCAACCTATACTCAAAGTAGAACTCTTGGGTGCTGGGGGAGCTTTTGGGTGTCTGGGAACAAACAGTTTGCAATGCCTTGCAGACAATGTTCGATTCGGAAACATCCAACTTTAATGGTGATATAAAAGTTCACCTCACCGATAGATATATAGAGATGGTATTGTATCTTAGCCGTCCCGTGGCCGAGTGGTTAACGCGCTTGGCTACTGATCTACGGGACCTGGGTTCCAGCCCCGGGTAAAGCATGGCTGTTTGTGTCGTTTTTCTGCTGAGGTCCTGCCATCCTCTCAGACCTTCTACTGTGGCATATAAACTGACAGGCTCCTGTCAGACCTCTGTGGCAAGCAGATGCTTGAGGAGGTATTTATTTTATTTTATTGTATCTTTATTGCACTGATTTTATATGTAGTCTTAATATTAGCGGATTACAATGAATATCAATACATTGTTAAACCTACCTAGGTAATGTCAAATAAATATACAGTCGCTCAAAAAATATCCGAACACTATGTTTGATCACCGAATTCAGAAAAAATATCTGGCAACGCTTTTTTAGAAATTAGTAATCTGGCAACCTTCGTGTGAACACTATGGTTGATTACCGAATTCAGAAAAAATATCTGGCAACGCTTTTTTAGAAATTAGCAATCTGGCAACCTTCGTGTGAACACTATGGTTGATTACCGAATTCAGAAAAAATATCTGGCAACGCTTTTTTAGAAATTAGTAATCTGGCAACCTTCGTGTGAACACTATGGTTGATTACCGAATTCAGAAAAAATATCTGGCAACGATTTTTTTAGAAATTAGTGATCTGGCAACCTTCGTGTTACGTAACACGAAGGTTGCCAGATCACTGATTTCTAAAAAAATCGTTGCCAGATATTTTTTCTGAATTCGGCAATCAACCATAGTTTTCGGATATTTTTTTGAGCGATTGTACGCTCTCAAATTCACTAAATGAAGAAATTTATCCGCAGCACATCGCTGATTTACAACGCATTTGATCCGTATTACGCAGTTTCAGGCCCTGATCTAGAAATAAATAAGGGGGGAGGTGGGCAAGATACTTGATTTCCATCGAAGCATAACATTTCCCTCCGTTTTAGGACTTAAAAATTGTTGAAAAATGTATGAAATATACCTGTAATCACATCTGAATGTTGCTCTTTAGTAAAGTGACCAAATGTTTCGATTTTCCAGTGTATTTGTATAATGCGGTATCTAATAACAATTAAAGACTTTCCAATTTTGTTTATTTGTAGGATCCGGGGTGGTTCAATCGGTAGCGCACCAGGCTCGTAATCTGTAGTTCCCAGGTTCGAGTCCCAGCTGGGTCAGCGTTGAGATTTATCTCCGCAAAATACCCCGTCCTGCCCACGGTGATTAAGGGATACCGATGGGCTTAGAAAGGCCACCGTCCACTGGATGGGACGTTAAGCCGTGGCCCCAGGTGCGAGAGAGCTACACCCTGTGCACGTTAAAGAACACGTTGGATGGCCTTGACGGGAGGCTACCATTTGTTTTCCAACAGCTTTCCAGTGGGTCCCCTCCCTCAACTTTATCTGAGCCCTCGTGATCCATGTGACCTGGCCATTTAGCCAATGGTGTGCAAAAAAGTGCCGCTGAGAGGTAAAAACAACCCAACTCGTTTATTTGTAGACGTAAATGTTACAATATGGAATCTACAGAAGAGACGAATATGAAAAACATTTTGTGGGACCGATATTGGTAAATCGGAACGGCTGGTTTATTAACCATTTAGGGCCATTAAACTGGCTGGCCCATTAACCATTTAGTTTTAACAGTTTTGGAACAAATGAGCTTGTATGAACTTTTTTTTTTGCTAAGTTAGTATATTTGAATCTGGCTACAGACGATTTTGCCACTTTTAAGATTAATCGAGTGAAATTTAATTACAGTGAAACTCTGCCACAAATTCATTTCGGATTCTTCCAGTCGATTGGGAATTTTTTTCGCTGTTTATAACTACACAACATAAGATTTTTTTAATGGTCCGAGGAATAAGGCACGTATTTTAACATATGTGGGCAAATAACACTTTAAAAATGTTTGAAATAATTTTAAAATTTAAAAATACAAAATTACAGCAAAACATTCTCTAAGTAGTTGGATACATAAAGTAGCGTTTTCCTGATGACTGGTTCGACATCATGGGCGTCCGCAGAAAATTTCCGGGGGGGGGGGGGGGGGGCAAAGCTTACAGACAAATAATTGCATCAATAAATTTTTATTTAATTATTTAATTTTTAGGGGTTTTTATTTTCACAAGCAGATTATAGAATACAGTATTGCATCAATACAAAAACACATACATAACGTATATAAATTAATTACGTTTAAATTGTTACGATTATAATTTGTGGAATTTTTTGCTCGATCCCAGAGGGGGCAAGTGCCCCGTTTGCCCCCCTCTGCGAACGCCCATGTTCGATATCATATATTAAGTCAGGATTATGCAAACTACTGTCCACCGACCGAAGATAAATGAGTATTAATATTTCCACGTGATTGGAAACAGACATTCAATTTAAAGTAGTTAATCTTTAATTATAAAAAGCTTTTGAATAATCAGCAAGTTCTAAAATGCTCAGATCCATGATAACTGTTTTCAGAGACTGCGTTAAAGTTTTGGCAGGTCTAGACAAAACTTAATTCCACCTCCGAATGATTGCTTATAAGAACAAAAATTTATATTCCGTTTACCGATAAATTTTAACAAAAAACTGAATGCAATAAACTATAAAAAATACTCTATTTCGCATAAAGAATGAAGCGGCAAAATCTGAAGATCAAAGAAAGCGATAGCCAATGAAAAGGTGCACAACAACATGAGTAACCACACCACATAATAATAAATTACCTTTATTTATCATGCTTTAGGTAATTGTCCCTGAATATCCTGGGGGCGGGTGTGGCTCAGTCAGTAGCGCGCCAGGCTCGTAATTTGTAGTTCCCAGGTTCGAGTCCCAGCTGGGTCAGCGTTGAGATTTATCTCCGCAAAATTCCCCGCCCTGCCCACGGTCAGTAGGGGACACCGATGGGCTTGGAAAGGCCGCCGTCCGTCGGATTGGACGTTAAGCCGTGGCTCCGTGTGCGGGAGAGACATACCCTGTGCACGTTAAAGAACACGCTGGATGGCCTTGACGGGAGGCTACCATCTGTCTCCCAACAGCTGTTCCAGTGGGTCCCCAACCTTCTCTGAGCCTTTGGGGTCCTTGTGACCTAGCAATTTAGTCCATGGTGTGCAAAAAAGTTCCCCTCAGTGGTAAAACAACCCAACCTTGAATTTTCACATTTCTGTTTGATAATTTTACAGTCGTTTCATTATTTAAAATTTTAATTTAAATTTAATTAATTTAAAATTTTAATTTAATTTTAATTAATTTAAAATAATTAAAATTCCTTAGTTGCTATTTTCTCTAAGACGTTCTGAGCTTCAAAAAACTGATTCTATTACTGGAATAGCCAAGACTCTTCGCATAGTTTTAAACTTTTAACCTGACCAATAAAGTTTCAAATTGCGAGAAAATTTTTTGCAACTCATAAGCACGTCCATGATTTAAAGCAGAAAGGAAGGAAAATGAATGCAATATGTCATATCGCATGTGTGTCGACTCGCTGAAAACTCTTTCTCAAAAACAGTAAACATCGTAAACTATTTCGTTTTTCAAAAAAGAAATTGTTTACGACATTCCTTTTTCGATAGCAATGCATATGATAAAGACAACGGAATACCCTTGGTGTTTAATATATTTTATGCCTTAAAGAAAACTCTCGGAGATCTTGTATCCAGTGAATGTCCTTGGGACATCCTTTTTTATCCTTTCTGCATATTAAAGAATAGGCTAAAGAGTTATGTTAAAGAATGATTTGTTATGAGCAATGTGGTAACGTTCCTGAGAAACATTCTCTCAACGCTCCTGAGTTGGACATTTATTCTATTATACAAAAAGAAAAATTCTGAGGTAAAAATACCGCAAAACATTTTATTTCCTCATAGTGCGTTAAAAAGTCTTCAATGAATGTCTTCAAAACTGATTTGTTTCCTTTTCATGAAACGCGACTTATACTTTATAATTTTGAGTAGATTTCATTACAGAACAAATTCGCTGTTTTCTGGGCATTCAGATTAACCTACTACTTACGTATTTACTGTAGAAATCTTATTTTATTGAAACATAGTGTTCATATACAATATATCTACAATTTGATATGTTACATGTTGATTTCATACAAGATTCTGAAAAAATTAAATGTTTAATTTTTATCGCAGAGGCCAGGTTTGGATGTATAAAATAAAAAGATACCCGGGGGGAGGGGGAAATGATCCGAGTGAAAGGATGGATCAAGAATCAAGATCGAGCAGGAACGCCGTTCCGGTATAAATCTTTCCTCCGTATTAGTCTTCTTTAAAAAAATTCTTTAAAAAATGCTATAATAAATATATACTAGTTACACCCACGCTAAACATTTGGCGCGAAACTGATCGATAACTCTTTCCATCGATAAATTCATTCACAATTAAATCCCGCCAAAAGTTTGGCGCCAAACTAGTATCGATCGATAACTTCATTTACATCTCTCCACACATACTATTCCATTCACAAGGTTAGCGGACGGCAAGTGCCCAAGAAATCTCGAACGCTTTTCGAACTGAGCTGCCGTGGGGAGGGATCACTTCCCATACATGGCAGCTAGGTACCCCATCTTTTACCACAAATTTTTAGAACTAAGTGGGACCAATCCACAAAATTTGGGACTGATCGATCAAGTAGCCGCGGAACGACGGGGAAACTGCCAATGTCTACCACCGATGACATCACACGTATCCGCCCGCCCGGAATTACACCTATTATGTAAATATGATATTTAATATATAGTTTTTCACCTCCATTCGATTGCTGGTATTCTCAAAGGGTGGGTCCATGGCTCCTTTACGTCAGTACGATGTTGATTTCATACAAGATTCTGCATTAAATGGGGGCAGGGGTAGCTCAGTCGGTAGCGCGCCAGGCTCGTAATCTGTAGTTCCCAGGTTCGAGTCCCAGCTGGGTCAGCGTTGAGATTTATCTCCGCAAAATTCCCCGCCCTGCCCACGGTCAGTAGGGGACACCGATGGGCTTGGAAAGGCCGCCGTCCGTTGGATGGGACGTTAAGCCGTGGCCCCGTATGCGGAAGCAATACCCTGTGCACGTTAAAGAAAACGCATTATGGCCTTGACGGGAGGCTACCATCTGTCTCCCAACAGCTGTTCCAGTGGGTCCCCTCCCCCAACTTTCTCTGAGCCTTCGGGGTCCATGTGACCTGGCCATTTAACCCATGGTGTGCAAAAAAGTGCCGCTCAGAGGTAAAACAACCCAACCCATTGCTGTCAATGGAATAACCTTCAGATTAAACCACCAAAATTTTAAATTTCCAGCTTAAATACCTTGTTTGCAATATTTGTTTGAAATTTTCGAATTTTAAAACATTTTTCCACCGTTAGAGGGCGCAATTATAATTTTTGCAAGATTTAAAAAATTTTAGTCATAATATTTTATCAATTCCTATCTAACCCAAAAAAAATTTCATTTATTTCTAAAAACAAACAGTTATCTGCTAAAACTAAAAAGGTGTATTTTCCCATTGTTGGCAATTGTTCTCATTGTTGGCAATGGAAACTTCATCATCTTCACATTACACCACCAAAATTTCAAATCTCTAGCATAAATACGTCGTTCGCAATATTAGTTTGAAACTTCGGAGTTTTCAACTTTTCCACCGCTAGAGGGCGTAATTATAGCTTTAGAGAGATTTGGAAAGTGCATATCATAATATTTCATCAGTACCTATCTAACACAAAAAGAATTTTTAATTTATCTCTGTAAACAAAAAAAAGTTCGATGTCTCTAGACAGACAGACGACAAAACGAAAGTATTATCTCGTTTTCTTAGAAACGAAATAAAAATGGAAGACCAAGTCATCTGAGTGAAAGGGTGGCCAAGTTGGAGCTGGGACATCGCCGCTCGGCATATTTCCCCTATGCACGTTAAAGAACACTTTGGATGGCCTAGACTAGAGACTACCAAGTATCTCCTAACAACGGTGCAGCGGAGGTGGCTCAGTCAGTAGCGCGCAAGGCTCGTAATCTGTAGTTCCCAGATTCGAGTTCCAGCTGGGTCAGCGTTGAGATTTATCTCAGCAAAATTCCCCGCCCTGCCCACGGTCAGTAGGGGACACCGATGGGCTTGGAAAGGCCTCCGTCCGTCGGATGGGACGTTAAGCCGAGGCCCCGTGTGCAGGAGAACCATACCCTGTGCACGTTAAAGAACACGCTGGATGGCCTTGACGGGAGGCTACCATCTGTCTCCCAACAACTGTTCCAGTGGGTCCCCTCCCCCAACCTTCTCTGAGCCTTCGGGGTCCATGTGACCTGGCCATTTAGCCCATGGTGTGCAAAAAAGTGCCGCTCAGAGATAAAACAACCCAACCCTTAACCAACTCCGAGTCTTTGGAACCATAGTGACCTGATCATTTACCTCACTGTATTCACAGAAGTGTTACCCAGAGATAAAACAACAAACAAACAGCCTCCAAATCGCAAAAAGACATAAAAACTTAAAACTTTTACCACAATACTAATGTAATCGAAGAGTTTTTTTTTAGCATAACAATCAATTATATAAGGTTTTACTAAAAATTTAACTCAAGACATTAGAAAATTTAATATCATATGTTATTTAGTTGAGATTAAAATTCAAAGTTAGATGCATCACTGAATCCTATACAAACATTAAAATAATAAGTAACGGAATGCACAGTCTAATTTCAAATAAATGATAGGCATCAATAACAGAAAAAAATGCTCAGACTGTTTCTATCCAATAAAAAAAGCCCGCTTTCTTTACTAGATACTCAATTCAGCTATCTAATGTTCCTCATAATAACACAGCAAGTTACTGCCGTTTATGAAATCGATATCCTTGCACCAACAAAAGGATGACACTTCAGATAACTTTTTTTTTCAAGCTCTGATCTTGAAAGTCAGCTTTCTTTAGAATTAAGCAAAAAAAAAACACTTTCAGATCGCTGACACGTGTTTTTCTTTTCCGAAGTATGAGCAAGGGAATTTTCTTTCTAGTGAAGTTTCAGCAGCCACACCCCCGTAGCGATAATGCTGAATGGATAGATAATTAAGGTCACCCCCAAAGACTGCCCTTCGGAACGATGATCATCGCCAATAACAGAGGAAGCACATGAAGAAAAATAAAGTATTATCATAGGGGTGTGTTTTTTTTTTCAGATATTGTTTATTTTTCGGTTGCACCAAATTAAGAAAATTAACAGTAAAATTTATCATTTAGGGTCACTAATATAATGTATCTTCCTAGTGCTTCTTCTGACGTAAACTTTTGCTTTTTATTTCCTTTTCCTCGAAAAGGTTTTGCAAATTGTGTTCCAGAATGGTATCTGCTGTTATGCTAACAAAAATTAAAATGATTCAAGTAATGTTTGTTAAGTTTATAATCTCCTTTTATAATTTTCTTTCAATATCTCAACCATGTTGGCAACTGTTCAGACTTTTCAATTATTTTTCCGCATCCAAGAACTTCCAATGTGGATTTGACGATTTGAGTCTCGGATTTTGGGGTTGGGTTGTTTTACCTATGAGCGGCACTTTTTTGCACACCATGGGCTAAATGGCCAGGTCACATGGACCCCGAAGGCTCAGAGAAGGTTGGGAGAGGGGACCCACTGGAACAGCTGTTGGTAGACAGATGGTAGCCTCCCGTCAAGGCCATCCAGCGTGTTCTTCAACGTTGGGTTGTTTTACCTCTGAGCGGTACTTTTTTGCACACCATGGGCTAAATGGCCAGATCACAAGGACCCCGAAGGCTCAGAGAAGGTTGGGGGAGGGGACCCACTGGAACAGTTGTTGGGGGACAGATGGTAGCCTCCCGTCAAGGCCATCAAGTGTGTTCTTTAGTGTGCACAGGGTATGACTTTCCCGTACACGGGGGGGGGGGCTCAGTCGGTAGCGCGCCAGGCTCGTAATCTGTAGTTCCCAGGTTCGAGTCCCAGCTGGGTCAGCGTTGAGATTTATCTCCGCAAAATTTCCTGCCCACGGTCAGTAGGGGACACCGATGGGCTTGGAAAGGCCGCCGTCCGTCGGATGGGACGTTAAGCCGTGGCCCCGTGTGCGGGAGAGCCATACCCTGTGCACGTTATAGAACACGCTGGATGGCCTTGACGGGAGGCTACCATCTGTCTCCGAACAGCTGTTCCAGTGGGTCCCCTCCCCCAACCTTCTCTGAGCCTTCGGGGTCCATGTGACCTGGCCATTTAGCCCATGGTGTGCAAAAAAGTGCCGCTCAGAGGTAAAACAATCCAACGTTAAAGAACACGCTGGATGGCCTTGACAGGAGGCTACCATCTGTCTCCCAACAGCTGTTCCAGTGGGTCACCTCCCCCAACCTTCTCTGAGCCTTTGGGGTTCATGTGACCTGGCCATTTAGCCCATGATGTGCAAAAAAGTGCCGCTCAGAGGTAAAACAACCCAACTCAACCTTATCGGGAAAATCGGACAGTGAACAAAAGTAAATCTAATGGTTCGTATTCTTTAAAAAAAAAAGTCGAAAAAAAGAACATAAGATATTGTCAACGTAGAAAATTTCCACTTTCTGTCAGACGGGAATTAGTTGTGAGCTTAGACAAAGCAATCTTACTAAAGAGAGCCAATAACTACGATTTTTGATGACGTCATGACTGGGGGATTTTTTTTACATTTTTATATTTTTAATCCAATATTATGAAATTTCAATAGGATATATCTAAGAAATTAATAAAAGATAATTAGCGGCAATACTTATAATAAATAATTAAATATGTATTCGAGTAAGAATTTTTATTATTTTTAATTTTATTCTAGTTCTGTAAAAGTAATATATTTAAAATTATATTCATGTCATAGGTAGATTCTAAAGTTACCTGCAATAACATTATAGTAAAATTTATAAAAACTTTCATTCCGTTCAAAACGACATCAAAATAGTTGTCGTGCCTTGAACTCTCAAGGTAGTTCTGGGCGAGGTTCCAATTGCAAGGGGCCTTTGACCTCAGCAGCAAAATGTCTTTGCCGAGCCCTTCCTCTTGCTCTTTGGAAGCGGAAAATCCCACTACAGAGTATATGAATCAAAGGGGTTATTGAACTGCAGTCAAGAGTTATGGGTATAGTGGTTCGCTCAGCGGTATCACCATGCCGATTTGGTTGAACCGGTTGGTAAGAAAAATTGTTATGTAATACTATATAGCAGTGGTTCTCAAACTTTTATGCTTCACGGTACCCCATGGAAATGTGTATGTAACTGGCGTACCCTTTGTATAGATAGGTAAAACTATAGTTATAGTATATCAATGGGAATAAAATAAAACATATATATATACAGGGTGTCTCAAAAATATAGGTACAAACTTTTAGGGGAGGTAGATAACATCTAAAGGAATGAGAATTGCATAGGGACCCATAACCGGAAACGTCATGGGAAAGTGGTAGCAGAGGTACAAGATCTGAAAGGAAACAAGACAGTGATTAATGGGAAAACACTTAATGGACATAATTATTACAAATGGCGTACTAGATGATACATTTCATACTGTTACAGCAGATGCTCGAAGTTTGCCCATGAGACGCGATGCATGCGTGACACCGACGGAGTATTGATTGCCGGACACGGTCGAACACATCTGGAGTTTCTTTGATAGTAGCAGCAGCGCAGACGAGTCTTCCCACGAGCCCCTCCACAGAAAGAAACAATGATCGTTAAATCAGGTGAGCTTGGGGGCCAGGCAACTGGTCCAGCACGCCCAACCCATCGTTGCCATGTTCAAATGCGCACGAACACACCTTCCATAATAGTGAGGTGCCCCGTCATGTTGAAACCACATGTTGCGTCTCACATTTGCTGGAACATGAGCAAGTAAACCTGGTAGAACCTGTTCCAGAAAGATCAGATGCTTTGCGGAGGTCATGCGGGATGGTAAAAGGTATGGCCCGACTAAGCAGTCGCCGACAAAACCTGCCCACACGTTTACTGCGAAACGATGTTGTGTCGCATGGGTGCACACACCGTGGGGGTTCTCGTGAGCCCACAAATGCGCATTGTGCTGATTGAATACGCCATCCCGAGTGACTCTGGCCTCATCAGTAAACAAAACATAAGCTGGGAAATTCACATCTTGGGCACTTTCTTGGAGATACCACTGCGCAAAACGCACATGTGCAGGATGATCTGCGTGTAGAAGTAACTGAACCCTTTGGAGATGAAAGGGGTGTAAGGACTCGCCGTGCAAAACACGCTGTACACTGCAACGAGATATTCCTAAGGCAGAGGCAACGGCACGTGTGCTAGTACTAGGATTAGTCTCCACGGCATCCAACACACTTTCTTCCATGGCGGGAGTACGCGTCGATCGTGGCCTGCCCTCACTTCTGCTACCTCTTAATAATGACCCATAATCGTACAAATTTTGATGCGCACGCGCAAACAAACGGTGGCCCGGTACAAGTCTGTGTGGGAAGCGTTCTTGATACATTCGTTGAGCGGCTCGTCCGTTTTCCTCAGCTATTTCATACACTAAGTGCATGTCTACCAGCTCCCTGTTCGAATACCTTTGCATGCTCTTCGTAAGCCGACTACCGCTCGAATGAGGAAATCCGAAATTTCCCCTCTAGCGCACTGATGAACAGCGCCGCCTATTGACTTACGGTGACGTTTCCGGTTATGGGTTCCTATGCAATTCTCATTCCTTTAGATGTTATCTACCTCCCCCTAAAAGTTTGTACCCATATTTTTTTAGACACCCTGTATATAACATACATCTAGCGACTTTTGAGCTCTCACTGCGTATCCCAAAACATTTCACCGCGTACCCCACGTTGAAAACCTCTGCTATATAGCATCAATCATACGGATATCAAAATAGACTAGCAACTTCTTTTTTTCGCTATCAAAAATTACTTAGCTGTTTTAAAATTTAGTACAGCATACATTAAACTTCAAAGTTTTCGTCTCACAAATAGTAGTAGTAGCCAAAAAAGTAGTACAAATAGTAGTAGTAGCCTCAGTAGCCAAAAACAGATATTCCTTCTGATTCACAAAAAACCAACCAAAATCCTTCCCCACCCCCACACCTTCGACGACACCTGATCATTGTTGGACAGCTTGGATCACCCCCACCCCCAATCACCCAAGAGTTCAAAAGATCTGATTTTTGAAGTAAGTTGTTCTACTTTGCAGCTGTAGTTTGTTCACCCATGAACCATCCTTGAGTGACGGTTTTAGTCTCATTATCGAACTTCCTCACATCTGGAGCAGTGACGAATCTCTACTTCCCGGCAGTCAATAGTTCTGTTATCTCTGCGAACTGCGACTGCAGTCTCATTTATTGTTCGTCCTTCACACCCATAATTGCTCCCTGTCTTGTCGATAGGCTTCAGCCGGCCAGCACTCAAACAGCCATTGAAACTTTCTTTAAACCATCACGCTTCAAATCGCCGATAAACCATTAAGGAAGTTTAAATCCTTCTAGTCTGCGCTCCATTTATTGAAAAGCCAGAGAAAAGCTGTTCCTTGCATCAGACTTAACATCTAAATTAAACGTGAAGAGCGAAAAGAAATACTCGTCTCTGGTAATGATTTTTATCTTTTATTTGTTAAGATATTCCAAGTTTTGTTAGACAGTAGCCCCAGCGCTCAATAATATCGAACTCAATGATCGATAAGGGAGAAAAACGATAATAAGAGAAATTCTCAAAACAGAAGCAAACCATTTACATAACATTAGGATTTAAATGGTTATTTTTAAAATGCGTTAGAAACGTGTTCAAGAGAAATTGGCTTCTTAAGAGTCGTTAAATTCATCTTTTTCAGGCCCCCGTGCTTCAACACTCTTTGTTATTTTAAGCGGATTTTTACTCACCAGGGAACGTGAATATTTTGCAGAAAAGTTTCGCTATGGTCGATCAGATATCGGTCTCTTACTGTAATCAATATATCTAAAGTTTTTTTGCCACAGTCTCTATGGATTGGGGTATACAAATATCGGACTTCCCTAGCCCCCTGTCTCTCCTCTGTGAAAAAGAAGACGATGATCTTGAAAAGACGGCCGTCCCTCGGAGAGACGTCTCCATGTGCAGGAGAGCCATACCCTCTGCACGTTAAAGAACAAGCTATATAACCTTGATGTGAGGCTTCCATCTGTCTCCAAAAAGCTATCCAGGGGTCCTCTTCCTCAACCTTTCTGAGACCTTGGGGGTTCTTGTGACCTGTACATTGATTCCGTGTACATCATAAAGCTTTACGATGTCCTCCTGAGGGATAGAACACCAAGCAGCACTAAGTCGCCGTTTCATTTCAGCGACTGTGGTTGGTACAACTCTTGGGTGTTGTTGGAGCTGTCGGCCTATCATGTCCCAGATGTGTTCAATAGGTGAAAGGTCCGGCGAGCGTGCTGGCCATGATAGTACCTGAACATTTTGATTGTCTAGATACTGCAGATTAATGCTGGCTGTGTGGGGACAAGTCGTATCCTGCTGGTAAAAAGTTCCATGCTGCTAAACAAATGGGACATCCATTGGCTGCAAAATGTTGGTGACATATCGTTGGGCAGTTACAGATCCCTTTATGACGACCAGTTCGGACCGTAATGTCTGACTAATGGCATCCCACACCAAGACACCAGGTTCTGGAGCTGTGTGATGGTGTCGCAGGAACTGGGTGACGTTCTTTTCCCCTGGATGACGGCGAACATGTTGTCTACAGTCGTGCTGACCAAGACAAAAACGACATTCATAGCTAAAGACCACTGTACTACACGCTTGTTCGTTTTAGTTCTGTCTGAGGTGACACCACTGAAGACGTGCTTGCATGTGAGCAGATGTGAGGAGCAAATGCAGTGCTGGACGATAGGCACGCAATAAAAACTGTAAAAGCCTGTTGTTTACCGTCCGCTTGGTAGGTATTCGATGTTACCTGTTGCTAGTCCCTTTGCACTTGTGTTGTAGTCGCGAATCTGTCACACAATGCCGTGCGTCGCAACTGGCGGTCCTGTCGCTCCGTGGTCATACGTCGTCTTCCTGATCCTTGTTTGTGTGTGCTGGATCCTTCTTGAACCCACTGGCGCCATATACGACAAACCAGCTTCTCTAAGGCCGATGATTCTTCCACGCTCAAAGTCTGTTAACTGTTGGAACGGCTGTCGACGTCTGCGTAAGGGCATCTTTAGCAGTTTAGAACAATTTCCACAGCGTTTTGTCAACCAGGGAGTTTCGGTTGCCTTTATCTGTGTTTGACTGCTCCGTACCTCTGACGTCAGCTCGCATCTGTCCAATCGTTTCGATCGTCCTGCAAACCTAATCGTTTCCATGCATTTCCATATACTACCGCCTCCCTAAATTTCGTAACATTCGCATAACTTCTTGAAAGTGTTAAGCCAGATTCGACCAAAATGGACCTGGGTTCGAGCCCCAGATAAGGCATGGATAGTTGTGTTGTCTTTCTGCCGAGGTCTCGCCTTCCTCACAGACCTTCTGCTATGGCGTATAAACTACAGGCACCTGTCAGACCTCTGTGGCAAGCAGTTGCTTGAGGGGATATTTATTTAAATTATTTTGCTATTACTGATATTTGATACATATATTAGTCGATCTAATGGTGCTCTTAATATGCCTGCATTGGTTATTATATGTCCATGCATTCCGTGCATCATCATATAAATATCGGAGATTTTGATGAACTTTCCGCATTAAGGTTAACTTCCTTTACTGTCCGTTAAATGAAAGATCCACTCTACTAAATTTCCTTGCAAATGCGGATTTTGCTTTTGTATCCGCCGTGTGTGTTCACATGATCATGAGTTAGAGATCTTGTGCTATATACGATGCGTCCCAAGGATATCAACAGCAAACGTGCCTAGCTAGGTATGTACTTAAGCAATTACTGTATATTCGTAGCTTAATTATCACACGTAACTTAAGCAGTTCAATACTGTAATAGCTTAATATGACCTATACCACCTCTCATGAGTGAATATTTTAAAACAATTAACGCACTAGAGAGAGATTCTTCAGCTTCCAGCAATCCCTTTTATTACTTAATGTTAAAATTACTTCCTGAAATACTTCAACATTTATACAAATTCATGGATTCAGTCTCCTTAATCCTGAATGATTCAATAAGTTTCAGAACATTAGAATTGACTTTTGACATAGTCATTTGTTATGAATTAATACAAGAGGAAACATTTGCAATTCAGTTAAACGACTTTGTGATTTCAACCAAATTCCTTGTCCGAAGTTTACAACAACTATTTTCCAAATTGGACACTAAATCATTTTAATTAATTACTAATTGTAAATACAGATCGAGAAAGTAGGAGTGTAAAGCCTTTTCTTACCTTTGGTCGATTTATATAATTCCTCTATAGCGAACTTTAAACAAAACTTTAGAGGTTTCAATCAGAGACGTACACAAGTGGGAGGGGTGGGCTTGGGTCCAGCCCCTCGGAAATGCGGCCGTCTTATACGAAATCTGAAACTTGTTTACCTGCTTTGAGATCCAAAACAGTTATTTTCGTATAATTTCAGCCCCATATTTTATGTCCGACATTAAAACAGATTTAAAAAAAAGCTATAAAATCTTATACCATATAAAATATCATTTTTACCTTTCCTATTCTGTGGAATACAAAACTGCTAAGTCTTATTCTCAGAGACCTCCCCCACGAAACTAAATCCTGGGTACTGTCTGGTTTCAATTATCAAATCTTCAATAACTCAAAGAATATTAACTTTGGTGAAATGATAGTTTAAGCTTCAATGAAATAAGAAAAATAATATATCTCCTCTGGCGAACATGGAATGTTTGTTTTCAAAGATAATGGAGTGTTTCATTTTCTGGCTTTTCTATCCTCTAGTAGTGGAAATTAGAAATAATGAATGATTGAGAAAATACGAATAGTAATATTTTGTTAGCACCTGTAAAACGCAGAATACGTGTTTTTCATTTATCTCTTAAAACAAAAAAAGTTGCGTTTTCCCCACCAACCCGTTTCACTGCTCAAGACGAGTTTACTCGTCATAGAAAACAGTCAAAATGAACATATCTTCGCATCCGCAAAACATCCAGAGATATCTAAGATGATAAATGGATATCTTCTGGACATCTTTGACATCTTCTGGATACGTTGGGAATGCAATGGTTCTGTAGTAGGATGCTGAGGCAGAAAACGACTGAAATTAAAACTTTAGCAGTGAAAGGAGCAAAATCGTTGCTGTCAGGGTAAACCTCTTGACCACACACACACACTCTCTACAGCCAAAATTTTAATTTCTATCATAAATAGATCGTGTATAATATTCGTTTAAAGTTTGGCATTTTCCAATTTTTTTTCATCGCTACAGGACGCTATAAAACTACTGGGAGATTCCAAAAATGCGAAGCCTAATATTTTGTAGGTATTCACCTTCTAACCCTAAAAGAAATTTTTTGTGTAAAAATTAAAACAGTTGAATATCTACAGACAGAGAGAAAGACAAACGAACGACAAAGCAAAAACAATTACTCGTTTGTTAACGAGCTATAAAAAATAGAAATGAACAGGACCGAACTTAGGAGGGGAAAGGGAGCCATGCCACCCCCATCCACCGCCTTAGAGAATGCTAGTAACTAGAATGGAGGCGATATATTACCCGTATTTGTTAAGAAATTTGTTAAAAACTACTGAAACAAAGGGGGAGGGGATTATACTAGAAAGATGTTCCGGTTCATTCCTGCTCGATTTTTTTTTTTTTTTTTTTGTAGATCCGGGCCTGAAAATGAATTTAAATAAAATGCAGTTTACTTGTTCCAGATCTTGGCTGTCATTCAATGACATTACTTTTACGTTTACATTTCTAAGTCGCTGAGTATTAGATGCTGAGTGAACCTATTTTTCAAGATTCCCACTCTCAGAACTTTTATTCAGAATAGAATTTGTAACAGTATTTGGAAGTGGCTTCTTTGTAACGATCCTATTACTATCTATTTTGTTCTCTTTTCGAGAAATGATCACAAATATGTATTTTTCACTTTTGAAAATGCTTGATCTCTGTAAATTAACAAACGAATTGCATTCCATTCTGGAATTAAGCATGAATATATTATTTTTGTTTTTCACCTCGTGTACTTAATCTCGCATTCCTCACAGATCTCCCCAGGGTCAAATTATACTCACAGGATTCTGCCAGATCTTCCTTCTGACATATTACATTGAAATTTAATGGTCAGCTTTACTCTAAGCAAGGCCGGATTAAGAATATTTAGGCGCCCGGCCAAATCTAAAATTGAGTTCCCCGTCCCCTAGGTCGATTAGTGCCACGTTAATAGACGGTAAAAAATTTGGTGCATGAGCAAATAATAAAAATTATTTATTTTTGTTATGAGAGGGAGAAAAATATTTGTGTCATTTACCAAACGTAATACTTTTGTTTTTATTAATTTTTTTTAGTTGCATCTAAAATGTAACTCAAGAAAAAAGAAAACCAGTCAACATATTTACATGTTTAAAAAACATTAATTAAATTATAAGGAGTTGCAGATGTTTTGAAGCTAGTCTTATCCACGGTCGCTCACAATAACATTTGGTATTTTATACCAATAATAGAGATTAATGCGGGGTGCGAGGGAGTAGAGGAGGACTAAGTTTAATTACCTTCAGATTTCTCATTCTTTCATCTCTCTGTTTCTTTCTTTCTTTTCTTGGACTTTTTCTCAGGAACTTTAAATATTTCTCTCCATTAAAGTGAGGCCCTCCTAGAAAATATCCGGACTACCTATTGTTAACTCGGACCAGACCTTATAGCATATTACAAAGGTTCTCAACGTGGGGTACGCGGTAAAATATTTTGGGGTACGCCGTGAGAGCTGAAAAGTCACTAGATCTAGTAACAAAGTCGCTAAGTTGGCATTATTATACTATAACTATAATTTTATCTATCTATATAAGGGGTACGCCAGTTACATGCATATTTCCAAGGGGTACCTGAAGCATAAAAGGTTGAGAATCATTGGCCTATCTTGTTTAAGGCATATTATACTAACTGTTAGATCTGACTTATGCATTTAATGATGAAAGTTAATTGTTGCTCTTTTTCTATATGACAATTTCAAAGCGTCGAAATTCATCAGTTAGTTTCCACTAAAAAATCCAACCAACTCATAATGTTTAAATTTCTACCAGTTCGTTTAGATATTGACTCTTTATAAAACTCTTCATTATTCTCCAGGGCCGAGTTCCTTTGGAAAACCGATATAGATCATTTCTTTCCTGCAATCAATTCGGATAGAAATGTTCCAAGACATATGATAGTCTGGTCAAGATGGACGAAAAGGAATATTTCACCAAATATTCCAAAATATATATATTTATAAGTTAAAGTTTATTTTTGTATTTGTCTTGTTTTTATATTAGCAGCTGCTATTATAAGGAATAAAATGGTAGCTGTAGCAATTTTTCTTTCAGCTCTGATGTTCAACACCACATGCTACCATGGGATAGAAATAAATCTCTGATATATATATCAGAGATATATGGATAGGGGATAGATTTATGGATAGGGGATAGAATGGACATGGGATAGAATCCAGCTCTGATGTTCAACACCACATGCTACCATGGGATAGAAAATAAAAGTTTATAGGGTGAAGAACTAACGCCATCAAAATCAAGACCATGCCAAATTATTTGGATCAGTGACCAGTGGTTCGGCCATTAAATTAGGAATTGAAAAACCTGCAGCTTCGGTGCTGCATGTGACTCTATCGCCTTTTAGCCTTGGACCATAGATTTGAGTGGTAAAAAGCATTTCGCAAGCCATTTTGGCTGGTGTAAGGATAATAAAAAATAGCTCTGCTCTACCACTTCATTCAATTTTTACTATATGATTTTACTTTTTTAGTCACATTCTTGTTATAAAAAAATCGTGTTGTAATCCAAAGGAACCTGATGGACAATAGAATGAAATGAAAAATGACTAAACTTTTCTCTAAGTAAGTAGTAAAATGTTTTTTATTTGCTCAAACAAATTATAGAGAATGAACTGGGATCGTTAAAAAAAATCGATCTTGGGTTTTTCGATTAGAAGCACGTTTTACAGGTCCCTGAACTCGAAAAAATCGCTTTTCGCAATGAAGTGGATTTGGTCGGTCTTCTGTGCGGGCGTCTAGTGACCTGAAAGGTTTCACTTGTTGAGTTGAAATTTTATATGGAGGTACAATTTTCATCCATAATGATGCCTCTGCGAATGTGAACCTAATAGCATAAAATATTTGTTAAGGTTACAGGAAATCTCTGCTGATTCGGGGTTACGTTCTTCGGAAAGGCTACCTTCGGCAAAACCGCAATTCTTATGGAAGAAATTGAAAATCAGATACACAATTACGGAATATAACATGCACAAACAAAATCAATTACAGTCCGAAATAAAGGCATCAAGATAGATGGAATGCACAAAAATATCAAAATGCATTGCTCCCCATCCGACCACTCATAAGGAGCCGTCGGGTTTGCATGCAAATCAGGAAGTGAGTGTAAAACAGTGATTATATACAAATGATTGCTTTTCCATGACAAATACGTGGTATCTGTGGACGATCACAGGACAAAATCTAAACAGTTAAGCCTAATGCTTCAGATTCTGTAGTTCTCTGCAAGAAGCTATGAAAGGCTATTGATAACAGATATTGAGGACGAAGTGTAAAAGATGCCGCTACGACTATTTTCAACCATACCAACAGATGGAAGTGTTTGATCTTGGCAAGACTGTAGGGCTTCATGAAGACGAATGATATATCGACGTTTTTGCTGCACTGTGAGTCGCGATGCAAGGCAGTTTGGATATTCTTAGCGTCAATGGTTTTAAGAAAGTACTGAGATTCGTCCTGCAGGGTCAGGCGTTGTCAGATGCATAACAGCACGGGTAGATCGCGGGATTCTTCGTCAGATGATAATAGACCTACCACAATCGTAGCTACCATTCAGGAAACGGTAACTACCACTACCATCGAAGTTTCTGTAATGATTAGAATCATTGCCAGGAGACTGGCAGATGCAGGGCTCCATTGCATAAACTAGCCTTGAGCCCACTGCACCATCGGAATCAGTTGAACTAGAATCGGGTTAGAATCCTCTGGAATGACAGCAAGTTATCTTCAACTTCAAGCTTCTGTTCTGTTAGGATGCTGACGATTGTCACATCATTTACAGGGCTCCCATATGTCCTTACCAAATAAATAATAAATAAATACCCCCTCAAGCAGCTGCTTGCCACAGAGGTCTGACAGGAGCCTGTCAGTTTATATGCCATAGTAGAAGATCTGAGAGGATGGCAGGACCTCAGCAGAAAAACGACACAAACAGCCATGCCTAATCTGGGGCTCGAACCCAGGTCCCTTAGATCAGTAGCCAAGCGTGCTAACCTCTCGGCCACGGGACGACTGTCCTTATACATAGGCAAAATAATAATATTCAACTGTACACGTATTCAACTTTTATATTTATTTTATCCATCTATAACGAATCCATACTAAGATATCAGATGCTCGAATTGAACACCCCTGTGTTGCTTTCACATTGCAATCCTGTCTCTGAGTGTCCGCCACACATTACAGAGAATGGATGGTGTTATCTAGCGATATTCACTGCGGATGGTCTCCTTTAATTCATTCAGTGTTCAAGGGCGATTTTGGACTTCGAGGTGGTTTTCCACCGCTCCACGTCGGCCTATCCATTTATGGGGTAGTGTTTCATCCAACCAGCTTCGGACAGTTATGGCATAGTGGGGCGGTGCACCATCCCGTTGAAATACTGCGATAACACTGCGATAACACTGCGATAAAATGCTAAATATGTAGGGTACCAAAATGACATTTAACATTTGCAAATAAGAGTCGCCAGTGACTATCTCGGTATAGAAGTAAGATTTGGTGGGCAATTCATGATGTTGTCACCATTAATTACACACCAAACAGATACCCTGAGATCGTTCTGAACGTATGCGTCTTCAACCAGTGTGATTGTGTCGCAACCCAGTAACGACAATTGTGTCGCAACCCAGTAACGACAATTGTGTCGGTTGACTGTCCCATTCAAGGGAAAGTTTTCTTCATCGCAGAAGATTATATCAGCCAAGAGAGACTGTTGTTCCTGAAGTTTTCCTAGTATCCAATCACAGAACTGCTCTCTGCAACCCATGTCGTCCCCATGCAACTCCTGTACCATTTACATTTTGCATGGGTGGAACCTGTTGCTTCTCAGTATTATGTATATAGGTGATTTTCTAATTCCCACCTCATGTGCAATTTTTCCTACAGACCGGCGAGGGCTAACTTCGACTTTAGCCAGAACATCCACAGTGTGGTCTTTATTTGTGGTACTACTCGAATGACCTGGTATAAGTTTACGCCAGGCTCGTAATCTGTAGTTTCCAGGTTCGAGTCCCAGCTGGGTCAGCGTTGAGATTTATCTCCGCAAAATTCCCCGCCCTGCCCACGGTCAGTAGGGGACACCGATGGGCTTGGAAAGGCCGCCGTCCGTCGGATGGGACGTTAAGCCGTGGCCCCGTGTGCGGGAGAGCCATACCCTGTGCACGTTAAAGAACACGCTAGATGGCCTTGACGGGAGGCTACCATCTGTCTCCCAACAGCTGTTCCAGTGGGTCCCCTCCCCCAACCTTCTCTGAGCCTTCGGGGTCCATGTGACCTGGCCATTTAGCCCATGGTGCGCAAAAAAGTGCCGCTCAGAGGTAAAACAACCCAACCCAACTCATGGTATAAGTTTATCTATCACCGAGCCAGTCTCCTTCAATCTCTTCAGAATATTACTCAGGAACATGTAACATGGCTTTGGCTAGTCTGGATGTAGATTTTGAAATTCCTCGCATTCTTCTCTCTGACTTTTCCCAGCTACATGAATAAGTACCAATTCCCCTTTCTCTTTGGGTGTGAGACGATACATTGTTACCTTTGTCATTCATCAACCTGTCGATTCATCTGAAACAATAAAGAACACGTTACAGTTATTTTTACTTGTGACCATATACAAGAAAGTATGGGATAGTCGTGCCTCTGTATAAGGATTTATGGGACACCCTGTACTTCAACGAGGTCTCTGATCATTTCTGGGAGGATATCCCTAATGCCATCTTCCCGCAACATAACTCTCCTACATACTGTTTCCACCTCCAGGGCGTCCAGACAACCAGACTATTTTATGGCCAGTCATGCCCCCAGATCTGTTGCCCATCTAGCATGTTTAAAGCATGATCGAACATATCCTGCAAGCATACCCTCAACCGACCCAAAGTACAGCTGCACTAAGGAACTATATGTCAGTTTAATTATCTTGCCGACAACCACACTTAATGGTAAAAAAACGGCCGATTGTTAGCCCTAAGAGATTATATTTATGACTTTTAAAGTTTTATAATCTTGGCACGTTATGCAACAACTAGAAAAAATTACATACTGTCTATATTTAATTATATATACTCTTATTATAAAAGAAAAACGGAAATAGAAATTTCACATCCTGGCCATTTCAATTATATTTTCCCTAAATGAATTGTAACCATGATATGTGCGCGTGCAATAGCTGCTCGTGTGTTCTTTTTTGCAATGGCTGCTGTTTATTGTTTAGATTCTTTAAAAAGGCTTATATGAGTTGCATTAGTAACAAAAATGATTATTTAAAGCAAGACCCGTATTTGTAATATGCGACATAATGATGGATATGATAAACATTTAATATCCAGTTCTTTACGTTTTTAAACTGAAAGAATAAAGGAAAGTATATAGAAGTATATGAATAGCAAGTAAGTATAGTAAGAATTTTTGCAAATCGACAGCTAATATTTTTGATATCAAGCTATTAACTAAAGTAAATGTGGAAATAGTTTGCTTATTTAACCTCACAATATAGTAACTGAAAATTCACCTATAATAACATATTTTCAGTATTTCCTGACAAAATGATTTCGACGGCAGTTAAGATCCACTAATACGGTATTTTTGTTATCTTAAAAGTAATAATCATAATTAATATTGAGGTCCCACTGTGCCGATAGCATCGGCCATGTTCTACGTTGCATTAAAAATACTAGGACTAATATCAACCAAAATAAATTGGTTTGTTGGAGCTATGATTTGTGGTGATATGTCACCATCCATGTAGCAAAATATAGCAGCAACAGTTGACTTTGTTTACTACCAAATAATACGGCGGGCTATAATTTAATTTGTCATTTCTAATGTATATTTGTCCCCCTTCCAAGTGTAC
The DNA here is from genome assembly GCA_038380435.1 of Ryuthela nishihirai. Taxonomy (NCBI): domain Eukaryota; kingdom Metazoa; phylum Arthropoda; class Arachnida; order Araneae; family Heptathelidae; genus Ryuthela; species Ryuthela nishihirai. The sequence continues at coordinate 18,068,290 of JAWZYU010000016.1, forward strand.
TAATAGATAATTCTCCCGAATCCTAATTTGGAGTTGATTATAACGCTGAAAACGCTCGCTAAACCTCTTAAAATGCTTAATTTAGTTGTGTGTCGCATGTGCTTGCTTAAAACGGTAAATTTAGCAGTACAGGCACAAGTAGTACCTTTCGAAAATAACTTAAAACTACATTTTAATGGGGCCATTTCATTTAACAATTCCACGCCTGCCACATTATGAAATACCCCGCGGCTCATATTTGCTAGAGTAATATAAACGTAAATACTTCTAAGTAGCTCATAAACCCCACAGATTGGTAAATATTGTTCTAAAAATGAAGCTTTTAAGAGACTACGTGAAGCAATCTGATTTGAGCTGAAAAATAAATCGCACTTATATAATAAATAGAAATAGTATAAATTAATTTGTGAAATAAAAAAGCTCGGTAGAAAAATGTCAATAGTTTATAATCCGACATGTTTACGAAGGTTAAATATGCAAATAAAAGGACAGATTTCAATTTGCGAAGTAATGCGTAGCAAAATAAAGCTCTTTTAAAATTATAATAATGTCTGTATTTACGAAAAATGAAGCAAATGTCTGATGTCAATGGCAAGTCCAATTCGAAGTTGCATAACTTATTAACGTTTTATGGAAAAAAGGAGTGTGCTTTTAAAACGAATCTATCTAAATCTTTGCTTTCAACTTTCAATATATGTACATAATTAGAATTATCAAAGCTGGAATATTTTAATACAGCATCACTCTTCTAAGAAATTTTCATCAAAATCAAGTCAAAGAGTCGTTGAACGAATTCTAAAATTGACTTGAGACTGTGTTCTTAGTAAACAACTTGGTGTAAGAATTATTATGTACGTTTACATTAATTTTTGTTACAAATCAAGCTTTAGTTAAAATTATTAACTCAAGTTCTTTTTTATTCTACAGCTGATTTTCTTCATATAGTGCCATAATTTCTAAATGAACCATGTGGCTTGCTCGTTAATTTCTGTCCATTTAAGAAGATAAATGCAAGAAAGAAAAGTTATCAGAATGGCATATTCAGATTTTTATATTTTTAATGTTGCAAGAAATTCTGGGACTGTTCATCAAAATGATACTATGGCTAAAGAGATGGAACCTGGAAAAACTCCGTATACCATATTGTTTTTATTCGTATCCTTTATTTTAGGAGGTAAGTTTTGATTTTTATTCCCTAAATGCTGGAAGATTCTAGAACTGGCACCAGAATCTCTGCAGTAATTATCATCTTCAAATACACCAGATGTAAAATATACCTATACAATAGAATTTTGCTAATTTAACGTTCTGTAAACAGATTTTTGATGAACTAACATCTGCATAATCAATGCCTTATTATATAGTCACTATTCTATTATAAATGCATATGTGCATTTAGCATTTGTGTTTAACTCTTATTTTAAGCTTTCTGGCATATGCCAAAAGGCCAGTGGATTCATTATTAAATATATTCATTTAAACTGACACCAGTCAGATAGCGTAGATGTTGATTTATAGAAATTCTACTGCACTTTTTTTAGCGTGAGAATTTCAATGTCATAAGTTAAAGCCGGGGTATCCAAACTTTTTCTTACCGAGGGCTACTTTTAATTTAATATTTTCTTGGAGGGCTACTAAATTTTTTTACCTTTTAATATAAAGCAATAAAGGGGTACTATCAATCCAGAAATAAACAATTGAAAACAAATAATTTAACTGGTGCTTAACGTGTTAAAAATACAGTTATATTTTTGCTTTAAATATAAAAGTTTTTGTAGGAAAAAACCTATCTCTTAAAAACTACTACTTACCAAGCCTGGCCGATTATACCTTGTTAAAAGGTGACCGGTAACCCACGGGAGCCATAATGGTCATTCCTGGGCTATAGTTTTATTTTTTGTCAGTGTACTAAATGTAATTTTTTTTAGCCTCAGGACCCGGTTAACACTTCTCTGCAACCTAGATCAAATGGGTCCTCCATATATTACGTAACACTTCGAGGTAGAAATTGGGGGGTGGGTCGTTATTTCGCGTTATATGAGAGCGAGGGAACAATCCTGAGATGCTATACTTATTTCTGCAAGTTAATTGACTTTCATGTATTCTCATGACAAAAAAATAGCAGATTCATTACTTATTCAAATAATTACTACTCGCTGTTCTGATTACCGTATAAACAGTGAAGACTTACAAAATGAAAAGTGTTACGTTACAGGGTGAGTCCGGACAAGGGTTACATTTTCATGTGTAGAGAACAAATAATAAAATAAATTATCCCTCAAGCAACTGCTTGCGACAGAGATCTGACAGGTGCTTCTCAGTTTAATATGCATTAGAGAAGATCTGTGAGGCACACGAGACCTCAGCGGAAAGACAATATAGACATCCATGCCTTATCCGTAGCTCAAACCCAGGTCCCTTTAATCAGTAGCTAAGGGCGCTAACCACTCGGTCATGAGGATTATAAAACCGGCTAAGATAGCGTTACCTAATTTATTTACAAACCCAAAAGCTATGTTGTATTCTTCCCTCTACCACGTACTAAATAATTACGAATAAGTAAATTTGGCAAAATAAGAGTTAATTCGAAATAAAAAGAGTATTTTTCTGTTACGAAATGCATAAATTATATTAGTATTATCGTTTTATAAAGAAAATAAGCTTAGCTTAGATTTTATTCTACTTCTTTATATACGCAATTCTACATAGCAAATATTTCACATAATGCATTAAACAAACAGTAAAACTAATTTCAAGTTCAAAGTTGAAAAAATTTACCTCCACGAGAATATGATCTCACTAATGCAGAAAAAGCAATTACATAATACAATATTAAATGTGATCATATTTTTAGCTACTAGAGCAATTTTTTGCAATAACAGCCATTTAGCTCATTATTAAAATTGTGAAACCAAACATTTTAATTTTTTTTTCTTATGGTTACTAAGGGCGAACAGATTTCAATTGGTAAAATCTAAGACATTTCAATAAATGCCTCAGTTTCAGCTTACTGTAACCGGGATAGTTCAATAACTATGCACATACGCAGACTTGTAAAAGTCGGACATTTTTTCTCGAAAGTGTAACATCCCGGTAAACATTTATTAATATAATTTAGTAAATGACCTACTTTGATGTTACGTAGAATGACAAAAATTATCCTTAGTATATGTCTGAACCATAGGTATTCGCAAAAGGGGAAAGGGGCTATCTTCTCCCCCTCCTAGAAAATCTGAAAATGTATTTTTAAGTTATAAGAAAACTGGAGGATTAATTATTTTTCTGACTTGTATTTTGAGGGCTTTTATATGATGAAAGTTTTATTAACAAAGTTCTATTTAAATGAAAGAAAATTATTGTTGGAAATATGTAAATTGTTCTATTTTGGCTCGAACCAGATAAGATTAAAGTATTACCAAGATTCTTCTCAAAGATTCTTGCCCCCCCCCCCCTGGAGAAATTTCTGATGGCGTCCATGTTTGTAGCTGTATTTGTCTACTTTGCATTTGATTTATATTTTTCTAAGAGGTCTTTCCATTTAATCACAAAATCATAAAGTTGCATACAAGACATATTCAAATTGTTCGACACTTGGAGTATTGCCTCTGTTGTGAGGGGCGGGGGTGGCTCAGTCGGTAGCGCGCCAGGCTCGTAATCTGTAGTTCCCAGGTTCGAGTCCCAGCTGGGTCAGCGTTGAGATTTATCTCCGCAAAATTCCCCGCCCTGCCCACGGTCAGTAGGGGACACCGATGGGCTTGGAAAGGCCGCCGTCCGTCGGATGGGAAATTAAGCCGTGGCCCCGTGTGCGGGAGAGCCATACCCTGTGCACGTTAAAGAACACGCTGGATGGCCTTGACGGGAGGCTACCATCTGTCTCCCAACAGCTGTTCCAGTGGGTCCCCTCCTCCAACCTTCTCTGAGCCTTCGGGGTCCATGTGACCTGGCCATTTAGCCCATGGTGTGCGAAAAAGTGCCGCTCAGAGGTAAAACAACCCAACCCTCTGTTGTGCTCATATTCACTTCTGTGCGGTGTCTTTCTTCAGTAGTCTAACCTTGAGAGCTCAGCTTGGATCCAATAAGGGTATTACGATGTTTAAAAATACCGAGCCTTGTACATCCCAAATATATTCTATATCAATAAACTGCAGTTTTTCAATAAATTCTAGTGTGCAATGTATGCTTATAAATCCATCTTAATATCCTGCTTTTAGTATTACACGATTCACTTTCAAATTGTCATGTTCGTTGTGACTTTTTTTTTTAAATATTTATGAAATATTTTCCAGCTTTGAAACAGACTGTGAAATTATTTAACTGTTTTTATAAGTTTTTAACTGTTCAAAGTGTATTAACTAATGAAGATATTGTTAAACTTTGTATTAAAGCTATAAAGTATGACACATTTGAAGTTCATAAAATAAAAAAATAAATACCCTCTCAAGCAGCTGCTTGCCACAGAGGTCTGACAGGAGCCTGTCAGTTTATATGCCACAGTAGGAGATCTGAGAGGATGGCATGACCTCAGCAGAAAAACGACACATACATCCATGCCTAATCCGGGGCTCGAACTCAGGTCCCTTAAATCAGTAGCAAAGCGTGCTAACCACTCGGACTTTTGTTAAATGCTTATATTCTTACCTAAGAGTGATAATAGCAAAATATAAACAGCCACAACATAAAGAAACACTTGTAGTACTATATATACTCAACGCGGTATCTTTCTTCCGAAGTGTTCAAGGGCGGGATTGGTCCATTACTGTCTAAAACCTCGTACTGCCCTCGTAAGCAAACACCAATGGACTTGAAATAGGCCTCTGTCCATCGGACTAAGCTAAGCAGTCCTTGCTCCATTGTGTACAGTAAAGAATGTGCTGTATAGACTTGACGGGAAGCTTTAGTGTCTTCTAATAGCTATCCAGTGGATTTCCCCTACCCAGTTCTGAGCCTTTTGGTCATTGTAAACTTGCCATTTGGCACATTGTGTGAACAAAAGTGCAGCTCAGAGGTAAAACGTTCTTAAACCACTCCAAACTGTTCTTAATTTCTTTGCTGTCGAAAACATTTTTAGTTAACAATGCACTATTGTTTTTCTAGAAATAAAACAAAGAGGTGTCTTAACGTGATGAATCTTTATACCCTAATTAAGCAAAAAGACTGTCTCTTTGACTAATGCATGCCTCTGATCATTAAGCCCAAAGCACGCATCTTTACACATGCGTGCAGGTTTTGTCATTTCTCTCGTCCTTTTCATAGTCCTCAACGAAACATCACCTAGCAGTGTGCTAAGCAAATGAATGTCTAATGTTATGGAAATGATTAATTAAAGCTCATGTGTGAAAGCGCTAATGCAGGAACAGATGGCACTTTCTCAAGATTGTTGGTGCATACAAATATCAAACAAAAAACATAAGAGTTATTTTTCGATAAAACTAGACAATAGGGTGTATTAGAGTACTTTTTTCTGTTTTAGCAAACGACTTTGATTCAGCTATTATTATTGCTTTGTAATCTAGTGTTGTAGAGAAAAAAGAGTAAAAACCACTCATTTGGTGAAAATTGAGCTAATCTGGTAGCATATTATTTATGAGGGAGTTAAACGAAATGTTTTAAACTAAGGATCATTAATATTCGAGTGGTTTATAAAGAAGTTCAGTCGTAATAATAGATTTTTGTTTATTATTGATTTCTGGAATACTGCAATGTAAAACAAACGAATTAAATGAAGGTTAGAAAAGTTTATTCTTTAATATGCTGCTAGGTTCATATTAGCATTTAAAAAATACAGATGTTTCGTTGTGCTGTATTAAAACCAGGAGACACTTTTTCTTGCATAATCAGTAGCCGAACTCCAAATTCCAGGGTGAAATTGGAGAAGGAAACTCACTGGACAGTTGCTAAGACCTGATGGATACCTCTCGTCAAGGTCATTCAGCATGTTTTAAGAGTCTGTAAGTTATGTCTGTCTTGCATAAGGGATTGTAGTTTATCGTACCATGACGTTACCTCGGCCTTTTAAGTCTTCGATGCCTCATTTCTCACCGAAGAGCATTTCTGACCTTTACCTATCTCCGGATATAGTATCCTTATATATTTCGTACGTTGCCTTTTTTATAGTTACTTTATCATACTGTAATTTGTATAAAAACTTACACTTTTATCCAGGGATGAATCCGGGGGCGGGGGAGGGGCAAGGTACCCTTACAGTCCTCCTTTGAAAATTCTAGTAACCAGAACGGTGGTGTAAAAAGTATTAAACATATATTACCCGTATTTTTCAAGAAATTTGTTTAAAAAGCGATAAAACGGATGGGAAATTTTTATACCGAAACGACATTCCGGTTAATTTCGTCTCGATTTTGGCCCTCTCTCTTTCACTCAGGTTACCTGCCTTTTTTATTTCCAGACTCTGGCCCAGTTTTATCCAATTATGACCAACTCATCCATCTACTCTCAATTACCAAAGAGATTAAACCTACCCATGATCATTGCCTTGAACTTACCTCTGCTTTGGATATGATACGCTATTTTCTATCCAGTAATTAACTGAACTTGATCCGTTTCATTCATTGAGTATTATATGAGCATTAATCCAACCAATCCAAACGCGTTGACCTTCACATAATGAATGCATAGTCAATGAACAGATATGTCTTCCTTACTGGAAAAAATAAAACAGGGATACGTTTACATGGACTTTAGTATAATTTACACGAAAATGAATAAATTCTAAAATTTGTGTTCAATTGAAGTGATTTCTTATTACCAGAAAAAAAGGTTATTTAATCCATTCTCTAATTTATTATGAACTTTAAAGTTATTCTTTATTAGGCTGTATAACAGGAAAGAACTTTTTTATTTTCTTTTTGAAAATGCAAAAACCTGTCGGAAAATGTTTATTTTAAAAACTAGATTACATAAATTTTTATCAATGTCAAAAAGCAATTGTTTGTTAGTTATTAACTACGATAACAAACATTTCAGGAATTAGTTTTAAGTTGTTAAAAAATTCAGCAATATTGAGCTCTAAACTTTTCAAAAAAAAAAGTGTCATTACAGCTGGTCATGAAGTATCGACCATTGATCTACTCTATGAACAATTAAAATGGTCATCGGATTTCTAAAAAACAATAAAACCAAATGTGCAATTATTTTGTATTTCAGTGATTTATTAAAACTGGATTTATGCAATTTTTTGATGAGATTTATATATAAACTTGTTTTAACCATAAGCCATATAAGGGAATGAATATAATTTCAATTTAACAGTTTGATTACCACTCAGTCTTCAGGAATTCTGCCTATTTTTTAATATTCGCTCGGTAATTTTGAATTTAAAAAAAAATATATTTTTTTACTTTTTTTGAAATATTAGCACATTTTTTTCATCCTTCTCCAAAATTTTGATGTACTTTTGTATTGTTAAATTATTAGAAGTAAAAAATTTTGTTAGAAACTAAAAAAAGATAATTAAAGAGATTATTTATGTTATAAAATCGAATAAAAAAAATTCGGACAAATAAGTGTTCTCTTTAAAAGAGTCCTTCTGACCACCCTATTCCTGATAATGCTTCTGGTACCTCTTGACCCAAGAACTAATAATTAGGACCATAAATGTACTATATGAAATGCAGTGATATTTGGATTTAAGTTCATAAATAGAACGCTGACCTTAAAGCCAAAGTTAATGTACTTCACATTAAGTAAATTGAAGTCTATCATAATAGGAAGTAAAGAAGCTGCAATTTATATTAATCATTTACTTGTCTTACATTTATAAGAGCAACTTAGCCAGATGCGTATTTAAATTTTATCACTGTATTTTAAATCATTTTAGATTTCAGGAAATCACAGACAGGAAGAGCTTTTCATATGTCGTCAGATGTTATTATTAACAAATTAATAATACGAGTAATATTAGACTGATATTGACAGTTGTTTCGGTTAATTTCAAACCTCATCAGTAATCTTAATCCTGATGTCAAGTGCCCAGTTGGTGGTTATGTAATTAAGTGTGTTTATTCTAATTCAACTTTAATTAATCAAAAGAGATGTCTAAACCAAGCTTCGAACATTATTATTGCATAGCTGTTAATGGAAATCAATATTTTGCATATTCCATCATTGTCTCAGACAGGGATTATTTGTTGGAAACGATCTCGTTTGTAAATTTCAATTTACTACGAAATTCGTAGCATGTTTTACTGTAGTATATTATAGGTCTTCTACTTTATATCGTGTTTTATATTTTTTTAAAATTGTAACTCATGTAATTGATACTTCCAATCTGTTAATATTTCTTCTCTCATAAAATAAGTTAATACGTAAATTTTATTTATTCCTAGTAGATGTTAAAGCAATATTTGTTGTACTCTAACATTTATTTCAAACTTTTTACGTCGAATTTCCTTGGAATAATCCGTTAATAATGAGGTATTTATTAAGAAATCGTTCTGTCTCTCTTTCTTCGCAATTCACTCTGTACGTTAGTATTTCTTATTTAGAGTTTGTTTCGAATAAGAGAAAGTCTCTTGGAATTCTCACCGCTGATATCTCTCTTGTCAATTATACGTCTAGACAGAGGAAGTTGGCCCAAGAGAGCTCTGCTGACTGGCTTTAGTAAATAACTGTACTGACAGGCAAGAAAGTAATGGTGCGAAGCATCAATCTTGACGTACTCGTTTTGTCATTGGTAATGCCTGGGCTCACAAAGGCACTTTGTCGAAGGCGGCTGATTAGTAATGCCGCGGTGTTATCTTCAACAGGTCTAATACCGTAATTGATGGAAAGATTACTGTAAGAAGATATTTCGTAATCCTCTATTCGAGCCACTTGTGAATAAGGCAGAAAATTCTGACAATTAAAATGAGTATTGATAGCATTCAGGTCAGCCGAAAGCGATTAGAAGGTAAAACTATTCTAATTGGGAAAAGAGTTAATATCAAATGTCATTTATTGAGACAGGAACGGAGTGATCAGATAAGGTTTTCGGATGATAACATGGACTTGGTGTTAGGATAGTTCTAAGCAATGTCACTCACGGTCACAGCAGCGAATAATAATTGAGAAAAACGGCTGTTAAACGAAAATAGATTAGAAGCACTCAAGCACAATAATGAAGATTTTCCTGCTACTTGGAGTGTTGTTTCGCTATCTTTTTATCGATGACATCCGTAAGAAGAATTTGTAACAAAGTGGCAACTGAGGAAGCGATTCTTTTACTTGGAAATCTTAACTAGCGATCATTCGATTACCTCCGAAGCTATTAGGCCAAGTGTACTAGCCCGAAGACAGATGTAAACCCTGAAATATTTTTATTCTGGGAAGTGATCAAACTTCGCTTCTTTGCAGTCAGGAACTGAGATTTTAATTAAACTTGCATAAAGGTGGGCAACCTTTTAAGTATGCGTGCAGTAGGGTTCATTGATAATAGTGTAAACAAACAAACGACAGCAAGCGATGAAAAGTCTTCCTCTGGTGAAATAAAGCGTGTTTAGCCAGCATCACTCAGGGCGAGGGTAGCTCAGTCGGTAGCGCGCCAGGTTCGTAATCTGTAGTTCTCAGGTTCGAGTCCCAGCTGGGTAAACGTTGATATTTATCTCCTCAAAACTCCCTGCCCTCGGTCAGTAAAGGACACCGATGGGTTTGGAAAGGCCGCCGTCTGTCGGATGGGACGTTAAGCCGTGGCCCGTGTGCGGGAGAGTCATACCCTATGTACGTTAAAAGAATACGCTGGATGGCCTTGACGGGAGGTTATCATCTGTCTCCCAACAGCTGTTCCAGTGGGTCACCTCCCTCAACCTTCTCTGAGACTTCGGGGGTCCATGTGATCTGACCATTAGCCCATGGTGTGCAAAAAAAGTGCCGCTCAGAGGTAAAACAACCCAACATCACTCAGATACAATAATATACGTAACCCATTCGAACGCGGGTTTACGCGTTCGAATGGGTTACGCCCAAGTTTTCCTTATCATTTGAGCTAAGACATCGGCGATCCTCATCTGTTTAAATAAGTTTTATCTGCACCCCATTTCAGAAGTTACCTGAGCTACCCCCGCCCTGAAGAAGACTGAGCTGCCCCCGCCCTGAATGATGTTGGCTAAACACGCTTTATTTCAGCAGAGGCGGACTTTTCTTCGCTTGCTGGTATTTATTTGTTTCCACTATTATCAATGAACTCTACTGCACGCATACTTAAAAGGAACTTTACTTAGTAACAGATATGGAGGGCAAAAAATATATTAAATATAAATATATATTACGCATTTTTAAGAGACCACTAGAACGGAGGGAAACGGTGTTTCGTTCAATCTTGGCCCTTCCCTGTTATTCGGATCACTTGCTCTCCCCCACCCTATTTTTTTTAATCAATCCTGAACTATATAAGAAATAAGAGTAAATTAATAATAAACTGTAAATTCTTTGTAATTCAGAATGTTCAGAGAGTAGATAAGCTGTAGAAAGGGGTTTGCCGTTATATTGCCAATCCTTTGGCTTCTTAAGTTCTGCACATACATATCCTGTATCAAATCCTGTGGGTTCCCTGGTATGAGCAATAATTTTGCAACTACGTATCAGAAAATAATTCAGACACATATATTATATGAATACAGGGGCGTAGCTTGGGGGGATAAGGGGGAGGCTCCCCCCAAAAAAATTTTATCGGAGTTGGCAAAATTCGAATCGACTTTGTAAAACCCAGGTGAATTCTGAAAATTCGGATTTTTTTATGAAAATAAGAGGAGTTGGAAAAGTCTGAACAACTTGGCAAAATCTAGGGTAGTTGCCAAATCTAGGCAACTTGGCAAAATCTAGGGTAGTTGCCAAATCTAGGCAACTTGGCAAAATCTAGAGCAGTTAGTAAAATTCGAAGCCATTTGGTAAACTATAGGTCAGTTGCGAAAATTGGGATTGGTTTTGTGAAATTAAAAAGAGGTGACAAAATCGAGACAATTTGAAATCTTGGGAAATTGGTAAAATTCGAAATGACTTGGCAAAATTCTGGTTAGATGTAAAAAACGGGATTTTTTTCCTGTAAAATTATGGCGAGTTGGCAAAATCTGTGGTAGTTGGCAAAATGTTAAGCTACTTGGTAAAATACAGACGAGTTGTTAAAATTGGGATTGGTTTTGTGAAATTTAGGAGAGTTGGATAAATCTTGGGGAGCTGGCAAAATTAAATTGAGATGTAAAAATGTTTTTTTTTTTCTGTAAAATTGTTACAAGTTGGGAAAATCTAGGGGAGTTGGTAAAATTCGAAGTGACTTGGCAAATTCAGGGGAGATGTTGAAATTTAGAATTGTTCTGTGAAATTAAGGCGAGTTTGAAAGATCGAGGCAACTTGGCAAAATCTACGGCAGTTGGCCAAATCGAGATAAGTTGGCAAAACTATGGAGGTTGGCAAAATTGGAAGGCACTTGGGTTGTTTTATCTCTGAGCTGCACTATTTTGCACACAATGGGCTAAATGGCCAGGTCACAAGAACTCCGAAGACTCAGTGAAGGTTGGGGGAGAGGACCCACTGGAACAGCTTTTAGGAGACAGATGTTAGCCTCTCATCAAGGCCATCCAGCGTGTTCTTTAATGTGCACATGGTATAGCTCTCCCGCACACAAGGCCACGGCTTAATGTCCCATCCGACGAACGGCGAATAGAATTGTTCTTTAAAAACTCTATATTAATAGTATAATCAGAGAAAGAAAATTTTCTGTTATCCGATCATTCCGGCCACTGAAATGTTATTTGCATATGACCATTTCCAGAACACTTACTACTCAGTAGCATCATCAGGATTACTCGATTGGATGAAAAGGGGATGAGAAATATTTTTATCCTCAAACACCGTAGTTAGAACGAAGCTCTATCATATTATTCAGGACAAGGGTTTTCAAACTTTCTGAAGCCACAGAACCCTTATATTAATTTTTTCCTACAATATTGATCAAGAAATTTTAGGCCAACTTATGAAACAATATTTACACTCTTTGTATAATTAATAATTCTCTTCGTGTTCTTGAAAACAATTTCAAATAAATGTATCAAGGAATTGCTTCTTTAAAGGGTAACTGAGATACCTTTCCAGGTGCAACCAGAATATTTTGAAACCAATATTAATTCCACATTTTTGTTGAAGTGGCGAAATACATGGTATCCAGGACAAAATTTACCAATAAAAAAGGGGCGGGGTGGCTCAGTCGGTAGCGCGCCAGGCTCGTAATCTGTAGTTCCCAGGTTCGAGTCCCAGCTGGGTCAGCGTTGAGATTTATCTCCGCAAAATTCCCCGCCCTGCCCACGGTCAGTAGGGTACACCGATGGGCTTGGAAAGGCCGCCGTCCGTCGGATGGGACGTTAAACCGTGGCCCCGTGTGCGGGAAAGCCATACCCTGTGCACGTTAAAGAACACGCTGGATGGCCTTGACGGGAGGCTACCATCTGTCTCCCAACAGGTGTTCCAGTGGGTCCCCTCCCCCAACCTTCTCTGAGCCTTCGGGTCCATGTGACCTGGCCATTTAGCCCATGGTGTGCAAAAAAGTGCCGCTCAGAGGTAAAACAACCCAACCCAACTAAATGGATGCTGTTGTCTGAATGTTGTATTGGAAGGGAAGGTCCCATAGAATGGCCACCTAGATCCCCGGATTTAACCCTCTTGATTTCTTTCTTTGGGGATACAGTAACGGTACTGTCCATCAAACTCCAGTAACGGATTTTATGGCTTGCATCACAGCTGCTTGGGTAACAATCACTCCGAAGACGTTTGAAAACACCTGGTGAGAAGTGGATTACAGTTTAGATATCTGTCACGCCACTAAGGGTGCTCATGTGGAAATTTTGGGAAGTTCACAAAAACTGAGGGTTTCTCTGCCTTTTGTCGCACTGCATGTTCGTTGCGCTAAAAAGTGAACTGCGTTACTTTTTTTATTGTTTTTATTTGTCGTAGATGCCTTTTATTCCATAACCCTTGTATGAAAGTCAGACAAGTGTTGGATCATCAGTCTCACTCTGTCACGAAAGCACAGTCAGCTTTCTGAGAACCACGCCCGGATCTAGAATAAAAATAAAGAAGTGATCCCAATGAGGGAAAGGAGATCGAGTCGAAACGTCGTTCCGGAATAAACTTTTCTCCTCGGTTTCAGGAGTTTTTTAAAATTTCGTGGAAAATACGTCAAATTTTTTTCTCCTCTGTTCTGCGATGGCCTCTGATTAGGATTATCCATCAGCTGATAAAACGTATCCTGTGAATCTATTCACTTGGGGCTGTCTAATTGCAAACATACAGAAAACACAGCGGAAGCCCACCAGTGCAACAAATTCAGGATCCATAATCAAGCTCGAGCCATTATTCCATTCAGTTTGGTATATATGGTCAACACCAAGACCCTGGGTGACTGGAAGGAGAGCTATTCACCAATCCCCTGTGATGATGCACAGAATGGGACAGGCCTAGGACCCAAAGTTCGACCCTGCCTTCTCGTGGCGCAGACCATTAGTACTTTCATAAGAGATACTGTCTTGTGGAAGGAAATGGAAAAAGAAGGCTGCCAGATCAGTGTAACTTACTGATCTGAACTAATACGATTACTATTTCTTTTTTTTTCACCCTGCTGAGGAGTGGTCAACCACATAGGGTCCTTGTGCTGACCATATATATCAACTGAATAGAATAATTGCTCTGAGCTTGATTATGGATCCTGAATTTGCTGCACTGTTGGGTTTCTTTTGAGGGAAAAAACTTCCGCTGTGTTTTCTGTTTGTTTGTGGGTTGACTGCTCCAAGTGAATAGATTCACAGAACACTTTTTATCAGCTGATGGATAATTCTGATATGAGGTCATTACAGGTACCTGAACCCTTGCTTCTACGGGCATATCAGACCTATATTAGAGAAAGTACTACCAGTGTAGATAGTTTCAACCTTTAGTAACGGGAGGAACAGGTCTTTGTCCCATGGCTGCTACTAGGAGCTGTTTGATATTGTTAGCACTTCTTCTCTCAATAAACATAGTTTTTTTAAACATTCCACTAACCATTTCCTCTCTATAGTCTCTTGCAATGTGAGGACTCTTCACAGAAATTATTCTCTTGATGCCCTCACAACGAATTCCACCGTTATAACCTAGATATTCTCCGCTTGCAAGAGACTAGATGGGCAGATAAAGGTCAGATATTTAAAAATAATTTTAAATTTCTCTTGTCAGGGAGGGATGATAGAAAGCATCTTCTCAGCAGAAACGCTAAGATATGAGTGCAATAATGAAAGGTCTGTGCCGCCTGTTCCCCCCCCCCCCCACACACACACACATACACACTACTAAAGGCTATAGAGTAGATTTGGTGAAAAACAGAAAGAAAACTAAATTGATGAAAATTGGTCAGCAGGTTGGGATTCAGTTAATCTGAATGGTTGCACCCTTGAGCAAGTATCTCAGTTTAATTATCTTTGGAGCTAAAAGATACTGGTGATGTGCGGCATGAGATTGACCGACGGATAGGGATTGCTGCCGGGACTTTTAAGAATCTATGGAGAGTGTGGAGAAATAGGCGTATACACCTAAAGATTACAATTTGACTGTATAATAGTTTGGTTCTTTCTAGGGTTATGAACTATGTTACGGTAATGAAACTTGAACCCTTTGTAAACAAGATAACAAGAAACTTGATTTGATACCTTTGATTCTAGATGCTTACGCAGTATCTTGGGCATTAGGTGGTTCAGCTTTGTAACTAATGATGAGGTTAGGAAAGGAGTCGGCAACCTCCTTTAAGCATCATATTATGAAGAAACTGTTGGTTTTGGCCGTGTTGTCTTTTTGCATAACTATAGATTAGCGAATAATGTTATGAAAAGTGTGCTTAAAGGGCTCAGAAAAAGGGGGAGACCTAGGATGCGATGAAAGACAATGTCAAACAGGCCCTTGTTAAAATTGGTCTACAGTAGCCAGATGTAGCTCAGGACAGATGTGTTTGGAGAACTAGTAAATTGCACAATTTGGTTGAACCTCTGTAGCCCACGTATGCTTGAGAATTATGATGGTGTTCTGGTTACTAGCATTCTCAAAGTGGATGAGCATGACTCCTTATCCACCCACCTACCCAGTTACGTGGATCTTAAAGGCTCAGAGAAGCTTGGGGAAAGAGATCAACTGGACAGTTGTTAAGAAACAGATGGTAGCATTCATCAAGGCTATCCAGCGTGTCTTTAACGTACCGGGATATGGATCTCTTCCATTGGGAACCACGACTTAGCGTCCCATCCGAATAACAGGCTGCATTTACCATAGAGGAAAGAAAGTTCAATTATTGAGAAAGTAATTCAAGTATTAAAAAGAGCTGAAAATTTCTTCTTATTAAGTGTGTTATACAGCCTATCAATTTCATTAGTATTGTCAATTACCTGAACAATCTGAAATAAATATTTCAAACCACCTACTTGAATTTTGTTGTGAATGAAATTTAACCCACCTTTCTTCATACAGAAAGTTAGGAAAGTCGAAGTTTTAAAACCTTATCTTGAAGTTGCATGAGTAGTTTCTAGATCGGCCATTTAGGTCGATCGTTTCACCTGTCAGTCAGCTTTACTTCAGGATCGTTTACTGTCGCTTACGGACAATGGACCACTGCTATTGACATATATTTTGCTTCCGTCAGCTAAAGGGGCTCCTGAGAATTCCTTCTCTATAGAAAAGAGCTTTTAATTTGTTAAAAGTTTTTCTTTTCAAGTTTATTTCTGCTATGTATAACAGAAGAGAGCCTTCATATCATAACAATAACTATCCTTTTGGGGGGGCGGGGGGCCACAGTCGGTAGCGCGTCAGGCTCGTAATCTGTAGTTCCCAGGTTCGAGTCCCAACTGGGTCAGCGTTGAGATTTATCTCCGCAAAATTCCCCGCCCTGCCCACGGTCAGTAGGGGACACCGATGGGCTTGGAAAGACCGCCGTCCGTCGGATGGGACGTTAAGCCGTGGCCCCGTGTGCGGGAGAGCCATACCCTGTGCACGTTAAAGAACACGCTGGATGGCCTTGACGGGAGGCTACCATCTGTCTCCTAACAGCTGTTCCAGTGGGTCCCCTCCCCCAACCTTCTCTGAGCCTTCGGGGTCCATGTGACCTGGCCATTTAGCCCATTGGGTGCAAAAAAGTGCCGCTCATAGGTAAAACAACCCAACCCATACATATAGTAAAGAACTGTTGCTATTAAAGTGGCTACCATAATAACTGTTTTGTGATGAGCAGGGCCATATTTCCCATTAGGCATTTTCCCAAAGGCTCCAATGTAACATTCAAGTTACGTCAGCATTTAAGTTCTGTTTAAGTATCAACAAAATTACATCTTTTAGAATTCTTAGAAAGAATAGAAAACATTTCAAATATCTATGGTTCAAAAGTTGTTCAAATAACAATCTCTCCTACTAATCATAAGTGAATTTTAAAAGATTATGTATCGTGAGTATACACAACTTCTCAAACGTACTGGGTCACTTTCATGCTATGTGAATGGAAAAGCACATTTAAAGTTCCATAACTTTAAAAACATTATTACTAAGTTGTTGTTTATACAGAGATTTTTTCTGAACGTTATCTTTCATCATTTTAGTTTTATCAATACTGATTGTTGATGTGAGATTTTTAATTTTATTTTTTTCGTACTCAGTATGCCACACAATATGTATAACCTGTTATTTTTATTATTTTTCAGCTCTAATCCGCCACTTATTGAAGCATTGCAATTTGCCTTATACTGTGGTGCTGTTCGTTCTAGGAGCTTGCTTCGGTTTTTTGTGCATCGTCTATCCTGAGCTTAACAATTACACTTTGATCACCAGACTTGATCCAAATACTTTCATGCAAATGTTCCTCCCTGTGCTAATCTTCGAATCAGCCTTTTGCATGGATGCGCATATGTTCATCAAGTCCATTGGACAGAGTCTGCTGTTAGCAGTTCCAGGCTTGAGTGAGTACTTTTTTTGTTTTCCTTTGTTTTAATTTGTAATCTATATATAATAATAGAGAGTTTGTTTGGGCGTGTGTCTGTCTCTTCAACGGTCAGAGCTAGGACCACAAACTTCATCTACAGCATTTCACAGCATAAGCTTTGTATTAATATTAATTCAAGAATAAAATTCTATAACTCATCTACAGCATTTCACTAACTTAGAGCACTTTCAAGCTCCCTCCCCAAAGGTTGGCTACGAAATGTCTGACCATCAACACTTGTCGCATTAATAACGCACTGCGCCATTCATAGCTTTCAAATCTCCATTCTTAAGGTAGGTGACAGCATCGCACCCAGATATTTCGGACACTTGCGGCGGATTCAGTCCCTATTCACCGCAGCTGGTAACCCGATCTCTAATCCTACGAAGCAAGAACTAAATGGGACTACCACCTCAAATTCGGAACTGACCAGTAGAGTACCAGTGGAATTACGGGAAACAGAAAACTTCTGCCATCAGTCACGTCTCCAGGGACGTGAGCGCACCCATTAAGAATATGGCTGCTACTCTCAGTCATTAGGTTATCGAGATCCGAGCAATTCTGCTAGTATATGTATTAGGGGCACCGCCAAGGAACCTCCCCCTCTGTTAGTTGGCTCGCTTTGGGTTGTTTTACCTCTGAGCGGCACTTTTTTGCACACCATGGGCTAAATGGCCAGGTCACATGGACCCCGAAGGCTCAGAGAAGGTTGGGGGAGGGGACCCACTGGAACAGCTGTTGGGAGACAGATGGTAGCCTCCCGTCAAGGCCATCCAGCGTGTTCTTTAACGTGTACAGGGTATGGCTCTCCCGCACACGGAGCCACGGCTTAACGTCCCATCCGACGGACGGCGGCCTTTCCAAGCCCATCGGTGTCCCCTACTGACCGTGGGCAGGGCGGGGAATTTTTGCGGAGATAAATCTCAACGCTGACCCAGCTGGGACTCGAACCTGGGAACTACAGATTACGAGCCTGGCGCGCTACCGACTGAGCCACCCCCGCCCCAGATCAAATGGCCTGAGCGTATAATATCAGTTGGTGAAAGCAATGTCGAAAAACGTTTTCACAACAGGATTAATTGAAATGTGTTTACAATTACAAATTGCAGTTTTGTTTTTTGCTTTGTATTAATATTAATTCAAGAATAAAATTCTATAAGTGATTCATGGACTTTACGAACAGGGTTTTTAAATAACAGGATGTATATATGAAAATAGATTTCTATAGGGGATTTTTTCCTTCAAGCATCGAAAGATTATTTCTCTTTTACCTTTAGTAATCTGTACAGTCCTGACTGCTGTGTTTGCCAAGAATGTGCTAGCTCTTTATAACTGGAATTGGATCACGTGTTTCACTTTTGGTACCATTCTAAGTGCAACTGATCCTGTAGCTGTGGTGGCTTTGCTAAAGGAAGTGGGTAAGTCAATATTGTTTTTTCTTTCATACAACCTAATATTGAAATTGTTTCTTTTTTTGGTATTTCTCATCGGGTTTTTTTTTTTTGTTCATAATGAATTAAATGGTCAAATTAAAAAACCTAGGGCTCAAAACTTCATAACGGAATGATATCCACTGGACCTAATATTTTAATACTTGATTGTCTACCCTTACAAAAGAGTTGGGTTGGGTTGTTTTACCTCTGAGCGGCACTTTTTTTGCACACAACGTGCCAAATGACCAGGTTACAAAGACCCCGAGGGCTCAGAGAAGGCTGGGGGAGGGTACCCACTGGACAGCTGTTAGGAGATAGATGGAAGCCTCTCGTCAAGGCCATCCAGCGTGTACTTTAACGTGCATAGGTATTGTTCTACCAAACACGGGGCCACTGCTTTACGTCCCATCCGACGGACGGCGGCCTTTCGAAGCCCATCAGTGTCCCCTACTGACCGTGGGCAGGGCGGGAAGTTTTGCAGAAATAAATCTTAACGCTGGCCCAGCTTGGACTCGAACTTGAGCTGCAGATCGCGAGCCTGGCGCGCTACCGACTGAGCAACCCCGCTGCCTCTTACAAAAGAAAAATTTCTATTGTCTATGAATTTTACGCAAATACAAAAATGTTAGTCTCTATAAAAATGGTGAAATGTTTTGTTCCTAGAATTTATTGAAATCATTTCAAAGAAATAAAAATGGTAAAAGTGTCGCAAATGCTATCAGTAATTTATCAGTTACTTTCAGGTTTTGTTTTTCAACAATCACCGATGACGTTTTCGAAATGTTAGTGGCAAAAAATTTTACTTTAGCATTTGAACATATTTTATTATTAAGTTTAACCACAAATAAAGCAAAAAACAGTTGAAAGTGTATCTCTGAGTTATACGTATCGATATATGATACAACAATGAAATATAAATAGTTTTTAATCAGTGCCTACTGAATACATTATGTCATACTTCGATGAGTTTTCTACACTTCGAATTCGTTGCTTCGATTCCGCATGTAATGATACAATATACATTTTTACATATCTTGAACTTAAATATGTTAAAACACAATATTGTCAAAAGCGGGGTATACTTCTGTGTTATGTGAGTGAAAAGCCACATTCAATACTATCTAACTTTAAAAATAAACTCTTTATAGGAATGTAATGATACAATATACATTTTTACATATCTTGAACTTAAATATGTTAAAACTCAATATTGCCAAAGGCGTGGTATACTTCTGTGTTATGTGAGTGAAAAGCCACATTCAATACTATCTAACTTTAAAAATAAGCTCTTTATAGAAAAATAGCACAGGAAACGAAAATCTTAATCAAATTTATTCAAAATTCTATTTTTAATCAATATTCGTAATATTTAAAGGTTATGGAAACTGAAACATTTAATAGCGATACTTATCATAAGAATTTCCCTCAAAGGTTAATTAAACCACAAATAGTAGTTGTTATAATAAATTAATTATTAAAATAAATATAATGTTACAAGGTTGTTTAAAGATTCAATTTATTGTCAGTTTTGAAGAAAAACATTTTAGACTAGCGTAAGAGCAGATGTTCCAGCCCCAATAACTCTAAACATTAAACGAATATTGTTGCAAATTTTGATTTAGAGATTTGAGTGAGATCTTCAAAATATCTCCAGTGATATTTTTCTGTAAAAGGTTTATTTTCAAAGTTGGGGAGCTTTAGCTGCTGCTTATCGTTTGCACAGCATGAAAGTGTCCCAATACTTTTGGCAATGTAGTGTATATCCATTCTGTAATTTCAGAAGGTTTTACAAATAAAGATGTTTTGGGGGTTGGGTTGTTTTACCTCTGAGCTTCTTCTTCTTCTTAAAACAAAACTCATCTTTCCCTGGTTGGCTAAATGGCCAGGTCACATGGACCCCGAAGGCGAAGAAGGTAGGGGGAGGGGACCCACTTGAATAGCTGTTAAACTCCCGTCAAGGCCATCCATTATGTTCTTTAACGTGCATAGGGTATGGCTCTCCCGCACACGGGGCCACGGCTTAGCGTCCCATCCGACGGACGGCGGCCTTTCTAAGGCCATCGGTGTCCCCTACTGACCGTGGGCAGGGCGGGAAATTTTGCGGAGATAAATCTCAACGCTGATCCAACTGGCACTCGAACCTGTGAACTACAGATTACGAGCCTGGCGCGCTACCGACTGAGCCACCCCCCGCCCCCAAATGTTTTGGGGGAATTTGCTTCTTAACCTTAGAGAACTATTCTGCGCTGATTCATTTTAGTGATTATAAAAAATTTATTAGACTTCTTTGTTCTTCTCCTGTATGTTACTACAATATAACCCATTTTAATCATTATAATGTGGTTTGTTTGGCAATAAACCCAGCCATGAAAAAACTGATCCCGACCATTATTCTTTATTTGAGTAGAGAGTTCACTAGATGTTTGATATATCGTAATGGACATGCGCAAGTATTTTGGGAATTCACTAACATTACTTTGTAAATAATGCAGAAGTCTGCCAAACAAAAAGTCTCCAACCATCGCAATGTTACCTAGGGGAGATTACATTAGTTTGAGCTTGAATCTCCTATGCAGAAGTCTATTAGCGAAGTAGCTATTGTAGGATATCTAGGATGAAAAAGATAAAGGAGTTGATCGTGATGAAGAAGACTGACAATATCAAATATGTGGTGTGTGATGAGATGATGTTTTGGTAAAATGATACTGCTAAATGCGCAAGTAAATGGAAATAGAGTTTTCTAGATTCCCTAAGGCAAACTGATGGAAATGTAAAAGAGGAGATGTTATGATGGTTATTTAGAACGTTTTTAGTTGTTTTTCGTCGATAAACTTGGAACAGATTGTTGACGATCACCTGTGCGAAATGGCATTCTCTGAAAAATTTGGCAGGTTGAGTTGTTATATTTCTAACCGCCCCTTTGTATACAAGAGGGGCTTTTATTTAAAAGGGGCTAAATGGCCAAATCACAAGGGTTGAGTTATTTTACCCATGAGCAGCGCATTTTTGCACACATTGGGTTAAATGGCCAGGTCACAAGTTTCGGAGAAGGTTGTGGGGAGGGACCCAGTTGACAGCTGTTAGGTGGCAACTGTTAGACCTTCTGCCAAGGCCGTCCAGTGTGTCTTTTGACGTTCACATGGTATTATTCTCATGCACATGGAACCACGGTTTAATGTCCCATACTAAGGACGGCGGCCTTTCGAAGCTAACTGGTGTCTCCTTTTGACTAAGGGTAGGGTGAAGATAAGCTAAGATAAATCTCAATGCTTGCACTGTTGAAACTGGAACCTGGGAACTACAGATAACGAGCCTGATACGCTACCGACTGATCCAACCCCCGTCCCCAGGTCACAAAGACCCCGAATAGCTCAAAAATGTGTGGGAGAAAAGGGTCCAGGGACAGCTGTTAGAAAGGATGGGAGCCTGCCTTCAAGGCCATTCAAGTGCTCCTTAAAGTACACAGGATGTGGCTCTCTTGCCCACCATGCAGTGCCGTTTTATTCATTAGGTACAATAGACACAGTGCCTAGGGCCTACGAAAATATTTCACGCGCGAAAAATTTCCTACGAAAATATTTCACGCGCGAAAATTTTTAGCGCGATTGGCTACTAATCTAAGGGACCTGGATTCGAACCCCGGGTAAGGCATGGATATATGTGTCGTTTTTCTGCTGAGGTCCTGCTATCCTCTAAGACCTTCTACTATGTCATATAAACTGACAGGCTCCTGTCAGACCTCTGTAGCAAGCAGCTGCTTGAGGGGGTATTTATTTTATTATTTATTTATCTAATGCGTACAATTATGCCAACTACTGAAAAGTGAGAAAACAATAACAAGTTAAACTATTTATTTTAAGGAAATTAAAAATCATAATAGAAGACTTAAATAATGTTCACTTTGCCACATTTTTATGCGCAAATTCCTAAATAATTTCTTCGAATGCTAAATTGCAAATAATGTGATGAAATATGCCTATTTAAAATAAATTGCAATAATACAAACTACGTTACATATTTAAAAAAGATAAAAATACATTTTTTAAATTAAAATTAATTACAGAAATTGTTTCCTTAATATTTTAATGGAATTAAAAAAAAATATCTAAATGTTATTGGCGGGGGTCTCTAAAAGGAAGAGTACCTAGGGCCTGACGAAGGTCTTAAAACGGCCCTACCACCATGCCCCGACTTAACGTTCTATTGGACGAACGGTGATTAGAGAATAAATAACCTGATAAAAGCATTCACCTTTACCGAAGTGTGGGGGGTGGCTCAGTCGGTAGCGCGCCAGGCTCGTAATCTGTAGTTCCCAGGTTCGCTGGGTAGTCCCAGCTGGGTCAGCGTTGAGATTTATCTCCGCAAAACTCCCCGCCCTGCCAACGGTCAGTAAGGTACACCGGTGGGCTGGAAAGGCTGCCGTCCGTCGGACGTTAAGCCGTGGCCCCGTGTGTGGGAGAGCCATACCCTGTGCATGTTAAAGAACACGCTGGATGGCCTTGACGGGAGGCTACCATCTGTCTCCCAGCAGCTGTTCCAGTGGGTCCCCTCCCCCAACCTTCTCTGAGCCTTCGGGGTCCATGTGACCTGGCCATTTAGCCCATGGTGTGCAAAAAAGTGCCGCTCAGAGGTAAAACAACCCAACCCGAAATGCGGCTCATTACGTTTCCTACAATCTTGATCTAGCCATTTAGCTTATAACAAACCATAAATATTTCACTCAGAAGTAAATTAAACCAACACCACCCCTATTACTTATGCTGAAGTAGTGGACAAAAATTTTAACTTATTTTCAGCAAAATAATTTTTTTATCCAAAGAGGACGCACAAAAATAGTAGTTTTTTTTTAACATAAATAATACTTCAATAAAAAACGTTACACTGAAATTTATTCACATCTCTGAATATATGTTATTTGCATAATGTCTCCAGATAGGAATAATCTTTTTCGTAGTTAATACTTCTGCACAGTAAAACAACGTGTAAAATGTATGCAATTAATATACAGGTGGTTAGAATTAAACTGGCAGTACTCAGAGCGATGTAGAGAAGGATCTAGTCGACGGATCACAGTGAAAAGGATACCTTAAGAATATGGGGTAGAAAATTTGCAAATAAAAGAAATTAGTGTTTGTGCCACCAGGTGGCATAGGTGCGCTAAAAACGTGGTAGAACATGCTAATTTCTCGTGACGTTGCAACCAATTACACGTGAGAATCGCATGAGGCACACTATAAAATATGATGTCTTCCTTGTAATTGCTAAAAGGAACCATGAGTATCTGCAAGAACGACTGAGCTTTGCTAGTGAAACTCTTTTACCAAAACGGCATTAATGCCGTCGCTGCAATACGCGAATATCGTCGTCTGAAAGATATAAGGAAGAGATCTTTATCGCTAAATGGACTAAAGAATATGATGCATAAATTCGAAGAAACAGGCGAGTAGTGAGTCTACAACAGGCCGGTGGCCTGTTGCAGAAAGCAATGTGGAAGACGTAGCACTTACCGTTGCAGAAATTCAGTCGCAATCGGAGCTACCCGTAGTTAATGAGAGACAGATATCCTGGCAACTTCCGTAGTCAACTGTCCGTAAAATTATGCGGTCCATCCTTAAAGGTATCTTTATAAAATTCATAGGGTGCAGCAACTGCAACCACATGACCCTGAACAGCGCACCGACTTCCCTTTGCGATTTCTGTCGACGATGCAGCTCGATGGCATGTGGCCTTCGAAAGTCTTATGGACCGATGAGGCGCATTTTTCCCTACATGGAGCAGTGAATACGCACAACTGCCAAATATGGGAACCTACACATCCACATGCTGTATATGATGTGCGTCTACATTTCGACTATGTAACTGTATGGTGCGGGTTTACCGCAAACTGTAATCGGACCATTTTTCGTTGAGGAGATCACGCCTCAAGGTCCCGTGCATCAATCGATGAATGGATCACGTTACACAGATCTTCTCCGAAGCAAGATTATTCCGGCTTTGCAAGAAAAAAATTGTTTCGACTCCATAACCTTCATGCAATGTGGGGCGCCACTCCATTTTACACGTACGGCAACGCAATTGTTATCACATTTGGTGAGGACAGGATAAGTTCTCAAACGTTTTCCAATGCTTGGTCACCACGACCTAAACCCATGCGTTTTTCCGACCTATATATTTCTGATTTTGCGATGCACGTTCCCCCGACCTAAACCCATGCGATTTTTGGTTATGGGGTTATTTGAAAAGCCGAGTTTGTCAAGGCAATGTTGAATCGCTTGCTGAACTGAAGACAAGAATATTACAGCATGTTGCAGCCATGCCCCGAGACATGTTTCAAACAATTGTGGGCCATGCCGTATTACGTTTTCAGCACATTTTGTGTACGAATGGTTCACATATTGAGAATCTTGATTTGTAAAATAAAGGTTATGTTTGTTCTACTTGGTATTTCCTTTATTTTAGCGCACCCACGCCAAATTGGTGGCACTAACACTAACTATTTCTTTTTATTCGCAAATTCTCTACCCCATGTTCTTATTAAGGTATCCGCTACTTTTCGCTGTGATCTGTCGAGTAGTAGGGGCGGGGGTGGCTCAGTCGGTAGCGCGCCAGGCTCGTAATCTGTAGTTCCCAGGTTCGAGTCCCAGCTGGGTCAGCGTTGAGATTTATCTCCGCAAAATTCCCCGCCCTGCCCACGGTCAGTAGGGAACACCGATGGGCTTGGAAAGGCCGCCGTCCGTCGGATTGGACGTTAAGCCGTGTCTCCGTGTGCGGGAGAGCCATACCCTGTGCACGTTAAAGAACACGCTGGATGGCCTTGACGGGAGACTACCATCTGTCTCCCAACAGCTGTTCCAGTGGGTCCCCTCCCCCAACCTTCTCTGAGCCTTCGGGGTCCATGTGACCTGGCCATTTAGCCCATGGTTTGCAAAATAGTGCCGCTCAGAGGTAAAACAATCCAACCCAACTCTGTCGAGTAGATCCTTCTTTACATCGCTCTGAGTACTGTCAGTTTAATTATAACCACCCTATATAATACTATTTCTAGTAAGAATCCGGAATTTTCACACCTTTGGTTTCTAATCGAGTAAATTATATTGCCAATTTTTTAGAGTAAATCTCCCCATGTCATTGAGCTTAGTTTTATGGTAAAAATCTTTGTGTTCTTAAGGTTAGAGACTTTTTATGAAAGGTTTGGGACTGATAGTCTCCTGCTTATACAAACAGTCGCCAGTGACTATGTATTATTTAATTTACGTAGCAGTTATTGACTATAGCTATTTCTAACGCCAAATGAAGAACAGTTGCTGATGAATGTTTTAAACTAGGAATTCACTCCTAAGTAATAAGAATAAGAATAAATTGGAAATGGATGATATTTCCCTGCTGTTTTTCTCCCTTCTGAAATTGATTTGTTTAGAGCACGGAACGCTGCAGTATCACCGAAATAGTGGTTGTTAAATGCTGACATTTTTCTCACTAACTTTCCTATTAAGCCGTCGGAACTAGTGTCTTAATTATCCTCTGTCGCGAAATCAACTGTATATCCGACGTGAACAGCCTGCAGTCAAGAGCAAAGAGGGGAGGTCTTTTCCACCTGTACAATGAAAACTTTCAGAATAAGCTTCCGTGTTACCCGTAGGCACATGAATGACAAATGTTTCGCTGCCCCTAATAGTCGCTAGATAGAAGACTTGAGAGACTTTATTCCTAGCTCGAAGCGAAATGTAAAGAACCCTTGACGTATCTTCGATAAATCTATTGATAGCTGAAGAGAGCGAAGCGGAAGCCGATCCCGTTCTCTGGCAGTCTCTGGCAGAGTGCCTGTAATCAATGCGGGTGGTAGGTGCATTTAGTTCCTTTATGCCGCAGCCATTAGCAATACTCTGGACGATAATAAAGTCACTACGTGTAGAGCTTTTGTATTCACACATGTGGATCCTCATCTGACTCCTGCATATTCATAAAATTTCGTCGGTTTCACTGGTCGAGGAGCCAAAAGGGCATTGATTTGGGGAGTGTAAAGAGCTCGCAAGAGAGACATTTCGAATGTCCTGAATTTTCCAAAACTTATCGTATAAGAATCAGGATTTACACATTTTGCACAAATGAGCGAAAATAACATTATGTCTGGCTTTAATAGAAGAGGCCTGTAACTTCGACAAATATTAATGACATGATAGAAGCATTAGTTTCCTTGTGTGTTATAAAATGTTTTTTTTAATATTTAATAAGTCAATTGTTATTACTTTAAAATAATAATTTTGATTCTTTTCAATAGATAAATTATAATCTGTGATCCAAAATATTAATATAAGTTATTTATATTTTGGTACATAGATTTAATATCTGCTCAGATAATATATTATCTGAACAGATATTAATATTTTGGTACACAGATTATATACTCCAAATGATTATATTATATATTTAGGTACACAGCTTGGTTTTTAAGCAGTAGATGATTTAGCCAATCATTGTTTAATTTCTGAAATGGGAAACTGTAGCTCAGGTATAACAATTTTAAACTGATGTCAACCTTTGAAATACACTTTGAAGTTATTGATAGAATTAAATACAGGAGTGCTCCAAAACATTAGTTGTGAGGGGATTATTCTGTGTTTCCCGACTATGGAATCAATTAATTATGGGAAATGCAAGGCCGTTTGAGGATCGAACACTCCTCTGAAGACCTCTTTTATCTTTATTTGCTAGACGAGATGAGACCAGATTCTCCGGACAACTACCTTCGCAATTAGCCAATACTACAGTGACGTTTCTAACTGGACTCTATACAGGTAGAACCATGGTTTGTTTCCTGTTATCCCTAATCGATAAGTGGCATATAATTCCGATGGATAATCGTATTAAGATTTGTTACCGCTGTGAGGCCTTATGAGATATTCTTTATTGAATATCTCATAAGGCGACGCAGGTGTTGCTTATTCTCCTATTTAGCGACGAAGGTGTTGCTTATTCTCCTATTTAGCGACGAAGGTGTTGCTTATTCTCCTATTTAGCGACGAAGGTGTTGTTTATTCTCCTATTTAGCGACGAAGGTGTTGCTTATTCTCCTATTTAGCGACGAAGGTGTTGCTTATTCTCCTATTTAGCGACGAAGGTGTTGTTTATTCTCCTATTTAGCGACGAAGGTGTTGCTTATTCTCCTATTTAGCGACGAAGGTGTTGCTTATTCTCCTATTTAGCGACGGTGTTGTTTATTCTCCTATTTAGCGACGAAGGTGTTGCTTATTCTTCTTTTTATTGTACTGAATGCCATGCATATTTTTAAATGTCCTTAAATTAAAAAAAAATCGAAGCAAAAATATTATCAAAATTTATATCATGACATTTTTGATAGTTTGCGTTTATTTTGGAACAGTAGTGTAATACTTGTAAGAGCTTTCGTAAAGTTTCTAATTTCTCTTTGATAGATAATTATATGCAACCTTAATTTTTAAATACTTCATTAATACTCCTTTTTTTTAATAGAGAATAAGTGATTAATTTAGTCGTCCTATTTATTCCAAACGAATTAGTACTGAAATCTTTTTATGATGAAAATAATTTTTCCACAAAATTTTTATCCAGACTTCAAGCTAATTGCAATTAGTTTCATTATCATTAATTTAATGTGCTTCTCGATAAAACGAGGAGCTCTTTTCAGCTCAATACTAGCAGGAATTCTGTTTGTTTTAGCATTTTCTCTCAGATAATGCTAGCAACGAGACAGATATCAGAGATGTATATGAAGATGGCAAGGTGTACCTACTTTTCATGGGTTGGGTTGTTTTACCTCTGAGCGGCACTTTTTTGCACACCATGGGCTAAATGGCCAGGTCACATGGACCCCGAAGGCTCAGAGAAGGTTTGGAGAGAGGACCCACTGGAACAGCTGTTAGGAAACAGATGGTAGTCTCCCGTCAAGGCCATCCAGCGTGTTCTTTAACGTGCACAGGGTATGGCTCTCCCACACACGGGGCCACGGCTTAACGTCCCATCCGACGGACGGCGGCCTTTCCAAGCCCATCGGTGTCCCCTACTGACCGTGGGCAAGGCGGGGAATTTTGCGGAGATAAATGTCAATGCTGATCCAGCTGGGACTCGAACCTGGGAACTACAGATTACGAGCCTGGCGCGCTACCGACTGAGCCACCCCCGCCCCACCTACTTTTCATGTTCTTAACGTATCATGCCCCCTTTGAAAATTGGCTATTAGCCACTAAACGAAGAACAGATTCGTAAAGGAGATGCGAATTCTACATTAATGATTAAATCTCGCGGAAATAGCAGTATGTTGGTAATAACACATCAACCCTTTGCTACACGGGCACTTCACCTCGCGTTTGTGTCTCCAAACATGGTAAAATAGCATTAGATGTCAGTAAACAGTAAATTGCTTGCTTCAGTGAGTTGTTTTCGAAGATCCATTTATAGAACTCTTTCGAGCAATTAGTCTATAGGAACTTGTGTACTCGGGGAACATCGTGGAGACTTTTCCTGTTCCTCGAACTAAAGTACATTACAGAAAGGAGAGTGATTCAGAAAGGAATAATTTATCTTCTGGGAATGGACATTTAAACCGCAGCAAACATCATGATGGATGACTGCTCAACTTCGATTACGATTATTGTATTCTTCAGCAACTTATGTAATGAGATTTGTAGTAGAAACTCTGCTAATGCAGTGTGAATTAAATAGTCGGCAATCAAAACAGTTTTCCGTAAGAGGGTTAAAGGCAATATAGAGTGTAAAGTCATAAAAGATTATTATAGTTAACATATTTAATGAAACTTTTAAAGCTACTAATGGGAATAATGCAGATTAAAATATTGCATGTTACGATTAGTTAAATATTAATCTTTAAATTTTCAAATATAAATACCATAAATTATGAACTACACACTGAAGTGCCATTGAAATAGGGATAGGAGACGTTATCCAAATTCAATACCGCAAGTCCTGCATTTGCGCGCATGCGTGGCTTAAACTCTGGTCATATATAGCTGTCAACTTTGGTTTTCCCAAGCATTCGTCGTGAAAAGCGTAATGAGAAATGCGCGGGATTTACATGCATTTCATAGAGGACAGATCGTAGGTGCCCGACGGATGGGACACTCGATCTCCGAAATTGTCAACGAACTTGGATTTTCTCGTACGACAGCTTCAAGAGTGTTCCTGGAATATGAATATTCCGGCAAAAAAAAACAAGCATCCGGACAAACTGCAAAGGACAACTAGCCTTGAATGATCGTGGGCTTCACCCACGATATATGACCCACATCATATATATCCAAGACGTTATGTGGCCCACATCATATGGACCGATAGGGGTCAGACATTATCTGAAATCACCTCCCATTTGAACGCAGGTTCCAGCCGGGAAGTCAGTGCACGTACCATGCAATGCTCACTTCATCGTCTCGACTTCGGGAGCCGCCGACCTATGCTAACGGCACGACATTAGGCTCAACACCTTGCCTGGGCTAAAGAACATCGAAACTGGATCATCGAAAATTGGCAACGGATAGCCTGGAGTGATGAATCCCGATTTAAACTTCATCACGTCGATGGGAGACTGAGGATATGGCGCCAACCCCACGAAGCCATGGATCCTGCGTATCAGATCGGAACAGTACAAGCTGGTGGTGGTTCAGTGATGGCCTGGGGTGTCTTCAGTTGGACGTCTGTGGGACTTTTGATACGTGTACCGACGACTCTCAATGCATCCCGGTACGTAGAACTCATTGCTGACCATTTACACCCATTTATGGCCATCATGCATCCCAATGGAGATGGCGTCTACCAGCAAGACAACTGTTCATCTCACAGGTCCAGGTTGGCTACTGCATGGTTGCAGAAGTATTCTAAAGCTGCTGACTCTGAAGTAATGAATTGGCCACCAAGAAGCCCAGATTTAAATCCCATCGAAAATCTTTAGGATACCGTCGAGCAGAGTTTTCGGGCCTGTGTCCCATCAGCGACGACATTGAGAGAATTATGGACAGCTCTGGAGGATGCATGGGTCGCCATACCTGTAGAACATTTATGCAAGCTTGTGTAGTCCTTGCCTCGTCGTGTGGCGGCCTTTATCAGGGCCAGAGGGGGTCCAACATGTTACTAGGTTGCTATCCCTAATTCAGTGGCCCTTCAGTATATTTATTAAAGCGATGCACTGGTTCGACTAACAAACATTTTAGTTTTTATTAATGGAACCAGTACATACTAACAATTAGGCTTTGAACGGAGGGCGTTCAAGAAATTCTTGACACGTGCTGTAGATCTGCACTCGTTCCTCCAAAGTTAACGATCTACGACTTGTTTGAAAGCTTGTCTAAACTTGTCATTACGTGTTTGAAACAAAAAGGGCATATCATCATTTCTTTCTTCGCTGGCGGCGTGTAAAATTCGGTCGGCGAAATCTGTGCGTTGTTGCTATGGAGCCTACTAAAGACGGGGAAAGATTTTACATTTTCACAAGGATGCAGCTTGGGGACAACACGAAAATATTCACATGCCGATTTATTACAAATATATGGGGAACATGCCTGTTCATGCTATGTGAAAGAAGCGATATTTTTGTTGACAAAGAAGAATTTATGTTAAAAACAATTGCTCCAGTGTTCCATAGAAACCTGGAATTAAATCTATGAAAATTTCAGTCGTGAAGATCACGAAGTTTATAGGGTAAAATGTAGAGGGAAATTACTGAGTAATAAAATAAAATATCTTTCCATAATCGCGGATAACTGCAATTAAAAGAGCAAAATTAACCCAAAAAAATTTGCAATATTACTCTTAGGTAATTTTTCGTCATATATTCAGTCAAGCAGAAGTTTCTGAAATAAAGTCTTTTTTTTTCATAGTACAGTCGCTCAAAAAAGTATCCGAACACTATGGTTGATTACAGAATTCAGAAAAAATATCTGGCAACGATTTTTTAGAAATTAGCGATCTGGCAACCTTCGTGTCACGTGACACGAAAGTTGCCAGATCGCTATCTAAAAAATCGTTGCCAGATATTTTTCTGAATTCTGTAATCAACCATAGTGTTCGGATACTTTTTTGAGCGACTGTATATTTTTTCAGTTAATTATTAGTATTAATAAACAATTGAACTGATTTCTTTTACTCCCAAACATACATCGGATCTCAAGCATTTGCAGAACCTCAACGGTTATTAAGTAGACAATGTACGCAGCTGCTGCTAAAGATTTGAGGATGCAGTTCCGGATAAGACCTTGCGGATAGAACTTTTGTTATCCACAGGGCTCTAATTATGAGACGACTCAAGTAACGTTTCGACTCATAAGTTGATTGTCAGGTAATTGATAGGTCATTGACATATCATCTATGAGAACAGTCTAGGTGTTAGCTGCGCATGCTCATAGTTCCTCAAAATGCTATATTTCTCTTAGTTCCTCAATTGCTATGATACATGAAGACAATACAAAAATTTAATTTCAATTGAGTTTTCATTATTTTCCGCTTATTTTCCGATAATAAATTATTACATTCTATCCTTAATAGCCGTCCCGTGGCCGAGTGGTTAGCGCGCTTGGCTACTGATCTGCGGGACCTGGGTTCGAGCCCCGGGTAAGGCATGGGTGTGCGTGTTGTTTTCTGCTGAGGTCCTGCCATCCTCTCAGATCTTCTACTGTAGCATATAAACTGACAGGCTCCTGTCAGACCTCTGTGGCAAGCAGCTGCTTGAGGGGTATTTTTATTTATCCTTAATTGCGTAACCCTTCCTCAATGGGATCGCCGCAATGGTTTCTTTATAATGTCTTTAAAACTTATACCTACATTGTTCATGTCAACTTTGATAATGAACCAGTTTTTGTACCATTCGATTTCCTCCATAATCAGATTTCACGTTGGTTTTATATTCGCAGACAAATATTACAATATTCCAAAGTACAACATTTTACCAGTGGAAAAAACATCATTTTTTTTATACCTCCAAATCAACTCGAATACAAAAACAAATCGGTGAAGCCTTCAGTTTGAATTTACAGTCTTCTGTTCACTAAAATTGAGAAACACGACTTATTTTTAACCTCTTATTTTTTTACTTCGAGTAAAAGTACAGGGTTGGGTTGTTTCACCTCTGAGCGGCACTTTTTTTGCACACCATGGGCTAAATGGCCAGGTCACATGGACCCCGAAGCTCAGAGAAGGTTGGGGGAAGGGACCCACTGGAACAGCTGTTGGGAGACAGATGGTAGCCTCCCGTCAAGGCCATCCAGCGTGTTCTTTAACGTGCACAGGGTATGTCTCTCCCGCGCACGGAGCCACGGCTTAACGTCAACAACGCTGACCCAGCTGGGACTCGAACCTGGGAACTACAGGTTACGAGCCTGGCGCGCTACCGACTGAGCCACCCCCGCCCCCACTAAAATTGAGAAACACGACTTATTTTTAACCTCTTATTTTTTTACTTCGAATAAAGTACATGCGACAGATTTATTTTTGTTATTTCTGTGCTACTCTATCACTATGCCCTTTTATCTAAGATATAAACTACGGTGGAATGCACAAAGCAAACTGCTTTATCACACTGATGTTATTACTGTTATTACCAAAATCAACCTGAGATATGTGTCTGGAAAGTTGGCTTGACTTCGCAGACGGTTTCTTGTTCCAAGACATTTATATTTGAAATATCTCCTTTGATGTTTCTTTGGAACGCGAAAAAAGAGAAAACAATGCTTCAGTCGGTTGAAAAAAAAATCATAGCTCTCCAGTGTAGGAATGATTCTTAACTTCTATGACAGAAAGAAACAAAATGTTAGTACTAAGCACAATTATGAAATCTTGAGATCAATATCTTAGCTGTCTTGCAGTTTTCAAGTAAAAAAAAGGCATTGATGGAAAAGATTTTATAGCTTTTTAATATAATTCAGATCTGTTAAGTTGTTGAGTTGTTTTACCTCTGAGCGGCACTTATTTGCACACCATGGGCTAAATGGCCAGGTCACATGGACCCCGAAGGCTCAGACAAGGTTGGGGGAGGGGACCCACTGGAACAGCTGTTGGGAGACAGATGGTAGTCTCCCGTCAAGGCCATCCAGCGTGTTCTTTAACGTGCACAGGGTATAGCTCTCCCGCACACGGGGCCACGGCTTAACGTCCCATCCGACGGACGGCGGCCTTTCCAAGCCCATCGGTGTCCCCTACTGACCGTGGGCAGGGCGGGGAATTTTGCGGAGATAAATCTCAACGCTGACCCAGCTGGGACTCGAACTTGGGAACTACAGATTATGAGCCTGGCACGCTACCGACTGAGCCACCCCCGCCCCCCAGATCTGTTAAGGATATATTAGTATTTAGTATTAGATTGCACTGTATAAGTGTCGAGGGCACTAGGCAAGCTCCTATGCGGCAATCCGGCACTGATGATATACAGGGTGAATCTGAAAAAGTGGGCAAAACTTTACGGGGTGGTAAAACACAGCTATACGAACAATATTCGTCATAGAATGTATGGTCGGAACGCAAACGGCGAGAAGTTAAAAGGTAGTTTTCCACTGTCACATTTAAAGAATGAACACAAGAAGGAGAGGAGATACTTCAGAAAACATTTTATTAACAGGAATGTAATTGAGGTACATGCTCAAAGAAATTGCTCAAAAGAGCTGCCGCCAGCTGTAATGCAGGTTTCACACCTGCGGGATAGGGACCGACGCACATTTGCGAAGACACCAGGCATTTCCCGAATATCGCCGGCAACAACGGCGATTCTGGCGACTAGATCCATATCGGTTTCAATGGGGCACTCGTAGATTAGGCTTTTCATATGGCCCCACCGTACACAAACTGCATATCCGCCATTTCGTGGTTAGTATAACCAGCCATCCTCTCGGCAATTCACGATAGAAATGCCGTTGGGTGCGAGGACCGACCCTTTTATACCATTTCCAACGCCACCTAGCGGCTCGCCGTTTGCGTTCCGACCATACATTCTATGACGAATATTGTTCGTATAGCTGCGTTCTACCACCCCGTAAAGTTTTGCCCACTTCTTCAGATTCACCCTGTATAGTATGAATGTACATTACAATATGACGCAACAGTATCCGTCTAAAAACAGGGCGTCTCTCTTTAAACATATAAAGTAACACACACGTATCAGAAAATGAGGTTCAATCACAAAAGGCTATAACTCTTTAGAAGTATGATTACCGTTGATAAGCATATAACATTCATAACAGGTCCCTAAGCGACAACAGTAGTTTATTTATCCAGTTCGATCGAACCAGCAATAAATACTTTTAATCGCCAAATCGGCCTGTTAAAAAAAATAGAAAAATAGTTAATTCGAAATAATGCAGCAAACTATTGAAGTGTGAAACAATAGTTTTACCAACCTTTTTTTAACCTTAAGTTTTTGGTGTGTTTTTTCTGTTTCTTCACTAACTACCATACTATTAAAAAGGCTCATTCCCGCACAACTTTTTTAAAAGTTGAAGTTTTTTCAATTCCCGTCATAACATAGATATTTTTATCCTTACGGTCTGTCCAAAACTTCAGATAATTTTCTCATTAAAGCTTATCGAAAACATGTGGATTAAGTGAAGTTGTATTTGATTGGTGTTATATAACTCGTTTGAAGGTTTTCTGTTCAGTAAATGTAAATATGCAAAGGTAAGAGTAAAGAAAACGAAACTACAAGACCCTTCTTCTTCACAAAGCCAGTCCCCCTCCCATACTTCATGCTGGCCAAGTCCTGTTCGATTGAGAGATTACAATTGACAACGTGCTAGTCACTCGGTTTCTTTTCTTACTAGGAATTTAGTATGGATTGGGTTGGGTTGTTTTACCTCTGAGCGGCACTTTTTTGCACACCATGGGCTAAATGGCCAGGTCACATGGACCCCGAAGGCTCAGAGAAGGTTGGGGGAGGGGACCCACTGGAACAGCTGTTGGGAGACAGATGGTAGCCTCCCGTCAAGGCCATCCAGCGTGTTCTTTAATGTGCACAAGGCATGGCTCTCCCGCACACGGGGCCACGGCTTAACGCCCCATCCGACGGACGGCGGCCTTTCCAAGCCCATCGGTGTCCCCTACTGACCGTGGGCAAGGCGGGGTATTTTGCGGAGATAAATCTCAACGCTGACCCAGCTAGGACTCGAACCTGGGAACTACAGATTACGAGCCTGGAGCGCTACCGACTGAGCCACCCCCACCCCCACACCCCAATTTAGTATGGAAGAGAGGTCTCAGTTAAAGGCCCACTTCGGCTGGCACATGAATTAAGCCTAGAATGCATGTGTTGAGTGAGTTCATGTAGGTAAGAAAAATGTTACCCGTTATACAGATTCCTCAATACAAAAATGGTTGAAAACACCGTGTTAGAATCTAGTCATTTATATTTAATACAGATGAGTTCGGACTCGGGCTTTGTCGAGCTCGAAACGGCATAGACGACTTCGAGCTCGGACTATCATAATTTTAATTTCTAATTTTTCTTCTACTTGTTTAAAGAAAAAGAATTAAAAGATAATTAATTTCTTTTGATCATTTTTTAGTAATTAAAATACGCGTTTTAGAGCCTTTGCTTTCTTTCTAGGTATGTTTTTCTATTTCGTCAATGAATTATTCTTTGCAATTAAAATGATGTTGCACAAGAGCCGAGTGGTTAGCGCGTTTGGCCAGTGATCTAAGAGACCTGGGTTCGAGCCCCGTGGCCGAGTGGTTAGCGCGCTTGCCCAGTGATCAAAGGGACCTGGGTTCGAGCCCCGGGTAAGTCATGGATGTATGTGTCGTTTTTCTGCTGAAGTCCTGCCATCCTCTCAGATCTTCTGCTATGGCATATAAACTGACAGGCTCCTGTCAGACCTCTGTGGCAAGCAGCTGCTTGAGGGGGTATTTATTTAGCCGTCCCATGGCCGAGTGGTTAGCGCGCTTGGCTACTGATCTAAGGGACCTGGGTTCGAGCCCCGGATAAGGCATTGATGTATGTATCGTTTTTCTGCTGAGATCCTGCCATCCTCTCAGACCTTCTACTGTGGTATATAAACTGGCAGGCTCCTGTCAGACCTCTGTGGCAAGCAGCTGCTTGAGGAGGTATTTATTTATTTTATTTCTCGTCTCAAATATCATTAAAATTTTAATTTTTTTTCTTTGAAAAATTCTAATTATATAGCAGTTTGTAAAAACTTTTGTAGAATTAGAAAACTGTTTAGTAGCATATTTTGTATATATACTGTATATTTTACGTCAGAGAAATCTTTTCCCCTAAT
Organism: Ryuthela nishihirai; assembly: GCA_038380435.1. Classification (NCBI taxonomy): domain Eukaryota; kingdom Metazoa; phylum Arthropoda; class Arachnida; order Araneae; family Heptathelidae; genus Ryuthela; species Ryuthela nishihirai. Next base: position 18,104,931 of record JAWZYU010000016.1, read on the forward strand.
CTGCTTCTGGCAAGAACTCGGTAATTATAGAAATTACGTGAACCCCTGTTCCGCAATTTTGGGTTTGAAAATTTCAACCCCAGCTTCTCTAAAATTTAACTGGCTTTTGAACTAAGATATATATATATCGGAAAAAAATATTCTTCGTTTCTATTCCTTTCTTAACCCTTGTATTGGAATAATGAAATTACCTCATGACAAATGATGGCAACCATTATGGGCAATATCAAATAATAGTCGAGACTATTTTTCCCATTTAGTTGTAAAGATAATATGATTTAGTTTATTATTTGTTGTTGAAATATTTGCATTTTATCATGGGTGGATTTACATTTTAAACTCACCAAGTACATGCAGTAGCAAAGTTGCGCGCCGTCATTGTTTTTCTGATTTTCTAAAAGCATATAAATTTACTTTACCACATAATGAAAAAGTGTAATCTAAATAGGTGTGGCTTTTTAACGAAAATAATTAATACACTTTCGTAACCAAATTCGATAGCAATTAATAATGTATTATACAGAACTTAAAACATTCAGTATACAATAACATAAAAAAATCAATTGGCTCAGCCGGTAGCGCGCCAGGCTCGTAATCTGCAGTTCCCAGGTTCAAATCCCACCTGTGTCAACATTGATATATATCTCCGCTAAACCAACACCTCCTATTACGTGGGGCGGGGGTGGCTCAGTCGGTAGCGCGCCAGGCTCGTAAACTGTAGTTCCCAGGTTCGAGTCCCAGCTGGGTCAGCGTTGAGATTTATCTCCGCAAACTTCGGGGTCCATGTGACCTGGCCATTTAGCCCATGGTGTGCAAAAAAAAGTGCCGCTCAGAGGTAAAACAACCCAACCCAAACCCTCCTATTACGTGATACAGGGGAGGGGACTGACCGAGTGCAGTGTGTTGATTATACTCCCACCCTGCCGAGGGCAGGGTGGGGGTATGATCAACACACTGCACTCGGTCAGTCCCCCCCCCCCCCTGTACTTTCTTACCTACATGAAAGGGAACACCAATGGGCTTGGAAAGGCTGCCGTCCGAAAAGACGTAAAGTTGTGTTGCCATGTGCAGGAGAATCATGCCATATATGTGCATGTTAAAGAACACGCTGGATGGCCTTGATGGGAGGCTTCCATATCTCTTCCAACAACTATCTAGCGGATCCCTTCCCCCTAACCTTCTGTGAACCCTCGATGTCCTTGTGACCTGGCCATTAACCCATTGTGTGCAAAAGAGTGAAGCTCAGAGGTAAACAACCCATATGTAAATCACTGTTCATTTCTAAATATTTTCTACCTCGCTTTTTGCTTTGTAGATTAATAAAATCACAATTACATCCATTAAAAGTTCACTTCAGTTTGTCAAGAGTTCGTCATTTAATCGCTCTTGAAACATTGAATTCTTGCAAGTTGTCATTTTAACTCTTCTAAAAGTTGAAGGAGGAAGAAGTGGGGGGGGTCGCTTGGATTAGGTTGTTTTACCTCTGAGTGGCACTTTTTTGTACACAATTGCTAAATGGCCAGCAGGGCCTGCTCAAGCGAGGTAAACAACTCATCGGGAAACCTTCGGCAACGCAACACCTTTAAAATGTCAGAAAAGAGGAGAGGAAAAAAGACTTCGCATCTTGGCTTAAACACAAACATACCTTGCTTGAGCCGGTCCTGATGGCCAGGTCACAAGAACCCCTAGGGCTCAGAGAAGGTTCGGGGAATGGGATTCACTGGACAGCTGTTAGGAGACAGATGGTAGTCTCCCGTCAAGGCCATCCATCATGTTCTTTAACGTGCAAGTGTTGTGTGCACTCACGCACACGGTGCCACGGCTTAATGTCTCATCCAATAGAAGGCGGCTATGGCCGAGTGGTTAGCGCGCTTGGCTACTGATCTAAGGGACCTGGGTTCGAGCCCCGGATAAGGCATGGATGTGTGTATCGTTTTTCTGCTGAGGTCCTGCCATCCTCTCAGACCTTCTACTCTGGCATATAAACTGACAGGCTCCTGTCAGACCTCTCTGGCAAGCAGCTGCTTGAGGGGATATTTTTTTTTTTTTTTCCAAGCCCGTGGTACCCTACTGACCAAGGGCATGGCGGAGAGTTTTGAGGAGATAAATTTTAACGCTGGCCCATGTTGGACTAATTTTTATTATTACACTGGTTTCTGTAGAATAAAGAGTTGGGTTGGGTTGTTTTACCTCTGAGCGGCACTTTTTTGCACACAATGGGCTAAATGGCCAGGTCACATGGACCTCGAAGGCTCAGAGAAGGTTGGGGGAGGGGACCCACTGGAACAGCTGTTGGGAGACAGATGGTAGCCTCCCGTCAAGGCCATCCAGCGTGTTCTTTAACGTGCACAGGGTATGGCTCTCCCGCACACGGGGCCACGGCTTAACGTCTCATCCGACGGACGGCGGCCTTTCCAAACCCATCGGTGTCCCCTACTGACCGTGGGCAGGGCGGGGAATTTTGCGGAGATAAATCTCAACGCTCACCCAGCTAGAACTCGAACCTGGGAACTACAGATTACGAGCCTGGAGCGCTACCGACTGAGCCACCCCTGCCCCGTAAAATAAAGAAAATCCATATGTTACGTCAATGAGAAGCTAACGTCAAAGTTTTATAACTTCTAAAATAAGTTTTTTTTTTGTTTTGAAAAATGTTATTGCAGATAAAGATCTCAATCAAATAAATTAATATCTCGATTTTTCATATACATTAATATACATTAATTTATTATTAATATACATTAATTTAATATCTCATTAAATACTGAACGAATAACAATATTCGTTCAGTATTTAATGAGTTATTGAAGTTTGAATATTTAGCGATAACAATGACAGCCACAAAAATTGACTTCAGAAGCTAATTAAAACTTTGTAATAAGTATTGTATCAAAGTGTTTAATAAAATAAGTTTGTATTTTAGAACCTTATGTAAAGAATTCTTTCACTATTTTTCAGTTTTATGTAAGTTTCTTAAGACTGGCATTACTGTTGTTAAATATTCAAACTTCCATAACTCATTAAATACTGAACGAATATTGTTGAAAATCGAGATATTGATTTATTTGATTGAGATCTTTATCTGCAATCACATTTTTCAAAGCAAAAAAAAATCTTATTTTAGAAGTTATAGAGCTTTGACCTTAGCTTCCCATTGACTTAACACAGGGAGTTTCCTTAATTTATGGAAACTAACATAGAAAATTATGTGGTAGGCAACCCATAGTGTATTAGAAATGGTCAAAAGTTGACCAAAGTGATAACTAAACCATAGCCTGCAGAACATTTTTCTCAGTAAGAATTTTTTCCGTTTTTTGGTAATACTAGTCTTACCAGGTAAGAACACTTAAGTTAGGTAACTTAAAATTTCGGGGAGATTTTTTTTTTCTTTTGGAGTTTATCAATATGTGTCGAAAATTTATTAAATTAAAAAATAAAAAAGATTTATCTGAACTGCTATTATTAATTGCTTAATTTTATTTCTGTCTTGTTATATTGTAGCGCATTCGGTGTGCTTTATACCATTCTAAAGTGTGAACAAAATTGTAACTTTACGAAAAAATTCAGTTCTGCACTCTACTACTAATGAGCCTCTGTATGTGAGATTTAACAGCTCCTAGCGGACTGAAACAAAGACAACTTAGAGAAAAAAACGGTTGCTTTTAGACTCAATCGCGGAAGTGCTCTGATGAAAACGGTTTCGATCTGCGAAGTGGAGCTGCGCCCTTTTCTGATTTATGTTTATTTCTTTGGCCACAAGAAAAAAAAACGCTAGCTGGCTCTATGTAGTAAAGATTCTAGAATTACTGCGGTTATTTTGCATTGGAAATCAATTACGTTTAGCATCTGTCCAATAAAATGCTCGTTGCTTCCTGCTACGATAAGAAAGCTCATCTTATCGATTTCGTATTTTCAATATGCCACCATCTCACACATCAAAGCATATACATAGTGGGTGTAGACCAAGGGAGTGAAAATTTCGAAAAAAAATCGTTAAATCAGTGAGTGTTATTAGAGAAGAATTAAGAAAAAGTATGTAACTGTTATAGAGAACATTTCTTCTTTTTATTTAGTTCTTCTCTTGATTGTTGTTTTTTACTCAATAAAATTTACAATCTGGAAAAGAATGTTATTAAAGAACGCTTCTAGACGTGTTTTACATAGCTAGGAAGTATTTATTGCCACTTCAAAGTTTAGTTTAACATTTCCTTACAATTGCACCCTTACGGTACTATGGTACTACATGCACTCTTATGGTACTATGGTACTACATACACTAGTATGGTCTACTAGTCTTATGGTGGGCGGGGGTGACTCAGTCGGTAGCGCGCCAGGTTCGTAATCTGTAGTTCCCAGGTTCGAGTCCCAGATGGTCAGCGTTGAGATTTATTTCCGAAAAATTCCCCGCCCTGCCCACGGTCAGTAGGGGACACCGATGGGCTTGGAAAGGCCGCCGTCCGTCGGATGGAACGTTAAGCCGTGGCCCCGTGTGCGGGAGAGCCATACCCTGTGCACGTTAAAGAACACTCTGGATGGCCTTGACCATCTATCTCCCAACAGCTGTTCCAGTGGATCTCCTCCCCCAACCTTCTCTGAGCCTTCGGGGTCCATGTGACCTGGCCATTTAGCCCATGGTGTGCAAAAAAGTGCCTCTCAGAGGTAAAACAACACAACCTAGTCTTATGGTACTATATACACTAGTATAAGACCGAATCTAGAAGGGATAAGGAAGCCCTTTTGAGAATACTACTAAGGGTAATGGAGGTCAAAAATTATTAAACTTATGCATATTTCACGCATTTTTCAAGAAATTTTTTAAAAGCTTCTAAAACGAAGGTAAAAATGTTACATCGCGATGAAAATCCAGTCGTAGTATTAAATATTCTAGCTTCCATAACTCTAAATACCGAATGAATATTATCGAGATTCAGATAGATCTAATTCAGATCTCTACCTTTAATCACATTTCCCCCCCCCTCCCCTTTTATTTTTTTCTAGGTCCAGGCCTGCACTACTATTCGCAAGTTAACGCAGCACATCATGTTATGTCAATGAGAAGCTAAATTCAAAGTTCCGTAATTCCTTAAATAAACTTTTTTATGCGCAAATGCGACTGAAGATAAAGATCAAATCTATCGGACTCTTGATTTTCAACAATAGTCATTTGGTATTTAAATAGATATGTGTAGAAACTTGGATGTTTAACTGTAGCCGTGCAAATCATAAGAATTTACCTATAAAATTAATTAATATTTTAAAATTAGCGTTAATCCAAAAAATTTAATGAAATAGGACTATTTTAGAAGCATAGCTGATTAATTCTTTGCAATATTCGGCAAATATTGTATTAGTTTCTAAGACTGGCATTGTTGTTAATATTAAATATTCTAGCTTCCATAACTCTAAATACCGAATGAATATTATCGAGATTCAGATAGATTTAATTCAGATCTCTATCTTTAATCACATTTTTCCACAAAAAGTTTATTTTAGAAAATATAAGGCTCTTCTATTACTATAACATGAGACCTTTTGAATATTATTGCATCTCGATAAAGAAAAAAAATAGCAAATATCTTTTGAAGGTGCTCATTTATGAAACTGAGATTATCTGCAAGTTTCAAAAGAAGCTGGTTTTCTTACCTTCAAAGTAACATTTTATGAGACGACAGAGAGTGACCAATTAATGGGTTATTTTCGGGTTTAAATATGTACCTTTTTTTCAACATGCATACATACATACATACATACATACAAAATCCTCATGCTGCCATGGGCTACGGAGGTCCAACCAGACTGTGTAATTTTCCTCTCTAGACGTGTCTCTTTTGAGGTACAGCTGCTGCATTTGGCCACTCAGGCCAATTATAGCAAGGTCTTGTTTGACATCACTATTAATTAATTCCAAGTCCAAATATAAGAGCTTATAACACCCCCATTTTGGACTGCTAAACTAGTAAAAGTATATTTCCCCCGATTCCATCACCCATACCTGGCATTCGTCTCAAGAGCGAGATCTACACCTAGCAGTTTTCAGGTATACTTGGTTATAGTGACACACCTTAGATTAACAGGTTTGTTAATAATCGTTAATCGTAGATTAACAGGTTTGTTAATAATCGTTAATCGTAGATTAACAGGTTTGTTAATCTATTATGCATTAGTTCTGAAGCAATCATATATATTTAGTTCAGGATAAAAAAAAATGGCTAGGATGTGAGGCCCCAATACAGCCAGTGAATGCGTTCTTGTCTTTGTTTTGTGAGAAAGTAGGACAATCTGGATAGGGTTGAGTTGAGTTGTTTTACCTCTAAGCGGCACTTTTTTGCACACCATGGGTTAAATGGCCAGGTCACAAGGACCCCGAAGGCTCAGAGAAGGTTGGGGGAGGGGGACCCACTGGAACAGCTGTTGGGAAACAGATGATAGCCTCCCGTCAAGGCCATCCAGCGTGTTCTTTAACGTGCACAGGGTATGGCTCTCCCGTACACGGGGTCACGGCTTAACGTCCCATCCGACGGACGGTGGCCTTTCCAAGCCCATCGGTGTCCCCTACTGACCGTGGGCAGGGCGGGGAATTTTGCGGAGATAAATCTCAACGTTGACCCAGCTGGGACTCGAACCTGGGAACTACAGATTACGAGCCTGACGCGCTACCGACTAAGCCACCCCATCTGGATAGGACTTTTATATTAATTACGTATATTTTGGTCAAGAGTTCCTGCTTTTTTAAAAATAATTTTAACCAACAAACGGTAATGAAGGTTCAGTATGCGTTTATGAGAATATGTATCACACCCTAAATTTTTTTATGCTACTAATGAACTGGAGTACTTATTTGACGATTGTTTTTATTTTGCAATGTGGTAGTTTTCCTTAACATTTATGTATAATTAATAGTGTTGGAAAACGTTATTGTAACGTAACGGAATAGCGTCATGAATAACGTTAACGGTTAAAAATATTTAGTTAAAAATATTTATAAAAATAAAACGTAACAAATGACGGAAAAATTTCGTTATTTCGTTATTTTCGCTGTTTTTGTGTTTTGATACATTTCCAGGTGAAACAGACAATGTTCCATTCCAGTGTGAAACAGACAAATGTACAGTCGCTCAAAAAAGTATCCGAACGCTATGGTTGATTACAGAATTCAGAAAAAATATCTGGCAATGATTTTTTTAGAAATTAGTGATCTGGCAACCTTCGTGTCACGTGACACGAAGGTTGCCAGATCAAATCGAAGGTTGCCTTCGTGTCACGTGACACGAAGGTTGCCATATCACTAATTTCTAAAAAAATCGTTGCCAGATATTTTTCTGAATTCTGTAATCAACCATAGTGTTCGGATACTTTTTTGAGTGACTGTACAATTTACTTTTATGATCAACGACCAAAGTCCTTCATTGGGGCACATTGCAATAGAATTTGGAAAGCAGGTGTCTTAGCCACCTTCGTCGATATTGGCTCTCAGAGAAAGTTCTTTGTAAGAGCTGCAATGGAAAAGAAAGGGTGTCTCCTTTCATGCAGAAGAAAAACGCAATTACAATAGGCCGAAAATTCCAGGCTTATTATAATTCCCTGTGATCGGCTTAGACATTTAGAAAAGGAACTATATAGGTTGGATAATTTAGGTATACTATAGAGCAGTGGTTCTCAATCTTTTATGCTTCACGACCCTCTGGAAATGTGTATGTAAGTGGCGTACCCCTTGTATAGATAGATAAAACTATAGTTATATTATAACAATGGGAATAAAACTTTGTTACTAGATCTAGCGACTTTTGAGCTCTCACGGCGTACCCCAAAAAACTTTACCGCGTACCTCACGTTAAGAACCTCTACTATAGAGAATTGGAAGAAGGTCCCCCCCCCCCGAAACATTTTCATTGTGTATGTTTGCAAATCCGTTAGCAATAAACTTCACCTTGTCATATGTTGAGAAAAATAAAGAAAATAATTCTCATGTTTCAATCGAGTAGTGACGGCGCTTATCCTTTTACTTCTCTGCAGCTCCTTTAAGAAGAGACTGCACAAAGTTAAATAGGTAATGTTTTCAATTTCTTTGCCTTATATTTATTCATTAGATTATTTTTTTATTCCGTTTGAAGTCTATTTCAGAGGAAACTCATTTAATTATTTTGCATGAGTTCTTATGCAGGAAAGCTCGATAAAAATAGTTCAGTGTCATCAAACGACTCAACAAATAATTTGCTGGAAATCTGTTTTGATGAAATCGAATATTGGAAGCGAAAGAAAATAAAATTTCAATTTCATAAAATGAATTTGAGAGAACAAACAGAATTTCAACAAAGGAAAATATTTTTAGCTACTGGAAAAATCAAGACGAAGCATTGCAAAGAACTATTCTAGTAGTATTCAGGTGTGTGCAGGGAGAGTTTTTTCTATGCTTATATGTTCGTGTTGTTTTCTGCTGAGGTCCTGCCATCCTCTTAGATCTTCTACTGTGGCATATAAACTGACAGGCTCCTGTCAGACCTCTGTGGCAAGCAGCTGCTTGAGGTGGTATTTATTTATTTATTTATTTTATATGGATACTCTCTGACCAAAGAAATAAATTGAATTTAAAATTATTAGAACACATTTTGCTTACAATGATGAATAAAACAGAATAGTATTGATCGCGTTATAATATCAATATTTTCGAATGAATTTCGTTTTTTTTTTATTTTCGTCGACTATGCATTATAAATGTTAATATTTCTAAAAGGAATTTCATATTTTAAAACATTTCCTCGAGTATTTTATCAGCTTGTTTTTAAAATATTAATCTGTGCACAAAATTCAGCATAATACTTAACCGCTAGACCAGTGGTCTAGCGGTTAAGACGCCCGACATGCTTCTTGGAGACCTGGGTTCGAATTCCAGTTAGGACAATCAGTTTTTTTCAACTCATTATTTCAAGTGTTCCTTGCCTACAGGACGTTTCCTGTGATAATTTATTACTGAGTATTTAGACACTTCTAAGTTTCATCAATGGTAGGCCAAATTCGAAGCTCCGTGACTTGTAATATATGCATTTTATAAACAAATATCACTGGAAATATGTTAAAGATCTGAATTACATTTATATATATATATTTATTTTTAGAAATATTCTTGCAGTATTTAGACAGTTATAGATGCTGGAATATTTAACGGTTTACTTCGGAACTGATGAAAATTTAAAGAATCGTTATGTGAACTTCATACAAAAATACACGTTTTAGGAAAGCTTTTGATGCAGGGTTATTGGTCAATGTTGCAACTTCAGTAACTCTAAATACTGAGCAAATAGTTTTGAAGATTATTTTATCTGTTGTGATATTTTTCCACAGAATGCTTATTATTCAAATTAGGTTTATGTACAAGTATGGGTCTCCGCAGCCAAGTTTCCAAAGGGGAATAATGCTTGAGCAAGATATAGTAGATAGGGGAGCTCTTTGGGGTGCCAAATTAAAGGACTAAAATAAGGGATCAGTTTAGTAATACTTAGTTAATTTCCTCAGATATCTCTACGGTTTTCGCATGGTAAAGGGTTCATTTGTCATGTATATTCTACTGCAGTGGTTTTCAATCTTTTATACTTCACGTACCCCCTGGAAACGTGTATGTAACTGGCGTATCCCTTGTATAGTTAGATAAAACTATAATGATAGTATAACAATGGGAATAAAATAAAACATATATTTATATAACATATATCTAGCGACTTTTGAGCTCTCACGGCATATCCCAAAAGGTTTTACCGCGTACCCCACGTTGAGCACCCCTATTCTACGCTATCAATGGAAAAGGGCAAAACATTATAAAATATTTCAATTGGCCTGAGAATATCTTGGAAATATATAAAATGAGCTTGTTGCTCTGTTCTCCGAAATTGGCTCTTTGTCTATTAGAGGTTGCCATCGCAGCTTGTGAATTTACAAGTGACAAGCCATTCTAATGGATGTATTTTGTTGTTGATGTTTCCAGAGATCTGAAACCAGCAAATATCGGCAAGGAGTGGAAGCCATCTTCTTCCCTTTGCCCATACATACTGACATCCATATGTACTGTATGTGTGTGATTATGGTTGAAACCAGTTTTCGGGGCAAAGTCAATATATCTCTTCTAATTACAAATGTTACATATATTAATTATTCAAACAATTTCATAGAAATCGTTAATGGAACAAATCGAATTGGGACATCTTCTGAATAAGTAAAGGCCGTGTCAGAAACCATATGCATGATGTAATCTTCATTTCTTAATGATAATTGCTAATTCGCATCTTAATGATAATGTTTAAATGATCGAATGTGTTGGCGCGGTAGCTGACCTCTTTAACAACCTTGTGCATCATTTGTGACGAATCAGCGAGTCTGTTCAAACCCCAACATGCTTCAATGGTATGATTTAAAATGTTTTAATTACGCTGGTTTCCAAAACTTAAGTAACAACCCTATGTTATGTAAATAGGAAACTAAGGTCGAAGGTCTATAATTTCTAAAATATATATATTTTAGAAAGATTTTATATTTTAATAAAATAGAGATATTGATATTTTTGATTAAAATCTTTATCTGCTATCGCAATTTTCAAAACAAAAAATAAACTTATTTTAAAAGTTATAGAGCTGCGACGTTAGCTTCCCATTGAGTAACATGGGGCTGTTCCTTAATTTATGGAAACTAATGGATTTAACTAATCTAATAACTGAATGATACCTACTAATCCTTTACTTTTATTTTTTGCAATAAGTAACTGGTCTAATATCAATCTGCTTATCAGCAAAATGCAATCAACTGCGAAAACAGGAAATAGTACTTTCTCATTCCTTAATCCTCATTAGAGTATGGAAGCAGAGGCGTAGGAACGTGTTGGCATCGGGGCAGTTGCCAAGGGCCCGGAATCACAGGGAGATGCTGGGGCGTGACGAGCCGTTCCACGATATCTGACGTTTATGTGAAAAATAAAATCGAATGATTATCCGCCCCTACTTCATTGAATTTAATACGTATTATACCGTCGTATCGTCAAGACAGCATATTATAAATTTTCGTTATTTCCTACAAAAATATTTTTTTCCTTTTATCGGCGGACAATTAGCCGCCCCGCGCATACCATAAAACAGCTTTGGGACGCAATTTCCAACTGTTCATATTGCTTTTACAAATCATGCCGTCACAAAATAAAATTTTGTTACATATTTGATTGATTTTTTTTTTTTGATTTGCGACATATAGGACAGAGAAGAATCCTATAAGCTACTCCTAGCTTAATACAGGCCTCCTCATACAAGGACATGCCCTACTAAAACCGAAGTCACTGCTGACCACTGCCTTAGTTAGAGCTAATACAACACACAAAGTTTCACTTTGTGTCGCTAGCTGCCTAACCACTATGCCAGTTAAGGCATGTTTAGGTCATAGGTATCGTTTTCTTTGGACGGGAGTTCATAATTTGCGCATTGTATTGAATTATGTTTATAAACCCCGGGATTGTTTAAGATCAACATCAGGACAGGGAGCGTACATCATCACTTTGTTTCCTATCAATCTAGCGAGAACTGACTCAAAAAATTACTTTTGATGAGATTATTAACGATTTTGCCAACGAAAAAGTAGAAAAAATTAAATTACTTTTAAAAATAATTACTTGCATAAATAATTGTAATTCCTTTTTGAAATTATTTATGTGCAATTAATATTTATTCTTGTAACTGTATTAAAATAATGACAATAAACACATATAATATAAATAACGTGTATTTTTTTTATAAATAACTGAACAAAGGCGGACAATTACAAATTTGCCAAGGGTGCCAAAAGCCTAGCTACGCCTCTGTATGGAAGTATCAGGAAGAGTTGCATTAGAGCATGGAAGTAACTGGAGGTTGGGTTGTTTTACCCCTGAGCGGCACTTTTTTGTACACCATGGGCTAAATGGCCAGGTCACATGGACCCCGAAGGCTCAGAGAAGGTTGGGGACCCACTGGAACAGCTGTTGGGAGACAGATGGTAGCCTCCCGTCAAGGCCATCCAGCGTGTTCTTTAACGTGCACAGGGTATGGCTCTCCCGCACACGTGGCCACGGCTTAACGTCCCATCCGACGGACGGCGGCCTTTCCAAGCCCATCGGTGTCCCCTACTGACCCTGGGCATGGCGGGGAATTTTGCGGAGATAAATCTCAACGTTGACCCAGCTGGGACTCGAACCTGGGAACTACAGATTACGAGCCTGACGCGCTACCGACTGAGCCACCCCCGCCCCAGTAACTGGAGGAGTTGTATTAGAGCATGGAAATATTTGGAGGAGTTGCATTAGACCACGGAAGTATCTGAAGGAGGGGATGTTGAGCAAGGACCCCTTAAATACTACTAAAACATAGAAATTTTGTTTTTACCTCTGAGCTCCCCTTTTTTAACACACAATAAGCTAAATGACCAAGTCACAAGTATCCTTTGGGCTCAGAGCCTGGGGAAGATAAGAGTATCCCCTGGACAGCTCTCAGATGATAGATGGAACCCTCCTACCGGGACCATGATTCTCATATATACGAGTCCAGGCCTAACATTCCATCCTGCGGCTTTTCCTAGCCATCGGTATCCCTCTCTTAACCTAATTTTTCCAGATTCCAATCCCTTTTATACCTACATTGATATTTTTCCTAATTCCCACTCTGCCAGATACAAGGGTAAATATTGCCACTTATATTAATTTAGCCCTGAAAAATAAAGCTCGATAACGTTAGGATAAGTAAACGAAATTAAAATAACTAAAATTAAAAAGTAGAAAAAACTATTTAAAATCTGAATTTTGTGTAATTCGTGGGAAAAAATATGAAAATAACTATGCTATGAAATTTGTAAAGCACTCAAAATACGGTATGTAAAGTTTAGTAATATTAAGTCCCAACAGGAGTTCGGCTATCAGGGGTCAGCAGCCTTTCAAACGAAGCAGGTCAGCTTCTTGACAAAGGCAAACTAAGCATGTGTGTAGGACCCGTGAATCTGAGGCTCCCGGAACGGACCCCTCTGATTAGGATGCAGGAGGATACAAGGGCCCTGATATGCTTTTGCACCTAGGACCCGAGAATGTGTAAATGCGAACCTGAAAGGAAAAAGCCATTTCTTTGTTTTTGATCTTCAAAATGTATTGAGAGCTGCAACACATATACACTGGCGGAAAATAAAAAAAGAACACCATTAGCAATTGAAGCGTAATCTATGAAATTTATTTAGTAGAAACAACTTGTTGAGAAAGGACAGTGATCACACGTGTGAAGTGATTCAACATTTATTTTACCTTTTAATTGAAATAATTTTACAGAAGGCACATTTTCATAAGGTGTTGAACCTCCTCGAACAGCAATACAAGCTTCCAATCTGACATGCAATCAGTCGTACAAATGCTGGATATCAGGCTGGGGGATAACGTTTCATGCGCTTTCAACTTGGACGCGTAATTCAGCGATGGTTGTTGCCTGCCGCGGTCCGCGGAAGTGTCTTTGTCCGATCCAGTCCCAGACATGCTCGATTGGAAACAAGTCTGGAGAGCGTGCTGGCCAAAAGAGTTGATGCACTGCCTGAAGAGCATGTTGAGTTGCCCGGGCAGAGTGTGGGCGGGCGTTATCCTGCTGGAATATCGCATTTGGGATTACACTCAAATATGGCAGGACGTACGATGTCACTGATGTACGTATTGCTATTCAGTATGCCCCTGTACAAACACCAGACACGTACGAGAGTGATAGTCAATCGCTCCCCACACCATGATGCCCATGATGCCGATGGACGATGTGGGTCCTGTGTGTCGCTGGCGGATGTATGATGGAAGAAGCCGCTCACCTTGTCGCCTTCGGATGCGTAAACGACCATCAGACACTCTTAAGCAGAATCGGCTTTCATCACTGAAGACCACAGATTGCCATTCTTCCCTCCAATGAACTCGTTCTTTACACCACTGCAAATGTGCTTGACAAGTGACGAGGTGACAATGGTAACCGTGCCTGTAGTCCTGCTTCCAAAAGACGATTGCATATCGTTCTTGCAGACACCCTTGGTATGAGAGAGGATCGAATTTGTGACGCCGTAGCCATCCGTTCTGCCACTGCCGCCCTCCTGATATGCCGATCATCTCTCGCGTCTGTGTTGCCCGGAACCACGTCGGCGAGAGTGCGAATGCTGTTCTGACCATCGACGCCACCATCGTACCATTGCCGATACCTCTTGTCCAATGCAGTGTGCAATTTGATGAAAAGACCAACCTGCTTCACGAAGACCCACTATACGATCTCGCTCAAACTCCGCTAACTGAACAAATGTTATGCGTCTGTGTCATCCAGGCATGGTAGCTTCTTCAAAGAGCACTGAACAACACAACACGAATAATTTCTTTCTTCACGGTATAGTCCTTAAATATGCGCTGCGTACATTTGCATGTTGTCGTCCTCAGTGACGTCATTATTTCATCCAATGACTGTCAATCTTGGATCACAGTTTCTACTGCCCTTAACTATTAACATATTAACATTATATATAACTATATAACTATTAATGTTCCTAAAGGAATTCCTTCTGGGTATTCTTTTTTCAATTTCCGTCAATGTATATGAATGACACCCACACGGGCCTGGACTATAAAAAAAAGTGGGGGAGGGGGCAAGAAACAATCGAGCAAGAAAAAGTAAAAGGGAGAGGTGGCAAAACACTCGATTTCCAATGTAATGTAGCATTTACTTGTCCGTTTTACAGGTTTTTAAAATATTTCTTGAAACATGAATGAAATATAAATAAGTTTAATAAATTTTTGTCTCTATTACCTTACTAGCATCCCGTATCCTGCTGCACCCACACATATAAGCTCTGGTACTAATGATTAGGTTTAGTAACGACACTTACCAGGAGATGCGATACTAAGGCCAGAAAAAGGACTGCTAGCCAAATACAGCTTTCAAACCTAACCCATACGGGGCGGGGGTGGCTCAGTCGGTAGCGCGCCAGGCTCGTAATCTGTAGCTCCCAGGTTCGAGTCCCAGCTGGGTCAGCGTTGAGATTTATCTCCGCAAAATTCCCCGCCCTGCCCACGGTCAGTAGGGGACACCGATGGGCTTGGAAAGGCCGCCGTCCGTCGGATGGGACGTTAAGCCGTGGCCCCGTGTGCGGGAGAGCCATACCCTGTGCACGTTAAAGAACACACTGGATGGCCTTGACGGGAGGCTACCATCTGTCTCCCAACAGCTGTTCCAGTGGGTCCCCTACCCCAACCTTCTCTGAGCCTTCGGGGTCCATGTGACCTGGCCATTTAGCCCATGGTGTGCAAAAAAGTGCCGCTCAGAGGTAAAACAACCCACAACCCAACCTAACCCGTACATGATTGGTGCTCTCTACCCAGAGTGGAAGAGGTACGCCGATTTTTCGGAAAAGCCATGAAGAATATAGCTCACAGCCCTTGTAACATCTGACCTCACCCCAAAAGAATTTTTTGTTAGGAATACTTTTATATTTAACTCTTTATTAGTTCTTAAAATTTATCATTGATTTAAAAATCTGATAATAAAAATGTAAATTTTGTTATCACTATTGGAAGTAGCAAACAGCTACTGCATACGCTCAAAGTTGGGTTGGGTTGTTTTACCTCTGAGCGGCACTTTTTTGCACACCATGGGCTAAATGGCCAGGTCACAAGGACCCCGAAGGCTCAGAGAAGGTTGGGGGAGGGGACCCACTGAAACAGCTGTTGGGAGACAGATGGTAGCCTCCCGTCAAGGCCATCCAGCGTGTTCTTTAACGTGCACAGTGTATGGCTCTCGCGCACACGGGGCCACGGCTTAACGTCCCATCCGACGGACGGCGGCCTTTCCAAACCCATCGGTGTCCCCTACTGACCGTGGGCAGGGCGGGGAGTTTTGCGGAGATAAATCTCAACGCTGACCCAGCTGGGACTCGAACCTGGGAACTACAGATTACGAGCCTGGCGCGCTACCGACTGAGCCACCCCCGCCCCTACGCTCAAAGAACCGGGAATTTTCAACCTCTAAGCTATTCTGTTGCCAGTGTGTAATCTTAATTCAGCAGCGTAATTATTTCAGTCATGAAGTAAAATCATTATCCTTTTTGCAATAACTTCAAAACTAGTGAGAGAAACATCATCAACCTCAAGCAGCCATGAGCTACGGAGGTCCAACCAGACCGTGCAATTTAGTTCTCCAAACATATCTGTCCTGAGCTATATCTGCTGCATCTCGCCACTGCACTATATCACTGCATCCACACCAATTCTAACAAGGTCCTGTTTGACATTGTCTGCCCACCGCATCCTAGGTCTCCCCCTCTTTCTGAGGCCTTTAGGCACACTGTTCATACCCTATTCGCTAATCTATAATTATCCATACCTGCAAAATGGCCAAACCAACGGAGTCTCTACACAATATACTGCTTAAAGAGGTTGCCGACTTGCTGAGAGAAACAGACAAAACTAATTCGAAAGACATCATTCATTAGTTTGTTTACGAGAGATACTGAGTTTCGTAAACATTCCTATTAAGAATGATTACGAGAATTTGTGAAGTTGTCCATAGGGAAATTTACTTTCCCCCAAACTTTCCTTTTTTCCACTGTATTCTGCACATTCTACATTCTAATAAAGTGCATTTATCTATCCCAGTAATGGACCAAAGTTGTAGTTTATGCTTTAACAACACATTATTTACAAATGAATGTTTAAAATGCTTTTTATTTGCAGTCCTATTCGATATTATTCTCTTCGGAATGTCTGAGATTGCCTGAATGCATTTCAAGTATGACAATTCAGATTCCTTAATAATAAATGCTGTTTATTCTTTCGTACGAAGCATGGAGCAAGTTTTGTGATCGTGAAAAAAAATATATCGAGATTTAGGAGAAGTTTTGTAAATAGTTTCTAAACTTGGAAAAGTAGTTTACTGTATTTATCTTTTCTGGCATCTAACGTTTGAAGATTCAAGCTATTGAGTAGAAATTTAATCTTTATTTTTTATACTCTGTGCATACTAGTGAACAACTGAATATGAATCTTATGACGGAATATTTAAGAATACTTCACATACAGCAATTTTCGCAAAAAGAAATATCTCTGACGAGCTTCGTTAAATTTTCTTGTTTGTGGAGGCGTTCAGTTACAAATACTAATACACAGATTTTCCGTTCCGATGGTAAAAAATATTAAGAGGGATTTTTCCCCCTTTTGTGCATAACTTCTCAGACAAAAAGTTGTCGAAAGCAACACCCAAAGCAATGTTATTATTTCCATATTATCTTTTAGTAGGTGTGTATCTTAGACCTTAGATATACCTGTGTATCTTAGAGTTATCTTCCAGCGGATCCGCTTTAGAGTTATCTTCCAGCGGATCCGCCTTAGAGTTATCTTCCAGCGGATCCGCCTTAGAGTTATCTTCCAGCGGATCCACCTTAGCGTTATCTTCCAGCGGATCCGCCTTAGCGTTATCTTCCAGCGGATCCGCCTTAGAGTTATCTTCCAGCAGATCCGCCTTAGAGTTATCTTCCAGCAGATCCGCCTTAGAGTTATCTTCCAGCGGATCCGCCTTAGAGTTATCTTCCAGCGGATCCACCTTAGAGTTATCTCCGCTAAACCGTCTCCCCGTCTTCTGCCAGAAAGGGGACACTGAAGAGCCTTGAAAAACCTACATTCCTCTTATGAGATGTAAAGGCATGGCACCGTGTCCAGGAGAATGGCTCTGGGCACGAGGTCAGGAAGGAGTCCCATTGTTCAGTGGGTTCCCTTGTTTCAACCTTCTCTAAGCACTTGGGGTCTTTGTAACCTTAGCACATTGTGAGCCAAATAAAATTGCGGCTTAAAGCAACCCATCTCTCTCAGTAGGCCTATGTGAATCTACATTATGCATTTATCATATGTTAATCTCCTGTATTTCTTTTTTAATGAGAAATATAAATTTGATCAATGTCAAAAATTTGACCTCTTCCCTTGAGCATGAAGCCACCATAGCCTCGTAAGTACACCCGCTAGCGACGTAAAAGAATTAAAAAAAAAACGCCAATCTTAGTTCACCGAAGAGGACAATAAATGCAGTTTAATAGGTAAAGCTCACTAAAAATAGAATACTTAATTCGATCCACCGAAGGTATCTTTTCCCTGCAGTGTTTTTGTCTCTTAAGTATAAGCGACAAAGGCACGTTGCTCCTGCTAAAAGAAACCCACTTCATGCGTACTTAACCCAGGAAATAGTGATTTTTTTCTCATGTTCTACTAAGAGAAAAAAATTCAAAAGGGCGTTCTTTGAACCATTCTTGGAGTATCCAAGTTCTTTTTTTATATTCCTTACACGAGTTACGAAAGAGGGCTTTGTAAAGTCGAAAGACATATGTTTTGGATGTTAAATACATTTTGGTTTTTACTAAGTATTTACATACTATTATGTGGTATTTACTTAGATGATGTGCTTTTCCCAGGTTCGAGTCCCAGCTGGCCCAGCGTTGAGATTTATTTCAGCAAAACTCTCTCCCCCTCCCTTGCCCTCGGTCAATAGAGGATACCGATAGGCTTGAAAAGGACGCCGTCCGTCGGATAGGACGTAAAGCCACGACCCCGTGTGCAGGAAAATCATGCCCTGCGTGCATTAGAGAACGTGCTGGATGACCTTGACAGAAGACTTTCGTCTCCTAACAGCTGTCCAGTGGTCTCCTTCCTCCAACCTCTGTGAGTCCTCGGGGTTTTTGTGACCTGGCCAATTAGCCCATTGTGTGCAAAAAGTGCCGCTCAGAGGTAAAGCAACCCAACGTTGCATGATAACTACGGTATAGAAGAAAATTTGTCATTAACCGATGGAAACCGCACCCTCCGACCTCCTGAAAACGTGTAAAGTGTTCTGACCGCTGAGCAATTTTGGTTTTATTTGTTACCTTGGAATGTGTGTATTCTTGATAAGGGTAAAACAATATTTAGATTTTACTATTATGAATACGAAACAACTATGTACAATGATGAAGACTCCACAATTCAAGCGTACGTGTATTGTTTGCAGTGTACAATAGTCCCTGACGATTCAGTCATTTCCCAGATAACACATAGTATATTGTTTTATGTATATCAGTCTTTTTTAGATATAAAGACAAATTTTAGATATTTTCAGACAAAAGCGAACTACTCGCTAGTGATGATATAAAATAGAATACTTAAACAAATACATGCCCTTAGAAATTATATGAAGTGTAATGTACCTAGAGGACTAATTCTTTTAAGACCATTCGATCCATGTGTAATTTACTATTTTTTTGTCACTATGTATGCTCACATAACGCGTAATTTTATTATCGCAAGAATATAACACCTTTAATTTTCTGAATTAACACTATAACACTATCTGAAGTTATTTAGAAGAAAATAAAAATTTCGATGAGTATAAGGGTATATATAAAACTGTTTTTGACATAAACAAAATTCGATAGAAACAAACTAAATCTCATACTAGCGAATTCAATATGAATGAATGTAACCTGTATAATATTCCTTATTGTCGGATATACTAACACAATATAGTTATACATCTATTCCAACGCTTTTCCGTGCAAGGAACGTACCTTGTTGGAATAGAAATATTGCATTACAACCGATCATAACACACTACAAAATCCTTCGGTCCATTCAGAAATTCATTCCACCGGATTCCGTTCAAGCGGAGTTCTACTGTATTTGAAATAATGATTTTAGCATTCACGAATCCTTTCACAGTTAAATAATCTCTGAAGAATGGATTTATGGTTCACTATTAAAATTAATGCTTCATTTACTAAACAAATCTCTGCCTCAGTTGGAGTCAATATTGTTGGTTGACTACCATCAGCTAGTAGACCATGGTCACTCTAATTACACGTCCGTTGTCGTCGGGGAGAATTTCAGTCGCCAATTCAACACATGCTATCGAGTTTTAACTCTCTCTCTCCGACGAGTTGTCACTAGATCAATAATAGACTGGAAGCCGGCCAAGAAGATTCTTTACAGTTTTGCTTCAGAGGTAATAATAGTAATATAGTTCTTGAAATGCATATAATTATAGTAGAGTGCTCAAGAAATTTCAAATATTTTCTATAAAAAAGAGGGTAGATCTTCGCCCAACCCATGGGTTCGTTCTGGAGGTCTCAGCAAACTGCTAATTCACAAAACTAAAAGCTTATGGGAAAAAGTAGTGTTGGGTACATAAGACACTCAAAATGTTCGCAAACTTCGACTGTCCCATAGCTAACTGGTTAGCGTGCTTGGCTAGTAATCAAAGGGATCAGGATTTGAGCCACGGATAAGACGTATGTGTGTGTGTTTTTTTTTTCTTCGTGTATTGTCCCGCTAATGAAGTATCACCTACCATAAAAATCTCTGTGGAGTATTATACTGACAGGTCCTCTGTGGCAACAGTTGCTTGAGGGATAGTTTAATTTTTACTCCTCTCCCCAAAAATATTCTTTCTCTATCCAACTGTAGAGTTAGGTTGGGTTGTTTTACCTCTGAGCGGCACTTTTTTGCACACCATGGGCTAAATGGCCAGGTCACATGGACCCCGAAGGCTCAGAGAAGGTTGGGAGAGGGAACCCACTGGAACAGCTGTTGGGAGACAGATGGTAGCCTCCCATCAAGGTCGTCCAGCGTGTTCTTTAACGGGCACAGGGTATGGCTCTCCCGCACGGCGCCACGGCTTAACGTCCCATCCGACGGACGGCGGGCTTTCCAAGCCCATGGGTGTCCCCTACTGACCGTGGGCAGGGCGGGGAATTTTGCGGAGATAAATCTCAACGCTGACCCAGCTGGGACTCGAACCTGGGAACTACAAATTACGAGCCTGGCGCACTACCGACTAAGCCACCCCCGCCCCCCAACTGTAGAGAAACTCAACGAAGAAAACGTTTGTTTCACCGATTCTTTTGCTGCACTCAAATTGTTGCCTGTTTCAGTCAAAAAATTATCTCTGTTGACGTACGACTTCAGGTAAGCAGAAAGTATTGAGAGATTTTTACCTCTATAGAAATTGCGAGGCTCTTTCTCGTACCTGTCCCCGCACATGCATTTCACCCTATTCTCCTGAAAGTTATAGCTTTCCTGCATGTATAATTATATTATTATTATATATTATTATTATTCTATTATTATACAATAGAACTCCTGACGAATTTCATTTATACTGGACAGCTAGTACACATGGTATATTGTCCCATATACCCAGTCATCCAGGATATAGTCATTATTTCTGTAATAAGATATATAAGAAAGTTTAAAATTTGTCGGTTAGTTGGTTTGTGGATTTGACAAAGTTGTTTCACCATATCCCCGTTTTGAAAAAAGTTGTTTCACCATATCTTTCGAACCTGATGGAGAAACTATTCACGACGAAATATATGACTATGATTTATGTACCAAATGAAAGCTTGTGACGCGGGGAGTGTCATAGGCTACAAAAAATTGACTTCCCATGCTTTCCTCTCCCCTAAAAAAGGGGAAATATGAGAACTATTCTTAGAACGCGAATGTCGAAAGTAACAAGCGATATGTCAAATGAATACTTCTGAGGGGGAATGTCACAGGCTACGAAAAATGGATTCCCTCAATGCCTTCTTCCCTCCTAAAAAAGGGAGGGAAATGAAAATGGTTGTTCCCCTAATCGCCTGAATGCGGGTGCGAAAAGTAACAAGCTATGTGCTAAATGAAAGCTTGTGACGCGGGAAGTGTCATAGGTTATAAAAAATTTATCCCTCCCCCATTCATTCTCCCCCCCTAAAAATGGAAACTGTAAAGTTGTTCTACTATATTTTGCGAATGCGAAGACCTACAATTACGAGTTAGGTAACTGATGAAAATAAACCCTGATAAATATGGGAGGGCGGGGTTCGACTTTAACGAGTCATATCTCAAATTATTAGCTGTCCCGTGGCCGAGTGGTTAGCGCGCTTGGCTAGTGATCTACGGGACCTGGGTTCGAGCCCCGGGTAAGGCATGGCTGTTTGTGTCGTTTTTCTGCTGAGGTCCTGCCATCCTCTCAGACCTTCTACTGTGGCATATAAACTGACAGGCTCCTGTCAGACCTCTGTGGCAAGCAGCTGCTTGAGGGGGTATTTTTTTTTATCTCAAATTAAAGCTGGTGACGTCCCCAATGTCATGGTCTACCTCAAACATGATTCCAAAAGGGAGGGAAAATGTGGTCATTGTTTATGAGTCATATATCAAATGAAAGTAGGTGTCTTTAGTGACAAAACAATAAATGAATTAAAAAATTTTAAAAATACCTATCTTCCTATAGGGCCCTAAAAAAGTAGAAAATAAACATGTAGTATATCAATGGTGCAATCAGTCACTGAGTTCGTATTTAAGGCGCGTAAGATAGGGCGCCGGCAATCTTGTTGTGCAGGTAAATCGGTGCCTTATCTTCCTTTGAAGTGAATACGAACTCAATAACTGATTTGCACAATCGATGTTATTTCGGTTTATTTTCTACTTTTTAAATCCCTTTAGGAAGATAGGCATTTTTTTAATTTTTTAATTTTTTTTTCAATGTTTATTGCACAAACTTTCTCAAATGCAGGTATTATTTCTATTGCGGAAGCCATTCGTAATAAACCGCCAGTCACATCGAATGATCGAAACCAAAGACCGCGATCAACGAGATGAGCCTCAAAATGTTTTTCGTGAATAATCAAACTCACGATTGGGAAAGACGTACAGTCGCTCAAAAAAATATCTGAACACTATGGTTGATTACAGAATTCAGAAAAAACATCTGGCAACGATTTTTTTAGAAATTAGTGATCTGCCAACCTTCGTATATTGTACACAAGGGTTGCCAGAAGTGTTCGGATATTTTTTGAGCGACTGTACCTTACAGCACTTTTTCCCCTTACTCTTTCAAAACAACTTCCAAAAAGCAAAGGCAGGTTTAAAGTTACAAAAAGATAGCATCGATTCGATAAACTCAAACTTGGAATAAAATACCCTGGACAGTAATTGAAAGAAACTAATCAGTGACAATGCATGTAACATTGGCTCTTATGTATCACGCAAAAAATAGAAATTCTCAATAGCTCTCTGCTATACATATATTGCTTTCAAATAACTTTATGCAAAAAGTATTTAACCATCTTTACATAAGTTACAAATTAACAACTGGAACTTCGATATTATGAATCAGGGGATGAGGTCTAATCACGTCGCTGCCATTAAAAGAAGTTTCTGGTATGTTCTAATAGGAAACAAGGTTGGGTTGTTTTACCTCTGAGCGGCACTTTTTTTGCACACAATGGGCTAAATGGCTAGGTCACCAGGTCAAAAGGCTCAGAGAAGGTTGGGGGAGGGGACCCACTGGAACAGCTGTTAGGAGACAAATGGTAGCCTCCTGTCAAGGCCATCCAGTGTGTTCTTTAACATGCACAGGGTATGGCTCTCTCACACACGGGGCCATGGATTAACGTCCCATCCGACGGACGGCGATGGTAACGTCAAAACACTTCATAATCTTCCCTGCAGTAAAGGCCTTATCTACTTCTGACACTTGTCCAGTAAGTCTTCACTAACCTTTGCTTGAAACATGGAGTATTTATGGCCTTATCATTTAGTCCCTTGTACACAGAAAAAGTTGGGTTGTTTTACCTCTGAGCGGCACTTTTTTGCACACCATGGGCTAAATGGCCAGCTCACATGGACCCCGAAGGCTCAGAGAAGGTTGGGGGAGGGGACCCACTGGAACAGCTGTTGGGAGACAGATGGTAGCCTCCCGTCAAGGCCATCCAGCGTGTTCTTTAACGTGCACAGAGTATGGCTCTCCCGCACACGGGGCCACGGCTTAACGTCCCATCCGACGGACGGCGGCCTTTACAAGCCCATCGGTGTCCCCTGCTGACCGTGGGCAGGGCGGGGAATTTTGCGGAGATAAATCTCAACGCTGACCCAGCTGGGACTCGAACCTGGGAACTACAGATCACGAGCCTAGCGTGCTACCGACTGAGCCACCCCCGCCCCACACAGAAAAGAGTTGCTCATTGTGAAACAATGTAACATGATGTAAAATTGTAGCTATAGCTTTGTTTATGTGATGAATTCGAATCTGAAAATGGAAAACACTTTGAATTTAATTCAACACAGTTTCTTTCGAAGAGTATATATAACTTTCTGTATACGTTATTCATTATTAGTGTGGGCTATTTTTTTCAGTTCACTTTAGTATCACTAGATTAGTTTCAAAACTAAGTTTTCTCAGTAGCATGTATATGGGGTTTTTTTGTATTTTTTATACATAATAAAAAAAAGTGAAGGTAAAGAAAACTTCGGAAGCATCATCAACTAAAACCCGTTGCTTGGGTTGGGTTGCACAACAAACACGTCCCGTTGAAGGAAGGAAGGAAGGCTTTACGAATAGGAAGCCGCTCGGGCGAGTAAATCAGTTACTCACCGACTTGTGGAAGGCTGTATTCGATGTCAACGGCGAATGAAAAATGGGCATCGTGTGGTATATGCTGGCCGTGATCCGACACTGAAAACGCTGGCATTGACAAATTGGTCGAAATGGCCGCTTTCAATTCTTCTTCCCTTGCCCGAATCAAGTTTAGTATACATAAATATCTTTCCGCATACTTAATGTTGTCTGCTTTCACATGCGGAAGTAGAGGTGTTTTTTTTTAAGAGAAAGTAAAAATAAAGTTTGCTTTATGATGATTATTTTAGGTGATAAATGAAATTTCTGTTTTTGCGTTTCGTTTTTCCGCCTTTCCTTTTTTGCTTTCGATAGGTACATTTTAGCAATTCTACTTAATTTAATCCACTAAATAATATGCAATTCATCGGATTTTTATAAAGCAAAATTGATACAATATAAAATTGGAATAAAATAAAAGCCAACGCAAAAACCATTATAAAGGATGTTTTTCCGAATATAATGCAACATTTAAATTTTTCTCCTCAACCCGGAGAAGGAAGTAATTCATGATTTATGCGTACAATTCGTAAAGTAGTAAAGGTCATGTAAACCCTTTTACTACTATACTCTACCATCAGGGGGTGGCTCAGTCGGTAGCGCGCCAGGCTCGTAATCTGTAGTTCCCAGGTTCGAGTCCCAGCTGGGTCAGCGTTGAGATTTATCTCCGCAAAATTCCCCACGGTCAGTAGGGGACACCGATGGGCTTGGAAAGGCCGCCGTCCGTTGTATGGGACGTTAAGCCGTGACCCCGTGTGTGGGAGAGACATACCCTGTGCACGTTAAAGAACACACTGGATGGCCTTGACGGGAGGCTACCATCTGTCTCCCAACAGCTGTTCCAGTAGGTCCCCTCCCCCAATCTTCTCTGAGCCTTCGGGGTCCATGTGACCTGGCCATTTAGCCCATGGTGTGCAAAAAAAGTGCCGCTCAGAGGTAAAACAACCCAACTCTACCATCAAAATTTCCAAGATAAACTGTTTGCAATATTAAAGTTTTGTCATTTTCCAACTTTAGTGACCTTTTACAATGAAAATTTAAATTGATGGATGATTCGAAATATGCGAATAGTAATGTTTTATTAGTATCTAACCAAAAAATAAATTTTCATTTATTTCTGAAAACGCAAAAGTTAGATTTCTTGGTACGGAAGCAGACGAAAATGGAAACAATTGCTTGTTTCCTTTTTGCTGGTAAAAGATCCGAAAACGAAAAAAAATTATTTTTTATTCCGAATGAAAATGTTTGTGTTGCTTTTTAATTGCCATACATACATACATAATCCTCGGCAGCTATGAGTTACGAAGTTCCAGCTACACTCTGCGAATTAGTTCTACACATTTGTGTTCTGAGCGCTGTTATTTCATTTAATCACTACAGACCAATTCTAAGAAGGTTTTATTTAATAATATCCACCCACCGTATTTCGGGGCGGGGTGGCTCAGTCGGTAGCGCGTCAGGCTCGTAATCTGTAGTTCCCAGGTTCGAGTCCCAGCTGGGTCAGCGTTGAGATTTTTCTCCGCAAAATGCCCTGCCCACGGTCAGTAGGGGACACCGATGGGCTTGGAAAGGCCGCCGTCCGTCGGATGGGACGTTAAGCCGTAACCCCGTGTGCGGGAGAGCCATACCCTGTGCACGTTAAAGAACACGCTGGATGGCCTTGACGGGAGGCTACCATCTGTCTCCCAACAGCTGTTCCAGTGGGTCCCCTCCCCCAACCTTCTCTGAGCCTTCAGGGTCCATGTGAGCTGGCCATTTAGCCCATGGTGTGCAAAAAAGTGCCGCTCAGAGGTAAAACAACCCAACCCACCGTATTTCGTGTCTCGCTCTTTTTTTTGAGTCCTTTAGACTAGGGGTTCTCAACGTGGGATACGCGGTAAAATTTTTTGGGGTACGCCGTGAGAGCTGTTTCACTGATTACCCAGTAAAATGTTTAAAATTTTATAAGATTTGTTAAATTGTTTATGTCATTTTTTGTGTTTATCGATATATGTAATTTATGAATACAAAATTTAATGTGTGTGTGTGTATATATATATATGTTTTATTTTATTCCCATTGTTATACTATAACTATAATTTTATCTATCTACATAAGGGGTACGCCAGTTGCATTCACATTTCCAGGGGGTACGTGAAACATAAAAGGTTTAGAACCACTGCTTTAGACATATTATTCTAAACTCTATTCGGTAATCTGTAGTTTTGCATGCCTGCAACATGGCCATACCAATGCAGTTTCTCCCTACATACTAACCTTCATCACTAACTTCATCGTTGTTTATATCATGGGTTCCCTAACCGAGGGTTTCTTGATGGGTCGGGAAATTACAGGTCAATTGAAATACTGGTTAATATAAAATCAAAAACGAGGCACTTGGTTCTTCCACTACCCCTCCCCAACATAAGAAAGGGGGGAAACAGAGGAGATCCTAAAAGAGAATTTGCATTTTAACGTTATATATGATAATTGAGACCACAGCAAAAATGTAAGACTACATCTCCAAATTTATACCCTAGTTATGCCACTGTTCCCATTTATTGAAAGGTTTATAGTATATACATTAAAGCTTAGGTCGTTGCATTTCGACAGGAATTTTGCTAGTAAATAACTAGAAACGAAATCGTTACTCGAGCATTTAAAATTGAATGCAACATCTATGCTTCAGAAACTGGTTACTTATGCTGTAAAGTATTGAAATCCGTGTTGGCATTGAATTTGCATCTGTTATATTGTAAAGCAGTTGGATATCAAACTAATATGAATTCATTAATCTAAAAATAAATTAAAAAAATAATGCATAAAAGGAAATTTACGTCACATACGAAAGCTAAAGAATATACCCAAGAAACAAAAGTGTTTGTGTAACGCTTAGAATATCAATTGTACGATTATTCATTTCTGTTAGCTTAAATCCTTGTCTCCCGTTATCATAAGTATTATTGAAGTGCATGGGTTATTTATTCATAAGGAAATATCCAACTTCGCGTTCTGCTAATCCCCTTCTCTTCGTTGTTGCCATTTTTGTCAAAGTTAATAATTGTTGAGTGTAATCCGAACAACGTTCGTAAAATAATACCTTCTGTTTCCAAACTCCTAAACCATAATTCGAGATTAAAAAGAACCAAATTACTCCTGGCAAAATATTTTTCTTCTAATGGTATCGAAATCAAAATCTACGATCTCATCAGTGTTTGTTTGCTGGAAATGGTAACGGGGTAATCGCAAACACTCTAGCTTTCCTGTTCAGCCAAGCATTTTACCCCCAGCCCATTTTTAACTGGCATAAGAAGAGAGGTGACAGTTATCGCTTATATATAAAAACAACACGTCGTTTTATGCAGCTGCGTTTACACGAAATGTTGCTTCGATCGCTATCCTCATCTTTCACGAGCTCATACCGTGACTCAAGTATCCCGCCTGTGACGTCAAATTTGAGCTTTTACTAACTGGTATGAGTCTCTTTCAACCAAATACTCAGTTTATATATTCTTTTTTATACTAAATCATTCTTTTTTTCGCTTTTATGTTATGCCTCAATTATTCTCTCGGCCTAACGAACGTCAGTAAACGAAATCCAAATTCTTTCCATCATAGCATCAACCAAAGAGCCATCTGCTTTTTCTCTTCAAGGGGAAGGGGAGGATACAGGGCAGGTGCACGCAAAGAATACGCAGATGATCACCCCACACATACGTGAAACAACATTGAGACCCCACCCGAACTGACCAGCGGCACCAAGGGTAAACAACACAGGATCCGACCACCAGCACACTAAAGTCCCCCACCAACACGAAACACCACGTGATCACAATAAATCCCACTTTCTTCATACCACAGGTGGACGATCACAGAGGATTTGGCAATGTCTGACTCTGAGCGTCAAAATATCCTCTGGACACACGTAGCGCGAGCTCAGTTTAGAATGTCGGCTCGCCGACCCTCGCTGGACATTAAACGAATTAGCTGACACCCGATGCCACCGTCCCAACCCTTGAAAATGACCCAGCCATGGAAAAGTTGCGCCAGCAAACATGCCGAGAACATTGATCAAAAGGGTGGTTATTGCAATATAAAAGGGAAGACAGACAAAGGAACGGGATAGGAAGAGAGGTATGTAGTGCGCGAGATTGGCAGACGCGCCAGGCTTTGAGATATGCCGAGGTTCAGAGCCGCAAGACCACAACCCAGTAGGACGCTTTAAGAGGCGCTTAAAGAGAGCTATATTAGTGATCTGGCAACCTTCGTGTCACGTGACACGAAGGTTGCCAGGTCACTAATTTCTAAAAAAATCGTTGCCAGATATTTTTTCTGAATTTTGTAATCAACCATAGTGTTCGGATACTTTTTTGAGCGACTGTACTCACTGGTCCCTTTTAGCACAATTAATATGATGTTTGTTCTATACTGTAAAGCAGGAGTTCTTAACCTTTTTAAGTCACATATTCATTACAGAAATTATGGAAGCCTCGCACCCCCATTTACAGGTCTCCTTATTTGTTGAAGAGGGATGGCTAAGTTGGTAATCTGCAGTTCCATCTCGTAATCTGCAGTTTCCAGGTTCGAGTCCCAGCTGGGTCAGCGTTGAGATTTATCTCCGCTAAAACTCCCCGCCCTTCCCACGGTCAGTAGGGGACACTGATGGGATTGCGAAAGACCGCCGTCCGTCGGATGGGACGTTAAGCCGTGCTCCCCGTGTGCGGAAGAGCCATACTCTGCACACGTTAAAGTACACGCTGGATAGCCTTAACGGGAGGCTTTCATCTGTCTGCTAACAGCTGTCCAGTGGGTCCCTCCCCAAATCTTCTCTGAGCCTTCGGGGTCCTTATGACCTGGCCATTTAGCCCATGCTGTGCAAAAAAGTGCCGCTCAGAGGTAAAACAACCCAACCTTATTTGTTTTATTTTTGCAAATAATCAGATTTTCAAACGTTCCTCACGTATTACCTAAATTCAGGTTAAGAAGGCTTCCTAGGAAATTAATTAAATTTATATTAAGAAGGCTTCCTCTGCTCTGAATTATCCTAAATAAAACATCACAGGTTTTTGCGATTTTATATATTTTAAATCACTGTATTAAATCAAGCAAGTTGAAACAGGAGACACAGAACCTAAAATCAATTTCATTTGCATTTATTGTTTGTTTTTGACTAAAATTGCTATGTTGTTTCGATAACTGTAATATCAGTTTGGAATTAAAAGTTCCACGAGTGATGATTTCGAATCTTGTCTCTTTAAATTAATCTATAGTCAAAAAAAACTGATGAGTTTTTTTATGATAAATAAATAAAATTTATTTTTTTATGATAAATAAATAATTTTTATGATAAATATTATTGTATCACTTTTGTATTTATGTTTTTTAACATAATCGATTCTTTATATGTATATATTTATATGTATTTCTTCATTTATGTGTTTAGAACAAAGAACATTTGAGTTGCATTGCTTTTGATTAATTTTACGTTAAATTTTTAAAACATGTAGTTATATCTTTAACAGTATTAATAAGGATCAAAAAAATATTATAAGCATCACTACTCATTTTAGGGAAAAAAAGGTTTTTGAAAGTTACCGTTATCAAGGCCAGTTGAATATGTAAATTTCATATCATACCGTTGAATATGCAAATTTCATATCATACCGTTGAATATGCAAATTTCATATCATACCGTTGAATATGCAAATTTCATATAAAAAAGAATAATTATAAAATTTCATATAAAGCAGGGGACAAAAAAGAATAGCATTCTCGGAAGCCTTTAGACCCTGAAAAATCATCCAGAATGGCAACATAGATGCACAAAATATGAAACAGAGAAGAACTGTAAGGAAGGCGAGAACTACTTTTTATTTTAGATAATTAGATTTTAATTTCAACAAGGTATTCCTAACGATGAGTGAAAAGGCATATGAAATAAAAAGATATAGCTTTCAACATTCGTAAAAATATTTTGTTTCCTTTCAACTTTCATTAAATGGAGTTATTTAATATTTCATTAATTATATTTTGTTTGTGGCATGAATGCGTTTCAAAACGTATATTTTTATTCTTCAACTTAGAGTGCGAAAATTCCAAGTTAACGTTTAATATACTGCTGCTCTCTCAAAGACTCCGCCATCTATTTATATCGAATCCAGAGTAATACAAGTCGTGCCTATGATACGAAAAACCCTGTTATAAAGAAAGCAATAGCCACTTACCCTTAGAGATATATCTATTCTACCTCATATAACATCTCTCTTTGAAGTTTCCTCTTAGCTACTCCACGGATGATATACACCATTATTTTATGTTTCATTTGCCAAGTAGACATCTGATATCGTTAACTAAAATGATTTATGAAACCTTTCACAAAGTATTTTTCCTCATGTACTTTAAAACTGTATAAAATAGTTCTTTTAGCAACAAACTAATAAATTAATTTCCTTTATTGATTCCTGGTTGGAGTTCAATTTCGAAGCTCTTTTTTACTCAAGCTTTTGCTTCTCTGAAACTGTTGCTGAAAAAGTATGTCTGAATATGTAAACAGATAAAGCGAAAGCATTCAACTCATTACTAGACTATATGTTTTGACTGGTATAATGGACAATGGTACAGTATTGGAAAATGTGATTTGACGTTCTCGCTTTAAACAAAATAAAGCAAAATACTGGCTTCCGTGACAATAGAGATTTAGCTCTCCAATGTTAGTATTAATTGCTGACACCCCACTGTGACATGCGTGTATCCCACTGCTAAAATTAATTAAATGCGCTTGATAATTATCGAAATTAAGCAGTGTCTCGATTAATCAGTGCTAATAAGCAAAGATAAATATATGAAGCGTATTATTAACTGCACTTTTAGACTATAGTAGTATTCTCCATATTTACATATGCTACGCTTCCAGCGGAATTTACAATAAATTCTTTTGTAAATAACTAGAAAAATAGCATATCGACTCTAGTAAATATGGAATTCTCGTTTTCAAACAGAATGAAATCCATTTCCAACTTTATGACTTTAAGGTGGAAATTTGGATTAATGGATGACTCAGAAAAGGAGAAGAGTAATATTTCATTAGTACCTATCCAATTCAAAAAGAATTTTCATTTGTCTCTTAAAAAATGTAAAATATTTCTTCCCACCACCTTGGAGATAAAGAGACAATTCGCTGCTGTTGATGGAACCTTCTTGACCACCACACTCTAACAAGAAAATTTTAAATATCTAGCATGAATAAATTATTTACAATATTCGTTTACATTTTTTTATTTTGCAAATATAGAGCCCTCTAACAGTAATAATTAAAACGGTTGGAAGATTCGGAAAATGTAATTCCTAATAACCAATAAGGACCTCTCCAAACCAAAAATTATTTTTCATCATCTATTAAAATAAAAAAGTTGAATGTCTGCAGATGGGCAGACATATTTCTAATAATTACTTATAAACTGGCACAAAAAGATGCACAATTTAGTTCGATGCAAGTTTGCTTGCTTGCTTCCTTGACTTGACATTCGCTCTTCGTAAAATTTGGGAGTCTGCTTTTGTTGATCCTTACCGCTCTATATAGCTAGAATTCAACTGCATATTTCGAATTGCTAGAAATTTCGAGATTTATCTTTATAAAATTCAAATCACAAGGTTTATTAAATAAAAGAAACAACGAATAACTTCTGTAATTAACTTCTGAATTAACTGCTGTAAATTTCATTGTTCCTCTAAATGCTAGACAACTTATTTAAATACAGTAGACTTGCGATTATTCAGAATGAATAGGGATAAAAATATGATGATGATTCTCAATTTACTGTAAATGATTTATCTGCAATGATTCTCAAATTCCGTAATTACGGCTATTATGTAATATAATAACTAGCCAATTTGCGATTGAAATTCGACGGATCTCACTGAATCTCGGTTAATCCGCCATCCATATAAAAACACAAAGATTTCAAATTTTTCAGAAAATATCGTAGTATGGGCTTAAGTTATTTAAAATAGAATAGCAAGGAAGTTTGCTTTTACTCTTCATTCGCTATACGGCGAATTGTGCCAAAAACATTGTTTACGTGACGCCTTTTTTACTGTCGCATCGCCGCCTCCTCGTATACCATATTTTATTTTCGAGTATACATTTTTTTTCAACATCCTGGTTAATTCTACCCGGATAATCGTGAGTCTACTGTAATGATTCCCCATTTTTTTTTCACGGCACACTATTTTTCGTCATGAATAATCGCGGCACACTAAAATTTTAAGTTCACAACATTACGGGAGACTCGCGCATGCGCAGTTTGCTTTCATTAATAGCCATTTCTGTGAGGCATTTTGAAAACGCAGAGCTATTCTACTCAAATTCTGACGGGTATTGAGATTGTGCGTTCGTATTATAGGCATGGTTTGTGTTACTTTTGATTTTAACATTATGATTTAATACAGATAAGTTTTTCATTAAACGGTAAAAATTAAATGAGGAATTAGTGCCAGAAAGTAGCAACAAAATGGTTCATAAATTTCCTTTTTTCTACAATATCATCCGAAACTTCAGGGCACACCTGGCGAATCTCGCGGCACACCCTTTGAGAACCACTGGTCTACTCTCTAATAAATACTTGGAATCTATAACAGATTTTATGAAATTTTTAAAAATTGTAATTGCTAAATATACATTTCTTTCGAAAATTATTCAGTTAACCTAGACTTGCAAATCAGCCAACTCTGTTCCAGCAGTCGTACTTTGTATGTTCTATTAACTCTGAAGCTGTTGTCAGTTAAACCTGACTTCGGCCCTAGTAGGGCAAGTGTCTCAAGAGGCGGACCATTTTTGCGCATCATTTTGGACGGTCCACAAACAATACCTTCTATCATACTCATGTATTAAACTGCGTCTTACTAGCTTGATTCAATCATAAAGATCTCACGGGACTATGGAGAATATGATCGCCGAAGATGAAACCACTACAAATGAAATGTCGGTTTATGTTATGCTATTGAATGTATCTAACGTTTAAATGATAAAAAAAATAAGTAATTATATTTTGCTTACCAGAAATCAGCCGGAGCCCCGGGCCCTATTGATTTCTAGACTGTTACTCCGACTCCCATCTAACCTTGAATACGAACCAGATCTAAAATTTCTTACCATTTCTGAAATCTAATTTCTAATAAAGTATTTTGCGTCCTTAATTTGCTACCGTACTTACCCGATTGCAAGATGAATATTTTTGCAAAAAATGTTTTCCAAAACAAGGATAGGCCTCATATTCTTCTACAAAAATAAATAATAAGATGGAAATAAATATAGATATAACCTATGCGTCAGATACGTTCTATATTCACATCCTTTTTATTATCAGCTTTTGTATAAAAGCTGTTAACTCTAACTGTGCTGATTTGCTTTAAGGAACGGTAAAAGCTCCTGATATGCCACATAGATGTACCAATGCCCAATAACCTGCATCGATTCGATAAACTTCTGTTGTCTCGAGTACTTATCAGTTATGCCGAGTTTGAACGTATTTGGACTCAGACAAAATTTATAATTTTGCTTATAATTTTGAAAAAAAAAAATAGAAAAAAAAAAATAAATAGTTTTTTATTATGATTTTCAATCTTTTAGCCAGGTTTTATTAATAAAAATATTATTCAGCTTTTGATTACACTTTTAGGTATTCTCTCTTTAATTAACGAATCGTCCTTAACGTTTATCATCATTTTACTCAGGGGGTTTCTGCTTCTATGAATTATTTCTAATATTTTTAGTTCTAAGTAGCATTGAGAGTTTCATTTTGTGGGTAAATAATTATAATTATTTTTAAAGTTTGTAATAGTTTATAATACGAACAATTGCAAAAAATGATTTAACGGTGTGCATTTTATATGCGTTTTACGATTCATCAATTTATTTCTTTTTATTATCCAGTCTTGTGCAGGCTCGGGCTCCAAATTTGATCCCAAATTCATCTCTAAATACAAGATCTATGTCAAAGGTAAAGGCGCTCATATTCTTTTTTATCCCTTGATACTTCGGTGCTTAAACATTAAATATACATCAAGCATTAGCCTTAACTGGCATAGTGGTTAGGCAGCTAGCGACTGTTCCAGCAAGGCAAACTTTGTGTGTTGTGTTAGCTCTAACTAAGGCAGTGACTTCGGTCTTAGTAGGGCATGTCCTTGTATGAGAAGGCCTGTATTAAGCTAGGAGTAGCTTCTAGGATTCTTCTCTGTCCTATATGTCGCAAATCAATCTTTCATACAAGTAAAATCTAAATGCAACTATTTTTACATTCTACTAACATAGCAATTATCTTTCATTATTACTGAAAAAATATATCGCAGATGATTAATCAAAGTGGACTAATCTAATTCTTACTTTCAATTCATTATCTGTAAAGTAAAAACAAATTCCCCGTTTACAGATCATACCTGTTGTAATATAGAATTAAATACAGTGATAGTCAATTTAAAAATATATTGCTAAATAATATTTTGATGTGATAAATGATGTGATAAAATGTAATTATCTTTTGATGTGATAAAATGTACCTTAAGAGCAACAGAGTTAATACATGTGTAATAGTTAATACAAGTTACTTAATTTTTTTTTTCTTATAGGGATATCGCCAGCACTAACAACATTGATAGAAGGAGAATCGTTGCTCAACGATGGTTCTGCTATTGTGATCTTCGAGGTGCTTCTGGAGATTATGACTGAAACTCACACAACGCTATCTGGTGAATACGTTTAACTATTTACAGATACTTTTAGCTTTTAATTAATTACACCTATATTTACAGCATTCGACTAAACAAAATTCACTTTTGGCTGCATATCTAATGTAAACTTAAGAAAAATGAAACAATGCGAATCCTTTTGAAGCTTGCGAAAGTATTTTCTAAGACTTTACAGTAGAAAAAGTGTGTAACAGAATTTAGCATATACTAGTTATACCCACTAGTTAAAACTACTTAGCCATACTACTCAAACGTAGTATACCATTCACAAGGTAGGCGACGACAACGCTCCCAGAAATTTCGAATACTCTTAGAGGGATTGTTCTCGACCCATGGCAGCTAGGAACCCGATCGTGACCACCGACCCGATTCGTTAACCCAACAGGGCTAGAACTAAGCGAGACCACACCACCAAATTTGGAGCCGATCGCTCAAGTAGCCACCGATGACCACACGTGTTCCTCAGCGCCGTATTTAGGTAATTACGGCTATTATATAATGTGATAACTAGCCAATTTGCGATTGAAAATCGACGGATCTCTTAAACCTCCTCTATCAAATGGAAAATCAAAAGTAGTTTTAAACTCAAAGACTTTCAGACTATGAGATTGCGCA
This sequence comes from Ryuthela nishihirai, assembly GCA_038380435.1. Classification (NCBI taxonomy): domain Eukaryota; kingdom Metazoa; phylum Arthropoda; class Arachnida; order Araneae; family Heptathelidae; genus Ryuthela; species Ryuthela nishihirai. Next base: position 18,140,714 of record JAWZYU010000016.1, read on the forward strand.
GTTGAGTGATAGGTCATTGGCCTATTTAATTACTTGATTAACATATGATTTATAGCTCATTGACTTATGATCTAAGACACGAGTCTTTACACAAATTTAGCGAAGGGCCATTAGGAAAAAAAACTATATTCTGAAGGAACCGCAGCAAAACATTTTCACTTAAAAACGAAAACATACATTTCTAATGAGTAATAAATTGAAAAGCGAAATTGTATTTTTAAGGAATCAAGAAATATCTTTATTAAAAAAGAAACATGTTTAATGAACACTCTGAATTAGCAAAATCGTTAGTTTGCACCTATTCCCGACTCACGGTTTGTTGCTAACTAGCTTGCTGCCGAGAAGCTATAGCCAGCGTCGTCATCCCAATTTCTTAACAACCGGTTCTCTTAAATTGTAATTTTTATTTCACCATCATTTTTAACAATGATACGAAACACATTTAGAATAATCACCTTTTTATGAACCAGTAAAAAAAAGAACAACCTCAAAGGTTATTATTTATATGTTATATATTCTATCTTATTATCAGTAATTGCTTTTTATAGTGTTAATAATTTTTTCCTATTTCAAATTCTTTTTTATTATCAACCGGTAAGATGATCAATAACATTTTTAACAACTTGGTCGCCTATGCCGAGAATTGTCTGTGAAGTCTGGCCAATTTTGCTGGGTAAAAATGATATTTCTGCGAAATTTGATAGAATTATAAAAACTGAAATTTATTTGATCGACCAGTGAAAGTTATGTCGACAAGAATAAATATATCCAGTTCTTATTAAAATAAAACCTTTAAGTTTTACCTACATTTCCATTAATGGATAAATTTTTATTACTTATCTTCTCAGATAGTAAGCAGGAGGTATCGTAAGTTTTAAATAATTCATCAAAACATTATAAATTATAATTCACGAAACATTTCAAGAAGTACACTTCGCCTACTAGTGGTGCCATCTAGTGATAATCATAAGAAATATAATGTACACAATCATAAGAAATATAATGTACACAATGACATTTAATTTTAAACTTTTCTTTAGGAAAAATTAAATTTATGAATGTTTACCTCTTGTTTTAGAAACATGTTTGATCATCGCATTTTACTGCTGAAATGCTTTAAGTAAGTATGCTTAATCGGTAAAATCTAAAAGAAAACAATAAAAATCAGTCTTGATTTCTTAAGACTGATTTTTATTCAAAAGTAGTCTTGTGTTTATTGTTTCATCGAAACAGTTATTGTCACTTATAGATCCAAGACAGTTACAGTAGAAATCCGTTTATCCGGACTTTATGGCAAGTTTTGGAAAATAGTTCACCTTTCATTTAATTTTGCATGTAATTTCTCACTTTATTTGTATAATTACCCAAAATTCAATTTGTTAAATTTTTTAATGCTTTCATTATTACCCAATAGAAAATTTTATACCTAGTCTATTTAAAATCGATAATCCGAACTGCCCACCTACCCAAATTATTCCGTATAATCGACTTTTTACTGTATTTTTATCTATGAAAAGCAGAAAGAGCTGAAAGTGCATTTTAAACAGAATTATTCAAAATTTTGAAATATACTTCATCATTTTCACGCATTATTCCTGTAAATAAGGCCACTCGACAAAATATGTTTCTCCTGACTCGGTGAAAATAATTCGCAGTTTAATATTTGCATGTGTTTTTGCTGCTCAAGTACACCATAAATATTCTGAAACAACTGAAATCCAACTCAGAACAACTATGAATAGCAATTCAGCTATTCATTAGGTATGTGTAGTTAAATGCATAAATTGGTATCTATTAAGTTAATATAATAGATGTCCAGTAATGGTAGTTTATAAGATTTAACTTGCTTTTATCATTTTTATTTTACAGCTGGTACGATCATTTTAATGTTCATCAAAATTAGCCTAGGAGCTCCAATATTCGGCTACTTTGTGGGGAAATTAGCAACAGCTTGTTTGAACCGAGTTTACAACGATTCTATTATCGAGATCACAATCACATTTGCCCTCGCTTACCTGACCTATTATTTGTCTACAGTGTTCGGCATTTCTGGTGTGCTAGCAGTGGTAGTACTAGGTGTTGTCATTAGTGCTGAAAAGAGCAGCTTCAGCCCCGAGATCGAAGAATCTGTAATTCAGTAAGTATTCTTAGCTATCTTTTGAAACGACTATATCTATAGAGTAGATTTAGGTATCTGATCAATTTAAGTAATTCGCTAAATCAAAAAATTTTCTGTAAATAAACGTACCATTTTTGCAGTTTTTTTTTTATGCAATTTTTTTCTAATTTTTTTAGCTATATCTTATTTGACAGTTCATTGCTAATTTTTCATTTTTTCTTAAGGGATTAATGTCTTAGGATGAAACAGCTGTAACAAGTGCATTGTAATCGCTGTCATTTGTTTTATGGTGGAATTTCCAATTTACCTAGTTTGAACGAGTTTTTATTATTGTATTCTTTGCTTCTTTGAAAAAATGTGTTGAAAAAAAATTCTTAATACGTAACAAACTCAAAATAAATTTATTTTCTTGATATTATGTATTCATATAGAGAAAAAAGATCATCGTCATTCCATAGCACTTAAAATTACCCTTTTAGTTCCACTACAGATCGTAGGTCAATCTAGTTATACAGATGACTGTTAGTGTGTCTAAAACCATGGAGAAAATTTATCAATATTACAGGCCATTTCGAAATCCAATTATTTTAATGTAAGTTTCCAATTTTGTTGTTGCAAATTATGCGAGTTCAGAAAAAAAAATGGGGTTTTTTTAGAAGCAGGGAGTTAATTTAACCACCAAGAAGCTAGAATGGGGAAAAAAACAATTTGTAATAGCAGTTGGTAAAGTGAAACAAGTCACTAAATGGCACATACTTTGGCGACTACGGGTGAAAATGAGGCGAAAGGTCAGAGAAGGTCAAAGCGTTGAATGAACAAGACGTAAGAACATACAAGGCGCGAATCCAAGGTTACTCGGTTGCAGTAATATGTTGGGTTGGGTTGTTTTACCTCTGAGCGGCACTTTTTTTGCACACCATGGGCTAAATGGCCAGGTCACATGGACCCCGAAGGCTCAGAGAAGGTTGGGGGAGGGGACCCACTGGAACAGCTGTTCGGAGACAGATGGTAGCCTCCCGTCAAGGCCATCCAGCGTGTTCTTTAACGTGCACAGGGTATGGCTCTCCCGCACACGGGGCCACGGCTTAACGTCCCATCCGACGGACGGCGGCCTTTCCAAGCCCATCGGTGTCCCCTACTGACCGTGGGCAGGGCGGGGAATTTTGCGGAGATAAATCTCAACGCTGACCCAGCTGGGACTCGAACCTGGGAACTACAGATTACGAGCCTGGCCCGCTACCGACTGAACCACCCCCGCCCCCCAGTAATATGTTGGTTTCTTCAATGAATACAAGAGCTTTAAAGGGGAGTTTGCGCTTGAATCCTGTGCAAGAAGGAGTAAGTAAAGATGCTACAAAGGAGCCATTCTGTCCCAGCGCTTTAAGGGAGTTGTGAAGCTTTTTCTGTGGAGCATCAGAATTGGGAGTGATAAAAAAGATTGGTCTCCCATCTGTTACACTCGCAATTGCAAAGGCGAATAGAACAGATGGGAGAATATGCGCGTTGTTTCTAAAAGCGATGAGCTTTCGAGTTGGCTCTTCCTGTTCAGATCCTGTGGAGAACAACGAAGTAATCGTGACAACCCCGATGCACCGCAGTACTACAACGAAGTAATCGTGACAACCCCGATGCACCGCAGTACTACAACGAAGTAATCGTGACAACCCCGATGCACCATAGTACTATGACTGCATATCTCCATATGGGAGAAGTCACTGAAATCACCATCGACTAAAAAGCTACCTAACATTTTAAGCTTGCCTTACATTGTACCTGCCTACAGCGGGAGAAGAGAGAAGAAGAAGCACTGCTTGTGAAGAGAGAAGCACTGCTTGGGTTTTGATAGCCTGCTTGAAGATATAATCATTGAGGTGCAGTGAGAGTGGGATCTTTTAAAAATTTGTGAAGTGCCTAGGAAATGCCCAACACTCACTGAATTTTGTCCAAAATCTTACCAATATATAAAATAAAAGATGGTATCTTTAGAATTTTGATGCCAAACTATATAAAATTCCTATCTTTTTTAGTCCTCCGCAGCAAGAAAGACCCGGGCTGTCCCGCCAGCCACGCCTAATCAGCCGGCGCTAAAACCTTCAGCATGATCATTCCGGTTTCGGCCCCTCCATAGCGCCGACCGGAGGCCTCCCAGCGGAGCGGACGCCACCCACTTCGGGGCTGTAACCGCAACCATCGTTAGTGCAGAAGTATACTTACTCAGGTTCACTACGTCCTTTCAGCAGACCCTCCCTGTCTCGGCACCTCCGGGGAGTTACACGGCTGTGCGGGCGCTAGAGGATCACCCGCCGACACCACTTCAGAGCACCCAAACTCCCCCACTACGAAGGCCTTAGAGTCCAAATCAGTCTGAAGATGGCGAAAGCAGAAAACTGAGGAAGCAGGTATAAAAACGCAGGATCAATCAAGAGAATCGGAAAAGGTTTTTGTCTGCCGCAGGCTGTTTCCATTTGATTTTCCATTCCAGCAAGATAATTTGTTTGCATTGGGGGGAAGGAAGTGAGGGTGAATGCTGTTCAAGATATTGACTGCTGGAAGGAGTCCTTTTTTATATACCCTATCTATAAATCCATTCTCAGAAAGGCCAATGTGGGACGGGATCTATTAAAAGTTCACAATTATATTTTCGTTAAAAAGTCCTTATCAGCTTCTGGCTATCCTCAAGGTCTTGGATGATAGATTATAGAGCAACGTGGTAATTGGTAAATATGTAGAACATTTTTGATTTCCTACCCAGACAAGGGCTTCGGAGATAGCTGTGAATTTTTCTTTTGTGCTCCTAAGTAAGATCTGTAGTTTGAAGGTTTGAGTACAATTATGTCTCTTGAGAAACGTCGCTGTTTCAGCATTTTATTGTGGGTCAAGGAGTCATCTATGAAACAAATGTCATTTACAGCTAGAATTGGAGAAAGAGGGAGAAAGTTTTGTCTCGTCTCTTGTGCAGTGTGGAGATTTTAGGTCTAATTACTGGAAGAAAGAGCTGTATTATTGATTTCATGATGATGCAAATTGGGCTATAAAAATCAGGATGTAGATTACGGTTTTTCCAAATGGTGAACTTATGATCGCTATTGATAATGTCAGCTAACTGATATTTAAAATTGAGATCTGCAGTGGTGGCCACAGATGATGACAGGCATCTTTAATTTTGATGAAGAGTCTGCAGAGCTGGATTTTCCTAGAAATGCGGACAAGGATAGCATTATCTTCTGCGTTTCATGGCAAGTTTGGGCATTCTCTTTTGATGCATGAAGAGATTATCAGGGTAGAGTTTTGCAGTCTTTTTATATTTTCTCGGGTCTATCTGTATCTGAAATCTTAATGATAACTTTGTCACCATAAGCAAAGGCTTGTTTTAATGAAAACACTATAGAAAGGTCACCATGATGCAATATTCCCTAGTGGTAATTGCGATTGTACACAGAATGACGGTCGAGGATTCAAGAGATCTTGGGTCATTCATTATAAGATTCTTAACTGAGCGTTTTGTCGAGTATCAAGCCAAGAAATTTATTATCTGGGGGCAGTTTGATGATGGTGCTGTTTTTGCAAAGTGTGGGAGATGAAAATCCAGGGAGATGAATCCTGGACATCTAAAATAATATCCGAGAATCCTGAGCCAAGATCATTGTTTTTTTGCCACCTCAAATATATTTGTTTTTTGCTGCTCTGATGTAGAAAGGAACTAATTGCTTCTTTTGTACATTCTTCAATTAATTTGATTTTTGCCTCCTCAACCGATCTTATTATTTTTTGTCTCGAACTACTTTACTGTTTTCTCCAACTCCAGTGAATTTACTTTTTCTACAGCCTCAAGAATATTACTCATGTTCTATAAAATTGTAGTCCCTATATAGACTAGCCCCAGGGACTAGGTGATCCTGTACTTATCTAATACTGATGGATCATTTTAAGGAAGTAATCTTAAGAAAGTAATAAAATTTTAAATTTTAAAACTAGTATACTAGCAAAAGCACGTAAATAATACATTATTATTATTATGAACTGAATTCACATAATACCTCGCTTAAATTCACGCTTAAAAATATGCCTCCCTATGCGGCCACATGGAATGCCTGTATTCAGGGCATTGCCAAGACAGGATTTAGTAGAGCATCTGCCCAAGGCGCAAATCAAACCTAGCTCACACTACGAAGGAATGGTTATCTCCGTTCCTTCGTAGGGAAACGCTTTCTTCCCTTTAAAAAAATTCATTATTACATAGTTTCTATTACTATGTGCAAAAATTAACTATTTGATAGGCTGCAAAATAGTTCTTTCCCTCGGCTCAAAATTGGTTGTCTGGTCTCCTGAAAAAGAATATTAAAAAATGTTAAGTTTAGGAGATTTACAGCAACCAGAAATATATTCAAAATTTTATAAATGATGTAAAATTAAGGTTGAAAATTATTTTGCCAATTTATGTATTGCCTTTTTGTTGATATTCTCCTTCTGCGTATTTGGCACCACTGCACTTCGCCTGCCATGCTTTATGTTAGTTTGTTTTCAAAGCTGTACTTCCAAGTAAAATGTTACTGTCACAGTTGCTAGTCTGATATAACCGGACTTTCAAGTTGTTCCATCTCCATTCCATCTGTCAAGGTTAAAAATAATAATCATTTGCAAAATATGTGGAACTTAAAAATCGATCAGCATTCAAAAAAATGCCAGAATAGTCTGCTTCTTAAAAGCTAGAGCGATTTTTTTTTTCTCTTCTTGTTGGATTTCAACAAAGAAACAATTAATCAAAAAAGTAACAGCCATTTTTTTTCTGGTTACCATTGTCCAATAAAACTGTAAGCCAAAAGGCAGCAGTTGATGTTTGTTTTATCGTTATCTTCAGTTTTTGAATTATATTTATTGTATCTCTTATATATTACTGAAGTCCGCCTCACTCATTGTATTAACATATATTTATATCTGTAGTTTCTGGGAAATGTTAAGCTACCTTGCTAATACCCTAATTTTCATCATTGTCGGAGTGATAATCGCTGAGAGAGCAGTCAAACAAATGACTAGTCAAGATTCCTTTCTCATCATAGCTACCTATATGGCTGCTACGTTCTTCAGGTAGGACTCTTGCTGTGATAAAATGTGTTGCTTCTAACTTAATTTCTAGTAATATTATTCTAAAAGTTAATATTATTGATCATCAAAGCAAAGTTCACCAATCGCCGAAGTGCTTGGCTCCTGAGCATAAATGATCTGTGCTCGTATCTGGAGTATTTTTTTTCTGCTGGCTTTTCTCAGGTATCGCCTTCGCAGATCTTCTCCGTACTGTAATACTGTCAGACTCGAACCCGGCTCTAGAAAAAAATAAAGGGATACGTTCTAATTGGAATGAATCGGAACGCCATTTACGGTAAAAATTTCCCCTCTTTTTTTTAGTGGTGTTTAACAAATTTCTTGAAAAATAAGGTTAATTAGACCAGGATCTAGGAAAAAATAAAGGGGAAAGGTGGCTAGAACTCAGTAGAGCCGGAAAGAGCTAAAAGGGGGAGCCAAAAGACTGGATTTCCATTGCAATATAACATTTTCCCCTTTGCTTTAGAGGTGTAGAAAAAACTTCATGAAAAATGCATCAGATATGCACAAATTTAATATTTTTGTTCTTCATTACCTTTCCAGCATCTCAAAGGGGAGGCGTAGCCCCCTTGTCCCCCCATAACCCCTAGCGCGACCCTGCTAGTAACACATGTGTGCGTTTTATATTGATATATAATGCACACATTCTCTTAGAATATTTTTAAATACCACTAAAATGAATGAAAAATTTATATTCCGGAATGGCGTTTTATTAGTTTTTTACTAGATCTGGGATTAAACCAAGCATTCAGTATGAAAAATCAAATAAAGATTGTTTTTCAATCACTGTTTCTTTGAATAATCCAACCAAGAGATGGCTCCACTGACTGCAAACACAGTTCACACCACCTCATTGGTTCACACCAAAGCACACTTTGGAAGTTTTAGGGTTTCAGTCATTGGTTTTTTTCTGTTTTTAATGGTAGTATATGGGTAACATAAACATTGGTTGTAGCATGGCAAATGTACGAAGATGAAAACTTAATATTGTAAATTTTTATTAATAATTTTTCTGGGATGAATATCTTGGGGAACTGTTTCCGAGATCTGCAAAGAGCGAGAATAATATGCATCTAAGCATTGCCGGTGATCAAAGTAATCTGCATTGCAACTTCAGAGGAATAGATTGTACCAGAAAATAACCAAATCATGCCTAACTGTGTTTGTTACAGCAGCATTGTGAAATGCAAAAAAAAGAAGCATTAATAAGATGTTTTATACATTACAAGTACTCGAAAAGTATCGTATCATCGCATGGAGATCCACCATGAAACATGCATATTTGCCTGGTACAAAAAACGGTATGTCTTAAATTCATTGCTTTCCTAATTAATGAATAATAATTAAGAATACAGTATAGATTTTTTTATATCTATATTTTACTTATGGAAATCAAATGTGTCACACATATAAAAGCATTCATTATTAAAGCCGTCCCATGGCCGAGTAGTTAGCGCGCTTGGATACTGAGACCTGGGTTTCGAGCCCCGGGCAAGGCATGGCTGTTTGTGTCGTTTTTCTGCTGAGGGCCTGCCATCCTCTCAGACCTTCTACTATGGCATATAAACTGACAGGCTCCTGTCAGACCTCTGTGGCAAGCAGCTGCTTGAGGGGGTATTTATTTTTTTTTATTAGGGAAGTGTGACAGAAGTTTATTAGTATGTGATCTGTGAAAATCACAGTAATTGTAAAAAAATTAGTGTTTCAAAATAGAAATATTTATGTGGAGCCCAGCCATTCATTAATAAGTGAAGATCTTGTACCTTACATGTTTTGCCTCATTTCAGGTTTCATCTTCATCCTTTTGATATTTATTCCTCGAATATGTCATCAGCTTATCCATTGTAAGTTGTTACTCACCACCTAGGGCCGTTAACCTTTTGTGAGTTAATGATTAATTTAGCTCCTGATGCATTACCAACCCAAACCTTCTGTATCTTGTGCATTTCTCATTAGCACTCAGGATATAAGCATGGCTGTTGCAGAAATGTTACCCCAGGCTGGGAGGGGGGTAAAAAAATTAGTGTTTCAAAATAGAAATATTTATGTGGAGCCCAGCCATTCATTAATAAGTGCATTCATTAATGTGTAGCTTCTGGGAAATGTTAAACTGCAAATAATAGTTAAGTGCAGTTGCAAATAAGGAATCATGCATACATCATACTCAGAGGCAGACTGGCACTCTTTTTTTTTTCGGGGCAGTAGCAGAGGGGCCTCTAGGCAGCAATAAAAAATTCAGTTTCTTTTCAAGATTTAAATATTTATTCTGTTGAGAGTTTGTACATGAAGCTTAGAATAGGTTTTCTCTATTTCTGTGGAATATCTGCAAAATAACAATAATTATTATTATTGAAAAAAATCCTGATCTTATGCTGTACCAGGAGTCCTGGATGCTACAGTGCTCAATGTCTCTTACCAGTCCGTACCAGATCATACCATAATATAACTAAAGATAAATGAAACTTATTGAAAATACACATAAAGTTTTTTATAATAATAAATAAAAAATACCAACAGCAAAGGGAAATGTGACAAAAAAAGAGAGAAAAAGCAACATTTTTTTTTTTTTCAAAGAAAAAACATAAATTTTTGGTACACCTGATATTATTTAACATAAATTAATTTTTTTAATCATTTTTTTTTTCAAGGGGGCCAAATACCCCCTCTGGCCTCACTGCCAGCACCCATGAACATAAGCTGCCACCAGTCCATTTTCAAATGCATTGAACTCTGCTGTTTGATGATGTATTGTATGTCAAAATAAAAGCTTTAACTGAGAACACAATGGTTTAAATATTGCATACAGCATTCATAATTTTTTTTAATTTACAAAAATTATTTCTGTAAATCAGAGACAAAGTTCCACTGCAAAAAACACCCATACTATTGAACAGAATCCATGTATTTCCTTTCACAGTTTTTATTCAGGAATGCACTATTCCAAAAATAATGCTTGAACAAAGATTTATCATCAGTTGCAGTAACAAATGTGCAACTGAGACTTTTGTTGAAACAAAAGAAATTATTACATTACTTCTACTCAGGGTCAAATAGCCAGCTCTCGCAAGCCTAATAGTGATTGTATCTTATTAGATAAGTATAGAAGAAAAATTGTTATTAGCTGGGTGGGATATGAATCCACGACCTCATGATAACTTTCTTAGTGGGTTCGAAACAGACAAAAACAGTTAGTCTCTGATGGTCTAGTGGTTATGATGCCTAACACACTTCTGGAAGATGTGGGTTCGAATCCCATTCTGGATGAAACCAAATTTTTTTCAGCAAATTATTTCAAATAATTCTCTAGTATATTTTTGTAGCATGCTGAATTTTTTTTTTATTTCATGTACAGCATTCCACCCTATTTCCTTTGCTAACTCCTATTCTGTATTTGTTGAGAAAGGGGACATTGATGGATATGGTTGTCAGATCCACAATTTTTTTACCTGAATATGCAGCCAAAAAAATTCCTTCCAAAAAAAAATTAAGTCCCATGGCCGAGTGGTTAGCACGCTTCGCTACTAATCTACGGGACCTGGGTTCGAGCCCCGGATTAAGGCATGGATGTATGTGTCGTTTTTCTGCTGAGGTCCTGCCATCCTCTCAGACCTTCTACTATGGCATATAAACTGACAGGCTCCTGTCAGACCTCTGTGGCAAGCAGCTGCTTGAGGGGGTATTTATTTATTATTATTATAATTTCTTATTTAAAAGCATCATCTTTTCATTATTCATACATATAATGATAGAATTATTAAAGGAAAAGTCACAGCTAATTCCAAACCAAACATGAGTTTAGAGATTTCAAAACTGAACATCTGACAACTCTATGATAAACTTGGAAAGGCTGCCATCCATCAGATGAGACACTAATGTCCCCAATGTGCAAGAGAACCATATTCTGTGCATGTTAAAGAGCATATTGGATGACTTTGACAGGAAGCTTTCATTAATCTAACAATGAATCCCCTTCCCCCCATCTCTGAGCCCTTGGCATTTAACCCATTATGGGCACAAAAGTGCCACTCGGGGATAAAGTAACCCAATCTACACTATTTCCAATATAGCATAATACTTCATATACACAACATGTACACTTAACATCTTTCAAAAATGGGAGCAGAAGTTGGCTCAGTCACTAGCATTCCAGACTCGTAATCATATCATGTTTACAGCTTCAAGTTCCTAATGTGCCAGTGTTGAAATTATCTTCAGTCTCTTCACTCTGTCTTTCAAGTCTAAGCCAACCAGCCCAATATAGTTAGCTAAGTACTGAGATCAAGCCCACTTAAGCTCAATTAGAGAAAAAACAAATCTGACACATTGTAAACCATTATACAGAAGCGCATTCCACTGAACCTTTTTTCTTCATATTACAGGCTATTACAAACTTTAAAATAATTACAATTATTTCAAGAAAAATTTTAAATCTTAATATTATTTGTAGTTTAAATATACTGAAAATAATTCATAGAAACTGAAAATTCTTGAATATCATCATTATGAATGCTAAGAATGACTCATTAGAGTTGAAATATAATCAAAAGAAATTATTTTACTTTGTACTTATTTTTTCACATTAATAAACAAAATTTGAAATTTTAATTGTGACAACTCAGGCCTGAACTTAATACAAGCTAAAAAAATATTATGTGATGTCTTTGTTGTAAAACAGCAATAATATATGCATCTAATTTACATTGAAATGTTAGTAATATATTATCCCACAAATATGTAAATAATATATATATAACCCATGGCTGCTTGAGGATGATGATGATGATATGCATTTGTTTAATTTGCAATAGGATGCTTATGATAGGAATTTTAAGCCCAGTTTTGAAAAGATTTGGTTATGGCCTAACTTGGAAACATGCTGTGGTGTTAACCTGGGGTGGCTTGCGTGGTGCAGTGGGACTTGCCCTAGCACTCATGCTTACAGATAATCCTGCAGTTGACAATGCAAAAATTGCAGACAAGGTAAGTCTGATGCTTATATAGAATATTTGGAAAGTGGAAATTATTTTAAAATTGATCTTTTAGTACTAGTAGATACACATCTGAGTAAAAAGCAAGAAGTTAATAAAAAAAAATCAGTTCTGTGACTTGGCCATTTAGCCCACTGTGTGCACAAAAGTGCCACTCAGAGATAAAACAACCCAATTCAACCTAACTTGCTAATCTACATTTAATTGTCTCTTCTCTTACTGGAGTTCAATTGCCATCATGAGGCTGGCTCCTCTCCATTGTGCATCACCTTCTTCTTGTTTCTTCCAAAGTTAATCTCTCATAAGGAGATTAGTGGAGAGTCATTGTTCAAAACTTCCGTACCACTTTTTCTCCAAGTCTAAACTCCAGCCTTTATTCTGTGTTTGTATTTTGGCTCTACTTCCTTAAATCTTAAATTCTGTGCTTTGGTATTTGTTTACTTGTGTAAACAGTGCATTTTATTTTATCACAGTGTGGAAATAATTTTAGTTTTAAGGGAAATTCTCATTGTATATTGCAACTGCCAAGCATAGAAGTTGTAATTGAGAACACAAGTTTCATAAAAATTCAATAGACTCTTTTAATATCTACAAATAATCACCTATAATGATATTCACACTTCACTATTCACATCTGTAGTCTTCTAACATTATTTATGTTTTTGATATAAAATTAAACAATGCTTTTAATTAAAATAAACAAGTTTTTGATGATGAATTGTATTCCTCTCTTTTCACTTCAACCTAAGTTGACTTATATGCCCTTTCCAGACTATAAGTTGGATATTTTCCATTAGTTTTCAAAATAAGTAAACTGTGCTTTATTTTAAACACATGAAGTGGTTGTTTAGTTATTGAAATATATATGTGTCTATTTTAATATTATTAATTTAGACATATATTTGTAATTTTGTACATTAATGTTTTAATAAATTTTTCTGTTTTTTGACTTCTACGTGTTTAAAATAAATTTATTAGTAAATGTTTCTAAGTTATACACTTTCTGGATAAAAAGTAGAAATTTTTCATGCTATGTAAAGGAAAGCCAAATTCAAAGCTCAGTAACTCTAAAATAAGTTTTTTTATGGGAAAAGTATTGGAGATAAATATTTAAATAATTTTTTCCCATTCTTGAAATTCAATGATATTGTTAGTGTTGAAAGAATTGTGGAAGCTAGAATAGCTAAAATAATGTCACTTTTCCTTAAAAAGTTTCTTTAAAATCAGCAGATATTCAATAATTAATAAATGAACTTCTAAATATAAGTTTATTTTATTGAGCAAATCAGTGTAAAAGTTATATTTAAATAAACTTTTGAGATAAATTTATACATTTGCTGATAAATATTCCAACTTCTGAAACTTTTTAAAATAATTAAGAATGAATTACCCTCAAATAGTTGTTTGCCAGAGATGTCTTACAGAAGTTTATTGGTATACTATGACTGTTTGTGTCATTTTTCTGCTGAGGGCCTGCCATCCTCTCAGATCTTCTACTATGGCATATAAACTGACGGGCTCCTGTCAGACCTCTGTGGCAAGCAGCTGCTTGAGTGGGTATTTATTTTATTTTTTATTTACTCCATAGAGAAGATCTGTGAGGATGTTCAAATCCAAAATCTATACACACTTGATTTAGATCTTTATTTTTAGTCCATTTTTACCATAAAATTCTTATATTAGAAATCAAAAAGTTTTAAATTTTGCTTTTATAAATATGTAGGGAATGTAAATTTTGAGCCTTAAGGTTAAATCACATTTCTTTTTCTTTTTTTTTACAGATTTTGCTTCATTTATCAGGAATTGTTGTTCTTACTTTAGTTATCAATGGTACGACAATGCAGTTTTTGTTAAAAATACTGGGTAAGTGACTATATAATCAATTCACTATATGTGCTTATTCACTCTTCTTTAGTGTAAGAAATTAAAATAATTATAATTGCTCGCACTTCAGAGGATTTTTCATTTCCAAATACTTTATCAAAGTAAAGCTAAAGAAATACTCTTTTTGATATCCTTTGTTTTTCTCAAATTGCTGGTCTTAATCCTTATTGTATTTTTCAGTGTTTGAAAATGATACAAAAAAAAATTAGATCAGATTATGATTACACATTTTTAAAAAAGTGATATTGATGGATGAGTTACATACTTATAAGCAGTAAAGCTTGTGAAGTTTTCATGAAAATTTCTACCTTTATATGCATATTCACAGGATTTCATAACTTTCTATTGTTTAAAATTAAATTAAAATCTGTAATTCTCTATGAATGAAATCTGTGAGTTAAATGTTTAAAAATACTTCCATGCTACCTAATATCAAAAGTAATGAATTGTTTTATCTTGAATGCTAACACAGATTCCTGATGTCTCAAATCCAACTTCCTAAGTATTGAACATGTCCCAAATTTTGAATTTTTGCAGGTTTCAGATAATAAAATGCATACATATATAAAATATCATTGGCCTCAGGTTTTTGGCCAATGATATTGAATTTACAAATTGAAACATAAAAATTCACCAACAAAAATTTCTCCAGGGCTAGTGCATTTCAAAATTCTATTTTAGGTCCTTCCAACAAGTTGAATAACTGGTTATGCCATTGTGTTAAACATAGCAGAAGTAACTGAAACAATATATTGGAAAAAAAATAAACAAATACCACTGGAATTAGCACTTAAAATTTTTTTTTAGAAAAATTAAAGTTTTCTTGCTTTTACTAGCAGTTAGCCAAAGTTTTTGTTGATGCCAAACCACATTAAAGACCTAGACTGAGGTTTGTACCTTATAATTAATAGACTACCTAATAATTATAGAAATATTTGGGTGTCTTGGCCTAAAGTTTTCACTGCAAGTTTATCCTGATCACTTAACCTATTTAAACATAGATGGCAATCACTGTGTTACCTGCTGACTTTTTGACATTGATAAATCAATAAATATTTTGTGGACAAATTTTCGTCAACATATGGGATTTAAACCCACATTTCTCCAGAAACATGCCAGAGTATTCTACCATTGAACTAATGCCAGCTCTGTCTTTTTTTCCGCTAATTTAAGACCAAACTCTTCACTGAGATTTTTGGGCCAACTGTTGGTGCCATCTATGATCTTGGGTGGCAACTATATATTACTATTTATATTAAAGTATAATATATAAATAATAACACTAAATAGTGTGATGAGACTTTATTATTTATTTCCATCTTACTCAGTGCAATATAAAAAGTAATAGTTGCCACCCGAGATCATAGATAGTGCCAACAGTTGGCCTGAAAATCTCAGTAAAGAGTTTAGTCAGAAATTAATTAATTCAATGGTTGAATACTCTGGCATGTTTCTGGAGAGATGTGGGTTCAAGTCCCGTATGTCAGCGAAATGTTTTCCACAAAATATTTATTCACTTAACCTATTAAATGGATGTTCCAAAATAAGTCAGCTTTATTCAAATTCAAACATAATTAGTGCCACCAATTCCATTATATACTTTTTCTACTTGACCTCAAGTGTCCACACATAACCAAACAACATCCTTAAGGAGAATTCTTTTTGGAATCCTATATGGCCTGTGGCCGAGTGGTTAGCGCGCTTGGTTTCTGATCTACGGGACCTGGGTTCGAGCCCCGGTAAGGCATGGATGTTTGTGTTGTTTTTCTGCTGAGGTCCTGCCATCCTCTCAGATCTTCTACTGTGGCATATAAACTGACAGGCTCCTGTCAGACCTCTGTGGCAAGCAGCTGCTTGAGGGGGTATTTATTTTTTTTTTTTTTTATATGTCCTATCCTTTGTTGATGTACTTAGCATATGCTGAAAATTCTGTCTTTTAAAGCTTTCCTCATAATGTAATTGATTACCAAACTAGAGAAAATTATGACAACGTGCAGTCTTGTTTAACCAGTTCATTTATGTTAATGAAACAAGAGATTAATCATCTCTACCCCAACCTATGAGACAAATGCTGGTAGACAGAACCAGAATAGTATCAGGTAGATGTGACCAACTGTGAATGGAAAGTCACCTTCAGAGCTTCCTAATTACAAAAATAAGCTTTCTTCAAAAAGTATCACTGGATATAAATTGAAGATCTCACTCAGATCTTTCTAATTCTTAATTTTCAATAATATTCTTTTAATATTTACATAGTTATTCAGCTTGAAACATTTAACTACAAATGCAGCTATTACACTCTTTCTAAACATTTTCAAAATTAATTAAAAGAATCATTACAGCAAATTCTAAATTCGCATTTATTTTACTAAGTGTCTTGTTGAGCAATTTTAATTTGTATTTTATTATGCTTTTGAAGTAAATTATTATGATCAACACTGCTGCTTTTAAATTCTTCAGACTTTGTCTTTAAATATCACATAAATATTGTCAAAAATTGAAAATTAGAAATATTTGATCGAGATTAGAGATGTTTTATTTTTCTCCAGTGACATTCCCCATAAAAAGCTTATTTGGAAAGTTAGGAGCTGTAAATGTGATTTTCCATTTACATAACATGGAAGTGGCTCAATTTTTTTTTTTTTTTTTGTGATATTGTATACATTTAGTTAATCAGTAGTTTAAATAAAATCCAAAAATAAACTATATTTTGTTTAAGGTAGCGTTTTGGTTGATTTTTTTTTAAATAAAGAGTCACATAGAGCAAAATATGTAGTTGCAATATTCTTTCCATTTTTGTTTTGTATAAAGTGCTTTGTCTCTGCATCTTAGCATTACCACCACAAATATAATAATATTTTCTTAATTTGAGAACTGAAGGTAATCTTGAGCTATTAAGCTTAGAAAATGGAGAAGATATATTATTTTAGTTTCAGGAAAATACAATGCTTATTTTAAGTAAGAATATTAAAATATTAAACCATATATTTTATAGACATGAAGGTCATTTCATATTCTCGCCGTGCAGCCATGGCCCATGCAGTACAGCTCTTACGAGATACAGCAATGAAATCTGCAAGAGTTCAGCATATGAATAAATTTCACTGTGATGCAAATTGGATGTGGGTTGCAGCTCACACGTACCTTAAAGATCCATATAATAAAAGTGAAGATGTAAGTAACAATATTTCATAATAATTCTTAAATATTGTTTAATCCTAGGACTTCTAATTTATCATTAAATCAATTTTTTTACCTCTGCAAAAAAAAAGATACATCCAACTTGTAATATAATCCCCAGTTTTTATCTAAACTTTATTTAGTTAAAGAATGGAAGATCACCACTGTGCTTAATATCATGGCAATAAATTACTCAGAACTCAGAAAATGTGTCAGTTCTAGGTTACCTGCCTCATGCATTTTGTAATTATTAAAATTCAGTCTAATGACTGAATTGTTGCAATGACAAAAATGTACTAAAGAATATGGAAGCATATGATCATCAGTTAATATAATGCTCTTAACTAATTTTAGTCTATAAAATTGTCAAAAAATATACACTGAGTATAAAAACTCCTACCATGTATGGCAAAAAAGAAACGAGACTGTAAGTACACTACACTGAAGTGCCATTGTATTAGGGATAGGAGACATTATCCAAATTCAGTACCGCAAGTCTCACATTTGCACGCATGCCTGGTTGAAACTCTGGTCATATATAGCTATCAGCTTTAACTTCCCCAAGCATTTGTTGTAAGAAGCATAATGGGAAAGGTGCAGGATTCCATAGGTGCCTGGCGGATGGGACACTCAATCTCCAAAATTGTGAATGAACTTAGTTTTTCTTGTACAACAGTTTCAAGAATGTTCCAGGAATATGCAAAATTCCCCGCCCTGACCACAGTCAGTAGGGGACACCAATGGGCTTGGAAAGGCCACCATTCATCGTATGGGACGTTAAACCATGGCCCCTTGTGTGGGAGAGCCATACCCTGTGCACGTTAAAAAACATGCTGGATGGCCTTGATGGGAGGCTACCATCTGCCTCCCAACAGATATTCCAGTGGGTCTCCTCCCCCAACCTTCTCTGAGCCTTCGGGGTCCATGTGACCCGGCCATTTAACCCGTGGTGTGAAAAAAAATGCCGCTCAGAGGTAAAACAACCCAAAAGTTCCGGGAATATGAAAATTCTGTCAAAAAAACAAACACCCGGACAAACTGCAAAGGACAACCAGCCTTGAATGATCATGAGCTTCATCATATGGGCCAGACATTATCTGAAATCACTTCCCATCTGAACGAAGGTTCCAGCTGGGAAGTCGGTGCACAGACCTTGCAACGCTCACTTCATCTCGGCTTCAGGAGCTGCTGACCTACAAGAGTTCCACTTCTAACAGCACAACACCGAGCTCAATGCCTTACAAGGGCTAAAGAACGTTGAAACTGGACTATAGAAAATTGGCAATGGATAGCCTTTGGTGATGAATCCCGATTTAAACTTCATCACGCCAATGGGAGACTGAGGGTATGGCGCCAACCCCATGGAGCTATGGATCCTGCATGTCAGGTTGGAACAGTACAAGCTGGTGGTGGCTCAGTGATGGCCTGAGGTGTCTTCAGTTGGACATCTGTGGGACCTTTGATACATGTAACGACGACTCTCAATGCATCCCGGTACATAGAACTCATGGCTGACCATTTACACCCATTTATGGCCATCATGCATCCCAATGGAGATGGCATCTACCAGCAAGACACCTGTTCATCTCACAGGTCCAAGTTGTCTACTGCATGGTTGCAGGAGCATTCTACTGACTTTGAAATAATGAATTGGCCACCAAGAAGCCCAGATTTAAATCCCATCGAAAATCTTTAGGAACTATCGAGCAGAGTGTTCAGGCTGTGTCCCATCAGTGACGACCTTAAGAGAATTGTGGACAGCTCTGGAGGATGCATGGGTCACTATACCTGTGGAACATTTATGCAAGCTTTTGAAGTCCTTGCCTCATCGTGTGGAGGCCATTATCAGGGCCAGAGGGGGTCCAACACTTTACTAGGTTGCTATCCCTAATTCAATGGCACTTCAGTGTATATATGGTTGTCTTCTGTAATACATAGCATAATGTTTTGTTTTTTCAGCATTTTGTACCTTCATGCTAACTAATCTTGTTAGTATTTTATTCTAAGCTTACTATGGAGATTAAAAACTTCATTCTCTTATTATCTTGCTCAAGGTATTTAAAACTTAATAAATTTGGCCATTTGAATATGAGTAAAAATATGATAATTTTTAATATTTAACCAATTATGTTCTTGGTATAAAGAAGAAGAGGAAATGCATTTATCTGAAAAAAAAATTATTTCTTATACGAGTGTTCAGAAAAAAACTTTTGTTCATTCCAGCTTAGTTTTAACATAAGTATGTGCAATTTAAAATCTTATGTGAAACTTTTTATTTCATATAATGAATATTACACATCTTTTGCACTTGAAAATATTATTGAACTTATCTTTAGACTGCAAAATATTTAGAAATATCTTCAGGTAATAATTAACAATGTTTCTGAATATTAAAGGTATCAATATTAATTTTATAGAATGATTCAGTTTTGTAGAGAGTATTATTGTGACTTTTAGGTATATCTAAGATTTTATTCATAATTATTAATATCATAGATTGACCCATTTCTATGGAGTACCTTTGTTCCATTACGTGCAACAAAATGTCCTGAATGTGAACTAGAACACACAATAGAGCCAACTGATGTGGAAATGAAAGAAATGTCTGAAGAAGCTCGTTTGCGTGTGATTAAAGCATTAAAGGTAATACTTCAAATTCTTTTTTAACACCAAAAGTACTCAGAATTAGCACTGTTACAAAAAATAAATATATTACTGTTCTGAAAACAAAGAATGAATTTCAGGCATTGTATAAAAGGTTGGAGCTTATACTATGTGGATTTAAAGGTTGTGGAGTATTTGCAACTTTTCATATGAGGTATTACTCGTGGTTTTTAAAAAAAACCTTGAATCTTGGAATTGCAAAATTTATTCCTTGTAATATAACTTAAATATTATAAAGAAAAATATAGCACAATTTTAAGATCACAGCTACATTTCTAGCAAACGAAATTTACATTTTGAATAAAAATAGTACAAGTGTTTCTAGCACATGTTTCATATAATGCTTTATTAGGCCATAGCAATATTTATATATTTACACACACCCAATTCTGTTTTTACATGATTTTGATTCAATACAGTTTAGAAACAATTTCCAATTTTTTTTTTACACAATTTATTTTGATCTAACATGGTTCAAACAGCACCTTTTTAAAAAGCTCCATTTGAATTTAATTCTGAAAAAATATTCCTATTCAAGAAAAAATTCCTATAATTTACATTTATAACAAAGATGCCACTTTTATGGTCACATTTTTCAAAGTAGTTTTAACTTTGAAAATGTACTATAGATATACATTTTGTGCACTAAAATCCCAAAATAAAAACTACACACATAAAGTGGCAACATTGAGTTCTGGGAATTCCCCTCAATTTTATCTTCAATACATACATTAGTCTTGGTCTCTCATTTCATGTTTAAAGTTAGAAGTGTTTAGATGTTTAATAGAAGAAATCGAAAACAAAATTATTTTGTTTTTTGAAGTTTTGTGTGCGTAACATAAATTTATTAAATTTTGCTGATAGGCAATTTACAATTTTTCATGATCTGATTTATTAACTGCAATTCAAATATTTTTCATAAGCCTTACCACGATGTCAGATAATCAACTATACAAAAACAGAAAAGGAAAGCTATCTCTTTGGATACTAAGATCCAAATTTTAGATCATCTTGCAACTGGAGAAGGTTCAACATCCATAGGTAAATATTTTGGTTTGAATGAAGTTACTGTAAGAACCATCAAGAAAAATGAAGATGCTATTAGAAAATCTGCTTGCTGGAACAAAATTGAGCACTAAGTCATCATCATACATGAGAGAGATTGTAAAAGTGAAGATGGAAAAGGCACTATGGAAAGAAGATAACTCACAAAAAAAATACCTCTAGATGGAAATACCATCAAACAAATGGCATTACGAATATATAAGCAGATACAAGAAATGGAATCAACCACATCAGCTCAGTTAAACAAAAATTATGAATTTTCTGCAAATACAGGTTGGCTTGCAGGATTTCTTCAGAGATGTGCTTCATAATGTAAAGATAAAAGGTAAAGTTGCATCTGCAGATGAGCCGGCTGCTAAAGAATTTTGTCCAAAATTGGCCCAAATCGTTGAAGATGGTGGATACACTCCTAATCAAGTTTGGAATGCAGATGAAACTGGTCTTTTTTTTTTTTAAATGCCAAGTAGAACCTATGTAGCAAAATCACAAAAAACTGTTGGTGGCTTTAAAGCAGCTAAGGATTGCGTGGCCTTTCTATTTTGCAGCAACGCTTCAGGAGATCATATGTTAAAACTGCTGCTCATCAATCGATCCTTAAGACCACAATCAATGAAAGGTGTAGATTTGAATAAATTGCCAGTGTATTGGATGGCAAACCAAAAAGCCTGGGCTACAAAAGAAATTTTTAATGAATGGTTCCATAAATGTTTTGTTCCAGAAGTTAAACATAATTTGAAGGAAAAAAAACTCGAATTTAAAGTTCTATTGATTATAGACAATGCGCTTGGCCATCCTGTTTTGGAACACCCAAATGTGCAATTTTGTTTTCTGCCGCCTAATATGACGTCCTTAATACAACCACTAGATCAGGGTATAATTGCCACATTTAAAATTTACTACATAACACGAACTTTCCAATATATTTTGGATAAACTAGATAAGGATAAAACACTAACAGTAATTAATGTGTGGAAGAAATTTTCTATATTAGATTATATCAGACATGCTGGATTGACTTTATCAGAATTAAAACCATCAGCTTTAAACACATGCTGGAAAACTATTTGGCCAGAATGTGTAAAAAGCAAAGATCCTGTACCCCCAAATATGACTGAATATCATCACTTTAGCACATACAGTTGGTGGAGAAGGATTCGATGATTTATCGTTTGCAGATATTGATGAATTGCTGGTTGACAAAGCTCTTAGCGAAGGTGAAATAATAGAATTTATCCTTGAGACTCCTGTTGAAAAAGAAAAAAGTGATGGTGATGAAGAGGTTCCACTCATGGCAGATTTAATTAAAGAAGGGTTTCAAATGGCTAGTAAATTGGAAAGTCATTTTCTTGCACATGATCCCATTGTCAAACAAGCTGAGCAGTTTAAACGTGCACTGAAGTCATGTATGGCACGTTATCAAGAATTATACAAAGATCTAGTCAAAGCAGGATCTCAACGATTGATTGCAGAGTTTATTGTCAAAACTGATCGAACTTCAGAATCACTGGGAACAAGTGATAATTTGGTTCCCCATGCCATAGAGAGCATTTCACTGTTTAAGTGTGAACACGACTGCCAAAATGTTTCAAGCAATGAAAGTGGTTTAATTCCAGTCTTACGCAAACGAATGCATCTATTGTCAGAAAGTGACAACGAATAAAATCTAGTTAATAAGCATATGTGAGTCATTTTTGTTTTTGCACTTTTGCATTCTTGAATTAGGGACATATTATTTTCTTTATGAAGGATAATTTACTTTATATGTGTACATATAATTATCATTATAAGTTTATAAAATGAAAAATGTGTTTAAATGAATAAAAACCAAATAAAGATTTAATTAAAGATTTTGATATGATTTGTTTGAAAACAACTTATTATTTGTACTGGGTTTTCAATCTGGAACCAATCTTCTATTTTTTCATATGCACTTTATTTTTTTACACGGGAACCTATCTACCATGTGAAAACAGAATTGGGTGTATATATGTATAAGAAGGTCCAATTATTGTGATAATTAATTTTCCATCAATTATTTATCAGCAATAAGTTTTGTATTTAGAAATAGTTAACGTCAATTAATAAGAAATAATTGATTAATTTTTTGCTTATATGAGACTCAAACCACACATCATTGGTTATACACCACTATTCTCTCCATTTTGAGTTATTGGCCCCATCTACATCAAAATACAGGTTATGATTTCAATGTGGATTTGAGACAGTGTTTCACAAATATTTATATATAATTCAGTGTTTCACAATATAGTATTTTCCCCACATTTTTGCATAAAGTTTCACTGCATTAATCGTTGCTCCAATTTGACATTGATGAGATTTTTTTTCCAAATCATGTCTATTTTGAGAATATTTCTTACTGATTCTTGCTTTAGAATTTAATTAGTCTGGCATCCAGTGTTGCCAGCTTCTGAAATTGCTTTTTACAGATAGTATGGAAAAAAGTTACGAAGAACTGAACCTTTTTCACAGGCACATTTTTGCTTAATATAAAACTGGCTCAAAAGGATATAAGCTAGCAGTGTTATTAATGTTTTAAATATATTTAGCTGAGAATGCCCAGACATACCAGAAATTTTATATTTTAATGTAAAACATTGTGAATTGTGTTCTTCTGCACCAGCCAGGAAAAGTTAGGCATGGCCTGCCCCCTATTCTCATACTAAGTAAATAAAGTAAAAGGAGAGGAATTGAAAAGTTCAGGGGGGGGGGGGGTGGAAGAAAGAAAAGTAGTTAAAATTAGATGACACTGTCTTTTGAATAATTGAAGAAAGGAGTTGTCTTTTGCCTTTGAAGTGCTTTTTCTTAAAGTTCAGTAACTGTTTGTTAGCAAATTTTATTTCTTTTAGTATTAATATTGCAAGTAGGTGATGTAGAATGTTGACAATGACACTCTCATTGTTCGAGATAAGATACATATGAGAAGATAAAATACTAATATTTTTAATATATATATTTTACATTAGAACATATTTCATAAATTAGATTTTTTTAATTATAATGATTTTTTTAATTTTGCCATCTTTTTCTAAATTGTCACATCATTCACATGAATATTATATTGCTAATTCATTTATTGTTATTTTTTAAGGTCATACTGTATTACATTGTCTTCAAATACATTTATTCATCACATTTTCACCAAAGTAATTTTAACAACTTAATGCCACATAGAAAATTTACTTAAAAAGCAAGACCTTTTTTTAAAAAATAATCAATAAATATTAATATAAAAAGAGCTAAGAAACTTTTCAAAATTTAATATAAATATTCTCCACTTAAAAAATGCACAGAGTGCTGCAGTTTACACCAAAACTGCACCTGAATCAAGTTTACATTGCTGATACAAAAAAGTTTTATTGAAAAAAATTTTGGTAATTTTTTTTCAAAATTATACATTTATTACAGAAAAATATTAATGTTAAACTGTATTGGAAAATATCAGGAAAATCTTTTTTTAAATGTATCTAAAAAGAATGCATTTCCGTAGTAATTTAATGCTTAGAGCTGGGAATGTTTCAGTTACCACTTGGATGACTGAAATTCTGAATATCTTTTATGATAAAGGCATGGTTCCTAAGGATTTTACCAGAGCTATTGTTATCCCTATTTTCAAAAAAGGTGATCGCAGTTCTTGTGATAACTATAGGGGTATCAGCCTACTCTCTGTTCCAGGTAAAGTTCTTTCCATGATTGTGCTTAATAGAATTAAGAATCTGGTTGACAGTCAATTGCGTGATGAACAATGTGGATTCAGAAGTGGTAGGGGATGTGTGGATCAGATATTTTCACTTAGGCAGATTCTTGAGAAATGTTTAGAGTTTCAGAAACCTTTGGTTGCTAGCTTTGTTGATTTCAAAAAGGCTTTCGACTCTGTTGATCGTCATAATTTGTGGTTGATTGTGAGATCATATGGTATACCAGACA
Source organism: Ryuthela nishihirai (assembly GCA_038380435.1). Taxonomy (NCBI): domain Eukaryota; kingdom Metazoa; phylum Arthropoda; class Arachnida; order Araneae; family Heptathelidae; genus Ryuthela; species Ryuthela nishihirai. Next base: position 18,165,659 of record JAWZYU010000016.1, read on the forward strand.
AGTTAGTTAACATTATGAAAGCTCTCTATAATAACACTGAGTCGTGTGTGAGAGTTGGTAAGGCTTGTAGCAATTGGTTTAGCATTACTTCTGGTGTTCGACAAGGGTGCATTTTGTCTCCTTTTCTCTTTAGCTTGGTTATTGATTATGTTATGCGAAATTCACTTCAAGGGAAAGCTTTTGGCCTTAAATGGGCTGGAGATACTAAAATTTCTGATTTAGATTATGCTGATGATTTAGCCCTTTTGGCAAATGATGTTGATGAGATGAACTCTTTCATTCGAGCTGTTGATGAGACTGGTAGTAGAGTAGGTTTGGTTATAAACAGAGAGAAAACTAAAGTGATGAAAATTGGTCAGGCGGGCTGTGATTCAGTTAATCTGAATGGTTGCAGTCTTGAGCAGGTGTCACAGTTTAATTATCTTGGGAGCTATGTAACAGATAATGGTGATGTGCGGCATGAGATTAACAGACGAATAGGGATTGCTGCCGGGACTTTTAAGAACCTATGGAGAGTGTGGAGAAATAGGCGTATACACCTAAAGACTAAAATTAGACTGTATAATAGTTTGGTTCTTTCTAGGGTTAGTTATGGTAGTGAAACTTGGACACTTTGTAAACAAGATAACAGGAAACTAGATGCTTTTGATTCCAGATGCTTACGCAGTATCTTGGGCATTAGGTGGTTCAACTTTGTAACTAATGATGAGATTAGGCAAAGGAGTTTGCAACCTCCTTTAAGCAGCATATTGTGCAGAGAGAGACTCCGTTGGTTTGGCCATGTTGCCCATATGAATAATTATAGATTGGCGAATAGGGTTATGAATAGTGTGCCTAAAGGCCTCAGAAAGAAGGGGAGACCTAGGATGCGGTGGGCAGACAATGTCAAACAAAACCTTGTTAGAATTGGTGTGCAGTGGCCAGATGCAGTAGATGTAGCTCAGGATAGACTTGCTTGGAGAACTAAATTGCACGGTCTGGTTGGACCTCCATAGCCCATGGCTGCTTGAGGATGATGATGATGATGATGAAAAAGAATGATTACATGATGACCACAATTTACAAAATAAAACAGAAATGAAAGTAAAGCCAATTTGCTTTGATATATTTGAATCAAAAAATTTATTTTACTTCAGAATCAGATATGTTTTATGTGAGTTATAAATATTAATCCAAAAATAGTTTAAAACCAAAAATCTTTTAAAATATAAAGTAAAATCCAAAGTGTGTACATCATGAAATATGTAAATTACATCCAATTAAACGATTTTTTTCTCTTCATTTTTTAAAACTTTGCAAAATATTATAAATTAAGGGATTGTAACAGTTCAAGAAATTCTTCAGTGGTTACAGAGATTTTCTCACCAATAATTTAATTCTAAAACATTAAAAGGAGGATGAATAACTAGTCAGAGTCATTAATGTGTTGAATAATATTACAGTAATACTTACCTGCTGCAACACCAGTTATGTGTTTGGATTATTTAGTTTTCATCTACTTTTAGTATGTATAAGCATTTAATCAAAAAATTTTATCTTTGATTTGTAAACTTTTACATAGAATTAAAATAACTTTTAAGTTATTCTAATCTTCTAAAAGAATTAATCTTCTAAAAGTTATTATTAATCTTCTAAAAGAAAAATAATTATTTATATTTCTTTTAGAAGAAATAAATATATATATATATATCCTAATGTATATGAATATTTTAGGATAAAATATTCAAACTGCAAAAATAATTACAATGTAGTGCTATGTTACATATCAATTTCCCAGCATACATATAGATTTTAATAAAAACTATATATATATATATTGGATTCTAATACATTAAATATTGAATATAATCATCAATGTGATCAAAGTGCCACTAATGTTTTGATGTGAGAACTGCATTAAGTGAACTAATAGGTTATTTCTTTATTTTCATTTACTGTTTAGTTTCTACATCCCATAATCATATGCATTTCTCACATGGCCCACCTCTGCTAGACAATGTTTGATATAACTGTCTGATGTAAGAGAGCTAACTAATGACTTGTGCATGTTGCAGAGCACATTCTGCTTCATGCTAATAAGTTGTTCTTCAAGTTGCACAAGAAACACTGTGAACTAGTAGTTTCATAGTAATCATAGTGCAATTAATTGTCATCCACTGGCTGTCAAAGTTATTGACTTGTGTTATTTAGCTTGTGCAGTCAAAGTTTAATATGAGGCATTAGAATATTATGTTGCATAATCTTCCATTCAATGAGTACTTCAATAGTTTGTGAATAATTAGTTAATAGGTTTCTGATCTATTGAGCATTCTGGAATAGATGCAAATACTAGTTGAGTTAGAGAGATAACTTTATTAGACTTAGCTTTAATTTATAAAATGTATATTATTGAACTTTGTTATCAGTTCTTGAGCCATGAACTTGGACATGGTTGCATGAACCATGACACATGAAGCCATGAACATGGATTGTATGATCATGTTAGGTGGAACTTAAATAAGACATTTTTTATAATTTCAGTTTTGACTCAACTTTGACATATAAGTTTTAAGTGCCTTGTGCCTATTGGGGACATTACAAACAATAGATATGAAACTGAATAAGGGACTTTGCTGTTAGTGAGTATAAAACTCAGTGGAAGTCATTAGCTGAAATGGAAAAAGCAGTAAAATTGCAGTTCAGGCTCACTGGACTGATTGGAACAGATCTCACAGTTGGAGTGAATATTTGATCAGCCACTCATTGAATGGCCTCACTATGAGGTATACTTTCATGTATGAATTGTTTATTTACTGTATTTAGTTCCCTATAAGTGCTGCCATTTAAAATAGAAAGTTGCAATTTCAATTTTCTTCTTAATTTACTTCAACCATTTTTATTGACTTTGTTATTTGACCAATCAGTCTAAAATTTCCTATGGTGTAAGCCGTCCCGTGGCCGAGTGGTTAGCACGCTTGGCTACTGATCTAAGGGACCTGGGTTTGAGCCCCGGATTTAGGCATGGATGTGTGTGTCGTTTTTCTGCTGAGGTCCTGCCATCCTCTCAGATCTCCTACTGTGGCATATAAACTGACAGGCTCCTGTCAGACCTCTGTGGCAAGCAGCTGCTTGAGGGGGTATTTATTTTTATATATATATATATAAAGTATACTTCGACGTTTTCAAGCTGAAATAAGCTTGTATAATTTTTTTCAAGCTAATAATCCATGGGGATCTATTGAACTCAGGATCATCATCTTGAAAAGCCAGTTTCCTCACCACTAGACCAAAGAAAGTTGGGGTATGAATAGAATGTTAATCTTTAAACCCTGACTGTAGCAACAATTTGACAAATGGTTATGTGACTTGAGCCCCATAAAAACTAATTAATATGAAATAAAAATAAGGTATTTGTCATTGATAAATTCATGAACTTGATATGTTGCTGTTTCAAGATGTGTGTTTGGTACTATTGTGTCATTTGTACCATTTTTGTACTGAAGCCAAAATACTAATATTGGTGTTCCTTTGTCCGTTCCATGGCCAAGTGGTTAGCACGCTTGGCTACTGATCTAAGGGACCTGGGTTCAAGCCCCAGGTAAGGCATGGATGTGTGTGTTGTTTTTCTGTTTAGGTCCTGCCATCCTCACAGACCTTCTACTATGGCATATAAACTGACAGGCTTCTGTCAGACCTCTGTGGCAAGCAGCTGTTTGAGGGGGTATTTATTTATTTTTTTATTATTATTTATTATATGCCAGAGTAATGTTAATAATTTAAAGTGTAAAACTAACTGAATTTTTAGTTTCAATTAATTGTCCTTCAATAGCTTTGAACTAAAACTCTCATGTTCCTTATTAGAGCACTTGTGTTCTGCATGAGAATTAGTACTATTTTTATTTCCAATTATCTTTTTAATAGGTCTGTTACTGGAGACAATTTGAAATGGGATTTATTACTAGAAAATCAGTTCGTACACTTGTTTCTGCAGCAGATGAAGCAACTGATATAGAAGGAGAGTAAGTTGACAAAATTCATTCCTGAGGAAAATTATTTCTTTAGAGCTTAAAGTGTGCTATACCTATTCTATACCTATAGGTGTAGAAAATATAAATATGTGTAAATTGTTTAATTATGTGTTAAGCACAGTAAAAACTAATCAAAATTTTCTAGATTGATATGCTAAAGTAAAATAGTACTCAATTAACAATTTGGAAAGATTATTCACACTACACTAACTAACGTTTAAGCCACTCATTGGCTATTATGATAAAAAATTCATTTGCAAATTTGATTCTTAATAAACTGATATAGAACTGTTTTCTGTCATGGTCATCTCTAGAAAATGAGAAAAGAGACATTTTCATTGGAGTGTGTTTTTTCCCATGTTCAGAAGTGATAATTTATTAGTTTATATTTGTAAAATATGGCGAAATAAGTGTGGTAAAGCCTGAATCAGATTCAAAGGAAATAGCCAAACAATCAAAAACTACACCTATATAGAGTATGCTCCCATCACACACCAGTAATTTGCAAAAACGGAAATGTCATGGTTTCCAGCTTTGAGAAAGTAGTAACCATATTTACATGCATTATGAAATTTATTTCAGTACTTTTTAACTAAGTGAATTAAAAAATAGCTTAACCCCAAGTTTTAATAAAATTAATACTAATACTCAAAGCATTTTAAAGCATTTAATTTGCTTTGAAAATTGCTTTCAGAAACACATGCTGAAAATGTGCAAATTAATAGTTGTAAATTAAAATTTTCAGCCATGATTAAATAACAGTAATTAATCTGAAAATTAGCCACACTGAAGTTGAACTTCACTAACTACAAATGTAGAAAAGGGGCTACGTGTTTCCTGTTATGTGAAGTTTTCGAAGCAAATGAGGCTGGTCAGTTTTTCATTGCTTAATTCATTCTTGATTAATAGTGGTGTATTAAATTGGTTAAAGTAGTTTGAATATGTTTTTTTTTTTAAGAAATGAAAGAGTTATCGATGCAATTCTCTGTGTACAGACTTTATAACATCAATGCTACTATCCGTTTGGGTTAGCAGAATTCTTCAGTATAACATCTTGTGTGCACTGAACATTTACCATCGGATTGTAAAACCATTGAAATTTATTATCCACCATTTAAGGACACTAATGTATCTTGTAAATCTTTGATACTGTTATCTTCTCTATATCTTTGTAGAATACCTTTCTACAATATTATAAAAAAATTATTCTGTACCTTGCATATATACTATCATCTGTAATAGAAATATATTACTATCATCTGTAATAGAAATTAATAAGTTAACTGAACACCATTTTGGCATCCATTTTATGGGTAAATATTATATCTGAAATGCCTGTTCAACCTATTTTCTAATGTCTTAAAGTTATTAAGACATCAGACTTAGATCTTGCTGCAACATTTCTTTGTTTTATAGATTTACAATGTTATAGAGTTTTAATTAAATTTATGATATGTTAATTATGTATGTTAAATTTATGATGCTGTAAGTTTTAAATTTATGATACTGTAAGTTTTAAATTCTGAGTTGACTTTTTAATTTTTTTTTCAATTCTTTTTTTTCTTTTCTGCTCTTTATACTTTTTTACATAATGAGTCTATTTTTTTACTCTTATTTATTTTTGTGCAGATATATCAATGTGATTGAGCTTAAGAAACATATGAAAATTCATCCTTTTTTCATAGCAGTGGTAAGAACTTTTATGTTTTTACTATTTAGCTCTTGTAAGATAAATTTTCTCAAATGTGGCAGTTTTGTCAGAACTTAAGAATTTAACTTTAATACCTGCCTTAAATATGCTGTATCAATGAAAAAATGGACACAGAACTGGTCTAGTATTTTAGGTATCCCAGGCAATGACACAAACGCACTCAGCTTTTTTTTCCATGATGTTTTTGTAATTGATATCTTCTATGTTGTTGTTGTTTTTTTAATTATTTCTTGATGATCTGCAAATCTGATAATACATTAAATTTTCTTATCAATTAATCTTTTAAAAGTAAATGTGTTATTGTTTTCACGTAAATGGAGCAGTAAGTCTCCCTGAAAGAGTTTCTTGTCCAAACATCGCTTATGACACTTAACTATGAAAGCCAATGAAAAGCAAGATGTGATGCCTGAAAATGTATCAATCCTCAACTGATTCTATGTATGGTTTCTATAACTCTTCACATAAAGGGACTAGGAACCTTCTTTGTCTCACAGAGGTGTGGAACTATTTGCTGTGGCTGAATTATATCTGTGACTTGTTCTTGATAGAACTCATGGGTGTGGCATCTTTTTGTTGATTGTTGCCTTCTTTGATCTTCAGATTTTCTTGCTTTAATTGATTAATTCTGAAATTGACAGATAAGGATTCTTTACCTGAGTTGTGTTGTTTTACCTCTGGGCAGCACTTTTTTTTTGCACACCATGGGCAAAATGGCAGGTTTACAAGGACCCTGAAGGCTCAGAGAAAGTTAGGGAAGAGGACCCACTTGGAACAGCCATTAGGAGACAGATGGTAGCCTCCTGTCAAGGCCATCCAGCATGTTCTTTAATGTGCACAGGTTATGGCTCTCATGCACATGAGGCCATGGCTTAACATCCCATCTGATGGACGGCAGCCTTTCCAAGCCCATCGATGTCTCCTACCAACCATGGGCAGGGCTTATACACTTAGAAATTCTGTAGGGAGTTGTGCAGAGATAAATCTCAATGCTGACCCAGCTGACACTCAAACTTGGGAAGTGGAGATTACGAGCCTGGCACACTACTGACTGAGCCACCCCCACCTCATTCTTTATCTGAAACAGAGTATAGATATGTATTATATAGATTGTAACAGTTTAATTTGTTTAGTTTTGTGAATGCAACATTAATGTCATAAAATTTTGATATTACCAAACTATTTTTATTAAAGTTTAAAATTAAATATATCACCACAAATACAGTAGGTGCTCACTAATCACAGGAGATCACTTTCCTGAAGATGGTCACAAACAACAAAATTACTACCTAATCCTATGGGAAAAGTAGGAACAACACTCTAGAACATGAGAATGTATAACGGTAAAGACATTTGCAAAAACGATGAGCGCGCAAGCTATGACGCAAGAGTGGGCGTGTCCTTGTACACGCGCTTTAGCGGGTGACAATCGGAAGTTCGGAGTTGCGCATGCGCAACTCCTGTGCTCTTGGAAACAAGCACTGTGATGCCAAAAATGAAATAAAAATCCCCAAAATGATAAATATAACATAAATTAAGCAAAACTGGTTAAGGTAAAGTAAAAGTGAATGAGAGGGCATCACAACTCCCCTTCCAAAGGGAGTCAAAAATTTGACCTAACAGATTTTGACGAGCAAATTTTGAATAAAAGGACACATCTCACATCATTTACACATGGCTGAACATAAATAAGTAAAAGTATGCTTACGCAAATTTTGATAAGACGATCTATTCTCACTTCAACACAATTTTCCATCACAACCAAAGGTACCTCCTCCCAAATCTCCTAACAAAAGTGTGTGACAGCTAACCTAGTGTAAATATATACCAATGGCTGTGGCAGTTAACTGTATACTAGCGTTATCAACCTACTTTGTATCACATTCTGATACAAACTCGAAATTGGCATAACTTCAACTGCACAATAAAAAATATTAATTTACTCCTATCTTTCTTAACTTCTAGAAAGGTTAAAGAAAAGAAAAAAAAATATTCAATTACATACGTTGCAAGTGGGGTGTAACTTCCGCTTACCCTAACCACAATCAAAAAATATGTGAAAGCTAATTCTTCTCCTAAATTACATTAAAAAAAAACGGGTATTCGAACACCGTTATCTCCTCCTAATTACATCAAACACACAAAGCTAAGAAAATTCAAATTTTTACAAACAAGCAGGATTGTAATCATCTGCTAATTCTTCACCTATACACAGCAATCACGAGCTAGCTGATATAAAACAATTTATTAATTACCTCCTCCTTCAGAGCTAAACGTCCCCCTCCCAAAGGAGTTATGCTGGTAACAACTTGGTCACCAGACTTGGCCATTTGGAGACAGCTCCAAAAAGGTACCCCAAAAAAAAACAAAATTCTGCCATCATCATCATGGTCAGCTCATATATATACAAATAAATGCTGCCAATGTCATCCCAAAAATTACACATCATTGACACATAAATATCACTGATGACACTGAACAGATTTAAACACATATACATACATCGTATCTAAGAATAAGGAAAAAAATGTGTAAATAATTTATAATATATGACAATAACATTTCAGCCAATCACTTTTTGCACGAATCTCATAGTTGCATACATAAATTCACTTTGGAATGCATGTTATTTTACAATACAAAATTTTTCTTAAAAGTGAAAAAATATTAAATCACTAATTCTCTTTCACTCTCCTCATTCATATCCATAAACATTTTACAATTTCTAAACTTGCTAATGTCGACTTACAATTTTCAGCTATCAGTTAGCTGAAACGAAAAAATCTACAAAAATACTCTTTAAATCACATTAATATAATATAACAACTAGAACTTCAATGAACAAGAATACAAAATAAAATTCTGTTCACACAGTTTAAACTCAAACTATAGTAAACTCACTTTCCAAAAATAAATATTGAAACCCCAAAGTTTTCAACAAGAAATTAAACATTGCTAACTATATAAATCACAATAAAGCTTCTTCATTCTTCTTCGTCTTCATCTATTCCAGAGAAAAGAAAACAATTTATAAATCATTAAATGCCAAATGGAAGAATAATAATATACTTAAATTTTCATTATTGGCACTCCGTTGCGATAAATCATCCAGTCAGGTTCCGATGATATCTTTCCTTCGTTGTTCGCTAGCTTCAAGTGAAGGCATTACTGAAGATCTCGCGCATGACGTCATCTCTGCTATGTTGACTGCTTTACTACCGGTTGTCACTCTGCAGGCTCTGGTTGTTTCATCGGCATCTCGTCGCTACCTGGTCTTGTACTTTCTAGGTTTATTGGTGTCTGCCTTCAAATGATGCTTCAATATATATTATCATTAGCATACTTGTAAGACATGCTTAACATCTATTGGCAAATAAAAAGCCGCTAGGGATAAAAATTGCCTAAAAATAACGTCTGTATGTGACATAAAGGGAATGTTCATAGCATTAATTAGAGGAGATCTTGACTGGCGGCTGGTAGCTCAGTGGTCCAGAGCACCTGACATGTTATCAGGAGGTCGTGGGTTCGTATCCCACCCGGCTCAGACAATTTTCCCTCTAAAATTGAAATTGACATCAAAAAGTGCCTATTTATTACTGGATGTCGAATCATCGAGTTTATCTGAGTTTATCTCAATATTTATTATCATTAGCATACTTGTAAGACATGCTTAACATCTATTGGCAAATGAAAAGCCGCTAGGGCTAAAAATTGCCTAAAAATAACGCCTATACACATAATAGGCGCCTGTATGTGACATAAAGGGAATGTTCATAGTGTTAATTAGAGGAGATCTTGATTGGCGACCAGTAGCTCAGTGGTCAAGAGCACCTAACATGTTATCAGGAGGTTGTGGGTTCATATCCCACCCAGATCAGACAATTTTTCCTCTAAAACTGAAATCGGCATCAAAAAGTGCCTATTTATTACTGGAGTAATCTAAGATTCCAATGGTATTAAGCTCTTGAAAGAAAATTTCTCAGGCAGCATGGTAGTGGGGACAGTTAAGCAGGATGTGGCAAACAGTCTCAGGTTTGGTGCAGGTGGCACAGTTAGGGCTGTTGATGACTCTCCCAAGGGTGTGCACTTTTCCCCATGTAGTGCACATCAATATTCATCCACTCTTCCAGCAGCAAATGCCGCAGTTCAGCCAGATTGGCCGGATGGCTGGGACGGTGCTTCACTCATTGCCCCAAATAGTCCCACAAGTTTCCTATGGGATTGAAATCAGGGGATTTGGTGGGCCAGTCGAGATTTTCGAAGGCTTCAGAATGCTCATTGTGCCAATCCGACACACTTCAAGCCCTGTGCAGGTGACAGTTGTTGTCTTGGAAGACTGGTTTATCCTTCTGGTGTTCACTGTGGAGATGCTGCACAAAATGCAACATGTGATCGTCCAATAGTTCCCTATAGCCCTTCTGGTTCAAGTGTGATGTCACTGCAACCAAAGGACCCATTTCTTCAAATGTGAAACATCCCCAGAGCATCACAGAGCCTCCTCCAGCTTGAACAGAACCTTGCACACATAGTCTGCATGGAAGGCTTCATGTGGTTTAAGATGTACCCGTTGCCTTACATCATTCGAGTACAAGCAAAAATGTGACTCATCTGACCAGATCACACGCTTCCAAGAGTCGACAGTCCAGTCTTTGTGGCGCTGCTCCCACTGTAGCTGTGCAGCCTTGTGCAGAGCTGTTAACATGGGTCTCTTCCACAGTACTCTGCTACAGATATCCATGGCATGCAGTTCCCTTCAGAGTGTTCATTCAGAAACAGCTTGTTGTATGCCTGCATTGACTGACTGGAGCAATTCCTGCCTCGTTGCAAAGCAGTTTGCCCTAACAATGCATGACACACTGCGGTGGTTCCTATTGGTGAGCACAGTCTTTTTGCCTCAGTTCTGGTGACAATTAATGGTGGACTGCAATGTATGCCACTGCTGGAAGACCCTTTGGACAGTACGTTTCGACACACCTGCCAAGGCAACAACTTCTTGTACACTATGCCCTTTGGCTCGGCCAAACGCAATAACACCTTTTTGCCATCCATTCACATCTTTGGCGCGACCCGTGTTTCATGGAGTGACTAACACACACTTGGCACACAACCACTTCTTGTCACTGTATGAACCCCATAGCGCATGGCACAGCTATTTGTAGGACGTGTTTATTACTGGTGCACCCTCTGTTGCTGTCGAATGGGTGTAACCCTCTTACAGCAGGAGATGACTAATTTTTTGTCTGGTGAGCTTATTTTAAAGTGCTGAAAGAAAGTTTTGTAGCACCAAATTCAAACTTTATGTTCAAGAATTTGCATTTTCAGTATATAGAAAAGTGATCTACTTTAAACATTGATTTCAGTTTCTTCAATGTATTTGTACATTTAAACTTCTTAAACATATTGAAGCATAACTAGCTTTTTTTAGCTTGCAAACCAACACAATGAACTTGATGAAAGTCGGTTGATCTCTGTTATGCTTTCATCAGTGTTGATATCATGATATTGAACTTGATAATCCAGTATACATTTAATTCTTGGAAAATACACTGGGCAGAATACATAGATCAACCCACATATTTTGAAAAATGTATAAATTTTTAGAGGAGCAGTTGACTCCGTAGCTTGTAAAATCTAAGATGTCATTTTTGAGTTTCATTTGCCCATCACACCTTGCAATGCCTAATGCAATTTCAGCCAATATAAATCTCTGCTAAGAGACAAAAAAATATATTTATAGTTTTGAAAACATTTGTATTGTTTTGAGAGTAGGCAGTGAAACAATTCATTCATTGTTATTCTAGAATTTTGCTGGTAAATCATCAATGTTTGTGATTTCCAAAACATGTTATTTAAATAGTGAGAAATATGTGTGTGTCACACTTTGCTATTTTTAGTACATACAATCTTAGTAATAAGTAAGCAAATTGTTTATTTATTAAGTGTTTATTGAATAGTGATTTTTCTTTTCATCTGTTTATTACAGAAAAGGTTTCTACGAAAACTAGCAGAGAAACTGCATGTTGATACTCAAGATAAAACTGAAGAGTGGTTGAAAGATTTGCTTAATGAAACTCGAGGATTTCGAAATCTATGCTTAAAAATTTATATTAATCCATTATTTGAACCAACAATTTGTTTGGTCCTTATGCTTAATGCTGTATATATTATTGTGGACTATTTCATTCAAAAAAATAAGACTGTGGTTATTACACTTATTGTAATAAACTTTCTTTTTGTAGCATTTTACACATTAGAAGCAATCATTAAAGTGAGTATTTGTTTAAAATATGTTATTATTGTATTAAACAGTATTACCTTATCATTAATAACAGGCAATCATATATAGAGTGAAAAACAATTTTTAAGTTAGCAGAAACACTGACTCACCAAGTATAATATGAAGTTGTGATTTGATAATGTTATATATATGGATTGAAAAATATTCTCAAGACTTAGTTACTACTTGATTACCACTACACTTTTATGTTTTGGAAGAAATTAAAATAATTTGTTACTATATTTGCTACAGTTTGTACATTTTCTTTGACATTTATCACAACATTTACAAGTTTTCCTTTTTATTTGGGATGTGATGGTGTATGAATAAGTATGAAGATAATGCAGTATTTTTCAAAATGAGAAATGTAGAGTATTGTACCATGTTGGAAAACATAATAATGAGTAAAACAAATTTATGCATACAGAATACCATGACTGAAGCTAAGATCTACTGTTTCTTACCATAAATTGCAGTCCATTGGAGATGGAATTATGTAATGTCACAGTAAACACCTGACTTGATTCATTCTTATCAACTATCCTCTACAAAAAATTGCAGGTAGTGAGATCAGAAATGTAAGGTGCATGAGAGAAAAAACAAATACAAATAAGATTAAAACAATAGAGACTGGTGTGAAAATAATGTAAAAAAAGATTGAATATACCTATTAAAAATGTTTTAAGGAAAGCAGAAACAGGTTAATTATACATAACAATTACTATGAATTTCTACTCCCACTTAGGAAAACCAATTCACCTAAGATGAATGGGCAAGCGAATTGTCAAACTCTATGTCGAGTTTTTTTAATGTTAATCTACTGACCACTGATTGAGATCTCTACTAACAAGTGCTGTAAAAATATCCAATCAATTGAGTCATCACAGTTTTATATGTGAATTTGGAAGCACAGGACAAATCCAGTATCACTTGAAAAAATGTTTTTTTTATAATCTAAAAATTTAATGTTACATTATTTTAGCTATATTTACATTTAAGACTTAAATTCTTGAGGAGAGATTAAGTTGCTTATTTAGAGAATAGAGCTTAAATTGCCACATAGTCAATTTAAACATAGATGATAATAACGTAGCATGACCTGATACTATTTTGGCATTGATAAATCAATAAATTTTTTCCGCTAAATATTTATTGATTTACATAGTCAATTTGTTTAATGCCTCAACTATTATTCTGTTACCTTGTATATATACATTTTCCTAACAAAGGCTGCCAAGAGTAAGAAAGGAAATAATTACTAATCCTTGAGCTTTAATACCTTGCTGGTGCAGATGACAGCTGATCACTAGGGTTGTATGTCTCTTTTTCCATTGGTCTAAAGTACTCATTGTTGAGTTGACATTGGTAGTATGCATCATCACAGCTGTGATTAATAGTCCTGGTGTTATTAGAAAGCATTGAAGTTATTTTTTTTTTGTCAAGCATCCATTGTTAATAAGCACTGACTTCTGGTGATGGTCCCATTTCGTGATGTTATGCTCTTGGACGGTTACACACAGTGAACAAATTGACTTTACCAAGTGCATCCTCAAGAATTCTCAAAAACAATTAACATTATCTACAGAACTGAAAGTTTTAAGACTTTTAAAAACCACATTAAAATCAGAACAGTTCCTCCCGTGGCTTGTCATATTTCACCACTGCTTCTCTCTGGTAGCTTCATCAGGCACTGTATAACTCGATGTTCAGATGTTATATAGGAGTCCCCCGTATGATGTCATTGGCTGCTTGCACAGCAGGTGTGTGTGTGTGCTCACACAGCAGGAGAATCCAGGCTGCTGGGAGGGGTGGAATCTCTTTGTTGCAGATTGTATGCCTATGTAAATTAATAATGAATTCTGCATACTGAAGTTGAAATTTAGTTTGTGGTGCTATTATAGGTTTGTTTATTAAATTATTTATTTCCAATTTATTATCCATTATGGTTTGTGCTAAGTTTGTGTTAGGCTTTTTATGTTTAATATCTTGTTGGTGTTCATAACATATAGTTACATTACATCTTCCCTATATACGTATTTTTGCATAGTATTTTTACATAGGCATATGCTCTGCAATATGGAGGATTCCACCCGTTATGGTGACATGGATTCTCCTGCTGTGTGAGCAGACATACACACCTGCTGTGCGAACAGCCAATGACTTTGAATGGGAAATGACTGAAAGCAGTGGAGGAGCCATGGCATTGAAGGAGGAATTGTTCTAATTTTAATGTGCTTTTTAAAAGTTTTTAAAAGTTTTAAAACTTTCAGTTCTGTAGACAATGTTAATTGTTTTTGAGAATTCTTGAGGATGCACTTGAAAAAGTCAACTTGCTCACTATGTGTAACCATCCAAGAGCATAACATCACGAAAATGGGACCTTCAGCAGAAGTCAGTGCTTATTAACAATGCATGTTTGACAAAAAAAGATGACTTCAACACTTTCTAATAACATCAGGACTGGTAACCACATCTGTGATGATACATACTATCAATGTCAACTCAACAACGAGTATGCTGGACCAGCAGAAAAAGGGACATATAAAATAATCTGACCTGTAAAATAACGGACCCTGTTGAAATAAGTCCCCTGAAAAAGGGATCAGCTGTCGTCTGCACCAGCAAGGTATTAAAGCTCAAGGACTGGTAATTATTTCCTTTCTTGCTCTTGGCAGCCTTTTCTAGGAAAAGGTATATGTGCAAGGTAAAGGAATAATAGCTGAGGCAATAAGCAAATTGCACTATGTGGCAATTTAAGCTCTATTTCGTAAATGAGCAATTTAAACTCTACTCCAGAATTTAAATCTTAAATGTAAATGCAGCTAAAATTGTGTAACATTAAATTTTTATAACCTATAGCTGTGAGTGTAGTTAATTTTATAATCTACTACATTTGTATATCATTTTAAGTGAAAAGCTCATTATTAATAACTCACATGAAGGTATCTAAAAATTCGATATAGGTTCTATCAATAATAAATACACATATTACCTGTTGACATATAATTCAAAAAATAATTCCATTCGTCAGCAAAACTCATTTTTTCCACAAAATTATTTCTTGAATTATATGTCAACAGATAATTTATTATTGATTGATTTTTGCATTAATAACACTTTAGCATGAGTGACTTCTTTATTTTAGCATTTACGTATTGAGGAATGTTGGATAAGTTGCCTTTCCTGATCATAGATGGCACCATGAGGAACAAGGTCAGTGAGATTTAAAAGTCACAACTAAGTGGATCAGTATAGGTTCTCTTGAACCCTTGAGGTGGAGCTTGATTCAGGCCTCTCAAAAAAACCATCAAATAATTGGCACAAAAACATTAGTATTTTATGGTCTACTGTTCAATAAATCTTCAACAGATTGGTAAGGTGTTTAGAAAGGCATTTGGGTTTCCCATGAACTTTCAGCTGAAAACTTAGTTCAGGTGTACAACAATTTGCAATCCATTGCTGATGAAACAGAAGAGGAAACCATTTATTGATTTGTTAGTGAAAATTAGTTATTTTGTCAACTCAAAACTCAAGAACCAACGGTTTTCCCTGACAAAGCCAATTCTGACCAAAACTAGACCTCTAACCACAGAAAGTTATGTATTTGGTGGTACTTGGTTAGTGTAATTCATATTGAGATATTGCAGCCAAGTCAGACCATAACTACAGATCTCTGTTGTCAACAACTTATATGCACCAGGCTGTAATTTAAAAATTACCAGCAATGGGCTACAGAAAAGGAGTGATTTGGCAACACAGAAATGCAAGACCACATTCTGCAGGAACGACCCAGCATAAGATCTGAGATTTGGGTTCGTAATTTCTCTCACACTAGATATTTACCTGACATTGCCCCCCTAAGATTATCATCTATTCAGATCTGTGTATCACTTCCTTAGTGACAAGACATTCAAAAATATTAATGTTGTCAAAACTACTCTCTTGGAATTCATTGCCTCAAAACTGACCCTCTTCTATAAATAAGAAATTAAAACTTCAATTAAAAAAAAAGATTTGGCACTGTTTTTGATAACAATGGAAATTGCTTATATCATTTAAAAATATAACTTAAAAAATGTGTATGTTTCATAAAAACAATACTTCATGGTACACCCATTATATTCATGTAAATGTGGTATATACATAAATATATTTTAATAATTTGTGATCATTTTAATACTAATGCTAAAATATTCATTTTAACTGCATTATGTTGTTTTTCTCTTTTTCAGATTATATCTCTACAATGTTCAGGTTATTTTAAAATACACTGGAACAAGTTTGACTTCTTTGTGTTTATTATAGCCATTTCAGAACTAATTCTTGATTTTACTGTATTCTTTTTTAACTGGACAAACTATTTGTATATTAATGTTCTGAGAATGGTGATAATTCTCAGGTTGGTGCATATGTGTCGCCTTTTTAAGGTAAGAAATAACTGCAATAAGTTGACCTATTAAGCATTTTTCACTTTTACAGCTGTTTAGTATAGGGTCAACCATCTTCTTGTGTGTCAAAACTTTTGAATATCTTTGTCTTTTCCAACACGACAAGGTGTAGCAGTGATCCTTTTCTATACCTTGTAACGCTCCAAAGATTTAAATACTTTTAAATTTTATTAAGTTTTGGACCCTTTGTCTGATCCAATAATTATTTAAGCTCCGGATAGCTGAGTCAAGCGCCAGGCAATAATTAACAACTTGCCAAAAATAAAGTTTAATTAGAGTTCGAAATATCAGCGAGTGTTAATGAGTAAGAATTCAAAAATATTAAATGATTGTCAAAATTTAAAGATTAATTCTAATCAAAATAATTAACGTTGCTCAAGAGAAAAAATTAGTAAAGACTCAAAAAGGTTTAAATAACAAAACAATTTTATTTCCAAAAATCTCTCACCAAAACTTCAATGAAGAAGATACTACATCATTTCAAACTCATTACAAACTCTTCAACAAAACTCCAACACTCAACACCAACTCCACTGACTAAACACTGACTGTGACTATTGTGTCGCCAGGATATAACAAGAGGCTACAGAGCCCGCATGTGTCATGTTGCATGCCGGGAAAGACATTTCAATAAATTGACGAACGGTGAAAGCTATGATGCAAGAGTGGGCGTGTCCTTGTACACACGCTTTAGCGGGTGACAATCGAAAGATCGGAGTTGCGCATGCGAAACTCCTAACTCTTGGAAATGAGCGCTGTGATGCCGAAAATGAAATAAAAATCCCCAAAATGATAAATATAATGTAAATTAAACAAAACTGGTTAGGTAAAGTAAAAGTGAATGAGGGGGCATCACAACCTCATCCTGGTGAATTAATAGTAGAGCTCAATGCTTCACATTCTATCCAAACCTCAACCAGGAAACTAGCTCTTTGGTCTGGTTGTGTTGCTAAAAATTGATCATCCTATGTTCAGTCCCAAAGATTATCATTTAATTTATATTAATTATCAATTTAATTTATATCAGATAGAAGTGTTAAAATAAGTTATATTGAAATCCCATAAGAATTGCAAGATTAATAAACCAGTTTTGTAAATTGAAAATAAATCGATAATTTAGAGCAAAAATGGCCAATCTCTTTCTGCAACATGCTACATTATGTTGGAAATGGAGTTCATCTGCAGAGGAAGTTCCAGAAACAACTAGGGTGAATTTCATTCAGAAGAGCAAAAAAAAATTTGGCAGATGGGCCATAAGCGGCAGACATCATGTAGGTTTGCCACCTTTAGTATAAAGTAAATTAATATAGGAATATGGTAGTTCTTTGTTCTAAAATGTTATCACTCTTCATCCAGTTAGTGTTAATGTAATGTTCTGACCCTAGATGGCAGCAGTCTTTGTGGCTTTATGGTTGTATTGTTTTACCTGAGCAGACGTTTTTGCACACACTGGACTAAATGAGCAGGCCACAAGGACGCTGAGAAGGTTTGAGGAAGGGGACCCACTGGACAGCTCTTAGGAGACAGATGTTAGCCTCCCATCAAGGCCATCTGGCATGTTCTTTTAGCATGCACAGGATATGGCCCTCCTGCATGTGGGACCACAACTTAGCATCACATCTGACAGATGATAGCCTTTCCAAGTCCACTGGTATCCCTTTTCTCAGTGAGGGCAGAGTGGAGATTAGCAGAGATAAATCTCAATATTGTCGCAGTTGGGACTTGAACTTTGGAACTACAGATTATAAGCCTTGTGCGCTACCAACTGAGACCTGTATGCAAGATGAGAAATAGGACCTCAAGCATACCATATTGTGAGATTATTTCCAAAGTCACTGGCCAGTTATCCCTACTGGGTTGGCACACTTTCACAGAGACTATCTTGCTTGCAGTGTATTTGAGAAACTGAATAAATTACGAAAACTCTGTACTAATTTCTTCTTAACTCAATTCAATTGCTTAGATTATCTGCAAGAAGATAAGTCTCATCGCAATGAGGAAGGCAAAGATCTTTGAATCGAATATTTAATTTATAAATTTAGGATGTTTTAGCTAAAAAAAGAGAAAAGTGTAGTGTACAGTCATTACATACCATTTTAACACCAGACACTGTCCAAAGGCACAGAGACATAAAAAAAACTTTTCAAGAAGAAATTTTTGAAGCATTAAACATTGTCAAAAATAGAATTTTTATTCTGCACTTTTAAAGCAGCCTGATACTAATAAATCCATTAAATCTTCAGAAACTTTACTAATTGTTATTTTTGTTGCTGTTTACTCTAAAATTAAAATGAAAAAGTAGTTCTTTTCACTTTCACCATAAGACCTTTTTATACAATGCATACTAGTAAACAGAATAGTAATTCCTCACGTAAAACCCAAAACTAGACCTGTGAAAGATAACATTTTTGAAGTAATATATATTACTTAATACAGGAACTTGCACCACAGCAAAAGCCATCAAATTGAATAAACACATAAAAGCATAGCTGCATGCAAGTGCCAAGTGCAGAACTCTCATACCAGATATATCTCATAGATGCTTTGAATGAGCTACATCATGGTAAGTGGTAGTCACAGAGGCCATGGTCCCCTCTATGAAACGGGCGGGGGTGGCTCAGTCGGTAGCGCGCCAGGCTCGTAATCTGTAGTTCCCAGGGTCGAGTCCCAGCTGGGTTAGCGTTGAGATTTATCTCTGCAAAAATTCCCCGCCCTGCCCACGGTCAGTAGGGGACACCGATGGGCTTGGAAAGGCCGCCGTCCGTCGGATGGGACGTTAAGCCGTGGCCCCTTGTGCGGGAGAGCCATACCCTGTGCACGTTAAAGAACACGCTGGATGGCCTTGACGGGAGGCTACCATCTGTCTCCCAACAGCTGTTCCAGTGGGTCCCCTCCCCCAACCTTCTCTGAGTCTTCGTGGTCCTTGTGACCTGGCCATTTAGCCCATGGTGTGCAAAAAAGTGCCGCTCAGAGGTAAAACAACCCAAAACCCCTCTATGAAAAATTTGCGTTTTATTTTTTTATTCCAACAGCTGCCAGCAAATTTTACAAAACTGAAAGGATTAGTGGCATGGGGGTTAGTTGCCATTTTCTTTTCCAGGAAAGAAAACTCCTGATACCCTCATTCCACAGAGAACAAATGACAAGCTGCTGAAAAAAAGCTCGATAATGAAATAATTCCATTTATAAAATTTAAAGTGTTATTTCTGGACTATAAATTCCTTCATATGCCTCTAAATGGTCCCTTACAGACTTGAGACTTATGGTTGGCCCTGCATTATGATTGTACTACTGGAAATCTGAGTCATTTTGTCATATCTGAGTCATTTTTGTGATTTACACATTTCTATTTTAGTAAGTAAATAGCACTGCTTCATTATACATTTTCATATAATATTTTAGGTGATGGAGTATTAAATTTTTGTTTTAAATAAGTGATATGCAGGTTATGTATAGCATATATATATATGTGTGTATTGTCCAAAATCTAAACAAATCCAGGAACTGTATTGGATATCTGAGGATGGCAGATTTGGGACTTTGTACTGTACTTTGAACACTAACATAAGAAAAAAGTTGCATCTACAATATAATTGATAGCTTGACATGGTTAATGTGAACCAGTTTTGCACAAAAACTGGGATATTTACATAAATGTCCCGGCTTAAGTACACTGAAACTAGCCATAGAAAAGATCTGTGAGGCAGGGAAGACTTCTGCAGAAAGACAACACAAACATCCATATCTTTTCTGGGGCTCACACCCAGGCCTCCTTTGATACCTGGTCAAGCTCACTAACCATTCAGCCATGCACATTTGAAATTATATTTAATTTTTTTTTTCTTTTAGCACTGCAAATTTTTAAACTGGTACATTTGTATAATTTTTTTTTAATCTTTTGTGACACTGAACAACTATAGCATTTTTTTTATATTTCAGGGCATTGGAACAAGCAATTTTAAACCATTATGTGTGGTCACCTCACCCAGAGTATAGTGAGTTGTGCTCCAATTAGCTTTTGAGGTATTTTATGATAGCTCATAGGCTTGTCTTTTACCAAAACCTGGAATAACCTGGCAAACAGGTTATTGGCAAACAGGTTATTTGGTTTAATATGAATAGTGCCCTGATCTCAAATTTCTTTCAGTGAAAAGTGTTCACTGAAATCTTCAGTCTGAATAATTCAATACTATCAGGTTCAGTTGATAATACCACATTATAAATAGTGTAAACTGGATTTAGAATTAAAAGAAAATAAACAGAAGAATAATTAGAAATAATAGACATTTGTATTATTAAAATTGAGTGTTCTTTGGTCAATGTTGGGAGCATAATCAGTTTTTAATCAACATTTTTATAGAGTGATATTAGGTTATGTTCTAGCATCATACTGACACAATAATGGCATTTAGTGTCTCTATTAATCTGACTTTCCTTTCATAGCTTCTGTTACCAGTGATTACATGGTAAACTATTAGCTTAGTGATAGGGTGCTTAATTGTTATTAGGAGGACCCACAAATTTATCCTATCTGTCCAAAAAACAAATTTTCTTCTAACTGTGTATTAATAATTAGAATTGAGTAATAAGATGTGTATTAAATAATAAAGTCATTGAAATAAAAATCTGATATATATATATAATAAGTAAAGTAGTGAAAATTAATGAAGCCTCTTCACAGTGTCAATAGAACATCTTACTAATTGTTATTTGGATACTTGGTATATGTATATACAGGGTGAATCTGAAAAAGTGGGCAAAACTTTACGGGGTGGTAGAACGCAGCTATACGAGCAATATTCGTCATAGAATGTATGGTCGGAACGCAAGCGGTGAGAAGTTAAAAGGTAGTTTTCCACTGTCACATTTAAAGAATGAACACAAGAAGGAGATACTCTGTGCCTCACTTGCATTCCCATCCGCCGCACCGTACACAAAGTGCATATCCGCCATTTCGTGGTTAGTATAACCAGCCATCCTCTCGGCAATCCACGGTAGAAATGCCGTTGGGTGCGAGGACCGACCCTTTTATACCATTTCCAACGCCACTAGCGGCTCGCCGTTTGTGTTCCGCCCATACTTTCTATGACGAATATTGCTCGTATAGCTGCGTTCTACCACCCCGTAAAGTTTTGCCCACTTTTTCAGATTCACCCTGTATATTGCAAATGGATTAAATGCATTCTGTTTTATGTAATATTATGTCACAAAAATACCACAAAAACTTACTTTTTATTGTTTGCATTTTCAGATATTTTTAGCGCGACTTGTTTCATATTCAAATGATTACATAAGCAAGCAACTTTATTCTGTATATGATCTTGCACATGGCTTTGTAGCTGCAGAAGAAGAAGTCATGAAAAAAATGGACTATGTTGTAGATTATCCTCCTATTGCCAATATAGCAAAGAAAATTTCTGATACTAGCACTTTAGCAGTAAGTCATTTTTATGTTATATTGACATTCTTGGTAACAGAACAAAAATGCTTATTTTATTAATATATATTGTTTGAACTTTATTAAATGTAATATGTATGCCACAATTGTGACTAGAATTTTGTTTATAATAATTCATTCTCAGCTTTTTGTTTTCATTTGTGTTGAGCTTTTTATTCCAAATAGCATTTTTTTGCACATATAAGGCCAGATCACAATATATATATTGCTGCCACATTGTTTTTTTATTATTTATTTTCAATGTTTCATGCTTAGCATTTTGATTAATTGGGTTCGATTATTTTGCCTCACTAGCTAGTGGCACGTTTTTATACACAGAGAATCAGGTTACAAGGCCCCATGTGCTGAGACTTGGATATGGAAAAGCATCCGCTAGACTGCTGTTAGGAGACGATGGAAATTTCCCACAAGACCTTTCAGTTCTTTAACATCCACTGAATATAGCTTTCCTGCTCATGAAGCCATGGCTTAATATACTGTTTAATGGGTGGTGGCCTTTTAAAAATCTGATGTCCTCTTACTCATGAAGAGGTTAGTGAAGAAAATCTCAACATAACACAGCTGGAGTTCAAACCAAAAAATTTCTGATTTTGAACATCATACTACTGATGAGCAAATCTCAGTTGGTAGTGTGCCAAGTCAGTACTTTTTTTATGCTCTTTAGAGTATTTTAAAACTGCTATAAAGAAAATATATTGAAACAATCAATACTAAGAATGTGCCTTCTCCATTTTGATCAGTTTTAATTTACTATGACTGCATTAGCCCTTAAATATTGAAATGCAATTTTTCATTTTTCAAAAATCCTTATATACCTGCAACATGTTTTTATGCTTATCATTTTTTTCCTTGATTATGTTGTATTTTAGTGTTCAGAATTAAATGCTTTTTCTTTTGATGTAACATAAGTTATTTCTGTTTATTAATTACTACAAAATAAGGTTCAAAAGTTGAGTTGAAAAAACATGCCATTCAAAGATTAAACAACTTGAATTTTTCAGTTTCCTTGCCATTACTAATATTTTCAATATTTTTATTTCCTTTAATATCAGTAATTATCAGTAAAGACTCTGAATATTAAAGGGAATTTATTGCAGGTATACTGCATTTAGCATATTCTCTACCACTTGACACACATGTGTTATGCTGCCTGATGCATATGTACATCATCCAGTCAGCAGTCCCTCCTCCTCTGAATCGGTGGGGCGGGGGTGGCTCAGTCGGTAGCTCGCCAGGCTCGTAATCTGTAGTTCCCAGGTTCAAGTCCCAGCTGGGTCAGTGTTGAGATTTATCTCTGCAAAATTCCCTGCCCTGCCCATGGTCAGTAGGGGACACCGATGGGCTTGGAAAGGCCGCCGTTCGTCGGATGGGACGTTAAGTCGTGGCCCCGTGTGTGGGAGAGCCATACCCTGTGCACGTTAAAGAACACGCTGGATGGCCTTGACGGGAGGCTACCATCTGTCTCCCAACAGCTGTTCCAGTGGGTCCCCTCCCCCAACCTTCTCTGAGCCTTCGGGGTCCATGTGACCTGGCCATTTAGCCCATGGTGTGCAAAAAAGTGCCACTCAGAGGTAAAACAACCCAACCCAATCTGAATCGGTTGGCATCTAGATTGAGATTAAAGTTATCTGTATGTAAGAATCTTTCTCATTTCAATGGCCTTTTAAGTATGGGTATCTAGACCACAACAAACCTGTTAAGAAACTTAAAAAACTGTTGATAATATAGGTTTCCTGATTTCTATTTGCCTGCTTCTCTTTTAAGCTTTAATTCTTTTGTATTCCCTTAGAGAATTTCTTGCACCACACTATTTGGAAACTCCTGCATTGAACTACAAATATATGTATAAATTGAAAAGTTATAGGTATGCTCCAATTTTTTTATCATTAATAATTAGACCCATAAAGCTTGCAGTTTATCTGTAGATTATGACAAAATAATCCCATCAATCTGAGATTTGAACCCAAACTCTGGCAGTCACAGTGGATAATTCTTTGTTACATATTATTAAGGCACTGATGTGCTTATTGATTTAGATACAAGTTATTGTATCTAAATCAATAAGCACATCAGTGCCTTAATAATATGTAACAAAGATTATAGTAGATATAGTATTATTAGTAGATATAGTTTATGTTAAGAGGATATTAGTATCCGCAAAGAGTAATGAGATATTACTACTGTAGAAAAAAATACGACACCACAGAAAGAAATACCCTCAAAGTGAAATATCAGCTAATCAACAAATAGGTAAAATTTTGCTTATTAGGTAGGAACATTTCTGTAAAAAAAGGTTTGGCCATATTTTTTCCTTGTATTGTCCATAAAATTCATTTTTAGTGGTTGACAACTCTGTATCCTGCATGAATATTATATCTGCTTCAAGATTGTCTGTTCATGTGGAATTTAAGTATATTATATTGTGATATCCAGATCTGTCTCAACATTCGATGGGAATGTTCAATCAGCCATTGGGGGTTAAAAACTTCACTCTGAGATATGCTTGAGGAAAGCATTACTTGTACAGGATAACTCATATAGTGAGTTAACCTTTGCAATGCAATAGTTTTTCTGAACCAATATATGATAGGACATTGAGCATTACACCACACTGTACCAAAGTACTACTATTACATGATTGGTTAATAAAATGCAGTATCAGCCTTCCCTAATGATGCATATTTGCAGCCCAAGCAACATTTATTCTTCCAAGAGGTATGGTCTGATCTTCACATTGGCTGTGTAGCCACCTTCTGATTATGGAAGATGCTTCATGCATGCTGGGGAGGTAAAATGTATATTTCCACTATGGACTAACTGCTCATACATTTCCATCCAGTCAAGAAAATATACTTTGAAATTGTGCCAGTTTTAATTGCTGCCTTGCAGATCCTAGATTTTAAACATCTTGTTAGGCAACTTCTTAATTCCGGGTAGTCAATCTTTTTTCACTTTTAGGCCATTTTTCAATAATGAAGGCAATTCACAGTTCTGGACATTACCTTAAAGTGTACATATACATTTTTGCAAATATTTTCAAATGTACTGATAGAGACCTTTTGTCTTATTTGTATTACTTTTATTATTTTGATTTTCTGATTATTAAAATAAACTTTTGTTTCAGATACTCAAAGTAATGGCTGACATTCAGCTGAAGCATCCTGGTATTGCAATTGCCTTAAAATCCCACCAGGCTGCAAGGCATATTTTAAATGATGTGAAAACATCATTAGAGGAATTGAAACATGAAGGCCTTCTAGATGATAATGAATATGAAAAACTGTATCAGGCAAGCATACTATTTACTTATTAATTTGTGCTTGTTGAAAGTTTTCTTTGAATATCAGATAAATATATGTGTGATATTGTATTTACTTCTAAAAACCTGTGATTTTTTATGACAGTTTGCATTCACCATTAAACCAAAAACTTCATATGCTATCTTTCATAAATAAATACCCCCCTCAAGCAGCTGCTTGCCATAGAGGTCTGAGTGGCCAAATGGTTAGTGCACTTGCTACTGATCTAAAGGACCTGAGTTCAAGCCCCAGGGTAAGTCATTAATGTTCTTGTTTTTCTGCTGGGGTTCTATCAGACCTCTGTGGCAAGAAGCTGCTTGAGTGGGTATTTATTATTTTTTTTATCTTTCATGAGATATTATGTTATAAATGAAGTGCAATTTTTCAACCTAGAATCACCTTTTGTTTAAGATCACAGGAAAGATCAAGTCATTACTATGAGTTATAAAACACACTGTGAAAGTGCTGGAATACTGGTTTCCTAAGATCAATATTTATGAACTGTTAGTTAAATTGTTTTTATGCTGTCATGTAATCACAATTTAGGCCACTTTTTTCTAGTTTTACAATAGTGCTTACATGAAGAACAATAAACAATTCCATGCTATCCATCAACATATGATGGTGAAGATCACAATGGTGATTTTTTTCCTCTGTACCTTACTTCAATGGTGTAATAGTGGTTATATAACTTGAAGATCATAGCTTTTCATGCATGGTGAAGGTCACAGCTTTTCAAGCAGTTATGAAGTTACAGATTTGATTTCTGATTTAGAAGTGTGACAGTGACTATTTTGAGAAGCATAACTATTGAGATACTATATTCTACAAAATATAGCCTAATGTTCAAAGCTCAACTTGCATTTAGGATTGTGTGATGTATTTTCTAATGGGGCGGGGGTGGCTCAGTCGGTAGCGTGCCAGGCTCGTAATCTGTACTTCCCAGGTTCGAATCCCAGCTGGGTCAGCATTGAGATTTATCTCCGCAAAATTCCCCGCTCTGCCCACGGTCAGTAGGGGACACCAATGGGCTTGTAAAGGCCACCATCCGTCGGATGGGACGTTAAGCCGTGGCCCCATGTGCGGGAGAGCCATACCCTGTGCACGTTAAAGAACACGCTGGATGGCCTTGATGGGAGGCTACCATCTGTCTCCCAACAGCTGTTCCAGTGGGTCCCCTCCCCCAACCTTCTCTGAGCCTTCGGGGTCCATGTGACCTGGCCATTTAGCCCATGGTGTGCAAAAAAGTGCCGCTCAGAGGTAAAACAACCCAACCCAAATGTATTTTCTAAAATTAGATCCTCCAAAACATATGGTGTAGGAATTGATTAAATGCATAGTATAAGTATATTATGTGAAATTATGTGCAGTGTAATTACAACATAAGACTCACCTTGTTTAACAAATAGTTCATATCTATGGATATTTTAATTTTAGCATGTGTTGTAGATTAACATAGAAACTCACAGTTCTAAAGCCAGGATACTAGGGTTGGGTTGTTTTACTTCTGAGTGGCACTTTTTTTTCACACAACAGGCTAAATGACCAGGTTACAAGGGCTCAGAGAAGTCTGCAGAGAGGGGATCCACTAGACAGTTGTTGGGAGCCAGATGGTAGCCTCCCATCAAGGCCATCCAGCATGTTCTTTAATATGCAAAGGGTATGGCTCTCCTGCACATGGTGCCATAGCTTAACATCCCATGTAATGGACAGTGGTATTTCCTAGCCCATCAGTGTCTCCTACTGACCGAATGCAGGGCAGGGAGTTTTGTGAAGATAAATCTCAACACCAGTCCATGCAGGACTCAAATCTGGGAACTGCATATTATGAGCCTGACTTGCTACTGACTGAGCCACTCCCACCCCCTACTACTCAGGAATAATCAAGTTTCTGTGTTCTGGTGTATAGTATCTGTTGTGTCCTACAAGAGTATTTTAACTTCAGATTCCTTGCTGAATACAAATTCCTTCCATTACTTCACAAAAAGTCAATATCAGTCAAATACACCCTAGAAAAGACCTATGAGGAAGGCAAGAACTCAGCAAAAGGACAAAACAAGAAAGGAAACATCCATACCTTACCTGGGATTCGAACTCGGGTCCCTTTGATCAGTAGCCAAACACACTAACCACTCAGCTGCATAAAAAAATATGTTTCCTTTCAAACTTATCGTTCCACTTAACTATTTAAACTACCATGAAATGACTTCCCATGAAGGTTATGAAGTAAGTAGGTACTTCCTTCATAACCTAACTTAGGCAAGTGTGAAGTACTACTGTTTAGCTTAACTGATAGAACAACTGGAGCATAATCAGAAGGTCCTGAGTTCAAATAGTATAAGTTTTGCTATCCACAATGTTACTATGAAAAGAGAGTTGATTTTTTGTTCTAAAACAAATATACAGAAATTACTTTTATATCTTAAATCACTTTTAAAAGTTCCTTTAAATTATAACTCAACTTGATCAATTAAAGTGAGAATTTTGTAATTAAACTATGTACGTTCAATTCATCTGTAGCTAAAATATATATTATCTTTAAATTTTCAGGAAGTTGAGAATAAAATTAAGGATTCGATTGGTTCTCCCTTCCATCTACCTCCTAACATTAAAACGAAACATCTTTTGACAAAAGTGGAATGGATTACCGATCAAAGACTTTTGAATATAGTTATTGTAAGCATAAATCCTGTATTTTTTAATATTCTAGTTAAAATGATAATATATTTGTTTTGTCTGTGTTTAGTTTCAGTTTGTAATAGCATTTATACCATTTCTTTGCATATATTTGTTTTCAAATAATATGCATTGTTCATACTCATTATTTATTTTGCTGTAGCAACTCTGCTGTATAATGCTAATGCTTTGATATAATGTTTTTGAGGTCATTCAACCACTATTTGTAGCTCTTAATGTTATTAGCATTATACATTATAGCAGTTTAGTCAGCTATCAATCTTTAATAATGTTAGTATATTGGACACACTAACAGAACTATGGAATTAGATGTGTATTAACACTCAAAAAGTATAAAGTGTTTAAAATGGAAGATTAATAAACAAAAAAGCTGCAATATTATGCCTTTAATTTATATTAATTAGCATTATAATTTTAAATGACCTATACAGTATATGTGTGTATATACATTCTAATATATACTGACTAAAATGCAATACAATTAATTTTTATTTCAGATTAATATTATTGTAAAAGATTACAATGTTGGGCAGACAATACATGAGAAAGGAAAGATGCCTCAAGGTCTGGAGATCATTACCTCAGGTATTGTAAAAGTGAGTACTTTAAAAAAAAGTCTGTTATTTTGTATATTTTCCAATTCAAATTAATGACAGATGTGAACTATAATATTGCTAAAGACCTTATTTGTAATATTTTGCCATTCAGATTTCTTCAGAAAATATTTCACTAACAGAATAAGGTAAAAGCAACATTGCAAGTGAAATGTATGATATATACACTGTCATATCAGAATAATATGACCACCTACTTAATAATACGAATGGTAGGTGGTCATATTATTCTGATACGACTGTGCATATTCTTCAAGAAACTTATTTTCTTTTTGTATCATCAGCACAATATGAATTCTCCTACTAAAACTTTCATGAACTTTTTTTTCTTTCAAACACCACATTTTTTTTTATCTTTTGTAATAAATGCTCTACATATCTGAATTAGCTAAATCCATGACCATTGTTATCCTACTATTTGTTTGATACAGTAGTTACCAAAGAATTTTATTAAAAGATGCATAATGCTGTTTAGGGATGAGGATGGCTCAGTCAGTAGCATGTTAGGCTCATATTCTGGGGGCGGGGGTGGCTCAGTCGGTAGCGCGCCAGGCTCATAATCTGCAGTTCCCAGGTTCGAGTCCCAGCTGGGTCAGCGTTGAGATTTATCTCCGCAAAATTCCCCGCCCTGCCCACGGTCAGTAGGGGACACCAATGGGCTTGAAAAGGCCGCCGTCTGTCGGATGGGACATTAAGCCGTGGCCCTGTGTGCGGGAGAGCCATACCATGTACACATTAAAGAACACACTGATTGGCCTTGATGGGAGGCTACCATCTGTCTCCCAACAACTGTTCCAGTGGGTCTCCTCCCCCAACCTTCTCCAAGTCTTCGGGGTCCATTTATTGGCCCCGAAGCCCATGGTGTACAAAAAAGTTCTGCTCAGAGGTAAAACAACCCAACCCAACTCATATTCTGCAGTTCACAAGTTAAAGCTCCAGCTGAGCTAGCATTTAGATTTATCTCTGCAAAACTCCCCACTCTGCCCTCTATCAATAGGGGATACCGACTGGCTTGGAAAGGCCATTGTCCATTGGATGGAATATTAAACCATGATCCTGTGTGTGTGCTAGGGAGCCATACCCTGTGCATGTTAAAGAATATGTTGGATGGCCTTGATGGGAGGCTTCCATCAATCTCCTAACAGTTATCCAGTGGGTCCCCTCCCCCCAACTTTTTCTGAGCCTTCACGGTCATTGTGACCTGGCCATTTAGCTCATTTGTGCAAAAAAGTGCTGCTCAGAGGTAAAGCAACAACAACAGTTTCAAAGAAATTTAATATTGAAGGCACTATTTTATCAGATATTTTGATATAAACAATTAATCTCTTAAACATATCTTAGAGTATTAAAAAAAATATATCTCCTCAAGCAGCTGTTGCCACATAGGTCTAATAGGAGCCTGTCAGTTTACTGCACCACAGAGATCTGTGAGGAAGGCAAGATCTCAACAGAAAGACATCAGAAACATCCATTCCTTACCCAGGGCTCAAACCAAGGTTCCTTTGATCAGTAGCCAAGCACGATAACCATTCAGCCTATAAATCTTTAAAGAGTTATATTGAATCAATTTTTGTAAAATGAGTGAGACATTTGTGAACACGAGTATTTAAAATTATGTAACAAAGACAGTGAAGAAACATTAGTTAAAAAGGACAGAATATAGATTCAGTAGAAAGTTTTCAGTGCATTAAAGTTTAAATTCCAATAAATAGATCTTGTAATAAAGTTTTTATGAGAAAGTGAAAAACTTTACTTAAAAATCCACTTTTTTCAAATACTTTTAAGCCACTCAAAATAAACTCAATTTACTATGCTTTATATTTAACTTATTTATTACTGTGTTAGGGAGATCTACCTCTAAGGGGCCAGTATGCATATAGATAGTCATGTCCAGCTCTATTATTTTTACAAAAATAAGTTTAGCATGGGTTTGGCCTGTTCATAATAATCTACCTTTATATCATTACAGATAACTGGAAAACAAGAAATAGTAACTTCAGATTCTTTGCCAAATACAGATTCCTTCCAATACTTCACAAGGAAAGGAAAATTTCACGATTACATTTCTGTTTGCCAGACTTTGGGTATGCTAGGATTTCTTGTTGGAACACCTTTTGTTACTTCTGCTGTGTGTGAAACTGAGGTTGAGGTATTTTGAATAATATCCTTTTGAAACATGATTTACGTTTTATTTAAAACTTAAAAATATTTGAAGTTGTTAAATTTTGACATAGTTGTATGTGGTTTGAAATTTATTTAAAATAGTTTATTTTTGTGTATTCCTAAAATATAGAATCTCAAATGATACCACATTGTCTAATCATATTGATATATATTTGCTACTCTGAAAAGAGTTCTGCATAATAAATTACTATTTATATGTATATTTATAATTTATCTTAATGAACTAAATGCTAGGTCACATGCTTTCACTCTGTAAAGTACTAGATTACATGCTTTCTTCACTTTGTAAATAGTCATTGTAATCCATAAAAGTTAACCAATTGAGAACCACTGATTTAAATGCAATGGAGATCAGAACTGAGATACTGAAGATAAATTGATTAAAAATTGATATCTATGGCATCCCTTTAGCATTATTATTAATGTTATTACTTGTAATTTTAAAATGGTAAATTGTATTATACCTTAAGTATTTGACAGCATTTGTCTGGAAAAGTATATTTTTACATTTTTTTTAAATCTTAACCTTATCAACTTAGAATTGTTTTCCTTTATCTATATTTAGGTAATACATATTGGGTATTCTGTTCTGAAAACTGCTCAGCTCCATATGCACGAGAGTCCTCCCCTTCAATATATTTTGTGGAGAGTTGTAGCATTGAAAATAGCAGTTCCTCTACTAATGGAACAGACACATTTTCAGGTTTGTTATATATTTTCACAACTTTTTCCCTTCAGAAAATCATTTTTGATCAATAATAAATACACAGATTACCTGTCGACATATAATTCAAGAAATACTTTTGTGTAAAAAAATGAGTTTTGCTGATGTGTGGGATTTGAACCTACACTTCTCAGTTACATACCAGATGGTGATGTAATAGAGGTACATCTAGAGAGCATGATAATGTAATAGAGCTGAAGAAAGTAGGTAGAAAGCAGGGTTCGAATCCCACTCATCAGTGAAACTCATTTTTTCCACAGAAGTATTACTTGAAACTTATTTTCATGCTTTGCTTGAAATGACACAGAGATTATCTTCAGAGAAAAGAATGTTCATGTTATTATGTAGAGATTATTTTTCATAGGGAAGAATGTTCATGCTTTCAAAAGGTAGTGTTTGAAAAGGAAACAAAACTGATTACTTCATGTTTTGCTTCTGATTTTTGAGGGGTGGGGAGAATTGTCCTTGCCCCTCCCCTCCAAAAAAAGTGTCCTTGTCATCTTTGGGGGGAAAGACACCTTATTATCAACTTTCCATTGTATTACCAATATGATACCACTTTACCTCAGTAGCACAATGGTACTACATTGATTCACAGTGACACTGACTGCTGGGGTCCGGATAAGAGACCAAGGATAGCATAGTTATTTCCTACATATGCATAAGGTGGTAACTTTGTGGTTCTGATCATAAATTTAAAAGAAAAAAGTAATTGTCACTAATTAGGTCTTTAAAGTAAAATCAATGCTTTTGTCTTCACCTCCAATATTTTGTCTACATTAAAACCACTAACTGTAATCTTGTATTTTCATTATATATACATAAAAAATAGTAACTTTGTGTGTGCTGAGATTTATCTCCGCAAAATTCCCCGCCCTGCCCACGGTCAGTAGGGGACACCAATGGGCATGGAAAGGCCGTTGGATGGGACGTTAAGCCGTGGTCCCATGTGCGGGAGAGCCATACCCTGTGCACGTTAAAGAACACGCTGGATGGCCTTGACGGGGGGGGGGGGGGGGGGGGGGCTACCATCTGTCTCCCAACAGCTGTTCCAGTGGGTCCCCTCCCCCAACCTTCTCTGAGCCTTCGGGGTCCATGTGACCTGGCCATTTAGCCCATGGTGTGCAAAAAAGTGCCGCTCAGAGGTAAAACAACCCAACCTTTGTGTGTGATTCCAAATTTTACCTAACCTCTTAGCAGGGCCATACCAACATAATATGTTCCTAGTGCAAGAATTATTTTGCAACCAATCAAATAGTTAGTTTTTACACATTGACCATGCAATAATTTGAAATTATGCCTTAGTGTGATTTCCACCAAGAGTTGATACCCCACTTGCCCCTACCTCTTAGTAACATTATCTTCCATTTTGACATTTCTTTCTTTTTTGTTATGCTTGCACATTTATCAGAGTACAAATTCTTTTGTGCATTCATGCAACCTAGCTTTCATAGTAACTGCTTTAATCACCTGCCTTTTGCCTAAGACCTACTGAGACAGTATTTTTGTTTTAAAAAATTGCAGTATTTGAGATTATCTCAAACACTAAAAAAATGCTTCATACAGTTTTGAAAGACTTTATTTTGAAAGAAACTCCTGACAAGATTGAAATAAGTGTGAAGGGCTCTAAAATTGTTTAAAGTTGCATTTGAATATTTGGAGGCCATTTATAATTTTCTTAGAATAGGTTTTTTTTTTTAGGTATTTTCCATATCCAAATTTGAGCTTGGCTTTTTTTTTTTAGATAAGGGTTGAAATTCTTACATTTAAAAGGAAATATTGGAATTAGTTTTACACTTGATGGTGTACTATTAGAGAAATCAGCTGCCAGTTGGTCAAAGCATTGATTAATGATCTGAATCTAGTTTAAAAAAATGCTGGGTGACACCTCTCTCTACTCTCTGTATGCATGCGAGTTACATGAATTGTTAGAGGAAGGTCATAACAAAATGCATTCCCTTGAAAAACTTTCCCCAAAGAAGTATGGCAAAGACAGTCTTATTCATCTAGGGAAGTTCCCAGGTTCTGTCAGACTTTAATTCTAAAAACTGATGCGTGTTGAAATAATAACTGCTATTAGAAAAAGAGGAAAGTCGTGTAATTATTTATAATTACTTGACTTAATAATATAAGAGACCAAGGATAGCATATCTAGTTTGACTATTGCAATATTTAGTAATAATATTTATAGTATAGTTATTTAATAGTAGGTTATTTAATAAGAATTATATAGTAGATTAGGCTTAATTATTTAGTAGATTAGGTTGAAGAATGTTTTATAGCATGAAACCTTGATACTTTAGTACAAAAATGGATTAGTTTATGTTTTAATTTTTGTTTTTCATTCATAATGATGGTTTAAAATTCTGAAATAATTTTTTTTAGGGATGGAGTGTGGATAAAATTAAGCTACGTTTAGAGAATTGCATAATTCCTGACTTGCTCAGTGCTACAAATTTTGTTGTCGATTCTCTAGTAGAGGATATTATTCTAATTCAAGGTCATGTCAGAGATACAGCAAGTGGTCAAATGTACACAGGTCCTGCTTATATACCTAACACAACAAGAAGTTTGACTTTTATGGTAAGTAATATATTTCTTGTTAAGTATAAATTTTAGTACAAACAAATTTTAACTGCTCTTTCACAAAGTTTTCATTGTTATCATCATACTCAATATTGTCTTTCATTTATGGAATAATAATTTAAAGGGATTTGCACATTCTTTTTCTTTTCCTTAAGCTAAGTAATCCTTATAGGGTTGAGTTTCTGAAATTAAACTCACTTTAGTGGCCAAATTAATATTAAAGTGTTTTCAAAAAATGCTGGATGATAGTGTTTTCAAAAAGCTGAAAATACTGAGTTTCACTGTGGTTGGGATATGGACCCATGGCCTCCTGATAACATTCTAGGTGTTCTACAACTGAGCTACTAGCTCATTTTCATGACTAGCTCATTTTTGAATTAATTATGACTAGAAGCCTTCCCAAATTCTGTCACTTATGGTGCCACTATGGTCAAGAACAGATAGCTTAGCTGCCACACGATATTGAAATAATTATATAGTCAAACACTTTCTCAGCATTATCTCAATACAATATTGTGCTACCAGAGTAGCATTGGAAATGTCTAGTAAACATAAGAGTCATGAATAGGTAGATGAAAAAATCGAGTTTCACCAAGAAAAGAGTAGCTCAATATTTTTTAGGAGGTCATGAGGTTGTAATCCACTCGAGGCAAAACTCAGTTTTTTCAGCTAACTATGTATTAGTCCCATGTGTGCAGATTTTTCTGTGCTCTATTGCAGTGGATATGAAATTTATGATTAATACATTTTTCCATTCATCCTAAATTTCATACCTGATTCTCTTAAGGGGGTGGGGATGTCTCAGTCAGTAACGTGCCATCTGTAGTTTGCAGTAGGTTCAAATCCCACACATCAGCAAAACTCATTTTTTAAACTAAAGTATTTCTTGAATTATATGTCAACAGGTAATCTGTGCATTTATTATTGATTAAAAACGATTTTCTGAAGGAAAAAGTTGTGAAAATATATAACAAACCTGAAAATTTGTCTGTTCCATTAGTAGTGGAACTGCTATCTACAGATGTCTGTTCCATTAGTAGTGAACATGCGTAATCTGTAGTTCCCAGGTTCGAGTCCCAGCTGGGTCAGCGTTGAGATTTATCTCCGCAAAATTCCCCACCCTGCCCATGGTCAGTAGGAGACACCAATGGGCTTGGAAAGGCCACTGTCCGTCAGATGGGATGTTAAGCCGTGGCCCGTGTGTGGGAGAGCCATACCCTGTGCATGTTAAAGAACATGCTGGATGGCCTTGACGGGAGGCTACCATCTGTCTCCCAACAGCTGTTCCAGTGGGTCCCCTCCCCCAACCTTCTCTGAGCCTTCGGGGTCCATGTGACCTGGCCATTTAGACTATGGTGTGCCAAAAAGTGCCGCGCAGAAGTAAAACAACCCAACTGATTCTCTTAAGAGGGAATATCTGATTGCATTTAAGGGAGAAGTTTGCAACAAAATAAATACTTTGGGTCATGATTAACATTTTGTACCATTTATCATAAATTTCATACCTGATTGTATTTATAAGCAGTTTAACTGAATATTTAATCCTTTTACATAATTCAGACTTAATTCAAGCTTATGCTTGAATCCATTTACCATTACTCTTACATTACCATTAGTCATCTCGGAATGTTTTTTTCCGCTCTGGGATGTTTTCAAACTTTATGCATTAGGATCATCATTCCAGTTCATTTAATTTTATAATTAGTGCATAGAATATAATGTATATGAATGCAAATTTTTAACTTTTCAACAAAGCTAACTATAGCTTATTTGCAGATTAGTTAGTAGAATATCAAGTAAATAACCTGAGGTTTGGAAGTTCAACCTTTCAATATTAATATATGTTTCTTTGGATTTTGCTGATATGACAGACTTAGAAAGATCATTGTCCAATTTATGGAATGTTAAGCTGTCATTCCATGTGCAGAAAAGCTGTGTATATTAAAAAGGATACTAGATGGCTTTGAGAGATGGCTGTCATCTACCTATAAGTTTTATCTAGTATCTTCCCCAGTGCTGCCATTTCATTTTATGAGACCATTTATATTACACTGTGCAAAATTTTAAGTAATGCTTTAGGTGAAACAATTAACTCTAAACTAAATGAATACAAACTAAAAACCATTGCTCCACTAGTCTTTAGTCTATCCTATATTGCTAAGTGAATTTTATATTTAATCTGCAGTTATTTACTGATGAAGGTTAGCATATAAATGAAATTTATTGATATGATTCCTATTAAATATAAAACATCCTACCTTGCCCACAGTCAGTAGGGGACACTGATGGGCTTGGAAAGGCCACCATCCCTCGGATGGGACATAAAGCCATGGCCCAGTGTGCAAGGGAGCCATACCCTGTGCACGTTAAAGAACACACTGGATGGCCTTGACGGGAGGCTACCATCTGTCTCCTAATAGCTGTTCCAGTGGATCCCCTCTCCCAACCTTCTCTGAGCCTTCAGGGTCCTTGTGACCTGGCCATTTAGCCCATTATGTGCAAAAAAGTGTCGCTCAGAGGTAAAACAACGAACCTATTAAATATTTTTTTATAATTACATATAAATAAAATAAAAAATAAATGCCCCCGCAAGCAGCTGCTTGCCACAGAGGTCTGACAGGAGCCTGTCAGTTTATATGCCATAGTAGAAGGTCTGAGAGGATGGCAGGACCTCAGCAGAAAAATGACACAAACAGCCATGCCTTACCTGGGGCTCGAACCCAGGTCCCTTAGATCAGTAGCCAAGCGCGCTAACCACTCGGCCATAATTGTTGATTAATTTTATACAAATATGTTATTACGAAAAACCATTTTTATTACTTAACTTACCATGGTGTTACGTTTTTATTTTATTTCAGGATGATACAGAACAAAGGGCTCGTCCAGTTATGGTATTAATTGCAGCTGATGACTACATGGTGCCTCAGGAATTTGACTGGTCTGGTATTGATTCTAAATTGGATAGAGATCGTCTCTGTTTATTGCATACTATCAAGCGACGGCAAACTATAGTTAGCCAAATGGTAAACATTTATTTTTTCTCCTTTAATTTCCTGTGTTTTTAGATTTGTGAAATTGAAATATAAAAAAAGAAAATCTAACTGGTGTGATGGAGATCACACTCCATCACACCAGCAAAATAAGCAATTGGGCTTATTTCTATATAAACATTTGTATCTGAGAAAAAAAAAGAAGGCTCTAAGGAGAGTGAGGATGAGGTTTATGAATATCTTCAAGATATTTCGAATTCTTTTAGGAGACATTATTTTCATGCCAGGGGATTTCAGTGCCAAAGTTGGCACTGATTATTTGGGTTGGAGTGAATGGCAATGGTAGTTGTAATAGCAATCAAAAACCTCTCTTACAAATAAGTAAACTTAATAATGGTTTGAACACACTTGGAAAATTAAATCATTTATAAATGCACTTGGATTTCACCTGATAGGTTGAACATGGATACATTATGCATTAATAGTAAATGGGCTAGTTGTGTTAGGAACACCAGATCTTACAAAGGAGTTGAGATGGAACTGATTCCTTTCCTAAAATTGTCTCATAGGTTAAATTAAAACAATTTTATAAGGCTAAAAGAATTACCTTAACTCTGAGGCTATAAAATTCTCAGAAGTAGACAAAACTTACCATGATAGGTTGCTTAATCATTGTGACAAACTCTGTTTAGCTGAGGTTGAGGAACAGTAGAATCATTTTAAGCAGGTAGTATTTAAAACCAGCAGTGCTGTTACCTATAAAAAGGCACAGAGTCGTTTGAATGATAAGGCAATGCAGTTAATTTCTGATACAAAGTAATGCAGGGAAAAGCTGAAACAAAACCCTGTTAGCCTTAATGTATAGCATAACAGGGAGCTTTATAATTGTCTGTCTAAGTAATCAGTTGAAAGCTGATAAACTTTGGCTTGATAGTCTGACTGAGAAAGCAGAGATGTCTGTTAAATGCAGCATTCTTCATCACTGAAGACGCTGCATTGCCATTCTTCATTCCAGGAAGCTCTAACCTGACCCATTTCCAGCCCAGTCTGACAGTGGCACATGGCAAGGTAAGTCTATGCAATGGATGCTGAAGCCTTGCATCTACCAGTCTCGTGGCAATTGTCCTAGTCCTGATGGGAAATCCTTGGCAGCAGTTACAGTACATCAAATGAGAGCTACATTTGCAACCTTACATCTACCAATCTCCTGGCAACTGTTGTAGTCCTAATGGGAACATCCATGACAGCAGTTAGAGTTCATCAAATGATAGCTCCATTTGCTGCAGTTGGGTTTATTACCACCTGCCTACAGATTATGAAATTCACCCTTGTTGTTGTGCATCTTAGAGCATCCAATTCTGTTTGCCAATTCTGGGTGAATACCTCCTAAACATGATCACCAACAGCATCCAACCATCTCCTTGCATTATGGCCCACATGTGTGGTAATACAATGTGTCGACCAACTATCTTCACACAGCCCTACAATCTAAACATGCTGATATGGTTGGTGAAAAGATTGTCTTGGTATCTTCTACATTTTGTCCTCAATATCTGATAGGCTACAGGTAGCTCTACTGTTAGCACGCCAGGCTTGTAATCTGCAGTTCCCATCCATTGGGTGGGATATTTAGCCATGGCCATATGTGCAGGAGAATCTACCCTGCGCACATTAAAGAACATGCTGGATGGCCTTGATGGGAGGCTACAATCTGTCTTCCAACAGCTGTCCAGTGGGTTCCCTCTCCCAACCTTTTCTGAGCCCTTGGTGTCCTTGTTACTGCTCATTTAGCCATTTTGTTCAAGAAAGTGCCTCACAGGTAAAATAACCCAACTTCAGTATCTGCTATCAACACTCTTTTGCAGCTTCTGAAGACAACTACAGCACTTGATACATTTGCCTTTTGTCTTGTGATTTCCCACAGATGCCACATGTTTGTCATGAAAATGCAATCATTTTAATATATCACTGCCCTGCATTCACATGCTAATTTGCATGCAAATCTGTCCACACCTGGGTGGTGCCATTTCAGTGTTACAGAATGTATGTATTTATAAGGATAATCAATTGCTGTCTTCTGTTACCTTGATTATTTGATTTGGTAGTCACAGTATTTGCTGATTTCGTATTTGGAAATAATTAAACAATTTATGGAGGGAAATTTCTGTGGAATAAGAGTAAATAAACAGTATTAATTACTTTAAATTGCAATCATGTATTACTTTAAAAAATCTCTCTCTGTTGGCAAAATTATTCTATTAGATATAATTTTGTACTCAAACAATTTGATTTTCCCAAATAAGTTGTATATAGACAGTTCAATCAACTGGCTCCACACTTAAACCTTTTGTAATAAAAAAAATACCCCATCAAGCAGCTGCTTGCCACAGAAGTCTGACTGGAACTTGTCGGTTTATACACCATAATAGAATATCTGTGATGGTGGCAAACCTCTGCAGAAAAACAACCAGAAACAT
Source organism: Ryuthela nishihirai (assembly GCA_038380435.1). NCBI lineage: Eukaryota > Metazoa > Arthropoda > Arachnida > Araneae > Heptathelidae > Ryuthela > Ryuthela nishihirai. The sequence continues at coordinate 18,205,128 of JAWZYU010000016.1, forward strand.
ACATGCCTTACCCAGGACCCAAACCCAGATCCCTTTGATCAGTAGCCAAGCACACAAACCACTTGACCACAGGAAAGATATGATATAAAATTATTACAAATCTTATCATTCTTTCCTCATTAGTATTGTACCTTATTTGAGAAAAAACTTTGAAGTTAGTAAATAAATAATTGAAAGTTCATTTTTATATTTGCACCAAATATGTGTAAGTACCTGAAATTATATTCATTACCTTTATAAGCTAAAGCTTTGTATAATTTAAAATTTGTATGTTGAGTTTGAAAATTATTCTCTAAAACAGTGTCTCGTAAACTTTTTTACTCTGCGGCACACTGAATCTAAATTTTTTTTCCGCGGCACACCTAAAAAAGAATAAAAGCAAACTTTATATAATCGTCATTATATTTGCGCTTTGTTGAAGTCATCATCGGCCTGGTTTTACTTGAAGATTTGCTCTCGTTCTTTAATTCATAACTTGGTGTTTGTTTTAAATATTTGTCCGTTCTATGGCTTGAAATAATCAAAAATTAATACCAAAATTTGGAAAAAGCTTGATAAATACTTACAAGATCCCAGTTGATAAAATCTGAAAGATTTTTATTAAAGCACGTCGATAACACAAGTCAAGTCAAAATGAAATCTTTTGGAATATCTAGTGTCAATTTGAAAATCTCTCGCGGCGCACAGTTTGCGAGACACTGCTCTAAAATGTGTTCTTTCCATATAATATTCATACAGTAGCATTATTTCAAACAAATGAGAATTAAATATTCATTCTGTAATATAGCATTATAATGTAGTTTTAATTATTATTTTAGCTTTCAATTCATCCATCTGAGAATTCAAATGCTGACAGAAGACATGATCATAGAGATGATGACACCAGACCTCTACAACTTGATTCCGAATTTGATTCTTCATTCATATAAATATAAATTATATGAGAAATAATCTTCATAATTTAAGTGCAGCATATTTTCAAAAAAAATAAGTGTTTGATTATTGCACCTCATCTGGAAAACTGTTTATAAAATGTGATATTTGTGATAAGTTTAAAACTTATTTAAATTATTTAAAAACTTTTCAGAATAAGGACAGTTTATAAATCCTTATGAGAAAACTTGATTAGTTTAGTATTGTTTTAAGTTTAAGAGATTATTTCTGTTCAGCTATAAATATAGGTGTTATAATTAAGTTTTGCCAAAGTAATATATATATATTTAACTATTTCCATATTTATGTATAGTGTCATTCACAGCAATTTGTTAATAAATAAGGAACAAAATATTAAAGTATGAATTCTTATTAAATGGCATACATATTAAATTTTAATCAAGTGCCTCCAAAAATAAATGCTCTTAAAATGTTAACTTTGAAAAGTAATTGCAATCTGGCTTATTGTTAGTAATAAAATGAACCTGTCAAGTTAAATTAATCCTAAATTTATCCTCCTCCTAATCCATCCTTTACTTTGCATGTAATATTTATAATGCAATTGAGGTTATTTTTGGGAAAGCAGAGATGTTTACATTTTATATGTTTGCAAAAATATTGCCTCAGTTTTATTTTAATATTTATTCACCATTGTAATTTGGGTAATAACAAAATTTTCTTATTTTCAATCATCCTCTTCACATACTGTCCTATAAACCAACCTAATTATGTTTACTACTACACAATACAATAAAGTTTGCTTTAAACCATTTCCAAGGAACTAATAACTTCTAAAAATATATTATTTTCCGTTTTTTCTTGAAATGGGACAAAATGCTTTCATTCAAAAGTCATTAATTCTGCTTAGTTTTTGCATTATTTGTTAGGCTTAAGAATATAGATATTATTTGAATTTTAGTACGATGCAGTAAAATGTAACAAACTAGCAAATTTGCTTCATGTTACTCACATTCCTTACTCAATTAAACTCTTTTAAAAGATACAGAAGATGACATTAATTATGTTAGAAGCTTTCATTTGAAATATGATACAATACTCAGCAATCATTTACATATTTCCCAATTTTTTGTAGGGAAGAATGGTTAGGGGCCAAATCTACTTTTTTCGGGGATGGGGAGCAGAAATTTTGGAAGAGCCAAATATTTACTCTTATATTGCTCAAGTTATGGTAAGGGGATGCTGTACACCAAATTTGGTTGGGTTGGGTTGTTTTACCTCTGAGCGGCACTTTTTTGCACACCATGCGCTAAATGGCCAGGTCACATGGACCCCAAAGGCTCAGAGAAGGTTGGGGGAGGGGACCACTGGAACAGCTGTTGGGAGACAGATGGTAGCCTCCCATCAAGGCCATCCAGTGTGTTCTTTAACGAGTACAGGGTATGGCTCTCCCGCACACGGGGCCAAGGCTTAACGTCCGATCCGACGGACGGCGGCCTTTCCAAGTCCATCGGTGTCCCCTACTGACCGTGGGCAGCGCCCTGCCCACGGTCAGTAGGGGACACCGATGGACTTGGACCGGGGAATTTTGCGGAGATAAATCTCAATGCTGACGCAGCTGGGACTTGAACCTGGAAACTACAGGTTACGAGCCTGGCATGCTACCGACTGAGCCACCCCCGCCCCACCAAATTTGGTAGTCCTCTCTTTTACTGTTCAGGTAGAATTCTTGATTAAACTGATAAACAGGTAGACAAATGTTATCAAGATAGATAAGATGAATAAAATACACTATGTGAGATGGAATTTTGAGTTTCACATTTTAATTCCAATAAATGGCTGTTTTTAATACCAGAGATTCAATTAAATATCTATTATATGCATATAGTTATAGCACACATAATGAATATTGAATAACTGACTAAAATATTCTTTAAGAGTTGATACAATGAGCTGTACCTTAAGTTGTGTACAGTATAAGCTGTACTACACAGATTTTCTGCTTTGGATCATTTCTCAAGAGCATCTCCATAACAGAGGTGTACTTTGGGTTGGGTTGTTTTACCTCTGAGCGGCACTTTTTTGCACACCATGGGCTAAATGGCCAGGTCACATGGACCCCGAAGGCTCAGAGAAGGTTGGGGGAGGGGACCCACTGGAACAGCTGTTGGGAGACAGATGGTAGCCTCCCGTTAAGGCCATCCAGCGTGTTCTTTAACGTGCACAGGGTATGGCTCTCTCCCGCACACGGGGCCATGACTTAACGTCCCATCCAACGGACGGCGACCTTTTCAAGCCCATTGGTGTCCCCTACTGACCGTGGGCAGGGCGGGGAATTTTGCGGAGATAAATCTCAACGCTGACCCAGCTGGGACTCGAGCCTGGAAACTACAGATTACGAGCCTGGCGCGCTACTGACTCAGCTATCCCCCCCCCCCCCCCCCGGTGTACTGTTAGACTCTGCAACCCCCACACTGCGCTGCCTCTGCAAAACATTTTTTGCAAAATTTTTGGGGATATTTCATATATAATTTTTTTATTTTAGCTTTGAATGAATAAAGACTAATACCAGCTTTGTTTTGCCTCCTAGAAATTTCTTTCCTTGCTGTCTGTGGGTCAGAATGCATTGCTTCAAAGCCTTAGTTCTCTAACAAATAATATTTGCACGATATGATCAGCTTTGGGATAAGTATTTTATAAGTATTTAGTATAGGAATAAAACTAAGATAATCGTTTGAATTAAAACATATTATTTATTTTATGCACTATTTAATTCTTATGAATCTTAGCTGTTACATTTAAGGAAAAGGTTTAAAAAATTCAGAAATAGCTATGATTCGTGTGACTTAGTATTAAACTAGCTGTAATTCTTTATTTCTTAAGTAGTTTATGCAGCAAAGTGCAGTAAATTTGGTCTTATGTAAAATATCTTACGTAAAATTGTGGGTTCTAACAATTTAAATTACTAAAAGAAAGATATTAATATGAAATCCTTACAAAATTTTGATATTTGAAAGCTAATGTATTTTCAAAAAGCCCCCGCCCCTCTCCAACCCTCCTGAGGGCATTTCTTGCTTTGAGGCCCGGGGATTTTATGGTACACCACTGCTCTACAAATTGATGAATAAAATAAGACTGTCTAACATGTAAAAATATTAAATAAAAGTGTCAAAATGTTTTTAATCAGTAGTCTGGAATATTCAATAATCTAGTATCACTAAGTCCCAGTAGTGCCCCGTCGGATGGGACGTTAAGCCATGGCCCCGTGTGCGGGAGAGCCGTACCCTGTGCACATTAAAGAACATGCTGGATGGCCTTGACGGGAGGCTACCATCTGTCTTCCAACAGCTGTTCCAGTGGGTCCCCTCCCCCAACCTTCTCTTAGGGGTCCATGTGACCTGGGCATTTAGCCCATGGTGTGCAAAAAAGTGCCGCTCAGAGGTAAAACAACCCAACCCAGCAGTGCCAAACTACCAGAATTTTACTGTATATATTTATTCCACTACTGGGGCCAAAGTAAATTACATTGAGTGATGATTCCAATGTAATGGTGAGTGCTTTGTCTTGAAGTTTATCTTCTTAAAAAATGCAGTAAAAAATGCTTAGGAGAGAATTTGATGAAAAATAAGTTTTAAATTTGTCTAAAAAAGGTACAATGTTGAACTAATATTTTCAGTATAATTGTTGTGTCATCATCTAGTTCATTGTGTTTTGTTTGTTTTTTTTCGTCACCTTTGCTTGGCATGTTGGCCTCTGTTGCTGGCCACGGTAAGTGTGGCAATAAAAAAAAACCCACCTACCATTGATGGTAACAAAGCTAACATGCTCGGTAACAGAAGAAAAAGAAGAATCTAAGAAACTAGAAAATCACTCAAAAGTTGAATCAAAAAGATAATGTTCAATATTGTATATTTTTCAGTCTCTGGATGATATTTTTCATAAAATATAAAATTATCTCCTTAACATTTTAATTTCATCTGTTAAGAAGAAAAACTACAAAAAGAAAATGCACCTTTTACTTTGGGATCACCATTCAAATTTTCTTTTGCACCAACATAATGACTAAATAGATAAATCTGTTCACAAATTATTGTTAAACTTTATTATGTGTGTTTCCTGAAATAAAATCAAGGGCAAGTTGTATTGAAGTAGCATTACTAAAATTCTCACAATTGCATTTTTTTTATATTGTTGAGAATCGTTGATCTTTAGAGATTTTTTGGTACATCTAATAGTGTCTTTTAGTTTTATTCCATGATCAACTGTTTAGTATCAGATAATTCTTGATATCGCAATGTAAATTGACTCACTATGAAGGGGCGGGGGTGGCTCAGTCGGTAGCGCGCCAGGCTCGTAATCTGTAGTTCCCAAGTTCGAGTCCCAGCTGGGTCAGCGTTGAGATTTATCTCCGCAAAATTCCCCGCCCTGCCCACGGTCAGTAGGGGACACCGATGGGCTTGGAAATTCCGCCGTCCGTCGGATGGGACGTTAAGCCGTGGCTCCGTGTGCGGGAGAGACATACCCTGTGCACGTTAAAGAACATGCTGGATGGCCTTCACGGGAGGCTACCATCTGTCTCCCAACAGCTGTTCCAGTGGGTCCCCTCCCCCAACCTTCTCTGAGCCTTCGGGGTCCATGTGACCTGGCCATTTAGCCCATGGTGTGCAAAAAAGTGTCGCTCAGAGGTAAAACAACCCAACCTGACTCACTATGACACCCACTTTCCTCTTTTGCTTTACTTTTTATAAATTCCTTAATCTTAAATCATCTCATCTAACTTTTCTCTGCACCTTTTACTTGAAAATGTACACAACACAAACTACAAAATGCAATTTGAGCAATCCAATTAATTTTCATTAAAACGAATTCATATCTTTTATTGTTTAAAATATAATTTCACCAGAAACAATTAAAACTGAATGTTTGGGAAAATTTAACATTAGTTGGGGAGAAAGAATAAATGCACAAGGTTCAATGAAATGCCCTAGTGTATTTTTTATCATTAAGCAGAAAAACTATGAGAATTTGAATGGTTGGCAGCCTAATGGAAATGGATCTTGCAAAGTATTAAGTGCACGTTATTTTTGCTAGAATTTTGGTGTCTCTCAGTGCAACTTTTGCATTTTTTTAAACTATTGCAAGTGCGTAAGGAATTTACGTCATAGATTTGTTTGAAAGCTTCGTATGATTCTTTTTTAGCCCAGGATTGAGATTTACCTCTGCAAAACTACCTGCCCTACCCTCAGTCAGTAGGGGACACCATGGATCCCATGTGCCTTGTGCACATTAAAGAACATGCTGGATGGCCTTGACGGTAGGCTACCATCTGTCTCTTAACAGCTCTGTAGTGGGTCCCTTCCCCCCCCCCCCCCAATCTTCTTTGAGCCCTTGGAGTCCCCGTGACCTGGCCATTTAGAACATTGTGTGAAAAAAAGTGGCGATCAGAGGTAAAATAACCCAACCCATCTTGTGGGAGGGGTGGGCACTGATCAAGCCATTCATTCACCACTGAAACTCTGCGTGTGTGTGTGTGTATATATATAACTGTTTTTGAATTTTGTTGAAATGTCACTTTTGTACAGTTCGAATATTTATTAAGAATAAAAACTGCTGTAAATATAAATATATTTTTGTCAGAAATGTTAAATTTTATGCACATAATTATACGTTTTATCTTTTAACTTGGCAGGCTATTTTGGTAATATTGTTTATTAGTGACCTGTAATTGTAATTTTTATAATTAAATGTATATCTCATTCTTGATGTTTCGTGATTTCTTGTATATATTAATTTTCGGTGTGAATTGCGTTGCACTTAATAGATGTGACCTTTGATGCAATTTCAGTTGAAATTTCTAGATTTACTATGTCGTTAATGTGAGCATTGGTAAGTCATTTTATTTTTCAACTTTGCATCTTTGTTTTTTGATATTTTATTTAGAACTTTTAACCCACGCTGTATTACAGTAGTACAGTACTGGGCAAATTAGTTGGGACAATAGTAAAACGCAGTAACAATGACACAACTAAAATATCTATTTGTTTAATAGTGAATGTGACCCCCCTTAGCTTTAATTACTTCTTTCACCCTCTCAACCATTGATGCCACTAGCTTTCTTCATATCTCCTTCACTTCAGGGTCGTGGTACCACACTTTCATTACACTTTCTATCATTTTTGGTTTTCGTCGTGCAATCCATCTTAGATATTCGCGCTTTAATAATGGCCCACAATTTTCAATGGGGTTTAGATCGGGTGAATTTCTTCGCCACTCCAATATCTTCAAATGTTGCTGGGTAAAGAAACTCTTAGCAAGCTTAGAATTGTGGCATCGAGCCAGATCCTGTTGAAATACCCCTTCGCCGTTAGGAAATAGCTTCTGCAGTGTTGGGACCATTTTCGCCTCCAGAATCCCTATGTACTTTTTGCTGTCCATCATTCCTTCAATGGGGTGAAGCGTCTGTGGCCCGGAAACTGTGAAACATCCCCAAAACATGACCTTGGGTGGATGTTTGGGGGATTTCTGGATGTGGCCGGATCGAAGAGGTTCTCCAGGCTTCGATTGTCCCAACTAATTCGCACAGTACTGTATATGTGGCGATTTTAACTATTCTTCAAAGTGCTACAGCTGTGCTTGTACAGTTTCATTAATTTATGATTTGTACATAGAAGCAGTTCACAATGAGTTTCCCGAAGAATAATATGTGCTGGTCATTTAAATCGAAATCTGTCCCGACACCTGAAGAGTAATAAAAGTTGCAGTACATGTACTGAAAGGGTTAAGGTTCAGCAAATTAGTTTACTTTGTTTTTGTTTTTTAGTCCTAATTGACTAAAACTACAGACCGAGTACATATGCTCAAAACTCCTACCACGTGTGGCAAAAAAGAAACGAGACTGCAAGTAAAACTGAAGTGCCATTGAAATAGGGATAGGAGACGTTATCCAAATTCAGTACCGCAAGTCCCGCATTTGCGCGCATGCGTGGCTGAAACTCTGGTCATATATAGCTGTCAACTTTGTCTTCCCCAAGCATTTGTCGTGAGAAGCGTAATGGGAAAAGTGCGGGATTTCATAGGTGCCTGACGGAGACAAAAAAGAGGAGAATGGAAACAATACAGCTCCTATACAAAATCAGTTTTCTTGGACAAGGAGACAAATAAGGTTTAACCTCAATCGATTGAAATTTTCGGGAGTTTTTCCTTGTTCTTCACTAAAGTTTAAATAGAGTAAACTGTTTCTCCAATGAAGCATTTTGTGATTAAGATGTTCTCAGACCTTTCATCTCCAGGTTCCAGCGTGTGTCACAGAGGAAGTGTGCCGTCCAACAGATGTCAGTATGGCTTGATAGGCGCATAGTTCGATATGCTCATTCGTCACTGCAGGCGATATTCAATGAGCTGTGTCAGCAGCCATGGACATCCCCATAATGACCCGAATGGTAAACTGAAGGTTGCATGAGGCACACCTGTGCTCTAGGCAACCGTTACATTGACTACAAACCATTGCAGCGCTCGTCTGGCTTAGTGCTGAAGTCGTGTGAAGTTGGGTCACAAATGGAACACTGTTGTGTTTAGTGATGAATCCCGTTTCTGTCTGGATGCTGACGATCGACGGGTCCGTGTGGACACTCGATCTCCAAAATTGTCAACGAACTTGGATTTTTCTCGAGAGTTTCAAGAGTGTTCCAGGAATATGAAAATTCCAGCAAAAAAACCCGGACAAACTGCAAAGGACAACTAGCCTTGAATGATCGTGGGCTTCATCGTCTGGCCCACATCATATGGACCGATAGGGGCCAGACATTATCTGAAATCACCTCCCATTTGAACGCAGATTCCAGCCGGGAAGTCAGTGCACGGACCGTGCAATGCGCACTTCATTTTCTCGGCTTCGGGAGTCGCCGACCTCGAGAGTCCCACTTCTAACGGCATGACACCAGGCTCAATGCCTTGCCTGGGCTAAAGAACATCGAAACTGGACCATCGAAAATTGGTAATGGATAGCCTGGAGTCATGAATCCCGATTTAAACTTCATCACACCGATGGGAGACAGGGTATGACGCCACCCCATGAATTCTGCATGTCAGGTTAGAACAGTACAAGCTGGTGGTGGCTCAGTGATGGCCAGGGGTGTCTTCAGTTGGACGTCTGTGGGACCTTTGGTACTCATGAATACATAGAACTCATGGCTGACCATTTACATCCATTTATGGCCATCATGCATCCCAATGGAGATGGCGTCTACCAGCAAGACAACTGTTCATCTCACAGGTCGTTTGGCTACTGCATGGTTGCACGAGCATTCTGCTGACTTTGAAATAATGAATTGGCCACCTAGAAGCACAGATTTAAATACCATCGAAAAACTTTGGGATACCGTTGAGCAGTGTTTGGTTCCGTGTCCCATCAGAGACGACCTTAGAGATTTGTGGACAGCTCTGGAGGATGCATGGGTCACCATACCTGTGGAACATTTACGCAAGCTTGTGGAGTCCTTGCCTCGTTGTATGGCGGCCGTTATCAGGGCCAGAGGGGGTCCAACACTTTACTAGGTTGCTATCCCTAATTCAATGGCATATTACAAAAGTGACCAGACACTATCATTATGAAAATGGAAAGTCCCATTCAAAGCTCCCTAATTTTGAAAATAAGCTTTTTATGGGAAAATGTCACCAGAAATCAACTGAAGATTTTACAAAAATCTTTGTCTCAATTTTTAACATTTTATATTTTATACATTTATCTTAGTGAATGATTTGTTATAAACGTTGTGTTTATCTTTTGAAATAAATTTTTATGATTTTATTCTTTTACTCAGGCAGATTCTTGAGAAATATTTAGAGTTTCAGAAAACTTTAGCTTTGTTGATTTCAAAAAGGCTTTGGACTCTGTTGATCGTCATAATTTGTGGTTGGGTTGGGTTGGATTACCTCTGAGCGGCACTTTTTTTGCACACAATGGGCTAAATGGCCAAGTCACATGGACCCTGAATGCTCAGAGAAGGTTGGGGGAGGGGACCCACTGGAAAAGCTGTTGGGAGACAGATGGTAGCCTCCCGTCAAGGCCATCCAGCGTGTTCTTTAACGTGCACAGGGTATGGCTCTCCCACACACGGGGCCACGGCTTAACGTCCCATCCGACAGACGGCGGCCTTTCCAAGCCCATCGGTGTCCCCTACTGACCGTGGGCAGGGCGGGGAATTTTGCGGAGATAAATCTCAACGCTGACCCAGCTGGGACTCGAACCTGGGAACTACAGATTACGAGCCTGACGCGCTACCGACTGAGCCACCCCCGCCCCAATTTGTGGTTGATTGTGAGATCGTATGGCATACAAGTTAGTTAGCATAATGAAAGCTCTCTATAATAACACTGAGTCGTGTGTGAGAGTTGGTAAGACTTGTAGCAATTGGTTTAGCATTGCCTCTGGTGTTCGACAAGGGTGCATTTTGTCCCGTTTTCTCTTTAATTTGGTTATTGATTATGTTATGCGAAATTTTTTGCAAGGGAAAGATTTTGGCCTTAAATGATCTAAAAATTTCAAAATATCTGATTTAGATTATGCAGATGATTTGGCCTTGTTGGCTAATGATGATGAGATGAATTCTTTCATTACGGCTGTTGATGAGTGGTAATAGAGTTGGTTTCGTGACAGAGATAAAACTAAAATGATGAAAATTGGTCAGGTCTTGTGAGCTATGTAACAGATACTGCTGATGTTTGGCATGAGATTAACAGGTGAATAGGGATTGCCCCTGGGACTTTTAGGAATCTATGGAAAGTGTGGAGCGGGGCCGGCGGGTTCAGCACGTTCCCCGGCCCCTCGGTTCATGAACAGCTGATTGTGAAAAACGAAATTTCTGTCATAATTGACCGAAATGTGGCAGACAGTGTCAAACAGGACCATGTTAGAATTGGTGTGCAGTGGACAGATGAAGCAGATGTAGCTCAGGACAGATATGCTTGGAGAAATAAATTGCACGGTCTGGTTGGACCTCTGTAGCCCATGGCTGCTTGAGGATGATGATTTATTTTATTGTTTTCTTTTTCTAGATCTCTTGGGGTTTTATATTACTTTTGAGACAGTTTTAATCCGACTTTTGGAAGGCTTTGAGATATTTGCTTTTAAGGTGGATTCATCAATCTGGCTTTGGAAGTGGATAGTAGTGAAAGTTACAGTCAAATGTTCAGCTTCCATAATTCTTAAATGTTTAACGAATATTGATGAAAATAGACATTAAAAGAGATTTCAGGGAGATTATTGAGAAAAATTGATATTAAGAAGGATTTGAATGAGATCAATTTATCTCCAGCAACATTTTTACATAAAAAAAAAACTATTTTCCGAGAGCTCTGAACTGACTTGGCAGCTGTTGATTGCTCTGAACGGCACAAACTGAAACACCACAGTTTAACATCCCATCCGACAGCATTTCCATGATGGCAGGGTGAGGAATTTTGCAGAGTAAAATCTCAACACTGGCTATCAGGACTCTAACCTGGGAACTGCAGCTTATGAGCTGGTGCACTACCGACTGAGCAACCCCCGCCCCACGTCTCCCAGTAACATGCTAACCACTACATCATCAATGGCTACAGCTTTTTCTTCAGCTAGTGGGACCTATAAACTTTACCTCATTTTTGATTCGCTCCTGGCTCATTCTATGTCGGGGGGGGGGGGGGGGAGGACAAGTTGCCTCTGACGGAATTTAAAAGTTGTCACACTTTATTTTTATTGCATTAAAGCAATTATTATCTTCATTCAAATATACTGTATTTTACCCAACCCCTTTTTATATATTATCATTACTGGCTATCGAAGCTGAATTTTGGTTTGTTTTACCTCTGAGCGGCACTTTTTTTTGCACACCATGGGCTGAATGGCCAGGTCACATGGAACCCGAAGGCTCAGAGAAGGTTGGGGGAGGGGACCCACTGGAACAGCTGTTGGGAGACAGATGGTAGCCTCCCGTCAAGGCCATCCAGCGTGTTCTTTAACGTGCACAGGGTATGGCTCGCCCGCACACGGGACCACGGCTTAACGTCCCATCCGACGGACGGCGGCCTTTCCAAGCCCATTGGTGTCCCCTACTGACCGTGGGCAGGGCGAGGAATGTTGAGGCGAAGCTGAATTAAAATGGATATTGTACTCAGAGGCGTAGCTGCTTTTGGCGCCCTTGGCAAATTTGCAATTGTCCGCCCTTGTTCAGTTATTGATAAAAAAAATTACACGTTATTTATATTATATATATTTATTGTCATTATTTTAATGTCATTATTTTAATACAGTTACATGAATAAATATTAATTGCACATAAATAATTGCAATTAATTATGCAAGTAATTATTTTTTAAAGTAATTTACTTTTTCATTCGCAAAATCGTTAATAACCTCATGAAAATTAATTTTTTGAGTCAGTTCTCGCTCGATTGATAGGAAACAAAGTGACGATGTACGCTCCTGTCCTGATGTTGATCTTAAATAATTTTTAACGAGTTTCAATTTGCTGAAACTTCTTTCGGCTGTAGCCACAGTTGTTGGCATGGTCAAGAATATTTTTAGAGCCACTATTATATTTGGGTACCTTTCTGGGTCACTTTCATGAAGAGCCACTATTATATTTGGGTACCTTTCATGTAATTCCCATCTGACAAGTACATTTAATACATCCAAGTGATACAATTTAGATGGATTTTCCTCTCTCTAAATTTGATTTATTTGGTGTTTTAAACATTTTATTTCAATTTTCAATTGATTTCCATTTATTTCAGGATACCTTTTTGATAATGAAACACCCTTTCCAGATCTTCACTTGTTAATGAATTTAGTGCTTCTCCTGTCAGGAAATCAATAACAATGTACAAATTATAAACTCCCCCTCAAAGAAAAAGATACCTAACAAAATTTAATTTTGTAGCGGCATGATTTGTTAAAGCAATATGAGCAGTTGGAGATTGCGCCCCAATGCTGTTTTATGGTATGCGCAGTGCGGTGGGAAGGGAGCGGCTAATTGTCCGCCGATAAAACGAAAAAAATATTTTTGTTACGAAGTAACGATTATTTATATGCTGTCTTGACGATACGGTATAAACAATACGTATTAACATTCAACGAAGTACGGGCGGCTAAATGGGGGTGGGGGGTGGCTCAGTCGGTAGCGCGCCAGGCTCGTAATCTGTAGTTCCCAGGTTCGAGTCCCAGCTGCGTCAGCGTTGAGATTTATCTCCGCAAAATTCCCCGCCATGCCCACGGTCAGTAGGGGACACCGATGGGCTTGGAAAGGCCGCCGTCCGTCGGATGGGACGTTAAGCCGTGGCTCCGTGTACGGGAGAGCCATACCCTGTGCACGTTAAAGAACACGCTGGATGGCCTTGACGGGAGGCTACCATCTGTCTCCCAACAGCTGTTCCAGTGGGTCCCCTCCCCCAACCTTCTCTGAGCCTTCGGGGTCCATGTGACCTGGCCATTTGGCCCATGGTGTGCAAAAAAGTGCCGCTCAGAGGTAAAACAACCCAACAACGGGAGGCTAATCATTTGATTTTTTTTTTTTTGCACATTAACGTCAGATATCGTGGAAGGGCTCCTGCCGCCCCAGCACCGCCCTGTGATTCCGGCGCCCTTGGCAACTGCCCCGATGCCAACCCCGTCCTCTACGTCTCTGATTGTACTCTTTAAAAAATCTTGAATCAAGTTTAAAATATTTTAGTAAGCTACAGCAGTGACCGAGTCTCGACTACAGCTAAATAAAAACAGATTCAAGATAAAAAAAAAAACATGAAAACTTGAGTTAGATATTTCTTAACCTTATTAAAATAACTTTAAATCTATTATTTGTACGAGAAAAAAAGAATTTGCGAAACAAGCAAAGACAAGTTACTTTATTTGGTACTTGCTTACATTTGTCTTTACAACAGACTCGCTTTGATATTTTCATTCGGACTTAAGTGCCAGAAATCTACAACTGCAAATCTTAGATATAAACATATACAAGAAATTTATCAACTGAAAAAAGAACATTGAAAAGAATTTTTTTTTTTTAAAGGGTATCAATTTACACTTGAGTTGGAAAAAAAATTAATAATTTGGTGTAGAAAAACGTTATAGTTTGAGTGCATTAAAACTAGATGATGCGAATTTCTTTACGAAAAGCTCTCCTCATAAGTTTCTCAGTTCTTCAAAATTTGATAAATTAGTATTTCAGTTTCAAAACAAATATCTATAGCGTTAGGATACCACAAAAATAAAAAAGATCACTCCCGAACTTTAAATTTCGAAAAAATGATTTTAAAAACTGACCAATTTTTTTAACCTTTAAGTATATTTTTTGATATTTCAAAATGCGTTATTAAAGCCGTCCCGTAACAGAGTGGTTAGCATGTTTGGCTACTGATCTAAGGGATCTGGGTTCGAACCCCAGGGTAAGCCATGGATGTTCTTGTTTTTCGGCTGTCTTGACGTCCTTGCAGACCTCCTACTGTGGCACACTGAGGCGCCTGTCAGACCTCTTGTGGCAAGCTGCTTGGGGGATATCTTTTTTACCTTAACCATAATCCTATACATATAATGAAAATCTTTTTAATCATAAACGATTTTGGGAGTCGAGGCATAATTTAATTACAAACGGGTAGGTACCATCAGAAACGTAATTTTCGACATTTCCCACAAAAATTTTGCCGATTTAAAAACGGCCCCCATATTTCGTTGCGCTACTCAAACTCAAATGTACGTCTACATTAACGACGAGTATTTTCCTTGACAAAAATGTTTGAGCAATATAGGCTCATCTGAATTAGTGCAAATAAAGTACAAAATAATGTTCTATTAATATTTATGATTACTGCTGAGCTAAATTTGAGACAAATATGTACAAACTTTTAACGTGTTTTACTAATAATAACGATTGTTTGTTTTAGAATCTATCAACCGTATACTAGTTTAGGGATGGGAATACTTATATTGTTATCTAAATGTTACACTGCTTTAAACATCGAAACAAAAAATTTCATTTGTAATGGCTTCATCTGAACCCGACTATATTCTCCATACTAGCGCGAGTTCTTCACATTCAAGATATTAAACCAATCCACCATAACGAATTGCTTGCGGACAGCACAAAATGAATATGTGGCCAGAGTTCGAATCCCCAGTTCTAGGACAAGTAGTGTTGATATCCCAAGTTCTTTAATAATACATAAAGCTCACCCTTTATGACCGTCATCCTCTGCTTTGGTTTATTTTACTCGTCTATAATGTCTGCGGCAGTTATAACTAATCGGGAAATCGTAGTCGACGCTTCAAAATTTCAGTGTTTCTGGTTATCTTCGAGTTGCAGTATCAAATTTCAAAAATGTAAATATAAAATTCCAAAAGTAGCTTGTCAGAAGAAAAATATTTATGGTATTGCAGGAAACCGAAGCTGTTCCCTATGAACATAATGTGTAAAACTGCCTTCGTTGGCAGATACCCCACATTCCTAAAGGCTTCATTTTAAAGTGGCCCATCCCACGAGGGTCGGCACCCGCGTACGAAATCTGGGACCGTTCGATCGAGTATCAAGACCACCGTGTAAACAATTTTCGAAAAATCTCAACAGTTTGCGTTACGAAGCCACGGGCTTTGAGAGCGCGAGCTGACGTCAGCAACGAAATTCTTCGTGTTGAATCTGTGCTGTAAAGGGTTGTGTGTGAGGTTATTCACAAAGTAAACTGTTAGTCTAGTAATGAGCAAATGGTTTTGCGCTGTTTTCAGATCTCTTGCGCCGGTTGCAAGACAGTGTGTGTAGAGCAAAGCAAGTATCCTCTTACACAGAGTGCAAATATCAGTTTGCAAACTTAAGATGAAAAGTTAAGCAATTGGGAAAGGATTATTTTTCTCATAGGAGTTTCAGTAGATCACCGTCTAACGCGAATTTGTTCATCATTGCAACACTACTTTTAACGTTTTTTTTTTTCTAAAAGTCAACCTGAATTTAATTATTGCAATATGCATAGTTTTAGACAATTCTTTAGGTTTACATCAGGCGTGTCCAACCTTTTGACTTCCCTGGGCCACATTGGGTGAAAATGAATTGTTTTGGGCCGCAATAAAATCTATAGTTAATGTATATGAATAATAAACTTTATTTATTTTCTTATGTTTTTTATTATAAAATTAAAAAAAGGGCAACATAAAACTAGTGGGATATCAAAAACTCTGTGAAAATCACATAATCATATTGAAAGCTTATGTCGTAAACTTTACGATTTTGTGGGTCGTATTACTAGCTGTCCAGGGCCGGAGCGGCCCGCGGGTTGGACACGCCTGGTTTACTTGGTGCTCGTTCACAATATTCTGCAAAATTACGACGACATTACAAAAAGGCGAAATTTTACTGAGGAAACGTAAACCAGTCTTGATTTGTATCACTCATGTGCGGATAAACCGATAAGCGGCCGCTTAGGCCCCCAAATCCTTCTGTGAATTGCGTTCATAATTCTAGAGAAACTCATTGCTGGATAGCCTTGACTACTAACAATTGCCCAGTGGCTCTCCACTCCCCCATGCAACTCTCAACTCGTCATTAAACTCACTGCGTGCAAAAATAACTGCCTCTCAAAGGTAAAAACCTGAATACTAGGAATTGACGCCTCTGTTTAGGAATATGCAATAGCTGTCATTTGACGATTTTCAGGTGAGAGTAATCACACCAGAGGTGTGGCAACAAACAGGCAAATGAACGTTTTGTATTGCTGTCATTTTCTCTTAACGCTCATATATTAAACACTAATTCGGAATGATTATGAAATCGATCGGTCCGGTTATAGTAACTAATGAGAAGAGCTTTTTGCAATATTTTCGAAAATTTTGACTAAAGCAATTCGGTTTTAATATAAGATGAAATAACATCTACTATAGTGTGCAACGTATCTTAAAAGTATTAAAACTTATCGCTACCTATAGTCACATACAGAGATCAGTCAGGTTATCACATTGTGACTGACAAGTAGATTACATGGTAACCACAGGAATCCTATTAAAAACGGCTGACTAAAATTGTCGGAAATATTGAAACAATTTCAAGTGTTCTTATTAATGCATCAAACAGCATAGAAACATTAAACAATTCTTGGTATTAGTGTTTAGTTACTTTCAAAAGCTTTTATTAAATAACGTTAAAAAATGACAACTTTATACATTCTACTAGCTAAAGTCAATTTAGCTGCTTGTTCGCCGATAGGTTTTATACGAAGTTATCCTCTGTGCAAGCACTTCGGATTGTTATAATTGACATACGTGTACCGAATTACAAAATATATTACTCCAATGCAGCAACAGCATTTTAATAAAAACTGCAAAATATTATATCTATTGAAAACCTTACAGAACTAATTTCTACAGTTCAGTTACAGACTGAAATATAAAATGGGAGCTGATATGTTAACTTATATCCAGACTCTCATTCATAGGAATCCCGCCGATAAAATTTATCGCCAAGTCACAACATGTAATCAATACAAGATACTCTCCACAAGTCTGAATAAACCGATTTCATTTAATCGAAGGCCCACTGAATAAGCATTTTTAATCAGACCCGTAATTTACATTTGTCCAGGATTTCGTGCTGCATTTTGTACATATATCTTATATGCAATCATTCTAAGGCAAAAGTTACAGGTACATACTATGGATGAAGATATCTTTTGCGACTAACATAAAAAGTTTGACCACTTTTCTAGTACTCTCATCTACGGTTATAATGACTGATCTGTTTTTAGCTTCGGCGGTTTGAAGGCTAGAGTATAAAGGCTTTCATTTAGCGTTAGGGATCACCAATGTTGTAAACGGTTATTTACAGTGTTTTAAATCTTTGAATATGCTTTACGGAAAAAAAACAATTATTTAAAATTTCGTATCAGCATCTTTAATGAGATTCCTCTTTAAAAAATGCCTTAAGCATAGTAAAACGAATTTTGACCTAGTTGTAACCTGAACCCATAACCCAAAAGCTCAAGTCGCACTTGAAATTCCTTTTCTTTGTTGAATTGTTTTTTTATCTATGAAATACGAAATACTGTAATCATTACCAGTTACTTTTTTCATTCTTAAAACTGGTTTTAATTTTACTTTTTGTACTAGCAATGTAATATGTACTATAATAACTTAGTCAAGCTTTTGCCATTTATAGGTTTAAATTCAATTAGTGGCGATTACTCAATAAGTAAATGAAGCGCTAACCTAGGGCCTTGACATTCATGGAGGGCCTCAAATAGCGATATTTGTTTTCAGCATTTAGTAAACTATTTCGCAAAGGTCCTGCCATCCTCTCAGACCTTCTACTATGGCATATAAACTGGCAGGCTCCTGTCAGACCTCTGTGGCAAGCAGCTGCTTGAGGGGGTATTTATTTATTATTTTATAATCTACTACTTTTGGTTAGTACTAAATATGTTTTCTTTTAATTAAATACGTCACAAAGAGCAAATATTTTTTGAGTAAATTAATGTAATTATTAAACTTCCTAATTATGCATTTCCGCAATTTATTTAACCAGCTGCATATTTTTTTTTCCATTCGAAAGTTCTAAAAAGTTTGTAGATCGAGTACTTCCCCCCACCCGAACTTTCTGCACCGCGCGAGTTCAGTATACCTTAATCAGACATTAAATTTAATAGGAGTGGTTAGAGAGTGTGTTCCAGCTTACTGCTGATGTCTCGTCTACCCCACAGATCTCTATGGCGTATTAAAGTGACAGGTTCCTGTCAAATTTCTATGGCAAGCAGCTGCTTGAGACGAATATATATTTACATTTAACATAATATGAACTTGTTGCGTCAGTAGAAATTTCAACTTCCATTCATTTTCTTTAACTCTTTCTTTTTGCAAGGAGCTTCACCTTTTTTTTTATATAAGGATTATATTTACAAGTGAATTTTATGGTTGTAATTAAGTGAAAACAAAAAAAAAGGATTATCAGAAAACGAAAAAAAGGGATTATCGCAGTAATAATTACAGTATTTGAAGTTACGCAACACCACTTTCGAATCTCCTCCCCCACGTAATGCAACATAACGAAATCATCAAACACATCAAGACATTACGTAATTATTGCAGCAGTAAATATTCGGTTACTTAATAAAGTTCTACAGGAGTTTAGCATTTTATAGCTATAAATGATTTTATGGTGAGCCATAATTTTTAATAAAGGACTTATTGCATCTAAGTAGTATATTCCATCATAAGATGATGCTCTCGTGGAATATCTTTCCTTTCATGACAGAAGATAAAATTTTTTTCTTGAACTGTCTTACACCACCATGATTGGTGCATTTCCATAATCTTTCAAAGTTCCCTAACTTGTTTTGCTTTCTCTTCAAATCCGTTTAAAACTGAATCATCACACAAATTTATAAAACTACATTTGGCTTAATCAACAATTTGTGAAAACTTATCCTGCTTTAATTTTTTAAGCAATTTCTTATGAGTATTGAAATGTTGTTAAATGTTCTAGCTAGGGCTAGAAACGGTAGAAAATGTGGATGGATGGATGCCATTCCCCTAGTTCGTTTTTTTTTAGTCCTGTATATTTAATGACAGGAAATAGACCCACTCCTTTGTAATATTTTTGGTCATAATTCTCGGACTTTTAAAAATGTTTTTTTATGTATTACTTAACGTCACCATGTCAACTACAGGGTCTCTTTTCAAGAGATTCTGGAGCATCCACCTAGTTCTGAAAACCCATTTCCATCCCCGAACCGTAAGTTTGAAATATTAGTGAGATTTTCATTCTATTTCCAGCGACATATTTCCATAAAAAGTTTCTTTTCAAAGAGAGCTTTTACTATGGCTTTCCGTTCACATGTCCCAATACACTTTGGAGGATACTATTTCAACCCTATGCCACATTATGGCAATAAATATGATAAAGAACCATTGCTTAAGACTTGTACGAATGATGTGAAATATGTTAAGGCCATACATCACATCACTGATACCAATATAGTAACTTCATTTTTTCAGTTACAATACATATTCCAATACTTCTCGTCTGATTTTTCAATTCATTTCGGAAATTTGTTTATACGTTATTGATATAAATCAATCAAGTAGTTACAATAAAGTTATTCTGTGAAAAATATTACTCCTAAATTTGTGAAAATTTAAGAGAAATTTTTTCTTTAACAAATCATTAAACATGACTACATGATTGATAGCATGTCCCTTCAATAAAAAACTGGTCTGTGAAATTAAACTCTGAAGATATGTGAAACGATTTCTGCACGAGTTTTGTACCTGTTAACACTGAGATTTCCCTCAGCTGTAAAATGTAATCCGACACTTTTACAGTACATTTACTAAATTTAACAAGAAATCTAAAAAAACTGTATAAATTCAATTTCCATGTTATACAAATTACTTCAACCTTTTAATTACAATTAATAATAAACTATGCTCGTTATGGTAATAAACAGCCACTCTAAAAAATGTCCCAAAATCCATGTGCGACTTCAAATCAAGGGTTTTGGCGTCTCTTTTACACGTTTAATAAAGTACTATTAAAATATATTTTACTTGCCATATCAGATCATTATAAATCGATTTTTTGCTGAACATTTTGAAGCATAAACATTTATCTTTAGCAAAGCATATTTTTCTCCATAACAGTATCAAATACATTAGTGTTTATCAATATCTTTGCAATTGCACTTTTAAAGAGTATGGGGTGCCTAAAAATGCAGAATAAGATGCATTAAATTCAACTGATAATGGAGATTAATATCTAAGTTTCCAAAAACTTAGAAAAAATTTCTAATATGTGGCTAAATGTACTGAAATGAATTTCATACAAACTATGTCACCATTGTGTTACTTCCGCCGCAGCAATAGTAGTTCTCAACTAACAAGGGTTACTCAAGTGGTGTTTCTTTCTACAGGCTAAAAACAGTGAGATGGATTTCTTTACATATAATCTTTAAAACTGTTAAATAATTCTCAAAAATGAAAATGTTACTCAGAATGGCTATAATGAAAGTGGTAGGAAAAAAAAACCAATATACAATTCTTTTTTATTGAACTTCGTTGCATTTTATTTACGATTTATTTTCCTTACCAATATTTTCTAATTGAAGCATTTTCTGCGTCTTTTTTTGCAATTTATATACGATTTAATTTTAGTGGTTTCTGAAAAAAATATTCACAATATCAATGTTTCTCAACCTTTTATGGATAGAGAACTCCGAATTTCCAAACTGCACTTTATCTGATTGTGCAAATCCATCTTTTGGTCATTTTCCCGAAGAGACCTGGGATAGATCAATTGGCAGGATACCAGGCTCAAACTATTTCCAGATTTGAGCCCTATTTCCTCGGCTAATATACGCTCTGGCCTCAATGAGAAAGGGAACACTGATGGGTTAGGTAAGGCCATCATCGGTTTCATGGATTGGGTTATTTTACCTCTGAATGGATTTTTTTGCCCAAAATAGCTAAATAACTACGTAACAAGGACCCGAAGGAGTCAGAGATGTTTGGGGAAGGGGATATCTGGACAGGTTAGGAGATATATGAAAGCCTTTTATCAAGACCTTTTTGGGTTGTTTCGTTTTACCTCCGAGTGGTACTTTTTTGCACACAATGGATTAAATAGCCAGGTCACAAGGGCCCCCGAGAAGGTTGGGGGAAGCCATTGGACAGCTGTTAAGAAACAGATGGTAGCCTTCTGTCAAGCCATTGCAGTTTGTTCTTTAACGTGCACAGGGTATTGCTCTCACACACAAGAGGTCACAGCTTTACATTCCATCCGACGGACGGCAGCCTTTAAAAGCCCATCGGTGCCCCCTACTGACAGGGCAGAGAGTTTTGCGGAGATAAATTTCAACGCTGACCCAGCTGGGAAATGAGCCATCCTTGTCCTCTCATCAAGACCATTCAACGCGCTCTTTAACATGCACAAGATACGGCTCTCCTGCGGACAGCTTCATGCCCCTCCAAAGGACAGTAGCCTTTCTAAGCCCACCATGTCCCCTTTCTCACCAAGGGTAAACAGGTTAAAAGAAATAAATCTCAATGCCAGCATAGTTGGGACTTGAACCTGGAAACTGCAGATTATGAGCATGGAAGGCTATCAATGGAGTCAATCCCCACCCCTTGTTGCATGGCGGGACATTAAAACTGTATGCAGAGCCATACTTTGTATACATTAAAGAAACACGATGGATAACCTGCATGGGATCATCTATTTTTTTTCTAACAAATAGAAATAAAAAAAATACCCCCTCAAGCAGCTGCTTGCCACAGAGGTCTGACACGAGCCTGTCAGTTTATAATGCCACAGTAGAAGGTCTGAGAGGATGGCAGGACCTCAGCAGAAAAACGACACAAACAGCCATGCCTTACCCCGGGGCTCGAACCCAGGTCCCTTAGGTCAGTAGCCAAGCGCGCTAACCACTCGGCCATGGGACCAACGACCCCAGAATATTTCCTTCCTGGGCCCTAAGGATCCTTGTTACCTGGCTATTTAGCCCACTGTGTGCAAAATGGTACTGCTCAGTTATGCAACTAAATCATACCCTCCTTAGAAAATTCTACTATTGCTATAAATTATAATAGTATACTATTGCTATAAATATATAGCATACTATTGCTATAAATTATAAATTATTTAATTAATATTAATTAAATAATTTAACAATAAAAATTTATTGTTTTTTAATGTAGATAACTCATGGAGATTCAGCATTATTGTTTCTAAATGCTAGTTGAGCAACTTTTATCAAAATCTGTTACTAGACTATTGGGAGATTTAAATGGTTGAAAGGTGTAACTGATAAAAAGTTAAGAAGTTATTCTACTGGGAATGTCAGAACATTCTCTCCACCAAAATGAAGATTTTGTGCAATATTCGTAATTTTTACTAAAAATCTGTATGCAACAGCTATCTAAAATCTATTTTTGCACCACTTTGCCACCATTTAAGTTTGCTTTTTTATACATTTTTTTTTCACATATTTTACTGCTACAACTGTATCCAGATAAATATTTCAAATGCAATAAAATAATTCATACATTTTTTTTTGCGTATCTCATCACATCATTTAGAACCACTTGTGTATTTCTGGTATATCTTCATCCTACAATCAACAATATATCACCAACTTCGAAAGTTCATCATACTGGCTCAACATTCTTCTCAAGACATATTTTGACTTAATATACTCGTTATTCATATAACTCGTTATCATAATGCATTCTCCACTATGCAGAAACATAAAGAATAAAATTGGACTCTACAGTTGCACATATGTAGAATGCCAAAATTTATTAATAGATTATGAAAAAAATTCATCGCCGTCACGGTGGGAATCGAACCCGCATCTCTCCAGATTCATGCCAGAGCGCCTAACCATTGCACCACGCGACGGACAACGAATACTTTCGGAATATGACCTTATAAATCTTCTTCTCCTTGAGTATAGATGGCGCTGTCTCAGTCACGTCTCAGGAAGAAGATTTATAAGGTCATATTCTGAAAATATTCGTTGTCCGACGCGTGGTGCAATGGTTAGCGCACTCTGACATGAATCTGGAGAGGTGCGGGTTCGATTCCCGCCGTGGCGACGATGAATGTTTTTCAGAATCTATTAATTAATGTTCTTAACAGGGAATACTGTGCATTCACTTTGGATTGATTTTAGCCAAAATTTACCTTTATATGCTTAGTTTTCTCATTTGATAAATAGAAAATTATTTTAAATTATTACTTTCTTACATTTTTTTACTGTGAATGGATCACACAAAAAGATGCACTAACAGTGTTAATATTAGGTGCAGACATATTATCAGTTCATTTGTTTTGTGAATAATTATCCTTATAAATTACCAATAGAGAAAATCAAAGTGTAATCTTTTTGACAGTTGGATTCTTAATACATAAAAGTAATGAATTCAATTTCCACGTAATGCTACTGTACCAGAAAACCACAAAAGTATAAATGTTGCAATACTGCAACCATATACTGCAACAGATTGAAAATTTTAAAGGAAAATATACACCACTTGCAATATACAAAATAATTAACAGGTTACACTATTACTTGACAAACTGAAACTAGATACAAAATTATTCATTGTTATTCAAGTATATTAATATTTAATCATAAATCAGAGATGCCAACTTAAAAAAAAGTAAGTGCACAACAAATGCAATCAAGGTAGAAACAATATTGAAATCTTAATTATTGCTTAGGGTACTAGTTTGTTGATAAAAGAAGAAAAGTTCATTTTCATTGTCGGTTTTAAGTCAAAGCTAATTATTAGCAAAGTACAAATAAAATGCAATTATGTCCCCATTTTGCTAATTAATAAATTATTTTTCTTAAAAGTTTTTTTTTTGCTTCATAAGTTTAAAATTGAAATTTTAGAAGAAATAAAAAATATAGCCTAAAGAGCTGAAATTTGGAAAAAATAAATAAATTCGTAGTTCTACCAGAGGAAAGGGCCTTCTCTCCACACTTACTATGGAGCAAAATATGGTTGATAACATCTCTGCTTGTTATGATAAATGAGTTATAAAAGCTGTAAGAATGCATTAATTTAATGTACTACAATTAAATATGTGAAAACAAATATTTATATTTCTTTTAATTGGTAGTCACAGATAAAATAATGTATATGCAAGAGAATAATAAGAGCTACAAATAAAATAAAAACTGGTACTTGGATCTGTATTTCTTTTTCGGTGCTTTTTTTTTTCTTTAAAAAAGTTCTGTATATACTATTTATAAAACTGTCGAATCATCAGGAAAAGTATTTTGCTTCATATGTCTAAGATATGTGTAGTCAAATAACTGAAAATGACACAGTTTCAGCAAAAAGAACTTAAAAGTTTTGGCAATAAACAGCAGTGGTAGCATACAAATGCTAATAATTATGGTAACATACTGAACTGCAGTCAATTCATTTGAAAGTGAGTACATTAATTAAATACATATAGAACTCTGGAGTCACTGGTTAAGTTTCTTATTCATAAAATATTCTGTGTAATGAAGTATAAAAATCCTAATAGGTGTAAAAAAATTAATTTTCATTTTTATTAATAAGAGCTCTCCAACTGGTTTTAATGCAAAAATGATAATCTGAAAGTTCAAGAATGAAAAATGCAGAAAGCCAATGATTGTCACAACTATTTCCCTTTTAATCCTTTTACATCAACATTCAAATAGTTAAATTCCTCTGTTTTGCCTTTAGTTGCCATGTTCAACTTTACTCACATCATAATATCTTTGCCATATTTGATTAAAGTCAAATCATACAACAAGCATAATACTTTTGCCTTCAGTAAACTGCACTTTATTGGCAACTGTATCATTCAATACTTTAGAAGAAACAAATGTCGAGACAATTCTACAATCATCAGTCACAGAGAATAGTTTATCATTATGAATTTTTATTCACAATATTTTTCCAAAATCAACTGAAAACTACACTAATCATGCTTAATTCTATATATTTCACATACTGACATTTATTTAGTTGTAAGGACAAGTCTTTCCTCAACTTTATACCTGCCAAAATAAAAACTATTTTACAGCTAAGCATCAAACTAGAGCAAATTAAATATATATTCAAAACAAATTTTCCATATTTCAATACATGTTTTACTCCCAAGTTGAATTCCTAAATGCCCTTTATTTTTGCTTATCACAAACATCCTATAATCAGATAAACATTTGCATTTTCTAACTTTTCACAGCTGGATAGTTCTAACTTTTAGAAACTGGTGAATTTGCTCTATAATAAATTATCTGGCAGACCTTTCATATTGAAATCCCTGAGGGACCTTCTAGATTTACCCCCCCCCCCTCCCCTCTTTCAGAATCCTAATAAGATGCTTCAAAATGATAATAAGGGTAATAGAGGCAAAAATTATTAAACTATTTTATATTTCATGCAATTTTTCAAGAATTTTTTTAGAGACCTGTAGAATGACGGGGGGGGGGGGGGGGGAATGTTATAATGCACTGGAAATCCAGTTTCTTGCCCCTTCCCACATTTTTTCTGGCTCGATTATTTCTTGCCCTCCCCCTTCCCCTTGATTTTTTCTTTTTTCTAGATCTGGGCCTGTATGTATGTATCATTATTCCATGGATCAACAAAATAAAATTTGTCCATTTGGACCCGAATTATTTTTACAAGAAATAAAAAAATATTTGAGGATGATTGTATTTACAAGGATCTAAATAAGACAAAAAAAATTACATTTTTTATTTTTTATTTTGAGAATATTAGTTTCTCTCTTTATCACCTCTGATTATTACCTCTAGATTTTTTCCATGTTAGAAATCATTTATCTATGTTCATATTGCTCGTACAAACTTCTGAAATAACTGTGCGTAATTATGCACAAAGGGTCTGAAAGGGTTAAATAATAAATTAACAATTGTATATAAGCTATTTTATGAATAATTAATTCACCCTTCTCACTTTCAAAACTGTTACCAGCCTCAAAACATTTATGGTTCTTTAACAGATATATTTTGACCATAGAGTTAAAACCTATTATTAAATAAACATCCTTAAATAGACATTTCACTTTTTTTTGCCTACAGAATTAACTTACAACACTAATGCCAATGCTTCTTTGTTTTAAATGCTTAAAAAATTCTTGCTGTCTTATTCCATTATACGATTTATTCCTTTATAATATCTGTTTGCATGCACTACTAATAAATTTCTACTACTATAACAGGATCATCTGGTTATATTTAGTGTATATTTTGTGTAACAGCTCAAACCATGATGTCCTGCTCTTTAATAATTACTACTTATCAACAATCATGGATACATAAAAATCACCTTGCAAATATTATTCACAGTGAGAGCAGTTGCATTAGAGAAAGAGCATCTGGCATTAATCAAAATTGCAAACAATTCATACTGTTGCATAAACTTCTGCTATCAAATACTTTATTACCTTCTTGCTGAAAAATGTCCAAAATCTCACTCATAAAAATCAGACAAATTAGATAAAGATTAGTGATCAGAAATAGGATGGATTATTCTGTACTTTGCATGATTCTTCAGCCAAGATGATTTGTATATTCCTTCTGTAAATGTAAACATGTTCAGTGATACAAAGTATAAGCAAGAATCTTATAGTAGATCCTTTTTGCAATGGCCAATTTACAAATTAAAACGATATTCATCATTCTCATAGTTTGTAATCTTAAATTCATCATAAAATATTATTCTGCAGTAAATGTAAAACAATATGGGATTTAAATCATATTTATAGTCTTTATGCAATTTTGTACAATTCTCTAGAGTAGTAATTCTTGAGAGCAAAAGTTGTGTCAAAAATATATTTTATGTGATTTGCAAGAATTATTAATATTAAAGCAAATGTTTTTTTTGGTATGCCATATTGAGGATAATTAGTTTCGTGGTTTTGGATCAAGATTTTTGACCACTGACTTAGAAAATTTAGATAGTAACTGACTTCTACAGATTCCATCCCCCTAACTTTTATAAATTATGTGCCATTTGGCTGTCTAACACCATTTTTTCATTAAAATTTAGTCAAGAATGCCAACTTATTTCTTAGCTGCAAAATGTATGCAATATTAGAAGTTTCTAAAAGTTTTAAGTTTGGCATTCATTTTCAGAGTAGGAGGATGAATGCTAGAAATGGAATTAATAAAACAGACTTCTTCAGACAAATAAATCCACAGCTCATCATTGATTTACTAAATATTTAATAACTATTAAGCTGTTTAAATAAGAGAATGAAGATGGGTGTAGAGGAAAAATTATCATGAGCCAGGTGGGATCTGAACCCATTACCTCCTGATGGCCTCAACCTGATGACTTCTGGCCACGGCCTCCAGAGCACTTGATATGTTATCAGGAGGTCGTGATCCAGATTCCACCTGTCTCATGCCAATTTCTTCTCTATACCCAGAATTCTTCCATTCAGCTGTGGCTACAAACATTACACAGTGTTCACACTTGGGTGCCTTCAATATGTGTCTATAACCATGGCATTTTTTTCAATTGAGAATCCCTGTTCCAGAACTAAATTTATTAGGAAAAATATGGATTTACAAAAACAAAGGGTTAAAAACAAATTGTTCTACATGTAAAAAAAGAACCATTTAAAACAATTGGACGCATACATGTACAATTGATGTGCATATGTTTAACATACAAAGAGAACCAATAACAATTATAGTAGTAACAATGTAAAAATTTTTCTAGTGTGTTAAAAACATAGAATAAATGGACTGGATCCAATACTACAAACATTATAAAACAGTTTGAGCTATCAAATCATTTGTTTTCTTTACCAACTATCAGTTGGAGAGCTCTAAACCCAGGTTTTGAAATAAAAAGTTGTTTTACAGTAATGCACAGTACAATTAAACACACCATAAAACAACACTTAATTCAGTGCAACATTTACTAGGTGCCAAAAATCTAGTCTTTCAGTATAAAAATATCTGAAAAGCTATCCAGATTAATTCTAACCTTTGAATATTTTTAGGGTTATTTCTACAAGGTTAACAAATTCTATACAAAGTCAGTCAGCAAGGTTGTGCAGGATTGATTAAACACTTATTTTGAATCACATTGGAACAGGGATAAGACAGTTTCCTGTCTCTACAGAGTCAGGAAATAGAGGACTCCACATGTAGAAATTCCTAACTCTGTAAACTTTCCTGAGACAGAATAAACCCTGTTAGTGACAGACTTGTCGCATACTTGAAAATGTATAAAACATTGCCTTCAGAGCAGAAAATGTGTAGCGTACATCCTACAAATGCAACCTTAGTGACTTCTTTTGACTATTATCATATCCAACTTCAATCATTTAAAACATTTTACTCCTTTTTCCATCATAAGTAATAAACTTCCTCAGTTCAATTTAATTGTCACTTGCAGGTTGAATGAACACATTCCACGATGAATTCCAGTATTTCATGATCACTGGCATACCTCTTGACTCTGCATGAAGTTATGCTGAAAACAGCTGCACTTCCACAGATTGTTTTTTTTTCATAGTCTCCCTAAAATAGACATCATGTAGATACAATAACAATCAGTTTTATACACATAATTTTTTTATGTAAAACATATCTCTACTAATACTGTTATTCAGTGATATGGTTCTAAAAATATTACTAAATCACTAACTCTACTCACTTCCAAAATTTTGATGCTTAATCTAAAAAAACATATTATTACAATGTTATCAATATAATAGCAGCAGTTAAGGCAATAATATTAAAATTTACTTAAAAAATAAAATACCAGTATAGAATTATTAATCTCTAATCCCAGTTTAAGGTAGTACAAGCTAAAGGAAAATTATTCCCAGGTGAGAAATAAATTTAAAATATTCATAGAAATTCTGCTATTAGAAGCCAATATCCAGTTGAATTTTGCAGTAAGCACTGGAAAAAAAAGAGACAACTGGTGCAATATACAAAGGGAATAATTTGAATAAAATGCAAAGGGATAATATACATGATACAGATTATACATTGTGACCTGTAAGCACCATTATTTTTTGCTCTACAGAGAAAGTGTATAACATCATGTAATGACATATTCTATATTACATTATGGAGTACACTGAGATGATTATGTTGTGAGCATGTAATGAATGAATCATTGACAATCCAGTGACAGGTCAGATAGTATCAAATGAAAGCTTTTTGAAAGACATTTAAAATCTTTTATCTGGTGGAAAGGGCTGATCATACAGAGTATGGACATACAAAATTGAGAACCTAGATTCTGGATTTGGAGTTTGCAATTTCTTCAGCTAGTGTAAAAGATATTGGCTACCTATCAAGCATTTCACAATATCATAGAAGGTGAACATTATAATTTTTTTCTTCATTCAGCAAATACAAGCATTGCAGCCCTGTAGCTTTCCTTCAAGATCTTGTTCTGAGAATGACTACTCCACTAAACATCTACTGACAGTATCTTCCTCTTGAGAGTGCTTTGGACTTATAAAAGCTTTATAATTTTTTTTTTAATCTTTCATCATTGTAAATTTTTGTTATAAAAGGCATTAAATATACAAAAATGGCAAAAGGCTTTTGTTTTCTAAAAAGTAACCTCCTATATTCACCAGAGGTAACCAACTTTCTATAGTTTTATTATGGGTTGTTTACCTCTGATCAGCATGGTTTTGTGCAAAATAAGATAAAAATCAGGTCACAAGGACCTCCAGGGTTCAGGGCAGATTAGGGATTAGAGGACATAAACAGTTAGCTGGTTGACCAGGAAACATAAGATTATGAGCTTGGTGCACTACTAGCTAAGCCAATTCACAACAACCTCTGTAATCTGTATATTCCTTCTTAGTTTAAAAAACCTTAACAACTTTCAATTTTTTTAAAAACTCATAATATTTATTCCAGTTATCATTAAATATGTGATTGGTATTAGACTGGGCTAGTTGATTAACATGGAATGGAATGACCTTTTATAAGAAATTACCAATGTAAATGAGAAACATTAAAATTCTGAGAATTTCTTTGTTCAGAAACAATAATCTGTACATGGCATTACAATCTGGCATAACAAAAAATATATAGCAATGAAAAATTTGTTAAACCAGATGGCCTGTTTATATCATAACAGTTCTAACTATAGGTACCAGCATCAAGCTTTAAAATTTCATCATTCTACAGCTACAAACTGGCTTATGTAATTTCTTGACAGTTATTCATTTCAGTCAAAATATGCTAACACTAGGTCTACCCTGTTGCCTACAATATTGGGAAAATATTCTTTAACCTTTAGCAAGTGTTTTCTTTTTCATTGTATGCTACTCTGATTTAGTAAAACTAGAAAAACCTGTAGAACACCACATTGGAGAATTCTCCTACAAGAAAGACACAACTTGGATAATTCTCCCAAGAGTAGCATCTATGTAGAAAATTAATTGCATTTCAAAAAATTAAATTATATATTACTCTATATATATAGATACTGAACATACCAGTATGATAGTATTCAAAGGATTAACCCTTTGCACTTGAGAGGCGACCCTCAGTTGCCATTTGGTTAGATGCAGCAACTTGAATGGCAACTGAAAGGCGACAATAACTGGTTTATAAACAGAGATCCTTTGCACTTGAGAGGCAACTCTCAGTCGCCATTTAGTTTAATGCAGCAACTCGAATGGTGACTGAGAGGCAACAATCAGAGTGCCTCTCAGTCGACATTCCAGACAATACAATAGAGTTTTATAAACAGATCTTTCCTCTTTACATTTTAGATGTGTAAATCTATTGTCAATGTGCTCTTCATAGTACAGCATTGTGTTTAATTAAAATTATTATTTTAAACTTAGTCTGTTTTTAGTGGTTATAAAAATGGAGCCAAATGATGAAATTAGTAGCAGTGAAGATGAGTTTGATTTTACGTTGTTTATGTATGATTTATTTTTATGTTAGTTGTAAAAAATTTCATCAGCTTTTTAGCAAAAAAACTTCGAGTTGCTACTTCCCTAGAATGAAAAAACCTTCCGAGTGCAAAGGGTTAAAGTCACTTTATTATTAAGGTGCTCCTTACAGCTAATTGCTTTTCTAGCATTAACAGTAATAAATAAAAATGGGGGAAAAAACTGGATTTTCACAAAATGGTTTACCAGAAAAATTATCCCAAAAATTATTAATATTTGGTTGTTGCCATTACTGATACAAAAAGAGAGACAAATAGATTTAAATATCTATTTAATAAAGAGGGGCGGGGGTGGCTCAGTTGGTAGCGCGCCAGGCTCGTAATCTGTAGTTCCCAGGTTCGAGTCCCAGCTGGGTCAGCGTTGAGATTTATCTCCGCAAAATTCCCCGCCCTGCCCACGGTCAGTAGGGGACACCGATGAGCTTGGAAAGGCCGCCGTCCGTCGGATGGGACGTTAAGCAGTGGCCCCGTGTGCGGGAGAGCCATACCCTGTGCACGTTAAAGAACACGCTGGATGGCCTTGACGGGAGGCTACCATCTGTCGCCCAACAGCTGTTCCAGTAGGTCCCCTCCCCCAACCTTCTCTGAGCCTTTGGGGTCCATGTGACCTGGTCATTTAGCCCATGGTGTGCAAAAAAGTGCCGCTCAGAGGCAAAACAACCCAACCCAACCCTATTTAATAAAGATAATGGTATATTTGTGTCATGCCCTTGCAACATGAATGTGTCAAAAATATTGCCACTGGGCAACTGAGTATGGGCATCCCCATTTAGAGAATTAATCCCTCAAGATCTTACTGCAATGCTCCATATATTTAGCAACCAACACCATTCAAACCCAGCACCTCCATTAATTCTTTTTTTCATTTGCAACATATAGGACAGAGAATCCTAAAAGCATTCCTAGCTTTTACAGGTCTTCTCATATGAGGACATGCCTACTAAGATGGAAGTCACTGTTGATCATTACCTCAGATAGATTTAACACAACACACAAAGTTTTCCCTGCTGTAATAGTAGCTAGCTTCCTAACCATTTCCAACCATTTACCATTCCTGGCCATTTAGCCCATGGTGTGCAAAAAAAGTGCCGCTCAGAGGTAAAACAAATTAATAACAATTAAATAGATATACATTTTAAGGTATATCTATTTAATTTTTTTAAATCTAATTATAATCATAATCTAATAATAATTTTTAATCTAGTTAAACAGTATTAATTTGGCATAAAATACATTTTGGCCAATAGTAACATTTTAAAACTCAGCATTAACTCTTTTTGGTTGGTTGTTTTACCACTTTTTTGCACACCATGGGCTAAATGGCCAGGTCACGGACCCCGAAGGCTCAGAGAAGGTTGGGGGAGGAAACCCACTGGAACAGCTGTTGGGAGACAGATGGTAGCCTTCCATCAAGACCATCCAGTGTGTTCTTTAATGTGCACAAGATATGGCTCTCCCGCACACAGGGCCATGGCTTAAGTCCCATCCGATAGATGGCGGCCTTTCCAAGCCCATCGGTGTCCCCTACTGATCGTGGGCAGGGTGGGGAATTTTGCAGAGATAAATCTCAACGCTCACCCAGCTGCCAGCATTAACTCATTGAAGAGTATGATACACATAAAATAAAAACACTTAGTATATTATTAACAATAATAAGAAGCTATATACATTTACAATAAATATTCAACAATAATTATCTCAATTACATACACATTATTGTACACCTATTTCCAGATATTTGTCCCTTAAGATTCTGCCTCAGCTAGGAAGTCTAAATAGCCTTCAGCTCCTGTAAATATAACATCAACCCAAATCCGCATTGCTTCAGGTGTAGGAGCCATTAAATAATAAACTCTGTCGTAAGTCTTGACACAAAATGTAGCATGTGGATTGGGGCTTTTTACAGAATGGAGGTGATCCACATATACTTCTTCAATAGCCTAGAAAAAAAAAACAGTAAGCATAACTTCTTAGATATTTCACAATATATAAAAGATATAACTTACAAAAATATAGTGAACAAATTAACACTTCTTCTTGATCATACTTTTGCATCAAGAATCTCTTTAAATCAGACATGACCAATTTCCTCCAAAACCACACCATACAATAAAAACCTCAAATTTAAAAATACTTATATTCTAACAGCAAAAAGAGTGGCATTATCAGTATAAAAAGGGTATAATTAATTAGTTGAAAAAAAATTGTTTGGGCAACAATTTTTTTTTCAACTAATTATTTCAAGTGTTTCTTGTCTACAGGACTTTTTCCTGTGATGCTTTATTACTGAAGTATAAAAAGGGTATAATTAATTAGTTGAAAAAAAATTGTTTGGGCAACAATTTTTTTTTCAACTAATTATTTCAAGTGTTTCTTGTCTACAGGACTTTTTCCTGTGATGCTTTATTACTGAAGGGTATAATTAGTTTAACAATAAAACACATCTTTAACGAGAAGTTTATTCAGCCATTACTTTGATGAATAAAAATGCTTTAAAATATTTAATTGAACAAAATTAAATTTGGACAAAGATAATATGTATTTAGTGAAATGGATTTTACACTGAGGAGAAGGAGTTGGCTTAGTTGGTAGCATGCCAAACTTGTAATCTTATGTTCCTAAACCTGAGTCTCAACTGTGCTCACTTTGAGAATTTTCTCCACTGATCCCAGTTCTGCCCTCAGTCATAATGAGTCATTATAAGATGAAGCATCATCATGGCTGCATGTTCAGGAAAGCCTACTCTGTGCAAGACACACTGGATGGACTTAATGGAAGGCTTCAATCTATCTCCTAACAGCTATGTTGTGGGTTCCTATCCCCTATTTAGCTCTGTCTTTAGAGTCTTTGCAATCTGACCATTTAACTCATTGTGTGCAAAAATAAAACACTCAGAAACAAAACAACCTGTCTCACAGATCTGTAGGTCTAATAAATTAGGTTGGGAGCCAGATGCAGATAATATATTGAACATGCCTCATTTAAATGTTTTAATTGCTGTTATAGAATCTGATTTGTGAAAAGTAAAACTGATACAAAATACAAAAGCTACCTTTAATCCTGATAAAAAGTATTGTTTTTTAGAATTATTCTTACATATATTAAGATTACTTTGAGCACTAAACTTTCACTTGAAGAGCATCTCAAAACAAATATTGATTCTCAAATACAAGCATCCTCCCATATGATGTCTCTCCAGGAAACAATTAGGTCATAAGTCTAACTATTTTTTCCCATAAGTGCAATGTTATAAATGGCAGTTCTGCTCTGCAAAACTCATTTTAAACTCTGAAAATACCAAATTTATTATTATGGTAAATTTGATTATAATTCTAAATGTATTATGGAAATGAAGGAAAATTAAATAAAATACTAGATATACCTTTAAAAATATTTAATAACCCAAAACAAACAAACATTCAGTAATAAAATAAAGCACAGAAACTAGTCTGAAATTTATTAAGTATTCAATATTATAAATGCCATAAAAGTTCCATTTACAAAATTCCTTCATCTTCTCCACTCAGGGAGGGGGAAGGGTTAGTTTTGGGGAGAATAGGGGTGCTTTTCTCAATAGATTGGACTTCATGAGGTTTTTTAGTATAGAAATTCAGTGATTTTACACTTTGTTCATATTTTCCTTTTCTCAAACATAGGGAACACCAAAAATAGTTCAAATTATGCACAAAAAATAACTATAAAAGAACCATGTGATGGAGATGATTGCAGTTCAAGAGGCAAATTAGGAGTCTGACCCTGACCAATACCACTTAAATATCTGTCTAAGTTGTGTAATTGATGCTGTGCAATTCCCACTTTGGAAAGACACAGGAAGTGTTGCATACCATCATAAATGCAAGGTGTTTCCTTGCACGAAAAAAATTGTTGTAAATGCAGTTGGGATTGCCTGTATTTACATTTCAGGTAGGAACTGGGCAAATGTTAGGATGAGGATCTGTAGCTTGTGGGCAGTCATATAGTTAAAACTGTATTCATTATGGAAATTCAAACATAGATATAAGCTCATAACATAGCCTTTTTTACACTGATAACATTGATATATGTTTCTTCAATACTCCCTGTGATGTAGATCAGCCATTGTGGGAATCACAAAGATTTTCAGTAGAAAGTTAATGTCAAAGAGTTGAATTCTTTTTAGCAAAGAATCAAAGTATCTAAGTATCTAAGTATCTAAGCAGGAATTCAATTTTCTAGACTTTATTAAGAAACAATCTATGCATGATGGAAGATAAGCAATCATCAATATATACAGTAATGCTTAATCAATATCAGAGTATTTCAATTTCAAGTTTATGCATAAGTTGGTCTTTGGTTTTTATGATAAAATGCTAAGCCAATATAGAATGATATATACTATATCTAACTGGTGTAATGATGAGTGTACTTAACTGCTAAACCAGCAGGGCATGTCCTTGTGCATGTTTCTATGCTGTATGAGAAACCTGGGCAAGCCTGATAGGTTATCCAGGTTGTCTGTGTCCTTTGTCCACCCTTTTCATTAAAAAAATATTAAATATTATATTATTCTCATGCACAGTCATTAAATCATCTTTGGGCTTTTTATAGACAGCAACTTTGACAATATGAATCTAAGTTCATAAATATAGGATATCAGGTGCCAACCTCAAATACAATCTATAGAAGTTTGGTATAATATTAGTTTAATTTACAACCTCCTGTACATCTTGTAACAAAAACAAAAGAATTTAAAAATAAAAAAATAATAAATACCCCCTTAAGCAGCTGCTTGCCACAGAGATCTGACAGGAGCCTGTCAGTATATATACATAGTAGGTCTGTGAGGATGGCGGGACCTCAGCATAAAAACAACATGAACAGCCATGCTTTACCCAGGGCTCAAACCCAGTTTCCCTAGATCAACAGCCAAGCACGCTAATCACTTAGCCACAGGATGGCCAATAATTATTAAATAAAAGTATAATAAATTATTTAGAACTGCTGATACAATCTAGTTGTTGGAAGCTAATTATTTCTTACAAATATATTTATAAACTATAATTCACTGCATTATCTTGGTTCAAAATAAAATTCAGATTGTAAAACACTTCATATTAAAAAGTACAATTATTTTATAAATGCCCATGTCTTTAAATAATTTTCCTAAGTAACAACGTACCTGGAAATATACGCCTCCCTTCAGTTTTGTTTCAGCTTTATCACTGTAATATAGAAGAACCCTCTGCATCCTATCAAATACAAACCATCTTTTCTTCCATGTTCTCCACTTTCCTCCCAACTTGTGGAGATACCCATGGCATGAAGATGATGTCAAGTGGACATGAGGACAAAGTTCGATTTGATGACCTGCAGATTCAATATGCTGTCGCAAATCAAATTCAACATTTCTTACAGGTAGATAGCGAGTTAGTGGACGCTAATAATAAAGAAACAAATATTTAGTTATAAACTGCTATGATGATCTTCAAATAAGTGTATTATGTTAACAGAAGTATTGGAAAAACAAAAGTAAAAGAAATATATCAATAGAATGCTAAACAAAAAAATTAACATGAGCTACTTATGCAAAAATATGACTGGCGATGAGTTAAATAAATGTCTAAATCTTAAATTTCAACAATTTGTTCATTTACTTAAAGAGTTAGAAATACTTAATACTTAACAGCAATAATTACAATAATAAATTTATCCCAAAACCTTATTAAAACATAAATTCTGTATCAGTCTGCTCACTAAAACAAAAAATTTTTTAAAGTTTGTGCAATGATATTTTGGTTTTGTGAATTTCAAAGAAAATGTTTTTGCAATGAGTGATATTACTTTTAATATTTCATCCCCCATAACTTTTAAATATTAAACAAATACTGTTTAAAATCATAAAATAATTTCATTCAGGTTGTTAATATTTTGTTTGATTTTCCTAATGTGAAAATCATTTTAGATGCCTTATTGCTTCAAATTTGGTTTTTCCATTCACATGATATGAAGTGTGCTGATAATTAATTTGGCTAAAGGAGGGTATGTTTAAATGCCACAGAGGTATAAATAAAACAATAAACTAAAGAAAATTTTGGAAATTTATTTATGTGGAAGTTACTACAGAAACATTAACATCTAAGAATAATCATGTATACAGTTTTGAAATATATATTTTGGCAATAATAAAAAAAAATAAAAAAAGTGCATGCATTTTACACTTTTCTTGTGTATACTGTGGTGCATGCATTTTAAACTTTCCTTGTATATATATGGGAAAAGGGTCATTCTAATAATGGGGTTGCTACTATTTGTTTTATAACAAACTTTCTGTTGATTATCAATGTAAAAAAAGTGTAATTTATTTTAAAATTTTACATTACTTCAACATTGAAGTATGCATTATACTATATATAATACATGATAATTGGTTATTCTCCAAAGTTAACTGCAGGTAATAAAAAGTAAGGTAGGCAGATATTTAAAGATGTCAGAAAGTTGCATCTTTACATTGCCTCTTCAATTGCAAGTTTTGCATTTGAAATCTTCAGTGATTTTGCCAACAATCCACATATTCTAAGCTTTCCTTCACAGACTGATGAAAAGTATGCTAAAAATACCATTCAAACATTTACAAAGGGCCTTTTTTTTAATAATTTGCATTAATTCATAGTGTTATTCACACAACATGAATCAGACAAATTGCTTCTTTAGTTACTTTTTCAGATGGGAAAAAAAATTGGTAAGAAAAACTATTGCTAAAGAATAGATAGGAGCATGCTATTTTTACACTTTTCAACAATAGTTCTGCTGAGGTCTTGCTACCTCACAGATCTTGTCTATGGCATATTGACAGGCTACTGTCAGACCTCTGTGGCACACAGCTGATGAGGGGTAGTTTTAGTTTCTTTTAAAATAACAGTCCCCAAGTCTATTAACAGAGTGAGGCTACAAAGTAATTTTTTGAGAATCCACCTTATAATGCCATTGTTCAAAGCTGATAGAACTCTTCTATTTTCAATTAATGTATATTTCATTAGGATTCTCAACATTTCAATAATAATAAATAAATAAATACCCCCTCAAGCAGCTGCTTGCCACAGAGGTCTGGCAGGAGCCTGTCAGTTTATATGCCATAGTAGAAGGTCTGAGAGGATGGCAGGACCTCAGCAGATAAACAACACGGACATCCATGCCTTACCCGGGACTCGAACCCAGGTCCCGTAGATCAGTGGCCAAGCGCGCTAACCACTCGGCCAGGGGACGGCATTTCAATAATAGGTTCATAAATTACAATTTAGCAAGTCTGTAACAAGTAATAGCCAAGATAGACAATAACCCTTTCAAAGAATTTCACCTTATCATTAAATATGCCATCACAAAATCTGTGTTGCCAATTGTTTTTGCCATCTTTAAATTATATAATAGAAAATTTTTCCATTAAATTAAAATTTTTAAGCAGGTATTGAAAATACTCTAGATCAGTAAATTTTCAGTGTTTATTTTCAGTGACAGAACACTTAACATGCAATGAAAAATTTTGCAAAACAGTGAGATTGGCGTATTTTGCTGCAACATAAACAAAAAATATATATAATGTAATCAACTACAGATTTTTCAATATTATAAGAGATATAAGCTGTTTTAAATAGCCTTATTATTTTAGAAAACATTCATGAAACAAAATTTTTTGGGTGGAAAAATATTTCATGGAATATCTGTGAATTGTCCAAAGAACACCAGCCAAAAAACTCTTCTCTAGAAAGTATTAATGCTACCTTGCTAAGTTACTTCATCTTTAGCCTTTGTAAAGGAGATTTGCATCATAAACCATACTTACTATAAACGTTCACTAAAAACTAAAACACTAAGTATGAAAAAAAAAATCTAAAGGTACTGATAGTTAGAAATCATATAAAATGTGTAAATCAATAAATGATATGATATATGTATATGTCTAACTATCATTCAATTCATAGCAAACAGAACTTTGTCTCATCCATAAATTTCAAATGCTAAACAAATGTACTTTATTGATATAAACTTTTAAGATTTTTTTTAAAGTTAAAAAAGGCCTAAAATTAAGAAAAGAACATACTAAACAAATATTTGCCCTACATATGTAATTAAAAAAATAAGCAATTTAGCCTTTTCACAGCGAGTACTAAGGTTTACCTGAGCTTTCTGTTTTTCTCGTTTCTTCACCTCAAAATTTCCATTATCAATGCGACTATTCACTAAAGGTCTTTGATCTTGAAGTGCAGATTGAATACTTTGCTCCCTTTGCAACACCTGATAAAGGGAAATGTTAATGTGATTACTTTACTTATATAATTAAATAACCTGTTTAAGCAATAACTACATATAAGTGATTAAACAGTTATAAGGCAGAAATATTTGATTTAATCACCTGGAATATGACCAAGGTCTATATGAATCCCCACCAAACTGAAATATACTTTCAGTCTCTCTCTGTATATACAAGTAGAATCTAACTACATCTTAATTAATGCATAATCATTATGTTAATAATTATAAGCATGAAAATTTGAAAACAATTTTGCTATAGCAGTTAAATCATTAATCAATTAACATATTTCAAATTCTGTTTTGCAGTTCCAGTGATATTTCCTACCTGTTTCATATCATATTCAAAACTTTTTTTTTTAAGTTATTATTTAGCGATATAAGAAAAGTAATTTAGCAAAATTGAAAAGTGGATACTTTGGCTTTTTAAAAATTCTAGCAAATGCAATAATTTTTATGTATCAATATTAGAAATGTATTGCCATAAAAAATATTTGAATTCTTAAATCCTTGTTGTTGATAACAATTTTTATAGCGTTTTTCTATTAACACTATACTTGAAAAATGCTACCCACATGAGGATGTTGCTTTTCCATACTCTAGAAAAGGAATAACTGCAGAATCAGCTGCAGTGATAAACACAAGCATAGTAGTGATCAAAGAGCAGATTCCCAAGGTTGAAACCTTGGCTTTCAAGTACCCATACAAGCAATCAGATATGCTGTCAACACATTCTCTGTGCATCATTTCTGCCAATGTCATTTATTTCTCACTTTTTATAGCAAACTATAAATATTGATATGTTATTTCAATATTTTTAAAAAACAACTTCAAACCCACAATGTACAATTAGCATCTTCTAGTTTATGAAAAACAAGAACTTCTAAATATATGCTGTGGTATCCCAAATTATTTCAATTTTAAAACACTTAATACTAAAAAATACTTTATTAAACACAATTTTAGTACCATTGTCCTGCCTTTTGACACTAAAGGACTTCACTTCTAATAGCTTGATAATTTATTATTAAATAATATTCTGTCACTAGATATTATATCAAGTAATTCTGAAATATGCACAAACTTAATATATTTTTTTTTGCTTCCATTACCCTTATTAGCATTATCAAGGGGGGGATACCCCCCTCCAGATCCAGTCCTGTATGAGCGTTAATCAGAAAGTAAGGTTTCCAGTTTTTTCCCTGTCAATCTAATAAATATCTGAGGCTGTGCCAGCACTGCATGTTAGTACCAAATAGTTTCACTAAGTGACATAGTCATCACTGTTATACACCTGTGCTGTGAAGTGCAGAGTTGGAGTGAATGTGGCAGAGATTCTGCATGTCTATATAAAGCTGGAGATCCAATGAATTGTTTCTGTGGGCACTGCAAACTGACTCAACTGTGGAAAACCACTGATAGATTGGATATACTGTCAGTGCAATATGTGAGGAAAGTTGCTTTGAATTGAAAAATAGTCGTGTGATTGTAGTGAATGTCACAGCAATATCCTAGACTGCTATCACAGAGAGTGCTGTTCATCACCACCAAGCAGTCCATGTACCATTGGATTTTCACTTGTTTAGGAACTGAATAAGCATTTCTGAGGATGACATTTTTCATTGGACAATGCCATCAAAGAAGAACAAGAAGAGATGCCACAAAGTTATAAAGTTAACAGAAAATAACAAAATAGGTAGTTGGTTGCTTAGTTGTTTGGGGTTTTATGGTGCAAAAGCAACTAAGGCCATGATGCACCAAATGAGGGGTAAAGGATAAAAAGATCTAAAAGTCAAGTAAACCCACAACCAAAGTTAAAAGCACATGGCAATATGATAAACAACACAAAGGGTAAACACTAAAATAACAAAGACACAAAAGACCCAGAAAAAATAAAAATAAAAAAACAAATATGTAAAACAACAATGGGGGTATAAAGGACTCAGGTTAAAATACAACATTAAAAGGCAAAAATCAGAGATGGGTAAAATATCCTGTAAAACGGAAAAAAGCAAACACAGGTACTAAAAAGGAGTCATCAGATAAAAGATGTCCAAGTGTATAAATGCGTAAGAAACAAATGATCTAAGCGGAACCAAACAAAATATGGGTATCTTGATCTAAACATATTAATTATTTGATTTTGAAATACACATATTTTCATTATTTAAGAACACTGGAGAAACTGGAACTTTTCCAGTAGTAATTCATTCAACCTACTCAATCCATTCATTCCCATACAACCCCCACAGTTGGCACTTATACTTCATATTAAAGAGGGGGGAAATGTGCTACTTGAGGACTAACAGAGTTTGTGACCAAAGCATTTATAGGGAAAGAATGTAATAATACTAATTTGTTAATATAGGCTAATTTCATTTAATTTGATGGCAACACTAAAGTAAAAAAATGCACAAACTTAATATATTTTTTTTTGCTTCCATTACCTTTATTAGCATTATCAAGGGGGATCCCCCCCTCCAGATCCAATCCTGTATGAGTGTTAATCAGAAAGTAAGGTTTCCAGTTTTTTCCCTGTCAATCTAATAAATATCTGAGGTAAAATACTGTACCAGAAAACAAAAGAAGTTATATCTTTCTACTATTGTGTCTGCCACCTTTTTCCTCTTTTACAATTTTATAAAATATTGTGTCAAATTTTAAGGGTTGTAACTTTATTTTAAATTCGGATAGAGTACTTTTTCAAAAATTTTCAACTTCAATTTGCAATTTCTCGCATTTTTTTAAACATTTTTCTGCAGAGAGCTGTTTTTAATTCAATACTCATTTATACCTGTCTTGAATTGGTCCAGCAAAAACATTTCCGATATTCTATACTCTTTGTTTCGTTGATTTTTAATTGCAAATACATGTATGCTTATCGATCATTGCCTTTGAAATATGACAGAATCAACACTTTTAATCTTTTTCCGTGCATCAGTAATGCAAAATGCACGGAAACCACGATCAAATTATGTCAACAAACTGGTTCATTAACATTCAACCTATGTTTAAAATGTTCTTGACAGTGAAATGCATATTTAACAATAGGCAAAAAAATACCTCATCTATACAATATAATCATCCACGCGAAATATCTATCCTATTAAACCATATAGTAATTCGCTTTACTTTACCGAGCTCTTGTCACACCCACCTCTTTATTCCGAACACGCCACCTGTGAAAGCGTACATTTTATAAACTTCTTTCATTATTGCTACTGATTAAGGGATTAGAGAAAAAAAAAATTTTATATGAAAACAAATGCTTTCCCACCTGAGGTCTATAAAACAGTACGACCGGATCTCCAAACATAGCAAGATCGTAACGTTTCAGTTTCCGCTAGAGAGTTCAACCACAGACTACTTGCTGATGCTTCATGTAAAGAACAGAATACTCAGAAAACGCAGCCGTCGGTTGCCTCTCGATGCCCAGCCACTCCTTGGCACAGCTAACACTGCCGCAGACGCATCGGATGAGTCGATTGAAGTACGAGGGGTATCGCAGATGAGCGCAAACACTACTGGCTACGAGCCGATGGAAACGTATCACAGGATTGTCACGTGGTTTCCGAATTTGATCGCTTAATTGCAGCCTAGAAGCAGCATGGCTCCTTGATCATTGCCCCGTGTACCGAAGATCAGAGTAAATGATCACCATACCAGTTTTTCAATGTACGTTTCAATGACGTTCTAAGCTTTAAAAGTCACCTTGACAGTCCAAATTTCTATTATGGGTGATGGAATAAAATTAAGCAGAGTATGTATGAGTAATGGTACATGTTGGTGAGACGAACATTTCAATTAGGAAAGAGCTTATGAGGTAAACGTTCTATTTGCCAAACGATGCAAAAACTCTTTCGGATGGGGGAATGACGCAGAAGGTGAAATTAAGTCACTGTACATTTTGCAAACAGCTAAAGGAGTTTGTGCAATTATGCAAATGTTGATAATTGAGTAAAATAAAGTGACAAAAAAAGGCAAAAGCTAAGCCTATAAAAATGCTTGCTCCCGAAATGATACGTACATTATGATTTAAAAGCTCAAATAGGAAATATGTTTATAAAAATATATAGAGGAATATTTTTCAGAAAAATATGACTATTCTCTGTAAGCATATGTATGTGTAGAAGCTTAAAATCTTGCATAATTACAGAAAAGACAACTAATTGGCTGTCTGATTAGCCTGCAAAAGCTGTACTTATTATTCTTGTTTACTTTGCAAAGCTGTACAACCACTTTTTGTTGAACTCATTTACTACAGCAGTGTTTATATTCCTTATTCAATAATAACAAAAATTATTTTATAAAAAAAAATATCTTTTTCCTTGCTTCTAACAATATATGAATATGTTTACGTCTATTTTTTCATTTCTAAAATATGTTGCATTACAGGAATCGCGTAAAGACGCTGAAATTCAAGCCAGTTCACTTTGCGCGTGCTCTTACTTTATTTCGATGATTTAAATTATTACAACTTTGAAACTAAAATAGCCAATGGGAAAAAAATAGGTCTGCAACC
The DNA here is from genome assembly GCA_038380435.1 of Ryuthela nishihirai. Lineage (NCBI taxonomy): Eukaryota > Metazoa > Arthropoda > Arachnida > Araneae > Heptathelidae > Ryuthela > Ryuthela nishihirai. Next base: position 18,249,284 of record JAWZYU010000016.1, read on the forward strand.
AGCAGCGGATTAGGTATCCTCTAGCGATCCGCGAAATTATACTATTAGAGAAATCGACTTGCTAATTAAGTTATTAAGGTCAACCCAACCTGACCCAACACACACTGAGAAGTCTCCTAGATATCAGTCATGAATATCATTTAATAAGCTCTTCAATGTGACGATGAATTTTGGTACCTTGGTTGATATACTTTTTTCTTGATACAAAACTTTTACTGTTCTAACAGTTTATATATATATACAGAAAAAAAAAGGGATATCTTTTATATGAATTTCCATGATTCCAACTTTTAAAACATCTAAACGTGTTTTTCTGAACTAAATATCTGCAAATCAATGCCAGGGACACCCTTTATTAAACTATCAAAAATATCAATATTTAAAGGTTAACCCCGGGTAAGGCATGAATATTAGTATCGTTTTTCTACTGGAGTTCCGCCATCCTCACAGACCTTAACTATGGAGTGTATAAATTGACAGGTTCCTGTCAGATCTCTGTGGCAAGCAGCTGCTTGAGGGGATATTTATTTTAACCAATCAGTTGGGGGCGGGGGTGGCTCAGTTGGTAGCGCGCCAGGCTCGTAATCTGTAGTTCACAGGTTCGAGTCACAGCTGGGTCAGCGTTGAGATTTATCTCCGCAAAATTCCCCGCCTTGCCCACGGTCAGTAGGGGACACCGATGGGCTTGGAAAGGCCGCCGTCCGTCGGATGGGACGTTAAGCCGTGGCCCCGTGTGCGGGAGAGCCATACCTTGTGCACTTTAAAGAACAGGCTGGATGGCCTTGACGGGAGGCTACCATCTGTCTCCCAACAGCTGTTCCAGTGGGTCCCCTCCCCCAACCTTCTCTGAGCCTTCGGGGTCTATGTGACCTGGCCATTTAGCCCATGGTGTGCAAAAAAGTGCCGCTCAGAGGTAACCCAACCCAACCAATCAGTTGGGTTGTTTTAACTCTTGAGCGGCCCTTTTTTCCTCACTAAATGGTAAGATCACAAGGACTCCAAAAGTTCAGAGAAGATTGGGGAAGGGGATCCACTACACAACTGTTAGGAAACAGATGGAAGCCTCCTGTCAAGGTCATATAGTGTTCTTTTAATGTGAACAGCGTATGGCTCCCCTACACTGGGAGCCACGGTTAACTCAATCAGTAATTACAGGTTTGTGATTTATGCATGTATTTAATTTCGCAGAAATGTAAGTATTGTACGTTGGGTTGTTTTACCTCTGAGCGGCACTTTTTTGCACACCATGGGCTAAATGGCCAGGTCACATGGACCCCGAAGGCTCAGAGAAGGTTGGGGGAGGGGACCCACTGGAACAGCTGTTGGGAGACAGATGGTAGTCTCCCGTCAAGGTCATCCAGCGTGTTCTTTAACGTGCACAGGGTATGGCTCTCCCGTACACGGAGCCACGGCTTAACGTCCTATCCGACGGACGGCGGCCTTTCCAAGCCCATCGGTGTCCCCTACTGACCGTGGGCAGGGCGGGGAGTTTTGCGGAGATAAATCTCAACGCTGACCCAGCTGAGACTCGAACCTGGGAACTACAGATTACGAGACTGGCGCGCTACCGACTGAGCCACCCCGCCCCAAGTATTGTACGAATATGGTTCATAATGATAAATGACTTTGTTGTAAACTCTGTGATAGTGCGACAGTGTGTAAGTACAGCGATAGTGTAGACAGTGCGATTTGCACAGAACTGTGTTAAACAATATATGATTCTCGGCACACATAAAAAAAAATTAACATTCGTAACGAAAAACGCAATTTTTACCTAGAGAGGCTGTTCCTGCAGCTTGTCATTCACGTCTGCCTACTAACTGCTGATCTAGGAATTATAAATCACTCCTAGCATTTTAATCGCATCGGCAACAAATTATAAAATCATAAATATGGTTTTATTATCATAACTTTGTTTCACTGTGCAGGAGATCCATAATGTGTACACATTAAATAACACTGAATGAATTAGCGGCTTCCCCACTGCCTCCTGGGGCGGGGGTGGCTCAGTCGGTAGCGCGCCAGGTTCGTAATCTGTAGTTCCCAGGTTCGAGTCCCAGCTGGGTCAGCGTTGAGATTTATCTCAGCAAAATTCCCCGCCCTGCCCACGGTCAGTAGGGGACACCGATGGGCTTGGAAAGGCCGCCGTCCGTCGGATAGGACGTTAAGCCGTGGCCCCGTGTACGGGAGAGCCATACCCTGTGCACGTTAAAGAACACGCTGGATGGCCTTAACACGCTGGATGGCCGTTAAAGAACACGCTTGAAGGGAGGCTACCATCTGCCTCCCAACAGCTGTTCCAGTGGGTCCCCTCCCCCAACCTTCTCTAAGCCTACGGGGTCCATGTGACCTGGCCATTTAGCCCATGGTGTGCAAAAAAGTGCCGCTCAGAGGTAAAACAACCCAACCCCACTGCCTCCTAATCGCATTTGCCAGATTTAATAGTCTGGGTGTTATTGCTGGTGGTTGATCAACATGATGTAGCGTTTTATTCTGAAAAGTCCCTGACTTAAAGACCGAGGCTACAAAGCTAGCATATTACGTAATTTTCCCATCTTAATTCCAATTCCTGCTAAGAACCTGACAGCTCATGAGGTAGCATAACAAACTTACAATCTAAGGTTCACAAGTTGTAATGTTAAACACTGAGATTTTCACTGCTTATCTGCGCCCTAGCGAGAAAAAAGACAAACTTGAGGAAACCATCTCTACCTTAGCACTCGCTCCCACGATTCTGCTGTGATTATAGTGAGTTAAGGGTTAAGCTGTGGTTCCGCGTGCCCTAAGCACTTTAATGAACGGAATGATTAGTTTTCAACGGAAAACTTCTATCTTTCCCCGAATGCTCCTTAATTATCTGCCTTTTCAACTCTGATCTGCATCTTGAAGATCCTTATTACACTTGGGCATTTAGTCTCCTGCGCAACTAGATTCTCAAACGATCCAACCTAATACATAAAATAAATTCCCGCTCAAGCAGCTGCTTGCCACAGACGTCTGACAGGAGCCTATCAGTTTATACGCCGCCATAGGTCTGTGAGAATGGCGCTACCTCAGCAGAAAAACAACACTAACGTCCATGCCTTACCTGGGATTCGAACCCAGATCCCTTTGGTCAATAGCCAAGCCCACAACCACTCGACCAGGGCCTATATTAATCCTCTAACTTGCTGAAAATGCGCTTCACCTGTACATTGTTCGATAGTCTCCATAGGTACGAAATTTTTCATTCCTAAATACTTGTAACGAACGTATATAATTGTACGTTCAATATTGTGCGCACTGTGTGTTGCAAGGTAAAAAGTTGATTACTCAATCGGTGAGTTAAAAAGTTATAACATAGCAAACATAATACTGATTGACGATAATCAAAAGTCCCATAATCGAACGAGGAAGAGAGCGGTTCTGCATCAAATCCACAGGTACTTCGAGATTATAGTCCACTTCTAAACCAACTAGAATTCTTCGTGATTTAGGTCGTCTCCTTTAGCAGTGATAATGCTATCAGGACGAGGCAGTATTTATTGACTGAAGTTGTTTCAGAAATGGGATAGTTGATAACGGCTGACTTTAACTGATACAGCACTATCAGTTAACAACGATTAGATAGAATAATTCGTGCAGGTAATAAGTTTGAGTCTATTTTCGAACCTAAAACAATAAAAAAATTACTATATCAACTGTTGTTTTACTTCCAAGTAGTACTTTTATGCATACAGTGGGTTAAATGGCCTCAAAAAGCAGATTGGGGCCATTCACAAGGTCTCAAAAAGCAGATTGGGGAAGCTGTTACCAACGGACAGCTGTTAGGAGACAGACGGAAGCCTCTTGTCAAAGTCATCCAGCATGTTCTCCCCTCCCTACCTTCGGTCAGTCAGATACCGATGGGCTTGGAATGGCAAACGTCCCATCCGACGGACGGCAAAGATGTGACTCCGTGTGATGGAGAGCTAAACCCCATGCACGTTAAAGAACACACTGGATGGCCTTGATGGAGGCTACCATCAGTTTCCTAACACCTGTCCAGTGGATTCCCTTCACCAAGCTTCTCTGAGCCATTGAGTCCTTGTGACCTTGGCCATTTAGTCATTAGTACGTGCAAAAAAGGTGCCGCTCAGAGGTAAAACAACCCAACCATTTAAAGTGCGCAGGCTATGACCCTTCCACATACTGAATCACAGCTTAACGTCACATCCAACGGCCTACGACAGTTCCAATCCCATCGGTGTTCCTTTTCTCACCGTGGGCAGAACGGGAATTCGTGGAGAAAATTCTCAAAGCATCACAGTTGGGATTCAAACCTGGGAACTTCAGATTACAAGACTGGCGTGCTACCGACTGAGACAACCCCAGCCTTAAACTATTGGTTAGGCATCCACACGAGCCAAAGCTACAAACTAAGAGACAAATGGCTAAACTATTCAAACAAAAACACGACGGTTTATTGAAGTAATTTATTGATTTAAAGCAATTGCAAATAATTTAAGAAAGTATATCAAAAAATTATAGTTACATTTCAAAAAAATTAAAAAGCAACACGCGAAAATACTTTGGACTTTTCTGTTAAAATTATACAAGACACTGCTCCTAAAAAAAGACGAACTTCTTGACCTATTGACGTAAGGAAGTAGTTATTTCAAAAAAAAAGGAAAACAAAGAAATTTTATACCATAGAAAATAGAGCACGGACTACGGAGCTTCTTTATTAGTATTTAAATGGCAGCGCAACTTACGAGAAAATTTCTTGTCTTTACACTTTATACAAATACTATACCAGACAGGCATGTCCTTTACAAATTGCATAAATTGTCAGCTCTGTTCTTTTCCATTCCGCATAAGTTGTCTCGTCCATTATCATGACATCCCGCTTGGCAGCCTCCCTCTCTTTCTGTCAGTCGCAGCTGGCAGATGATGACCACTTGACGACAGATGAAGGAGTCGTGACTCACCCCTTACACGTGCCCTGACACGTGGTAATGCTGGCTAGGGAGACATGGAAATGCCACTTTCATCTGTCACTGTCTTGGTATCGGGTCACATGCGCGTTGTCATGGCAACTGGAGAGTGCAGCAGCTCATCTTCATGATACCACTGCTTTTGATTGGAAATCGATTTTCGCCCTCGTTAAATATTTGTGGCTTTGGAGCCATAGGAGAGCACTGATGCCTCTCTAAGAATGATCAAATCCATGCTGCTGACACGTAGAATGTTTTCTAAGAAAGCTCAGGTCAAGTCGAACGATGCGCTCTCGATGCTTTTGGAGTGATGGCCAATGCAATTTCCGGGTACAAAACCAGTAATCGGACTAATGATGGTGTGTATCGTTGAGAGAATCAAATGGCAAATGGATAAAATGTCAGGGATCATTTCATGAACTTGGGATTCAGAAAGTAACTACTCCTTTTGAATTCCAGCTCAAGAATCACAGGACATATAGGCTGTGGCTGATTAACAATATCTTAAAAATGTAGTTGTCTAACATTGCTTGCTAATTAGCAAAAGAACGTTTTCGAAAGTTTTTTTCTCTCTGCTACGTATGAATGTTATCTTTTCCCTGGAGCTTTAGGATTATTTCTACACTTCATCACAATGCTCAGCTATTATCCTATCTCTTTCACCTAAAACTAATGGCTCTCAATCTATGATAATGCTGCATCCCTTTGTAACCCAAATATCAGCATTTAAAACGCCGTAATCAACCTTCTGATTCAAACCAATAACACTAGTCTACAAAAAAAAACTTTTTCCCTTACTTCCAAAATTTTGTCTGATTTTTATGTTTTTGAGGGTGCTGAATCCGAATCCGACAGCCGATTTGTTCTATCACCTTACAGTTTTCTAGAAATATGGGTTTAATTTAAAAAAAAAAAACTATTTTACTCAGAGAAGATAAATATATTTTACCAAATATTTATTTACATTAAAAAAAGTTAAGCTGACACTAAATAAATCCTGATACATGTAAAAAAAATATTTTGTTGTCTTCTGTCGCTTATATTTTATCTATGGAGCCTCTCGCTGCAGGGTCCAACAGTAGTCCACCAATATCGTTCCATTTCCAGCTATATCGTTTTTCGACTTCGAATAAATCTTGATGGAACTCGCATAATTAAACTGAGGCTTCCAATAGTTTGAAAACAAATAAAATCATTTTATTCACAAAAAACGTCATTTTCTCAAAAAAAGTCTTCCCACGAAAATAGTGTCTGATATAAACATTTGGCACCCTCAAATTAAAGTACACCCATTTTTTTTCGAAGGAGTTCAATTTAAAATTGAACTCCCTCGAAAACGACAATTGGAGTTTAATTACGAAAACATTAATTGGAGTTTAATTTAAGGTGTGCCCTCAAATTTGGCACACCTTAAATTAAAGTACACCCATTTTTTTTTCGAAGGAGGATTTTCGTGCAGAACAGTGTAACGCTAGACAAACGGAAATTTGTCTCCATTGTATTATTTTTAAAGATATTTATTCTTAAAATTAAAAAAAAAAGTAAAATGTGAAAGTAATGAGTTATCAATCATCTATATTCCACAAACGTCATTTTGGACTATGAAGAAAAAATATATAATTTTTTAATAATTCCCCTTATCTACATCATAACGATAAAATGATCAAATTCTAAATTAATGACATAATTCCTTAGCTGTGAAAAATGTTTTAATGAAAAAATAGTTACTACGTAGTATGAATCCGAAGACTTCTGGGTCGCATCGATTGGAGATTGGGGCAAGCTCTCACTGGAAAAATTTAACTAAAAAGGAGTCCAAGATAATAGTAACTATATCGTGTCAGGGACCACTTTATTAGGACCTAATCAATGTTACGTAAATAGAGAGTCAGATTCAGGTTGGGTTGTTTTACCTCTGAGCGGCACTTTTTTGCACACCATGGGCTAAATGGCCAGGTCACATGAACCCCGAAGGTTCAGAGAAGGTTGGGGGAAGGGACCAACTGGTACAGCTGTAGGGAGACAGATGGTAGCCTCCCGTCAAGGCCATCCAGCGTGTTCTTTAACGTGCACAGGGCATGGCTCTTCCGCACACGGGGCCACGGCTTAACGTCCCATCCGACGGACGGCGGCCTTTCCAAGCCCATCGGTGTCCCCTACTGACCGGCAGGGCGGGGAATTTTGCGGAGATAAATCTCAACGCTGACCCAGCTGGGACTCGAACCTGTGAACTACAGATTACGAGCCTGGCGCGCTACCGACTGAGCCACCCCCGCCCCTTGCCAGATTCAGAGCTTAGTATATACTTAACTAGCTTCTCATCAAAAAAAAATGCTACTCAACTAATATGAAAGATCTCAATCAAATTTATCTAAATTTAGATTTTTCAACAATATTCATTCGATATTGAAAGAGTTATGGAAGCTGAAATATTTAGCAACAACTTAATTCGCTTTCCAAAATAATTCAAAAATGACGAAAATTGTAATAATCGTTACACAAACTATAAACATATAAAAATAAACTTACACATTTTAGCAAAATTGGTAGGGGATTCAGAATCTGTAATGCGTAAGATGTGATTAGCAGAGACAAATCTCAATGCTGGCGCAGTGGGAATCGGACCTAGGAACTGTAGATTACGAGCCTGTGGCGATACTGTCTGAGAAAAAACCCTCCCCTTTTTAAAAGGGAAAGCACTACATGTCGACTACATGACACATACTATGTATTGCACCAAAATATTGTTGAAAATCGAGAGGTAGATTTGATTGAGCTCTTTTCATTTATCTTCAGTCTTATTTTTTTCATGAAAAGCTCATTTAAGAAGTTACTGAACCCAGAATCTAACTTACTATTAATGTAACACGAGTCTGGATTCAATAAAGTGGCATTGAGTACACATTCTGTCAAACTAATGCTAAAAAACCTACTATAATGGGGAAAAATATACTATTTGATGAAATATATTTTCGAAAAATATATATATATTGTTTTTCGAAAAATATATTTATTATATATATTATTTTTTGAAAACTACATATATATATGATTAAAAATATATATTATTTAACTAAAATAAAAATTAATATATATAATATTAACTACGTATAGAATACAATTTGAAGAAAAATATTTTCGAAAATAAAAGTATCAAACTGCGATCTTGGTCTATTCGGTTAAATCTTTATTTCCAAATCTGACTCCGAGTCTGTGACACATTTGTGAATAAAGGTCTCCTGAATAGGACGCCTTGGGTCGAATGGGAATTTAGTCGTGGCTCCATAAACAGGTGAGCTGTACCCTGTGCACGTTAAAGGAACTAGTGGATCCCCATCCCCTACCTAGCTCGAAGTCCTTGTGACATGGTCATTTAGTATACTATGTGCAAAAAAAAAAGCGTCGCTGAGAGATAAACAACAGCTGAACAGCTCTAAACCTATTTCTATTTATCCATCGCTATAGATGCTTACAGTGCTTTTAGTAGAGCAAGATCTGGTTCAACATATTCTAATTGAAGGAGACACTTGAAACGCATTAAATATGTAAATAAATTGCAATGCTTAACATATATATATTAAGCATTGCAATTTATTTACATATTTAATGCGTTTCAAGTGTCTCCTTCAATTTATGGTGTAATAAACGAAATAAAATGCCTTAATTTACAGCAGTATATCTAAACAGCTACATTCTTCTCATTTACTTTTATTTATGAACGAGATAAGAAACGGGATTCTTACATGTATTTGGACTATTGGAACTCAAAGATCCTAAACCATTAAGTAATCAGAATGGCTTTCCAGTACGTTATCAGCGCTGCTTTCGGTAAATGCTTTCCCTATCGGAAAAGTTACGCTTCGTCACTGAGAGATAATTAATACTTGACTTTCAGGAACCACACATGAATGGAACAGTAGCAGCGGACCAAACTTTTATAAAGAGTATAATTAACAATACTAAAGTGAATGTTTTGGTTATTATAACATATTTTATAATATTTAACGCTAGTTCCGCGAAAATTCAATTTTTTTAAAATATTTTTCACACAAAAATATTGTTAAACAAACTTTTCACTTGTTGATTAGCTTCAACGTGTCCCACATTGCTTAACACAGTTTTTAAGAAACTTTGCAGTTTTTAAAAACTGTGCAAAGCTTAAAAACTAACTAAGCTGTAAATACCCGTTCCTTCTAAATTCTATGCTTTGCGTATAGCGTTACTGGCTTGGAACTAGCAGCACATGGCATGTTGAAGTGCACTGAAAAGGTTTCCCCCCCACACACACACTAGATCCTAGACATATTTCTTACGAAACAAGTATATTGGTAAGACATGTGGAAAGAAATTGGTATTAGTTGAAATTTTCTGCACTAGAACTATTTAAGCATTGCCTTGCATGTGGAGTAGCAGCATTTTGCTAAATGAATATTGGCAAATGTCAAGATGTTCACCATTTTTTTATTGTAGGCACTAATAGAACGTGTGAGTTAGTTATTTTAAGTTTAATACGAAATCTAGTGAAATTTAGACTTATGAAGCTATTTACGGTATTTATTAAAAACATCATATATATCACTAAAACTTCAACTTTGTCTGATCGGTCGTTTTCTGGATGGAACGCCTTTCTAATCCGTATTTTTTTTCTTGTCGAAACAGTTTCGGACGAGGACTGTGCCGTCATAAATCACGTACCCTGTAAGTAATTGTGATGTTTAAAATTTTTTTAACTTCACTTCTCGTAGAGGTCACGATCCGCTACTGCAGAGTAACGTAATTTCCCGAAGGCTCAGGGAGAAGAAATGCATCTTCCATACTCGCTATCAACTTACGATATCATTTTGAAATCTTACAACGATGGCTGCCTCAGTCAGTAGAGCGCCAGACTAGTAATATGTAGTTCCCAGGTTCCAGTCCCGACTGTGCCTGTGTTGAGAATTTTATCCACTATTTCCCACTCTGCTTTTATCTCCGCAAAATTCCCCGCCCTGCCTACGGTCAGTAGGGGACACCGATGGGCTTGGAAAGGCCGCCGTCCGTCGGATGGGACGTTAAGCAGTGGCCCCGTGTGCGGGAGAGCCATACCCTGTGCACGTTAAAGAACACGCTGAATGGCCTTGACGGTAGGCTACCATCTGTCTCCCAACAGCTGTTCCAGTGGGTCTCCTCCCCCAACCTTCTCTGAGCCTTCGGGGTCCATGTGACCTGGCCATTTAGCCCATGGTGTGCAAAAAAGTGCCGCTCAGAGGTAAAACAACCCAAGCCACTCTGCTTTTGGTGAGAAAGAGAACACCGATGGGCTTGGAAAGGTCATCGGTGTACTCTTTCTCACCAAGAGTAGATGGGACGTAAAGCTGTGGCCCCGTGTGCAGTAGAGCCATACTTCGTGCACATTAAAAAATACGCTGTATGGCCTTGACACGGAGGTTACTATCTGCCTCCCAACAACTATCCAGTGGGTCCCATATACAGGGGTACCTTACCCCCCCCCCCGCAAACTTCTCTGAGCTCTCGGGGTCCTTGTGACCTAGACATTTATTATTAGGACATAGTCCCATGGTTAGCGCGCTTGGCTACTGATCTAAGGGACCTGGGTTCGAGCCCCGGATAAGGCATGGTTGTATATGTTGTTTTTCTGCTGAGGTCCTGCCATCCTCTCAGATCTTCTACTTTGGCATATAAACTGACAGGCTCCTGTCAGACCTCTGTGGCAAGCAGCTGCTTGAGGGGGTATTTATTTTAGCCGTCCCGTGGCCGAGTGGTTAGAGCGCTTGGCTACTGATCTACGGGACCTGGGTTCGAGCCCCGGGTACGGCATGGATGTTCGTGTTGTTTTCTGCTGAGGTCCTGCCATCCTCTCAGATCTTCTACTGTGGCATATAAACTGACAGGCTCCTGTCAGACCGCTGTGGCAAGCAGCTGCTTGAGGGGGTATTTATTTATTTTTTTTAATCAATGTTAAACAACCACCCATTTCATTTCTGTACAGCCTAAATATCGTTATGTCATATCGCTATTCAACTCCGGATCTGCAAAAGTTACTAAACAGTAAACAAATCATTTCATTGTTGAAACTGATTATTTAGCTTACTGAAGATTTTGTAACGTAATAAATGCGAGTTTTTATTTTAAATTATGTGTTGGGCAACCTTAGTTATGTAAATTCCATTTTCCACTCTTTATCTACCCATTGTTTACTGTATTCTGCTTCACTATTCCTGTACACAATACAACAGTTGAAGCCTTGACTTGCACTAGACTAATTTACATTTTATCTACGATCTGTTGAAACATGATGCCTTTTATACGATTACTTGGAGGAGAAAAATGTGGAAATATAGTTGAACTTCCCTTTCGGCTCACCTGCTTCAGTTCTGCGTCACGTGAAGGAAAAGAATGAACAACAAAGAACTTTGAAAGTGAACATGTAATCAGATTCACAGATTTTCAAAAGGAAAAAGCAAGCTTTATACTTCTACTTATGTGCTACATTATTTCCTCATTAAGAAATCTTTAAACCGATTAAGGAAGCCAGCAATCATGTGCCTCCAACCGCATGCCAAGCGAAGGCTGGCTGCCATAGTGACGAGTGGACCACTTTAGCCGTTACAAAGCAGTGATTGAGAGGCGACGGGGATCAACTTCCAGAGGAGGGGGACGGCCAGACAGGCGCGAGTGCTCACTCATATTATGAAGTAAAATCGGTAGATTTTGGTTACTTAGATTGAGGAACCAAATTCATAAGTGCAGAAAAAAAAATTCTGCACTTTTTTGCACATTTGCTTAATCTGAATTATGGATAGCTGGTAATATCATAGAATAATGATTATTTTTGCATTAAAAAGACTAACCCATCATTTCATAATTCAGATACAAAACCCTAAATATGAATTCATTTAATTTAAATCAGTATAAAAGCTGCAACATTTTCTATTCAGAAACGAATGGGAATCATTAAATCCTGCCCACGGCTCGATTCGGGTCTAATTGTGTTCGGGTCAAAATTTTCCCCACTTTCTCATTATCTGCCCTCAAGTTCGGAAAGGTCATCATGTGAGATGTTAAGTCGTGACCCCATAAAAAAAATACCCCCCTCAAACAGCTGCTTGCCACAGATGTCTGATAGTCCTGTCAGTTTATATGCCATAATAGAAGGTCTGTGAGGATGGCAGGACCTCAGCAGAAAAACACACAAACATCAATGCCTTACCCGGGGCTCGAAGTGTTAAAATTTGTTCATGTTAATTAATACGTTGGATGGCCATGACGAAAGACCAATGGCTGTTCAGTACTTGCCCAACACTACTCGGAACTTTGGGGTTCTTGTGACTTGGAAATTGAAAATTGACTTTTTCCCCAAATTAGGAATAATCCCTCGCTTTGCAAGAAGGATACGTTTCTTAAAAACAGTGCAAAATGAAACAGCGCAGAAGCGAATCGTAATTTATATATAAAAAAAAGAGGGTTAGGTCGACAATCGACAATAAAGATAGTAATTAAAAATGAAACTTAAAAAAATTCCACATAAAAAAAAACAGTGAAAAAGATAAGAAAATTATAAAGTTCATGCTGAAATATATAAAAAATAATTATTAGTTTTAACCAAAATACATCATTTTTCTTTCTTGGAGTTTTAAACGTAACAAAAAGCTATTATGATTTTTTTCCTGTTTCTCATTATAGATTTCTCCTATGAAGCTAAAATAAGTTTCTATTCCTTCTCAAGAACTCTAAGACTTAAACGTCCTCCTCCCAAAACGTTCTCGTAAATTTCATTCTAGGACAGGCTCGTTCAATCTGAATTTAGTGAAGAGCATCAAAGAAAAAACTACATACTTAAAAGAGCCGCAGGAAAAGTTATCTACTTCAAAATATTTCTACTGTGTAATGAATTGGGGAAAAAATATTTTTAAGGTTGGGTTGTTTTACCTCTGGGCGGCACTTTTTTTTTCACACAATGGGCTAAATGGCCAGGTCACAAGGATCTCAAGGACTGAGAGAAGTTTGGGGCAATGGAACCCACTGGACAGCTGTCATATGAGATAAAAGCCTCCCATCTAGGTCATCAAGCGTGTTCTTTAATGTGCACGGGGTATGGCTCTCCTGCAAACAGGCCATGGTTTTACGTACCCTACGACGGACAGAGGCTTTTCCAAGCCCATCGGTGTCCACTTTCTGACCAAAGCCAGGGTGGAAGTTTAGCGAAAATAAATATCAACGCTGGCACAGGGGGATGGGCGTCACCGAGTCAAACTCTGCCCATTATTTTTAAAGAATCAAGAAAACATCTTGATTAAAAAACAAAAACATACATTTTTAATGAGTACTATGAACTGGCAAAATCGTTTAGTTACGCAACTAAAAATGTTAAGAGAAAAAAATGCGCGAGATTCGGTATATTGATTGTTAGTTTTATTTGCTGCAAGTTCTTTTGCAATGAGCTGCGGGTTGGGCAGGCATGCCCTAAGGGCTAAAAACAAAAACCCAGATCTTGAGAAAAGATGTTTAATCGTCATCCTAAACAATTTTTAATTGAAAAATTAATCATTACTTACACTTCCAAAATTACACAATTTTAGCAAACATTAATAAAGCTAGGATTGTCGATTGATTATTTCTTATTCGGTTAATTATTTACCATTGATAGATTAATCACTAAAAATATTTGTCTCGCCAAAGAAAATAATTTATTATTATATACATAGATAAATATGCAATTTAAAAATCTTTAGATACTCAATATAATTACACTTTTTTAATTGAAAAATATTACTTGATATATTTATTTGAATTGCTACCCAACTGATCATCTGCTCCTAACAGATATTTAGTGGTACTTCTTCCCCACAAGCTCTGAGTTCTTGCTAGAGGAAGTGGCGGATTCAGAAATTCGCTCCGGAGTGCGGGTCGCCTTTTAATAGTCTATGACAAAACGGCGCCGTCAGCCAATTTTAAAATCATTCCTAATGCTGATACATGTAAATGCTGAGTTTTTAGGTGAGGGAAGCCAGTGATTCCCATCCGCCCCCCCCCCCCCTCTCAATGAATCCGCGACTGTCTTGGAGCTCTTTTGACCTGGCTATTTATACCATTATGTACAAAAAAGTACCGATCAGGGGTTAAAAAAAACACAATCCAACAGCTTAACTCTGGTATATGCTGAAGAGTCAAAGGCAATAACTTCATATTTCTCGCATAAAGGGCATTCATTGCATTGTGGCTCTCTAATATCATTCACCAACATAATTTAAGACTACTAATAGTTCAATGATTTCTACGCAAGATTTCAATAAGTCGATTAGCTTTTCTAGCATTTTCCATTCACAGTATCAAACTAAATTTTTATGTTGAACGGTTAATTGTGAATCAGTTGTTTCGTTCTCGCAAGACTTTCTAATGTATACTGGTTTCCATAAATTAAGGAAAAATGAGAAATTGTGCGAAATTGTTCATGTAACCAGTAATGCCGAGTGAGCATATCGTATGCAAATTAATCTATGTTGCGTCAATTTGCGTAATCGGATAGCAGCATAAAAACGGATGTTTTGGAGTGGACCGTTATTTTGTGTTGTAAATGTGAGTAAAGAAATTCGAAATAGCAATTTTGTAGGAATGACCTCGAGACATCATTTGCCAAATGAACTGTGATGGAGAGCTATTAGCCGGCTCGAAGCAGGCCAAAGTCTGTGAGACGTGGCACGATGGCTGAATGTGAGGCCTTCTGTGATCCACAGACTGTGGAATCAATTTCTTAGCACGGATTACGCGTCTCGGAGGTTTAGCCGAGGAAGGGCTAGAGTTACAACTGCTGTATCAGATATCTGCGATTAACAGCACGAAGGAGCAGGACGCCTACTCCCTCTCAGCTACGATCCTCTCTTGCAGGGGGCGGGGTGGCTCAGCTGGTAGCGCGCCAGGCTCGTAATCTGTAGTTCCCAGGTTCGAGTCCCAGCTGGGTCAGCGTTGAGATTTATACCGATAGGCTTGGAAAGTCCGCCGTCCGTCAGATGGGACATTAAGCTTTGGCCCCGTGTGCGGGAGAGTCATACCCTGTGCACGTTAAAGAACACGCTGGATGGCCTTGACGGGATGCTACCATCTGTCTCCCAACAGCTGTTCCAGGGGGTCACCTCCCCCAACCTTCTCTGAGCCTTCGGGGTCCTTGTGACCTGGCCATTTAGCCCATGGTGTGCAAAAAAGTGCCGCTCAGAGGTAAAGCAACCCAACCTCTCTTGCAGCAGCCACTGAGAGGATTTTACTATCAGCTTCTGCTATTCGTAGAAGAGGGAGTCTGTACGCTAGAAGACCAGTAATTTCTATACCCGTCACGTTAGTTCGCATTTTGGTATTTTTTTAAAGCCTATGGTACACTGATCGGCAGCGAATTTCCCATCACCTATTTCACTTGCGGGTTATGTCAGAATACACTACTGCTCTACTATATGTACTAATCCAATTCTCGATGTAAGCATGAAGTTCCAGGATTTAAATAAATATATAGAACGCAATAAAATAGAACTTGAAAAATTGAGCATCTAAAAGAGTCTTTTTTTTTTTCGTGTTCATGTGGGCCATGATTGGCTATTATGTATTTTAGAGTGTGAACTTCGCTCACTTCTTTAACCATCTGTATTTCACCAGACCGATAAGTGTTACGAATTTTATAATTATTGCTGCTTTTTCTCTTGCGCCCTCCCTCCTTAATATCTTTATGGTCATTTTGTCCTCCACCATCAATTATCTTGTGAAAGATTTTTATGGCCTTAAATTGGCAGATCTCTCTTGACACAATCCTATTTGCTCCATTTTCTAGAAATCCCCAGATTGACGAAAATCACATCTGTGAGCATGACTGAAGAGAACGGCCAGGTTTGATGTTAAATGCAGGTCCCACGGATCAATTGGCGAAAATAATCCGTAAACTTATATTTCACTAATTGTTAAAAAAAACGTTGTTTGATTAATGTCCGGTTAAGTATTGCAGCTTTAATAAATCTTTAAATACAGAAATGATCTTTATTGAAAAAACAAGATTTAAATAGATTTTATTGAGAACTTAATCGTTAACTTGATTCTTCCCTAAAAAACTTTGATTTCGAATTTAATTCCCCAGTGTCATCATATGTCGGTTCCTAAAATTTGAAAATAAGTGTATGTAAAGAATCAATTAATCAGTCTGATTAACAAACAAACCCTCATGGCTCTAAATATACCTAAGTTACCAGCATATTTACTCGACGTTCCTCTGGTCCTTAACGCAATTAAAATGTGTAGCAGATGAAAAGCCCCACGACTTCATTTGATATTCCATTCGTTACGATCGACCCCAGGGAAATTTCTTCCCCCTTTTCTTTGAGGCGGGGGCATAATTTTAGGTACCTCAGGATATTCCCCACGTTGAGTGACGGTTGACAGGGGATCAGGGTAATTCTAACTATGATGCAGAAATGGTAGAGCTCTCAAAATTTGCATCTAGGGAGTAAACCGGATGGTAGATCTCGAGCAAAATACTAAATTCGACCTCCGACTTGTCCTTCAAGGTCAAATAGAGATCAAACCTGGATCTAGGAGGGCTAGAAACGTGAATATTGTTGTCTGGGGGTGTTTCGGGCTGTAGATGTAAGAAAAGTTGAGGTCAGATTCAGATATATCGGTGCTAGAGAACTGAAAACTGGTTCCTGGGGTATTTTGAGTCATAGATCTAGGAAACGTTGCGGAATTTTGGTTGCAATGGGTCTTTCAAGGTCAAATATTGATCTACATATATAGTTAAAAATTGGTGCCTGGGGGCATTTTGAGTCGTACACTCAGTAATTTTGTCAAATTTTTTGATGCGATGGGTCCTTCAGTCTCAAAGGTCAAATTTAGATATACCTGTGCTGGAGAGCTAAAAATTCGTGAACAGGTTATTTCGGTCAACAGAACTCAAAAATGAGGGGAATTTTCAGATCCGATGTCGCAATCAAGGTCAAATAGAAGTCGGAGTGACAGGCTAGAAATCAAGAGATGCCGAAGCCACCGATTGATTTCTAATTTAAGATATAACTCATTAAGATCAGCAATCATTTATGCATCCCTCCCTTTTTTTTCTGGAGGGGGCTGCTTTTGAAGGGGGAAGAAGACATATCGGAGGAGAGAGGCAAACCGTAACGTTTCTTTAAATTATAAGAGGAAGCTGTACACATATTATAGGGTCTAGCTTTTTACCATTGAGGCGTTCTTGATCCAATAGGTAAACAATAAAATTTATAGTAAACTTATATTTCACTAATTGTTAAGAAAACGTTATTTGATTAATGCCCGGTTAAGTATTGCAGCTTTAATAAATGTTTAAATACAGAAATTATCTTTACTGAAAAATCAAGATTTAAATAGATTTCACTGAGGACTTAATCGGTAACTTGATTCTTCTCTAAAAAGTTCTGATTTCGAATTTAATTCCCCAGTGTCATCATATGTCGGTTCCTAAAATTTGAAAATAAGTGTATGTCAAGAATTGTAAAAATTAAATACTATAAAGCAAACAGCACACTACAATTATATGCTATTTTTCATCTCTATAACATTCGGTTTCAGCTTTTTTTTTTAAAAAAAAAGGCGAAAAAAGGGACAAGCAGAAGAATAGAGACATCAGGTTTCTATTCATCAGGATTTTAACATCCGCGCTTCTATAACAATGAGGCAACAGCTGCTGGATGATTACGTTGGTCCAACAATGCTCCCACACAACAGCGCGTCCTAAGAGGAGAGAGCATCCCGCTGTTATAATTTGAATGGCGAAATAAAAGGAAACCTCTAACGGGCTTTTAAATATTAGAAAAAAAAAATCCTGCATCTGCGTCTTGACAAATTCAAAGCGGGGTCGATATGGAAAATGATTGAGAGTGGAAGTGATTTAAATTATGAAACAACGAACAACGTGAGAGTAATCTTTTAAGCGACAATATTAAAAACCTCATAAAAATTCGGATAAAAAATTCTCTGAGGCAAACTTCCGTTAAGAATTATGAAGGAAGATCTGCGAGGAAAACAAAGCCTTAGCAAAAAAAATGCAACATGAGAAATATGCATGCCTTATCTGGGTCCGGAACCCATGTATCTACAGCTAGGCACACTAACCACTCGGCCACCGAGATTTACAATTGAAAATTATGGTAATCGGTACATATGAAAATTACATTCATACATACGATATCTCAATTATTCATTCTCCAATCAACAGTGAATTCGTTTAACAGTGCATCAAAAAACAAACGGCAGTTGGAGTTTTATATAAAACATGTATTGAACTAAAGGAGTCTTCCAACATAAATTTGTGATAAATTTATTCACAAATTTATGAATTATTACATCATAAATTCATAGGAATTACTTGATTATTACACTACCCATTAAATACCTTTTGCGATTAACTGTGAATTTAGATATCCACCACAATTATTACATGGATAATTGAAGTTTTTTTGTAATCATCATTTTTCTATGACTATGGCCAAATTGCCGTCCTGTGGCCGAGTGGTTAGCGGGCTTGGCTACTGATCTACGGGACCTGGGTTCGAGCCCCGGGTAAGGCTTGGATGTTCGTGTTGTTTTCTGCTAAGGTCCTGCCATCCTCTCAGATCTTTTACTGTGGCATATAAACTAACAGGCTCCTGTCAGACCTCTGTGGCAAGCAGCTGCTTGAGGGAGTATTTATTATATTTTTTTATGGCCCAATTATGTATTTTAAAGAACAATGCCATTGCCTTTTACTTTTTTCACTGATTTACTTAAAACCAATTTATATTAAAACATAGATACATATTATAAACAATTCGCTGCTCAAACTGTGAAATAACCGTTATCGGATTTGATTTCTGCTTTATTATATGTCACTCTCGGAAACACCCAAGTTCTAAGGAGTACAAAATAACACATTTAGAACATTTTGCCTGTGAGTTAATATAATTCAAAATGAAAACAGCTTAAGGATAAAAAAAAATAAGTAACTCACATGTCAAGCAGTTTCGACAGAGATCTTGAGATGAGGCTTTTTTAGTATAATTCACGGGGATTCCGAGATCTCAGCAGAAAGATAGCACAAGAAAAAAAAAATACCTTATCCAGGGCTCGAACCCAGATCCATTTGATGGGCAGTCTAACCGATTATTCGGTTACTCGCCACTGAAGCTTAAAAATGATAACATTCCATATATATATTAATTAGTGATATGAAAAATAAATTTCAAGTATTTCGTTTTTACAAAATTTTCGCCTCGTATCACTTGCAAATAAAAATACATTGGAACTGGTATTAATGGTCTTATTTTCGCTTCTGAAGATTTGAGATCACGCGTCTTTTATCGAATCGCATTCAGAGAGATGATGAACAACGCTTACTTCTTACTATACACAATGATCAGAATTAGGAAAAAAAAGCTCTTTACCTTGCTGCCGTCCAGCGGGCGTGTACCATCCACTGTCTTGCTGTGATCCTCGTGTCTTCGGCCGCTGCAACATAAGAGTACCACAATGTGAGACATGACCGTTATCGACTGATAGTACAATCCAACCTTAAGCTGCGGACAGGCAGCCGGACCGGCCGCCTAACCCAGTATCCGTGACCCCCGCAACCCGACACTTTACACACATACACCCTCCCACCCGGACGTCAGGCGGCTTGCCCAAACAATGGGCAGCCCTCTCCTCCGTGGGCACGGCTTATGGAATAAGGCTTCTCTAGTCAGGCGCTCTCTGTGAGGACTGTTATTCGTCACGCGAAGGCAGTTTTACAAGAAACGCTCCTTGAAACCACTTAACATTTAAACGTTCGCTCTAAGTTGACTGGCCGGTTATTCAAACAAAGCCCTTATTATATATTTCGATCATCAAAAACCTCACCGAGGAAGGAGCATTTTTTTAAATCGATTTTTAATGTGAAAAAGTTATTAACCATCTTGAGCACTGCAAAACGTATTCAGAAGCTTTAAAATTAAGGGTTAACACATGAATTTTAAATATGGAATTTTGGTGCTTTATCCTTTTTATCCAAGAGTGACCATTTTTTATCTCCACTCCGATCTCTCATAACGCCCATAATAATAATTTTAATATTAAGACGAGCTGGTATTAGTTCAACTGGTAAGAACACTCTGGCATGTTTCTGGAGAGATGCGGGTTCAATTCCCGTATGTCGGCGAAATTTTTTCCGCTAAATAGGTCATAGTGCGATTATCATCTATGTTTAAATCATTAATAACGCTAAATAGCGTGATGAGACTATCACTTATTTCCATCTCACTCTGTGCAATATATCGGTAATGATTGCCACCCAAGATCATAGATGGCGCCAACGGTTTGCTCACAAATCTTGAGGATGAGTTTAGTCTTAAAATCAGCGGAAAAAAGGCGAGCTGGCATTAGTTCAACTGGTAAGAACACTTTGGCATGCTTCTGGAGAGATGCGGGTTCAATTCCCTTATGTCAGCGAAAATTTTTTCCGCTAAATATTTATTGATTTATCAATGCCAAAATAGCATCAGGTCATGCTGCGATTATGATCTATATTTTTGGTTTTTATTTTTCACTATGAAAGAGCGGTAAGTTGAAAGAGAACCGGTTGCAAAAATTTCTGAATCCCACCCCTGAATATTTCTAAAAAATATTTTTATTTTTAGTGAGCCGTGGCCGAGTGGTTAGCGCGCTTGTCTGTTGATCAAAGGGACCTGGGTTCGAGCCCCGAATAAGGTATGGATGTTTGTGTTGTTTTTCTGCAGAGGTCCCGCCATCCTCACAGACCTTCTACTTCGTTATATTAAACTGACAGGCTCCTGTCAGACCTCTGTTGTAAGCAGCTGTTTGAGGGGGTATTTATTTTTATTATATGGATTAGAAAAATCTTTTAGTTATGCACCTAACAATGCCTAACTAAAATAGAGAAAGATGAAATTATTATGTTAAAAGGTAACACAATCTTTTTCATTTAGAACACATTTTACATATTATTGCACACAATAATAACCTTACTATCTAGTAGCACAAACTAAAACTTGAATAACAGGTTAGTTAACAAAAATCATTGCTATTACGTGTATTTTTCATACGAATGGATTTTTCCATAAAATATTTTGATTTCAGGCAAGTTTTTTTACTAAAGATTTCACAAGAGATACGAGTTGGGTTGTTTAACCTCTGAGCGGCACTTTTTTGCACACCATGGGCTAAATGGCCATGTCACATGGACCCCGAAGGCTCAGAGAAGTTTGGGGGAGGGGACCCACTGGAACAGCTGTTGGGAGACAGATGGTAGCCTCCCGTCAAGGCCATCCAGCGTGTTCTTTAACGTGCACAGGGTATGTCTCTCGGGACCACGGCTTAACGTCCCATCCGACGGACGGCGGCCTTTCCAAGCCCATCGGTGTCCCCTACTGACCGTGGGCAGGGCGGGGAGTTTTGCGGAGATAAATCTCAACGCTGACCTAGCTGGGACTCGAACCTGGGAACTACAGATTACGAGTCTGGCGCGCTACCGACTGAGCCACCCCCGCCCCCAAGAGACACGAAAATTTGTTTTTACTTGCAGTAAAGTCTTCACGGTGTCTACTTTATACATGATTTTTCATCTGTCCGTATTAAATTCATGTTTGAAAAATTCTTTCAATTAGATGGAAAGAGAAATTTTCATCACAAGCTGAGAAAGGAAAGCCACGGATGAGCGATGCCAAATGCAACACCGTTACTAGATCTCCCACATTCACGGAGCCCTTCAAGATTCTAAACCTTGTCCGATTACAGGTTGGGACTGAAATTTTTAACCCAACATAGGGTTACACACGAGAAACCTGTTGGTCAAGTATCTTGGGAACTACAGAGCGCCGAAATCTGTTATAACAGAGATAAAACTTAACAATTTGCATAGTAATTAAGCCATTGGCAACAACATGGCACACGATGGTGTCAGCAAGTAGCAGAAACACATGCATTCTCTACTGGTGTCCGCACGGACACCACTATCATTATGATGATTCTAGCCTCAATTTTTTCGGTCACCTGCTTTGTAACAAAAATTTTTTTTATAAATGTTCCCACTGCTATTCTATTAGTAAAGATCTGCTCAAGCAGTACAATCAACATAATATGCAAAAAATATCTAAAACCGAATTTTTGGAACACTTCCGGGGACAAAGCCTTTAATCGGGGGGGGGGGGGGGGTCTCGGTCGGTAGCGCGCCAGGCTCGTAATCTGTAGTTCCCAGGTTCGAGTCCCAGCTGGGTCAGCGTTGTGATTTATCTCCGCAAAATTCCTCGCCCTGCTCACGGTCAGTAGGGGACACCGATGGGCCTGGAAAGGCCGCCGTCCGTCGGATGGGACGTTAAGCCGTGGGCTCCGTGTGCGGGAGAGACATACCCTGTGCATGCTAAAGAACACACTGGATGACCTTGACGGGAGGCTACCATCCGTCTCCCAACAACTTTTCCAGCGGGTCCCCTCCCCCAACATTCCCTGAGCCTTCGGGGTCCATGTGACCTGGCCATTTAGCACATGGTGTACAAAAAAGTGCCGCTTAGAGGTGAAACAACCCAACAACTTTAATCCAGGGACTGTCCCCGGAAATATAAATAAACTTTTTTTAAAAAATATCTATCTTCCTATATGGGTGCTAAAAAGTAGAAAATAAAACTAAATATCGATGGTGCAATCAATCACTGAATTCGCATTATATCCGAGGGTGACCATTTTAATCTCCACTCCTATCTCTCATAACGCGCATAATAATACTTTTAATGTTTTCAACATTTTAATGAAAGTTCATAAATAATTATAACTACCTGCAAAACGTTTGTTGGCAACACTACCGGCAATCTTGTTGTGTAGGTAAAATCAGCGTTCTTTGAACTCATCTCACTTTGAATTCAATGACTGATTGCACCATCGATACGTTTTAGGTTTATTTTCTGCTTTTTAGGGTCCATATAGGAAGATATGTATTTTTAAAGTTTTTTTAATTTATTTATAATTTTAGGGATAAAATCACAAATGAACAATCATTTTTTGGGATCCAAGTGCATCAAAAATTTCTTTTTGCCCTCACCTGAAAAAGTAAAATTAGAAGGCAAAGTTTTACATTTCTTTACGAAGACTTCGAGCTATGCCGAAGGCTACGATGTTTGACAAAGATAAATCCAGTTGGCTTTTTGTTGTATCTAGATTATCACTAGGAAATAATTTATTTCCTCATATTATCTTTGTTTTTCATCCTTAAAAATCGAATTCTCAGTTTCGATACAATACTGAGACTCAAACAATGCATATTTCATTGAGCAAAAATATATAGTGTAAAAATGCACAGATTCAAACAAATAACACCTGAATAAACACATCCGGAGTATTTCTCAACTGCTAGCGCGCTTGGCTACCGATCTAAGGGACCTGGGTTCGAGCCCCGGGTAAGGCATGGATGTATGTGTCGTTTTTCTGCTGAGGTCCTGCCATCCTCTCAGACCTTCTACTGTGGCATATAAATTGACAGGCTCCTGTCACACCTCTGTGGCAAGCAGCTGCTTGAGGGGATATTTATTTTATTTTATTTTAGGCAAGTATGTTGTTCTGTAATATGTGCTAGCTTGCCCTCTACTCGCGAGGTTGAAATATCCGTCGTGAAACTTAAGAACTTTCAATTTGGAAAACAGAATATAAATACAATATTAATTAGGAAAAAATAAGCGCCACGATGTAATTTTTATGAGCCGTCGAGCCTGACGATTACAGAAAATACATCATTTGATATTTCTTAACATGGATAGAAGATAAATTCTAAAGAAATGTATTGCAGAGTGCAACCATCATTACTCAGAGTCCGAAAGTCCAACAAAAGATGCTCCGATCAGACACAGCTGGATAAACAGAAGAACCAAAGGAACAAAGGATGAGAAAAACATGTTGACAGCACGCAAACGGTGGAAGCCATCACGACACACCTCCCAATATATGCTCACGCCTCCAGCTGCAACGAACGGAACTTGTTACACCACGCCAACGAAAGGCGAAAAGCATGCATCCACAGGTCGTTCTCAGCTTTAAGAAATAAACCGGATTGCCATGACACACAAGGTCAATACATCTCTGGCGCAAGGGTTTCTGAACTGCTAAATGCAAACGTACAATTTAATGTTGTCACGAACTCGTGGATTTCCCAGCTAGGTTAATAATCATTTACGATTTTTCATATTCAACGAATGCAATGTTTCGTTAATTAAAGCAAATTTATTCTAATCCATGCTGAGAATGCAAGAAAAGCTTACAAGTTTTGGGGAATATATACGGAATATCTGAAAGTCATTATAATGTTTTCATAGATTGTAAAACTAAAGCAATGTATGAAGAGGAAATTACCTGCATAGGTCCGTTATGGTAAAGCGTTTAAAAACCAATGAGAATAATAACAACTCCAAAGATAATACATAACACAGCATGCAATAGAAATCTGATACCTCAGAATATGGTCTGTACCTTTTCAAGTTCAAGATTATATCTCTAACCTTTGAAAGCCCTACAATTTCAAAGGCTGATTTAATAATCACTAACATAACAATTAGTGGTTAAAAGCTTTTATGACTCCCCCCCCCCTCGCATCTCATTATCAGCGAGATGCTTATATATGAGAGCACGTAGTTGTGAGGGAAACAGAGGAAAACTATACATGGGATGTACCGTTAACAGCAAACAATCACTCCGTAGACAGATCCCTCGTCGAAAACTACATATCAAATGTTCCGAGATGATTTCACATATGAGACTTGGATGGCGAGAAAAAAGGGCCGAAAAGATGTGAAGTGGCAGGTCATGGGTACATATTACTGTGAACTCATAACGAGAAAGAAACTCTACGAGGAATTCGACAATTGGTATTATCTAGAGAAGTGCAAAAGTGATTGAGGTAGATTCGGTAGCTTAATATACGAGTTGAGTTGGCACACAACATTGCGAAATGATCAAAATGTCCACCCCAGATAAAACAGCAGCCGTGAGTACACTGCAAAATGTGTTCTTGAATTGCAGCATGACAAGGTTCACAGTTCTGGTGGCAACATGAAGTATAGCAACCAAGTCGTCATGCTGTGAGAAGTGAGCTGTACAACAGGGCTTTCAGCTATCTCCATAAGAAGAATCCAAGGGATTCAGGTCAGACCATGATGCGGGGCCACCATGCGCAATCAACCTTCTGGGTGTGAAGTATCGAACCTATATGTCCAAGTGGGGTGACACTCTATCATGTTGGTACATCTGTTGCTGTACTATTAGTGACATGTTTTCGAGGAGCACTGTCAAGATGTCTTTCAAGAATATGCAATAGTACATGGAAGTCAATTTATTGGAAAGCAAGTATGAGACCATGAGGGTATCCCCCACAATATTGGCCGATGCTCCAGTGGATCTGATGGTTCTATTCCCAAATGACGGGGGGTTCTCATGTGACCACTGTTGTGGATTAAAGATACTCTGGCATGTGAACCTAGCTTCATTAGTACACAGTATTGTCTTATGTAGTTCACATCTACTGCATTTCAACACAGCAACCAGGACAAAAATCCAGATGGTATGGTGGTTCTCTGACAATGGCAGACTCTTGTGTAGTGGAACTGACACAAATAATCCTCTTGCCAAATCCTGTAAATGCCATTCGATCTTCCCACCGGATGGTGCCTTACCTCCACCAGAACAGCTTCCACAATAGCTGGTTCTGTGCAGAGTATGGTATCAGTGTGACACCTATAGATGTCATCAGTGTCATATTATCGATCTCTCTCAATTGTTGGTTCAGGCATTGAAAAATAGTGGCTATGGGATGGTGACATGCAGGGTACCAAAGGTCCCCTGGCCTTTTCCTGGAGGCACCCTGTGCATTGTCTTCATTAGCATCTAACAGCATGTACATATCACAATATCCAAGTGAATACACATATGCAGCTGCAGAGTGAAACAGGATCATCATCCGATAGCCTTCTTTGTCCTGTTAGTGTCTGACCTTTCAATAGGCTCCACAAGTGCTATGAAATATAAGTACTGAAGTAGATGTCCAATTTGTACATCATGTTCCATTGTGCATTATCAACATTCTGTAGCAAACATCCAGGTTTAGGTTGTTTTACTTCTGAGCAACACTTTTCTGCACACAATGGCCTAAATGGTCAGGTCACAAGGACCTCAAAGGCTCAGAGAAGGTTGGGGAAGCATCCCACTGGTCAGCTGCTAGGAGACAGATGGTAGCCTCTCATCAAGGCGATCCAGTGTATTCTTTAACGTGCACTGCATATGGCTCTCCCACACAGAGGGGCAGGGCTTAACATCACATTAATATAGTGAAACAATTATTTATTAAAGGATAATAAAAAAAAATTACATTCCTATAGATCAGGCCCATCCAACTAGTAGATCATTAAAAAACAACTTGCAGCTCATAAAACAAATAATAAATATACTGCATATGGCTCATTTCTTCCAATTTTTTGAACAAACATTTTTAGGTGCATAAATAAATGATTTTGTTAATTCAATATACTTTTAAAAAAATTATTTCTGTATTAAGTAAGATTTTTTTCTTTATTCTTCCTCCAATTCATTCATCATCATCATCCTCAAGCAGCCATGGGCTATGGAGGTCCAACCAGACCATGCAGTTTAATTCTCCAAGCATATCTGTCCTGAGCAACATCTGCTGCATCCAGCCACTGCACACCAATTCTAACAAGGTCCTGTTTGACATTGTCTGCCCACCACATCCTAGGTCTCCCCCTCCTTCTGAGGCCTCTAGGCACACTGTTCATAACCCTATTCGTCAATCTATAATTATCCATAGGGGCAACATGGCCAAACCAACGGAGTCTCTCTCTGCACAACATGCTGCTTAAAGGAGGTTGCAAACTCCTTTGCCTAACCTCATCATTAATTAGAAAGTTAAACCACCTAATGCCCAAGATACTGCATAAACATCTAGAATCAAAAACATCTAGTTTCCTGTTATCTTGCTTACAAAGTGTCCAAGTATCACTACTATAACTAACTCTAGAAAGAACCAAACTATTATAGTCTAATTTTAGTCTTTAGGTGTATATGCCTATTTCTCCACACTCTCCATAGATTCTTAAAAATCCCGGCAGCAATACCTATTCGTCTGTTAATCTCATGCCGCATATCACCAGTATCTGTTACATAGCTCCCAAGATAATTAAACTGTGACACCTGTTCAAGACTGCAACCATTCAGATTAACTGAATCACAACCTGCCTGACCAATTTTCATCACTTTAGTTTTCTCTCTGTTTATAACCAAACCTACTCTACTATCAGTTTCATCAACAGCTCGAATGAAAGAGTTCATCTCATCAACATCATTTGCCAAAAGGGCTAAATCATCAGCATAATCTAAATGAGAAATTTTCGTATCTCCAGCCCATTTAAGGCCAAAATCTTTCCCTTGAAGTGAATTTCGCATAACATAATCAATAACCAAGCTAAAGAGAAAAGGAGACAAAATGAACCCTTGTCGAACACCAGAAGTAATGCTAAACCAATTGCTACAAACCTTACCAACTCTCACACATGACTCAGTGTTATTATAGAGAGCTTTCATTATGTTAACCAACTTGTCTAGTATAAAATATGATCTCACAATCAACCACAAATTATGACGATCAACAGAGCCAAAAGCGTATTTGAAATCAACAAAGCTAGCAACTAAAGGTTTCTGAAACTCTAAACATTTCTCAAGAATCTGCCTAAGTGAAAATATCTGATCCACACATCCCCTACCACTTCTGAATCCACATTGCTCATCATGCAATTGACTGTCAACCTGATTCTCAATTCTATTAAGCACAATCATGGAAAGAACTTTACCTGGAACAGAGAGTAGGCTGATACCCCTATAGTTATCACAAGAACTGCGATCACTGTTTTTGAAAAATAGGGATAACAATAGCTCAGGTAAAATCCTTAGGAACCATGCCTTTATCATAAAAGATATTCAAAATTTCAGTCATCCAAGTGGTAACTGAAACATTCCCAGCTCTAAGCATTTCTGTAGTAATTTCATCTACCCCTGGGGATTTATGAAATTTAAGTTTAGAAACAGCCAAAATAACTTCAGATTGTGTTACAGGGCCAACATTAAAGCCACCAATGCATCTATCATCATTACAAACAATGGGAGTAGAACTAACCACATTGTTTAGAACATTACTGAAATGCTAAGCTCACCTAGAAATGACAGAATCCTCACCTTCTATAACCTTACCTTGTTTATCCTTTAATCCCTTATGCCTGTCCGTTTTCTACCACATAAAACATTAACTATGTGGTACAGCTCTCAGCTGTTGTGCTGTCTAGCTGCTTCCTCGGCTTTGTCAGCCAAACCATCAAGCCAAAGATTCTTATCAGCAGCTAACTGATCCTTTACACGTTTATTATGCTCTCTGTAATGCTAGGGTATTGATTAAGGACATTCCTGCAGTTCCTTCTTTCTGAAATAAGCTCAAGTGCGTTATCACTCAAACAATTCTGTCTCCTCTGCTCCTTTTTTCCTTAAAAGAGTACTGTTAGTTTCCAAAAATGCCTGTTTAAAATGGCTCCATTCTTCCTCAACTTCAATAGTAAGCAAACCATGACTGTCATAATGACTAAGTAACCTATCATGATAAGCTTTAGCTATAACTGGATCTTTAAGAGCTACAGTATTAAAAGTAAATTTTTTAACCCTAGCACAACACTTTTTAAGTTTAAGTTGCAAGACACTTTTAACAAGGTAATGGTCAGATCCAATTTCAGCTCCCCTATATGACCTGGTATTCCTAACAGAACTAGTCCATTTGCTGTTAATTAATATATAATCAATCATATTCTTATGCAGCCCATCGGGTGAAACCCATGTGTACTTATGTATGTCGGGGTGTTTGTAATATGTGTTAGTTATTCTGAATCCATTGAGTTTACTTACCTGTAGGAGATGTTGCCCATTGCAGCTACCTATACCAAAAGGGCCTATTACTCCTCCCCAAAGGTCAGAGTCAGTACCAACTTTGGCATTGAAGTCACCTAGAACAAGGGTAATATCTCCTTTCTTGACAGAATCCAAAATATCCTGAAGTTGTCCATAAAACTTATCCTTCTCTCCTCATTGGCATCCTCAGTGGGGGCATAACAGCAGATAACATTCAAGTCTTTAATGCTTGTCTGAAATTTTGCTGTAAGAAACCTTTCATTAATGCACTCATATCCTAGAAGAGCATCACTAGTGTATCTTAAGAGAAGCAACCCACACCTTGGTGATGCTTATTGTCTTCCCTCCCTGAAAAGAGAAATTTAAGATTATTTTTAAGAATCTGACCTTTATCTGCCCATCTGGTCTCTTGCAAGATGAGAATATCTAAAATATAATGGTGGAATTCTTGTGTGAGGATATCAAGAGAATAATTTCTATGTAATGTCCTCACGTTCCTGCAGAGAGAAAATGATAAGTAGGATTTTTAAAGAAATTAGGTTTATTGAGATAGGTAGGGCCAACAATATCAAACAGCCCCATGATCACAGGCATGGGGCAAAGACCTGTTCCTCCTTCCCTAAAGGCTGAAGTCACTGATGCTGGTAGGAACTTCAGGCACCACTTTGTCAAGTGGACTTTTTCAAGAGCCATAAGGTCTGCCTGAGACACATTACTCCAGTTTAGGATTGACGATGCCCAACTAGCTAAGTGAGGTTCAGGTACCTGCGATGGCCTCTGATTAGGATTATCCACCAGCTAATATAAGGTATCACACATCTCTGTTCACTTAGGGCTGGCAACCCAAAAGCAAACAGAAAACACAGCGGCAAATTCTCCCTCAACAGAGGCCCACCAGTGCTGCAAGTCCAGGATCCATAATCAAGTTCAAATCCATAAACAAGTCCAGTCTTATCATTACTCATTAAAAATATATATTTTCGTTTTTAAGTAGTTTTTTTTCTGCAGCTTTTTAAGAAATATATTTGCTTTTCTTGTAGGTCTTCCCTAAGTTTGGGTTGAACAGGCCTGCTATAGATGGCTACATGTGATGGTAGTGACAGTTGACCTTTCCCTAGCTCTGCCCCCTGAGTATTATGTGCACCTTTTTGTAAATTCATACAGTTAGAACTTTTAGCATCAATGCAACTTTGAAGTCTATTTTCATATTAGCTAACATTTTCATTCTAGAGATAGTAAACAATTTTATATTACTTTAATACTCAAAACTCTTACACTAACATATCCATTACTACTTAATCATTAAACATTATTCAAAAGAGATTATTATTCCTTAACCCTTCCTATGCCCAATATGAAACACTGAAATTATCCTAGAAGCCAAATATTTTTTCACTGCACTTCCCCACAAAAAAAATTAACTAAGTTGTTAGAACATTTTTTGTCAATTAATAGAAATGTCGTTTTTAATATTTTAAATAAAATTAATTCTAAATGTGATGAAAATAAAATTTCTAACTAAAATGGAAAATAGATTACTTTAAGTATATTTTTTCAGATTGATATAGCAAAAAAAATTAACAATATAATTATAAATGAATTTTGGAAAATATGATGAACAAAAATATTATATTACATATAAAAATAATTTCTTTGTGATTAATATGATAAAAATTTACCTGAAATAGGAATGTTATCGTTTTCTATTTTTTTTTTTCAGTATGGTACACTTTGAAATATATTGGCACAAAAATTACAAAAAGACTGGTTCACAGTCATTTTGTAATCAAAGAGCTTTAAAGTTCTGTTCCTGGCTGTAGATCACACACTTCCTTCTGAGCTGCTGTTTTTGACACAGTTTTGGGATTTTTCTTTCAAAATGCTGATCCATTAGCCTGAAAATTGGGGGTTGCCCTGAGTTTTGGGTCAAACATTCTAATGCATAGCTTGGTCTTCTAATAGCTACTTGATCAAAGCTACATGAAATTAACAGTAACTTGTTCATGGAATGGCTTCTTTGAATAATATATATGCATTGGCAACAACTAATTAATTATATGGAAAAATAATTTTTTCTACAGTTTCATGCATTTTTTTGGGGTGGGGGGGACGGACAGAATGACTACAGAAACTGATTGAAATGATCAACACCTTCCATTTTTGCATTATAGTCTTCAACACAATGGGTTCCAGAAACAGTCTGTACTGCTGCTACTTCAAGAGAGTTTTGTCTTCTTCACTGAAACTCTGACATTTCAGCACTATGGAAGAAAGTTAGATTGCCTCTCTTTCCTCATGTCACTTCAAAAATAATGCAATCTGTTTTCTACAGATGGCTGATGTAAAGTGTGTTGACAACCCCATGAAGCAATGGACCCATCACGTGCTCCTACTGTTCAAGATTCTGGAGGCATTGTGATGGTGATGGTATCATTTTGTTGGCACAGATTGGATTGTCTGGTTTCTATGAAGGCTCACATCATTTCCTCCCAGAAATAAGAAAGTATCTTGAACAATCAGGTGATGCTACTGATGCATCATTTTTATCCAAGTGGATATGGAAAATCCCAGGATAATAATGCACCAATTCATCACTCTCAAATCATACAGGAGTGATTTGAGGAACATAAAATGGACTTTGTCACCTTCTCTAGCCTACACAATCAACTGATCTTAGTCCACTTGGAAACATTTGGGACAATTTGAAATGCACTATTGAAATGCACAGACCTCTTCCCTCTTCACTTTGAAATGTTCAAGAAATTTTGCATTAAGAGTGGATCAGAATCCCTCTTACTGTATTTTGAAAGAAGCAGGAAAGTATGCCATGTTGAGTTCAGGTTGTCATTAGGTTCATAATAGTTTGACCAGGCAGTGTAAATAATATATAAACTGTATATTACTTATTTGCAAAAAGGCAAATAGAATACTTTACAGCCTAAAACAAAGCATAAATTATATGAAAAACGTAGAATGAAGTAGTATTTACTTACCAAATCATAAACATGCAAACTTCGTATCCACCCTATAATCAAACATGAATCCTTGCATCTTTCATTTCTTCCCCAAGATGAAGGAGACGTTCAGATACTAATGCTTTCAAACCAAACAGACATGCTCAAGTAGTAGGGTGCTTTCTTGTTATTATTGCACAAACATAGACTACTGATGGCATTAGATACTTATCACATATTTGGGCACAGTGAAATAAAAGGTGACTATTACATGGCTGTAAATATGTTTTTCTGTAGCCATGTTGCCCCTACTTATTCCATAGTCCTTAAGTTTTTAATTATGTCTGGTTGCTGGCCTGCTATAAACTCTCACTTTTAGTTATTTTGTAAACAAAAATTCTTAGGTGAATACCCTTCATATTTCATAAATATGTAAAGAAAAAAAAATCAACATTAGGTTTGTTAAAAAAAGTTGACTTATTATGAGATAGAGCAGGATAATATCAAAAACTACTCCCTAAACACAAACAAGGGGCAAGACCTTTTCCCCAATTTCCAAGTCACCTACACTACTTCAAATTCAAGTCAGTGATGCCACCAAAAGAAAAGGGTTGGGTTGTTTTATCTCTGAGCGGCACTTTTTTGCACACTATGGCCTAAATGGTTAGGTCACATGGACCCCAAAGGCTCGGAGAAGGTTGGGAGA
Source organism: Ryuthela nishihirai (assembly GCA_038380435.1). Lineage (NCBI taxonomy): Eukaryota > Metazoa > Arthropoda > Arachnida > Araneae > Heptathelidae > Ryuthela > Ryuthela nishihirai. The sequence goes on from JAWZYU010000016.1 coordinate 18,281,872, forward strand.
GGGGACCCACTGGAACAACTTTTGGGAGACAGATGGTAGCCTCCCATCAAGGCCATCCAGCATGTTCTATAACGTGCACAGGGTATGGCTCTCCCACACATGGGCCACGGCTTAACGTCCCATCTGATGGACAAGCCTTTCCAAGCCCATCGGTGTCCCCTACTGACCTTGGGCATGGCGTGGAATTTTGCGGAGATAAATCTCAACCTGACCCAGCTGGGACTCAAACCTGGGAACTACAGATTATGAGCCTGGCATGTTACCGACTGAGCCATCCCTGCCCCCAGAAGAAAAGGGGTTATGTATTTGGGATGACTTGTGATCAAGACTAGTCACTGACTGATATCAGCAGGATCAACCCGACAAGCACTCCAAGCAGCCATATGGCGGTGTAATTTTGAGGGCAATATATGTTAATGATTGGATGGGCTTGCTCTATTCTCAGCTCAATATTAAAGCACCATGAAAGCAAAATGCTAATGTCTTTACATGATTTTGCTAGCATAGTGATTTTGAAATCTCATTTTGTAAGATTTATCTGGCATTTCATTTCAAGTGTGAAAGTTGCAAAATGTATTCAGTAAAATCCACAAAAATTCTAATATCTCTTGAGATAGCAGCTTGTTGAGCAGAAAATAAAATCAATTGGAATGGCAAAAAGAGCAAATTACTTGAGATGACAAGTGTTTTGGGGGTGGGTGAAAATATTTTTGTCGGCAGAAAAATATGTTTACTTGTAGCTTTTAAAAGTATATTTACTTTGGATGGCAAAACATAAGCTAGATTAAGGAAACTAATAACTTACTTTGGATGGCAAACATAGGTTAGATTAGGGGTGGCAAAAAGTAAATTTACTTGGAGTGGCAAAATTTCTTGCGCCGACCCTCAATATAAGATGCACTATACAACCATCCAATGGTGTAGGTGAGATACAAAATACACAGAAAAGAGAGTAGTTTCTCTCAAAAGAGGATTTTCAGTGCTTCAATTCTTGCAATCATATCAAAAAATAAATAATTAATGAAATAGGCTCGACGTATTTCAAATCAACTCATAATAAATGGGCACTTTAGCGTCGATTTCAATTTTAGAGGAAAAATTGTCTTGAGCCGGGTTGGGTATGAACCCACCCGGCTGAAGACAATTTTTCCTGTAAAATTGAAATCGACACTAAAGTGCCTATTTATAATGAGTTGATTTGAAATACATCGAGCCTATTTCATTAATTATTTATTATCTGCATACTTATCATACATGCTTCCATCTATTGGCAAATATAAATGCCACTTGTGGCTAGAAATATTGCCAGAATAGCACCTATATGAAACATAAAAGGAATGTTCATAGCGCTAGTTAGAGGAGATCTTGATCGGTGGCCGGTAGCTCAGTGGTCCAGAGCACCTGACATGTTATCAGGAGGTTGAGGGTTTGTATCCCACCCGGCTCAAGACAATTTTTCCTCTAAAATTGAAATCAATGCTAAAGTGCCTATTTATTATGAGTTAATATCAAAAAAATAATAAAAAGCCCAATTAATGTAATTTTTTGGTACTGGGACCCTGTATAATTTATCACACTTCATAATAATAATAAATAATACCACTTCAAGCAGCTGCTTGCCACAGAGGTCTGACAGGAGCCTGTCAGTTTATATGCCATAATATAAGGTCTGAGAGGATGGCAGGACCTCAGCAGAAAAATGATACAGGTCCCTTAGATCAGATCACACTTCAACAGATGAAAAAAAAGTACCATAGAAGAATGCAAGAGCAGGTCACACTATCCAGCACTTCTCTCTCTCCTTTTCCCTTCAGAAGAAATCTAAGTCTGCATCTCACAAAGGCAGAGTTAGACATTAGGTGCTATCCTACTGAGCTCCTTATGTCATCTCAAGAAAATAGTGCACAACTTTCATTTTGGTTTACATCTATATTATTCTTAGTCTTTACTAAGATAAAAACTAAAGGCACTGAACAGATTAGACATTACTCAGTTAAAATGGAAAAACAGCTGGTATGTAAACCAATGGTTGTAGGGTTTAGTATCCCACTTCTGATATAATTAATTTCCTCCTGTTTATTAATAGTTACACAATAAACAGAAAAAAATTGCCTCTAACCCATTATTACCCAAAGAGAAATTGTTAGATTAAATAAAATGCTCACCTTTCTCCACCTGTATCTGAGCTAGTTACACTTGAAGATTCACTCTCTAAGCTATGAAAGCTATTACAATTGTCACCTCTTCCTTCTGACTGCATTCCTCTGCTTGGTGAAATATTACCTGAAAATGGAATAACATATAATTGAATAATTTGTTATATGTCAATATAAATAATATTCTAATAATAACAATAATAAAATAACTCTCTCATACACAATAAAACCACTTTTTAGTATCTAATAATAATAAGCATATACACTTAAGGATCCGAGTGGAGAAATTTCCATAATGGGAACGTAACTTTAATAAAAAAAAAACAGATTTTTATTAGCAAGTAAATGGCTAGTTTAAAATATATGTATAAACGAATGGAATAATTAAACATATACACTTTTTTTTTTCTCACTTTGATCTTTCATCAATAATAAACATAACCAAATTTATCATTATCTTTGAAAAATAACTTTTGGCATCTTTCTGAACATGGATAAATAAATAGCACATGCAAGATTATATATTATCAAATTTGTAAACATATGGAAAATTATCTAGGGATGTCAAATGATATGCATTGCCATACTGAAATTGCATACAATCATACATATGTAAAATCATTTTCTTCACTAAGGAATATCTAAATGAAAGAAACGTTTCTTTTCAAGTAGTGCTATAGTGATATAAGGAGTGATATAGAGACAAAAGCCGTCCCATGGCCGAGTGGTTAGCGCGCTTGGCTACTGATCTAAGGGACCTGGGTTCGAGCCCCGGATAAGGCATGGATGTATGTATCATTTTTCTGCTGAGGTCCTGCCATCCTCTCAGACCTTCTACTGTGGCATATAAACTGGCAGACTCCTGTCAGACCTCTGTGGCAAGCAGCTGCTTGAGGAGGTATTTATTTATTTTATTTTATTTATAGAGACAAATGCAGTGTGTCCTTCTCTGGTTTTGGGTTGGGTTGTTTTACCTCTGAGCGGCACTTTTTTGCACACCATGGGCTAAATGGCCAGGTCACATGGACCCTGAAGGCTCAGAGAAGGTTGGGGGAGGAGACCCACTGGAACAGCTGTTGGGAGACAGATGGTAGCCTCCCGTCAAGGCCATCCAGCGTGTTCTTTAACGTGCACAGGGTATGGCTCTCCCGCACACATGACCATGGCTTAACGTCCCATCCGATGGACAACGGCCTTTCCAAGCCCATCAGTGTCCCCTACTGACCGTGGGCAGGGTGGGGAATTTTGCGGAGACCTTCCTGGCAAAAATTTACATTCAACCTATAGAGTAGTCATGAGTAGAAATTGAGGATTTTACATTTTTCAAAACCATACCATTTGAAAAAATTTGCCCACTATTTGCCAAGTTACTGTACATAATTGTCCCAACCATCTTTAAAAACTGAAAAAAGTCATTTAGTAAAAATCAAGAAAGCATTTTATAAGTAGAAATAATTTTTAATGTTTTAAATCACATGGTAAAGATTTGTGATTTTTTTTATTCTATCCTTAACATCATATCCTCTGTCAAATAGTACATTTTATTTTACCTGCATGATAATCTTTCAATTTGCCAAAAATAATTCTGCTTCCCTATTATTACATAGCATCTGCATGCTACTGTAATAATATGGAGTCTATTACTGAAATCAGACAAATCGGAATTATACTTTAAGCCAATATTAAAATTAATTCAAATTCAGCAATGCATTTCTGAAGAATCTTTTTTTTAGAGCTATCAATCGTAATGTTTAATGGCTTTTCATTGCTTACCTGGAATATGAAATATCCAACTTGTATGCAACTCTTTTCCTATTCTATATATGAAGCTTACAGAAACTTCACTTCTTGAATTAGCATTACATTATGAATCTTGAGCACGATTCAAAATGTTAAATATTTTCTTTACTTGTAAGAGGCTTTAGCTGTTTATTAACAGTACCATACTCAGAGAGGAAATGTTTTCTTCTTTAAAATTTGGTTTAATTCCATATTTGTTGTCCAATTCTAATAAAATTGTAATGAACCATATAATAACCAAAACTAAGTAGATTAAATTTATTTTCCCTACCTCACTGTATTGAAACCCCTATTTCAAATAAATCAATGCACTTTTTTTTCATGCATAAACACCTTTAATAGGTAGTGACAAAGTCTTCAGCTTCAGTCAAAGCCAACAGCATAAGAGCTGTCTGTTTACATAAAGTCTCAATTTACAAAATGAAATTATGTAGATGTAAATGGCAAATTCAAATTGTCATTCATTTAACTTAATAAACTTTCATCCATTATGTTTTCAATAACCCTTTACTCTTTATTATTGCATACATTCACAAACTCTGGAAAGTGTCAAATACTACACACATTTCACATAATTTAAAAATTTATATAGTTCAATTAATACATTTGTTTTTGGGATCTGTAGATGGTTTAAGAAAATTTTCTGTCATTTTTAAAAACAAGTAAATGATAACATATAATAAAATAATAATTTGGATATGGTCAAAAATTGGATACAGTCCAAAAGTTAAAAAATGCAATGAATGCATCAGTGTTAGAAAATAAATTACTAAATTTTATGGAAAATGAGGATTTTTGGGGTTTTACCTTCTAGGTCTAAAGAAGACACAACAGGCTGCCTATTCCATTCTCCATTTCTTTGTATTTTACCACCAACCTTAACAAAACAAAATTTAATATAAGAAATTTGTTTACATTAACCTTTTATTATAACTTATAAAAGCATCTAAATACCACATTTTTCATTAACTCAGCAGTTTCCAAATTGTGTGGTGCAACCCCATGGAGGAAGTTCATCCCTTACAGACTTGAATGTTGTATTATACTGGTACACTGGTAGAGTTGAGAGAGAGAATTTAACAGACATGAAGATCATTAAATTTAAGAGAATTTAAACCTGAAAAGGTTTGGAAATCACTGCATTAACTTATTAAGGCAGATAGATGGCTACAGCATAAATGCATAAATATTAAAAAATAAATGTCACTTTTTATTGGTAGAAAGTTGCATTTCTCTACAACATAAAACCAATAACATAGAAAAGATTATTAGTAATTTATAAATCATTAAAGAAAACAAAGGAAAATAATGTGGGAAATAAAAACCTTGATACTAACTCCTATACTACTTTGTAGTGAAGAAATAACCAATAGTATGAATACTTAAGATGTTTAAAAGATTACAATCACAGCTATTCTGTATCAATTTAATAAACATGATTATAAGCTGTATAAAACATCAATCTTACTCTCCCAATATGATTAATGATTAAAACTTACATATAATGAGTATTCAAAAGTAACTAAATTAGTAACTAGTGAGCAATTAAATCAGAAAATGGGATGGATTATGTATACAATAGAAAAAAAGATGGAAAAAATAGAAGCAACGCATCAGAAAAAAAGTAATACAATTGCAGATAACACAGCAGAATAAGAGAGTAGAACAAATTAGTAAACTTACAAGGGATAAAAATGAACTAAAAACTAAGAAATATTTAAACTTATCAAAGTATCAAATAACTGAGGAGCAGGACAGAATATTGCAGCAGAGGGCAAAATATGCATATGAAAGAACAGCAAATAATATGATCGACCTAATTCCATAATTAGAACAGATTATAAATAAAATACCTAATACATATAAGAATAGGGAACATGATATGAGAATATTGTGAAACTTAAAGACTAATGATGATATTAAAATATTATTAGCTGATAAAACTGATCAAATTGTTATAATTAATAAAACAGAATATGAAGTTAAAATTAACAATATGTTGAAGATGTTAAAGGTAAATATGTTAAATTGTGAAATAATACAAAAGAACCCAATACCGGCAACATTATTAAAGTTAAGTGAGTTAAAGAAGGATCCATTTTTACCCAATAGTATTGCCAAAAAATGTATACCACCTATGTATCCTGATATTCCATAACTGTTTGTGAAAATTAAATTACATAAAGATAATAAACCTTTCCATCCATTAGTTAGTAAAAGAAAATCACCAACTTATAATTTGGAATGCACCCGTTTTGATTTCTTTTCACATTTTTCCCACCCACAAAATATATAGTAACGCCAGGTTTAGAAGATATAGATAGATAAATGACTGTGCCAGGCTCAATATACAGGAAAAGCACAAATATTTCATCAATGTGAACACCTTCTGGGTTTTAATAACCAAGACAAAAAGTTACCAACTAGAACATCTGAAACATCATATTGGGACAACACCAAGTCGAAGGATGGAACATCACGGACCAGTCCAATTGCTGAACTGGTAATAATTTTAACACTCTTACATTGTGTTGACTTTTGTAGTTAAAAGTTGAAATCAGGGTTAAATATGGATTCAACGAAATAAATCTTATGTATTGCTTAAATAATATCTTATGTATTGTACAAGTGGCAATATGATTGTGATGTTATAATAACCACTAGAAAATCATATTGGGAGAATAAGATTGATGTTGTATACAGCTTATAATTGTGTTTATTAAATTGATACTTAAGATGTTAACTTTACCCCATTAGCATTATTTTGATTATCAGAGGTACATTTTAAGGAGTGTCAAAATATATACCTATTTCTCTGGCAGTCACTCAATCCAAAACATTCATGATTTTATACAAATCACACCTCTGATTATCTTATTTAATTATAGCACCTACTTCAAAAAATTGGCATGAAATCCTTAGAATTTTTGTTACATAAAAAAACTTCAAACAGTAAAATCTTAAATTCCAGAAGAAGAAATTTTTCAAAAAGAAACAAAAAATTGCCCTTGATTTAAATACACAGTTTTACAATCATTATATATTTAGGTTATTGATGGTTTTCATCAAACACAGAGCAAATAAAATACTCTGTCTCTCCTTCAGTCAACAGATAGGAACTAGATTATATAATTTCACTACATTATTGGATGCAGAGAGATTTTCTCCACAAAGCATTAAATTAATAAATAATATGCACAGCTAGATATAAATATTTAATTATACATGATTAAAGCTGTTACATTAAAGTTATCTACATTTTTGTGACTTTCAAATCAGGAGGAGTGCATTGGGTTAACAAAATTCTGTATATATAATATATATGCAAATAGCACCTCATCCATTCTCCAGTGCAGCTGTACCAGCCTTCAAGAATTCTGGTAAATAGACTATCTTTTTATTCTGTCTAGGTGTCCTTTGAGCCAAACTATCAAAGGATACATCATAGTATTTAGGAATAACTTAAAAACATCTTGATTGAGTAATAGTAACTGAATAGTGATATTTTACTCAGAATTTTGTTAACCCAATGCACTCCTCCTGATTTGAAAGTCACAAAAATGTAGATAGCTTTAATGTAACAGTTTTAATCATGTATAATTAAATAAAGCATTAAATTTTAGTGTAAGAATACATTAACCTATATTATTTTAATTCCATTACCTCTAAATCAGAATCTGATGAACGGGGACTACTCTCTTGGCTAGTATCTGGTGTTGCAGTAGATTTCAAAGATGTTAATTCTTTTAATCTGTCGTCAACTGACTGCAACCTGGAAATTTCCTAAATATAAATACATGCGTTTAGATACATGACTACTATTAATATATATATAAATCATAGTACAGGTTTTTTGCTCTTGAAAATATTGATTTCCATAATACAGAGGGTGTCCAATGTATGTTGGGGATATGAACCAAAAAAAGTAACATTAAAATAATGGCATCAGTGGATATATTTCCTCCATAACAATTAATATAAAAAACGGTTGGGGGGAATGCATTCTGTAACATCAATATCGTTCATGTTGTTGCACTTGTTACAACACAAACACTATACACATTTCTATAGAATATTTTTGTAGTGCAGAGGATCCCAAACTTATTCAATCACAGACCACATTTTTACTTGGAATACACTGACAGAATATGGACTATTAAAGTATTATCTGATACCAGCAAATTGGTGCATAAAATGATAAAAACCTCATTTCTCCAATTTTTTCTTGTACTTTTTAATGAGTGACTTTTTTTCAGAATCCTTTTTAACATCTCCCGGAGTAGTTTAGAAAACACTGGTAGTGCAACATTTTTAAATATGTGTTCCCTAAACTATCACTCATTTTCGAGAAAAAACAGTTTGAAAATACTTAAATTCATTTTAAATATTTTTTTTTAATTTTACTTTAAGATGAGTGAAGCTTGGTTGACACAATGTTGAGAGTCAAGAAAGGGACCTTGGTTACTCACTGACCTTTGGTTAATGAGCCATAGTCAAGCAAGAAAAAGAAGGAACACAATGCACATTTTTTATTTAATGCCAAGTTATTAGATATCTCAAAGTGGAATGTTTAATAATATTTCTGCATGTTAGGTGCAACAACATATTCGACAACACATATAGGATTTTGTCCCTAATTCCTTATTGATGTATGTGCAGATTCACATATATATATATTGATGATCCTCTGTATGCTTTAATATGGAAATAAAAAAAATAATAGCTCCAGTACAGTAAATAAATTATATCCAATTTTAATATCTAAATAGTAACTTTTAATATACATTTTTAGTAATTTTACATATGTAAATTTAAAAGGTAATACCTGATGCAGCTGATCAGAAATAGATTTTATTTGATGTTCAAAGTTTATCTTTTCTTTTTCCATTTGTGCAGCAAGTGACTGCTTCTGCTGCATTAGCTCATTCAATTTTACCTTTAATAAAAAAAAAACATGTTTATTTCAAAATATAAAAAAATATAATTATACAAATACAATGAAACATCAATATTGATAAACAGTTTTAGTGAGAAAAACATATTTATGCATTATATTTATAAAGAAGAAAAAATCTTGCAATTACATAATTTTTAAATAAAATAGAAAATTTGTACAACAGATTAAAAAATGCTCCTTTTTCTGAAATAATAACTGGTTAATTCTCCACATTTTTTTTTCCAAGTAAAACATATGCAATAAATATATTTTTTGTGACAACTCACCTTACTTGCCCCATGGTTGGGCTCCACATGTGAGATTCTCCCCTTCCTTCAATATAATCTCAAATAAATCTCGTCTCATAAACTCATATAAACCTCCTTAAATACTCCTCTATAAACTCCTAAATTTCCTCCTTATAAATCATCATCTATATAAACTTTCCCTACAGATTCTACAATATGCTAATCTCTAATTAACACAGAGAATTAAGCTCTTCTTACTCAATAAATATTTTCAATTAAAACAGACCAATTTGTTCCTTATGCACACAAACACCTTATATAAATTTCAATTTCTTTCATTTATCTCATGTTATTAAAGCTACACAATCTCATTTTAAGGTATCAGAAATTATAGATATTTTTTGTCTTAAAATCAAATTGCAGTACCTAAAATTTCATGTTTTTTTTTACCTCTGTGGCATTTTTTGCACACTATGGGCTAAATGGCCAGGTCACAAGAATTCCAAAGACTCACAGAAGGATAGGGAAAGAGGATTCACTGGAGAACTGTTAGCTGCACATAGGGCCACAGCTTAATATCCCATCTAACAGAGGTCAGTCTTTCCAAGCTTATCAGTGTCCCCTATCTGACCGAGGGCAGGGAGGGGGTTTAGCAGAGACAAATCTCAATGCAGCACAGGTGGGATTTGAACCTGGGAACTTCAGATTATGAGCCTGGCATGTTACTGACTGAGCCTATCCATAGCTTTCACGACTATGGTTTTTAATTGTTATTATGCATGCTTAGATGTAAGTCTATTATTAAAGTATTTAACATTCATGATGAATCAGCAGACACAATAAATGCTACTCAAACACAACAATAAAAGTAAATAAAGTGTTATTTCTTATGAAAAATATTTTTACTTCATCCTTTTTTTACTTCTATCAAAAATTTATGCTACTTTTAACCATCAGATGCACGACAGTTTTTTCTACAGTTTCCATTCAGATTGACCACAGTATAAATTTATGATAAAAAAGTATATTAGTGTCTGCTCTAATATTTTTCAATGATATTCAGACTAATATTTAGCAACAAGTGGTTAGGCTGTTTTATCTCTGAGGAGACATTTTTTTTTACTTTTTAGCAACAAATAAAAAAATTACAAAACAATTAAACATCTTTTAACAAGAATATTTTCTTGGTACAAACAATTTAAATTATGTTAACCAATGGAGACTGGAAGATAATCTGTATACAAAGCTTTGAATTTTAGTGATGTTCATTATTGATACTCAAAAAGGAAGAACCAAGCAAACAGCTAAATTTTAAGGAAAATGTTCCTTTTATTTTGAAGACAGAGAGACAATGACTTAGGTCATACATATCTCTCCCAAATGAATAATTAAAAATGACATATTTTTTCAAACATATATTTTTCTAACATCAACAACAATATATATATTTGTACCTATACAAACACAAAAATACTACCTGTCTTGCAGTTACTGTAGTTTTGAGGCGTTCCATCTCCTTTCCCAAAGCCTCTTTTTCTTCTTCTCTATGTGCTTGTGACTCCAGCTGTTGAAATTCTAGATCTTCAAATCCTTTTCTTTCCAGGTCTAATAACTCAGTTTGACTTTCCAGTTCCTCATATTCTGTTGTTACTACACCTGATTCTTCTTGAGAATTTTGTTCTTCAGGTGGGTTTAAAACTTGCTGGAGTTCTTTGACTTTCTTTTCTTGCTGCTGAATTTTTTCCTTTGCTAATTCCATCTGTTCATAAAATCAAACTATTATCATAAACTACTAAATGAGTAATCAATATATCAGCAAAGTTAAACCTAACTAGCAATATTCCACTAGAGTACAATGTTTAACAAATTGCTTATACCTCAGTCAGAATAATTAGTTCTTTGGTGGATAGAATATTACCTTTTTAAGTTAAGGTCTTGGAATAGATATTCCAAGACCTTAACTCAGGATTATAAAGTATTTTTAACTCAGGCTTATTTCAGCATGAAAATGTTGATGTAAGTTGTATGAAGCTGCACAAGATATTTCATAATGATAGGTCAATCAGTTGAATTGTAAGATTAAGTTTATATTAAAAAAATAATTAGCATGCCTGGTCCCAGAAGACAGCTTAGCATTCAGAAAGTTAAAAGACTTGATATCTAGAAGACAAGTCAGTCAAGCAGTAGTACTGAACACTGGATATGACAGTGGGAAAACTGACAAATTATGTGTGATGAAACCAATAGACTAGAGATTATCAAACAAAAAGTCTTAATTCTATGGAAAAACCTCCCATCATTTGCATCCATTGAAAAATATAATGGGTTTGAAAATAAAAGGATAGAATTATTATGGTATTCTATGGACTTGAGATGAAAATAATAATTTTACAATAATTAAGAACTAAAGCTTTTTGTTCATTTCCATCTTTATCCATTAACTTTTCACAACAATTCATATTCCAGCAGATTATTAATATTTTATGTTCACTGATATGATTTTCAATAAATCTTATTGCAAGTTTAGTTTCCTCCATTGTTTCTTTGCTGATTGCAGTGGTGTCACATTGGTTTACCATGGCACTACAATTGCTGGAGTCAGGGTTCAAGTCCCAGGGTGGCATGGGTGTTTGTTCTGATATAACCTGCAGATAAACTAGTAGCTTTGCAGATCTTATCACAAATTTAAAAAAAAGTTAAAATTTACTATTCCCATTCAAGGTATAAAAAATTAATCTTTGTCAATAACAAATTCTGACCTCATCAGTAGGATTCATATGATATTCCTTATTCAATGATTAGAAAACACTAGGTATGAAAATAGTTCTAAACATCATTTTTACTTTAAAAAAATCAATTTTCAAAGAAACAGACAAGTAAATTAAACTAATGAAATAGCTGCTTATTTTAACCCTTTCTCTACCATACTGGCACAAACTGCAGGTTGGAGGCAGTAAAGTGTAAGGAATAGAATTGATTGTAAGAGTCCATTTAAAATTTCAGCCATTTTGGACCATATGCTACTGAAAGGGTTAAACTTTAACTGTATAGCAGGCTTTTGGTATTCAGTATAATACCAACTTTAACAAATATGCTTCACTGAAGCAATAGCAAAATATAAACACTGGGGTTAGCATTGAACACCATTATATTAATTTCAGATTAAATACATTGTTAAATTTAACACAAATTATAAGTGACAAATTGTAACTGTAAAAGTACTGAAAATCCACTTTTTGTCTCAAAAATACATATTTCCCAAACATGCCATGGAAACTTATTACTATGAATCTCTAATTTGAATGCTTCGAAAAGGCATCTTCTATGTGCAACAATAAGAGGCAAAATCAAACTCCTTATTCAATTGTTACTTTTGATGTCTATTGCAGATAAAGCTACTGGGTACTTTAGTTAATCTGCATTTCTTTGTTATTCTTGAAAAATACTAGTTATAAACAGCAAATGATATTAGAAATATATATGCACAATACTTGATATGCTGCACAGGCTTGGTATGGAGAGCATGTCTGGTCAATTATGTGGCTGCCATTGTTGAATAATTTAAATTTCAAAGTGAAATTATATACTTCAGTACATTAGCCAGTAAAACAGTAAAAGTATATATGTAACAATATTTTATTACACATTTTACCTATGATTGAATATCTTAGTACCTTTGCACTTAGAAATGATACTTTTATGATAGCATGAACATGTTTTATGTGCTAAAATACTATATATGGCTGACTTGTTCATTTGACATTCTTGAGCAAGAGATGCTACTCTACTACACGTTTTATAATTAGAACAAATGTTTGTTTTTATAGAGGAAAGAAGTATGATGCATTTTATTTATAAAAATTTAGTTATTCTATGCTAAATTAGTACTTTTTCTAGTTCATATCATTTTCTCATATTACAAATAATGCATATTACAACCAAAAATTATAACTATACCAAAATACCAAAGCATTAAAAGAATAAATTATATATTCTATAATTTATACCTACTTCATGTTTTGCTATTTCAGATTTCTGTTCAAGTGATATTTCCCTATTCTGGAGTTCAATTATTCTGTTTCCCTCAATCGTCTGCTGTTGTTCTTCTTCACCTAGCTCTCCAACTATCAGTGCAAATTCTAATTCCAACTGCAAGTTAGAGACAAATATAAATGTAACTAAAACTTGAAATTTGATCAAATTGCAGAGAATTATCATTCAGAAAATCTATATTTTGACAGAGAAATGCTTGATAAGTTAATATTGTTTTAAAAAAAGCTAATGACAGTATTTATTAAAATAACTATCAACTGTCACAAGGACAATTATAATTTTTTAAAACTATAAAATTACTATATGGTTTATTCTATCTAAAAATCTTCCTATATGACATTTTTCAACAAAAAAAAAAATAAAAATTGTCATTTCTCAAAAACAGCAAAAACTCAAAAATAATTAGTGAGAAATTAATCTTTATAAACATGCATTGACATATTTACGAAAATTCTGCAGAGAAAAAAAAATGTGTTGTTGATAATTACTGTTTGTTTTGATTTGCTTTAATCCTGAGCAACAAACTAAAAGTCTTAGTGGGAAACTTATTTCACTTGAAATTCAAAATATTTTTAAAATACATATTGTAGGACTCTTCTGTACATGACACTTTAGCTTAATCCTTAACATGGTAAAGAACCTAATATACTTGATTCACATTTCTGGATTGGTGACCTAATATCTAAGTCACATTATTGTATTACAACAGTGGTACACAACTTTGGTATTGTAAGAAATTCAGGAAAGAAACTGGAAAGTGGCAAAGATTAATCTACCAAATATTTTAAAGAATTAATCTGCATTTTATTTACTCATAATATATATACTGTCCCAAGGTTGAGTGGTTTCGAGCCCATGGATGTTTGTATTGTCTTTTTGCTGAAGTCTCACCTTCGTCACGGACCTCTGTGGCAAGCAGCTGCTTGAGGGGATATTTATTTTTTTATTTAATATATATATAGGGATTTTGAAATAAAACCTTTTGCAATTACAATGCAAACTTAATTAGAAGCAGCAGATTAATTGTACATTGTATCATACTTTCCAATCGAGCTAATATTATAAGCAATAAGGTTAATTATAAAAATAAAATGTAAATATGCACTGAAATATATATATTTGACTTTTTACAGAATTTTAGAACATTTTACACTTATTGATTTTAAAGCAAAAATAAGTTTACTTAAAATACTTTTTTTCGTTACTGAAATTGCGTGATTTCACATATATATGGTATGTATATATAACTAAAAATTGAAAGCTTTGGGCAATAATAGTAATAGTATGAAAGGTTTAAATAAAAATAGTTTGAAGAAATGATAGGATAATTCTAAAAAAAAATTAATTGTTAAAAAGGAAAAAAATACGGTAAATTTTTTACTTTAAGACCCCCCCCCCTCCCCCCTTAACACTTAAATGCCCAAACAGCCAATAGTAACAACAAAGGTATATCACTTTGTGGCATAGTGAAATAAAATGCTACGCAAGTAAACATCAAGCTGGCTGGAATAATAATGAGTACTGCACAGAACTTCTGGAACAGAAAGACAACAAGCTCTTTTATAGCAACCTAATTTGAATTTTTATGATTCCATCAGTTAAATGTGAATGCATTTTCTTCTTCCACATTGCAATATTTACACATACATACATTAAGTTTTCATGATATTAAAGTACTCAAAAGAAATTAGATAAGAATAAATAAATCATACCTCATTTAATATTTCATTTTTATGTGCATCTAATTCGGTAACCTTCTGCTTTATCGAATTAATAACTTGAATGCAATCCAGTTTTGCTTTCTGAAGTTTGTAAATCTCTTCTTCATATTCTAAACTGATCTGAAATTATCACAATTTTGCTTAGTATGATAGCAATGTTTATTTGTAACTTTCAATAATTGGCTGACTTGCCAACTGGGATGACACAATTTGCATGCAAAATTTAACAAGTGTTCTGCCTGACTAACAAGAGGTGCAGTTAGCTGCTTGGGTTACGTTTCAAAATATGATATTGAGTTTATTCTACTTCCCTTGCAACAAAAATATAATGTCTAACTTATTAACCCCTTACAGTGTCTTTTTTTTTCTCTAAATTTTTTAAAATACTTTTTGTTTTAAAAATGCAACTCAACTTCTGAGCCTCATTATGAAACAACTAATGAATAAAATTACATTACATATTAAAAGAAAGAGCATTTAATTCTGAACAAAAAATATAAAAATTAAAAGGAAAAAAATGGTAGGTAAGCACAAAAAACATATTGCATGTTCATTTGTAGTGATTTTTAAAAACTGATTAATCAGCTTCCAACACTTAATTTTAAGAGTTAATACTTAAAGGGTTAATGAAACATATTCTAAGTAAAGTGTGTTTATGATGTAACAAATTGGGTAGTGTAGCCATTTATATTTTTAGGTGTTATGCCAATCTGCAAAAGTTTAATAGGTTCTAAAGTCAATTATTAGGGAAAAGATATGCTCTTAACTTAAATTTGTCCAAGCTAATATTTTTCAGATGCTTATCACTCAGTTTTTATACATCTATTACTACCTCTTACTCTGGTCTGTAAATAGTGGCTAGGCATAAACTGGAAGGAGAGCTGTGTAACAATCCCCAGTGATGATGCATAGAACTAGTCAGGTCTAGCACCTAATGTCCAACCCTGCCTTCTCATGGTGCAGGCTGTTAGTACCTTTCAAAAGAGACATTCTCTTTTGGAAGGGAACAGAAGGGGAGGGCTGCCAGCTCAGTGTGGCCAACTGATCTGGTCATCAATGACCACTTTCTTTTTTTCAACCCTTCTGAGGAGTGGTCAACTTCACAGGGTCCTGGTGCTGACTATTTATACCTTCTAGACTGGACTGGTTTATGGATTTGAGCTTAATTATGGATCCTGGACTTGCTGCACTGGTAGGCCTCTGTTGAGGAAGAATCTGCCACTGTGATTTCTGTTTACTTGTAGATTGCAAGCCCTAAGTGAACAGAGACACAGGATACTTTATATAAGCTGGTGGATAATCCTATCAGAGGCCACTGCAAGTACTGAACCTCACTTAGTTAATTGGGCATCGTCAATTCTAAACTGGAGTAATGTGTCTCAGGCAAGTCATGGCTCTTGAAAAGGTCCACTTGAAAAGGTGGTGCCTGAAGTTCCTACCAGCATCGGTGACTTCAGCCTTTAACAGAGGACAAACAGGTCTTTGCCCCATGCCCTGTGATCAGGAGGCTGTTTGATATTGTTGGCCCTACCTCTCTCAATAAACTTAGTTTCTTTAAAAATCCTACTAATCATTTTCTCTCTGCAGGAATGTGGAATATGAGGACGTTACATAGAGATTATTTTCTTGATGTCCTCATGCAGTAATTCCAGCATTATAACCTAGATATTCTAGGTTTGCAAGAGACCAGATGGACAGGTAAAGGTGAGATACTTAAAAATAACTTTAAATTTCTCTTTCCAGGGAGGGAGGATGGAAAGCATCTCCAAGGTGTAGGTTTGGTTCTCAGCAGACATGCCAGCAATTATCTTCTAGGATATGACTGCATTAATGAAAGATTTCTTACAGCAAAATTTAACACAAAAATTAAAGACTTGAATGTCATCTGTTATGCCCCCACAGAGGACTCTGATGAGAACAAGAACGATATATTTTACAGTCAGCTTCAGGATATTTTGAATTCTGTGAAGAAAGCAAATATTTCTCTTGTACTAGGTGACTTCAATGTTAAAGTTGGTACTCTGACTTTTAGGTTTCCATATGTTCTTTGTCATGGTTCTGTGTATCTCTCATATGAATTTCATCAGTCTCTCATAGTTATGTTGCTATGTATGCTTTTATGTTTATAACATAACTGAAGTTTGTAACTAACTTGAATGGCAGGAGTTTTTGGTCACTTTGGCATTGGTAATTGCAATGGCAATGGAGAACATCTTCTACAGATAAGTAAACTTAATGGTTTATGAATAACTAACACATACTACAAACACCCGGACACTTATAAATATACATGGATTTCATCTGATGGGTTGCACAGGAATATGATAGATTATATTTCAATTAACAGCAAATGGGCTAGTTCAGTGAGGAATACCAGATCATACAAGGAGCCAAAATTGGGTCTGACCACTACCTGGTCAAAAGGGCCTTGTAGCTAAAGCGTGAGAAATGTTGTGCTAAGGTTAAGAAAATTACCTTCAACATTGAAAGATACAAATATAGCCAAAGCACACCATGATAGGCTACTTAGTCATTATCATAATCGTGGTTTGGTTACTGCTGAAGTTGAGAAAGAATGGGATCTATTTAAACAGGCTTTTCTTGAAACCAACAATACTCTTTTGGGTAAAAGGGAACAGAGGAAACAAAATTATTTTAGTGATAAGGCTATGGAACTTATTTCTGAAAGAAGGAAGTGCAAGATTAATATGAATCAACACCCTACTAGTCCTAACAGAAGGCATTACAACGAGCTTAATAAATGTGTAAAGGATCAGTTAACAACTGATAAGAATCTTTGGCTTGATAGTTTGGCTGACAAAGCTGAGGAAGCAGTTAGACAGCACAACAACATGATCTCTGACCTCCACAATGAAGAAAATTCAAATTGCCACCACTGCAAGACCTCTACCAGAAAACAAATGGACTCAGTCTAGTGAACAGTAAAAAGACAAAAATAATTGATTCTGTTTGCCCTTTCCCCTCTAAATGAATCACCTGCAGAAGGAACTTTACACTGCTCCTATCCTGAAGATGACTGCAAGAGCAGTTGAAAATGATCAGACACCATTTCTTTTACTATAAACATATTTCAAGGCTTGTATCATGCAGCATCCAGGAACAAGATCACTATGGAGGAAAAGGTCTTCTAGTATGGGGAGGCATAATGCTGGATGGCTGTATGCTACTCCAAGTGTTTGAGGGTGGCACCATGCATGCTCAAATGTATATAGAGATCCTTGAGCCCTATTTAAAGCTTTTCAGAGGTACTGTTGGCCCCAAGTTCATTTTTATAGATAACAATGCTCATCTTCATAGGGCTCAGCTGATCAATTACCTGGAGAGTAAGGATATCCACAGGATGGTGTGACCAGCCAGATCTCTGGATCTTAAACCCATTAAGAATGTCTGGGATGCTTTGGGGAGATGCACTGGTGCTCTTCAGCTCCCTCCCACAAGCTCTTAGAGCTGCACTCTGCACTAACAGAACAATGGCATTTACTGCCATCTGATCTCTTCTGTCATCTTACCACCAGCATGCATGGTTGTCAGGGACAATCATATTCCCCATTAATCACTGGAACAATGCATTTTTGCTACCACCAAAGGACTTTCATTTTATGCATGAGCATTATTCCTGGCCATCGATTTATATGCATCTCTAGTTTCCATATGTTCTTTGTCATGGTCTGTGTATCTCTCATATGAATTTCATCAAAGTCTCTCATTGTTATGTTGCCATGTCAACTTTTATGTTTGTAACTTAACTTTTGTCAACCAGTGTACACATACATTGTTGAATGAAAATTTATCCACAAAGTTATTGTATACACAATGTCAAGAATAAGAATGGTTCTCATTTTAACATGTTAATATACACTGAAGAGCCAAAACATTATGACCAGCGCATCTTTATGGAAATCAAAGCAACTGCAGGTAAATTACGGTGCATGTGAAGGTCATGAAATGGTATTTTGTGGGTTGTTTTACCTCTGAGTGGCACTTTTTTGCACACCATGGGCTAAATGGCCAGGTCACATGGACCCCAAAGGCTCAGAGAAGGTTGGAGGAGGGGACCCACTGGAACAGCTGTTAAGTATGGTAGCCTCCCGTCAAGGCCATCCAGAGTGTTCTTTAACGTGCACAGGGTATGGTTCTCCCGTGCACGGGGCCACGGCTTAACGTCCCATCCAACGGACGGCGGCCTTTCCAAGCCCATCGGTGTCCCCTACTGACCATGGGCAGGACGGGAAATTTTGTGGAGATAAATCTCAATGCTGACCCAGCTGGGACTCGAACCTGGGAACTACAGATTACGAGCCTGGCACGCTACCGACTGAGCTACCCCCGCCCCATGAAATGGTACAAATAACACCTGATACTGAGCACTGTTAATCAGTGTTATTATTGTTCTTCACATGGGAAAGGCAGAAGACTTAAGTGAGTTTGACAAAGGCTAAATTGTAATAGCCAGATGACTGATTAAAGCATTTCCAAGAGATCAAGGCTTGTAGGGTGCTCACAGTCAGTCATGGTTAATACTTCAAAAAGTGGTCTGAGGAAGAAAAAACCATGAACTGCCAGCAAGGTGTGGGTCGATCATGGCTCACTGATGCTAGAGGGAGTGAAGGCTATCCCGTATGGTACGAGCCAACAGAATGGATACTGTGGCACAACTCACCCGTAATTTGAATGCTGATGATGGGAGTAATATGTCACAACACACAGTAAATCGAATCCTGCTGAAAATGGGACTGCGTAACTGCAGGTCCTCCAAGTGCCCATGCTAACCTCAGTTCACCGTTGAAAGCTCCTACAATGGGCACACAAGCATCAAAAAACTGGACCTTGAATGAGTGGAAGATCGTCTGGTCTGATAAATCTCATTTCCTGTTGCACCATGTGGACAGCCAGATATATGTGCATCATTTACCTGGAGAAGTGTTGGCACCAGGATGCACTGTGGTACAAAAACAAGCCAGTGGAGGAAGTGTAATGCTTTGGGCAATGTTCTGCTGGGAAACCTTGGGTTCAGTCATTCATGTGCAGGAAACTATGATGTCTACCACCTACCTAAACATCATTGCAGACCAGGTACATCCTTTCATGGCAACAGTATTCCCCTCTAGTATGCCTTCTTTCAGTAGGATAATGCGCTATGCCACACTGCCTGGATTGTTCGAGAATGGTTCGCGGAACATGAGGACAACTTCCAGGTATTGCCCTGGCCTCCAAATTCCCCAGACATCAATCCAATCGTGCATCTGGGGTTTGTGTCGGAACAGCATATCTGATCTGTGGTGGCTCAACCACATAACTCACAAGAGTTAAAGGATCTGCTGGTAACATGTTCGTAACCAGATACCACAAGACACCTTTAGAAATCTTGTAGCATCTATGCCTTACTGGTAAGAGTTGTTTCGGCAGCACATGTAGGACCAACATCATATTAGGCACATGGTCATAATGTTTTGGTTCTTCAGTGTATCAAGATATTACTCTCTCCTCAGGAGTCACTTGTTATGAAGATCTAACGAGAACTTGCCAATGTAAATTGCCGGAGAAACTAAAAGACTCAGTAATGAATAAAAAGTAAATACAAAAATTGCTTAGCATATAAATTCAACTTAAATGTTATTCTTACTAAATTTAACTTTAATGGTCCCATACATAAATAAAAAACGAAACTTACAAATAAAATTGGCTTATAATATGAAACCATTTTAAATGTTTTCTACTAAATTTAAATTTAATAGTCTCATACATAAGTAAAAAAGTAACTTGTTAAAGTTAGTAAGTAAAAGCATAAAATATACCTTATTAACACTTCCAGTGTTGACATTTACTTGTTCTCTGCCATCAGACAATTCTGTAGCAGCATCTGATGTCATAACAGCAAAAGTGTCCATACCACAAACATTTAAGGGAGATTCATGCCTCTTTGCAAGTTCACTCCATGCCAACCTATTCTCATAAACTTCAGGTCCTCTTTCACGAGAACTAACAACAGTTCTAATACGAGTTCTAGGTGAGTGTGGATATGCAAGAAATGCCGTTCCCATGTATGGACTTCCAGCACCATGTTCATCAGTTGGACTGCTTTTTGACATTGCACTATTACCTAGAATAGCATTTAGTTCATCTTCTGAAGAAGCAGAATTTAATGCCTTGTGATTCACAAACAATGTTGCACCATCCCCAGGAATTGAGTCAGCAGGAAATGTTCCAAATCTTTGCTGTTCACTAGTAGGAGATAAATGAATATTGCCACGATCACGAGGAAGTGAACCATTAGTTTTAATGCGATTTGGAACAGTGTGATATCCTCCAGAATGTAAGTAGGTAGGAGAGCTGCCACTTCTAACACTTCCAATTGTGGTTGTATGACTCTGAGGAGGAACATGTTGAACAACAGAAAGGGTAGCATATTTGTTAATTTTATTTGATCTGGAGTCTTCTGAAGAATAACCTTCAGGATTTGAGTCGCATTTGGATGAATTAGTTTCCCTGGAATTTTCCGATGAGTTTGTTGATTCTGGTGCTGAAGACTCTGAAGAAGCTGCACTAAATTCACCAGAAGAAGAAGAAGATGCTTGAGGTGGATTAGCTTTCGAACTGCCTTTCATTTGTTTTTCTCTCTGTGCTTCTCGTTCGTATTCTGCACATAAGTGTAAAATTTCTTCTAACCTTAGTCTCTCCTGCCTTTCTTGTTCTTCATCCTTTAATCTTTCTTGAACTGCCTACACATAAATTAAAATTACATTATTATGCACAAAAATATATTACTTAATCAATGCCTGACAATTTATTATGACTACTGCATGACAATCATTAATACCGTATTTCCCCGAAAATAAGACCTAACCGTAAAATAAGCCCTAACATGATTTTTCAGGATGCTCGTAATATAAGCCCTACCCCAAAAATAAGCCCCAGTTAAGATCGTCAGCCAGACAGACGCATTTAGTACGTCCATTGCAACACATGACGGGTATTGAATTATAAAATAATAACATTAATATATAATTAAACATAAATAAATAATATTATGACATTAATACTTAAAATTAATGATTTTTTTGAATTTTTGAACATTTGTACAATTTTTTTACATGAAAAAATAACACATCCTCTGAAAATAAGCTCTAATGTGTATTTTGGAGCAAAAATTAATATAAGACCTGGTCTAATTTTTGGGGAAATATGGTATATTAGTATATGAATAATATATATGACAAAATTATTAATATATTAGTGTATGAATAATTCTTTAACAGAGGAAAAATCTTTTAGCTTATATTAACCCTATTTGATGTAACAAATGCAGTGTCTATGTATGTTCTTTCTTTGAAGAAATTTGTGTATTGCTGAAAGTATAAAAGTATTGGATAATTCCCTACATTAATATCTGAACTAACACAAATTGCCATTACATATTTTTAGAAAATTTTGCTATACTTCCTGATTAATAACATGAAGTCAAAATCAATAGCTCAATCCCATATAATATTTCCATTAAATTATTTAATTTTTTAGATTTCTATGCAGATACTCAGAAAATAAAAATTCAGCCAATATGTAAGTTGCAATTTAAAAAAATATATATTTGAATAAGCTTTCACTTATTTTGTTTTAGTTATTCAGTATTTTCAAAAACTACTTTATGGTGGGGTAGTAGATTGGCTTTATGATTTATTCTTTATTAAGAAAATACTTTATATTCCCTTTTCAAGAGAAATGATTTATCAGTCTACCATTTAATATACGTAAATATATAGTTAATTGCATATTTTGAAGTTATTAGTTATGTCAAATGTCTTATAAATGTATATTTATATTAAATACAGGTAAATATAGATTTTTTTTGAGACCAGAGAAAATACTATACATTAAACACCAAAGTAACAGAATATATTTTTCATCATTACTCATATCTAAAATAAGTTAAACTGCTCCACAGGCAAGCTTCAATTTATGCAAAAAACAATAAATGTTAAAAAACAGATAATAAAAATTATCCATTTTAGCTATTTATGGACAAAAGTCCAACATTCAAACTGGCTACAAAGCTGCACTGCTAAAAATAATAATACCATTAAATCTCATTTATATACACTATCACTTTTTTTAACAATAAGCAAATTAACAAAACTTGGCTTTTTATTTTAAACAAAGATTATTTACAATACAACAGCACATTTTATTTCTTGTTGAAGTTGTAGTTAATGAAGCACTATCATGAAAGAAAACAAAGTATTAATTTTGAACTTTAGGCAACCTTGGCCAGCATAATTAGTTTAATTGGATTGTACCATATAAGTTACAAGTTACTATTGGCTGTTGTTTCCTTTCTGTGGGGTCTAGTTGTCTATTTGTTTGGATTTATTTTTGTTTTTTTTTAAAAGGTGGCAATAAGGTTTCTTGTATAACAACAGATCTAGATCTAGATTGGAATGTTTTATGTACCTCTGAGTGGCAATTTTTTGCATATAATGGGATGAATGGACAGGTCACAAGGATCCTCAAGGGTTCAGAGAAGGTAGGGGAAAGGAGACCCACTGGAATGCTGTTAGGATCCAGATGTTGAAAGATGATAGCCTCCCATCAAGTCCACTCAGCATGTTCTTTAATGTACAGAGGGTATGGCCCTCCCCTACACAGGGCCACATCTATTATGTTCTATTTGAGAGTCAACAGTCTTTCCAAGCACATCAGTGTCTCCTACTGGGGATGTTCAAGAGATTGGATCACCATTCCAGTGTAAAAATTTTCATTCATTATAGTAGTCTTTAAAAAATTTCTTGAAAAATGTGTGAAATACACACATACTTAGTAATTGGAATTGAGGTGAAAGATTATCATTTTCAAAGGAGGGGACTATGCCCCCCCCCCCCCCCCAAGATGGTACAAGCCATCTAAACTGAAATTGTGCTGATCAAGGTTATCTAAGCTGCAAAATTACCAAAAACAATTACTGTTAGCAATGACCTTTTATCTCCATTCTACCAACTTAGAAACTATCTTAAGCTTATAAACGAAGTATTATCTGCTCTCAAAGTACTTTATTAACCATCTTGCAACTGGCACACTGTTGAGCTATGCAACTGAAAATATAACAACTGAAATATATAATTAAATCTAAGTGGGTACATTCTCTCTTATTATATTCACATGGCTATTGTTTATCTAGGACTTAGCTATGCCTTGACAACTCAAATATTCTAAAGTGCCAAATATAAGAAGTGCTCATATTGCATGTGTGATGCCAAATGTTTTCGCAATTTTTTGTTGTTTGTAAATCATTTGACTATTCTTTGTTTTGCACTCTCATATTTACCTATTTATGATAAACTATTTATGCAGATATAGTAACAAAAATAAAATGAAAAATAGTACCTATCTTCATATAATCACAACACACCTATCTCATTCAAGGTCACTATAGGAACAAAACACAGATAAATAGGGAATTGTGTAACTGAATCTTTATATTTTGTTTATTGCTCATTTAGAGTCTTAACCAGAGATATCAAATCTATATATTAATTGAAAATTTCAAGACCAAATGTGCAAAGCACAATATGGCATGTACCGTGCACATCTTGAAGTTCCCAGTACATTTTACATATGAAACTTAAAAGAAATTTTATTTCGAACTAAATAACTTATTTTGAAGTCTTAAATTGATTAAAAAGTTTTTTTAATCAATTAGACTTCAAAATACAACAAATTATTGGCTGGGAAACTTTATACAAAAAGCAGAAAATGTCCCATAAGCCACTGAAATTCCCTTGTGGGTCATATGTTGTAAATAACACACTTGGTGTAGGCCTGCACTAGAATGACTTTCTCGTTTCTTAGAATAAATAAAAATAAATACCCCCTCAAGCATCTGCTTGCCACAGAGGTCTGACAGGAGCCTGTCAGTTTATATGCCATAGTAGAAGATCTGAGAGGATGGCAAGACCTCAGCAGAAAAAACGACACATACATCCATGCCTTACCCGGGGCTCGAACCCTGGTCCCTTAGATCAGTGGCCAAGCGCGCTAATGTGAGAGTTTAATGATGTGTTGATGTTCCAACAATGTCAAAATTGGTTATAGCAACTTTGACAACAGCAACAAAATAATTAATATTGACCTAAATTTTCTTGTTGTTGTATTTAGTTTCTTATACATTTAAGCCTTAATATGTCAGGTTAATTTTGAAGTGTATTCATATGATACCTAAAAGAACCATAGAACCATGTCCTGAAGTAAGAATCCAACAGAACTTGGCCATGCTATTATGGAAATGTACACTACTGGTCATTAAAAGTGCAACACCAGGAAAGACAACAGATATCAAAGCCATATTTAGTGAATACATAGCTTATGTTACAAGGATCAAATGATTGCAAATACAACTCTGTTAGACTTGTGGAATACAAAGAAATCAGTATCTGGTGTAGCAACCATGAGCAGCAATAATTGCTGCTACACGGTATGGCATTGAGAGGATGAGACGTCAGATGTGTGTTTGGGGAATGTCAGTCCATGCAGTTTCGATACGTAGCCAAAGTTCATCTGTTGTAGCAGCTGCTGGTGTCTGGTGTGCTAATCATCATGAGATCATGGACCAGACATGTTCAATTAGAGACAGATCCAGTGAATGCACAGGCCAAGTCAGAAGTGTCACATGGTGGCTATCCAGGAATTGTTGGACGACGCATGCTACATGTGGTTGTCCTGTTGGTAAATGGCACCAGAGAGCCCCTGAAGATAAGGTACAACCAGAGGCTCCAACACCTCAGTGATGTAACACTGGCTGTTCAGAGTACCGGTAATGCGTACGAGGCGCATGAGTGAGTGGAGTCCAATGGCACCCCATAACATAACACCAAGAACTGGACTTGTATGGTGTTGCATCATGCATGCCTCACTGAGCCTGTGAATGATATACTATAGTATCATATTTCTGAACAAGTGAATTACTCAGAATTTAAGAGTTTATAATGATATAAGAAAAATATGAATTATTTGAATTAAAACAAATTAACTGATACAGTTATAAAAGTAAAACATGGAAATACACAAAATATTCTTAAAAATATGTATTTCTTTAAAGTTCTGTACTGATAATCTAAAGATAAATGACAATCACAGCATTATCCGTTGATTTTTTAACGTCTATAAATCAATTAATATTTTATGGAAAAAATTTTGCTTAATATGCTGCAGAAATAATATGTATGTGTGTGTACATGTTCATTTGTGCCTTCTAAATACAAACCAAAAAACTTTAGCTTGTCCTGGCTCTCATACAACATACAAATATGCAGGGACAGGTCTACTACCTTAATAACAGATTCACCAACAACTGTTGTAACACTCCAAAAGATTGTTAAACTTCTTCTCTTTGGACCTTTTGACTGATTAACCTAAACTTCCAGATAGTATTGGGCACCAGGCAATTAATCTTGCCAAATAAAGTTAAATGAGGGTTCACTAAATATACAGGGATTACTTAGTGAGTAAGAAATCAAAAGATTGTCAAATTATTAAAGTTAAATCTTAATAAAAATGTTAAATCTTAATAAAAATTAATTCTCATTGTTCAAGAGAAAAAAAATGCAAATTCAAAATATTTCATATAACAAAGTTTATTTCCAAAAATTCAAGACTCACCAAATAAATTGATGAATACAAAAGTCTGAGCAACTAACAGCTCATGTCTAGCTACATCTATACTATATCTGACTGACTTGCTATTGTCTGACAACTCTTACTGACTTCCTTCCTCTTACTCTATTGTCACTATTATCTCTCTTACCAACTCTGTGACCTAATGTCACTTAGTATACATGCAGTGTGCAACTGACATGTGTGTATGACGCTGGGAAAAATATTTGCATAAACTTATGATCATGCTAGCTATTATGCAAGAGAGGGCATGTCCTTAATGCGGTGCATTAGTGGTTGTCAATCAAAAGTTGGAGTTGTGCATATGCAACTCCTTTAGCAGATTGGAAGAGGGAAAAACGATAAGTCCAACTGAAGAATAAATCCCCAAAATGATAATTATAACGTAAATAAAGTAAAACTGGTTAAGGAAAAGTGAATGGGTGAACCATCACACTGTGTCCCCAATTCTGCTCAAGAAACTCTCCTTTAGGTTCAGGTTAGAATGGAACATGGTGAAATTAGTTTCTTATTTCAGGCTGACTACACCAGTCCAAAAGAGGAAAAATAAACTAAAGACCGTTGGTGATATCTCTAGACAAATATTCAAGTCCATAAAGAAGATTAAAGCAGAGGGGAAAAAAATCACATTTGCAGTTTGCAGAAAAGGCCAATGCTCTTGAAGTAATCTATGAGATGAAAGCACATGCACTGCACACTTCAGTTCTTCCGGTTACCAAGGATGGAGAAGATGGAGAAGTCGGTAATTCTGATGGAACTGAGCTTCTGAAGAATTCACATCTTTATGTAGAAAAATGTATGCAGTTGAGGAAAATAAGAGAAACTGTGCCAGGCAAGTTGGAGCCAGAGCAGTTGGGACTACGTGATGCCCCATCGTTCACTTTTACTTTACCTTAACTAGTTTTGTTTAATTTATATTATATTTATCATTTTGGGGATTTTTATTTCCTTTTTGGCATCACAGCGCTCATTTCCAAGAGTTAGGAGTTGTGCATGCGCAACTCCGATCTTCTGACTGTCGCCCGCTAAAGCACGTGCACAAGGACACCCCCCCTATTGCATCATAGCTTGCGTCGCTTGTCGATTTATGTAAATGTCTTTCCTGGCGTGCAACATGACATGTTCGGCTCTTGTAAAAGTCTGATGACATGTAGTCACAGTAGCACATAGTTGGAAGCATGTAGAGAAGTGAGTGAGTGAGCTCAGTTGAGCGCACAGTTAGTGCAGTGTGTATCTTCTTCATTGAAGTTTTGGTGAGTGATTTTTGGAAATAAATTTGTTTGTTATTTAAACCTTTTGAGTCTTTACTAATTTTTTCTCTTGAGCAACATGAATTAAGTATTGATCATATTTAGATATTTAACTTCACAATCATTTTTCGAATTCTTACTCATTAACACTCGCTGGTATTTTGAACCCTAATTTAACTTATTCTATTTTTTTTTGGCAATTTGTTAATTATTGCCTGGCACCCGTCTCAGCTATCCGGAGCATAAAACTAATTGGATCAGAAAAAGGGTCCAAACTTTAAAGTATTTTGCATTTCTTTGGAGCGTTACAACTACTGCTTCTTCTGAGTGTGCGGTGTGGAGGGGCTGTATGCAATTCCAACATGGAGATGTGGACATGTTCCTTCACAAGTTTTTTCAATACTTAATTACAACCTGGCAATAAAAAAGATGTTGGATTGCAACATCCAAAACACTAATTTTACCCCTACTAGTCAGAAAGCATATGGACTAAGGGAATATTTTAACTAATCATATATGAATTATCTCAAAAATTTGTCTA
Organism: Ryuthela nishihirai; assembly: GCA_038380435.1. NCBI lineage: Eukaryota > Metazoa > Arthropoda > Arachnida > Araneae > Heptathelidae > Ryuthela > Ryuthela nishihirai. Next base: position 18,310,259 of record JAWZYU010000016.1, read on the forward strand.
TTGAACAGTGCAGTTTTTTAATAAGGAAATTTTCCACATAGTTGTTGTGGTGACAACTGACAGTATGTGCATGTTTTATATATTTATGCTTTTTGGAATTACTTTCTATAACACTTAATGTAAAAAATCTGTTGCGTCCAAATAAGTTCATGCAGTTTTAGCATGATTCAAGTTCTTACACAAATTATGCAAAATATGCATAATTATATCAGATTCAAGCCAGATGTGTTAAATGCTTTCAAAAACATTTAATGTTTAAGTACTGAAGCAATATGTTTGAATTTGCATAAGCTAGGGAAAATGTAGCAACTTTCCAAGCAGGTTCTGCACAAATTTACAGTTGATCAGAAGCATTTGAAATTATTGGGCTTGCTTCATGAGACAATAATGAATCATTTCTCAATTGGTAGATGACTTGTGATGAAAAAGGGATCATGTACAGCAACCCTAAGCATTCACATAACTGATTACCTCTAGGAGAATCTGCTCCACACGTTGAATCCCACATTTCATCAGAAGAAAATTATGCTGTGTGGTAGCATAGAGAAGGAATCATACACTACAAACTCTTACCCTGTGACCAAATTATCACAGCGAATGTGTTCTAAGAACATCTGCAGAGGGTGCACAATTACTGCAGAAGAAGGCTACACTTGTCAATAGGAAAAGTGTCTTTCTGCATGATAATGCGACACTCATATGGTGAAAGTGACCCAGAATAAAATTCATGCTCTTGGATGAGAAACTCTATATCACCCCACCTTATTCTCAAGATCTTCCCCCATCAGACTATCACTTCTTTTGTCATTAGATAATCTTTGTGCAATAGATAGTTCAGAAACCAAGAGGAGATAAAAATAGTTAGATAATTTTCTAACTATAAAGGATATGTATATGAATAATTACACATATTATTTGAATTATACATTTCTAACTAATCTAAATATATAAGAATTGTATAATCTATTATATACATAAATTAGAAATTTTATTTATGGAGGATATATAATAGAATTTCTAACTATATTAGAATTTTATAGCAGCAGGATCTATAAGCTTATTTCACATTGGGAGAAAGTCATGAATTTTGATGGTGGTTACATTATTGAATAAATTTTTTTTTAAGTTATAAGTATTTTAATTTACTACACCAAAACCACAGGAACTTATTTGAACACCTAATATATTTGTGTGTTTATTTCCCTGCAATTATACAGGTCTATATACTTGTTTTACATTGTTGGGAGACTTGTGGCTTGAGGAATACTGGACTACATAATGATAATCTCACACTTCACTTTTTCATTCATTGGTTTTGTAATTTGCATGAGTTTCAGTTACTATACATAATATGTATATTACAAACCTTTCGATGCTGCTCATGAAGCTCTTCTTCACATGCCTTAAGGTTTTCGACACTAACATGATGACTTCGACAACCTGGTAACTGGGGAGATGTTGGAGTGCATCGTCCAGACCACAAATTTCCAGGTGACTTCCTTCCCATAACTACTGGATCAGGAGTTTTTGAATAAAGCCTACTACTCTTTGGAGACATATTGACTCTATTGTGTGAGCTATGATATGGAGAGGGTGGTGGAGTTGAAAATCCTGATTTAACAGACCGAGGACCAGGACTGATGAACCTTGATACAGGGCTTGGAGTTTTTAAGTTACTATCAGAGAGAGGGGAATGGCCCATTGGTGCTCTTCCTTGAAGAGTCCCATGAGGAATTCTGATTCCTTCTTTTACAAACCACTTTGGAGTATCTTGAGATGTCAATGTTGGTGCTTGACTATGTGATAAATACTCAAACTTTGATACTTTTTCCACAAAGTCTGCACTTTCCATATAGGGACTACTAACATGGGCTCTGCTATCAACTGATGCTTGTTGAAGTTTCGATAAAGATTCCACTGTAAATGAAAAATATAACAAAATAAGTTAGAAAACATAACACTAAGAAAATACTTCAATAAAAAGCTTGATAAAAACGAAAATATTCACTCATTAGACATCTCAGTTAATTGTCCAATATTGATAATACTTAAATATAAATCATATAAGACAACTATATTTCAGAACAAAAAAAAAATAATTTCAAGAAAAAAAAACAATGCAGCCAAGAAAATGTCAAATTTATTTTAAAAAAGTAGAGTAAACTTCATATCAAGAATTTTCACACTGACAAGCAGAGAACAATGTTTAGCAGATGATAGCCATTGTCTGTTTGGGTATTAAGCAATTGGGTAACACAAAAATCTGAGTTAATCCAAGGCTACTAATATTACAAAGGCTTGGAATATTGTTAAGAAGACCAAGTAGACAACTATAAAGGACCTTCTATCACACCACCTAACATGTTTATGTACAGAACTCTTACATTATAAGAGTAATAAAAAAATTTATCCCTCAAGCAACTGCTTGTCATAGAGGTCTGATAGGAGATTGTCAGTATAATATGACATCAAGAAGATCTATGAGGAAGTCAAGACCTCTGCTGAAGAACAATACAAGAAAAATAAAATATCCATGCATTATCTGGGTTTGAACTTAAATTCCTATGATCAATAGCCAGCTAGTCACGCCACTGGAATGGCCATGTCCCTTTACTCATTAGCCTTTCCAGGGCTCAGCCTGAAAAATTCATTACACTATTTTTTCACTATGCTCAGTCAAAGAAAATAGCTTTATAACTTTTTTTTTCCAAATAACTAATGCAAGGAATTATGGCATGTTATATGCCAAATAAATCAGCATTTAATTCAGGATTTTCAGGGGAAAAATATTTAAGAAAAAAAGACGTTTTATATTAATAGGGCTTTTATAGAAGTATTTAATAAAAAGTGCATCTGGCAATGCAAATAAAATTTTATTTTATTTGCATTTGCCAAAAAAAAACAACAACCAATAGACAGATATGATTATAATGTATATGAATAGAAAAGCTATTTATTTCTGAATAACAGAGAAATAAAGTTTGTTTGAAACAAGAAAATTATTCTCTTTTCATAACTTTTTTCTCAGTACCATACTTTGAGAAAAGTCCAGGCTTTTTGCCAACTATGTTGAGTCATCTAAAGAAGTCAACAGTAAAATTTTTTTTAAAATAACCAATCAACAAAAATTTTAAAATATTTAAAAACCCTCAAACAGATGCTTGCCACAGAGGTCTGACAGAAACTGTCAGTTTAATACCCCATGGAGAAGATTTGGACGAAGGTGAGACCTTGGCAGAAACCAGGCCCCAACAGAAATAGGTCATATTATAAACCAAATTAAACAGAATTTAATCTGAATTTTATGAAAAAATTTAAGCAAATTTACATATTGATTTTAATAAGACTTTTTCACTATGATACAGTGAAAAAAATAGATCAAACTATGCAATTAAGGCTTAATTTTGGAAAACTGGATTCAAGCACCAGGTGTGTTTTTTTTCTCTCTGTATTGTTAAATGTAATATAGAGGTCTCACCTTCCTCACAGATCTCCTCTGTGGTGTATTACTCTGACAGTCTTCTATCAGACCTATGTGGTAAATGGCTGCATGAATGGTAATTTATTCAATTTTTAATACTTGATAAATAAAATCACTGTTCAATGCAATAGTCATTCTTCTTTGTAACAGTTGTAATAGTAAACTTAAAATGTAATGTTATAAACTACTTTTTCACCAACTTTCTTGTTTTCCTAACATTTTCTCTCCAGAACTTTAAAAATAAAGTATACAGAGTTATATAGAAATGAGTATACAGAGTTATATAGAATGATTAGTGTTAATTTTTCCCCTCTTCGAAATGTAACAAACATGATATTTAATTTTAAAAAATTATTTCAATCTAAAAAGCAAGAACTTCTCACAAATACTTTACCAGGAATAAAGCCAGTAGGAACAAATGGACTACGAGAACCTGGCATTATCTGCTTGATAAGCTGAGCTTCTTTTGGGTGGTTGAAACGAAAAAAATTTGAACGTCCAAGGCACAACATGCACCCTATTAAAAAAATTAAAATTTATTTATCAATATACATATAATTTAGTGTAAAATATCAGGAACTGAGAAGTTAATATAAAAAGTTCACTAACCAGAAATTAAGGATGAAATATTGATATCCAATATGCAAGTTTCAATACAATTTTTTTTTCATGGAAAAATGAAATTAAATAGTTAAGAGCTAGAAAAAAATCAAGTGCAAAATTATACTTAACAAATTTGCTGCCACTTGGCACATGTGCATCATGCAGCTTGTGCTCTAAGTGCAGCATGATGTGTATGTGTGTCATCCAGTTTCAACAGTCCCTCCTGTCTAAACGAGTCAACACTAAGGATGTTCCCCCTTACCCCAGTGGCATCCAGGGAAAGATTACAGTTATCTGTATTTGAGAATCTACTTCATTCCAGTGGCCTTCAAAGCATGAGTATCAAAGCAGCAGCAAATATGTTAAAGCAACTATATATACAAAAAATCCAAAACAATTTAAGCAAGAATGGGCTTTCAGAAGACAAAATATGATGCTATTACACTTTGTTTTCAGAGGACTTGAAACCATCCTTCTTCATCTTTAGCGAACCTGAAATTATCCTGCTCCTTTTATGTTTCATTTAAAATTGTGTATAATAAGGAGTTCCATCACTAGAGAACAAAGCACACTTAAACTACTACTATAGGACCAGTAGTAGAGTAGTAAGAAGTTGACTAGCCTGATGCAAATGTTTAAATTTTAAAATAAACATGAATATTTCATATTAAAGTTGCAATCTCAGTTATAGTTAAGAATAGAAAAATAAAATAAGTAGTTTTTAAAATTAAAAACTGAAAATGATAAATTATTGAAGAGCTGTGCTACAATAGTCAAAAATGTCAACAATATGATCCTATTTACAAATCTAGTAGCCATTACTCAAGAGATACTGCAAAATTAATCTCAGTAAAATAGGGTAAAAGTAAATGGTAAAAGAATATATAAAACTCACTAAAAGCACTGTCATCACTACCTTTTGAACTTGACGAACTCTTGCTTATAAACATAACAACACGTGTCACCAAAACTGTTTTTACCACCTAGACTTCAACTGCTAATATTGTTTAAATGATGTCACATCTGGTCATGTACCAGAGATTGCTCACTACTCTTATACTATATTACAAAATGCACCATCTTCAAAGAGAATGTAACAGTAAAACTACATATGTTATGTGCTACTGAATTTAAGCATAATGTATTAATCACAAGTTGTCTATCAATAAATTACTGCACTATCTTGTTTCTTTCAATTATATGTAGTGACATTGTGCTGTTTTGTTTGTACATCATAATGAAAGCTCAAAGACCCTAAAATAGTATTTTAAAATAATCTTTAATTTAGATGTTAAGATATTAATCCTGCAGAATCCATGTGGAGTGTTGTAACATAAGTGACTATTTGGGTGTTCATAGAGCTCATCAAGTGACTATGTGCCCCCCCCCCCCATATATTTGTTTGACACTTAAAACAGATATTAAAAATAAAAATAAATACCCCCTCAAGCAGCTGCTTGCCAAAGAGGTCTGACAGGAGCCTGTCAGTTTATATGCCACAGTAGGAGATCTACTTTGTATTTAAAAGTTTTCAAATGAAAGATAAACCTATAACTGAATGAAAATAAAACTTTATTTAATAAAAAATCATTGTAAAAAATGTAATAATTAAGATGTCAGACTGCTATCTGTCTTAGATCTTTTTCTTCTAAAAGTGTTTAAAAGCAATTTTTATAACATTTTTTTCCTGTGCTTTAAATGCTTTTTTTTTTCCTTAAACAAATGGTGCATCTGGATTTTGAAATTGATTCAGCAATTCAGTTAACTGATGGATATAAAGAAATACAAACACTAGTTACCAAGTGGGGCCTGTTAGGATCGCAACAAAAAAATAATTTGCAAAAACTTCCAATTTCAGTGATAATTATGCAGTCATCTTGCCAGGATTAATGGATGGTGTTGTTTTAGGAAGGAAAGAAGTTTCAGCAGTGTAGCTAATCATTGCTGCACAACAAGATTATTTTAAAATACTAGGTCCAATACATACTTTTATAGGAGTGGTTCCCACATGGGTCTACTTGGATTAAAGAAAATCATGTGTTTGTGATATGATAATCAAACAAATTAACAAACAATCATATGGACCAGGACACAAATACAGGCATACCTAATTTAGTGCTCAGTATGTATTCCTTAAATACAAGTGTTAAACAAGGCCTCATGAACACTGTATAGCATACTGAAGGAAAATTCTTATATAATTTGTTAATTTTTATACAAAGTCTGAAAATAAAAGGCTGTTAATTGATAACATTACACATATTTCTTTATTTAAAAATTCTGCAATTAATTTAATCAGTTCACTTTTATATTTGTATTCAAAATAAAATTAAAATCTAAGAAAATTTAATAAAATTTGAAGTTTTAAAAGAATATATGACAAGTTACTGAATGGAGGTGTTTAGAAAATTATCTAAAGTTGATTGCCTTATGTTTTTCTCTTTTAGCAATTCACTATAAGGTGATAAAGTATTGAAATACTCCATGCTTTACACAACAAGATCTTTTGAAATCAAAATCATTCTCATTCAAATTTTCAATTGCATCTTGTATTATCTTCATAAAAATTATTTGTGTCATACATTAAATTTGCCTTCTGTTTAAGTAGTATGTTGCATTTATTGTTTTAAATCACATTAACAGGTATCTTATCAACTATTCTGACTATGGTAAACTCATAAAAAAAGAAAATGAAATAAATTACTTTTGTTAAAAAAAATAGTGCTATATTAATATGGCATTAATTGAGGCAGCGTTAAACAAGATTTGCCTGTAGTTACAGGTCAGATGTTGCACATGGGTCACCAGTGTAGCACACTCATAAATAAAGGAGCCATCAACTGTCTTTTACAGGGAGATTATACTATATTAGTTTGGCCATGTTGTCCATATGCAGAACTACAGATTAATAAATAACATAGTGAAAAATCTTCCTTAAGATTTTTTTAAGGAGAACATAAATAAAACAGTGGATGGACAAGGTCATTATTAGAATTGACCTGTAGTTAATCTGCAAAATGCAGCACCTGCTGCTCAAAATAGTAAATGACTGAAGAGTTAAATTGCAGCCAAAATGGACCTTCCTAGTCTAGCTGCTTGATGATTGTGCACATATGGTGAAAGTACATAGTGCATGCATATAATGCTATAACCAAACAGTATTGGCATGATATGATGTGCTACTAAATGAAATGGAAATATACATCTAAAATAAGGTAGATACTATTTCTCTATCTTATTATTTACTCTGTGCTTTAATCTAGGACTAATTTCTCTTACACTATGTGGCCTCCTAACAATTGAATTCAAAGGGTCCCTTGAGCCTCTCATGACCTAAGACAGTGATGTCACATTTACAAAATAATAAAGGAAGTGTCATCTAGCTGATAATTGGCTACAAACAGTACTGTGGAAAAGAACAATAACATCATGACCACTTGTAGAGAATCTGAAATTAATCATGTATTTAGTAGCTTAACTAATGGAAAGCAATGTTGGATTTAATTCCACATCCTTTTGGTCTCATTATCTTTAAAGTCATCTTGGTCTTTTCTAGATTAACCTAATCAATGTTTACTTAAAAAATCGTGTGTAAGAACTTAAAAAGGGAAAGTACCTTGAGATAACCGGGTTGGTTCAGTGATTCGCATGCCATCAATCGCAACAGCACCAGATTGAGGATAAACAGTAACCAAGCCATTGTTATTTTCAATAAAACAATGATCTTTTTCTATCCCTCCTCCTTGCACTATAATATCTTTCAATGGAGAAGCATCTTCACTTCCTATGTAGGTTCTACCTAAAATAAGGAATTAAAAATTTCAGTAGCAGTTCACAGTAAAACAATGTAAACAGCAATTACATAGCCCTAACAAATTATGAGATAGCTTCCATTATGCCAGTGAAAATTCAAAGTTACAGATGCTCAAAGCTGAAATATTTAACAGCATCACTACCCATAAGAATTTACTCAAAGTAAATTGAAAAATAAATAATATCAGGTAAATCAGACCATTTAACTATAATAAGTGTAATTTTAGAATTTTTCTCTAATAGCCCCTTCAGTTTTACTGATTTTGAAAAAATTAATGCTGCTGTTAAATATTCCAGTTATATCACTTTAACCCTTTGATTGCCATACCAGCAAAAAAAATGGCCCATAGGAGTGAATGATTTCACCATTCACTAAACAGGTAGTACACAACTTGGAGCCAGTAATCCATATCAGTGTAAATTAGCCCTTAGTTTCAACATATAAGGTTTCTATAAACTTATGTTGAAGGAAAAGTAATTTCCAACTACCAAATGTAAATTATAACCTATTCTTATTTTTCTAAATCATATCGTTTTCAGTAAATACTGTTCAAGCTTTGCTTTTTTATAATGCTAATATTGATTCAATATGTCTAAATTTTTATGAAAAATTTCAGAAAAAGTAAAAAAATTCTGAAAATTACCCACTACTGAAAAATCCGAATGTTTTTTTTACTGTAAAATAAATTTAAATAAACGATTTGTTTGCTCATACACCCATATTCTTTTATACTGCTCAAAACATGCATATGACTTTAATTTTCAACTCTTTTACTAAATGCCTTGGTTTGGTTGTATGAAAATATGGTAAGCTTAATAGGGGGCTCAGTAGGTTCAATCTGTGCAAAAATTGCTGCATAAGAAGAAGATGATATTACTTCTACATTTTCACTTAGGCAGATTCTTGAGAAATGTTTAGAGTTTCAGAAACCTTTGGTTGCTAGCTTTGTTGATTTCAAAAAGGCTTTCGACTCTGTTGATCGTCATAATTTGTGGTTGATTGTGAGATCATATGGTATACCAGACAAGTTAGTTAACATAATGAAAGCTCTCTATAATAACACTGAGTCATGTGTGAGAGTTGGCAAGTCTTGTAGCAATTGGTTTAGCATTACGTCTGGTGTTCGACAAGGGTGCATCTTGTCTCCTTTTCTCTTTAGTTTGGTTGTTGATTATGTTATGCGAAATTCACTTCAAGGGAAAGATTTTGGCCTTAATTGGGCTGGAGATACGAAAATTTCTGATTTAGATTATGCTGATGATTTAGCCCTTTTGGCAAATGATGTTGATGAGATGAACTCTTTCATTCGAGCTGTTGATGAGACTGGTAGTAGAGTAGGTTTGGTTATAAACAGAGAGAAAACTAAAGTGATGAAAATTGGTCAGGCAGGCTGTGATTCAGTTAATCTGAATGGTTGCAGTCTTGAGCAGGTGTCACAGTTTAATTACCTTGGGAGCTATGTAACTGATACTGGTGATGTGCGGCATGAGATTAACAGACGAATAGGTATTGCTGTCGGGACTTTTAAGAATCTATGGAGATTGTGGAGAAATAGGCATATACACCTAAAGACTAAAATTAGACTGTATAATAGTTTGGTTCTTTCTAGGGTTAGTTATGGTAGTGAAACTTGGACACTATGTAAACAAGATAACAGGAAACTAGATGCTTTTGATTCTAGATGCTTACGCAGTATCTTGGGTATTAGGTGGTTTAACTTTGTAACTAATGATGAGGTTAGGCAAAGGAGTCTGCAACCTCCTTTAAGCAGCATATTGTGCAGAGAGAGACTCGCTGGTTTGGCCATGTTGCCCGTATGGATAATTATAGATTGGCGAATAAGGTTATGAACAGTGTGCCTAGAGGCCTCAGAAGGAGGGGGAGACCTAGGATGATGAGAAACAAGATAGACAATGTCAAACAGGACCTTGTTAGAATTGGTGTGCAGTGGCTGGATGCAGCAGATGTAGCTCAGGACAGATATGATTGGAGAATTAAACTGCATGGTCTGGTTGGACCTCCGTAGCCCATGGCTGCTTGAGGATGATAATGATGACTCACACTACTCGGAGATTTTGTTAGGAGCTATAATGCCGTCCCATGGCCAAGTGGTTAGCATGCTTGGCTACTGATCTAAGGGACCTGGGTTCGAGCCCCGGGTAAGGCATGGATGTATGTGTCGTTTTTCTGCTGAGGTCCTGCCATCCTCTCAGATCTTCTACTTTGGCATATAAACTGACAGGCTCCTGTCAGACCTCTGTAGCAAGCAGCTGCTTGAGGGGGTATTTATTTATTTATTTTTTATAATGAAGCTACAAACAACATTTTTTATCACAAGGCTTATTAACAAGTGAGAGATTTCTGTTCAAAGAGGTTTAAATTGTTAAATTTTTGCTATGATACAGTCATTTCATTTTGATAGTTATTTTTATTTCAAAATTACAACATACAGTCTTTGAAAATATCATGACAAATTATCATAACTAGCTGTCAGACTATTTTCAACTGAGACATGCCACAAAAAATAAACTTTCATTTTGAAAATAATTTGTGAAAAATATCATACATGCAAAAAAATGCTAAAAATTTAATAAAAGCAAAGTAAATGTGTAATTACCTGCAGAGACAGGGTGGATTGTGATGGCTGTGCTCAACCTCCCACCTCCCAAGCTAACCAAATGAGGACCTTCAGTTTGTACCCTAAGAGATCTTCCACTTTCAGTAACAGCCAGTCCTTCCTAGAAATTAACCTACTGTCAGGTTTCATTTATGATCTTAACATTTATTTATAATAAATACTCAAAGCATATCTTTCACTGTTCAAAAACAATTATACATTATTTATTACGTATAATGCTGTATACACAGGTTGTCTATAAATTATCTTTGCAACTTTAAATATTGATAATTAAAAATGGACTGGGATTCAGATTTGTGATTTACTATACATATAAAACACTTAATGATTTTCTTCTGCATACTTTTCATTTATGCATTTTATTCATCACATGCAACACAAAGAGAAATTGAATCTCACACCAATTTTAATATGGCTTCATTGGCAATGGTTATTATACCAACCTACCTGGGATATTTTTTACGTGCAATATACAGTACAGAGAATGGTCCTAAAACTACACCTAGCTTGCATATGCCTCATACAAAGGTATGCCCTACTACTAGAGATTGAAATCACTACTGACTACAACTCAATCAGAGTTAACATAACATACACAGTATGGCTCCTGGAAAAATAACTATCTTTCTAACCACTATGCCAATTAAGGCTTAAACTAAGGCCCTTTTGAGTTGCACAGTATCACAAAAGTACCTAACCTTATAAAAATAAATTCAGGAGGATTATATCTGGTGAACATGCAGATCAAGAAAGTTATTGAAACTTAAAACTGCTTCAGAAAAGATAAAATTATAATGATATGGTTGCATTAGATTGCACCAAACACAAACTTTTGTGCTGAAATTAAAGACATACAGGATTTTAAAGCCCAAATATGAACATTATATCTATCTGTTGACAATACAAGAAACATGGAAAGGTAATTCATCACAGAACACATTGCAAAATTGCCTTATCATTTTTTTATGTTACATAAACATAGTTATCATTATATCATTATTTTTATTTATTATCTATGTGACTCAATATGTCTTGAGTAAATACTTTGCATTTCAGTTAACTATTAGGATATTATGGTTAAAAGTCAACTGTAGAGAATACCAAAAAAATTTTATTTACTCTTAGAACTTTTCCCCAGTAAAAATTAAAAGAAAACATTTTCTTAATCTTTAAATAAAGTGGAAACTCATATTTTTAAGATTAAAAATAACAATATCCTATATATTTATAGAAAAACATATATATATTTCCTATAAGCATATAGGTATTTTACTACAAATTTTTCATTTAGTAGCGAACTTTATATAAATGAAAGTTAATACCTTTGGCGTTGAAATTGTTTCTGATAAGCTTCCATTTTCAATGGCAGGGTTCCTCAGCCCAGGTGTAAATGGGTCTGTTGTCTTCCAGACACCTAATGAGGTCATACTTTCATGATGCCATCAACAATCTACTGATTCCTGCAATACGAAAAAAAAATGCATATTTCAAATATAATAAGGATAACATAGAATTTAGCAAAGAATTATCTTATTGAATTCCACGGTAGGCTTCTACTTGCTATATATAAATCTGACAGGGATTAATGAAATACCAGTATAAAACATCAAAGAAACTACTTACAGGTATGAAAGACATTAGCCAAAAAACAAGACAATATCACTGTCTTGGATATATTGAAACTCAGATTTTTTTCTTTATAAACACACTAACTACTTTACCACTGGGACCAGTAATAAATACATAAAAGGAGAGAAAATAATCCAGTCCCATTAAATTTACTTACTAACAGAAATGTCCACTTGTCCTAAGTTACAGAACAGTTGTTTACAATTACAACTGATGGAAAATGTAATCAATATTCATCAACCTGATGCTCAATATTTTATGTTATTATTCAATTTTCCTCAATAGGCTCTAGAATGTTTCAAATGCTGTCAGCCATGATGGCTTAAATCTTATTCAATTTTCTACTTGTTAAAACCTAGTCTGTGCTTTGCATTTATATTAAAGAAGTATATAATTCTATCTCAAAATATTTAACTAATCCATAATGTGAAATCAATGGAATATAATTCAAAGCATACAAATCTACAATTTCTAAAATAGCTTTTATGTAAATAAATATCGCCAGGGGAAAATCTTACGATTCTATAGCAAATCTAAAACTTTCCTTTCAGTAATCTTCTGAATTCGAGGGCGTAGAGTTACAAGTTAGTTGATGAATGAAAGTTCATATGAGGGCCTTCGTGGACTACTTCGAGTTATGTCCCTCACCATTCTCCCCTTCCCCCAAAAGGGGACGGAAATTTAGAGGGATCGACCTTAACTAGTTATATCTCAAATTAAAGCTTCTGACGTCTCCAATGTCATGGGCTACCTCAGCCACAACTCCAAAGAAGGGGGAGGAAAATTCTGATCGATGTTTAGGAGTCATATAGCATATGAAAGTTTCTGAAGATAGATGTTTTTAATGACAAAGAACAAATGAAGAAAAAATGCAAATAAATAAAGGGAGTACCTTCGAAAGCTTTCATTTGATATATGACGACATTCCCCACGTTAGAAACATTTGTTTGATGTATAAGCTTGTTACTTTCGACACTCTCATTCTGGATATATAGGGGATTGTTTTCATATTTCACCTTTTTTAGGGGGAAGAACGCATTGGGGGGTCAATTTTTTATGGCCTACGACACTCCCCGAGTCACCAGCTTACATTTGACACTTCAATCATTAAGTTTTTCTATTGCGTTCCAAAGATATGGTGGAACAACTTTTTGTTAAATCCACAAACCGACAAATGTCAAAGCCAAAAGAAATAGGAGGATAGGTAAAATTGGGATTGGTTTAGTTGAATTAAGTACAGTTAGCGCAATCGAGAAATCTTTGCAAAATTTAGGAAAGTTGGCAAAATTCGAAGCTACCTTGGTAAAAAAACAAGTCAGTTGTGAAGAATGGAAATAGTTTTGTGAAATTTAGGATAGTTGTTCATACCGAGAAAGCTTGTCAAAACGACACAATTGGACAAAATGTTGCATTTTTCTGTAACATCATGGCAAAGTTGCAAAATCGAGGCAATTGGTAAAACCCAAAATCGATGGTAAATGCCCCCCCCCCCTCTCACTGAGCGAAATTCGGGTGTATGTCATTTACAGAAGATACATAATAAAATTGATGTAAAGTGCTTATTTTCCCATCCCAGTTGGCAAAATCTGATTTCCGTGTTGACAAATTTTAGTTATCTCCCCTCCCCCAACCTTCGCACCATGTAATTTTTGGTTGTTTCCAAAAATCGACCAGAGTCGCAGAGTATTGTCCAAGATTGGCGTAGACACCTGCAACTTTGCAGAGATGCTGGTGGAGTACTGTAAAGGACAGTAAAGTTTTGTTGAGGTAAATGCAATGGTTTTTGTTCTGCAGATGCATATCAAGGACTTTTTAAATGCTCCTCATACATCATTTGAAATATTCATTTACAATTTTGCAATTATCTACTTTTCATCCATTAGAGGGCACGATTAAAACTTCTGGGAGATTTGAAAAGTGCAAATCACAATATTTAATCAATCCAAAGAGAATTTTTAATATATCTCTAAAAACAAAAAAGGTTGAATGTCTAAAGATATCGTTTTACGAAGACGACAAAAGTGGAAACAATAGTTCATTTTTCTTTGAAAATGAGCTAAAAGACACGTTTTGACGATGTTTCGAATTCCAAAATATGCGTAGTGGAAGAATTCGAGGAAGGCTCAACAGCAATGTAATTTGTTTGGATACAGAAATTCAGTTATGACTGTCACTTTCAAAAAAAACATTTATTCAAACAATTACAAATAAATTATTTCTGTTTACATAAGTCCTGCAAAGCTAACAGCTTATCTGCAGGAGGAAAAAATACATTGGTATGATATTTTACAACTTCTTTCTGTCTTTATCCACTAATCTTAATACACTGACATTTTGTTGCATTTATTATACTCTTTTACTATATCAGCTGAAAACTTCAACACTGGATAATTTTACCCCTTTTTTTATTTCAAATATTTTATAATCACACTGTGATTTTTATATTTACCTTCAATCATTGGCACCGAGTACCGAGTACTGAGGATTCGCATTCCCTCTGGCGAATTTCGACAGGGGCACAGCCCCCCCCCCCCCTTAAAATTTTGTATTATATATCTAACAGACAAAATAAATATGTCTGGTATCCTGTTATTGTATGTGAGCCCCCACACACACTGAGGATTTAAAAACCCGGCACCAGTGCCTTCAGCACTACATAATTTATCAATAGGGCGTTAATTTTAATTGTCTAAGGGCCGCCCCGTGGACAAGTTAGCATGCTTGGCTACTGATCAAAGGGTCCCGGATAGGGCAAGGTTGTTTGTGTTGTCTTTCTGCTGAGGTCTCGCTTTCCTCATAGATATTTTCCCCCTGTGGCGTATTAAAATGCTCCTGTCAGACCCTGTGGCAAGCAGCTGCTTGAGGATTTTTTTCATTAATTCAATTTTAAAAATCTATTAAATTCAAGTTTCATTCTTAAAATAACTTCAATTGCCATCTCTTATCTTTCTGGCTCATAAATAAATGACATATGGTGTGACCAAGTCCCCAGACAGGCAAAATACTTTCTTCATCAGGAATGTGGAATATCTGAGGCGAACATAAGACAAAATAATAATATCCATGATGGAATTAAAAAACACAGAGCAGATCAGAAGGGAAATGCAATGAGCACATCGCATCTCGCCCCTGAAAAGTGAAGGCCAAAGAATTTTTTTCTTTCAAATTAAAATTAGCGGAAAAGCAAAATCACCGTTTCAATCATATAATTTTGCATAGTCATTCGACACTGCATGTCCGTTATTAATATGAGAGCAACTGGCAGGAATAAAATGCATTTAAGAATAAATTAAATTCCATATTACAAAAAATTGCAATCAAAAGATATTTTTTTAAATAAAATTTTACCTTAGGATTTCACTATCCTCATTAGTTGACTTTTTTTTTTAATTTTCAGAGCAGATACTTAATAAAGATAATCTTTTTTCACATCATTTTATGGTTTCAGACATTACTAAATTTTACACTTTTTGGTCTCTTGCAAATGCCAACGTTGGAACAGCATAAATAGGCATCCAACTTCATCACAAAATTCAATCCATTTTTATTACCTCTTTTCTAACATACACAAAAGGTGAACAATTACCCGACGTCTAGCCCTTGGCCTAGTCAACACTTCCTCCACCCACGCTGCTTAGAGCAACGGAATCTGCGAGATATTATCAGCCTGCACGTGCGTAACACATGGGAGCACAGAGGCTAGTTCAATCGCTCTCTTTCATTATTATTACAGGATGACGTTGACAGCATACAGGAAATGGGCGATCATGTAGGCACATCACCCTATCACATCGACGACGAGGAACTTCCGTTTTTGGTAACTGCCACTGACTGTGGTACCAACTCACCTACCGTCTTACGAAAAGCTCAAAGTTCATTTTAAGACGCACACGTGCAAGTGCGCCTTGCTTCATAAAATCAACTGCAAGATGAGAGAATTTATTATACCTGTATGTTGCAAATACCCACTAAATCTAAGAAGAGTTACAAGCGTTTGCTGACATTTTCAAAAGAAAAGTAAAAGTTCAGTGGAACTGCCCATAAATTATGTGACGCTTTTTTAGCTGATTACACCTTTCTACGTAATAACGCAAGATCTTAACAGACATCATTCTCCTTACCCGTTCCGTGTTTACATCCTTTTTCTAAGAATTTTAAATTTTTAGTAAAATTTTAAATTTTTTTAGTAAACAGCAACATTTTTTTAAAAGCAGTTAACTTTAAGTGATACACAACCTCTGAGATCTCTCTCTCCCATGTAACGTGATTAACACAGTCACTAACTCTACTCCCTCAAGATATTACATAATTTATAGATGACACTAATGTCATAAATTTAAATACGATTTGTATTGATTCTCATTATTTTGATAAGAATCATTAAAATAGGGATAATCATTTACTAGTCAGATTATGTTAAATACTTTTAAAAGTCAAAAAGGAAAAAAAAAATCTAATTTTTGACAGACCTTATGATTTAATTTCTCCATAAATTTGTTGAAGATAGTTTTATTTTACACATAAACGAGTCTTTTGCTGATGGCATAGCGAAACAATAACAAGTATGCAAAATTAAGCATCGTTTCCGTCGTCTTGTCAAGTAATAATAAAGAAACTAAGTATTCTTCAGTTTTGTTCTACACAGCCATTTTGTTTTGAAGCGTAATGTATCCGTAAATTTTTCCCTCCGTGTCCGTAAAAATTTTCGCTAAGGTTGGCAAACCTGCTGTAACTGAGCAGTCTTATTTCATTGATAAAGAAACTGGCACGTGTCCAGGAAATCCTGAGTGTCTGGGTGCTGTCAAGCGATGCTGCGCAAATTCACAATCAACGTTCAAACTTGAAAGCTTAAATTAATATCCAAAATTACCTGGAGGAATAAATTATTATTATTAATAACACCATAAATATGTCCATTAAAATGTTTGCCACTCTTGAAAACTTCCTTATACCGTGGAATTCCGAGCCTAAAATCAACTAGTAAATTTTTTTAACTATCTATTTAGTAAAACGGTATGAAATATGAGTCCTATGGATTTCCAAAGGTAATATTGACTAGATATATATACGTAATGCAAAAATTCAGTTTTAAAATTGCTTATACAGAAGTAGATTTTAAAAGGATATCATGTTCATTGTCGAATATTTCATCATGTAACATATTGTGATTTATTAAACGGCTCGAAAATAAACTTTGGAAAAAATTCATTCATCTTAACAAAATCTTCTAAAGATGTAAAAGTAAACCTAACAAAGAAACTGAACTGACTACTTAAATCTTTTCAACATATGAATGCAACATAAGAACAGATTTTATATTGGGTAGCTGAGCGAAACATGAATTAAGCTTGGTAATGACATGTATCAGAAAACTTTTATTAAAATGTAAAAAAGTTCTGAAATCTAGTTTATACACTGTAACACGAAAGCTTTCACTGCGAATTTATATAAGGAAATTTTAGTAAACTAAACATTCGAGTACCGAAGTATTTCTACCTCCCTCCGAATAGAGTGAAATAACGAAAGAGAAAACGGTATAAACTAAAATTTCCCTAAATATATTCTACAACGAAGAAAGTAAAAGCGACATTGGGACAGGAACTATGGCCTACTAATGTCTTTTGAGTGTAAAATCTCAGCGAAGAGAAAACAAAACTTCTCTCGCTTTATGCAAGACCTGAGATGTCTAAGAAAAGAAGCTTTTACACGTGAAGAGACAAGGAGCTGCATCATCTGAAAGCTATGTCCGTGATGCAGATTCGTCCTCCGCAATGAAGCGTTGAGTGAAACTCCGCTTTGTTTATTATTCCTCGAAGTGAAAGCCCAGTAACAGATGGCTGCCATCAGAACTAGAGATGCATGACGAAGGAGCAGAGCGTGCAGTGGAGCGCTGAGCCATTGGCCTTCACACTATAGCTTGACATGATGTCAGTAAACAGATCAGACGATACCGTTTCTATCTTGCAGGAGTCATGAAAAAAACATCAGAGAAAACGGGATTAGGCTAGCAGATCGCAATACCGTCGAGGGATTCACCCACAGCGATCGATGAAGTCAATACGAAAATGTTTCCATTGCCTTACATAAACGCCTTGTATATGGGGAGAACTGAATAAAATTGGAAATTTATGCCCTAAATTAGATAATAGTAAATAAAAGTTTCAGAAGCTCATCAGTATTCTTATAAAATAGTAGTAATTCAAGTTTCTTATAAAAAACAAAAAATAATACGGAAAGCTAAATATCACAATTTTTCAATGTCAATGATTTTGTCTTTTCGTCATATAATCCATCTTTAATATCCTTCTAACCCTCTGGACTATCGACCTATTTCAATTACATGTGCTTTAAGCAAAATTTTAGAAAAAGTCGTCGAGAGACAATTATCGACTTTTGTTGAAAAATTTAATTTACTTTCGTGCAGATAATTCGGGCTTAGGAAAAATTGGTCAACTGAAACTCTCATGACACTTCTTGTTAATCAATGGAGATTGGCTTTAGACAGCAAAGTGAAAACGGTTATGGGACTGGTTTCCCTTGACATCTTAAAAGCATTTGGTTCAGTTGAACACAAACTTATCTTGCAGAAACTCTGCTATAACCTTAATCTATCGCCCTCAGCTCTTTCCTGATTTAAAAATTATCTCAACGGCCGTGTAATCCGAACTAAATTAAGCACTAATGAGATCTCTAAACCTCTTAAAATCAATCGGGGATTACCTCAAGGAACCATTCTTAGCCCACTTCTCTTCAACCTTTTTGTTAATGATCTAGAATCCTCCACCATCAACAATATTTTTATGTATGCAGACGATTGTCTTCTTGCTTTTACCTCGTTCTTTCACTTCTCTAAAACAAGAAATAGAAAATAATATGGCCGAATGGTTAGCACGCTTGGCTACTGATCTAGGGGACCTGGGTTCGAGCCCCGGCATGGATGTGTGTGTTGTCTGCCGAGTTCCTGCCATCCTCACAGACCTTCTACTCTGGCATATCAACTGACAGGTTCCTGTCAGACCTCTGTGGCAAGCAGCTGCTTGAGGGGGTATTTATTTTTTATTTATTCATGATGTGCTTCATTGGTACACTAAAAATGGATTCCCTGTCAATATCAAGAAAACCAATATTGTTTTTCTTTTAACTTAAAATTCTCCCCCCGCTTGACACAAACATTAAAATTAATAACACCCATATAACAGTTTCCACTTCCATGAAGTACTTAGGTATGACGATAGATAATAACATTGACTTTGGAATTCACATTAATAAAACCGTCGCTTCAGCTTCTAAAAGAACTTATATATTCAGGTACATTCGAAACTACACTGCTGGCCATTAAAAATGCAACACCAGGAAGAACTCATTAGATTGTCCCGAAATATGCAAGATGGGTAGCCCATGGGAGAACATGTAAATGATTCAAAGCGCAGCACATACGCACATCATGCGTGACAGTAACGCCCCCTGGAAGTGGTATAAGAGGATATTACAAAGAGCCAGTGTAAAGCATTGGAATTGTGTTTGCTCGCAGTTCTTGTGCACTAAAGGATCAATTAAGTATGCCCCTTTGAAGAACACAGCATCCATACGACCAGGTTTCCGACTTTCATCGAGGGAGATTTGTGGGATTACAGGAAGGCGGATTATCGTATTGAGACATCGGTGCTTGTGTTGGACGGAATGCTGCCACAGTGATGAGAATATGATGTCAGTGGGTAGAGGAGGAACGAACTCACTGATGTGAGGGATCTCAACGACCCTGTCACACAAACGAATGAGAGGGCTGATATCTTGTGTGCATGACTTTGAATGATCATACAGAAACATCAAACACTTTAGCTCAACAGTTAGGGTGTGTTGCACATCAACCAGTGTCCGCACATACGGTTTGACATCATCTGCAGCATCGGGACATCTTTGCTAGGCAGCCATTGCTTCAGCTACCATTGATCTACAACACAGGTGTATGCGACTGCAATGGTGCCAAGAACGTCGCGCATGGATGTGCAAATGGCATTGCATCATCTTTTTAGACGAATCCCACTTCAGTATGCAGCACCATAATGGACTAATCTGTATCTGGCGGTACAACGGCGACAGGCTCAGTGAGGCATGCATATGTAACACCATACAAGTCCAGTTCTTGGTGTTATGTTATGGGGTGCCATTGTACTCCACTCACTCATGCGCCTCGTACGCATTACCGGTACTCTGAACAGCCAGCGTTACATCACTGAGGTGTTGGTGCCTCTGGTTGTACCTTATCTTCAGGGGCTCTCTGGTGTCATTTACCACATGTAGCATGCATCGTCCAACAATTCTTGGATAGCCACCATGCGACACTTCTGCCTTGGCCTGCGCATTCACCGGATCTGTCCCCAATTGAACATGTCTGGTCCATGATCTCACGACGACTAGCACACCAGACACAGCAGCTGCTACAACAGATGAACTTTGGCTACGTATCGAAACTGCATGACCTGACATTCCCCAAACACACATCTGATGTCTCATCCTCTCAATGCCGTACCGTGTAGCAGCGATTATTGCCGTTCATGGTTTCTACACCAGATACTGATTTCTTTGTATTCCACAAGTCTAACAGAGTTGTATTTGCAATCATTTGATCCTTGTAACATAAGCTATGTATTCACTAAATATGGCTTTGATATCTCTGGTCTTTCCTGGTGCATTTTTTAATGGCCAACAGCGTACATATCCTCCTACGCCCCAATGTTTTACAAAATTTACATGTAACCGAAACTCGAATACTGTGCTTCCACTCTTTTTGGTATTAATAAAAAGAACTTAATAAATTAGAAAAAGTTCAAAATGAAGCTCTCAAAATCATCAGCAAAATCTATTTTAACAAACGTGAATCTCTAACACTTACTGATATTCGGAACGAACTACCAAATTCCCACTCTTGAATCTAGAAGAAAGCTGGGGTTTATTACCCTTGTTCACGATACTATTTATGACAAGTCTCATCTCCTTCATTCGATTCTTACACCCTATATTCGATTACGACATCGCCACATCCTTCGCTCTGATAATAAAATGCTTCCTACTCCCAAGATTTTCAAAGCTAAGTATGGTGAAATTTCTTTTGCCTTTCAAGCAACCTCAACTTGGAAACTCTCTACCGAGCGATATTACTTTTTTAAATTCTAAATCAAAATTCAAAAACTATATTACTCCCCTCCTATTAGAATATTGAAACGTTTGACCAACAACATCTCCTCACCCCTATTCCCACTCCCCATCTTTGCCCTTTGTCTGGATTATCCGCAATCTTTTTTTCCCCTGTTCATTCATTTAATATTACTCTCTGTTGTCAAACTTTCTTTTCTTCCCCCTAAGTTTACTGTTTTTTTTTATCACATTTCATATTATATGTTTATCTTCATTTGTGCAACTTGTCATTTTGTTTATATGTATCAAATAATTATGCAATTCCTGTAAATATGTTTGTATTTTTGTACTATCATCAATATTTCTTTTCAATTTCTCAAATGTACTGGGGCATCAAGCCCATATACACGTTTAAATTAATATCCAAAATTACCTGTACCTTGGCTTTACTGTAACTCCCTGCATGAAGTAAATTATTATTATATTATGATTAAAATAAAAACGTATTTAACATATCTGAAACGCGGTAAAATAATATTTTCCTGTTTAATAGTTTACATTTTTTGTTGCTTTTATCCTTGAAGAACACATTTCGCTCTACGTAATAAATTAAATGATCAGTCATAAAGATCTAACTTTTTCTAGTTGGCAAGGAAGAAGACCCTTAAGTTAAGAACCAGTTGAGGAACGCCAGATTCCATCACCGACGGCTCACCGAGAAATTCTGAAGAAACCTTGCAATAGCATTCACTTTACATAGTAATGTAATGCTATTACGTTTTCACTGAGCAAAGGCAACGTGGAGAATGCTTTTAAAAGAGTTTTTAGTACTTGAACAATGAGTTTTAATTTCATGGTTGCTTTAGCAATTTTTACTTTTGAGATGTTTAATTTCTTTGGCAGAATAGTATTTAACCTTTTTTTTTTCATTTTAAAACAAAAAATGAAAAAAGGGAACAATTTAATCAATTTACCACCATTTTCCCCACTTTTCAGATTTATGGGTTGGCAATACTAGGCCTTAGTTGTAGTTCACGATACAAATTAAAACTTGCTCGCAAAAAACGAACAATACATTTGAATAATAATGTTCAAAATTAGGGAATAATGCCCTACCAAAAATATTACAAAAGTTTCATGTTATGTCATTGGGAATTTAACTCCGAAGCTCTATAACTTCTAAAATATGCATTTAATGGAAAAATGTTACTGAAGTTAATTTAAAGATCATAATCAAATCTATTGAAACATGAAATTTCAACTAAATTCGTTTAGTATCTTGAGTTATGGAAGCTGGTATATTTAATAATAAATTATCTTGTTTCGTAAAAAATCACTCATTATTTTCTAATAATAAAATATTCATTACGCAAAATTTTAAAATGCTATTTCTTTTACTAAATGTTTTAAAATAATACTTATTATTCAAATTTTAATTAATTTCTGGGGTAAATTCTTATCAAATATTCTAACTTTCATAACTCTTTAAATACTGAATGAGTTAGTTACTGAATCCCTAAAACACCAAATCATTAAAACAGAACGCTTAACTTCAGTTTCTTAATGTATTAAAAATACCTGCTGACAAAAATATTAAATTATCGCCTTTTCTTAAATTCCTGAAGAACATCTTTTAAACAGTCAAACTTTTGCTTTATGCAAATTTTTCTGCTGCCTTTCGTTACTCTTTCTTTATCGGTTTATTGCCCTTGTCAGAATTTGGCTCCCCAGAATTTGAGCTGATTTACCACAGTTCCAATTAGGAAGCCACGACGCATCCGTCCGTATCCCGCTGATTGGGTTTTATTACTTTCTCGGAGATACAACTTGGGCCAAGCCCCTTTCCCTGTTCCAGAACTACTCAACAAGAGAGTAATGGTTCGGATTAAATCACGAAGTACTTACATTTTCTTCCGTGCTGTCTTTAAATGTGTTTTGAAAAATCAAATACTTAATTTCTGAAGTAGAAAAACGACAAGAAAGCAACAAAGATAAAATGATATATATATAGCTGACTGTGAGTGAGTGAGGAGAGGTAGTGGGGGGGGGGGGGTAACGCTAATTTTAACCATGATGCAGAAATGATATAGAAATCTGAAAATTCGTAACTCTGAGCAATTAAGGTTGTAGATCTAAAAAAATTAGCAAATTTGGGTTTGACGTGAAGTTTAAGGTCAAACAGAGGTCAGGTGTTCAATCTAACCCTGATTTATAAATAAGGTAATCTCCGTTTAACGCGGGAGATGCGTTCCGGAGAAACCAGCGTTAAACAGTTTTTTTTTTTCATTTGCTTGTTTTTTACATATCTTATAAGGGACCTGGGTTTAAGCCCTGGGTAAGGCATGGATGTATGTGTCGTTTTTCTGCTGAGGTCCTGCCATCCTCTCAGACCTTCTACTTTGGCATATAAACTGACAGGCTCCTGTCAGACCTCTGTGGCAAGCAGCTGCTTGAGGGGATATTTATTTTTATAATACAAAGCAAAAAATATGAATAACTGATGTTTTATTTCAATATAAATAATCAGAACTCAAAGTTTTTACTAAAAAAATTCCGTAAATATTTGCATATATGGGCGATCTAGCGTGGTTTGCTTGTCTGTTTTTTGCATAATATTTGCTTGTAATATTTTCTCCTAAAAATAACACCAATTAATTAGATAATTTAATTCTTTCACTTCGAGAAAAGATATTCACCAACGGAAGCACATGAAATGAGAAGATGGAGATGCTTCTACGACGAGCTACGCAGATTTATGACTGTAACTTTTGTATAAATTGTAATTCTTATAAATATAAATATAACAACCTGGAGAACCAGCACACCAAATATTTATGTACACGACTTTAAGATTTAAAAAAATATTTTACAATAAAGAGGAGAGAGGAGAGAAGCCGCATAATAGCAAAAATTCCGCGTTAAACGGGAATTTGCAACCAGAAAGTGAAAATTGATCTCTAGAGAATTTATAACGCAAACTCAAAAAAAGTGACGGAATGAAGTTCTATAAAATCTAAGATGAAACAGAGGTCCCCTTTAAATAATTATGGAGTTTAAGGTCAAACAAATGCTATTTTGATATTACTCTGATTTATAAGTGATAGAAATGAGAAAAATTGGTGTCTGCTTGAGATGAATTCAGGTTCCGTCATAATTTAAATTCTAATTTTTTTTCTGTGGAAGAAACAAAATGAAAAATTATTTCTTTGACTATAGTCGAAATTTTTAAATAAATTTTCAGTTATTCAAAATGAGCATTATGCAGCCTTTGAATATTTTTAGTATTCTTTCGTTCATTGGTGAATCGCTTTTAGCATTTACAATGATGACACTCTAGAAATTTCAGTTCCTGCGAATCATAACTAGTATTTGTTATTCCAAACAACATTAAGATTAAAAATTTTCCATCGAAAATTATAATCATTTTAAAGTTTATAATAATTCTTATGGGGTGGAATTTATGGAGTGGAAAGAATAAAAAAAATGGTTCAGTGGAATATATTTCTATAAGCCGTCCCGTGGCTGCTGAGGTCCTGCCATCCTCTCAGACCTTCTACTATGGCATATAAACTGACAGGCTCCTGTCAGACCTATGTGGTAAGCAGTTGCTTGAGGGGGTATACATATATGTTTTACGAAATGCCAGAAGATTTTTTCCAATGGGGCTCGGACTCAATAATAATCGAAATGGTTCGGGTCCAGCTCGATAATTTGGGCTTAGGCTCAAAAATTTGAGTCCGAATTCAGCTCAAGTGTCTGCGAATAATTTATGACACAGATCGCAGAAAAAGTAATGGAATGAAGTTTCTGTAATATTTCAAAGTACAATAAAAGGCACATTCAAGTTAATTATAAAATAAATACCCTGCAAATTAAATATAGTGCGGATTCAACGGTCAAGAAATCAAGAGACTCTATAGGCGGCCATTGATTTCTCGAATATACTGCTGCTGGTCACTGGTGTGGTCAATACGAGTTAACTGAAGGCTCCTGTTACAATTCATTTAAGTTTACAGTGATATATTAATCACGTTATTAAAATAAATAAATAAATACCCCCTCAAGCAGCTGCTTGTCACAGAGGTCTGACAGGAGCCTGTTAGTTTATATGCCATAGTAGAAGATCTGAGAGGATGGCAGGAACATACATCCATGCGAACGACACATACATCCATGCCTTGATCCGGGGCTCGAACCCCCAACGAACATAGGTCCCTTAGATCAGTAGCCAAGCGCGCTAACCACTCGGCCATGGGACAGACCCACGTTATTAGTAAATGTGAATAACCGAAGAGTTTTGTTTTCAGAAGTGGTCAAAAACCTACAATACAAAACAGATAAACCAAATTTTAATACTTTCCAAAAAAGAAATATTTTACGGATTGCAAAATTGGAACGTGAACCAAACCAGAATCGTCCTTGAATCTGACTTAGCTGTCATATTCATACCTTACTAAACGCATATGGATATTCAAAATATTTCAAATAGTGTATCCCGTTACAACTAAAATATATTCTAAAAATCCAAATGTAAAAAATTTGGCATTGTACGTGCAGCATTCTTTTTTAGTCGTAATCGTTTATTTATCTTTTGTTTTGCGCCCCGTATTTACTTTATGATTAAACTATTCCTCTTAATACGCTAATAAAAATAACAAATCAAAGAGCTGTACTTAACAAAAAAAAAACACGTCTTGTTCATACAAGATCAACGCAGAAACGAAACATAGGGAGGTAGAGAATTATGCACTTGTGTGTTTTGCAGTGCAGCTCGTGACTAAAATTTTTGGTGGAGCACTATGACTACTACAGGAAGAGTCGGGATGTAGGAAATTACCAAAATTTTCATTTTGATATCCTTGAATTTTTTTATTTCAATTTTAAGATCTGAGAAATAATCAGAAGAACAATAATAATCAGAAGAACAATTTGACAGCAAAATCGAAAATAGGTCATCCGGCTGTATTTGTGTAGGTTTGATCTAACCAATTAGAATATTTAAATAAAAAAAAATAATAAATACCCCCTCAAGCAGCTGCTTGCCACAGTGGTCTGACAGGAGTCTGTCAGTTTATATGTCATAGTAGAAGTTCTGTGAGGATGGCAGGATCACAGCAGAAAAACAACACATACATCCATGCCTTACACGGGGCTCGAACCCAGGCCCCTTAGATAAGTAGCCAAGCGTGCTAACCACTCGACCACGGGACGGCATAATAAATACCCCCTCAAGCAGCTGCTTGCCACAGAGGTCTGACAGGAGCCTGTCAGTTTATATGCCACAGCAGAAGATCTGAGAGGTTAGCAGGACCTCAGCAGAAAAACGACACACATCCATGCCTTACCCGGGCTCGAACCCAGATCACTTATTTAAATATTACTGTCTTAATGGTTAATTTGCCTTCGTACATTTTGGGCTAGCATCTATTAGTAATAATATAATCTATTTCTTACTTAGTATTTTATTCTTTTTTAATTTTACGAAGCTAAATTACATGACGTTGGAAACCAAACCTGGGAGCCTCAGATATGTGCACGGCGGGCTATTGGCACCGACTCCTCGTCCCATTCGGGATGAAATCACGCACTTAGTAAATGAAAGGACTCTGAATGCATCATTTAAACCTCTCATGATCGCAATTTATGCGTGATCTTCTAAAGCAGACAATATTTCAAATAGTGTATCCCGTTAACGGCTTCGGCGGTGAAAATTTCCATTTCGAGGCCAGTAGAACGATCGCAAGAGAAATAGCTTAAGAGGAAAGGGCGTTCAAGTGGCAGAAAAACGTTCCTGATGCTCATTTCCATAACTTGACTTGGTAATTTTGTTTTGCCACACACTTTCATACACAAATGGATTATGTTAGGATTTTAGCATTCCTAAAAGGTCACGAAAAGCTCTCTGGTGTTTCGCACTTTATATAAATCATCTACACAGACATGTTGACTCCGTAAAGAATTTTAGCACTACGAAGACAAACGTTTACTAAGTTAATGCGAACCATTTGGTTTATTACCCACGTTTCCTTCTCCCACTCGTAAGAAAGCTTTCATACCGTCGGGTCCATCATATTTTTATCAGTATAGTTTTATTCTTGCAAATGTTTAGAGTATTAACTTCTATAAATATAAAGCACAGAAGAAAAGTGAAACCTATAAAAGGATTTCTTTTGCTCATTAATGCATTTAAATAAAGTGAAACTGTTTCAATTCTAAATGAAAAACTACCGTCGCCAGCTGGTCACGAAATTTATCTAAAGCTATGGTTTCAGATTGGGTTGTTTTACCTCTGAGCGGCACTTTTTTGCACACCATGGGCTAAATGGCCAGGTCACAAGGACCCCGTAGGCTAAGAGAAGGTTGGGGGAGGGGACCCACTGGAACAGCTGTTGGGAGACAGATGGTAGCCTCCCGTCAAGGCCATCCAGCGTGTTCTTTAACGTGCACAGGGTATGGCTCTCCCGCACACGGGACCACGGCTTAACGTCCCATCCGACGGACGGCGGCCTTTCCAAGCCCATCGGTGTCCCCTACTGACCGTGGGCAGGGTGGGGAATTTTGCGGAGATAAATCTCAACGCTGACCCAGCTGGGACTCGAACCTGGGAACTACAGATTACGAACCTGGCGCGCTACCGACTGAGCCACCCCCGCCCCCTATGGTTTCAGAGATACGCATTCTACAATTTGTAGCGAAAAATACATGATTTAATTATACCATAAATTTCAAAAATTTTAAAGCAGACATGTTCCTTTCAGAGGTGTAACCACTAAATTTCGCGAAAATTGCATTTCTTTATTCAAGAAACATAAGTGATAAGTGATAGCTTTATAACTGTTATAATAAATTTCCTCCGATTTAAGACTTTATTCTGTTTCTACTCAAATACGAATATCAGAGTCAGATCAATTAATTCTGGGCACCTCAGGATTTTGGAGCCCCTCCAGCTATCAGAAATCAATCACAGATAAATTATTAAATAAATATAATAAACAATGTTAACAATACTCGTTTACCTAAGTATATTTTGATTTTTACATATATACCCATTTTTTTAAGACAGTATTATGCACCTTAATATTCTTAATAACCAACCGAGAGAAAAATAATTCGTAGGGTTTATAGCTAGTAGGGCGGTTTCTTAAATTAATTTCATTATTACTAATTCCAAAAGGTTGCATAACTTGGAAAAAATATTAATTTTTATTTAAAATCATATTAGGCCTTATAAAGCATTTAAACCCTACTCTTTCTTGTGGCCTGGGTCCCCCTACCTTAAATTCGGTCCAGACGAATATTGCTCTAGACTACAAAAATATTAGTTGCGAATCAATGATACTAACTTCCCATTCTGCATGTTGCACAATTTCAGTGAAATTAATTTCTCTATGGGGATAATTGCTTTTATGAACCACTTTTTATGGATAGGAACTTTTTATATTTTTATGGTTATGAACTTTTTATGAATAGGAAACAAATAATTTTATGACCATGCCTCCAACTGCTGCAGTAATCTACAGATGTATATCAAAGTGGTTGTTTCTGGGGCTTTTATCACTCAACTAAAACTATACTGTGTCGAACAAGATATATCTCAAATAGCAATATTTTTTATTCTTTCGTGTTCGTGTTAGCTGTACAAGGATTATTTAAACAAATAGCCTTCAAAGCATCTGCTTATCTGCAGGAGAGAATAATAACAACATTCCATGAAGCTTAAAAGCTATGCCATTATGCAATCATAGGGGGAAAAAAAGATCATAAGAAAACTTTTCTTTGTTTACTAAAGGCACTATGCCTTTGGTTATGAAACGGACGGAAATATATTACATATGAGGTGGAGGTTCATACTACGTTTACAGACATTACTTGCGATATGGTTTTGTATGTACTTGCGATATCGTACTAAGCAGTACAATATCGCAGCAGTGGAGGCAACTTCTTAAGGTAACCCTAATATTTGTTTGCTGAAAGGAAGTCTTATTAAAGAGTGAACAAGGCAGAAATTTTAATAAATAAGGGAGGGTTAGTAGTAGTACTGTTTCGCTTGGAATTCTTTTGCACAGCTGCGCAAAAAATGTTGCTCTGTGTAGCTGCGGAATAAAGCCTACGAACTGATATGGATTTTCTTGTAACACCTAAAAACCTAACACGCATCCAATGTAAATCCATCCATTTGTAACGAGAGGATCGAAAAGCTACTTACGCCACTTGAATAGGCTTTTAATTTTAATGTCTTAGGACCATTAAAACCTACCAGTTTTGTATTAGACTTTTGCTTTATATTATTTTCTTACAGTTACGAAAATCAAAAAGTGAATATGGAAACCTTAAAATTTCAATAATCTTTTATATTTAATTATTACAACACATTTTCTTTTGAAGCATTAAGTAAACCATAGAACATAGTAAAAGAGTATATTAAAACAGCTATTTCGGTATCACTTAAGCCCACAACTAAGTGCCAACATCAAAAATTAGAATATATCAGCTACACCACCATGGGAACAATCCTGCCACCTCTCTGCCATCCGAAATTTTAAAATATTCATATATTTAAGTTTAGGAAACCATTTTTTGTGCACATTTTACTTATTTTTGAACTCAATATTCATTATTCTATTATACTGTATGTAATCATATTCACACCAGCAATAAACGAATAAAAGTGCTGCTCAGAATAAGGGGCGGGGGTGGCTCAGTCAGTAGCGCGCCAGGCTCGTAATCTGTAGTTCCCAGGTTCGAGTCCCAGCTGAGTCTGCGTTGAGATTTATCTCCGCAAAAATCCCCACCCTGCCCACGGTCAGGCCGCCGTCCGTCGGATGGGACGTTAAGCCGTGGCCCCGTGTGCGGGAGAGCCATACCCTGTGCACGTTAAAGAACACGCTGGATGGCCTTGACGGGAGGCTACCATCTGTCTCCCAACAGCTGTTCCAGTGGGTCCCCTCCCCCAACCTTCTCTGAGCCTTCGGGGTCCATGTGACCTGGCCATTTAGCCACCGGTGTGCAAAAAAGTGCCGCTCAGAGGTAAAACAACCCAACCCAAAGCTGCTCAGAAGTACAATAACCCAACCTAACTGATATCATACGATTATGCTGATTTTTTACACTAGCTGTTATGTGTTATGATGGTAGAAAAATATTCAAATACACCTCTAGTGGGGTTATTTTTGAAACACTATGTTCAACTTTGCAGCACCCTTGTTGCTGCCACACCACCATTATTCACCAATTAATAATATGGTTTATCAAAAGAAGCAACATCACTATTGACAAGACGTATATCATTCACCCGCTATTACTGTCGCGCAATGTTAGAGAAATAACAAAATAAGGAATACTTTCCGTACCACTTTGTGTACGAATATAAAAAAACTAACCGCTACGATTTCATCGTACTTATCAAAGGTAACCAAATATATATATCAATGAGTACTGAGTGTGAAGCTCACGATTCTGACTTATTTACCGAAGACTAAAAGAAATAATTTCATTAGTGCAGTTGGGTGAAATTTTACATACTGCCGAAGAGAACAAAAGCAATGAACAATGATCACAACAGATATCATAGCCAAGGTCGTTAAAAGAAATAAAATACAGTTGGCAGTTTAAAGCAATTTTAGAAACTGGTAAAACAAGATAATATATGCTTTATAGCACTCTGAACCTGTATACGTCTACCACAAAACTAAAGCAACAACACGCAAGCTTTTACAATTTTTTTTTAAACCAAATATTTGCAAAGCATCTTGAAAATTTACTAGTTAAAAATAGCGGTTCATCAAAGGAATCAACATCACTTTTGACAAGCTTCATATTATAAGAGAAAATAATGGTGACTTTAATCTAGGAACAGCATGCAAGATGATTGCTTAACAAACATGCATTCTTTGAGATAACAAAGGCCACATTAAAAAAAAAGATTGATATCAATAACGAAAATATCAAGCAAGACCCACTGATAACTGAACTGCATTAGAAGCAGTTAGCACATTCGTATAGGGATGGTAGAAGAATAAAACTGCACCATCTAGCTCAAACCATAGTAACCTTTGTTTAATTGTAAATATATACCCTTCAAGCAGCTGCTTGCCACACAGGTCTGATGGGAGCCTGTCAGTTTATACGTCATAAGTAGAAGGTCTCTAAGGAAATGAGACCTCAGCAGAAATAAAAATCAAACATCAATGCCAAAACTGGGGCTCCAAACCCAGGTCCCTATGATCAGTAGCCAAGCGCGCTAACCACTCGCTATGCATAAATGTACTAGTTTTCAAAAGATAAATGAATTTCAATTTCTATATCTTACTTGCACTTTATTAAAATACGAGTGATGCACGGAAAGTTTCGGAGACAGTATTTTGAAAATAAGCCATCCTTAGAATAAAATGCAACTTGAAGGATGGGTTGGGTTGTTTTACCTCTGAGCGGCACTTTTTTGCACACCATGGGCTAAATGGCCAGGTCACATGGACCCCGAAGGCTCAGAGAAGGTTGGGGGAGGGGACCCACTGGAACAGCTGTTGGGAGACAGATGGCAGCCTCCCGTCAAGGCCATCCAGCGTGTTCTTTAACGTGCACAGGGTATGGCTCTCCCGCACACGGGACCACGACTTGTCCCATCCGACGGGCGGCGGCCTTTCCAAGCCCATCGGTGTCCCCTACTGATCGTGGGCAGGGCGGGGAATTTTGCGGAGATAAATCTCAACGCTGACCCAGCTGGGACTCGAACCTGGGAACTACAGATTACGAGCCTGGCGCGCTACCGACTGAGCCACCCCGCCCCCAACTTGAAGGATAAGACTTCTTGAGTATTCATTCCCCATTGGCATCTATTTCCACGTGTACTGCACTACTGTTAGTTCTACTTCAAAATGGCATCTGCAGAAGCTTTTTATCTGTTTTTTTTTTATCTCTGAGTGGCCTTTTGTACACACATTGGGCTAAATGACGAAATCACAGACCCCATGGGCTCATGTTGGATAGAGGAAAGGGATCCACTGGGGAGCTTTTTGAATAAGATGGAATGGCCTCCCGTCAAGGCCATCTAGTTTTTTTTTTAGAGTGTATCAGGTATGGCCCGTAACGGACGGCGATCTTTTCAAGTACATCAGTGTCCTCTTTCTGACTGGGGCCAAAGTGGGGATTAGCAAAGATAAATCTCAACACAGACGCAATTGAGACTCGAACCTGGGAACTACGGATTATGAGCCTACGCGCTATCGATTGAGAAACCCCCCAGCTCTCATAAATGAGATTTTGGGTAGGGTTATTTTACCTCTGAGGTGCACGTATTTTGCACTCAATGGGCTAAATAGCCAGGGCACAAGGACCCAAAGTAAGATGGGGGGGGGGGGAAGGGATCCACTGAGCAGCTGTTAGAAAGAGACAGAAACTCCAGTCAAGACTATCCAGAATTTTCCTCAACATGCACAGGTATAATTCTCCTGCACATGGAGCCACGGCTAAATGTTCCATCTGATGGGCAGCGGCGTTTAAAAAACCTATCAGTGTCCTCTTTCTCACCAAAGCGGATTGGGGATTACGATGATTATAAAGCTTTACTTTTTATATATATAAAATATATTTTTAAAAAATTTTCAAGCTTCAGAATGGGAGAGAATGTTCTTTCTCTTTGCTCTCCCTTGAATACCGTGGGGGCGGGGGTGGCTCAGTCGGTAGTGCGTCAGGCTCGTAATCTGCAGTTCCCAGGTTCGAGTCCCAGCTGGGTCAGCTTTGAGATTTATCTCCGTAAAACTCCCCGCTCTGCCCACGGTCAGTAGGGGACACCGATGGGCTTGGAAAAGCCGCCGTCCATCGGATGGGACGTTAAGCCGTGGACCCGTGTGCGGGAGAGCCACACTCTGTGCACGTTAAAGAACACGCTGGATGGCCTTGACGGAAGGCTACCATCTGTCTCCCAACAGCTGTTCCAGTGGGTCCCCTCACTCAACCTTCTCTGAGCCTTCGGGGTCTTTGTGACCTGGCTATTAGCCCATGGTGTGCAAAAAAGTGCCGCTCAGAGGTAAAACAACCCAACCCAGAGTGGTCAATAAGTAACGGAGGGTTAAAGTGTTTCGGGAAACTTTCCGGCCATACTCGTATCTACGAAAGATAAGAATTTGTGACGTATATACACGCCATGACAACAAATATGATGCGCTTGTTGACAAAGTGTTATTATACAATAGATATAAAAATAAGACAAAAATAACGGCAATAAAAAAAAATTTCAAAATTATTTATTAGTATGTGTAAAAAAGTATTCAATGAGATCCAAGAAGTCACATGAACAACTTCTACATTAATTACCTAATCATCAAACTCCTCTTCCCTGTATTAAATGGGACAGACCTTGGTAAGTTAATTCGTGACGCATTAGTTATTTATTGATCATCAGTCAGAGAATTAAAGCTTCATTTCCTACAATTAACTAACTGCCTCTACCTCGAATTAGTCCACAAATCTTAACAAGACTAGAGGTAGAAGCATACACCAGCTTTCTGGTCTACGTGATCGCACTGAAAGTTTGTTTTCGCTAACGTTTTCATACGCAACAGCTAAAGGTAAATTACTCATGAATACAATCATAAAAAAAAGGCAGAATGGAATATGAAAGCTGCATTTGAAAGAGTTAAAAAAAGATTGAACAACATCCCAATAACAAATATAAAAAGAAGTTGTATTAATGATATAATTAAAATAACTTTTCCCATGATACTATGGTTTGAAAAAAGGATACATTAGAGGAAAATTCTTTTAATAGACGTACTATTTTTATTCGTGAAAATTACATAGCTCTAAATCGCCGTGACGCTTTGCGAAGAATATGCCAGCAAGAAACTATTAAATTTTCACAGTTAATTTAACTCTGAACGTACTGGTTTCCCTTTGCTCTTTATTCATGTTGCATTAAATACTTATTAAATCACTGACTTCAGTGTTCTTCATTACTCAACCCAGTGTTCATAACAATTTTTGCTTTTCGTATTTGGCAAGTGATCTAAAAATTCCCATCAGGAATACGGCAGAAAACTCAACTGCAGTATTCTAATTACTCTTAATTGCCAGCTTATAATTCATTATGAAAGCAATTTAAGCTCAGCAAGATCTCTTTGTTTTGGCCATTTAGTTCAATCAACTAAACTGTTCACTTTAAAAACCAATATTTTATAGAATATTCTAGTTGCGTGATTCGTTGTATGTATGTGTGTATATTAGATTAGCTTGCTTGTCCGTGATTGTCAATATGCAACAGCTTCATTGTGGTTATGACAAGTTTTAACTGCGGTGAGAACGAAGGATTCTCCATACAAATTTGGGGGTGGGGTGGTGGCTCAATCGGTAGCGCGCCAGGCTCGTAATCTGCAGTTCCCAGGTTCGAGTTCCAGCTAGGTCAGCGTTGAGATTTATTCCGCAAAACTCCCCGCCCTGCCCACGGTCAGAAGGGAACACCGATGGGCTTGGAAAGACCGCAGTCCGTCGGATGCGACGTTAAGCCGTGGCCCCGTGTGTGGGAGAGCCATACCCTGTGCACGTTAAAGAACCCACTGGATGGCCTTGACGGGAGGCTATCATCTGTCTCCTAACAGCTGTTCAAGTGGGTCTCCTCCCCCAACTTTCTCTAAGCCTTCGAGGTCCTTGTGACCTGGTCATTTAGCCCATTGTGTGCAAAAAAGTGCCGCTCAGGGGTAAAACAATCCAACCCATACAAATTTGGAAGGCTGCCTTATAAAGGTCTTAGTTACCTATCATCCTATTGCTTTTGGCTCTGACATTTGTCGGTTGGTCGTGCGGTCCATTTGTCGGTTTGACAGAACGTTGTTCCGCCATATCTTTCGAACGCGATGAAGAAACTTAATGATTTATGTGCCAAATGAAAGCTTACGACGCGGGGAGTGTCATAGGCTATAAAAAATTGATCCCCGTGCTTTCTTCCTCCGTAAAAAAGGGGTAATGTGAAAACTATTCTTAAGCTATATCTCCCGAACGCTGAAAGTAATATGCTACACTTCGAATGAAAGCTTCTGACGCGTGGAATGTCGTAGGCTACGAAAAATTGGCCCCGTTCTTTCTTCCCCCCTAAAAATGGGGGACAATATGAAAATGATTGTTCCTCTATATTTCCTGAACGCGAGTGCGGAAAGTAAAGAGCTATGTGTCGAATGAAAGCTTGTGACATGGGGGGTGTCGTAGCGTATAAAATATGACCCCCCCCCCCTGCTCTCTTCTTCCTATAAAACGGGAATCTTAAAGTCGTTTTACTACATCATCGGGGAACGCGAAAGCCTACAATTACGAGTTAGGTGTCAAATGAAAGCTCGTGAAATGACGATCGTAAACTATTTCGAATTTCTCCCCCACTACTCTCCCTGATAAAATGTGGGGGAGCGGATTTTCGCGGGAGTCGACTTTAACAAGTCTTATCTCAAATTAAAGCTTGTGACGTCTCCATTGTCATGGGCTACCTCAAACCTGAATCCAAAAGGGTGGCAAATGCCAAAAAGTGACAATTTCTCGATGTTTATGAGTCATATATCAAAGTTTTTGAAAATAGGTGTTTTTAGTGATAACAAAAAAAAATACCTATTTTTCTATAAATAATAAATATCCCCTCAAGCAGCTGCTTGCCACAGAGGTCTGACAAGAGCTTGTCAGTTTATATGCCAAAGTAGAAGATCTGAGAGGATGGTAGGACCTCAGTAGAAAAACGACACGAGCATTCATGCCTTACCCGGGACTCGAACCCAGGTCCCTTAGATCAGGAGTCAAGCGCGCTAACCACTCGGCCATGGGACGTCTGCGTCCTAAAAAGTAGAAAATAAACCTAAAGTCCATCGACGATGCAATTGGTCGCTGAATTCGCATTCGCTTCGAAGGAAGATAAGAGTGCCGATTTACCACTCGACAAGATTGCCGGAGCCCTATCTTGCTTTGAAGTGAATACGAACTCAGTGAGCGATTTATTTTCTACTTTTTAGGGCCTAATTGGAAGATGGGTATTTTAAAAGAAATTTAATTTCTATTTTTTTTTTTCTATACTACTATGAAGCATTTTATAACATTTTCTACTTCAGTCCTACTCGCTCAAACTTTACCTTATGTTTTAAACAGGAAATTCATTTTTCAATTCTCGAGAAATATTTGAATGGCAGGATTATTATTAGCAGCTGCTCCACTAAGAATACTAAAACGGCATATATTTAACAGATTACGAGATAAGTATGATATATATATAACCAAAGATATTTAAATGAACATCAAAAGTAATAAATGAGTAGATAAAAGTGTTTGTTTCATCAGCTTTATTCCCACGCAAATCAGCAAGGAAAATCAAAGATGGTAATTAATAATATTAATCATATATAGAAATAATAGATTTCAGGCAGGAAACTGAATTTAACAAAATGTTCTGGTAGGCAACTTCAGTTTATAAAGTTATTGCTGGCGGAGGAAAAAAATCGAGTTATGCGACAACACTTGTGAATGAAACTACGCCTAAGTTGGGGTACATCTGTACTTCTAAAGCTGTGTGGCTTGATTATCATAGCTGTTAATTAAGACACAGATTTTATAAGCAGAGGTAGGGTAATTTTGAAAAATTTGATAACCAGAAATTTTTACTAAAAGCCAGAGCAGAGACACATACCGAAGTGCAGGAAAATGTTTCCTACCTTTAAATAAATACCCCCTCAATCAGCTGCTTGCCACAGAGGTCTGACAGTAGACTGTCAGTTTAATACGCCATAGAGAAGATCTATGAAGAAGGCGAAACCTCAGCAGGAATCAACACCAATATCCGTGCCTTTAATCGAGACTCGAATCGGGTCCCTTTGATTAGCAGCAAAGCACACTAACCACTCGGATCTTTATGTACATAAAAAAAAACTAGATCGTTGATTTTAAACCTGAGTGTATTATTATAAAATTAATCAAAAGTAATTAAATTGACTAAGAGCATGCAACATAATTAGTGATGTTGCATTCAAAAATGAAACTTTATGTTCTCTTACATGAAAATACTTTAATGTTGCAATTTTTCCTAGTTTTGAAAGCAATGTCAGAAAATGGGAATGGGCAAGTGGATTTACCCAGCCTTGTTCATTAAAATTTAAACTCTGAGAGTTTATAATTTTTTTTTCCTTTTCGTGGCGAATTATAAAGGCTGCTCTTTAACTTATTTTCATTTGTGGTTAGTGCGCTTGGCTACTGATCTAAAGGACCTGGGTTCGAATCCCAAGTAAGGCATGGATGTTTGTATTGTTTTTCTGCTGAGGTCCTGCCATCCTCACAGACCTTCTACTATGGCGTATAAACTGACATGCTCTTGTCAGACCTCTGTGGCAAGCATCTGCTTAAGAGAATATTTATTTTTTATATTATGGAAATGCAACTTAAAACTACAGTCAAAGTAACTAACGTCAGAAAATCCTTTCACAATTTGCAGTGCCCACCATCATTCTTTGTGAAAGGTCAGGCTAAAATCAAATGCATGTTGCTAGACAGCATCACGAAATCGACATAAAACAGACATCAATCTCTGCAAGTCACCACACCAGACCTTTAGCTAAAAATCGATGGCAATTACTCAGAGCCAATTAAAACATTAGCTTTTGTCGCATGACTGCGAAAGCAATGATCAATATTTTCTGGAGACTATAAGGTGATATTTAAAGGAGTGCAGAACACTACAATTTACTAATATGGGAGGAATTTCGTTACAGCTCAAGGTGAAAAGCATGCAAAACAATACACTTCATAATAAAATACGATAAGGGGTAAACTACGCCAACGCTCCTTAATTATTGACCATTAACGAATATTTCGGTTTGTGCATCGCGAACATAAACAGTTAATAATAATTTGTAAGAGACTGTTTTACTGAGATATGAAATAGAAATTAAACGCTGAAATTTTACTTTGTAAACTTCAATGGCCACTTTAAGAATAATCCCTTTTATATCGATAGGGAGTCAAATTTAGAGCTCAGTACCTTCTTAAATGAGCATTTTATAGAAAATTGTAACAGAAGATAAATATCTCGATTGATTATATCTATTTCTCGAATTTTAATGTTGAACAACAGCTCGTTCTGGGTTGGGTTGTTTTACCTCTGAGCGGCACTTTTTTGCAACTCGTTCTGTATATCATTCAAAATTGGCGAATATTGATATGATTATTACAAGAAACACTAAAACACATTTATACATTTTAGTAAAGTTTACATATTACATGAATTAATTTTTCAGATCATACATTTTAACTGTCATTGCTTTACTTAAAAAATTTCCAAAATTTGAATTTGGAAAATTTTTTAATCTTTTCCAAATTTGAATTTTTAATGATTTTTACAGTTAAATATACCAGCTTTTCTATCTCTGTAAGTACAGAACAAATACTGTTGAAAATAAAGATTTAAGACAGATTTAATTCACATCTTTAATTAATCTTCAATCAAATTGTTTCAGAAAAATCTTATTTAAGAAGTTATTGAACTCTGAATACGATTCATTATGATATAACTGGGTCTGCTACTAATAATGGACACAATGTATATTCTGAAATGTTACTGAATAGGAAATAAAATTCGAAACTCCGTGACTTCTAAGTTTTTTCAGAAAAACAAAGAATTGAAATATGTTAGAGATCTAAGCGAAATCTGTCAAAGTTTTGTTTTCAATATTTCAAGGGTTACAAAAGATGTATCATTTAACAGCAGTTTGGCTGGTCTTGCAGAATTTATCTCAAAATGGACAAAAATCGTTTCACAAATCTTCAAAATTACTATGGTAAGCGTTCTCATATAACAATTCTTATTAAACTAAATACCAAATTTAGTTATCCTAGCCTCTTACCGTTTAGGTGAAGCTCTTCCCCCCCCGTTTTCTTTGGAGGAAGAGAGAAATGGAGGAGGAACCAAACCCTTACCTTGCTTTAAGTTATGATATGTTGTGCATCGAATTTAATGACCCTAGCTCATAACGTTCAGGAGCAGTTTTTTGGGGTAGGGGGAGAATGAAACACAGACAAAAAGGCAAAAGCCAACTTGATCTCAGGAACCATCAAATATAACTTAGTTATGACATTTTATCCAAATGTTTCTTTCCGTCTGCAACTTTGCATATAGTCTGGAGGGAAGTACTATGAAGAACTACAAATGTTTTGTTGAGGTAAGTAAAATGATTTTTGTTCTGCGGATGCATATTACGAACTTTTTTGAACACCCCTCGTACATAAGATATAGCTTGCTGTAATTTGGATGATAAGAAACGATGAAACGACTATTTACAAACCAACAAATAACAATGAAAAGTAATTGAATGATAAGTAATAAAAATATAATTTTTCATTTTCAAAATATAATAATATTTCGCTTTAAAAAATATTTTTTTGCCCTTCCAGAATGCATTAGAAAATTAAAAAATAACTTTTCTGAAAAAAAATATTCCTTAACCCACTTTTGATATTTTCAGGTTGGAAATTTTTTGACACCAATTTTAACTTTAAAAACTGCTTTCAAAAACCTAATTGTTTCACACAACACAACTCGAATTTGCTCTGATGAATACACTAGCTCGAGTATAGCTTTGCCAAGATTATTGACACGTCCAGCGCATATATTCAAGTCTTACGCCTCACGTACTAAGAACTAGCTTCATAAACACCGCAAAGTAGATGCTCGTAAGAAAAAACTTCAACGTTACCTAAACTTTTCCCATCTCGTTCTGTCTCGGATCTCATAAAATAAACGAGCTTTCCCCACTCACCCCAATTTCTGTTCCATTTCACCATTTCTACAAGCATACTCTACACTATTGTCGTTTATTACACTTCTATAATATCGTCCTCATAGATAAGCGAGTCGTTCATACCACATTTACGTCGCTTTGGAGAGGAGAAAAATGTCTCTTGGAAACTACAGACTGCAATGACAGGGGAAAATAGTAAAAAAAAACACAAATCAATACTGCGCCGCTGCTTATTCACGTAATTCGGCGTTAACGTCCTCGAGTTCGTGGAAAGATGACCTGCATTCTTCAGGGAACGTAATATATGATGTGGTATTGCAGCCCCATATATTGGTTTAATTCATTTGACTTAGCTGGAGAGCAAACTAATAAAACGATCAAGTCATGATAAAGAACACTGCACCATATACAAAGCAGATAGATGAATTAATAAGCTATAAAACTCCGAGCTAAATGGGAAAACTGTGAGAAAATCATTTCAAAGTCTGTTCGTGTTAGAAGTCTCTAATTTCCAGTCTCCAAAAATAGCTTCTGAACTGCGTTATTTTAATTATTTGATAACCAACAGTAAATGAGGTGGCATGATTGAATGGCAGGTTTTATAATTTATTATGATCTATACCACACAGTAAAACCTAAAATAAGGTCATTAAGTCTACAATTCAACTGTAGACTCTGTTATAATAGCCAATGTCAGATTATATCACTTTGTTGTAATTAAGTATTTACCAATGTCATGGCTAAGGGTGACCAGATTTCGATTGGTAAAAACTGGGACAGTTTAATAAATGTTCCGATTTCAGTTTATTGAAACTGGGACATTTCTTTTCAAAAGGGTAAAAAAAAAAGCTGTATAAAGCGGAAATTTTAACTAAGGCAGTTGTACAATGGCGCAACAGGCATGAGAGACAATTTGTAGTAGGTGGGAGAAGCAATAATTCGCTCTTTCTAAGCGAGTCTACAACAGATTGCATAGTTATGATGCACAGTTTGACGATGAGTCCGTTTCAGATGAGAGTTTTATTGTTGCCGGAAGCATGTTGGAGAGGTGCGACTTTTCGCGGCAGGGCTAATTCGGAATCCGCAAGTAAGGTGCTTGTAGCACAGTTCGTGCTCCTCCGACCCAACTATACTGCCAGCATGCTCCCACTGTTTGTCTCAGTGCAAAAATTGTCCACGTACATTACAAAAATATATAGTGACCACTTTATTCCAAAAACGCGTTAAATCCACGTAAATCGAGAATCAATTGCATATCGTCACAAAAAACAGGGGCATTTAGACATCCCGAAAAATTATTTCGGAACAGATAGTTCTCTAAAAACCAGAATGTATCGGCATCCTAATCAATGCAGAGTACTACACGGTTTCCATTAAATTAAGGAAAATCCCTATGTTAAGTCAATGGGAAGCTAACGTAAAAGTTCTATAACTTTTAAAATAAATTTTTTTGCTTTGAAAAATGAGATTGTGGATAAAGATCTCAATCAAATAAATCAATATCTCGATTTTCAACAATATTCAGTATTTAATGAGTTATGGAAGTTTGAATATTTAACGATAACAATGCCAGCCACAAAAATTGACTTCAGAAGTTAATTAAAACTTACTAATAAGTATTGTATCAAAGTGTTTAATAAAATAATTTTGCATTTTAGAATTATGTGTAAAGAATTCTTTCACTATTCTTCAATTTTGTATGTTTCTTAAGACTGACGTTGTTGTTGTTAAATATTCAAACTTCCATAAATCATTAAATACTGAACGAATATTGTTAAAAATCGAGATATTGATTTATTTGATTGAGATCTTTAGCTGCAATCACATTTTTCAAAACAAAAAAACTTTAACGTTAGCTTCCCATTGACTTAACATAGGGATTTTCCTTAATTTATGAAAAGCAGTGTATATATGACTTAAAAGAAAAGAAGAGCTATTAGTGGGTTATGAATGTGGTTTTGCAAAAAGCATAATCCCTACTTTAAAATAACGATCAAACTAATTAAAACTTTAACATTGTTTTAACACTGTAATATGGGAATAAGAGCACAACGTGATTTTCCAGTTATATGCAGGGCAGTATTGCAATTGTTTTAGTTGGAAGACTTAAATTCTCTATAATAGGGGTTCTCAACATAAGATCCGCGGTAAAATTTTTTGGGATACGCCGTGAGAGCTCAAAAGTCGCTAGATCTAGTAACAAAGTAAAATTTGGGTTGGGTTGTTTTACCTCTGAGCGGCACTTTTTTTGCACACCATGGACTAAATGGCCAGGTCACATGGACCCACTGGAACAGCTGTTGGGAGACAGATGGTAGCCTCCCGTCAAGGCCATCCAGCGTGTTCTTTAACGTGCACAGGGTATGGCTCTCCCGCATACGGGGCCACGGCTTAACGTCCCATCCGACGGACGGCGGCTTTTCCAAGCCCATCGGTGTCCCCTACTGACCGTGGGCAGGGCGGGGAATTTTTGCGGAGATAAATCTCAACGCTGACCCAGCTGGGACTCGAACCTGGGAACTACAGATTACGAGCCTGGCGCGCTACCGACTGAGCCACCCTCGCCCAACAAAGTAAAAATAACCATTGTTATACTATAACTATTTTTTCTATCTATACAAGGGGTACGCCAGTTACATACACATTTCCAGGGGGTACGTGAAGCATAAAAGGTTGAGAACCACTGCTCTACAATGTTCCTACATTTTCCTCTTATTAATATATGAAAGAACAAATTAAGACAATGCCTAAAAACTGTACGCTCTTATACTCCATTTGCGCAATGAATTAGATTTATGAAAAAAAATATTGCTAAAGCGGTATAATGTGCATGAGTATGTTGCAAGGTAGATGTAAAGAGCGACGCTTGATGGGTTCCCTCT
The DNA here is from genome assembly GCA_038380435.1 of Ryuthela nishihirai. NCBI lineage: Eukaryota > Metazoa > Arthropoda > Arachnida > Araneae > Heptathelidae > Ryuthela > Ryuthela nishihirai. The sequence goes on from JAWZYU010000016.1 coordinate 18,353,190, forward strand.
CATCATAGACCTAAAACAAAACAGGAAACACTTCACGACACTTTTTGCCAAACTGTCAGTTTCTGCTATAATCAAACTGACAGAAGCAGCAATCGTAACAGTGAACACCATGAATATAGAGTCCGAATACTGCCATTTATAAATGTTCTTAATATCAGTGCTAGAAATGGGATTTTTTAAACTAGGGGTCGATCCTATACCCCCCGCCCCCACTCCCAAAAAAAGAAAGAGATTTTCCCGAAATACCACTCAAAGCAGACCAAGCGGAGGTTAACATGTCTGAATTATTTTTTTAATCTTTAGTGTTTCAACTAGTTTTTTTTTTCATCTCTGGAACTAGTGGGACGCCATCCTATCGCGTCCCACCCTATTTCCACCACTAATTGAGTTGGGATTCGACATCAAATGGTGAACGGAGTCTTTATGGGGGAGAAGATAGTTACAAATATTTACTTCAGAGAAAAAACTGAATAACTGAAAATGCTCAGTTACTGAGGTTTGATTAAGACGCAAAGTATTGTATTACGACGTAAAGCTTAAAGTTTTATATTGCTAATCAATACGTTTAACCCTTTCAGCCCTGAATTTTTAATATGAAAAATAATTTTTTTGATCATCAATAATTGAATGTAAGACATACAAGGACTCCCCTACTAAGTTTGAGCGGGTTTCCGCCATAGGTTTAGAAACTAGGAAATCGTTGCAAATGCCACCATTAAGAGATAAAAATGGAAGCATATTTTTTATTCATTTTAAATAATGCTTTTATACAAAGATCTTATCAAATTATTTCGTGTGAAAAATTTTGAAACAATTTTTAGATTTCGATTTTAGATCGGTACTTACCAAACATGGTGTTCAGGTTATTAGCATTCATCTTGAATAGCGGAACAATATGGGTCACTCAGATATGTAAACACTCATTTCTTGTTGAACCATGTCATGAAATGTGATTCACATACTTTGTAGAGGTGACATCTAGTGTTTTATGGTGAAACTAGATACTCAGTCAGTAGCTAGAACTCTTTATATATTAAGGTGGCAAATGCCACCGGCAGGGCCGAAAGGGTTAATGCTTACATATTAACGATGACGTAAAAAAATTAAATTAAAAAAGTACTGTCTCCAAAGATTTTCACATTACGATTTTTACAGAGAACAAGCGGGAGATTTTATGATTACTTGGGGGAATAAGACAACGCCGTGTTGATTATTATTTTGGTATTTTCGTTGCTGATATAGTAATTACTTCGTTTTTTCAGTGAAGGAAAATGCTTTTAAAGAACACCATCTGCCATTAAGGAAGGATAAAAAAATAGAACGATTGCAATCAATACAGCGCCGTTTCTATTTCACGTAATTCGGAGCTAACGTCTTGAGCGTTCCTGAAAAGACCAGCATTCTTCTAGAAATAGCTTATACTGGCGGTAGCAGCATCATATATATGGTTTATTTATTTCAGTTAGTCCCCACATGCGGCGACAGCGCTTCCATTACTTGGACAAAAGCACTGTATCCAAAAGCAAGAAATCAGAGCGATAACGTGAACTGAATTACCGCTAGATTTAATCATTTAAAAGTTGTTCCCCTCCAAAAAGCCACAGCTACAATGTCCCCAACAGATCACAAAGCATTCACACTAAGCGAAAAATAATAAAAGTAGGGAACTTGTTAGGCTAACATTTCGTTGGAGGCTGTTTATCGGATTTTCTACCAATTTTATTCCAAAACCGATTGTGAAGGTTTGCTTTAGTGGTATTTGCTTAGAACACTTACATGAAAGCATTTGCGTAAATTTTTATATTAAACCTGCAGACCGTTCCTTTCATTTGAAATACTTTTAAACCTGTGGGTCTACAGCAGTTCATACGAATATGAGAATTTTTCTGCCCTAAAAAACTACGGGACCTGGGTTCGAGCCCCGGGTAAGGCATGGATGTATGTGACGTTTTTCTGCTGAGGATCTGCTATCCTCACAGACCTTCTACTCTGGCATATAAACTGATAGGCTCCTGTCAGACCTCTGTGGCAAGCAGCTGCTTGAGGGGGTATTTATTTATTTATTTTATTTATTTTAATTACAGTACTGTGCGAATTAGTTGGGACAAAGCGAAGGAACGCTAAGTCCCTTCGGCTGCAGAGTATAAACTGCTGCAAGTCTAAACTTGTTCGTAACCTTCTGCTGCAAGTCTAAACTTGCGCGTGTCCCTGCAATGGAAACTTGCGCAAGTTTAGACCTGCAGCAGAGCGATATCTGCAAGTCTAGAATTGTCTGTTGTGTTACTCTGCTATTATTTATACTTCCACTTTAGTCGGAATTGATATTTCATAGGCTGAGGACGTGATTATGTAAGTAGTTCACAATTTTCATTGGAAACTTTTTTTATTAAATACATAGACGAGCTAAAATAAACGCCTCGTAAACGAGCTAAAATAATGTCTTTAGGCGAAAACACTTCACTTACTGCTAGGCAGATAGCAAAAGCAGTTGGCGTCGGGAAATCCAATGTTTCACGGATCATGAAGCTGCATAAGGACACAGAGTCCGTGGACACGACCCGTAAAGGACATTGTGGAAGTAAAAGAAAAACCACCCCTAGAGATGATAGTCTAATTCGAAGAATTAGTATCATAGACCCGAAGAAGACCAGTGGAGACATCAAAAGGGAGACTGCGTCTCATGGGGTTAATGTAGATGCTTCCACCGTACGTCGTCGCCTTCTGGAGTGTGACTCCGAGCTCTACGCCCCTCCAAAAAGCAGCTTTTGACACCCGCTGTGAAGCAAAAAAAGGCTATCCTGAGCAAAGAAACATCGAGACTGGACTGTGGAGAATTGAGACAAAGTGATATTTTCCAACGAAACCCCTTTGAGGTGCGTGGCTACAGGTCAAATTTCGTCTGCCGCTCTCCTGGAGAACCTCTTCGATCAGGCCACATCCAGTAATCCCCCAAACACCCACCCAAGGTCATGTTTTGGGGATGTTTCACAGCTTCCGGGCCACAGACGTTCACCCCATTGAAGGAATAATGGACAGCAAAAAGTACATAGGCGTTCTGGAGGCGAAAATGGTTCCAACACTGCAGAAGCTGTTTCCTAACGACGATGGGGTATTTCAACAGGATCTTCATGCCACAATTCTAAGCTTTGCTAAAAGCTTCTTTACCCAGCAACATTTGAAGGTATTGGAGTGGCGAAGAAATTCACCCGATCTAAACCCCATTGAAAATTTGTGGGCCATTATTAAAGCGCGCATATCTAAAGATGGATTGCACGACGAAAACCAAAATGAGAGAAAGTGTCATGAAAGTGTGGTACCACGACCCTGAAGTGAAGGAGATGTGTGGAAAGCTAGTGGCATCAATGGTTGAGAGGGTGAAAGAAGTAATTAAAGCTAAGGGGGGTCACATTCACTATTAACTATGTACACTATTAAATAAATATTTCAGTTTGTCTTTGTTACTGCATTTTCCTATTGTCCCAACTAATTTGCACAGTACTGTACAACAACAACGAAAAAGCCATTTGCCTACTAAAGCATTTCCATAATCTTATAATAATAAACGGAGATATAGAGGTCCCAAAAACAGGTTTCTTTGTGGTTACTGGTAACCCTCATTGACTTCACAAGCCAAAAAAATTAATTTCAGTAGTTGCTTTTTCTATTACTAGTGTATAGCTCGTTGAAATTCGATGCACCAAAACTGATAATTCGAAATGAAAACAAAAAATGTAACGCGGGGGAGTGTTTCTAGGTATCTAAATTGCGTAAAAAAAAGTGCTTTTAAATTCGAACTGAGGTTTAATCATAGCAGAGGCTTGGATTTTTAATGCAACACGGGTGCAAAGGGGAAAACTCCTAAGAGAAATTTGAAATCAGTCAGTCAAGTACTTGGGTAGTTACGGTAGCGTCGAAAAGTGTCAAATTAAAATTCCAGACGACAAACAACAAAAAATGCGGAGGAAGTGGTTCGAAATTCTATATCGGGTTGGATTGTTTGGGATTATATGGCGCATTTGACAATAAAAGCTATCATGCACCATACAAGATAAAAAATAAACAGTTAAAAGATACGTAACCCAGAATCAAATTTAAAAGCAAAATACAGAAGCATAAAAAAACAAGAATACAATTAAAAAAATTGTAGAAAACAAGAATCAACAATAGTATAAAAGAAAACAATGATTATCGCGTGTGAAAAAGGAAAAACAATTCGAAAATACAAAAACACTAAACACGATTATACCCAAGAAATTAAAAAAAAAATTACAAGTTCTAAAAACGATTCATTTGATAAAATCATAAAATACAAAAATATTCGGACGGTATATGATGAGAGATGAGAGATGGTAATATATTCGTTGTTCAAAAGTAATAGCAGCTCACTTGATTAAAATGTGTTTAATCGTTCAAATGATGATACAAAATTGGAGATAGACTGGGTCAACCGCTCGAAGAAGAATGCATTATAAATGCATTCTTTTCTTCTTCGATTTATTCCTTCTGATTCCTACGAAAAGAAGATGGCAATGGTTTACAACAGGTTTGATTTAGAACATTTGTTGTTAATCTGTTATGACCACGATCGATGCTACTGTGCCTGGAGCTCTATGTAAAAACGTTGAAGAAAACTCCAGGTATGAAACTGGTACGGTGAGCCGAATCGACTTGTGGTTGGCCTAACAGCAGCATTTGCTAAGTCATTACTCCTGATGCCGAGATTTTCGGGCACCCAACAGATGACAACAATGATAGATGTGGCGGCTAGACATCGGAACTGCTGGCGAATCTTGTAAAGTTTATTGGAAAGAATAGTAAATGTCATAGAAGTCTTGAACTTACCATTCTTTTAACAACTATCCACTTTATCAGTTACTATTCATTTTATTACTTTTAAGAAAACCATCCGCGGAACACGTTTCAGAAATACTGCCCTAGAAAACAGAATGAGTGAAACATTATTTTCTATTAACTCAACGAAAAAAGAATGAAACTTGCTATAGAACACGTTCTTTATCATGAGTTAACAGAAAACAGATTAGTGGCAGCTTACTTCATCATGTACTTCCACAGAGAAAACACACCCTAGTCTCCTCAAATGGCTATCAACAAAGCAAACACTGTTATCGCAAAAATGAGCTATGGGCTCAGCGTAGCGACTTGATAATGCTGTTTAGAAAGATATGTTGCAGTTTCCGAACAGCAGAGATATTTCAACGTCGCCTTATTAGTTAGTAAACGCGGATGCGGAAAAAAAAAAGCAGTAAACTAGCAGATATTCAGTTTCTAGAAGAAACAAGCTCTTAAAAAAATGCTTTGAATCTGTTTTTTTAATGATATAATCCCTTGAATAAATGAAACTGACACTAGTCTAGCCTTTTACAAAAAATTAAAGATAATCAATTATCACTTTAAGACAGCTACTTGAAATCTGGTAGGATTAGTAACCAGTTAAGTCTATTAAACATGGCAAGTACGCAAGAATTGCAGCATCTTCATCACAAAAATATTCATGAACACTGTCTAGAGAGCAGATTCACACGGTGCAAACTGCACTTAAAAGGCTGAGCAGGTCCGGATCTAGAAAAAATATAAAGTGGTATAGGGGAGTAAGTGACTGTAACGGACTGAAAAGACGTTCAGGTGAGTAATTTTCCCCTGTTCCAGTGATCTTTAAAAATTTCTTCAAAAATATGTGCAATTTATAAATAAAAAATAAATATCCCCTCAAGCAGCTGCTTGTCACAGAGGTCTGACAGGAGTCTGTCAGTTTATATGCCATAGTAGAAGGATCTGAGAGGATGGCAGGACCTCAGCAGAAAAACGACACATACATCCATGCCTTACCCGGGGCTCGATTTTCACTTCCGTTCCGGTTGGGGCGGGGGTGGCTCAGTCGGTAGCGCGCCAGGCTCGTAATCTGTACTTCCCAGGTTCGAGTCCCAGCTGGGTCAGCGTTGAGATTTATCTCCGCAAAATTCCCCGCCCTGCTCACGGTCAGTAGGGGACACCGATGGGCTTGGAAAGGCCGCCGTCCTTTAGATGGAACGTTATCCCGTGGCCCCATGTGCGGGAGAACCATACCCTGTGCACGTTAAAGAACTCGCTGGATGGCCTTGACGGGAAGCTACCATCTGTCTCCCAACAGCTTTTCCAGTGGGTCCCCTCCCCAACCTTCTCTGAGCCTTCGGGGTCCATGTGACCTGGCCATTTAGCGCATTGTGTGCAAAAAAAAATGCCGCTCAGAGGTAAAACAACCCAATCCGTTCCGGTTATTAACATTTTCAGGGAGGCATGCAACTTGAGTCTCCTTCGCTTTCCAGTTCTGATGCAGAGAAATAATCTAATACTGACATTAATAACGAATCTCTGCTATACCGTATAATGTTTATTTTACTACGATATTCAAAACCCGTGAACGTTAATTATACTGCAAATAATTTAATGGGTACACATTGAAAGCTGAGACAGCAGAGTCCGGATAAAAAAATATAAATCGGTAAAGGGGAGCAAGAAACTGAAAAGCTGTTCTGGAGTGTAATTTTTTCGTTTCAGTGATCTTTAAAAAAAATTCTCCAAAAATATGCGCAATATATAATAAATAAATATATAATATAAAATATATAATATAAAATAAATAAATAAAAATATAATAAATAAATAATACATAATTAATAAATAAATAAAATACCCCTCTAGCAGCTGCTTGCCTCAGAGGTCCGGTAGGAGCCTGTCAGTTTATACGCCATAGTAGAAGCCCGGTTATTAACATTTTCAGGGGCAATGCAAATTGAGACTCCTTATACTCAGTTTTAGAGCAGAGCAATACTCTAATAGTTACATTAATAATGAATCTCGATTATACCATACTGGTATTGTCTGACACTTAGGTAGTTGTGATACCATATAAAGCCGATTGTGAGTGACAGCCGGGCTGTCCGGACTGACTGACAGCGTTGATTGGTTGTTTGGGGTTTAATGGCGCAACGGGCAACTAAAGCCATATTGCGCTAAATATATGATATACAGTAAAAGATAAACGGATAAAAGTCATAACCCTCAACCAAATGTTAAAAAACAACACACAGAAGGGAAAAAGGTATTAAACTACACAAGGCAAAACAAGAACGAAAAGTATATAACCAAAAACAACGTGTATAAACAAGTGCAAAACATAAACAAATGTAAAACAGAATAAGCAACAACTGGTGTATAGAACCCATAAAAGCAATTGTCATTAGCCAGGTGGGATCTGAATCCACGACCTCCTGATAACATGTCAGGTGCTGTGATCGCTGAGCTACCAGCCGGACTGACAAGGAATCATGCTAATTCTAACTATTATACAGACCCGTGTCGTAGATCACGGGGAAAATCCGAAATTTGTCCTCCGACGTGTCCTTCAAGGTCACGTAGAGGTCAAATTATGATCAACAAATGCTAGAAACATGAAAATTGGGGTCTTTGAGTTGTAGATCTCGATAACGTTACGAAATTTTAGATCCGGAGGGTTCCTTTGAGGTCAAAGGTCAAATTAAATCTATCGCTCTAGAGAGCTAACAATTAGTTCCTGAGGGTATTTTGAGGCGTAGAACTTGGAAAAGATGCGAAATTTGAATGCGATGGGTCCTTCGAGGTCAAATATCGATCTAGCAGTGTTAGAGGGTTAAAAATTGATACCTGGGGGTATTACGAATTCTAGATCTCAGAAATTATGTCAAATTTTGGTTGCAATGGGTCCTTTGAGGTCAAAGGTTAAATTCGATACACCATGCAGGGAGCTAAAAATTGGTGTAGAGGGTTCTCAATACAACTCAGAAATAAGAGGAATTTTCAGATCCGTTGTGGCATTCAAGGTAAAATAGGGGTCGGAGTGACCAGCTAGGAATAAAAAATGAGATTAAAAAAATAATTTTTTTTTTCAATATTCTCTGAACAATAATCTGATTCTGCATGGCATCGAGTGCTCACATCAAAAGAAATATATAATATTTTATTATCAAAAGATAATAAAAGGGCCTGGTAAAAACTAGAACTGTTCGACAGCATTTTCGCTTCAGTAACCAGACATAGATCCTTAACATCGATACCTTAAGCTCCAGCGGTTTAACTAGAGATTTGCTTCCACAATTCTATGATACTATCCGGCCTAAGCACATCATGCCCAGGGGCAGCTTAAGGCTTTTGAAAGTGAACGCGGTCTGAATACCAAGCATTGAGATAGCAATATCGATTTTTTTTTTCGTTGCCCGGCCCACAACGATGATGCAATTGACCATCACTCTCATGAGATTCCCATCCGCGAACATCTATACATCTCTTTTCTCTAGGTCGATGATTCTCGAAAAGAGTAGATGAATATAAAAGACGTCAGCAGGAAACTCGAAAATAGCTTCGCTTCAGTATGCAAAATTCATTACTGCAAAAGCGAGCAGTAAGAGCGTAGCTTTTGTATTTCGGTAAAAAAAAATGATTCATTCGTCTGAAGGCAATTACATTACAGAAATACCGAATTAGTTTCAGTCAGTAAATTCTTAAAGGAAATTTCGAGAGGTTTCTATCACACTTGCTTGGCACATTGCTAGAAACTTTTTTCTAAAGAATCTCTTTTCTGAACAATGTGGGGCGGAGGTGGCTAAGTCGGTAGCGCGCCAGGCTCGTAATCTGTAGTTCCCAGGTTCGAGTCCCAGCTGGGTCAGCGTTGAGATTTATCTCCGCAAAATTCCCCCGCCCTGCCCACGGTCAGTAGGGGACACCGATGGGCTGGGAAAGGCCGCCGTCCGTCGGATGGGACGTTAAGCCGTGGCCCATGTGTGGGAGAGCCATACCCTGTGCACGTTAAAGAAAATGCTGGATGACTTGATGGGAGGCTACCATCTGTCTCCCAACAGCTGTTCCAGTGGGTCTCCTCCCCCAACCTTCTCTGAGCCTTCGGGGTTCATGTGACCTGGCCATTTAGCCTATGGTGTGCAAAAAAGTGCCGCTCAGAGGTAAAACAACCCAACCCAACTCTGAACAATGCTGAAGAAAAAAAAATATATATTTTAATTGTTACGTTTAGCAAAGAACTTAATCACGGTGGTATTAAGTCGTTGTGGGCCGGGCTACGGTAAGAGTACCGTTTGCATCGGAATTCATGCTTCGGCACTGTATCAAGTGACCCTGGAGTTCATATCATTTTTTGCATTAGTAATAATCTACCTTCCTACTCATATTAGGAGACACTTTCAAGTTATGTGAATGAAAAGCCGCATTCAGAGCTTCCTAACTTTGAATTAGCTTTTTACGAAAAAGTCAGGGTTGGGTTGTTTTACCTCTGAGCGGCACTTTTTTGCACACCATGGGCTAAATGGCCAGGTCACAAAGATCCCGAAGGCTCAGAGAAGGTTGTGGGAGGGGACCCACTGGAACAGCTGTTGGTAGACAGATGGTAGCCTCCCGTCAAGGCCATCCAGCGTGTTCTTTAACGTGCCAAGAGTATGGTTCTCCCACACACGGGGCCACGGCTTAACGTTCAATCCGACGGATGGCAGTCTTTCCAAGCCCTTCGGTGTCTCTTACTGACTGTGGGCACAGCGGGGAGTTTGGCGGATATAAATCTCAACGCTGACCCATCTGGGACTCGAACCTGGGAACGAAAAAGTCAGTCAAGATATATTGAATATCTCACTGAAATCTTTCTAAATCTCGATTTTTCACTAATATTCGTTCGATATTTTGTTATCGTAGCTTTAACATTCAACAGCAAATCCGCTGTTATACTATTACAATATGCGATATTTTTCTGAATTAACGAAAACTGAAAGAATCGATACAAATTTCTAAAATTACATTTTAGTGGATGATTTGTTTCAACTATATTTCGAAAATTCTTATATATAGAAATGCTTCTTTAAATGTTTCAGGTTCCATACATAAATCTAAATATGCAATAACCATTCTGAAAGTCCGCCTTCATAGAGAGATTTGAGTGAGATCTACAATTTATGTACATCGCCAATTTTTCCCTAACGAAAAGTTAGGGAGTTTCGCATGTGGGTTTCCATTAAAGTTCGGATTTAAATTTTAGAGCCCGAACTACTTCGATAAATATTCAACCCGGTTAGAGAAAAAAGTTTCTGCCACATTCATAAAACATATTGTTACGACAGAAGGAATCTGGCAACCGAAAGCAAAAAGTTTCAGCCAACGAATAAGAACTTTGGGAGAATTTGGAGAAGAAGAGTGGAGCGTTAACGGTCGTTTTGTTGTAACGGTCGGAGAGTTCGAAAATGGCCGGTGGGCTGTTCTGAGACAGTGCGCGTTAAGTATCAAGAAGTAACTTGATGTGTTGTGTATACGCGGAAGGATAAAAGTGGGATCTTTTATCGTTAAGTATCAAGAAGTAACTTGATGTGTTGTGTATACGCGGAAGTATAAAAGTGGGAACTTTTATGGCTAACTTCGAATGTCTACACGGACTGTCTTTTTGTTCGGCTAGTGTGTGAAAAGTTATTAGCACAGGACGAGAATTGGTTTACGAGTGAAGATCTTCGGGTGACCTGGTAAATCAAGTAAAAGGTAGTATTTAGTAAAATACACAGAGCTGATATTGTGTGCTCTACGCAGGAAGATTGATGACTTGTGCATGTTAATAGTTGATTTGTTAATAAGATACTTCATCCATATTTCCTTTGTAACAATTTACCTTGTATTGAATTTGGTTTTGAAATATAGCTTTTAATACTCACGCTCAGTGGCTATCCATTTTTGTGATCCGCAACATTTGGTGTCAGAAGTGGGATTAATTAATTGAATGCCGTTAACTAGAAGTATGGATGAATTAGTAAAGTTGATAAATAGCTTCAAAGCCGATATGACTACGCTGATGACTGATATGAAAGCCGATATGACTACGCTGATGACTGATATGAAAGCCGATATGATTACGCTGATGACTGATATGAAAGCCGATATGGCTGCGCTGATGACTGATAGGAAAGCCATTATGGCTACGCTGGTGACTGATATGAAAGCCGATATGGCTACGCAGATGACTGATATTAAAAGTGATCTAGCTGCCCAAAGCGATAAAATAGGTGACTTGAAAGCCGAAATGGCCGCACAAAATACTGAGATGAAAGATGAAGTGGCTCCTCAAGTTGGTAATATTATTGCTCAGTTCAAGGATAGTAAAACCGAACTCAATAGACAATGCAATAGTTTAAATGTTGAATTTGTCAGTGAAAAAGATGATCTTGATAGTGTTAAGTTAGATTGTAAACATGGAAAAGAAAAAGGGAAAGGCAACGCATATAAAAATGTGGATCTGCTACTGGAAATCAAGAATTGTAGAGATAGCGCAGATAATGCCTTTGACCACGCAACTACTGGTAATGCATGGCAGAGTGTCTATGTCGCTGGTGACATGTCTAGGAACTGTGAAGAACAATCACACAGATCAGAGAGCTGTGAGACTATACAGTACGCTTTGCACTTCAAAATACCTAGGTATACAAGTCTGGCACGATCTGAAGAGAGATCCACACGAAAGGTATTCTATTCCTCGCCGTCAGCAAAATGTGTCATGGACAATTATCGCAAAGGCAGAGTAACGAGTGGTAATGAGGGGGAACGAAACAGAGTTTACGTTTCGCAGAGTGGTCCGAGTAAAGAAGAGGCGTCCATTCATCATAGATACAAAGTGCCCTTCGTCGTTACCGCGGAAGTCGGAGAGATTTTTCCGAAGCATATAGCCACAGTCGAATCGTTTATAGAAAGTGGGGATTTAAGGAAGAGGAATTCCGAAGGATGGCTTAGAAGCATAACAGGTGATGCTAGTAAAAGAGCTTCAGGCAGAGACAGTACTTCAAAGACTAACTTTCTGGATGAAACTAAGCCTCAGAGTTACGATCAGAGAGAAGTAAAGCCCTCAGACAATCTCAACGAAACCATGCTGAATTTCTTTTCTGAACAGTCAATGTGCAGATTTGGACATTATAACCATTTAGATTATAAGGATATAGAAAAGTTTTATCACGACTACAAGAGCTCTAAAGTGGACAATATCATGTTACAGAACTCGTCGCTGATCTCCAGAATGAACAATTTGGCAATCATGACTGATATTTCCCTGGCTAATTACAATGAGAGCTCCAAGAAAGTGAATTCGGAAGAAACAGCAAATATGACCTCCTCGGGTCATGTGTTTTGCTGGAGACCCGAGTGGCGCCATCGGATGGTAGATAAAAACAGCACAGGAGGTGTCGGCAACAAAGTGAGTCTTGTCTTGGCTCCTGCACTTGCTGCTTTAGGTCTCAAGGTCCCTATGATCTCCGGTCGTGCTCTCCAATTGACGGGAGATACTCTGGACAAATTGGAATCCATCCCTGGCTTCACAGTCGACTGCACTAAAGATAAAATCGAGCAGATGATGGAAGACGTCGGATGCTGCATCGTAGGACAGACAGAGGAGCTGGTGCCAACAGATAAGGAGATTTACCGCTGCAAGGATCTGTCGGCTACCGTAGATAGCGTTCCTCTAAGGAGATGCTCAATTGTGTCCAAAAAGCTGGCTGAAGGAGTGTGCGCTTTGGTTTATGATGTTGAATTCGGAAAAGGAGCTATTGATCTCATCAGTACAGAAGATGTTGCTGTTGATTTAGTTAAGAAAATGGTTGCAGCATCACAGGCTCGTGGAATGAAGAGTTTGAGTTGTTCAGCTGTTATCAGCAACATGGATTCACCTCTTGAAAACTCTGTTGACAACTCTCTGGAAGTGATGGAAGCTGTTCAGTGTTTCCTTGGTGACGGATCCTTGGAACTGCAAGAGCTCGTCGAAGAGTTAGGAGGAGAACTTCTGCGTTTGGTGAACATTGTGGATAATAGGGTAGATGAAGCATCACGTGTCTGCAAGGTTCTGCATAACGGCAATGCTTTGAACAAGTTTCGTAACATGTTAATAGAACAAGGAGTATCTGAAGATGTTGCAAGCTGGCTATGTGAAGGTAAAACAGAAAAAATATTGCTAGCAGCCCGACACATCACTGATTTCACTTATACAGGAGAAACAGGTAAGGTTGTCGGATTAGAAGCTGCAGTTCTAGCAAGAGTATGGAAGGAGGAGATGGACCGAAGCGCTAAAAAGAATTATGGAGCTGATATTATATTTGTGAAGCACCTTGGGGATCAAATTGAATCAGGTGAAATATGGCTGAAGGTTCATCACGACAGTTCTGAATTAAGTGAAAGTCAACTGACAAAAGGGTCAGACTGGAGGATGAAACTCCTCCCTAGATTTTATGTCACTAATGACTTTCATTCCTTGTTACTGTTGATAGAAGTAAAAATCCAAAGAAGAAAACTTTCGACAAAGAAGAAAACTTTTTACAGGTTTTGCACGAAAACTCTTAGTCGATTCTTCTCCCTGCGGAGACATAAACGTGTTCACAAGGGCTATAGGCCTTACACGTATTATATTTGTGGACGAGGCTTCAGTCAGAAAAGAAATCTAAGTCATAATGAGATTCGCTTTCATTTTGACACAGACGTGGAATATCGCATTCGTCGACGTCCAGCTACAAAGTGCAAGGTGGTTCACGTGGATCGTTTGGCCCCGTTTCATCGAAGAACTGAAGAAACTTTGGAATCCAGAATTGTTCGGGACGAACAAGACCTAGGAAGGGGGCAGTGTTACGACAGAAGGAATCTGGCAACCGAAAGCAAAAAGTTTCAGCCAACGAATAAGAACTTTGGGAGAATTTGGAGAAGAGTGGAGCGTTAACGGTCGTTTTGTTGTAACGGTCGGAGAGTTCGAAAATGGCCGGTGGGCTGTTCTGAGACAGTGCGCGTTAAGTATCAAGAAGTAACTTGATGTGTTGTGTATACGCGGAAGGATAAAAGTGGGATCTTTTATCGTTAAGTATCAAGAAGTAACTTGATGTGTTGTGTATACGCGGAAGTATAAAAGTGGGAACTTTTATGGCTAACTTCGAATGTCTACACGGACTGTCTTTTTGTTCGGCTAGTGTGTGAAAAGTTATTAGCACAGGACGAGAATTGGTTTACGAGTGAAGATCTTCGGGTGACCTGGTAAATCAAGTAAAAGGTAGTATTTAGTAAAATACACAGAGCTGATATTGTGTGCTCTACGCAGGAAGATTGATGACTTGTGCATGTTAATAGTTGATTTGTTAATAAGATACTTCATCCATATTTCCTTTGTAACAATTTACCTTGTATTGAATTTGGTTTTGAAATATAGCTTTTAATACTCACGCTCAGTGGCTATCCATTTTTGTGATCCGCAACAATATGTAGAAATGAATGCGGCTAATTATTTTTTTTAAAACTTCTCGTTTTATAAATATTTTCAAATTCTGAAATAATTATAATTATTTGCAGACAAAATTAAATTTGGAAAGTTATTTGGAATTTAAATACGAGAAATAATTAATAGAAACTAAAAATTCTTAGGAAATTTCACTCTAAACGACAATGGAAATTCATAATGAGAATACTTGAAAAAAATTAAAACCCAAATAATGCTTATTAATTTCAATTACTACACGATGAATAAAAAGTTTAAAAGCTAAATACAGTGGACCTTCGTTATAGCGCTGCTCGCTATACCGCGCACTCGGTTATAGCGCGGGCGATGTTTGCGATAAGTTCAAACATGTTTATACAGGTCCGTGCGGCGTTAGTGAATATCGCATTTTATTGTTACTGCGTATTGAGTAATTGTGTATGTATTGAGTTCCTGCATGTATTTTGAATAGTGTTTAATTATTGTGCAGTCCCGTGGCCGAGTGGTTAGCACGCTTGGCTACTGATCTAATTGGCTACTGATCTAAGGGACCTGGGTTCGAGCCCCGGATTTAGGCATGGATGTGTGTCGTTTTTCTGCTGAGGCCCTGCCATCCTCTCAGACCTTCTACTCTGGCATATAAACTGACAGGCTCCTGTCAGACCTCTGTGGCAAGCAGCTGCTTGAGGGGATATTTATTTTATTATTATTTAATTATTGTATGCATGATGAGTAAAAGAAAAGCTTACAGTGTGAAATTTATTGTGTCGCCACCGCGCCGCTCGGTATAACGCGGTTCATCTTATAACGCGGGTGTTGTTTCCCGCCCGACATGCGCGTTATATCGGGGGTCCACTGTACTATAAAAAAAAGACTGAAATAATAATCAAAAGAAATTTAAGTCTTTTTTTTTTCATTTGCAAACTTAGAGCAGAAAAATACCAGAAACTCGAAACTCTCCTTAGCTTTTACAGGCCTTCTAAAGCATGGATTTGACTTACTAAGACTAAAAGCAAGTTTATCTAACCACTACGAGCTAATATAAAATATGTCTGTTGGAACAGTAACTAGCTCCCTAGCTACAATGCCGGTTAAATCTACTTAGTTTGCCTACCATTACTTTTAAGTAAAATTGGAAATTTAAATTATTCTATTCCCGCCATCCTCACAGAAATTCTACTATGGCGTATAAACTGACAGACTCCTGTCAGACCTCTGTGGCAAGTAGCTGCTTGAGAAGGTATTTTTTTATTACTAAGAACAGCCCGAGTAGAATTCATCTATATTTTCCATTCACATACATGGAAATATCACAATAGATCATGGAGGATAGTGTATATGTGTAACAGTAACTCGTATTACAAGGCTAAATTTATTCTAAACATCAAATCATCGATTCGAACATGAAATATTTGCATAAAGTGAAACCTAGTATTCCCGGTTTCTTAACGACTTCCTTGTCTCGGTCAGTGTCATTGCATCTTCCTCGTCTTTAATGACTTGCTCGATTGGTGTAATTGCATCTTCCTCGTCTTTAATGACTTGCTCGATTGGTGTAATACACTGGTAGCTAAAACTAAGAACTCATCACCCACCCAAACAAGCAGTATATCCATAAAAATTAGTATGAGGATATAACAAGAAGCAATATGTCCAGAAAGATTTACAGTAAAAGTTTTTACGAAAGGTATATCTACAGGAGTCAAGAAGTGATGACCCAAAAGTGGGATCCAAAGTTGGCTAAATACAATGTAACTCGCGTTATACGAGCTTTCGTTTTTTGTTTTCGTTTATCCGCGATCGGGCAACAGGATTTGCTGAAGTCGACGAGAGAATTATAGATGAGTTACTAAATTCGTACGAGGAAGAACAGAGCAACGAAGATCTTCTGGCGCTGGATAAGAAAAACAGATAGGTTGGGTTGTTTTACCTCTGAGCGGCACTTTTTTGCACACCATGGGCTAAATGGCCAGGTCACATGGACCCCGTAGGCTCAGAGAAGGTTGGGGGAGGGGACCCACTGGAACAGCTGTTGGGAGACAGATGGTAGCCTCCCGTCAAGGCCATCCAGCGTGTTCTTTAACGTGCACAGGGTATGGCTCTCTCCCGCACACGGGGCCATGGCTTAACGTCCCATCCGACGGACGGCGGCCTTTCCAAGCCCATCGGTGTCCCCTACTGACCGTGGGCAGGGCAGGGAATTTTTACGGAGATAAATCTCAATGCTGACCCAGCTGGGACTCGAATCTGGAACTACAAATTACGAACCTGACGCCCTACCGACTGACCACCCCCGCCCCAAAAAACAGATAGGAATAGGGACTGGAAGTCTATGATAACACTCTCAACGAAGATCATGCCTCAGGCCTTTAAGTCGATTGATAGTGCCATAGCGCTCTTCGATGAAAATAACCCAGATCTGATGAGAAGTTGAAAATGGTAGGAAATGCTAGAATGATGTGCACAAACATAAGATGGAGAATTCAACATCAAAATGTTTTTTAAGAAACAATTTTCAGCCTTCATATCAGCTTCCACTCATCTGGGTCTTCCAGTTCATCTTACTAGACCTTTCATTTCAAATGGAAAAACTGCCATATCTTGCGAGGATTAGTGAACCCATTTCCATCTTCGACTGATCATCTGATATAGACGACTCAGATGTCCCCTGACTCCAGCCAGGCACTTTAAGTAAGAATACAACCCACTGATACGCAAGGTTTATTATTTTAAAATAGCCATTAACCTATAACTGGTCTAATGGTTAACGTACCTGACTATTACACAAGCGGGCATGTTTCTCTCTATGTAAGTATTTGTATGAGAAACCAGGACAAGTCCAAATGAGCTTCTAGTTTATCTCCATCCTTTGTGTAGGAAAGTAACTTCTTTCTCTTTTTAAATAACTAAAAACTTCTGCACTGTAATTTTTATAGAAATGTGTAAACTTTTTGAATAAAATATTTTAATCAAATGAATACATAATTTGACTGTTCTCCTTTTCCTTGACAGGAATTTACGAAAAAAAAAGGAGTAAAATATTAGTTAATACTGAAAGTTTGCGTAAACCTATTATATGATATTCCCAGTTATATACATCGCATTTTCGATATAAGCGGCTATTTGTAGGAACACAACTCCCGCGTATAACGAAAGTCGACTCTACTGTCACAACGAACCTCAAATGGAGGTTGGGTTGTTTTACCTCTGAGCGGCACTTTTTTGCACACCATAGGCTAAATGGCCAAGTCACAAAGACCCCGAAGGCTCAGAGAAGGTTGGGGGAGGGGACCCACTGGAACAGCTGTTGGGAGACAGATGGTAGCCTCCCGTCAAGACCATCCAGTGTGTTCTTTAACTGCACAGGGTATGGCTCACCCGAACACGGGGCCAGGGCTTTATGTCCCATCTGAAGGACGGCGGCCTTTCCAAGCCCATCGGTGTCCCCTACTGACAGTGGGCAGGGCGGAGAGTTTTGCGGAATCAAATGGATGTCTTATACCATTTTTGCATATTGCTGATAATGACATACCAACCCTTACGGATCGTTGTTCTATCATTGTATGATTTGTGAAGTGGTTGAGGAGATGTAATATGTATTCATATAGGAACGGTTCTCAACTTTTTTTTTTAAGTAATGTACCTCTTATTTTTTAACATTATCGTATCTCCACCGCCCATTTAATCCTACTATTTATGACAAAGAATTTCCTATAAAACAGAATAACCATTACATAGAAAACGTGGAAAATAATATTAAAACTACAATTTCAAAGGTTTTAACTTTAAATAATTCAGTATTTGTGAATAGCAGCTACTATATCCTACCGTTGTCTCACCAAGGGATAATGTACTCAGACTTGAGGCATAAAGGCTGTCCTATAGTATCATATGTATGATCTATTCCACTGGTCTCTAAACATTTTGATCACACAACCCTAAGTCAGCGAAAAAATAGCATGCACCATCAATATGTATGAAGATATATACATCCAATATGCCTTACACTTAATATACACAAAATGTTTGATGTCAGCAGAACCTTCAATATCAACAAGTACCACTAAAACCTCTCAAGCTTCTGTGAGGACTCCGTTCT
Source organism: Ryuthela nishihirai (assembly GCA_038380435.1). NCBI lineage: Eukaryota > Metazoa > Arthropoda > Arachnida > Araneae > Heptathelidae > Ryuthela > Ryuthela nishihirai. The sequence continues at coordinate 18,371,576 of JAWZYU010000016.1, forward strand.
GCCGGATGATCATCAAGGCCTACTCCAATATCATTATCATCCATAGGTTATGTTTATCATTAAGGCTATACTTTTTCCTAATTTTTTCTATGGGCCAGGAGCCAAATCCCCTTTTTCTAAATGCAGCCTTAAGCTTTACAATTCGTTGTGTATTCCAAGAAGGTAATCATGTGAATAGAGAGACCTACTGTATATACACTCTGTGAAATTACACACACAGAAGTGGTTAGAATCAGATGAAAATCACAGACAAGACAGATTGGCAAATGAGTAGGGCATGATTACAGTCACAGAACAAAGGCACACGTTTATTTCACACACCGATGGATTTCATGGTAGTATTGCATAAAAACCCTGGCGGTATTGTAATACCTTGTAAAATGCCCATGGTTCATGACACACGCTGCTGCACATCACTTCATGGAATCTATAAGCAGCAGTTGAATAGTGTCCTGAGGCACAGCGCACCATGCCTGTTGCAGCTGGTCTGTCCTGATTAAAGATGATGCCCTACCAAGTCCATACACATTCAATGGGCAATCAATCCAGGGATCTGGCTGGCCACAGGAGTGTTGACAAGTCGTAGACATTCCTGGATGATGCGTCTTGACATTATCTTGCTAAAACAGGGACCCAGTACTCCTGCAATGAAGGGGAGTGCTAGAGGTTTCCAGGATGACAATGAAGAGCACTGTGAAGTCAAAGTTCCTGGGAGACACAATGGAGAAAAACCATAACACCTGCTGCTCAGGCAGTGTGCTGTTTGATGGCGTCAGTTCGATAAGAGCAATGACTGCATCTCAATATGTAGTGATCAACTCCTTGACAAAACTGGGATTCATTATTAAAGAGAACACAATGTCATCTCATTTCCCAAGTTGTTCGAGTTGACACTACTCCAGACAATGTTGGCAATCCTAGTGGTCAGTGGAAAACAATGGAATGGACAATGCGCGAGCAACCCTGCCTCTGCAAGTTGTTGGGAAATGGTTTGTGTCATGGGGGTGACACAAGGCTATGTAACGTTCTGCTGATGGTGTTGTCCTGTGACATGCACCATCCTTGCTTATGACTATGCATGGCTTCTTGCAAGCACTGAATGACTTATCTGATTGTGGCTGACTGACATGTTTCGCTATACATCAGCTTGACCACCTTACCTCATGGAGTCAAATGATCCATCATCTCTCAAATGCTGTAGGCTGAGATGACCAAACAGTCGATTGCATAGCTGCCGTAGCTTTTATCAGCTTACACTAATATGAACGAACTGGTCACTGCCACTACTGTATTATCTCCTCAAAATTTCCCTGCCCTGCCCACGGTCAGTAGGGGACACCGATGGGCTTGGAAAGGCCACCGTCCGTCGGATGGGACATTAAGCTGTGGCCCCGTGTGCGGGAGAGCCATACCCTGTGCATGTTAAAGAACACGCTGGATGGCCTTGACGGGGGGGGGGCTACCACCTGTCTCCCAACAGCTGTTCCAGTGGGTCCCCTCCCCCAACCTTCTCTGAGCCTTCGGGGTCCTTGTGGCCTGGCCATTTAGCCCATGGTGTGCAAAAAAGTGCCGCTCAGAGGTAAAACAATCCAATCCAATCCAAAAGCCACCAATGTATCATAAGTCTTAATGTTTGTGAGCGAATTTGCAACTAGATTTAAAGGATTTTTTTTAATGAAGTATAGAATTTTAGTATAATCATGCAATTCTAGTGTAATCATATAATTCTTGATTTATCACCATGCTAATGTTGGCATTACATTGTTTCGTAAGCACAAATTGGAAAAAGTTATAGCATACAGTTCTTTCATTAAAGGATTCATATTTACTCATTTCCTCTATTAAATTATTAAAAATAAAAAAATAAAATAAATACCCCCTCAAGCAGCTGCTTGCCACAGAAGTCTGACAGGTGCCTGTCAGTTTATATGCCAAAGTAGAGGGTCTGAGAGGACGGCAGGACCTCAGCAGAAAAACTACACATACATCCATGCCATACCCGGGGCCCGAACCCAGGTCCCTTAGATCAGTAGCCAAGCTCGCTAACCACTCGGTCACGGGACAGGTATTAAATTATTATTTCGAAAAATTTAGCCAAATTTGGACGTTAAACCTTAGCTGGTCAAGCAGTGTTAAATCATTATTATGACTTATGTACTATGGGCGATTGCAAAAGATTTTCTGTCTTAAAAGTCAATCACTGAGTCCAAAAGTTTACCCCTCCCTGCTGTAAGCTGTTAATAAGGCTGACGCTAGAGTTTGAGCAGATAGGACGTGTGCTTAGGAGGTTCCAGAGAATGGGGACAATTTCGTCTGGTATGTAAATCTTTGTTCTTCGCCATATTGCCTGCATATTGTTAAACAGTCTTTACGAGACTTTTCTTTTTTTCGATTGTCTTTCACGAGAAATTTTCATCATGCTTCCTCCTAGTAATCATCATATGAGAAGATCCTTCAGATTTCTTCCCTCTGGAGTCCACATTAAAGAAATTATTCCACAACTTCAAATTGTTGTGTAAGGCAAGACGTGTTGCTCTTTGACTAAACATTGCGTGAGTTTGTGGTCTGGAGAACTCTGTAATTTCATAGAATAATGTCCATAGGACAGTATTACATACAGAGAGATCAAAGATCATACGTGACGAAATGAGTACCGGGCCAAAGGCCCATACCTCAAAATCTGAACTAAAAAAGAGGGAAATTTTTTTTGAATAAACCAGCTAAAGCCGGAGCCATAGTGCTACAACGAATTGCTTATGGAGACCGCCGACGTTTCGGTTAGCTAACGGGAAAAGAGAAAAGCAAAACGAGAAATGTAAAGACGGAAATGGGCAAAGACAACAAGAGGGGGGGGGGGGGAATAAGAAGAGAAAGAGAGCAAATGAATATAAAAAGTTTCATAATTTTTTTGCCTCTATTACCCCTACTAGCATTCATCCTATTGCCCCCACCCCCAGATCTGGCCCTGGAAACAATATTATCCTTTCATTTAGTTACTTCAGACTGTACTTATTGTCATTTCAGATCTGAATATTTTGTCATTAAATAACAAAATAAAAAATATATATGTTTTATTTCATCAGTTATTTGTAACGAAATCTAAATTTCTTGTTCAATAATTATCTTTTGTATCTAATCTATATAGCAGATGTTTGGGGTCCTTAAAAATAATCTAAAATATATGAGGGGTCCATAACCCAGAAAAGTCTATACAATTTAATTTTTCGTTCTATTGATTCAGAAAAAAAAAACGGTACAGCACATTATTTTAGCCAATACGTTTTAACGACTTCAGTACAGTTGTGGTCTTGATTTCACTGCCGTTTTCATCCTATAGTATGAGAACAAAAGAAAATAATAACTATAGAAGAAAAGGAGGAAAAGGAAATCTTGCAATTCGATTGAAAACGAGTAGATGGAATCTACAGCAATCGGAAAATACACCCGCAGTGTTTCCGGTATTAAGTGGCCTGCAAGTCACGCACCTTATTTCTCAGAGAGCACGAAACGGCACACAAGAACTTGAAAACCAAATGCTATTGCAACTCTTTTTTTTTCTGAAGAAAATTAATTTCTTCGTCTGTTTTCAAGGAAAGCATTTGTTCATCGTGACCTGAATTCGAACTTTTGTCTTTAAAAGAAAATAGCTTCCGCCCTTCGGTCAAAGTCAAACCATTTACAGTTAACTATCTAAAAATAAAATATCTTTCGAATGCTAGCAGAAAACGAAACACTGATAAAAACTACATATATGGTTGCTCAAGAGTTCTTGGGACGGAATTCCATACTTAAAAAATGGCTAAATCTTTAATAATTTGAAAAGATTACAATGATCCCTTGTTAATCCTCTGACTTACAGAAAAACTATCCGATCCATCTGTGCAGTCCTAACAAGGGATACATGCCCACAAGGGTTGTTTTACCTCTGAGCGGCACTTTTTTGCACACCATAGGCTAAATGGCCAGGTCACATGGACCCCGAAGGCTTAGAGAAGGTTGGGGGAGGGGACCCACTGGAACAGCTGTTGGGAGACAGATGGTAGCCTCCCGTCAAGGCCATCCAGCGTGTTCTTTAACGTGAACAGTGTATGGCTCTCCCGCACACGGGGCCACGGCTTAACGTCCCATCCGACGGACGCCAGCCTTTCCAAGCCCATCGGTGTCCCCTACTGACCGTGGGCAGGGCGGGGAATTTTGCGGAGATAAATCTCAACGCTGACCCAGCTGGGACTCGAACCTGGGAACTACAGATTACGAGCCTGGCGCGCTACCGACTGAGCCACTCCCGCCCCCATGCCCACAAGAGGAATGGGGTCAGACCTCTTCCGACGTATATAGATACAAGAGTATTTATCAGATATAGCCAAGCGTCCTAACACTGAAAGCCGTATGCAGAATTCTTGAAGCAAAGAGAGCTGCATACCAAATCTTGAAAATGATCTGTTCATCACATTTATTTATGATCTCATTCTATATTATTGTTATTTCCGTATTAGATTTGCTTTCGTAAAGCTTTCCCATTTTTGTTGCATCTCATAAATGCACTGATTATAAATTACACCGATTTAACTGAAAGTTTCACTTGGAAATGAAAAAACTGAGAAATAAAAGACAATGAATACATAACTATACACAATATATATAGACACATTTAAGGAAATTAACACATTAATATAAAAATCTAGTTCGCAAGAGCTCTGGATCTCAAATCTATCAAGATTCAGAAGTGAAAAATACATTCATCTTCGTATATCTTTGAGCAGTAAACGAAATTCCGGTAAGTCGCATACCCGGGTCACGGTTTAGTATATTAATTATTATTAATATCCCCTCAAGCAGCTGCTTGCCACAGAGGTCTAACAAGAGGCTGTCAGTTTATATGCCATGATAGAAGATCTGTGAGGATGGCAGGCCATCAGCAAAAAAACAATCCATGCCTTACCCGGGCTCGAACCCAGGTCCCTTAGATCAGTAGCCAAGAGCGCTAACCACTCGGCATTTAAAATATTACTGCATAATAATATAAATATACCAAATATACCATACAATATATATATATGGTGCCTATATTAAATAATATATTCTATATATATACATACTATATAAATATATACTATATATTAATGCTCTAGTATATACTAGAGCGTATATACGATGCGTAAAAGTACAAAAGAAGAAATACATAACAATTTATTTCGAAATATTAATTTGTGCTTAAAGTAAATTCTGTGCAAGTACATATATCATTCTTTGCAATTTTATGGTGCATTAAAGAATATTTGCTATTATGACATAATTTATTGTTTTTACCATTAATGTATTACTTTCTTAATTTCAGTATACACCCAATCCCCAATTAACACGAGTTTCAAAATAGGGCTGATTTTCGACTAACATGACTGGTCCTCCATTTAACACAATTTCTCAACTACTTTTCTACTATCGTTTATATCGTTGTTATTTACATTACAAGAAAGCTTGGATGTTTTCCTTATCTCACCTATCCTTGTTCATAACTTCAACACCTCCAAAAAGATTCTTCATATTTTTCTATATAGTGTTTTTAAACAGCTGTAGCACACATTTGTAAACGATAAAGAACATGTCTGTGAACGATGAAATGAACGCTTAATTCACCCTGATTGGTTCAAGATCATACTTGTGGCAAAGACAGTAGAAAAGCTTGTAAACATATAGTTGGTTATCTGCATCAATGGACACTTTTTACAACAATCAATTTCTCATTCTGTCTTCATTACTTGATAATATATAGCGTGTATCAAAGCGGCATTTACCTGTCATGTATTAAAACTGCTTTTAGACGTTTTTTGATTCTTCCTTTATCATTGTTTCTGTTATGTAAAAATGAGTTACATGTATGATCAGAAAAAAAAATACACATTTTTAACTGCGATTCTCATTCCGCAAAATATTTTCCAACTTTACTGTTACGTATGAAATATGCATAAACAAAAAAAACTTTTAATTATAGTCATAATAAAGGAATAAAACTAAAAATATGTCAATTAGGTTAGGATTCTGGATCGCATCCTACCCACTCCCTCTCTCAATTTACATTATTTCCTATGAGAAATTCGTGTCCGACTAACACGATCTCACCTTACACGATTTTTTTGAAGAATGCATCTATCCTGTTAGTCGGAGATTGGATGTACTTTTAATTCTTCCTTTCCTTTTCTTTATTTACTCTACCTTCATCGCTTTTAATTTTTGGCCCAAGATTTTAAATAAAACTATAAACCTTCAAATTTTAAAATATTAAATTAAATCTTAAGTATTTTATGAGTTGGGAAATAATTATATTTTTGTATATATATAATTTGTAAATGATGCTAAAAATAGTTCATCTATGAATCTATTAAGAGTTACGTATTTAAGCTTTAAAAAGATTATAGTCATTTATGCAAATTCAGGAAACCGCTATATACTCTGATTTCAGTCTGTGATAACCTTTAGAAAAGGAAATAAATATTTTTCCCAAAATCTTTTGAATAAACTTTGCCCCAAGCATTACGTTTCTCATTAAATTTATTTTTACTTTTTGTTTCATATAGAACCAAAAAACAGATTGCAATCCTAAAACAGGGATGGAAATATTATACGTTGAGAGTTCGTCTGAGGGATGATGACAAGAATTTCCCCGACCTCAACTTTAAGTACAAACAGGGAACCGTATGGTTGGAAAAGTGTTAAAAAGATTACAGGAAACGTATAAGAGGCAACGAATTGGAAGTCCCCACAGAATCACAGGATGAAAAAGATCGTTGTGAGTCCTAAACGGTCATTAAGAAAAGTGGTATCAGATGTTGGTTACTTGTCGTATGTCAGTTACGACAATTTTAAAATGCCATCAATTTCACCCATTTAACATTTAATACGTTCAAGAATTCCACAATGATGATGACATGTCTAGGATAAGAGCAGTAACTAGGTGACTGAACGCGGTGCAACCGCAAACTGGGATAGGGTGTGGAATGTCTCAAAATCGGGCTTATTCAAGCCAAAAAACCACGGCGAGAGCATAGTAGACTTTTTATATGGTACAAAAACATCTAGCTACACCGCTAACACATAGAATTATTGATTAGGCCATACAGAAAGTGCAAACCCAAAATCGACTATTAACTGCTCCAATCTTAGTGAGCCATATTTTTAAGCTTATTTCCCAAGATACACTAGTTTTGTAAAGCTGGAAACATACTGGACACTCCGCTTAGGAATCTGTATAGAACAGTATCGAGATTATGAGAAGAATGATTCCTTATGAGATAAAAGTGCACGTACATGGTTAAATCTTTAACATTCTAAGTACTAATGGATACAAACTTCTAGAACACTATAATGGAAAACGATTTATCTTTTACATCAGCCTTACTGAGAAATTTCTACGCATAAACATGACAGCAATACCGTTCGTCTGTATCATATTTTACATGATTTACTAAACAAATATATTTGAATTCTCTGTATTTCTTTTGAATAAACTTTCATCATTCAATACTAGCCAACTGTTAGGAGACAGATGGAATCCTTCCATCTAGGTTATCCAGCCTGTTCTCTAGCGTACTCTGTGACAAGCAGCTCTAGAAGGTTATTTTTGTTTTCATATTATTCATTCATCCAACGCTATTCCTAACTTCTAAATAATTCATTTCGATTAATCGACTAGCTGATGTATCAATATAATTGTTTTAATTAAGAACACTCTAGCTGTATGCTAAAAAAAGTACACAATTGACAGTTGGGTTGCTTAACTTGTGAGCGACTTTGTACACAATGGGTTAAAATGGCCAAGTCACAAGAGTTCAGAAAAGAATGGGGAAGGGAACCCACTAACCAGCTGTTAGGAGACAGATGGAATCCTCCCATCAAGGTTATCCAGCCTGTTCTTTAGCGTGCTCTGTGTATGGCTCTCCTACACATGAAGCCACGACTTAACGTCCGATATGACGTTAAAACGAGGCGGCCTTTCTAGAATCCAAAAAATTGACAGTGGCAGAACGTTCGTGTGAAAGTAAGGAGAGCAATCACATGTACAAAATGAATTAATTACACACCTTATAAAATTCTGATAATTAAACAAAATTTATTAAATATACATTTGTTGGGTTGTTTTACCTCTGAGCAGCACTTTTTTGCACACCATGGGCTAAATGGCCAGGTCACAAGGACCCCCGAAGGCTCAGAGAAGGTAGGGGGAGGGGACCCACTGGAACAGCTGTTAGCCTCCCGTCAAGGCCATCCAGCGTGTTCTTTAACGTGCACAGGGTATGGCTCTCCCGCACACGGGGCCACGTCTTAACGTCCCATCCGACGGACGGTGGCCTTTCCAAGCCCATCGATGTTCCCTATTGACTGTGAGCAGGGCGGGCAGTTTTGCGGAGATAAATCTCAACGCTGACCTAGCTGGGACTCGAACCTGGGAGCTACAGATTACAAGCCTGGCGCGCTACCGACTGAGCCACCCCCTATATATCCATTCGTAATGTCGTAAAATGTAACCCTATTACCATAAACGCAAAGGCATCTGCATAACTAAATGGTAACCGAAAGGGGTTTCGGTCCATTATCACCGTTACTTTCAGAAATTGCTTCCTCCATTACAAAGGTCACTCTTCGGTTCTGACAATTTTTTTCTACTTAAAACAACCAGAGTATTCAACCACAAGCCCTTTGATCGCAGCAGCATTTAATATGGCTCTAAAGCTTAATATCCTGAACTCATTAAAAATCAAGGAGCTAATGAAGGACTGCAAATTTTCCTTATTTTTGCACGTAGACACCGGAGCAAAGAAACTGATCCAAAAATTCAATACTAATTCAAACTGATCCAAATATTCTTCACTCTTTCTTCAAAATATTATTATTGCTTAGAATGATTAATCTACTGTTTATGACGTGCTTGAGCAAAAAAAAAATGCAAGGCCTCTTTTTTTAAGGTACAAAATAACGACTGTGAATTAAAACTTATTTATTTTGTAATAATATTTTGGAAAGACGATCTGGCTTATGCGTGTGTCCACTGTATTGTGATTAGTTTGAACAGGAGCCACAAAAAAGTCTGATAAACAGTATCAATAATGTAAAAATATGTACCTCAACATGCTTCTCTTATACCTACTCTAAATCCTGAAATTAGGTAAAGTAGGAACGTTGCCCTTAAGCAAGATTTTCAACATGGAACGTCCTAGACTATTTCGTGGGTATACAAAAAAAAATCTGATAAGTCACAAGCTTTTAAGATAAAGGAATTCGGAAATTCGAGGACACGAGGGAAAATTATTTTTTTTTAGGTTCGGTTTCTCTTACCTAGCAGAGGCTTAAAGGAGCTTGTTTTTCCTTTTATTAAAGTGGAGTGAGAGTTGGCTCAGTCGGTAGCGCACCAAGCTCGTAAGCTGCAGTTCCCAGGTTCGAGTCTGAAATGCGTCAGCATTGAAGTTTATCTGCTATAAACACCCATCCTGCCCTCGGTTAGAAAGAGGACACCGATGAGCTTTGAAATGCCGCCCTTCCTAAGCCGTGATTCTTTTGTAGGAGAACCACACCCTATATACGTTAAAGAACATGCTGGATGGCCTTGACGGGAGGCTTCCATCTGTCTCCTCACACCTGTCCAATGGGTCCCTAAACTTCTCTGAGCCTCTTGTCCATTGTTTGCTCAAAAGTGCCTCTCAGAGGTAAAATTTCCCAATTTTGGTCATCGATTGGGCTTATCAAAATAAGTAACAGTAACGCACTTTTCAAATCTTTCAAAGTTTTCTTGCATACTGTATTATATACAATAACAGTAAAATGTTCAAAGATTCATTTCGGTGTTTTCCTTTACGCCTGTATCTGTTTAACAAGTAGATTTTTTACTCCCTTTGCGTCATTCACATCTTTTCGAAGGAACACCTTATCTGTTGACAGTAACCGTCGCCTTCTGATGGCATGCAAGGGCAAGTTGCCAGCGAAAAGAACTTTCCATTGCTAACGTTTCCAGTTAAAGCAAGGACTGCGCATGCCATTAAATCGGCGTTTCTGAATAACAGCTTTAAATGCAAGAAACGTTTCTAATTAGCTGTACACTTGGTACAATGTGCAATCAAGCGCATGACAGCAAAGAGTCGTGATGTTTCCTGCATTCATATTTATACAGGCTACAAGCATATATTATAAAAATAAAAAAATAAATACCCCCTCAAGCAGCTGCTTGCCACAGAGGTCTGACAGGAGCCTGTCAGTTTATATGCCACAGTAGGAGATCTGAGTATATAAAAATCATTTTATATGATCTGGTACACTTTTATGCATAGTTACATATCCTATTTTGCTTAGAATCAGACTTATTCGATGTGCAGCAGTCTTTGCAAGTATATCGTTACATCCAGAAAGAAAGAGGTTGTGACCCCAAAGGTCACAAAATGTTACAGTTGGGTTAATTCTCTGCTATACTTTTTTGCTTACAATCGGCAAAACGAGACTAAGTCACAAGGACCCCAGCTCAGTAGGAGAATGAAATTCAATGGACAGCTGTGATATTGAAAGCCTTTCATCATGACTATTCGATGATTTTAATGTGCAGAAGGTGTAACTCCTGTACACGCTTTAAGCCCAACGAACGCAGTCTTTCCAAGCCAAAAGGTTTTATATGTGCTTTCTCACCGAAGTCAGAAGAGCAAAACTCAATGCAGGTATGGGCATCGAGAACTGGGGCAGCGAAATACAGTGATCGTGGAACCGTACTCCATAACATAGTGGGGCGGGGGTGGCTCAGTCGGTAACGCAAGTTCTACAGTTCCCAGGTTCGAGTTCCGCCTGGGCCAGCTTTTAAATTTATCTACGCATAACTCCCCGCCCTGCCCACGGTCAGTAGGGAACACCGATGGGTTTGGAAAGGCCACCGTCCGTCGGATGGGATGTTATCCCGTGGCCCCGTGTGAGGGAGAGACATTACCTGTGCACGTTAAAGAACATGCTGGATGGCCTTGACGGGAAGTTACCATCTGTCTCCCAACAGCTTTTCCAGTGGGTCCTCTCCCGCAACCTTCTCTGAGCCTTCGGGGTTCTTGTGACCTGACCATTTAGCTCATGGTATGCAAAAAAGTGCAGCTCAGAGGTAAAACAACACAACCCATAACGGTAGTCGGCCCTGAGCTCTTTTGTACTGCATACATATGGTGACTATTTTTTTTTCGGGGAAACTAGAGGACACTTATTGAAAAATACATTTTCTGCCATTTTGTGTCATTAATACTACTTGTTCCGTAATTTTTGTCAAAATACCAATAATTTTATGTTATATCTCGCAAAGTCATCCTCAAAAAGTGGAAAATATCCTAAAGGGCTCTAAAATAAAACAAATGATATGTATACATTAATTTTATATAAAAAGCAAAAAAATGCTCAACAACGTAAAAAAGAACAAACAGCAGTAAAATAACTTTCAATTTGTCAACGATTTAAATACAAGAATTATTTAATAATTTTGTACAATTATAATATTCTGAATTATAAATATTATAGCTATGTGTTCATTAATTCCTTAATCAGATAAACAATAATAAGAAAAATTTATCAAAATTAATGGTAAGACAGATCGATTTTTATTTAGTATCAAAAATATGACTTTAAAAGTACAGAACAAAAAATTTAGGACAAAAAAAGTGTCTCTAAATTTTTTATAAATATATAGGTTAATGCCCAAAAATATTGGACGAATAGTCACCGTAAGCATGCATCATGTAGCGAAAATATAAAAAATATTAATTTTCGTATTGATACCATGTATATTATATAATTACCTATCCCGATTTTGTCCTAAAGTATTCAAAAAGGAGGCCCTCTACTAGGTTGTTTGTCAGAGGTCGGTGCTTGCTCTCCATATCCCTGAGTGTTTCTCTTCCATAGTGGGGAACTTACTGCTCTAGTGAGTTTCAAATCTTTAAGATATCCTGCGGCTTGGGTTGTTTTACCTCTGAGCGGCACTTTTTTGCACACCATGGGTTAAATGGCCAGGTCACATGAACCCCGAAGGCTCAGAGTAGGTTGGGGGAGGGGACCCACTGGAACAGCTGTTGGGAGACAGATGGTAGCCTCCCGTCAAGGCCATCTAGCGTGTTCTTTAACGTGCACAGGGTATGGCTCTCCCGCACACGGGACCACGGCTTAACGTCCCATCCGACGGACGGCGGCCTTTCCAAGCCCATCGGTGTCCCCCCTACTGACCGCGGGCAGGGCGGGGAATTTTGCGGAGATAAATCTCAACGCTGACCCAGCTGGGACTCGAACCTGGGAACTGCAGATTACGCCGACTGAGCCCCCCCCCCCGCCCCTATCCTGCGGCTTTGTCCATATGAAGTTTACCCCTAAAATGTTCGATGAAATGTAATACGTCTTCCTAATTCACGAAATGAATCGCAAAAATCGAATCGTCTACCTTTGTCTACTCACTCACGAATTGTTGCATCTGAATTTTGCAGGGAAACTTTTTTAGCCTCTTTGAGCAATGGTTAAAGCGGAGGTTGCTTCAATTGCTTGGACCTTCTTTGTAGTCAAATCTCACTATAAACTCACGCTGCACCGCAATAACACTGCGGTTTCATAAAACCTTTTCACATAAATCTTACATCGTTACTCAGCAGTGTATTCTATCTTGAATATAGTTGCTTACAGAAGTTCATAGTAGGGGTCAGCATTAACCAATACTAAACTCCCTAAGATGCAAACTCTACGATTTTCCCTCTCATTATTTTCAGCGTAATATCTAAATAAATATCGGCATTTAAATATACCGCGGCTTTTTTTATGGCCGTGTCTTTTTCGAAAGGGTCAAAAATATAGTATTAATCATTAATAAAATGCCAACAAAAAATTTGGCAGATCAAATTATTACTTTGATGTTGTAAGACATTTTTTAAGTTAACATCAGGAGAGCGAGAGACCAGTTTATTGGAATTCAAAAATGTGATTAACGAAATAATTTATAAAAATAATTTATAAAAAAAACTAAGTTCTGATAAGTATTTTGTGTGCGGAGAAACGACATAGATTGTATGATATAACAGAAGGTGATTATTAAAGTAAAGGTGATTATTACTAAAAAGGTTTAGAAAATCCTATAAACGCAAATATAGTACGAATATTTTTTTATTACATATCATCGGCTCTGGAACCAATGAGTAAATTATAGATAAAATTTTGAATTATTACGAAAATATATTCAGAATGTACTAAAGTAGATTAGATTACAAAGATTTTATTTTTACGGATCCTTTTATCGCTTACAAATAATAGGAACCCACTATTAACTATTTCGATAAGGCGTTATCCAGTTAGAACTTGACACAAGGCCCCTCCTAAGACGATACCGGACGTATCACAAACTAGGATGTGAAACAACTATTTGTTAAAAGGTCACAGAAATATGACACCCGCTAAAACAATATGCACTTCCACAGACAGCCATGGCTTACCCGAGTATGAACTGACTAATGCCAGATGATTAAATAAGTGTGAATTAATCACGCCAGTCGTTAGCAGTCTGCCGGATTCTATAGTGCTTGGCCACATTTGAAGCCGAGACAAGTAGCACACAGAGAAGTGAACGCAAAAACTTCCCGTCCTGCCAAGATCCCCCCTCCCGAGTGCACAGATGGCGAGGAACCAAAGTCGCCCCCATAGTCTCCTGTGCGGAGGACGAAGCACGCGTCTAATACCAACTGCCAACTGGTTCACTGTTGTGTAATTATACAAAGGCGGACGTTGTCAGCTGAGGATGTTCTTCCGAGTCTGGCGTCTGTTGGCATTTGTTTAGAAGTTCAGGAGCTCCCGGATATTCACGGATTGTAACTTGCCAAGTCTGTTATGACCGATAGGAATCTGTCGTCGCCCCATTCAACGACCAGCGTAACACTTTTTAAAGTAAACGAATACCAATTTACATGGTACATATATAAATGGCATAAAAATATTCTCATTTAGTTCAATATTTAATTATTTTGAATTGCATTTCATTAAAAATTCATATATCTTATATAGTAACAATGTTTTACTATTTACTACTTCTAGAACATCATATTTTATTTCTAAAATATTACTCGCCAAATAATTTGAGAGTCATCTACATATATGCAATTAGGTATATAATTTGGTCAAACCTAAATCTCCATACATCATAAGAATAATAAAATTAACATAAACAATTCGCTCATCAATCTACGACAACATAATCACTAACTTGAAAATCCAAACAACTTTACTGCTCCGATCAAACCTTGGAGTAATCAAACCTTGGAGTATATCAAATCCCCGATTATACCAATACGATTTTTTTTTTGCAAGAATCATCTTTTACATGCCAGTTCTATCTTCAAAACAATAAGAAAATGTGTATCGAATATAGAAGAAAAATCTCTACCCGTTAAAATGCTACGGGAATCGTCAATATTATGACTATTTCCACAATTCCTAAAATTCAGAGGCCCGGGTAACTTTGATTTCGAGGCCTCTACCCAAACACATATCCAGTGGTGGATTAACAAATTCGTCAACAATGTTCTTAATTTGATCCTCACTTATTGGAGGTATTAAACATTTCAATACGGTTCCAGTCGTAAAGAAAACTTTTAAAATCATGATGTCCGACACACTATTTTAAGATTATTTTCATGTAACAAAAGTAAGCAATGGGCATCGTTTAAAATTGAAGACCCCTTGAGTTTGAAACAAATGGCCATCCTCTCTGATAGGCCTTGCCTCCGAGGATACAGTAATTTTTCCATCATAATCGAGATGTGAAATTCAGACGTTACTATTCTTTTTACATCTAAAGTTATTGAAACTTACAATTTCTTTCCGTGTAAGATTACACGTTTCACAGTCATTCAATTGCGTTTGCCAAACGAAATACTAGTTTGATTAGTGAGAGAAAATGCAAACCATGATTGTGATACTCAATCTTATTACTAATGATTATGCCACTAGCCAGTTTTTGCAGAAGCCAAACAGGTTAACAGTTCGGCTATAGAGTGGGTTCAATGCCACTCACAAACCAAACAAAAATAGAATAACATCCAAGAATTAAAGAGAGCGGTAGAATAAAAATTAAAATTACATTCATTGTTCGATGTTGATAAGAATTTTATTTTAAAAAGCAAAAATTCACATCAACATGAAATAATGTAAATTTTAAATGAAAAAAAATATATATATATTCCCATACTTTTATTTCTGGACACAACTTCGACCGTCTTGATTAGGGTAGCACAGTGAATTACGATGGCAGCGATAACGATTAGTTTAACTATAAAATATGTAAATAAAATAAATACCCCCCTCAAGCAGCTGCTTGCCACAGAGGTCTGACAGGAGCCTGTCAGTTTATATGCCACAGTAGAAGGTCTGAGAGGATGGCAGGACCTCAAGCAGAAAAACGTCACACACATCCATGCCTAAACTCCGGGGCTCGAACCCAGGTCCCTTAGATCAGTAACCAAGCGTGCTAACCACTCGGCCACGGGACGGCTAGTTTAACTATGCATACTTTCAATTTTTCCTTCACATCAGTAGTGGGTCAGCCTCTCAAATTACGGAAATAGAACAATATGCAATAAGTTAACTCACAAAGAGAGTTGCAACACGACTAATAGATTAAAAACAAATTAAATTTACTGGAAATCCTTATGGAAACATCTATAACAAATATTTTCTTCCTGTCTTCCTTTTTTTAGTTTTGAAATAATTTTTTAATATATATTAATCAATCAAACTCAATTTTATAAAATTTCCTCATGTGACAATCTTAATCTTTACAGTTAAAACTTGACATAACCTTAATCCCAAATAACATCACCAAAATTCAGTAGCCTGTTACCGAACACATTTTCCGTTTCTAACTACGCCAACATTTTTCAGTTTTTATCTTGAAGAAAACATAACTAAGCTTGGACTTGAAATATTTCGCGACTTCACGAAAAGATGATATATTTTATTATCAGTGACTTTTATCTTTTTTTTTTGCACGAAACCTACGTATTGTCTTGGGGCAACCTTTGACCACATTATACAGCTTTACCACAAAATTCAGTGAAGTCAGGTACTTTGAGATAACGGGTGATTAAGCAGTTCTTAGCATTTGGTTTACTACTTTCAACACCCCACTATCAGTAAGATATTTGTAGATTGTCCATATTGCGAATATACACACATATCACAAAGGGAAATATACAGAATTTTATAGTACAGTACATATACGAATCAGGTATTTTCCATAAAACAGTACAACTGCTACAAGGGGATATTTACCCTCTCCCTCCCAATCTGCAGTGGGGCGGGGGTGGCTCAGTCGGTAGTGCGCCAGGCTCGTAATCTGCAGTTCCCAGGTTCTGAGTCCCAGCTGGGTCAGCGTTGAGATTTATCTCCGCAAAACTCCCCGCACATCCCACGGTCAGTAAGGGACACCGATGGGCTTGGAAAGACCGCCGTCCATCGGATGGGACGTTAAGCCGTGATCCGTGTGCGGGAGAGCCATACCCTGTGCACATTAAAGAACACGCTGGATGGCTTTGATGGGAGGCTACCATCTGCCTCCCAACAGCTGTTCTAGTGGGTCCCCTCCCCCAACCTTCTCCGCAAAAAAAAGTGCCGATCAGAGGTAAAACAACAACAACCCAATCTGCAGTGCCTTGTAGGAACTGACATCGCAACAAAAATTTGATAAGATACGCCCTCTAAAAACAATGGATATTTTGCCCATCGGTGTTCAGTAGGGAACGTGGCCAGGGTGGGAACTGTTGTGGAAATAAATCTCAACACTGACCCAGCTGGGACTCGAACCTGGGAACTGCAGATTACGAGCTTGGAGAGCTACCGACTGAGCCAAGCCCATCGGTGTCCCCTACTGACCGTGGGCAGGACGGGAACTGTTGTGGAGATAAATCTCAACACTGACCCAGCTGGGACTCAAACCTGGGAACTGTAGATTATGAGCCTCCTATTGACCGTAGGCAGGGTGGGAACTTTTGCGGAGATAAATCTCAACACTGACCCAGCTAGGACTCAAACCTGGGAACTGCATATTACGAGCCTGGTGCACAACCGACTGAGCCACCATCATCCCCAGTTTTTTAAAGTGTTTAAAAAATACTCAAATATGCTAACTACATGAAAAATACTGCGCACTAACGCACTGAATAATACATAAAAACAATATTCTATTTCATAATAAATGACTTTTCCACTTTATGCAGATATTCCATAAGAGGAAAACAAAGATTCTGATTAACATAAAGCATCACCATAACCTACTAGTATGAGCAGTCTGAAGAAAAGCAACACAAAGAATTATCTAGAATATAACTAAATTGGAATTAACAATCATCGCATTATAACTATAATTGGAATTAACAATCATCGCATGGAATTAACCTTAAATTGGAATGAATATAACAATCATCGCGTTATAACTATAGTTGGAATTAACAATCATAGCGTTATAACTGTAATTGGAATTAACAATCAATTGCATTACAATTAAATGGAATTAACAATCATCTCACCATCCTCAAGCAGCCATGGACTAAGGAGGTCCAACCAGATCGTGCAATTTAGTTCTCCAAGCATATCTGTCCTGAGCTATATCTGTTGCATCTGGTCACTGCACACCAATTCTAACAAGGTCCTGTCTGACATTGTCTGCCCACTGCATCCTAAGTCTACCCCTCTTTCTGAGGCCTTTAGGCACACACGCTATTCACAACACACTGAATTGAAAAGCGTTAAAACAAACCTTAGTTCTGTGGACAATTTCTATATTTTTGATGATTATCCATCCCGCGGCTGAGTGGTTAGCACACTTGGCTACTGATCTGAGGGACCTGGGTTCAAGTCCCAGATAAGACATAGATGTTCATGTCATTTTTCTGCTGAGGTCCCACCATCCTCACAGACCTTCTACTATGGTGCATAAACTGGCAGGCTCCTGTCAGACCTCTGTGGCAAGCAGCTGCTTGAGAAGATATTTATTTTATTATATTTTTTTTTTTGAGCACGTCCCGTGGCCGAGTGGTTAGCGCACTTGGCTACTGATCTACGGGACCTGGGTTCGAGCCCCGGATAAGGCATGGATGCATGTGTCGTTTTCCTGCTGAGGTCCTGCCATCCTCTCAGACCTTCTACTATGGCATATAAACTGACAGGCTCCTGTCAGACCTCTGTGGCAAGCAGCTGCTTGAGGGGCTATTTATTTATTTATTTTTTATTCTTTTTTGGGGACTATACTTCCATTTGTAATCCATTGTAGGGACTATACTTACATTCAATGGTCACATTGTTTTTGCTACATACAAGTCAATCTGTGACAGGGTCCTTAGACCTCAGTGTGAGCAATGATTATTAATGCAACACATTATTATCTATACTTTTTTAATAAAAATAAACTCAAATGAGCTTTTACCAAGTTGAGTGCAAAATTACAGAAATAATATTTGATATATTGTAGAATCATTGGTGTATGATGGAGGTGTCCATCAGGTAGTTGACCATTGAAGCTACCATAAACATAGTATGAAACCCATGTAAATATTTCTGCATATATAATGTATGAATAGTGCAGTAATAAAGAAATGCCTGTTTCGGTTTGAAAAACTTATTACTTAACCTAGGAGTTGGTTATGCCCATTTTGGACATGTCACTAAGCACATTTGGTATTTTCTGTGTGATAAAGTGTGCTTTACATTTTGGCAAAAATATGAGAAAATTATGTAAATAACAATTTTTCCTTTTTGTTTAATTATATGTATATGCAATACTTAATGTGGTTTTCATCTATAATTTACCAAAATATACTTTGAATTTCCATTTAAATAAAATATTATACTTTCCTTCCTAGTATTGGGCTTGCAGATGATTTTATCACATAACAGTGAAATACCTTTTTCAAACGGTAAAATCTTTTTGTTCATCAGGCACGAAGACAGGATGAGTGGGGGCAAATCAAACCTAAGATTCAATTGCAATTGCATGATAAATTTTTATAACTATGTGCAATTTGACAGAGCTCAAAATAATCCTTGCCCTAACCTGCACACATTATCCTTCGCTTTCCTTGCATGCAAAATTGGCTAGGCAAGCCTGGATATCTACATAGCAAGACCATAATTAATAATCTCAGCATTACCTGTTGATTTTTAAACATCTATAAATCAATAAATATCTTTGTGGGAAAAATTTCGCCAACGTATGGGAATGTTTCTGGAGAGATTCGGGTTCAAATCCTGTATGCCGGCAAAAGATTTTACACAAAACATTTAGCAAAACCATTTAAGGCCAGCTAGAAAGGAAGAAACTTTCAGATGCAAAAGAATTAATTTCTGTGTGAGTAAATAAAAAATAAATACACCCTCACACAGCTGCTTGCCACAAAAATGTGATAGGAGCTTGCTACTCCCAGATGACCACACATTCAACAGAAACACTCACCTTCTCTAAGCATAGCTGCCATTGCTCCACCCACTTCTACTATTCTTCAAAATGCACTATGGGAGATGTTAAACTGCTGATACATTGACACAATGATCTTAAGCCTATAGTAAATAAAGGCAAATGAATCTGAAGAACATGTATTCTACTGTTGGCTGCTGAGAGTCAAATATACCAGTTGAAATGTATAACAGTTACAAGAGGTGAAGCTGCTGCATGTGCAATCAATGTGACTGTATGAAGCAGCATTTTTTTAAGAGTGGCATATTTGTAAACAAACTAATGACTTCAGCCGCAGTAAGGTTGACCAGATTATAATGACGGCAGTAAGTTTGACCTATTTTTCCACAGTTTTCAATTGCTTTTAAAAATGACTTCAAATTTAGCTAAATTAATCATTAATATCTAATATCAAACTTGGAGAAAGGGATAGCAGGTATCCTAGTTTGCTCCAGTTAGCAAAATAGCTAGCGTGGGCCCTAGTGATTGCCACTTTGCATAACACAAGTATATGGTGTTGCAAAACCTTCTACTGGCTTCTATTAGAGAATAGCTGTATAATAAACAAGCATTGCTTTATGCCTATACTTCACATGTAGTATTTCTCCAATGAAAAAAAAT
Source organism: Ryuthela nishihirai (assembly GCA_038380435.1). Lineage (NCBI taxonomy): Eukaryota > Metazoa > Arthropoda > Arachnida > Araneae > Heptathelidae > Ryuthela > Ryuthela nishihirai. The sequence continues at coordinate 18,391,677 of JAWZYU010000016.1, forward strand.
GGATACATCCACGTATAGCAATGGTAATAAATTATGCATTGATGCACAATATTGTAACCCAGGAGTTGGTATCTTTTACCCAGCCCAGATGTATTTTTTAATTTTTTAGCAACTGTAAATGTCTGCTTGTGTAGTGAATTTCCTGCTACATAAATATACACAAAAAGATTTTGCTATCTGGGTGATACATTTTGTTGTTTTGATATGGGAGAATTATGTTCAGATCTCTGAAGCAATATTGCTCAACATATGATCTGCTGATCATAGGTGGTATCTACATAAATTATGGAAAAAATACAAGATTGTTAAAAAAGGTTGATAACCACTGCTTTAGGTCATATCACACTACTGAAGTTTATTGTGTTTAGATCTGTTGGCTTACTTTTTCTGTTTCATCCTAGTATATTTTTTATGGATGAGCATTCAAATTGTGTTTTAATAAATTATGACTGTATAAGCCATATTATTACAAATGCACATAAAATTACAGAAATATGCAAGAAAAATCTAATGTTTAACATTTTTCCTTTATTCTTTTTCCAAAATATAAAGCATATATTATATTTGTAATTCTGTCACAAAATAAAGCATAGATTTCTGAAATAAGTTTAAATATAAATGCTTAATACAAAATATTTGAAATAAAGCTAATAACCAAAAATTGAATATACCAAAATACACCCACTGACTGGACAAAAAGTGTATCTCCTGCTGTGTTTCTCTGATTTCCAATGGTAAAATATAACAGAATTTGAATAAAATAAATCAAACATAAAGTATGAAAAAAGAGTTATTTAAATAAGAAATTTTTATACAATAACTGAAGATAAATTTAATCACCTAATTGTTCCCACCCCCCACAACATGTACATTGTAACCAATGGCATTCTATAACTTGTTAGAGATTTTTCATTTCTTATGAAGCTAAACAGAAGGAATATAAAAATAAATTATATAAATATTAGTTTGCAATTTTGCTTGAAAACTTTATAATAGGTGAATTAGCATTCTCACTAACTTCCAATATATCTATAACAAAAATTTGGTAAATTAAGTTTGTCTATGTAAAAAATTAATATTATGTTTGCTATGTGAATATAACAAATTTCTAATTATGATATTTAGTGATACCTTGTTTACAGTGTTCATTTTTATCACTATCAGTTATCAGAATGGTATGTCAAGTATGTCAACTAATACGTCACCTTTGATTACTGATCTAAGGCATGCAGCAACTAATTCATTACTATTGCAAAAATCGTAAATTAGGATACTTTTACAAATATGATCAGTATACATAACAAAACAGCTAATTTCAGTTGTTCTCATACAAGGGGAAAAAGGTTGATGAAAATTAGCTTTCTATATTTTTTCCGCGATAGATTCACTTTTACTCCAGTAAAACTTGCTCCCACTGCAGTGATATTTTTATATTAACTTCACTTAAAAATCCAGGTCAATTTGTTTACAAATATTCATCACTTGAAATTTGTTTTTCAATAATACAAAAAGCAGAGTACGATTTTAAGAGATATTTCAAACAATTTACATAGTTCCTTTGTTTCTTAAGGTATGCATGTTATAAAATTAGCCTTAAAGCTTCAACACTGAATGCACCAGAGGTTATGAAGAAAGTACAATGAAAACATCGAAAGCTTTCTCTTTCTTCCCAATTATCTAGCATTACCATTTTAAGGAAAACACGATCACCACATGACCTATTTATCTTGTACCCGTCGTACAACCCTTGATTCATGCAAACCCAAGTGCAGTACAATGTTTCAGCCACACCTGATTGTCTGTGGTACATGCCTAATGTACAGAAATAAACAGTAAACACTCACCAATAACGATAAACAAGACCTGTTGAACTGTACATCCTCACTGTCTAACACGCATAACTGGTTGACTTTTTTTGGATGTAATGAAACAAAACACCCATACAAGTCGTTTGAAACCGCGATCGCTAAACTGCACTGAACTTGGTGCAGATGACACTAGCGACATCTTGTGGCCATTTTTGATATATTCAGAAGGGTGCATGATATTTTTGATTCCGAACTCCATAAACGACTAACCTTATTACACGATAATGTTTTATTAAAAGAAAATGAAAAAGTTAATATTTATATTTCACTTTCCAACATCAATACGAAACTGGAACTACTTCTTTAAATCTTGTACTGACTACACAAGAAGCATAAGGAACTAAGAAAAAAGAAATTACGAAGTCTCGAATATGCAATTTCTTTTTTGTATCTTTTTTTATTTTTTTACTCCTTTCCAATCATTAAAATACTTAAGGGATATTTACATGTTAAAAAAGACTATGCATAAATTAAACACTCTTTTTTTCTAAACACTCAATTAAATCAAGTCTGTTGCATCTCAGCGCTAAAGCATAGTCAACTAAACCTATATTACAATATAGGCATTGCCTCTATGTTCATGAAGGAAAATCTCAATGTACATGTGGCTTCAGCTGTTGGAAATTTTCAATCATTGCTTTGCAATTAAGATTCATAACTGAATATTTTTGTTTCCATAGATATAGTTCCTTTTTACTATATCTTTGGTTGTCTCCTTTTAATTGAAAAAAAGATGCAACATACATTCGTACTAGTTATATGATTTACAAGGGTGTAAGAGAAGTAAGCAAAAGAGTAAAAAACTATAACGAAATAGCGAATATGTTTTCCATATAAATAGTAATTCCAATTTCAAATAAGGCATCGATGTCTGTTATTTTTATGATAAGGTTTCATCTTCCTTACAATCTTCTCTTTATCAAATTATACTGGAAAGCTCTTTTCCATCCTTTATGGCAAGCATGCTGTTAAATTGATGTATTTTAAATTTTCATTTACTTTCTAAAAATTAAAGATTATAACTTATTGTTAAAGTAGCATCAGTTTATAATAAGTCACTTATGGAGCAAAACCATAGTTTCAAATGCACAACATTGTAATAAAGAATGAAACTATTGAAATGGAAATGAAAGCTAAAATAAGACGTAATCATGTTTCTACAGCACTCTATCAGGAATTAAAATTTATCCCGATCAACTTAGTGGTAATATTTCAAGTGCTATAAATGATAAAGATTTGCCAACTTATATGTGAAATCCGTTTCTACCGCGTGGCTCATTTTGTGATCGTTAGGCCATCACTGTACATTTGGATGCTGCCATGCTTAAAACTAATTCACAATGTTTAAGACCCATCCTTAGATCAACAGTTGCTAGTGGTACATCAAATTAAAGTTTATCAAAGTAACTACTATGGATTGTTATGTATATTTAAGAAGAAAGAAAAGCTAACAACTCTCTCAACAGCGTAAAATTCGAATCGCGCCATCTGGTGACATCAAATTGCAAAACTTTGTTAATTTAGCTGTTATCTAACTAACTCTGCTTTTCTTTGGACACACTGATTTTTAAAACTTCAATTTAAACTTGATCTATATAAAATATATAAATTTAATTGCCAGAAATCTGAGAAAAGGTAAGAAACCTATGGGTAAAAATAAATATATATTTTTTAAATAAAAAATTTATTTACGAACATTTTTTTTTTGACATTAAATTTATCCGTTTTATGTATTTTAACTACAGAACTATCATTCTTTAAATAACATCTGCATGGCCGGATCTAGGGGAAGGCAAGGGACAATCCCCCCCCCCACTCTGGAAATGCTAGTAAAGGTAATAGAAGTCAAAAATGTTTTTAAAATATTAAATTTCTGCATATTCCACACATATTTTAATAAATTTTTAAAAACTTCTAAAACTAAAGGGAAAACGTTACACTGCAGTGTGAATCCAGTCTCTCCACCTCCCCTCCCACCTTTTCAGCTCGATTTTGTTGCTTTTCCCCTTCCACCTTTATTTTTTACTAGATCCTGGCTGGAACATACATGCTAACATTTTGCAAATTCAAAGGAATTAAAAATATCTTTGGTGATTAGAAATATTCTTGATATCTTTTGTGCTCTCTCCTAGGTAAGTCCAGAATATTATGATGAATAATTTAAGCTTCACTGGTGCATCTTGGCAATTCCTAATTTGACAGTCTTGAAAATCGAAATCGATCCATATATACATTTTTTTGAATAATTTTTGTGTTTCACATACTCCTTATAAGCAAATCAGTATATAATTTGAATAATTCATAGGTAAATTATCTATAATACTGCAGGTTTCATATTAAATTCGTAAATATTTTAATAGTTGAATGGAATAATAAAAGCTATTTATTATGCATTTATGCTAACATATAAATAACGTATTAATAATATGGAAATTAGATTTTCAAAATAAAATTACAATTGTAAATTACAGAATATAGTTAGATTAAAATTTAAATGGAACTTCATAATTCTTTACGTAACAGTATTTTAAAATAAAAATTACACAGTCAAATGGATTTCAACAAATCTTTGTTCCTGTACTTTTAACAAATCAAAACTTATTAAGCCTCAAATTGATATATAATTTCTCAGATTAGTTTTTTTAAGCACAACAGAGATAAGAACTTTATTTCAGGAGTAGAAATCATTGCTGAAAAATGTCGTTAAATATTTTGAAAGGGTTCTTTCAAATGAAAAATTATATCTGTGGCTCATAGCGCTTTTTGGCTGTTTTGGATCGGATGATTTTATTAGCTGCCAACTATTTTCTTATCGAAATATCTACTTCTCCACTAAACAACACATTTAAAGCATTCATTCTAGATAATCGAGAGTCTACTATATTTCTCGCTATTTTTTTACCTTATTACAACACTGATCTTACGTTGACGCTCATTAATTATGATATTTCAGTTTCAATTTATTTCGACGTTTTTGATATATCTTATTTTAATACCTTTTTAAATGAAGTTAGTTTTATATATTTCTTCTTACTTAATCAGTTATGGGATATTACGAATGGCCTACATTTTTCTTGTCACAATGAATGATATACGATTAAACAACATATAATATTAAATTCTTTGACTTGAAAAGTTTTGTTCGGTTTTTAGCGTTATATTTCCCGTATATAGTTTTAGGTTGTTTGACAATAATATCCGGCAGCAGGCGCAGACTGTCAAGGAACCTAAGCCTTAGCCCTCAGTGTTGCGGGCTCCTGGGACTTCATAGGAGCAGAATTTTGTTAATAATAATAATAATTGCTATTTTACACAAATTGCGCAGAATTGGGGAAAACCTATATAAGAGTCATATATGAACTACCAATGGAATAAGTACTGAAATCTTGAAAAAGAGACCGATTTTTTATCGCAGCCTGGGCTCCCCTGCTACATCTGCGTCCCTAAATAGAAGTGCCAGTCCGCCCCTATCTGACAGAATTAAGCAATATTTTTTACAAACTTCTGACTGCGTGCACTAGTGGAAAGTAAGTACTTACTTAGTTGGGATATCAACCAATTATCAGTCACATTTATATATAATCAATCCAATTTTACAGAAAATCCGTCATTTATATCTATTATTATCTCCTAAATTAGGGATTTTCAACGTGAGGTACGCGGTAAAATTTTTTCGGGTACGCCGTGAGAGCTCAAAATTTGCTAGATCTAATAACAAAGTAAAAACAACTATTTTTATACTACAACTATAGTTTCATCTATCTATACAAGGGGTACGCCAGTTACATACACATTTCCAGGTGGTACGTGAAGCATAAAAGGTTGAGAACCACTGGTCTGTATAATAAAAGGTGTCTGTGGCAACAATAAATCATCGGAAAATCATGATAGACGTTTCAAATTTTCTGAGAATTTTCTGGTTGTGATCTGGGTTGCAGTGCCAAATTGCAAGTCGAAATTCCGAATGGGGGGATTGCTAGAAGCAAAAGTATTTACCATGATTTTTATTATTTTATAATATATTTATATTTATTATATATATATATATTTATTTTTATATATATATATATATTTTTTTTATTATTTTATAACTATGAACGTAAGACAGAGGAAATAGTTAAATATCTCCCCAAGGGGGAGCAGCCGGCTCTGCGCAGTACGAAATGAGTTTTCTTTGTTCTGCGCATGACGTCAGATAGAGTACACCATGTCCAAGGAGTACACACGTCTGATATTATAGTAGCAAGCTTGGCTAAAGTAATCAGAATCGTATGTAATGAGCGAGTTAAGAAGTCACGATTAGCTTTGTTAGTAGGTGTATTATGTTTTCACAACTAATTTTTATTATCAACACAGTTATTTTAGGGGATTTTAAAATAATAATTGCTAAAATATGAAAAAATGACAGTATAGTTATTATTAATTTGTTGTTTTATAAAAGGCAAACTATAAGCGTTATTTATAACGTATAACTTTTGTCTTTATGTCAAATAAAAGAAGGCAAATACTCCTCTTTCCATAACTCTTTAAATACTGAACAAATATTGTTGAATATTGAGATTTAAATAGATTTCATTATGATGCTTAATTTACCTTCGGTCGCATTTTTCTATTAAATGCACAATAATGAATATACGTTCAATTTAATTGCATAGTCGTCAGCAGGATATTTTCAGGGTGGGGCAAAAATGCTTTCACAGTGCAGCAAATCAATGTTTCAGGATAGAAATGTTTAGGTTGAGCAATCACGCTTATATTATATCATAATACAAGTAAGGTTCCCGAAAACAAAACGAAAAAAAGTTTAGATGCCTTTAAAAAATTTCTTGAAAAATGTATAGATATACATAAGTTTCATAATTTTTTTGCCTCTGTTATCCTTATTATACCGTCAAATACATCATTCTCAAAGGGGGGCATGGTCCCATTAGCGCCTCCTCCCTATATTCGGCCATGAATGTGTTTTTTCTCACTTTTCTAGATATATCAAACAGATATTCCTAGATATTTCAACGTATATCAATAGTAAACAAAAGAAAAGCATTAAAAAAATCAAGATCACATTTCGTTAGAGAAAACACCAGATATATTTTTGGTACAACTGAGGTATTCCTCAATATTTAATATTTCATTCAAATTTCCCAGTGTGTGTGTGAGGGGGGGGGGGGGCTGTTAAGACATCTCTAATTGTCCAAATATGTCATATTATTCCTCGATTGCTTGTGCGACTGATTTGCAGCAGATCATCAAATGACATAATAAGTCCAACTAATAAAAATCCTTCAACGTTTTAGAATCACATTCATTTGTCAGTACTCAGTTTCATTTCTCGCCAATATACAAAGAGAAAGAAATAATAGAATTTCTCATGTTTATTTTTAAAAAGCAAAATTAATTTGAAATCACGAAGAAAACAATATTCATCTAAGTTGAAAATGGAGAAAAGATGCAAAAAGCTCGATGACAACGCAAATCATTAGATTATTTTCGATTTAAATGTATTTTTTTCTCATACGTATGATAACCGCTTTTTAAATTTAATATGCTCTTTAATACATTTACATTTAAAATAGCTCAAGTAAAAGTAAAAATATCTTGCTTTTAATTTCAAAGAAATTAGAAAGTTTTAGATGCATTGTCTTATCAAAATATTAGAGATAGTTTATCTCTGAGCCGCATATTTTTTTTTCCTTACAATGAGCTAAATCGCCAGATCACCAGAGCTCCAAAGGCTCAGAGAAAGCCTTTCAGATCCATCAGTGTCTCCTTTCTCATTGAAGGTAAGGGGAGAGTTACAGATAATTCTTAACGTCAGGCTCTATTTAGCAAAAATATTTAGTTCCTCCCCCAGCTTTTCCAAAAAAATATAATAAATAATTACAATGTAATGTTAATGTAACCTAACTTTGAAGCTCTATAACTTCTAAACTATGCATTTATTGCAAAGTGTGACTGTAGATAAATCGAAGATCATAATCCAATCCATTTAGATCTCATTTTTTTAAACAATATTCGTTGATTATTTAAAGAGCTATGGAAGTTGTAATATTTTGCAAATAAATTATCTTGCTTTATAAAAAATCATTCAGAATTGCCTAATATTGAAATAATCATTGCGAAAACTTATAAAATGTGTGTATTTATTTTATTAATTGGTTTTAAGCAATGCTTATTTAAGTTTTAATTAAAATCTGACGTAAAATCTTATGACGCATTACTTTTGTGAAATATTTTAACTTCCGTAACTCTTTAAATACGGAACGAATATTGTTGAAAACTGAGATTTAAAGAGTTGATTATGATGTTTATTTTTCATTTTTTATATATTTTTTTATACATTTTTTCCCATTAAATGCATATTTTAGAAGTTATAGAGCTCCGATATTAGAATCCCATTTACATGAAATTCTCAGATATTTTGTACTATATTGGCACTGTATATTGGATTAGCATCAATAAAGAGAATTTCATTAAAATAAGGGGAAAAAAATAATGTAATTTATATAGTTCTTTCTTAGCAAAATATTTATTTATAATTACATTAACTCTTTTGATGATATTTAAAATATTTGATATTAAAAATGAATCATGATTTAGACCAGTGGTTTTTAAACTGTGAGTCACTGCCAGCTTGGAAAGAGGTCACTAAGTTCTGGTAATTTTGTATTTGTCAATATTTTCAGCGTAACTTTTACCTACATTGTACGGAAGGTGTAAAAGGCTGCAAAATTTTATTTGAGATTCAAGAAGGTCGCACAAATTTATTAGAATTTTATACGGTCACAGTGTCAAACCGTTTGAGATCCTATAGTTTAGGTAATGAAATATATTATAGAATTGTGAATTGAATCCATTTTGTCACATGCATGGTTTAAAAATGGTGATTGAATGAATATTTTAATACAAATTATTAGTTACAAAATTAACTTTTAAGAGTAAGTGATAAATTAAAAAATAAATTAAAGAGAAGAAATAAAGTTAAGTTTCAAAAGGCACTCGTATGACAATGACTGTTCTCGGCATGGCGCAGACTGTCGGGATTGCTCCGAGATTGCTCCAGATCAGTGGTTCTCAACCTTTTATGCTTTACGTACCCCCTGGAAATGTGCATATAACTGGCGTACCTCTTATATAGATAGATAAAACTATAGTTATAGTATAGTAATACCAACTTAGCGACTTTGTTACTAGATCTATCCACCCTTGAGCTCTCACGGCGTACCCAAAACATTTTTACCGCGTACCCCCAAAGGGTACGTTGTACACCACGTTGAGAACCCCTGCTCCAGATGATGTAGTTTCTTTCAGCCAATGGCAGGAGTTCAATGCCGTTGAGCCAACCTTACTCTCCACTAACCTTGAGTTAAAATAACATGCAAATCTGCTGCCGTTGCCAGATTCCTCACATTTTCAAAGGCATTTTCACATTATTGCAGATAGGGACCTGAGTTTTTAACCCAACACGGGATCAGGCAGGGGGAACACACCTAAGAAATTTGGGACCTTTTGATGAAGTACGTTGGTTATCACAGAATACAAAAATCTATCGGATAAAAAATGTCGATAGTTTGGGACGAAATCACTGGTTATGCAAGTGCGCGTTGAGTCAACAATGAGCCTTTGCAATACCGGAAAATTCTTCGTGTTGAAATTGTGCTAAAATGTCGGGGGTTAGCCTTTAGTGGAGCAAAAAACAGAATATGTAGATTTAAGGTAAGATCCAAACTGTGTAAGTTTGTGTAAAAACGAAGCCACGGGCCAAATAGGAACCTTAGTTTTAAACCAACCACCGGGGCACACGGGGAAGCCGTGCAGGAAATTTGGACCTGTGGTCAAGTATCACGGGAGTTATAGGGTAGCAAAATCTGTCGTAACGGAAGTAAAAATCTCGATAGTTTAGGTAGAAACTAAGCCACGGGCTATGAGAGAGAGAGTGGTGACGTCAGCAAGGACCCATTCAAACACTGGGAAATTTTCTTTGTACTTACAAAACTTAATTTTAGTGGAGTTAAAATAAGAATATACAGATTAAAAGCGACACCCGGGCAGCGCCGAGTGCCGTTCAGGTAATTTATAACATTTGAATGCTAAACAAACATTAATAATGATGAAATAATCAAGTGTATGAGTAAAACGAGTTTCTTCAATTTATGGGCCAACAGATGGCGCCACGTCTGACATTTTGGAAATGGGTGACGAAAATTTCCGATTGTTGCAACTAAAAAAAATTAGGAGAAAACCACACTATTTATCTCAAACGGGCAATAATTGGAGTGGTCAAATTTTCATTTATTTCAATTCTCATTAATTGCATTTTATCAAAGATGAGAAAATGGCGGATTTTTAAAACGAAACAGTAAAGTTAACAAAATTCCATGCTTTAATCTTGGGTCATCCGACCCAAACTTACTACAGTACTAGAAGGGAAAAAATATTCTTAGAGAAGTGCCTCAGGAAAAATTCTCCAAATAAAAAGGAAAACATACGTTTCTAATGAGAAATTTTTCTGGAAAAGGAACTATATTTTTAAGGAATGAAGAAAATATGTTGTTTAAAAACAAAACTGTACATCTTAATGAGTAGGTTACTATAAAATGAAAAAAAAAGTTTAGTTCTGCACCTAAAAGTGGGGCGGGGGTGGCTCAGTCGGTAGCACGCCAGGCTCGTAATCTGTAGTTCCCAGGTTCGAGTCCCAGCTGGGTCAGCGTTGAGATTTCTCTCCGCAAAATTCCCTGCCCTGCCCATGGTCAGTAGGGGACACCGATGGGCTTGGAAAGGCCGCCGTCCGTCGGATGGGACGCTAAGCCGTGGCTCCGTGTGCGGGAGAGCCATACCCTGTGCACGTTAAAGAACACGCTGGATGGCCTTGACGGGAGGCTACCATCTGTCTCTCAACAGCTGTTCCAGTGGGTCCCCTCCCCCAACATTCTCTGAGCCTTCGGGGTCCATGTGACCTGGCCATTTAGCCCATGGTATGTAAAAAAGTGCCGCACAGAGGTAAAACAACCCAACCCAATGTTGTATTTATTGAAGAAACCAACATATTACTGCAACCGAGTAACCTTGGATTCCCGCCTTGTAGGGGCGGGAATGGCTCAGTCGGTAGCGCGCCAGGCTCGTAATCTGTAGTTCTCAGGTTCGAGTCCCAGCTGGGTCAGTGTTGAGATTTATCTCCGCAAAATTCCCCCGCCTTGCCCACGGTCAGTAGGGGATACCGATGGGCTTGGAAAGGCCGCCGTCCGACGGATGGGACGTTAAGCCGTGGCCCCGTGTGCGGGAGAGCCATACCCTGTGCACATCAAAGAACATGCTGGATGGCCTTGACGGGAGGCTACCATCTGTCTCCCAACAGCTGTTCCAGTGAATCCCCTCCCCCAATCTTCTCTGAGCCTTAGGGGTCCGTGTGACCTGGCCATTTAGTCCATGGTGTGCAAAAAAGTGCCGCTCAGAGTTAAAACAACCCAACGCACCTAAAAGTCTTCTGTCAAAAAACAGAAGAAATGAGCCAGAATCAGTCATTTTGGACTGCATTAAGAATAGAATATTAAAATATCATTGGTGAAAAAAATATTAATGCATATTTATACTATGTTATTCTTTGAGATTACGTTCTTGCATGAGAAGTGCGACATATAAGATAAGAGCACAGGATTTTGAAAGACAAAAACTGCAATCTGACTGCAAATTCAATCTCGTAGAAACAAGTTTGACTCTACTCTTTATATTTATTATGTCATGATCTAGTAACTTCCAAGTGCTGTAAACACTTTTTATCTGAGTTCCTAATGGATTTCATTGTTTTATTTTTATTCCCGGAATAAACTGACAGTCTTTTTTTGCCACAAAGGTCGAGATCACTCTTGACTCTTCTTATATTCACCCATCATTTTAATCTTGATCGCAAATGTCACGAGTTAATCGCATTTCTAATCTCATTCCAATATTATTTCTAAAGGTTCCTAAGACCTCACTCGTCTTCTTCATGCGAAAATCCGGCGATTTGGTTGGGCAACCATAACAGCCAAGTGAAGCGTGGAAAATCTTCTTCAAAGACATGTCCGCTGATAATTGTTTTCGTTTTTTTTTTGGAGGTCATCTCGGTCTGATTGCCTAATATTCCAAAGCGATGGAAATGCAAAGCCATCCATAGCATTCGAGCCCCAGCCTTTAATGACTGAAATGGGATGTGTTTGCCATTTTTATTTTGTTTAGTTTCTCTCTCTTTCCCTTCTTCATGTAGACAAGATTTTCGCAGAATATGCAGATGAATTCCAAATCACTTCCAAAATGCGGCGGATAAATACACCTATCCCTCGATTTACACGGTACTCAGTTCACAAAATTTTGGCTTTGCACGGTCAAAAAATGTAACCAGTTTCGATTTACACGGTACTGACTGAGATTTCCTTTCTATGTACGTCTCAGTCAGTACCGTGTAAATCGAAACTGGTTGCATTCTTTGACCGTGCAAAGCGAAAATTGTGTGAACTGAGTACCATGTAAATCAAGGGATAGGTGTACTCTGGGTGAAGAGAGCGAGGGTGGCTCAGTCGGTAGCGCAACAGGCTAATCAGACTCGTAATCTGCAGTTACCACAACCGAGTCCCGCGTGGGCCACCTTTGAGATTTATCTCCGCAAAACTTCCCGCCCTTCCCTTAGTCAGTAGGGAAACCGATGGGCCTGCTAAGGCCGCTGTCCGTCAGATGGGAAGTTAAGCTGTGGCTCTATGTGCTTGAGATCCATACCCTGTGCACGTTAAAGAACACGCTGGATGGATTTGACGGGAGACTACTCTCTGCCTCCCAGCAGCTGCCCAGACGATCCCCCTTCCCCCAACCTTCTCTGAGTCCTCGGGGTCCTTGTGGCCTGGCTATTTAGCCCATTGTGTGCAAAAAATGCCCCTCAGAGGTAAAACAATCCAACACTTGTCGAAGATCGTAAGATTAGTTAGAAGCAATTGCAGAAAGGAAGTCAACTAGGAGATGCATATGAAGTGGCATACCGAAGTGGTATTCGCATGGCCTGGGCACCTCTCAAAGGAAAATTATTAACAATTTATTATATTAATAGGTAATCTTTATTAGCGTTTGTTTAGATAAGGTGTGTATGTGGAAGATACACTGGTTTCTATAAATTACGGAAAATCCCAATGTTAAGTCAATGGGAAGCTAACGTCAAAGCTCTATAACTTCTAAAATAAGTTTTTTTGTTTTGGAAAATGTGATTGCAGATAAAGATCTCAATCAAATAAATCAATATCTCGATTTCAACAATATTCGTTCAGTATTTAACGAGTTGTGGAAGTTTGAATATTTAGTGATAATAATGTCAGCCACAAAAATTGACTTCAGAAGTGATTGGCTACTGATCTACGGGACCTGGGTTCGAGCCCCGGGTAAGGCATGGATTGTTCGTGTTGTTTTCTGCTGAGGTCCTGCCATCCTCTCAGATCTTCTACTTTGGCATATAAACTGACAGGCTCCTGTCAGACCTCTGTGGCAAGCAGCTGCTTGAGGGGGTATTTATTTATTTATTTTTTTTTAATAAGTATTGTATCAAATTGTTTAATAACATAAGTGCGCATTTTAGAATTTTGTGCAAAGAATTATTTCACTATTCTTCTGTTTTGTATAAGTTTCTTAACACTGACATCGCTGTTGTTAACTTTAGCTGTTGATGAATTTATCTCCAAAACCGAACAATTATCTCTTAAACCCCAAAAGTTGCGTTTTCCCACCACCCCTGGGCCTAAAGGATCAACTCACTTTTGCAATAGAAACTTCATGACCTTCACATTTCACCACCAAAATTTCAAATTTCTACTTTAATACAGTATATCGCTTGCAATATTCGTTTGAAATTTTGAAATTTTCTATTTTTTCCACCGTTAGATGGCGCAGTTATAGCTTTTGGAAGTTTCGGAAAGTACAAATTGTAATATGTCATCAATACCTTAAAAATCAACCTAAAAAATGATTTTTTAATCTATCTATAAAAATAAACAATTAATTCTTTAAAAAAATGTTTCGTTTTCCCACTCCCTTGAGTCTAAGGAATCAACTCATTGTTGCCAATGAAAACTTCGTAAACTTCACATTCCACCACCAAAATCTAAAATTTCTCCCTTAACTCTATAGTTTGCATATTCGTTTGAAATTTCAGAAATTTAAAACTTTTCCACCGTTAGAGGGCGCAATTATAGCTTTTGGGAGATTCGGAAATCGCAGATTGTAACATTTCTTGAATACCTATCCAACATAGGATCAACTCACTGTTGCCAATGAAAACTTCATGACCTACACATTTCACCACCAAAATTTCAAATTTCTACTTTAATATATCGTTTGCATATAGAAAGAATTTTTAAGTTATCTTTATAAACAAAAAAGTTCGATGTCCACAGACAGACAGACGCACAAATGGACAGACGATAGAATAAAACTATTATCTCGGGTTTTTTTACTTTGAAAAAGAGATAAAAAAAACTCAAAGGCAGATAAGAATTTAATAACAAAAAAAAATTAAGAATGGGCCAAGTGACACGAAGGATGCCAGATCACTAATTTCTAAAATAATCGTTGCCAAATATTTTTTCTGAATTCTGTGATCAACCGTAGTGTTCGGATACTTTTTTGAGCGACTGTACCTGCCATGTCCATCTACTCTATATATATTTTAGAGATTTTAAGGCCCAAGAAATTTTGGGTAAATTTGCTAATAAGTTCATAAATCAAATATTATTTTTTTGATTTTAGTAGTCAAAGTAATTGCAGTTATTCTGCTGTGTTAGTTATCAGTACCACTGTAAGAGAATATATATTATAATCGAAAATTTGCTTGACAATGTACTAATACTTTCATAGATAAAAAAAATCTAAAAATGCTTTATTTATTTATTATGAAAATGATTAAAGGTAAAAATGAATGGAAATCAAAGAATAAATGTAAGAAATACATAAAAAAATTGCTGAAATTAAAGAAATTAAAATCTAAAAGATAATCGAATTTCTTTAAGAGAAGTTAAAATAATAGAGTCTGAGACTTTTTCAAAAGAATATTTTGAAAAATTGTCGAATTTTAGACAGTCATAAATATTGGAATTCTGGTTTAGAGACTTTGTACTGATATATATATATACTGTATATACACATATTATACATGCTTATAAAATAGCAGAAAACTCCTTAGTTAATACTAAATATCAGAAGTTTAAAACAAAGATTGCTATTTCAGTATTTTCCTCTAATATCTGTATTGCTTTTCCAACAAGTCTACTAAATATTCATATTTTAAATATTTAAATATGTAGTAAATAATCACTCATGAAACGATGAGATTCCACTTGTGTTTCTTCCAAATATCTCTTGATGATCATTTCAAACGATCATTCTCCATTAAATAGCCGTCCCGTGGCCGAGTGGTTAGCGCGCTTGGCTACTGATCTACGGGACCTGGGTTCGAGCCCCGGGTAAGGCATGGATGTTCGTGTTGTTTTCTGCTGAGGTCCTGCCATCCTCTCAGATCTTCTACTGTGGCATATAAACTGACAGCTTCCTGTCAGACCTCTGTGGCAAGCAGCTGCTTGAGGGGGTGTTTATTTTTTTTATTTTTTATTCTCCATTAATAATATACACGTCGTTTTGGTGCCTGTAAGAAGTGTAAAACATGTAATGAATAAAAAAAAATTTCTAAACATGTTCCTATCATTAATTCATGGAGTCAGAATGGAAAATACATTTAAAAATTTTACTAAATCAAACATTCAGTGCTTCTTTCCCCACGTTTTTTTTTTTATTTGACTCAATATTTGTTTTAAAAAATTACAAAATTTTCTTTTACTGCATATTCAGCAGGAAATCTAAGAGAACAATGTAGCTCACGTTTAAGAGAAAACATAAATTTCATTCATATTTATCTCCAAAGCAACCGCTAATAATTTATCTACCACCTTAACCAGTTCAACCACTTCATTTACTATTCATACTCTGATCTACACATGTCATTCCTGTTCCATTAGGGGCGGGGGTGGCTCAGTCGGTAGCACGCCAGGCTCGTATTCTGTAGTTCCCAGGTTCGAGTCCCAGCTGGGTCAGCGTTGAGATTTATCTCCGCAAAATTCCCCGCCCTGCCCACGGTCAGTAGGGGACACCGATGGGCTTGGAAAGGCCGCCGTCCGTCGGATGGGACGTTAAAGCCGTGGACCTGTGTGCGGGAGAGCCATACCCTGTGCATGTTAAAGAACACGCTGGATGGCCTTGACGGGGGGGGGGGGGGGGGGGGGGGCTACCATCTCTCTCCCAACAGCTGTTTCAGTGGGTCCCCTCCCCAACCTTCTCTGAGCCTTCGGGGTCCATGTGACCTGGCCATTTAACCCATGGTGTGCAAAAAAGTGCCGCTCAGAGGTAAAACAACCCAACCCTGTTCCATTATGTCTTTTTTACCTGATTTTACGTACATGCGGTGCATTAAACTTGTGATATCTATCACCTCCCTTCTTTTTTTAACATTTTTCGCATGACTTGACGCATCCATATTCCGCTTAAGCATTTACACTTCCTTGATCGTTATCTTAAAATCTGTTTAAAGTGTTCAAATCGCCGACAGGATGGGCATTACCTATCTGATCTGTCACTGTTCATTCTTCAAGATTCACGTTTACAGATTGATCCGAGTGAATGCGCAGCCCCCATTCAACCATTCATGTCCACGAAACATCCATTGCCACGAAACACTGATTTTCTTAGTCGGCACTTTTTGGCGAGTTTTTCACAGGACTGGTCAGTAAACCCGATTACCGATAACCATGCTTTTTTACAAACTTCTGCTTCTCTAGACAAGAGACGCCATTTTAGTCTAATTAATATTAAAGATCAGAGATCATTACATTCCACAAATGAAGTTTAAAATGCCACTGAAGTTTAAAATGTCACACATCACTATAGTTGTTTCTCTGAGTTTGGGTTGTTTTACCTCTGAAGCGGCACTTTTTTGCACACCATAGGCTAAATGGCCAGGTCACATGGACCCCGAAGGCTCAAGAGAATGTTGGGGGAGGGGATTCACTGGAACAGCTGTTGGGAGACAGATGGTAGCCTCCCGTCAAGGCCATCCAGCGTGTTCTTTGATGTGCGCAGCGTATGGCTCTCCCGCACACGGGCCACGGCTTAACGTCCCATTATACGGACAGCAGCCTTTCCAAACCCATCGGTGACCCCTACAGACCGTGGGCAGGGCGGTTAATTTTGCGGAGATAAATCTCAACGCTGACCCAGCTGGGACTCGAACCTGGGAATTACAGATTATGAGCCTGGAGGCTACTGACTGAGCCACCCCTAAAGAAAAGGCATCAGATTAAATGTTGTACTAAGTTGTACTAAGTTTAAATGTTGTACCCCACTCAAACAATTTCACGAGCTGACACCAGATAGGACGGCGTACCACCATATTTCTCGAGAAATATTACGGAAGTTCTTAGCCCAACATTTCCTGACAGATGAATTGACAGGGGTAGTTCTATGGCCACAAAGATGCCCTGATTTTAGACCCTTTGATTTTTTTTCTTGTGGGTCTTGGTAAAGAATTTGTTCACATAGACAAAATTCGAGACTCGAATTATTTGAAAGCCAGAATAAGAGAAGAAACAGAACAAGCAACAAATATGCTGCAGCGTGCAAAGCAAGAAATGGAATACCGAGTGGACATATGCAGGTCACGAACTTTTAATGTAAAAATTTACTAATATGCTCAAAACTATCTATTTTTTGCCAACTCCCCATAATTTTCCTGTCACTCCAAATTTTGCCAGCTCCCTAAGTTTTGCCAACTCGCCATAATTTTACAGAAAAAAATCCCAATTTTTACATCTCACCTGAATTTTGTCAATTCTCCAAGATTTTACCAAGTCACTCCGAATTTTGCCAACTCCACGATTTTGCCAAGTCACTCCGAATTTTGCTAACTGCCCCTAGATTTTACCAACTCGATATAATTTTACAGAAAAAAAAAAACAATTTTGACATCTCACCTGAATTTTGCCAAGTCACTCCGAATTTTGTCAATTCCCCAAGATTTTGCCAAGTCAATCGGAATTTTGCGAAGTCTCAAAGATTTTGCCAAGTCCCAAAGATTTTGCCAAGTTGTCCCGATTTTGCCTACTCACCTGTATTTTACTAGGTGGCTTCGAATTTTGCCAACTGCTCTAGATTTTACCATCTCTCCATTTTACAAACTGCCCTAGATTTACCAAGTTGCCTCGATTATAATAATTCCCCTTAATTTTCCAAAAAAAAAGATTACAAATTTTCATAACTCACCTAGATTTTACAAAGTTGCTTCGAATTTTACCAACTCCGAGTTACTTTGGGGGAAGAGCCTCCTCCCCCGATCACCCCCCCCCCCCATAGCTACTCATCTTGGCGAAGATATTATTGTATTATTTTCCTACATAGAGGTTCTCGAAACTCCGCCAAAATTTTTCGGACCCCCCGCACAACTCAGGATGCGTGGAAACAAAATGTGTTTCATATTAATAAATAAAAATAAATGATATGCTTGCAAAAACATAAGAACACGTAAAAAATAAAGATTTTATTTCGTTAGGTAAAAAACATTAATTTTTGGCACAACCGATATTTTTAAACAAATTAATTTCTCGATTAGGTTTTCCAGGGGTGAGGGGAATTTTCCTCTTGACCTCACCCTCACCCCTGCCAATGTCCATGGGAGAGAGAAGGGTAAAAAGCAAGCAAACGGTTCCAAATTGGTCATTGGCATTGTATACATAGAGTACTTCTAAAATATTCACCTTCCATATCGTTTAGAATGCAAATACATTGGGAATATCTCACAACAGAATATCACACCCTTTCACAATAAGATACCTTATTCTTTAACAACCTAGGGGCGGGGGTGGCTCAGTCGGTAGCGCGCCAGGCTCGTAATCTGTAGTTCCCAGATTCGAGTCCCATCTGAGTCAGCGTTGAGATTTATCTCCGCAAAATTCCCTGCCCTGCCCACGGTCAGTAGGGGACACCGATGGCCTTGGCCTTGGAAAGGCCGCCGTCCGTCGGATGGGACGTTAAGCCGTGGCCCCGTGTGTGGGAGAGCCATACCCTGTGCACGTTAAAGAACATGCTGGATGGCCTTGATGGGAGGCTACCATCTGTCTTCCAACAGCTGTTCCAGTGGGTCCCCTCCCCCAACCTTCTCTGAGCTTTCGGGGTCCATGTGACCTGGCCATTTAGCCCATGGTGTGCAAAAAAGTGCCGCTCAGAGGTAAAACAATCCAACGTTAAAGAACACGCTGGATGGCCTTGATGGGAGGCTACCATCTGTCTCCCAACAACTGTTCCAATGGGTTCCCTCCCCCAACCTTCTCTGAGCCTTCGGGGTCTGTGACCTGGCCATTTAGCCCATGGTGTGCAAAAAATTGCCGCTAGAGACTAGACACGCAAGAGGTAAAACAATCCAACGTTAAAGAACACGCTGGATGGCCTTGACGGGAGGCTACCATCTGTCTCCCAACAGCTGTTCCAGTGGGTCCCCTCCCCCAACCTTCTCTGAGCCTTCGGGGTCCATGTGACCTGGCCATTTAGCCCATGGTGCGCAAAAAAGTGCCGCTCAGAGGTAAAACAACCCAACCCAAATCTTTAACAACCAGGAATTGTCACTAATTACATACTTTAATCTTGCCACCAGTTTTATCCTTGGCAAAGCCTAGAGCGTCATATCATTATTGTCCGATATCCGGTTGATGATGACTGATATCAGTGTAATGATAAAAGTGCAGACCATTTTAGGTCTGCACTTTTTTCCTAAACTCGTTAAACTTATTTTCTAAAAAATCCTTTTAACTAATCTGCCGTTGCGCATGCGTGTCACGTACAGGAAACAATCCTATGCAGGTCACAGGCGAATAGCAATCGTGATCTCTTTGCATAAAGCAGCTCTCAGCGGAATTTCTTTTGAATAACCTCATTATTAAGCGCAAAGCCATATCGCCGTCTTTCTGAAAATTATATGCATTTGCTGAAAATTATATGCATGCGAAATAGAGGGTTTCGCTGAGGGCAGTAGCAAAGAGACAAAAGAAATAAAGACAAAACTGGAGACAAAAAAATATCTAAGCGAATACTTAAGTAGAAAAAGCCAGTTCTGAATGTTCCGATGTCCTTTTTATAATTGACTGTGTGAATTAGAGATATAGGAAATGTGCTACTGGCAGGAGATCAAATAAATACTGAATCCCTTCCCTCCATAAATTAAAAAAGGAAGATAAAATTTTTTGTTTATTAATTTGTTAACGCTACACTATATTATAGTCTGATTTGTTGCTGTAAAAAAAACACAGGCGAAAAACTGAATAAGCTTAGGTTCTGGAAGTTATATTTAATAGAGTCCGTTTTTTTTTAATATAATTTAAAGGAAAAGATTTTTTCAATGTAAATGCTCTGTAAAATTGTGATTCAACTCTTCAGTGTCCAGGCCTGTTACATTTAAGGTTTTGCATATTGCTGTAAGTCCACTAAAATTTAAGGGTTATGGATTTATAGTAAAGCAGAATTCCAAGCAGTGTCGGGAATTATATTGGCGGAGATCCTGCGAATTTAAGCGAACCAGGAGAGCCACTTTTTAAACATGGAATTTGACAAAGATAGCGAGTGAAATTCATAATTTTTTTTCTTTTGTTTGTTATCTGATAGACGTGTGATATTATGCTTACTATTATTTGTTAATTTGTTAATAATAACTGGGGCAGGGGTGGCTCAGTCGGTAGCGCGCCAGGCTCGTAATCTTGTAGTTCCCAGGTTCGAGTCCCAGCTGGGTCAGCGTTGAGATTTATCTCCGCAAAATTCCCTGCCCTGCCCACGGTCAGTAGGGGACACCGATGGGCTTGGAAAGGCCGCCGTCCCTCAGATGGGACGTTAAGCCGTGGTCCCGTGTGTGGGAGAGTCATACCCTGTGCACGTTAAAGAACACGCTGGATGGCCTTGACGGGAGGCTACCATCTGTCTCCCAACAGCTGTTCCAGTGGGTCCCCTCCCCCAACCTTCTCTGAGCCTTCGGGGTCCATGTGACCTTGGCCATTTAGCCCATGGTGTGCAAAAAAGTGCCGCTCAGAGGTAAAACAACCCAACAACTTAATAATGCCTGTGGAATTGGGCCCCCTGATTATTGCACCTCTGGAATTGGGCCCCCCTGATTGCGGTGTCTGTGGAATTCAGACCCTCAGTTGTATAGCCCTAATTTTTGTGCCTGTGGAATTGTACCTTCAATTGTGTAGCTTTGATTCTTGTACCTGTGGAATTAGACTCTCAATTGTGTAACCCTGATTCTTCTACCTGCAAAATTGGACCCATCAATGAGCAGTCCTGATTCTTACGTCTGCACAATTGGACCTTTAATTTGCAGGTCTGATTTTTTTGCCCGTGGAATTGGTCCTTTCAGTGAGCAGCCTTGATTTCTGTGCGTGTGGAATTTAGAATCTCAATTTTGTAGCCTCTGATTCTTGTGCCTGTGGAATTGGGGTCTTAATTGTGTTTTTCCTTCCCCATGCTAAATCTCCAATAATTAAAACTACATCTCTAAAGTAGAAGGTTGTCAATGTACAGTCGCTCAAAAAAGTATCCGAACACTACGGTTGATTACAAAATTCAGAAAAAATATCTGGCAACGATTTTTTTAGAAATTAGTGATCTGGCAACCTTCGTGTCACGTGACATGTACGTTAAAGAACACGCTGGATGGCCTTGACGGGAGGCTAACATCTGTCTCCCAACAGCTGTTCCAGTGGGTCCCCTCCCCCAACCTACTCTGAGCCTTCGGGGTCCATGTGACCTGGCCATCTTAGCCCATGGTGTGCAAAAAAGTGTTGGCAAAAAAGTGATCTGGCAACCTTCGTGTCACGTGACACGAAGGTTGCCAGATCACTAATTTCTAAAAAAATCGTTGCCAGATATTTTTTCCGAATTTTGTAATCAACCACAGTGTTCTGATACTTTTTTGAGCGACTGTACTCTGACAACTGAACTGCGACTTGATGGCGTGATGTTGAGGAGGGACCTGAGTCTCCCAGTTTCCAATTTCTTCCTTTGCATTTGCACGTTGACACCTCAAAGGAGATAAAACAAAATCCATTACAGTGTAACCTAACGTAGTTCTCATGTTGCCATAAGCTTGCGTATTGGCCTATATTTTTTTAGAAACACCTTCTGAAAAAATATTGAGCTATTAGCAAAACTCACAATTATAATAATGGGTGTTATTTTAATGAAACGCTAGCAGTTCTTTCTATGAGTAAACATTTCAAGGTGCAAAAACCGTCTTACGATTTCCTTACAGTGGGGATAAATTGTTATATTCCAGTGCCCCAGAAGAAGAGGATTGTATAGGTTTATATGCGTGTGCCTTTACTATTCATTGGATTAGGATAGTTTTACCTCTGAGCGGCATTTTTTTGCACACCATGGGCTAAATGGCCAGGTCACATGGACCCCGAAGGCTCAGAGAAGGTTGGGGAAGGGGACCCACTGGAACAGCTGTTAGGAGACAGATGGTTGCCTCCCGTCAAGACCATCCAGCGTGTTCTTTAACGTGTACAGGGTATGGCTCTCCCGCACACGGGGCCACGGCTTAACGTCCCATCCGACGGACGGGGGCCTTTCCAAGCCCATCGGTGTCCCCTATTGACCGTGGGCAGAGCGGGGAATTTTGCGGAGATAAATCTCAACGCTGATCCAGCTGCCTGGAACTACAGATTACGATCTGGGGCATTTCGAACCTGGGAACTACAGATTACGAGCCTGGCGCGCTACCGACTGAGCCACCCCCGCCCTTCTTTACTACTCATATATGGTTATTATTTTTTCGTCTCCTACCTGGGTAATAAAAATTTTCTTGCTAGAATTGGTGAGGCGCGTGAACCTCCTATATAATATATATCTGATCTTGTGAAAGTATGCAAAGTATTGAAGCAGCAATTTCATTTAGCAAGCTTACTGGTTGTTTCTGGGGATCAGACCAGATCTCTCTCAAATATCTACACACCTGCATATAACTAAGTCTTACCTTCATAATGGGTAACTGTTCATAACAGAAATCATTGTTCCTAAAACACGAGATTTTTTCTCCCCAGCTTTTGGAGAAACACAAGTTTTGACATATGCTTTTTTTTCCCTATATTTTTGTTATCAGCATTATATTTTAAAGTTAGCAAAAAATTGAGTTAATTTAAACTAACAATATGTTTTATGTCGCAGAGTTACACTTCCGACTCGATTTTAGCGTTTTATTTTACGAACATAAAAAAAAGTAAATTTTTTTCTGAAACGACTAACTAACTAATTAGTAACACAAATGAAAAAAAAACACCCATTAAAACTGGATAAGCCACAACGACACCAACCTGGCTGAATAATTTTAACCGAGGAAGCTTAATAGCACAAAATGAAAGCGAAATGAATCCCATACGCATTAAATTGATGCCAGAAAAATGAAAAATCTTCCAGAACCACTTCAGTTTGCCTCAGGCTTGACCATCATCTTTAATACAAAATGGTTGAAAGACGACAGTGGTAAGCACACACATCAAAAAAATTCCCCAGCAGTTTGACTCAGCATAGATAAAAGGAAAGAGAGGAATGCGCTCAAAGTCGCGACTATCCTAATGGTGTTTCCAGTCGGCTGGCCAAGTGAGAGTACACTGTGTGTAGTGCACAACAAAAACAACATAGAGGTAGGTAGTCTGTCATGCGCTGCCTGAGGTGAGGTCTGCAGCCAGCGAACAACTGGTTGGTTGGAGCCTCTGTTGGCTGGCGGCCTGTCCTGGATACTGTCAAACTCGCAAGCCTCCCCCTGAGACGGGATGTCTGCATGCGAGGAAACCTGTCAGATTGGAGTGCAGACGAAGCACCACATGGATGTGTTATATTATCAGTGAGGATCTACGTTTCTCCAACAAAGAATAGATGTTCATCTTCCAGTAAGACACGTAAGTACCTTATTGAAGCAAAAAAATTTGTGTACTAAGTTTGTTTTGTTTTTTTTCTTGCCAGAAATTCAAATCGGGGAAAATATGTGTGTGTTTCAGATCTTTACTTATAGAGTGAATAACTGAAAGTTGCTGGTCGATTCGTTTAGAAAGTTTTCTTCAGTTAGATCTGTTTAGTTTAAACAGTGGTAAGCTAGGGATAGTCAATAGTCGGTTAAGTTGTACTAGTGGGAAAGGAATGTAATTGGTTCGTTTTCTAGTTGGTGAGCATTGCTCTCAAGTAAGTAAATATTGAATATTAGTTCAGGTCAGTTTGAGTTAGGAAAACTCACAAATTTTGAGCTGATTCAAATATGTTTTGATTCGATTAGGTCAATACGCAAAGTTTATTTCCAACCTACCATAGTAATTCCCCACCCTGCCCACGGTCAGTAGGGGACACCGATGGGCTTGTAAAGGCTGCCGTCCGTCGGATGGGACGTTAAGCCGTGGCCCCGTGTGCGGGAGAGCCATACCCTGTGCATGTTAAAGAACACGCTGGATGGCCTTAACGGGAGGCTACCATCTATCTCCCAACAGCTGTTCCAGTGGGTCCCCTCCCCCAACCATCTCTGAGCCTTCGGGATCCATGTGACCTGGCCATTTAGCCCATGGTGTGCAAAAAAGTGCCACTCAGAGGTAAAACAACCCAACCCAACCTACCATAGCTCTTCTGTATTCGATTATGCGAAGGTTACTAATTTTATCATTTGGTGTTAGTTTAATCTCACAAAACGCATAATAGTTTAAAAAAACTTCTCGAAGCCGATCATTCAGACGTTAAAAATATTCCATTTTCTTTGGTTAAGATTTTGATACAAGACTAAACGTTTAGAAGACATGGATTCGAAAGATATGACTTTTTAAAATCACCTGAATTCTCTAGTTCTTTTTTTGCTTCAAGTTTTTCTGAGTCATTCGATTGCATGTCCATCTGTCATGTTTAAACCTGTTTCTTTCTGTACTATTTTTCACCTTTTTTTTAATATGGTTGAATGAACTTTTCCCATCCTTTTGTTCTGGTTGCTGTTTCTATCTCCGCACAACTCCTCGTTATGCCCACGGTCAGTAGAGGACACCGATGGGCTCGGAAAGGCCACCGTCCGTCGGATGGGACATTAAGTTGTGACTCCGTTGAGGGAGAACGTGCTGGATGGCCTTGATAGGAGGCCATCTATCTCTCAACAGCTGATCCAGTGGGTTCCCTCCCCCAACCTTCTCTGAATCTTCGGGTCCTTGTGACCTGGCCATTTAGCCCATTGTGTGCAAAAAATTGACGCTCAGAGGTAAAACAACCCAAACTTCCATTTCTCCATCTTGGAACTGCCTTCCTTCCACAAAAATCCGGATAGGACTGGGATGTAGACTGGACGGATAGGACTGGGACTAGCATTCCTATTCTAGACTTTCCTAAAGAAAATAAAAACGTGACTAGAAACGATAGTTGATCCTGTTAAGGCTGACTAATGCGGTTGGTATAGAACCTCCGATGACCAGACAAAGAATTATAAAGGTTAATCTCTCTAAATTTATATTAATTTGAATGCAAATAGCTAGCTGAGCATAAGATTTATTTAAGAAGAAGGCCAAGTTAATAAAAAGTCAGTTCAACGAAGGAAAGAGAGAATACGAATTAATTTCGAATGAGATCAAGGTCATAATTGGTTAAAATTCTCACGTTCAGTACTTGAGTTTACGGATGTGAGGCGTAATGCCATGCCTAGCTTTCACATAAGAAAATGCGATGCGACGCCTTTTGCTTCACTCACTCCAATTTAGAAGGATTTGGAAATGTGTGACGAAATAGAAACTTGGCTTTGTTGCAGTTGTAAACCTTTGCATGTGGTTAAAAGTTTGTTTACTTCCACTTTCTTTGGTTGTTTACTTCCATTCCATTTTTTTTAAATATTCCACTTTCTTTGGTTAAGATTTCGATACAAGACTAAACGTTTAGAAGACATGGATTTGAAAGATATGACTTTTTAAAATCACCTGAATTCTGTAGTTCTTATTTTTGCTTCAAGTTTTTCTGAGTCATTCGATTGCATGTCCATCTGTACCGTTTAAACCTGTTTCCTTCTGTACTATTTTTCACCTTTTTTTGAATATGGTTGAATCACCTGAATTCGCTAGTTCTTTTTTTGCTTCAAATTTTTCTGAGTCATTCGATTGCATGTCCATCTGTACCGTTTAAACCTGTTTCCTTCTGTACTATTTTTCACCTTTTTTTGAATATGGTTGAATCACCTGAATTCGCTAGTTCTTTTTTTGCTTCAAATTTTTCTGAGTCATTCGATACAGATATAATCGATACGATTATAATATAATATACACAATAACGCACTCTTTTATTCTTATCCATGTAGCTAACCTTGAGCCCTAAATTATCTGCAATTTAAGTATGAATAGATTATTAAACACTAGTGGGCGCAGCGCAACATTCAAAGCTGACCAGACCATCCTCCGATCCGTGGTATTAGTTATGAAAATACCTCACTTCTGTATCGATGATTTCCTATTTTGTATCATAAGCAATAACAAACCACAAAAATGTTATTCTGCCTTTTGGTCATTATCTATGTACAGTCGCTCAAAAAAGTATCCGAACACTATGGTTGATTACAGAATTCAGAAAAAATATCTGGCAGCGATTTTTTTAGAAATTAGTGATCTGGCAACCTTGACAGATCACTTGCCAGATCACTCAGTAGGGGACACCGATGGGCTTGGAAAGGCCGCCGTCCGTCGGATGGGACGTTAAGCCGTGGCCCCGTGTACGGGAGAGCCATACTCTGTGCACGTTAAAGAACACGCTGGATGGCCTTGACGGGAGGCTACCATCTGTCTCCCAACAGCTGTTCCAGTGGGTCCCCTCCCCCAACCTTCTCTGGGCCTTCGGGGTCCATGTGACCTGGCCATTTAGCCCATGGTGTTCAAAAAAGTGCCGCTCAGAGGTAAAACAACCCAACTCAGTTGGCAAAATTTTGATTTTCAAGTTGAAAAATTTTCGATTTCTCGTCCTCCCCTCAACTATAGTCCTTCGCTACGCCCCTGGCTGGTTTTATTAATATATTTGTTTCATTACTAATAGCAGTTTATATCGTTAATTATGTTTACTATTTAAATTTCTTTATTTTTTTTAAGAACCTATTCGGCAATAAACACTATTTTCAAAACCCGTTTGGCCAAAGCATTGCAAACAGGTTAGATAACACACTTCATAAGCAACACAGAACTTAAAATTTGTGTGTATTATTAGTTTCATTCCTTGTTGCAGTTCATTAGAAGACCAAGTTCCAGCATTTCCCACCAAAATTATTCTCGGAGTAATCAATTCTCAGAAATGCTTTCCCGCCAAAATCAGGCATTCTCGGAATCTGCATTTCTACGAACTGCGGCGAGAACGTGTAGGTAAACAATTTGGTGGTGACCACTTACACATTGAAGTAAACATTAGTATGTAATATAACAGACCCTATGTATAGATTTTCACAGGGTTGTAGCGTGTCATTTCAATACGTGTGGCGACATCACATAATACAACGTTACCTTCGGGGAAAGGGGGGGCGGGGGGGGGCTCAGTCGGTAGCGCGCCAGGCTCGTAATCTGTACTTCCCAGGTTCGAGTCCCAGCTGGGTCAGCGTTGAGATTTATCTCCGCAAAATTCCCCGCCCTGCCCACGGCCAGTAGGGGACACCGATGGGCTTGGAAAGGCCGCCGTCCGTCGGATGTGACATTAAGACATGGCCCAGTATGAAGCCATATCCTGTGCACGTTAAAGAACACGCTGGATGGCCTTGACGGGAGGCTACCATCTGTCTCCCAACAGCTGTTCCAGTGGGTCCCCTCCCCCAACCTTCTCTGAGCCTTCGGGGTCCATGTGACCTGGCCATTAGCCCATAGTGTGCAAAAAAGTTCCGCTCAGAGGTAAAACAACCCAACTCGGGGAAAGGGAATTCTTCGTGAGAGAACTTTCGGGATTTTATTTTCTGTTATTACACCATGTGTTAACTAAAAATAATTTTGTCATATACCATAAATATTCGAATAGTAACCAGAGTCACAAATTAAATGCATACTATCTGACACCCGCACAATTATTGCGCAGAGTTTTTTTTTCAATTAATCCTTGAACATGCGATTACATAAAAAATGCACTCAAAAAATGTTCCTGTTTTCCATATAAATATTTTATAAAAATTTTCTACCTCAAATTAAACACTTTTCTTATAAAGTAATTATAATTCCGTTTTCACGAATAAGGAATCTGCGCATGTATAAACATCTGACATCCTTGTCTGAGACTTGATCACCTGTGCCATTTGATCCTGTGCTATTACCATGAAGCCGCGAGTTTAATATGTCATTTGCGGTATTTGTAGCTTTTTTAGTTGGCTTGTTTTACCTCTGAGCGGCACTTTTTTGCACACCATGAGCTAAATGGCCAGGTCACAAGGACCCCGAAAACTCAGAGAAGGTTGGGGGAGGAGACCCACTGGAAGAGCTGTTGGGAGACAGATGGTAGCCTCCCGTCAAGGCCATCCAGTGTGTTCTTTAACGGGCACAGGGTATGGCTCTCCCATACACGGGACCACGGCTTAGCGTCCCATCCGACGGACGGGGCGTTTTCAAGTCCATCGGTGTCTCCTACTGACCATGGGCAGGACAGGGAGTTTTGTGGAGATAAATCTCAACACTGACCCAGCTGGGACTCGAACCTGGGAACTGCAGATTACGAGCCTGGCGCGCTACCGACTGAGCCACCTCCGCCCCAGCTTTTTTAGTTATTTGTAATTTCAGTAAAAAAAAAAGCTTAGTCATAGCTTTATTTTTACCCTCATATTAATAAACAGCATAAGGAAAATGAAGATTATAATTTTGTATGGATTTAGATTCCTGTCCCTCTACGTCTAGTGAACAAAATTTGCATTTTATTTAGGATTAACGTGCTTGACTTCGGATAAAGGGTTATAGGTTTGAACGTGGAAAAACATCAATATTCTTTTCTTGTGCTGTCTTTCTGCTGAGGTCTTTCCTTCAAAACAGATCTTCTCTGTCATATTGGGGGCGGGGGTGGCTCAGTCGGTAGCGCGCCAGGCTCGTAATCTGTAGTTTCCAGGTTCGAGTCCCAGCTGGGTCAGCGTTGAGATTTATCTCCGCAAAATTCCCCGCCCTGCCCACGGTCAGTAGGGGACACCGATGGGCTTGGAAAGGCCGCCGTCCGTCGGATGGGACGTTAAGCCGTGGCCCCGTGTGCGGGAGAGCCATACCCTGTGCACGTTAAAGAACACGCTGGATGGCCTTGATGGGAGGCTACTATCTGTCTTCCAACAGCTGTTCCAGTGGGTCCCCTCTCCCAACCTTCTCTGGGCCTTCGGGGTCCATGTGACCTGGCCATTTAGCCCATGGTGTGCAAAAAAGTGCAGCTCAGAGGTAACCCAACCCAACAACTCTGTCATATTACATTGACACCCTTCTGTCAATCCTCGGAAGCAAGCATCTGCTTGAGGGGAAATTATTATTATTATTTACTGTTTGATCATATAAAATTAACTGGTAGACTTTAAAAAATATAGTAATGATTGAAGTGATTAAAATAGAAATTATCGTTCCCATATCTGAAAGTTTAACAACTGTAGTCATGGAACTCATGAAATAATAAGCTGAAAAAGATTGGTTTTGCAATGAGGGAGATTCGAACCCACGTCTCCTGGAAAGATGCCAGTCAGCTGAAGAAAAAATGTTAGCCGATGATGGTGTAGTGGTTAGCATAACTGACATGTTTCCAGGAGACGTGGGTTCGAATCACACTCACGGCAAAACCAATTTTTTACAGCTTATTATTTTGTAACAACTGTATGTTTTATAACTGTATAAAATTTTACTTGAGACCCAAACAAAAATGCTAAAATTTTTTGCTCCAGAAAAAGTATGCTCTCCTTTTCTGGCTCACCCACGCCACAGCTCTAAATTTTAATCATATCGTTTTGAATGCATATATGCCTTATATATTGCAATATGAAAATAGTAAGAGGAATAATAATATGAATTGAAGATCATAATCGAATGTATTTAAGTCTCGATTCTCAACAATTTTCGTTCAATATTTAGCGTTATGCAAGCTGGAATATTTCACAACAGAAATTTATTAATACTAGAAAGGTGTTGCTTCAAACCATTTAATAAAATAAACATATACTTTAGAAGTTTGGGTTGGGTTGGGTTGTTTTACCTCTGAGCGGCACTTTTTTACACACCATGGGCTAAATGGAAATGTCACATGGACCCCGAAGGCTCACAGAAGGTTGGGGGAAGGGACCCACTGGAACAGCTGTTGGGAGACAGATGGTAGCCTCCCGTCAAGGCCATCCAGCGTGTTCTTTAACGTGCACAGGGTATGGCTTCATACTGGGCCATGTCTTAAAGTCACATCCGACGGACGGCGACCTTTCCAAGCCCATCAGTGTCCCCTACTGACCGTGGGCAGAGCGGGGAATTTTTAGGAGATAAATCTTAACGTTCACACAACTGAGACTCGAACCTGGAAAAAGTTTGTGTAATGATTATTTCCAAGTCCATCAGTGTTACACAATTGTGGACTTTTCGAAGTCCATCAGTATTAGAAAATTGTGAACAGGTCAGAATCTGGGGGGGGCAAAGGGGCCATATTCAGAATGCCAGATAGGGTAATAAATGCAAAATTATTAAATTTATTTTTATTTCATGCATTTTACAAGAAATTTTTAAAGACCTGTAAAAAGAAGGGGAAAATGTTACACTGCACTGGAAATCCAATCTCTTGGCCCTCTCTTTTCGTTTTTTCAGCTTTATTGTGTTTCTTGCTCACCCTCACCCTTTCCATTTCTTTCTAGATCCGAGCCAGATTGTGTATGATTTGTTTATTAAACAAGATACAGTTAAATATTCCAGTTTCCACAACTCTTCAAATGCTGAATGAATATTGTTGTAAATCGTTGTTTAAACAGATTTCATTATGATCTTTATTTATTATCAGCCTCAATTCTATTAAATACATATTTTAAAAGTTATAGAGCTTCAAAGTTAGATTCTCGTTGACATAACATAGAAATTCTCTAATTTTTTGTTATGGACAATGTATGTATTAAGATGGAACTGTTTTCCTAGCTTCTCGGTTAAAAACACAACTAGTACAACATAATACGAAATAGAAGCCAGCAAAGGAACTTCTGTTTTTCCCACCAAACTTACGCAATTTCCGTTTAGAGGTCGGGCACTGGCAGCGGTGAGTCACGTGGCAGCTACGTAACCCTGGAAAAGGCACAAGGTTAAAGTTAAAGGAAAAGTCTAAACTAGTTCATGTGCTTTCGGTCATTACATGGTTCGTGGTAGAATGCATTCGATGCTTGAAGGCAGAAAGAAAAATATTACAAAACACTAAGTTAGGGGAATGCTGGACAACGAAAGACAGGAAGTAGGTAAAACTGCAAAAAATAAAAGATATTGTTTGACAAATTTACATAATGGGGAATAAAGCAAGAGGATATTAAGACAATTCGTTCGAATCTTTTATGTATATATTTGCAATCAAGAGTTGCTCTGGTGGGTCAGTGGTTACTGCCCTGTGCTGGCCTACGGATCAAAGAGATCCGCGTTCCAGACGCAAATTCTCTTTTGTTCTCTCTGCTAAGATCTCTTCTTCTCACAGATCTTCTCTATGACTATTATTCCGACAGGTTCCTGTCAGACCTCTGTGGCAAACAGCTGTTTGAAAGGTAGTTAATTTAGTCAAGAATGCAACTATGATAATTCACAAATTGTTCAGAATACCCGTCAATAGAGTGTTTATCTCTGAGCGACACTCTTTTGTAAAGAATGTGATAAATGGTGAGGTCATAAGGACCCCGAGACGGTTGGAGAAGGGAATCCACTTTATAACTGTTAGGAAACAGATGGAAGCCGCTCATGAAGGCTATCCAACGTGTCTTTAATGTGCACACAAGGAGCCACGGCTTAACGTCCCATCCGGCGGATGATAGTCTTTCCAAGCCCAAAGGTGTCCCCTTTCTCAGGATGGGAGTTTAGCCGAGATAAATCTCAATGTTAGCATAGTTGGGGCTCAAACCTGAGAAATGCAAAATACAGTGGCTGGCTAAGAAATGCATTTCTACATATTCAAAATCGGTTCTCATAATGTGTGAGTTACAAAGAAACAATTCAGATCTTGGTAAAAAACCTTTTTTTTTCCCCATGGAGAGATATTTGAAACCCACGGACGGATCTAAAAGGAACCTAAAGGTGGAGAGAACTATTGCGCAGTTCCACTGAATTCACTTTTTGATTTTTTTTACTGCCCCCCCCCCAAAAAAAAAAAAAAACAAAAAACAAATAGTAGTTGATGGGACCGCCCCTTACTTCAACCGCCTCCAATCTATATAAGATAAGGAAATACCCTCGTTAAAAGCTGGTTCGTTATTAAGCTCAAACAGTTCTTTGCCAAAAGAACTGTATTATAAAAGAGTGTACAGAAGAGGATTAAGTTTTCCTTTGAAACGTTAACGGCACGCAAAGTTCTAAGCTTCTAATTCTATCAAAAGAAATTCAAACAGTAGCTGAAGCAAACTTAATATTTTATGCTCACATTCAAAATGGTGGAATCTACGAAATAATTAAAAAATAAAAACAGATCTACGCAAGAGAAACTTGAAGAATTATTAATGAATCTTGCTTCTCTGAGCACAGAGTTCGTTTAATCTGCGCAGTGAAATGTTCTCAGCAAGGTAGAAATACCTAAGAAAGAAAAACACAAGTCAAATCTTCAT
Source organism: Ryuthela nishihirai (assembly GCA_038380435.1). NCBI lineage: Eukaryota > Metazoa > Arthropoda > Arachnida > Araneae > Heptathelidae > Ryuthela > Ryuthela nishihirai. Next base: position 18,424,374 of record JAWZYU010000016.1, read on the forward strand.
GCATACTTAATTGCCCCAGAGTTCATCAAAGGGGTCATCCACAAATTCTGTAAATCATCGAAGGGTTGGTGTTTTTGTTACGTCATGCTGCATTGGGAATAGGGGAAATTTCGAAAGTTTATTACTTTTACATACACATTTGTACGTTTATGGAGATGAACAAAGTATTCATTTATTTGCTTGTGAAGTGACATTTAAAAAAATTATAAAAATTAGATGATTTTAAATTATTGTAAAATAGCGAGAAGTGGCTCAACATTGCTAATATTTTTAAGATGATCCTTCAGTAGACAATTAAAATGATAGGTTTTTCGTATATATGTTACCGCTAAAGTGCAGAAATCAGTTATTCTACAGATTATCTAGGTATTGTGCAGATTAACTAGGGTGATCCGTTAACGTGCGGAAAATTGTTTCATTTCTCAAATTACCTAGGTAATCTGCAAATTACCTGGATAATCTGCACATTACCTACTAGGCACTCGTTAAAGTGAAAATAAGATCTTTACTGGAACAACAGGAACGTTTCTGTACGCTTAAATTAACATAATATTATTTATCTAGTGTCCGAGAGTAGAGTTGAAACCAGGGTCATCCCTCTGTCAACATGAATCAGTCGTCCGAATTATAAAAAACGCCCCCAAAATGAGCAGGCAAAGTGAGAACGAATCATTTTAGTGATTCGTTATCAAGAATGAATCACTTTACCGATTCGTTCTCACTTGGCCTCCGCTCATCCGGGGCGTTTTTTATAATGCGGACGAGTGAATCACGTGACACGAAGATTCATATTCAAGAGATTCACCACTATGAGAGAAACAAACTTTTGAACTTTAACGATACGGAAGCCGTTAATGTGCACATTACCTAGGTAAAATGCGGAAAACTCTTGATTCCGCACGTTAACGGAGCAAATCAGTTAATCTGCAGATTTAGCTAAGTAATGTGCACATTAACGGCTTTCGAGCTTTAGCGGTAACATATATAAAGGTACAGTCGCTCAAAAAAATATCCGAACACTGTGGTTGATTACAGAATTCAGAAAAAATATCGGGCAACGATTTTTTTTTAGTAATCTTAATTTTATTAGTGATCTGGCAACCTTCGTGTACTTACACGAAGGTTGCTAGATCACTAATTTCTAAAAAAATCGTTGCCCGATATTTTTTCTGAATTCTGTAATCAACCGTAGTGTTCGGATATTTTTTTGAGCGACTGTAATGAATAAAAATGTTTGGTCGAAGAAAGTAGAAGTGTTATGCATAAGTTCTCTTTTCACGATTGGAAATACATACATATCTTAAACCACTAAATTTGCTATTATAATATAATTCTTTTACAATCGCCAATGAACTGTTAGAGTAGAAAAATTTAGAGTTCTATAAATGTATAAATGTCTAAGTGGAAAAAATGCCCAAATTACAATATTTTTCAAATTGTACTAAATTTCTGTCGCTACTCTTTATTATAAAATTAATAAGTTATCAGTAAATTAATAAGTAATATTAAAAATGCTTCATTTTTTTTCGGCAATGAGTATTTTTTTTCCTTTCCAAAACAAAAAACCCCCAGCTTTTTTATGATATAATTACCCAAACGAAAGCATTTTATTTTTTATTTATTAGTTAATAAAGATTTACTTCTACCTTGTTTTAGTCACTTAGGAATTAATAGATCTTTATTTTGAGATTTGTCTGAAAAAGTCTCTATAGGTAGCAGACCGGTACAGCAGCTCATAGTCAAAAACTAAAAGGGACCCCATATAGGCTGAGATCATTGATCATTTAAATTTCTTTATTATACTTTTAGAAACATAGTTTAATGATTCTACGTGTGATTTAATTAACTTCCATACCAAGCTCTATTACTAATATTGATTTGTTTTTAATGATATAGCCCTATACTAGGATGGAGGTGATGGAAAAGAATACGCCCATTTATAAATATGAATTTTTAGTGAGTTCTACTCAGCGAAATTTTATTGTTTTTATTAATAAAGGCGTGAGCCTCTGCTTTGCGGAATACCTGATAAAAAATTAACACGAATAAAGTCATAAAAGAATACATAGACCAGATGTTAATACTTTTATTAATACAGGCGTGAGCCTCTGCTTTGCGGAATATCTGATAAAAAATTAACACGAATAAAGTCATAAAAGAATACATAGACCAGATGTTAATACTTTTCATGCCTTTCCAAAAATATTTAATTTACTACTGTAAAGAAATTTCGAAATTGCGATTAATTGTGAAAAGTTACAATTTTTTATAGTGACTCAGAGGAACCGATTAGCTTTTTGAAATAAAGTTTTTATGGATTTTACCCTGGGTAGTACGTGAACGATTCTATGTCGGTAATGAAGGGGATAATTCTAGGGATTTGAACAGTCCAAGATTTAGGGTAAAAATGTTCAAGCGCCGCACGAATTTTCACTGCATTTGTACCTCAAGCGAAACTACTAGGGCTAAGGAGCTGGCAGTCGGGAATCTCTCAACACCCTCAAAAATATTATCTATCGTGGTAACTATTCTCCTCAGATTATCTTTAATGTAAACAGATAGACCTATTTCAGAAACGGATGCCTTCCCACACTTTCAATTCTCAACAGGAGGAAAAATGCGTTCTTTCAAGGATGCCAAGGTTTGCTTGACCCTCTTGGCAAGCGGTAATGCTTCAGAGAAGTTTAGGTTGAAACCATTGCTCGTTTGCAACTCGAAACCCCACCAGTCTGATGGGATGGCAGCTGCATACTCAAAAGAAATGTATTGAACGGTACTTCCTACTACAGAGAGATGCTCCAAATTATAGTGAATCGTTCAAAAAATAGTCAAATCTGTACACATTCTTTCAGCAGCAGCCTGTAGGTGCTAAAAAGGATGATTCAAACCTTGAATCATCTTTCCACAAATAGCAGATGATCGTGGGCATTTTTTTACTGCTGTTATCAGTTTACATTGTGATGTATTTTATTAATAAACTGAAATAGTTTCGAGAGTAATAAATGACACTGAAATGTATTGTGTTTATATTTATCCTGGTGGTTTATTCTTTACTATGTGAACAGCCCACTTTTATATTGTATATTCTGCTTTTTACTGCATAAAGGTTACTTTTGTAAGTACTTCCCCTTACGACCCTGACATTTTAGCACAGATTCAACATTGCTTCTGTCTGTGCTGACTTCAGCGCTCGCTAGATCTTATAGCTTGAGCTTCGTCGCAAACTATCGAGATAGTTTTTCGACAGATTTTGGTACTCTATGGTTCCCGATGTACTTAACCGAAATATCTCAGAGTTTCATATGTAGTTACCCCTGTGTAACCCCTTGTTGGGTTAAAAAGTCAGGGCCCTAGCTACATTGGGACGCCTTAAAAATAATAATGCTTTTCTAAATGTTGATCCGGCAACGACAGCAGATTTAAATGTTATTATGATATTATTATTCACAGTTAGGGAACAGAAACTGGCAACAACAAATTTGGCAGCGATTCATGGAGATAGAAGAGAGAGATGTCGTATCGTTTGAAAACTGTAACCGACGTCGCCATATTGATCTTACTCGTAAGCGTGCGTTGTCTATGTTAATGAACGAGAGATTGTGCAAAAACGTTAGCTCCTACATAGCATATTCCTGTAGAAATTGACCTGCAAAAATAGATAAAATGAATGGCATTTCAACGGTAAGAAGTTGAAATAAAATTTTTCTTCCGGAATTTTTAAACTTTTCGTCATTTTAATTGTATTGGAAAGTAGCGTAAATAACTGCTACTACTGCTGTATATTGCTAATATTATTACTGGTTTGAAATGTCCCCCCTCACCCCCTATTTTTCCTGCAGGATATTATTGTTGAATTGCTTGGTACTTACGTATTAACGCCACCGCAGCAGAAGTTGCGGTTATGCGCCAATAAAGAGCAGTAAGTACCGATGTGTTTGGGGATTTTTTTTTTATAATTCAGTCGGCAGTGCACTGTTTCCGATTTTCATGTTTTTTAGTTTGTGTTGCCTGGGAGGACATTATTTAGTTTTGGGGCTTTTTTATATTTCAGTCGGCAGTGCACTGTTTCCGATTTTCATGTTTTTTGGTTTGTGTTGCCTGGGAGGACATTATTTAGTTTTGGGGCTTTTTTATATTTCAGTCGGCGGTGCACTGTTTCCGATTTTCATGTTTTTTGGTTTGTTCCCTGGGAGGACATTATTTAGTTTTGGGGCTTTTTTATAATTCGGTCGGCGGTGCACTGTTTCCGATTTTCATGTTTTTTGGTTTGTTCCCTGGGAGGACATTATTTAGTTTTGGGGCTTTTTTATAATTCGGTCGGCGGTGAATTGTTTCCGATTTTCATGTTTTTTTGGTTTGTGGTGTCTTGGAGGACATTATTTAGTTTTGGGGCTTTTTTATAATTCGGTCGGCAATGCACAGTTTCCAGTTTTCATGTTTTTTGGTTTGTGTTGCCTTGGAGGACATTATTTAATGACATCAAAAAAACATGAAAATCGGAAACAATTCACCGCCGACCGAATTATAAAAAAGCCCCAAAACTAAATAATGTCCTCCCAGGGAACAAACCAAAAAACATGAAAATCGGAAACAGTGCACCGCCGACTGAAATATAAAAAAGCCCCAAAACTAAATAATGTCCTCCCAGGCAACACAAACCAAAAAACATGAAAATCGGAAACAGTGCACTGCCGACTGAATTATAAAAAAAATCCCCAAACAAAAATCTGACAGAAAAAACATCGGTACTTACTGCTCTTTATTGGCGCATAACCGCAACTTCTGCTGCGGTGGCGTTAATACGTAAGTACCAATTGCTTTTATTTGAAATGTAATTTATTATGATAGACGTCCAATATGAACCTTAACAACTGTTTTTGAAAACCACAGACAAATTTGATCATGGTGTTCAACTACACTTTTTGCAAACACATTCAAACACAAAAAAGAATTAAAAAAGAGTAAATTCCCATGTATCTAATAGCAATACTACTGTTATTAGGAAATATTACGATTTAATTGTGCCAGTATTCGCACAAAGCATTCACACATACGATGACAACTGAACTTTCAGCGCGACTCCCAGGGTAGGAGTAACATGGCAGTTTCGGCTACACTGTACAATTATGCTAATTGATAGTAAGGACGCCTCCCCCTATTCCTACTTCCATGGATTACCGTTTCCCGTCAGATCGCATGGAAAAACTTCTGCTTCTAGTTATTCCTCTTTTTGAAAATTTGACTTGAAATTTGGCACTGCAACCCGGAGGACAACCAGAAACACTATGAAATTTTGAAGCATCTACCATGATTTCCCGATGAGTTATGGCTGCCGTAAACAGGCCTAGCTAGGAAGTTAAAACGGGAGTGGGAAGAAGGGTTGGACATGTTTTGGGGTCTCTTATTTTCGGAGACTGCCTTAGAAATATGCTATTGAAATTCTCAAGGGAGTTATAACCCAAACCTCAAACTGCTGATAGCAACAAAGGTCTGGCAGGAGCTTATATCAGAATAAATAAACATTGCAGATGGTCTGTGAGGAAGGAGAAACCTTACAAAAAAGAAATTATCCAGGACTGTAACCCAGGATTCTTCTGTTCCGCATCCAAGCACACTAGCCACTGAGAGTGACGTATAAAATAAATTACTAGTCAAAGCTAAAATGGAGTTGAATGATCCGTGTATTCCGGAGGTTCCCGACCCTCTTCTAAACAGAAGTAACTAGTGAAGCATGATGCATGAAACATTGAATTTTCATGAGTGTTTTTTTTCCTTTCCAATTTTGTGAATAGTATATTATTTTCTGTTCCTCACTGAAAATTTGTTAAATATTGAACATAGATTTTTGTGAGTACATTATATTACGCTCGATTTTAAATTGCTTTTTTCTGGATAATAATTAGTGGATATAAAGTCTGATTAGTATGCTAAAAGGGGCTTCAGTAAACCATCATCAACCGGATGAAGCATACTTATGAATTCATGACGTCAGTTACGAAGTGATGAACCTCAGAGTCTTGTTTGCGACAATTTTTATTGACTGCATTCGCTGGTGAACTCTTGTCGGTGCTTCAGGCTGTGATTCTTTTGATGAAGATAACTCAAGATATTCGTTTCTTTAAGGTTGAGTGGCCCTCCGATAAGGTTTCTGTTCTGAGCTTGTTTGCTCAAAAGACCGAAGATTATCAATACTTTACCTGCATTTGTGCTGAAGAAAATAACACTGTAGGTAACATATAATTCAAGTGTCTTGACTCAACTTTCTTTGTGTGGCTAAATCGCATTTCTTTCAACTTTTGACTTCTTAAAAAAATAAGAGCGACCATAAAATGTTTCATTTGTATTGAATACATTCTTGAATGTGCAATTTAAAATTCAAATATACAATTTTCTTTCAGTAAAACAATTTATATGGGTTTTTGTTGTTATTGTTGTTGTTGTTTACTTAGGGTGTAACATTTCACCCGATAGTAATTCAGCGTGGAAAGGTTCTTTTGTTGGTGAGTTTCATGCGACAAGCAAACACAAAATCGTTTCTTTTGGGTTCTGAAGAAATGAGTCTTTCGAATAAACGTTTCAAATAAACAAGTTTGAAAAAACGTGTTTCTTTATTTGCTCTTTTAAACCTGTTTTAAAGCAGCAGTGAACACAGCAAAAGCATCGTTTGACCGCTATCGTAACACTAAAACAAAGATTCACGACACGCATGTGCTGAGAAAAACAGAAATTATTCATACCTAAGTGTCATTGAAGAATACAGGATTTGTTTCGAGAGCTGCACTACATGCGAACGTGATGTACGGATACAACTGAAGCCGAAAGCAGCAATAAAAATGTTAAACTAGTGCTTGCTGAATAATGATGCTCGGTTGTAGTATGAAGGGATAGGTTTCAAATCAAAAGGTTTAATCTATTATGGAAATTTAGGATTGAAACCAGAATAATCAAATGTACTGTCTATTTAGCAAAGGCTGTCGTTCACCATTGGTCAAACCTGTAGTGTTGAGCTTAAAAACGATATTTCGGAGCTAAGTACAACTGATACATCATGAAAGTCCGTGATACATCTTTTCTCTACAGCAGGAGTTCTCAACGTGTGGTACGCGGTAAAAGTTTTTGGGGTACGCCGTGAGAGCTCAAAAGTCGCTAGATCTAGTAACAAAGTCGCTAAGTTGGCAACACTGCTGTGCAAAAATGTCATTTTTTGTGTTTATCGATATATGTAATTTATGAATACAAAATTTAATGTGTATATATATATGTGCTTTATTTTATTCCCATTGTTAAACTATAACTATAGTTTTTTCTATCTATACAAGGGGTACGCCCAGTGAGTACGTGAAGCATAAAAGGTTGAGAACCTCTGCTCTACAGCAAGAGTACCAATCTCCCACAAATGTGCAAGTCAAATCAAAGCTTTGTTCAAACTCATCGATACCTATGAAAACAAAAATGCACCCTTAAACAGCTTCTTGCTACACCAAAATCTTAATGCGTATTCGCGATGACTTATAGTTTTTGGGAACATGCTTATATATTGTCAGCATTTAGGATGTTTATACCAGCGACTTATTATGATGTTGGCTCAGTCTTGAGCTTTCAGTATCCCATTGGCAGTTTCCAACGCACTTAAGTGAATGGCAGATTACATTGGATATTTGCTTCCATTCAGACTCTTGTGTTTCGATGGCAAAGGGATTCTTGTCCCTTTTTTTTCTCAGCAGGTTGCCAGCAGGAAAAGAATTTATTTCATTCTCTCATCTGCTATTACTAGGACTAAATATTCCTACTACAATCTAACTGGGCAGTTCCATCCAGACACAAAGCCGTAGCTAAACTTCAGGGGCGGGGGTGGCTCAGTCAGTAGCGCGCCAGGCTCGTAATCTGTAGTTCCCAGGTTCGAGTCCCAGCTGGGTCAGCGTTGAGATTTATCTCCGCAAAAATTCCCCGCCCTGCCCACGGTCAGTAGGGGACACCGATGGGCTTGAAAAGGTCGCCGTCCGTCGGATGGGACGTTAAGCCGTGGCCCTGTGTGCGGGAGAGCCATACCCTGTGCACGTTAAAGAACACGCTGGATGGCCTTGACGGGAGGCTACCATCTGTCTCCCAACAGCTGTTCCAGTGGGTCCCCTCCCCCAACCTTCTCTGAGCCTTCGGGGTCCATGTGACCTTGCCATTTAGCCCATGGTGTGCAAAAAAGTGCCGCTCAGAGGTAAAACAACCCAACCCTAAACTTCAGTATTTGCTGGAAGGAACTTTCTGACCACAAGGAGGAAATCTCAGACATTTTGGTGAGAGAAACTAAACAGGTTCGTTTCTTTCCGAATAAAGTGGAGCAGCACAGCATCTAGATTCCAAGAATTTATTTTTTTTGTACGCTTAGTTTTCTAGGTAAACTCGCGGAGTTTCGCATGAAATAGGCTTTAATTCCCTTAAGAAGAAGAACTAGCTTATTTCTCTTTTTATTCTAAATTCTTCGTGCTTCATAAATAATTATATTTTTCGTGTTTAATGTATCATCAATGAGATATACGTTCAAAGTATACCCACTATTCAATTTCTTAAGAACATTCTGTGTCTGCTGTTTAAGAGTGGAATTTTGAGATTCCTGAATTTCAAACTAATCATGTTTCAAGTATAACTTTGTTCAGAGATGTCCGAAATGTTGGAGAAAATCTGAAATGGTGCTGCGTTCAACTGTTTTCATATCCTTACTACAAAACGGTAACAATTTGGAAATGAAACAAAAATGCAACGAAAAAACTTGTACATTAGTTTTAAAAAAATGCATTTTATCTCAATAAAATCATGTACAGGTTGAGTCAAAAGTCACTGTACCAGTTACAACCAAATAAATGAAACAAGTATGACACGAAACTTAGTGGTCAAGTGAGTCGGTGTGAACCATATCATGTTATTTGCATCGAGTTATACGTCTCCATGTTTGATGTGACACGCGACGCAGTTGGGCGTACAGTCGCTCAAAAATGATCCGAACACTACGGTTGATTACAGAATTCAGAAAAAATATCTGGCAAAGATTTTTTTTAGAAATCAGTGATCTGGCAACCTTCGTGTTACGTAACACGAAGGTTGACAGATCACTAATTTCTAAACAAATCGTTGCCAGATATTTTTTCTGAATTCTGTAATCAACCATAGTGTTCCGATATTTTATTTGAGCGACTGTACTCCTAGCAAAACTGCTGTTCATAGCTTTCTTCATTTCATTATCTGTGTTGTAGCTTTTCTGGACAAAGCGCTTTCCCTAATGAAAGCCCACGATACGTTGTCGCATGTTCACCAATCAGGAGTTCAACGGGGATAGGAGGCACTCCAAAGATGTAAAGATATGAAACTAAGCTTCTAATCCAGAGGTCAGGGAGAAGGTCACTCAGATATTCATGGACTGATAGGCATAATGAGCGGATATGCCGTCCTATTGAAAACAATGGGACCATCACCAAGAAGAATAAATTTTTCGAGTTAAAGAACTAAGCACTCCCTCGACATATCCGTGCGCTGGATTACAGGACCGTCAAAGAAATAGGGACCGAAAATATGCCTTGCTGACAAACTTTTCCACGTCATCACATGCCGCGGATTTTTCTCCCACTCCCTTTAGATTTTTAAAAATCCCTCACGCCTCCTCACTTCTCATTTATCATCAGCGAACTCCCCTGTTTAATAATTTCAATTCATAATTAAAAATAATCCACAGATACCACTGGTCACGGAACTCCAACACAATGGACACCTGGTCCACAGAGACCACTGGTCATCTCGAATGGCCCACAATTTCGGAACTTCAGTACAACAGCACTGAGAGACTGAATGATTTATTGTTTTCAGTTACAACTGCAGGCAATTCTACCTATTCACCTACTTGCATGCACTTGTACTTATTTAAGCAAGTAGCTGAGAAGAGGTGGATGAACGAACGTGTTAAAAACCAATCACATTCACAGTGGGAAACGAGCGCACGAATTTTTTTCCACCTCCGCTGCAGCCAGTTCTTAAGGCAACTAAAAACTAACAGGATGTACGTCCATCAAACGTTTGGGATCCTCAGGCAACGGAATAAACCGGTTTACTGTTAATGAACAACCAATAAACTCTCTATCCAAGGACCATTTGTCTATCAAACACTCATTCAAGTTGCAGGTGCAATACTTAAGAATATAAATAACTAAAGAAACAAAGATCTCCTGCATGTTAGGTAAGTGAATAGTACTTTTTTTAATGTAAAATCTTGGATTATTCTGTTTCAGAGCTGTTAGGCACCCGAAGCTGCTCGGAAATTTGAGAGCCTTTGATCTCCCCAAATCCGTACTATTCTACTAGAATAAAGTACAAGAATATATAAAAGTACAAACAAAAACGGGGCGGGGGTGGCTCAGTCGGTAGCGCGCCAGGCTCGTAATCTGTAGTTCCCAGGTTCGAGTCCCAGCTGGGTCAGCGTTGAGATTTATCTCCGCAAATATTCCCCGCCCTGTCCACGGTCAGTAGGGGACACCGATGGGCTTGGAAAGGCCGCCGTCCGTCGGATGGGACGTTAAGCCGTGGCCCCGTGTGCAGGAGAGCCATACACTGTTCACGTTAAAGAACACGCTGGATGGCCTTGACGGGAGGCTACCATCTGTCTCCCAACAGCTGTTCCAGTGGGTCCCCTCCCCCAACCTTCTCTGAGCCTTCGGGGTCCATGTGACCTGGCCATTTTAGCCCATGGTGTACAAAAAAAGTGCCGCTCAGAGGTAAAACAACCCAACAAACAAAAACATATAGGAAACACCGAATAATAAAATGCCATTATCTTTGCTACAGTTGAGACCATTGATATGTCATTTGCCAACACTATATAGGCAAATAAAATCGTTTATTATTATTAATTATTAGCTGAACGAGGAGATGTTGGCACTCCTCATAGCTCGTGGCTTTTCTTCTGCGTAAGCTATGGAGATTTTTATTTCCCGTTATCACAAATTTCGCCGCCCTATGGCTCCCGTGCTTTTCGTTCGCATGGTTCAAAATTCCTGCACAGAGTCCCCTGTGTGGCCCGGTGATTGGTTTAAAAAACAGGTTCTCACTTGGCCCATGGCTTCGTTTCTACACAAATTATGACAGCTGGTGTCTCACTTTTAATCTGCATATTCTGTTGTTTCCTGCACTAATGGTAGTTTTGTATCTTCCTCCCCCCCACCTCCCGACATTTTATCACAGTTTGAACACGAAGAATTTCCCGGTGTTGCAGAGGTCATTGCTGATTCGGCGCGTGCTCTCAGAGCCCGTGACAAACGATCGAGATATTTTGGCCTTCTGTAATTCCCGAAGTACTTCACAGAAAGGCCCCAAATTTTGTAGGCGGGTTACACCTGCCCGACCCCATGTTTGGTTAGGAAATCAGGTCCCTAGCTGCAATGGAACACCTTAATAATGCCTTTGGCAATTTTGTGGCGAATCTGGCAACGGCAGTAGATTTAAATGCTATTTTAACTCTACTTTCACAGTTAGGGAAAAGTAAATGGCAACAATAAAATTGACAGCGATTCTGGTTTCCCATAGGGATAGCATGGTAAATATTTTGGTTCTACAAGTCCCTACTTTTGGACTTTCAACCTGAAATTTGGCACTGCAATCCGGATCACAACTAGAGATATTCTCTGAAAATTTGGAGCGTGTACGTTGATTTCCCGATGAGTTACGGCTGACACAGACACCTTCTTTTATTATATAGAAGATGTTGCAGTGCACGTGTGATTTATCTCCGCAAAACTCCCGCCCTGCCCACGGTCAGTAGGGGACACCGATGGGCTTGGAAAGGCCGCCGTCCTTCGGATGGGACGATAATCCGTGGCACCGTGTTCGGGAGAGCCATACCCTGTGCACGTTAAAAAAAACACGCTGGATGGCCTTGACGGGAGGCTACCATTTGTCTCTTAACAGCTGTTCCAGTGGGTCCCCTCCCCCAACCTTCTCTGAGCCTTCGGGGTCCATGTGACCTGGCCATTTAGCCCATGGTGTGCAGAAAAGTGCCGCTCAGAGGTAAAACAACCCAAAGCAGTGCACGCGTGCTACTTATGCAAGATGCAGGACGTTTCATTAGGATTGGGTTGTTTTACCTCTGAGCGGCACTTTTTTGCACACCATGGGCTAAATGGCCAGGTCACATGGACCCCGAAGGCTCAGAGAAGGTTGGGGGAGGGGACCCACTGGAACAGCTGTTGGGAGACAGATGGTAGGCTCCCGTCAAGGCCATCCAGCGTGATCTTTAACGTGCACAGGGTATGGCTCTCCCACACACGGGCCACGGCTTAACGTCCCATCCGACGGACGGCAGCCTTTCCAAGCCCATCGGTGTTCCCTACTGACCGTGGGCAGGGCGGGGAAATTTTGCAGAGATAAATCTCAACGCTGACCCAGCTGGGACTCGAACCTGGGAACTACAGATTACAAGCCTGGCGCGCTACCGACTGAGCCACCCCCGCCCCAACGTTTCATTAGATAAACACAAGCAATTCTCGCTATAACAAATTAATTGGTTCCAGAATATTATTCGTTAAACCAAAATAAAAATCTCATATTAATGTAAGAGAAATTAGTTTATTCGTTCTTCATATATTGCATAATAGAAAAATATCGAAAACAAAGTAAGAATATAGATATTAATGTTTAAAACCTTAAAACATTAAAAACATTATAGGTACTTTAAAAATATCATTTATAATGAAAGAAAAAGTTAGAATAAAATTAAAAACATTATAATCATATTTTATAGTTATTAAATGATGTTTAAACTATTAATTTCCCTCAAGCAGCTGCTTGCCACAGAAGTCTGACAAAAACCTGTTAGTTTATATGCCATATTAGATGGTCTGAGAGGATGTCGGGACCTCAGTATAAAAGCAACACTAACATCCATGCCTTAGCCGGGGTTCGAATCCAAGTCCCTTTGATCAGTAGTCAAGTGCGCTAAGCATTCGGCCACGTGATATTTGCTGTGAATTTAAAAGAATTAGACGGAAGAGTTTGGACAGAACTAAGCTCGCTGAAAGAATATTGGCAATGTACACGGTCGTATCAGAATAGGGGTTCGAATCCAAGTCCCTTTGATCAGTAGTCAAGTGCGCTAAGCATTCGGCCACGTGATATTTGCTGTGAATTTAAAAGAATTAGACGGAAGAGTTTGGACAGAACTAAGCTCGCTGAAAGAATATTGGCAATGTACACGGTCGTATCAGAATAGGGGCGGGGGTGGCTCAGTCGGTAGCGCGTCAGGCTCGTAATCTGTAGTTCCCAGGTTCGAGTCCCAGCTGGGTCAGCGTTGAGATTTATCTCCGCAAAATTCCTCGCCCTGCCCACGGTCAGTAGGGGACACCGATGGGGTTGGAAAGGCCGCCGTCCGTCAGATGGGACGTTAAGCCGTGGCCCCGTGTGCGGGAGAGCCATACCCTGTGCACGTTAAAGAACACGCTGAATGGCCTTGACGGGAGGCTACCATCTGTCTCCTAACAGCTGTTCCAGTGGGTCCCCTCACCCAACCTTCTCTGAGCCCTTCGGGGTCCATGTGACCTGGCCATTTAGCCCATGGTGTGCAAAAAAGTGCCGCTCAGAGGTAAAACAACCCAACCCGTATCAGAATAATATGACCACCTACGATACATACCACTTGAACGTTTAAACTAATATCCAAAACCACTTGTTCGTTTAAACTAATATCCATAATTACCTATATTGGTAATTTTGGTAATTACTCTAACCCCGTGCATGAAATAAATTATTATTATATTATGGTAGGTGGTCATATTATTCTGATATAACTGTGTATGTGTAAATAATAAAATTAACTCATTTCTGAAAATTTGAGTAATTTTTATTTCAGCCCTATTTCCACCCGAATCTGAAAATAAAAATTTTTTGCCCGTTAATTACCCTCTGAAAAGGAGTTATTCTTAAACCCAAAAAAACACACTTCAGGTATATATAACTTGGTATCCTCTTAGCATCAATCTTGTTCTTTTTAACAAACTTAATTTCCTAAGTAAATGTTTATTTTACAACCATGCATTTTACTAGCCAGAACTGGAACTTGAAACTAAAATAACATGCAGTTCTCTTTCATAAACATTTTTTTTTCCACTTGACGTTTTTCATTCAATTGTTGGATACAAGGTTCATGAGCTGAAAAACCCAAGTTCATGTCTTACGCATTTTACCATGTGACCTGTAATAAGCTATCTAATAGCACACTTTGTGTCTGAGATCAATAACCTCTTAAGCTTCGTGAAAACTTTGTGCCATTGCCATTAGCGAACTCAGAAAAAAAAAACACCGCCCATAACAAATCAAACTATACACATTATTAGCGTGGTCTATAGTAATCTGGCCCAACCACAGCTCCAGGTAATTCTCAAGTGTTTTGTCCTAGTTTCCGAAGAGTATCCTTTGAGCGTTTAAATATTTTTTTGACTACGCCGGAAGAAAGGACAATTCTTTCTGTAGTTAAGGAAGTTGTGAATTAAATGACTGAAAACGTCTCATAATGAGCTCGGTGTTTCTGTTTGCAGTTTATAGCTATGGCTAATGATTTTGAAGCTATGTCATTATTAACCTATTTCAGCAGTTCTTTTCTATCAGTAATGAGTATCGTCGTTACTAAAAGGATTGCGCTTTAAACAAAGGTGTAATAATCCTCACAAAGTGTGTCAGATTTTTAACTACAATTTTGTTGATCATTTGCTTTAACTTACCTCTGAGCGACAATTTTTTTCGCATAGCGAACTAAATGACCAGGTCACAAAAACCCCAAGGGCTCAGAGAAGATTTGGGAAGAAGACCCGCTGGAATAGCTGTTAGGAGACAGATGGTAGTCTCCCGTCTCGGCCATCGAGCGTTTTCTTTAACTTGAAAAGGTTATGACTCCTGCACATGGGGGGGGGGGGGGTGACTCAGTCAGTAGGCTCGTAATCTGCAGTTCCCAGGTTCGAGTCCCAGCTGGGTCAGCGTTGAGATTTATCTCCGCAAAACTCCCTGCCCATCCCACGGTCAGTAGGGGACACCGATGGGCTTGGAAAGGCCGCCGTCCATCGGATGGGACGTTAAGCCGTGGCCCCATATGCGGGAGAGCCATACCCTGCGCACATTAATAGAACAATCTGGATGGCCTTGAACGGTATGCTACCATCTGTCTCCCAATAGCTGTACCAGTGGGTCTCCTCCCCCAACCTTCTCTGCGCCTTTGGGGTTCTTGTGACCTGGCCATTTAGCCCATTGTGTGCAAAAAAGTGCCGCTCAGAGGTAAAACAACCCAACTCTGCTGCACATGGATTACGGCTTAGCGTCCTATATGACGGACGGCGGCCTTTCCAAGCCTAGCTAGTGTCCTCCTGTCACGGCCATCCATTCACCACCATTCGCCATATCGGATCCCGTCACTACCATTCTGCCAGAGGGATTTAGTTGTTTTACCTGTGAACGGCATTTTTTTTGCACACAAGCCTGGCACGTTACCGACTGAGCCACCCCCCCCCCTGCCAGAGGGGACGGTGAGAATTTGCGGAGATAAATGTCAGCACTAGCACAGAACCTGGAGTGCTACGATTATCCCCATTTGCTTTGTTTTAGAATCTGTCATAATATTTGAAACTAAATAAGCAAAGTAATTTTGTATAGAATTTGTCACGGATCTAGGAAAAAAAAATAAAGTGTGGAAATCAAGCTATCCCAGTGAAAATGAGTGGGGGGGGGGGGCAATATTGACTAAAAATGTTAACCGTAACGCAGTCCGATGGGCTTGAAAAGGTCGCCGTCCGTCGGAAGCCGTGGCCCCGTGTGTGGGAGAGCCATGCCCTGTGCACGATAAAGAACATACTGGATGACCTTGACGGGAGGCTACCATCTGTCTCCCAACAGCTGTTCCAGTGGGTGCCCTCCCCCAAATTCTCTGAGCCTTCGGGGTTCTTGTTACCTGGCCAGTTATCCATGGTGTGCAAAAAAGTGTCATTCAGAGGTCAACCCAACCCAACCGTAACGCCGTTCCGGTTCATTCAACATGGAAAATTATGTTAGTTTTAACCTTTGGTCTCCAGCCACAGCAATAAACGAACAAGGAAACTAAAATCGAAATCTGTAAACAAACACGCTTGAAGAATCTCCGTCTAAATCATTACTGAGAGTTGATAGCATCATTTTTTACTAACAACCTTCACCGGAGTGATTTAAAAAAAAGAATGTGCGCAGATTTTCTGAGCAGTGGCCTTGAAATGCACTAATGATTCCGTCGAAAAAGCGTTCACATGTGAAGGATAGTTTAGAAATCTAACTACAAGGCAGCTTATGACAGATTAAGATAGGGTAAAACTGAATTCGACATCAAATTGTTGTTTACAGTCGCTCAAAATATATCCGAACACTATGGTTGATTACAGAATTCAGGAAAAATATCTAGAAACGATTTTTTTGAGAAATTTGTGATCTGGCAACCTTCGTGTCACGTGACACGAAGGTTGCCAGATCACTAATTTCTCAAACTAATTTCCCTAATCGCTAATTTCCCAAATCACTAATTTCTCAAAAAAATCGTTGCCAGATATTTTTTCTGAATTCTGTAATCAACCATGGTGTTCGGATATTTTTTTGAGCGACTGTACCTCTAACGAGTCGATAGCGCCCCAAACACGTAATCGGATGTTTCCCGGTTCGAGTCCCAACTGGGCCAGCGTTGAAAATTTTCTTTGCTAAACCCGTTCTGCTCCAAGCACATCCCCCAAATTTATTTTCGGGGGAGGGGGGAGATGGGTCTGAGAATAAGACTTGAATACGGTTTCCCATTTATTAAAATATTTCACCGAATAGGAATGGTTAAAATATATATACGGAATGAGATTTGATGATTTTTTTTTAATCTATTTTTAGTGTCGGACATAAAATATGAGACTGAAATAAATTTATACAAAGAGAATTGTTTTGGATTTCAAAGCAGGTAGACAAGTTTGAGATGTAGTATAAGACGACAGGATTTTGGGAGAGAGAGGGGTACTGACCCCCGGATTCTCACCATTTGGGTACGACCTTGGCTGCCGTCCATCGGATGGAACATTAAGCCGTGGCTGTGTAGGAAACAATACCCTATACATGTTAAAGAACGCGCTGTAAGACCTTGATGGGAGGATTTCATCTATCTTGTAACAGCTGTTCAGTGTGTCCCCTTCCCTCAACCTTCTCTGACCTTTGGGATCCTTATGACCTCGTCAATTAGCTCATTTTTTGGGGGGCGGGGGGCTCAGTCGGTAGCGAGCAAGGCTCGTAATCTGTAGTTTCCAGGTTCGACTCCTAGCCATGTCAGCGTTGAGATTTATCTCCGGAAAATTTCCCACTCTGTCCACGGTCAGTAGGGGACACCGATGGGCTTGGAAAGACCGCCGTTCGTCGGATGGGACGTTAACCGTTTCTCCGTGTGCGGGAGAGAGCCATACCTTGTGCACGTTAAAGAACACGCTGGATGGCCTTGACGAGAGGCTACGATCTGTCTCCAAACATTTGTTCCAGTGGCGCCCCTCCCACAACCTTTTCTGAGCCTTCGGGGTCCATGTGACCTGGCCATTTAGCCCATGGTGTGCAAAAAAGTGCCGCTCAGAGATAAAACAACCCAACCCAAAGCCTGTGTCAAGATTTCTCAGCCAACCCAAGTTGACAAATGCCGAAATGAGAAAAGGAACATCGAGGGCTTGGAAACGCCGCCATCCGTCAGAAGGGGCGTTAAGTCTTGTCTCCATGTACGGGAGATCCGTCATACCTAGTGCACGTTAAGGAACATTCTGAATGACCTTGACGGGTGGATTCAATCTGTCTCGTAATACATCTCCAATGGATCCTTCACCCACTACATTGATAAGTTCAACTTTTAGTGCAGTTAAGATTTTTTTAAAGGAAAAAGATGCTTTCCTGCACAAGAGACAACCTTCAAGCTCTATTAGGTTTGGTCTGGTTTCTCATACAACATACACAAAACACACAACTAAGACTTCCCGGGACTCGAACACCGACCTTATTAGCTGCAGTGACAATGCGATACCACTCCGCCTCTGAGTTTAGAAAGCTGTTTTCACTTTGCAAATACAAACTTAAAGTTTTACTTTAACTGTGACAAAATACCCCCTCAAGCAGCTGCTTGCCACAGAGGTCTGACAAGAGCCTGCCAGTTTATACGACATAGTAGGTCTGTGAGGATGGCAGGACCTCAGCAGAAAAACAACACAAACGTCCATGCTTTGTCTGGGGCTCGAACCCAGTTCCCTTAGATCAGTAGCCAAGCGCGCTAACCACTCTAGTCCACGGGACGGGCCAACCAAATTATTTCACTTACGGGATGATCCTAGTGATGACCAAAAACAAAATGTGTGCACTACCGTAACCATCGAGACTCAAGGCCTTTTCACTGCTGACGTCACACGTTCTGACGTCAACATTCGTCGATCTAGCATCTTAGCTGCTTGTGTGTTTGTTGGCGGGATTATTATCTTTAATTTTTATCCGATGTTCAACAAATGTATTTTTAAACAATTTTTGCAAGATAAAAAATGATTGTTTGTTAAAGAATTTAGGAAATAAGAAAAAATGTCTTAGTGCCAAAGGAGCGGGGGTGGCTCAGTCGGTAGCGCGCCAGGCTCGTAATCTGTAGTTCCAAGGTTCGAGTCCCAGCTGGGTCAGCGTTGAGATTTATCTCCCCAAAATTCCTCGCCCTGCCCACGGTCAGTAGGGAACACCGATGGGCTTGGAAAGGCCGCCGTCCGTCGGATGGGACGTTAAGCCGTGGAACCGTGTGCGGGAGAGCCATACTCTGTGCACGTTAAAGAACACGCTGGATAGCCTTGACGGGAAGAACCCACTGGAACAGCTGTCTTTCAACAGCTGTTCCAGTGGGTCCCCTCCCCAAACCTTCTCTGAGCCTTCGGGGTCCATGTAACCTGGCCATTTAGCCCATGGTGTGCAAAAAAGTGCCGCTCAGAGGTAAAACAACCCAACCCAACTTAGTGCCAAAAAGAGAAAGTTGTCTACTCTCAATAAATAATATCCACAGAGTTAACTGTTGTCTTTGATATTAATAGTTTTGTGACAAACAGTTTTTCTGGCATGTGGGATTTGAACCATATCTCTCCAGGTACATGCCACAGTGTTCTAAGAGCACTAAACTAATAAGTTATATTAGTGGAAAAAAGGCAGAGTCTGTTAGTTTAGTGGTCTTACACCACTGACTTATATCTGGAAAGATGTATGCCTAAATGATTTAAGCCTTCTCTACCAGGGTGCATAGAATTATTTTTTTAACAATCGAAGATTGATTAGAGACTATTTTCTTACATTTGGGAGGTTAGTTGAGCGATTTATTGTCAAATCTTTAGTCATAGATTTGAAGGTAGCTTTGTAAACCAAAATATATGTGTGTGTGCTTGCAGTAAATTGTAGTTTCTAAAGTTTAGATGCACTTTTCCTGCTAGTTTTTGAATATGTATTCCATCGGAAGGTTGTATCCATGTCCAAATATTATTCAAATTTAATGAGAGTTCAGAAAAATTACATTCCTATAAATTCAGTCTAATCACTAAGATATGATTTAATTTCAATACTTTTTCTAACTGAAATTGTTACAGCTACAGCTATTACAGTATATCATTAATTTTTAGTTCACATTTGCCAATAAAATTGTTCTGAACAATTTTTGTGTGTTTTTTTCTCTTTTTAATAAAACACACTAATTTTCCATAATTTATATGTCACGATTATATTATTAATGGTACAAAAAACTAGATTAGTTATTGACAGCATTTATCGCGAAAAATATATGAAGGAAATAATTTTTTTTTTTTGTTAATATATAATCGAGTAATTATTTGCATTTAACTTTATTTTTAAACATATTGTGTCATTGTAATTATACGTACAACCGATTATGACGTACAACCGATTATGATGCTCCTGGTAATTTATATATCGTTCTACATGTTCAGAGAACGTTAAACGACGATTACTCTGCATTTTGAGTCATCAGTTTAGCACAATTACAAATCAAGATCTATTTTAGTTTCAACGTCTTTCTAATTTTAAGGTTTGCCATAGAAATATTACTCTAATGTACTTACATACCATGTAATAATATCATGTCAATAAGTTTTTGAGCACAGTACCAAACAAAAATGCCCTCCCGATCTGATGAAAAAAAATAAATGCTCGATTTGCTACGATAGAACTACGTGCGCAGGATACACTGTGGATCCACAGGATGTGACGTCAGTTTAGACTGCACTGGCCTTGTTCTCGAAGGTTACGGCACTACGCGATGATCCCAGTGATGACCAAAACCAAAATGTGTGCACTACTGCTTCTGTCCTACAGGGCGTGTGACTTTATTGGTATTTTTTAGGGATTATGACACTTGCACAAGACCATCAATCTGATCTATTTGGGGCGGGGGTGGCTCAGTCGGTAGCGTACCAGTCTCGTAATCTGCAGTTCCCAGGTTCGAGTACCAGCTGGGTCAGCATTGAGACTATCTCCGCAAAACTCCCCGCCCTGCCCGCGGTCAGCAGGGAACACCGATGGGCTTGGAAAGGCCGCCATCTATCAGATGGAACGTTAAACCGTGGCCTCTGTGCGGGAGAGCCATACCCTGTGAACGTTAAAGAACACTCTGGATGGCCTTGACGGCAGGCTACCATCTGTCTCCCAACAGCTGTTCCAGTGGGTCTCCTCCCCCAACCTTCTCTGAGCCTTCGGGGTCCTTCTGACCTGGTGTGCAAAAAAAGTACCGCTCAGAGGTAAAACAACCCAAACCTGATCTGTGTCAATTTTTGTTAGGCATCTGTTATATTCACAAATTTTGGATATGAATATCATTTTCCCCTGACGATTTCGTTGAAAATCATATTTAGACCGTAACTGCACTGTTGCTAGGCAACGCACCTGCTTCTAAACATAGCCTTCATAATTTCAACTTGTTTTGGGTCGTCGAAACCTGACATCTGCATCACATTCTGCTGTAATTTGCAGAATGTCGACAATTGCACATCCCGACCTGATTTAGCGCAACAGATTAATGAAAAGGAAGATATTTCTTTCAGTTATGGAAACCTGATGAAATATGGGTCATAGCTACTGCAAAAAATAGATGTTAGGTGTTTCCTTGTTCTGAATCATCCAACAAATATGTAGACCGACTCGTTTTCGAAAAGGAATCAAAAACCACCAGTTCGCACGTGGGATAAAATCGGCTTCCGTACTCGATAAACTTCTTTTCCGCTGCTGTTGATGATGTCATTTGAAAAGAGAAATTGAGGAGGAAGTATTTTAGCATCAACGGAAATGAACTAAAAATAACGAATTTATTTCTCACGTTATTACGACTGGATGCCGATTTTCGAAACTGAATCAATACAAGGAAATTAGTTCAGATTAATTTTCTGTACGTTGGGTTGTTTTACCTCTGAGCGGCACTTTTTGCACGACATGGGCTAATGGCCAGATCACAACAACCCCGAAGGCTCAGAGAAGGTCGGGGGAGGGGACCCACTGGAACAGTTGTTGGGAAACAGATGGTAGCCTTCCGTCAAGACCATCCAGTGTGTTATTTAACTTGCACAGAGTATAACTCTCCCGCACACGGGGCCACGGCTTAACGTCCCATTCGGCGGTTGGATTGGGTTGTTTTACCTCTGAGCGGCACTTTTTTTCACACCATGGGCTAAATGGCCAGGTCACATGGACCCCGAAGGCTCAGAGAAGGTTGGGGGAGGGGACCCACTGTAACAGCTGTTGGGAGACAAATGGTAGCCTCCCGTCAAGACTATCCAGCGTGTTCTTTAACGTGCACAGGGTATGTCTCTCCCGCACACAGAACCACGGCTTAACGTCCCATCCGACGGACGGCGGCCTTTCCAAGCCCATCGGTGTCCACTACTGACCGTGGACAGGGCGGGGAATTTTGCGGCTCATCCGGCGGACGGCGGTCTTTGCAAGCCCATCGGTGTCCACTACTGACCGTGGACAGGGCGGGGAATTTTGCGAAGATATATCTCAACGCTGACCCAGCTGGGACTCGAACCTGGGAACTGCAGATTACGAGCCTGGCGCGCTACCGACTGAATCACCCCACCCCAATTTCTGTACAAATTTGTATATAATAATAAAAGGTGTCTATGTGTGTCTGTGGCAGCAGAAACTCATCGGGAAATCAACGTACACGCTTCAAATTTTCGGAGAATGTTTCTAGTCGTGGTTCGGTTTGCCGAGCCAAATTTCAAGTTGAAAGTCCAAATGGGGGGCTTGCTAAACAAGCAACAATATTTACCATGCTCTTTCTACGGGAAACGAGAATCGCTGTCAAATTTACTGTTGCCATTTACTTCTCCCTAACTGTGAACGTAAAGAGTTCAAAAAATAGCATTTAAATCTGCTGCCGTTGCCAGATTCTTCACTTTTCCAAAGGTATTATTGAAGCTTTTCTTGCAGCTAGGGACTTGATTTTCTAACCTAACATGGGGTTAAGGCAGGGGGAACCTGTCTACGAAATTTGGGACCTTTTGGTGAAGTATGTCGGGAATTACAGAATGCCAAAATCTGACGAGAGAAATATCTCCATCGTTTGCCACAGGCTCTGAGAGCACGCGCCAAATCAGCAATGACCTTTGCAACACCGGGCTTTTTTCGTCCCACGGTGCATCCTGGTGCCAACACTTCCCCAGATAAACGACGCCACGTAACTGAGCAGTCCACATGGTGCAACAGGAAACGAGATTCATCGGACCAGACGACCTTCTTCCAATAATTCAATTATCTCCGAAAAATTCCCTGCCCTGCCCACGGTCAGTAGGGGACACCGATGGGCTTGGAAAGGCCGCCGTCCGTCGGATGGGACGTTAAGCCATGGCACCGTGTGTGGGAGAGAGCCATACCCTGTGCACGTTAAAGAACATGCTGAATGGCCTTGACGAGAGGCTACCATCTGTCTCCCAATATCTGTTCCAGTGGGTCCCCTCCCCCAACCTTCTCTGAGCTTTCGGGGTCCTTGTGACCTGGCCATTTTGCCCATGGTGTGCAAAAAAGTGCCGCTCAGAGGTAAAACAACCCAACCCAATCCAATAATTCAAGGTCCAGTTTTGATGCTCGCGTGCCCAGTGTAGGCGCTTTCGATGGTGAACCGAGGTTACCATGGGCACTTGGAGCAGCCTGCGGCAACGCAGTCCCATTTTCTGCAGGTTTCGATGTACTGTGTGTTGTGACACGTTACTCCCGTCACCAGCATTCAAATTACGGGCGAGTTGCGCCACAGCATCCCTTCTGTTGTCTCGTACCATACGGGATAGCATTCATTCACCTCCAGCATCGACGAGCCATGTTGGCCCACACCTTGACGGTGGTTCTTGGTTTTTCCCTCGGGCCACTTTTTGAAGGTACTAAACACGGTTGACCGTGAGCACAAGCCTTGCCGTCTCCGAAATGCTCTGATCCAGTCGTTTGGCCATTACAATTTGGCCTTTGTAAAACTCACTTAAGTCCGCTGCCTTTCCTGTCTGAAGAACAAAAATAACAGAGCTCAGTATCAGGTATTATTTATATAGTTTCATGACCTTCACACGCGCCGTCGTTTACTTGCAGTTGCTTTGATTTGCATAAAGACGCGTTGGTCATAATGTTTTGGCTCTTCGGTGTATACTCCTTATGAATGAAATTTGTTTAACATTGAGGCAAATAATACCGGAACGTCAATGTCCTTTCAGTCAGATCGCTGTTCCCCTTCCGCCACTACTTCGCTTAATTTCGACCGATGGGCTTTGAAAGGCCGCCGTCCGTCGGATGGGACGTTAAGCCGTGGTCCCGAGTGCGGGAGAGCCATACCCTGTGCACGTTAAAGAATACGGTGGATGGCCTTGACGGGAGGCTACCATCTGTCTCTTAAGAGTTGTCTACAGGGTCCCCTCTCCCCAACCGTGTATTCGGGGTCCTTGTGACGTGGTCATTTAGCCCATTGTGTGAAAAAAAGTGCCGCTCAGAGGTGAAACAAATCACTCACTTAATTTCTTTTTCTACATCCGATCCTGTCAGCAGATACATTTAATTTTTTCTTAGTGGGGAACGTATGCTTTTTCTCCTTGATGAATCTCTGTTTTATTGATTTTGAAATGCAAATCACATTTAATTTTGAATGCATTTCAAAGCTAAAACCAACGTACAATAATGCTAGCCTTGGTTTAAGATTTTTGCTCGTAGTTAGCTTCATCAAAACAGGTTATACCGGCCAAAGCCTAGCCATCTGCCAACCCTGTTCTTAACCCTGTAGGGGCGGGGGTGGCTCAGTCGGTAGTGCGCCAGGCTCGTATTCTGTAGTTCCCAGGTTCGAGTCCCAGCTGGGTCAGCGTTGAGATTTATCTTCGCAAAATTCCCCGCCCTGCCCACGGTCAGTAAGGGACACCGATGGGCTTGGAAAGGCCGCCGTCCGTCGGATGGGACGTTAAGCCGTTGCCCCGTGTGCGGGAGCCACTGGGCCACGGCTTAACGATCTGGTTACCTCCGTAGCCCATGGCTGCTTGAGGATGATGATCATGATGATGAGAGTCTTAATCATTAAGAGTTGTTTGTATCCTGTGCAATACCCTGTGTAATTTTAACCTGTGCAATATCCTGTGCAATTTAACCCTGTGTTGTTTATGCCCTGTGCAAGTTAAATAACACGATGGATGGTCTTGACGGAAGGCTACCATCTGTTTCCCAACAACTGTTCCAGTAGGTCCCCTCTCCCAACCTTCTCTGAGCCTTCGGGGTCCATGTGACCTGGCCATTTAGCCCATGGTGTGCAAAAAAGTGCCGCTCACAGCTGAAACAACCCAACTTAACCCTGTAGAGCTGGGGCGGGGGTGGCTCAGTCGGTAGCGCGCCAGGTTCGTAATCTGCAGTTCCCAGGTTCGAGTCCCAGTTGGGTCAGCGCTGAGATTTATCTCCGCAAAATTCCCCGCTCTGCCCACGGTCAGTAGGGGACACCGATGGGCTTGGAAAGGCCGCCGTCCGTCGGATGGAACGTTAAGTCGTGGCTCCGTGTATGGGAGAGCCATACCCTGTGCACGTTAAAGAACACGCTGGATGGCCTTGACGGGAGGCTACCATCTGTCTCCCAACAGCTGTTCCAGTGGGTCCCCTCCCTCAACCTTCTCTGAACCTTCGGGGTCCATGTGACCTGGCCATTTAGCCCATGGTGTGCAAAAAAGTGCCGCTCAGAGGTAAAACAACCCAACCCAACAAAACGGGTCTACGTTTCTGAACGAAACAGCTGTTTACTTCACACAAAACAAGCACTCGGTGATTTCGTAAACAAACAACATAAACTCGAGGAAGAGATTCAACAACACAATAGACACCAAAAAGCAAAAAGAAAACACGCCGACCTAAATATCATCAGTCCAAAACAAAGTAAAGCGTTACTTTACAATACAGGGTTGTGGGGTAAAAAGTACAATGATGATCAGTGTAATGTAACGTATCTCAGGATTAAGAACATGTACACATTATCATACTACCGGTGGCAGTGCAACACACAAAAGTCAGTCTGCCATGCTGGGTAGGAAACGAATTCGCTCTCAGACGGACGACCTCACTGTTTGTGTGACTCGCATTTGTTCCGTCGACGGCCGGTCACTGAACGTGGAGGCGGTTCTCTGCACGGTTGGTGACGGGGAACCCGCCACGCGTACCTACTCGGGCCACACTGTCAGTGATCGTATCGCTTTGCAGCCTAATTGGCTCTTACATCATCACGTGCTGTATTATTGAAGTGTAAAGAACAGGGAGAAATATCCAGGCAACTGATTGGGCGATTGAAAGCGAAGCACGATTTTATATATACGGAAGTATTCTGTTGATGATTGTTTTTCTGTTGGCAGTGATGAGGTTAGGCAAAGGAGTCTGCAACCTCAGCATAGCAGCATATTGTGCAGAGAGAGACTCCGTTGGTTTGGCCATGTTGCCCATATGGATAATTATAGATTGGCGAATAGGGTTATGAACAGTGTGGCTAAAGGCTTCAGAAAGAGGGGGAGACCAAGGATGCGGTGGGCAGACAATGTTAAACAGGGTTGGGTTGTTTTACCTCTGAGCGGCACTTTTTTGCACGCCATGGGGTTAATGGCCAGGTCACATGGACCCCGAAGGCTCAGAGAAGGTTGGGGGAGGGGACCCACTGGAACAGCTGTTGGGAGACAGATGGTAGCCTCCCGTCAAGGCCATCCAGCGTGTTCTTTAACGTGCACAGGGTATGGCTCTCCCGAACACGGAGCCACGGCTTAACGTCCCATCCGACGGACGGCGGCCTTTCCAAGCCCATCGGTGTCCCCTACTGACCGTGGGTAGGGCGGGGAATTTTGCGGAGATAAATCTCAACGCTGACCAGCTGGGACTCGAACCTGGGAACTACAGATTACGAGCCTGGCGCGCTACCGACTGAGCCACCCCCGCCCCAATGTCAAATAGGACCTTGTTAGAATTGGTGTGCAGTGCCATATGCAGTAGATGTAGCTCAGGCAGACATGCTTGGAGAACTAAATTGCATGGTCTGGTTGGACCTCCGTAGCCTATGGCTGCTTGAGGATGATGATGATGATGAGTGTCTGAATCATTAAGAGTTGTTTGTAGTAGTACCAGGTGACCTTATAATTCTCTTTAAGTTCAGAAAGATTGGGATTGTGAAGTTTTAAAAATTCGCTTTTCCATACTATGGTACATCTTTTGGTAATAACGGATTGGGTTGTTTTACCTCTGAGCGTCTTTTTTTCTGAACAAATGAGCTAAATTGGCAGGTCACAAGGTTGGGTTGGGTTGTTTTACCTCTGAGCGGCACTGTTTTGCACACCAATTTGCTAAATGGCCAGGTCACGTGGACCCCGAAGGCTCAGAGAAGGTTGGGGAGGGGACCCACTGGAACAGCTGTTGGGGAACAGATATTTGCCTCCCGTCAAGGCCATCCAGCGTGTTTTTAATGTGCACAAGATATGGCTCTCCCGCACATGGAACCACGGCTTAACGTCCCATCCGACGGACGGTGGTCTTTCCGAGCCCATCAGCGTCCCCTACTGACCGTGGGCAGGGCGGGGAGTTTTGCGGAGATAAATCTCAACGCTTACCCAGCTGGAACTCGAACCTGGGAACTACAGATTACGAACCTGACGCCCTACCGACTGAGCCACCCCCGCCCACTAGGTCACAAGAACCCCAAGGCTCTAGGTTGGTTAGGGGAAGGGGTCTCACTGAACAGTTGTTAGGAGACAGATGATAGCTTCCCGTTAAAGCCATCTAGCGTGTTCCTTAACGTGAGCAGGAAACTTTTATCCTATAGAGGGGGCCACGGCTTTACGTCCCACCCGATTAACGTCTGGCTTTCTAAGCGCATGGTCCCTTTTCTGATAGAGGGCAGGTCGCAGTTTAATTTTATTTGGAGTTTTAGATTCATTTGAAACAGTGTTAAATATCCGGTCTAAGTGGGATGGCGCAGTCGGCAGTATGCCAGGTTCACAATCTGCAGTTCCCGGGTTCGAGTCCCAACTGTGCCAGCGTTGAGATTTATCTTCGCCAAACTCTTTCGCTTCCCGTTTGGTTAGTGCAGGAGAACTATATACTATGCGCTTTAAAGAACAACGATGAATGGCCTTGACGGGAGACTACCATTTGTCTCGTAACGGCTGTCCAGTGGGTCTCCTTTCCCTAGCCTTCTCTGAGCTTTTGAGGGTCCTTGTGACTTGGCCATTAAGAGAATAAAATCATCTCTAGAAAAGAGTATACATCTATCCTCTACTACTATACGTATTAACACATTGTTACATACCATAATATGGGGCGGGGGTGGCTCAGTCGGTAGCGCGCCAGGCTCGTAATCTGTAGTTCCCAGGTTCGAGTCCCAGCTGGGTCAGCGTTGAGATTTATCTCCGCAAAATTTCCCCGCCTTGCCCACGTCAGTAGGGGACACCGATGGGCTTGGAAAGGCCGCCGTCCGTCGGATGGGACGTTAAGCCGTGGTCCCGTGTGCGGGAGAGCCATACCCTGTGCACGTTAAAGAACACGCTGGATGGCCTTGACGGGAGGCTACCATCTGTCTCCCAACAGCTGTTCCAGTGGGTCCCCTCCCCCAACCTTCTCTGAGCCCTCGGGGTCCATGTGACCTGGCCATTTAGCCCATGGTGTGCAAAAAAGCGCCGCTCAGAGGTAAAACAATCCAATTCAATCCATACCATAATACAGAATGATTCAAAAGTCTGTACAAGTAGAAACATATTTAATCAGGACATCACTCTCTTGTAGTGACATCCATGCTCAGTCAATGAGAAGATAATTTCAAAGGGGCCATTTTAGAAATCTATGGAGGCGTTTTCGTGAGTTTTTCTGTCGGAATAGATTAAACATAATGGCCGAGTGGTTAGCGCGTTTGGCTACTGACCTGGGTTCGAGTCCCAGATAAAGCATGAATGCATGTGTTGTTTTTCTGCTGAGATCCTGCCATCTTCACAGACCTTCTACTCTGGCATATAAACTGACAGGCTCCTGTCAGACCTCTGTGGCAAGCAGCTGCTTGAAGGGGTATTTATTTATTTTTTTATTATAGATTAAAATATCCTTCCTTGAAGGAGAGAAATGGAAAAATAAAAGCCGGCGTTCTGCCCATAAAGGTGCCACCTACTTCATCGATAACTAATGTATGCATTTACGAAAACTGGGTTCGGTTGTTTTACCTCTGAGCGGCACTTTTTTGCACACCGTGGGCTAAATGGCCAGGTCACAAGGACCCCGAAGGCTCAGAGAAGGTTGGGGGAGGGGACCCACTGGAACAGCTGTTGGGAGACAGATGGTAGCCTCCCGTCACGTCCATTCAGCGTGTTCTTTAACGTGCACAGGGTATGACTCTCCCGAACACGGCGCCACGGCTTAACGTCCCATCCGACGGACGGCGGCCTTTCCAAGCCCATCGGTGTCCCCTACTGACCGTGGGCAGGGCGGGGAATTTTGCGGAGATAAATCTCAACGCTGACCCAGCTGGGACTCGAACTTGGGAACTACAGATTACGAGCCTGGCGCGCTACCGACTGAGCCACCCCTTACGGAAACTGAATTTACGATAAATTTGTATTATTTTATTACAATAATGCATTTTTTTTTCCACTTTTCTTTTTGCAGATACTTATGGCCCCATACCTCGTTGCAAAGGAATCTCTACTACTCTTCAACGTTTAATGTCAACGTTGGTCAAACAGAACAAAATAACAACGGGTATTGCTTCCTGCTCTTGGCAAGAATGGACGGTAAGAGGACAGATTATTGGTCATCGTTTTATTAATTATTTGACTTATTGTCATAAGCCAAATCAGGCCCAGAAGTTTTTATTCCTTGTTGAATTAAGTGTACTTAATGTAACTTCTGAAGGTAATTTTTATCTCGTTTTACTGAGCTATTGCTACAGATATTCAATTTTTTTTTTCTTTTGGAGATGATAAATGAAAAATTCGTTTGGGTTTGATGCGTGTTAATAAATCTTTAAGATTCGAGTGTTCTGAATTCCCCGCCCTGCCCACGGTCAGTAGGGGACACCGATGGGCTTGGAAAGGCCGCCGTCCGTCGGATGGGACGTTAAGCCGTGGCCCCGTGTGCGGGAGAGTCATACCCTGATCACGTTAAAGAACACGCTTGACGGGAGGCTACCATCTGTCTCCCAATAGCTGTTCCAGTGGGTCCCCTTCCCCAACCTTCTCTGAGACTTCGGGGACCATGTGGTCCCCTACTGACAGTGGGCAGGGCGGGGAATTTTGCATAGATAAATCTCAAAATTCCCCGCCCTGCCCACGGTCAGTAGGGGACACCGATGGGCTTGGAAAGGCCGCCGTCCGTCGGATGGGACGTTAAGCCGTGGCCCCGTGTGCGGGAGAGTCATCCCTGTGCACGTTAAAGAACTCGCTGGATTGCCTTGACGGGAGGCTACCATCTGTCTCCCAACAGCTGTTCCAGTGGGTCCCCTCCCCCAACCTTCTCTGAGCCTTCGGGGTCCATGTGACCTGGCCATTTAGCCCATGGTGTGCAAAAAAGTGCCGCTCAGAGGTAAAACAACCCAACCCAACCCAGTATTCTGAATTTCTTCATAGTTTAAATCTTGCCTTCTAACGAAGGAAAATTTAGAAAATGGCCCAGTAGTTTAGAATTTGATAATCAAGGGAGTTACACTGAAAGCAACGATTTCTCCTTTTATTCCAGAAGGTTGGTAAACGCACTCTTTTTCTTATATGAGATAAATACTCTCGTTTATATATACATATTGGTGGGAAGGCTTTGAATAGTTGCTTATAAAACATTACTATTTACATTTTTTGAATCATTCATTAGTTTAAATTTTCGCAGTTAAAGGATGCAAAATTTGGGGAAATGACAAATTTTATTCTCTTTGAAAGATTAATTTAATGAATAATTGTTAAATAACTAATTAATTATTTCAAATTTAAATTATTGAATTTTTACATATTCGACAAATGAAAAGCATTACATATTCGACAGAGGCGATATTTTTTGTTATTCTAGTTTTTCATATGTTTATTATGAAAAGTGGACTTGTGTTGTTTGAACTCTTAGAGACATTTTTTTGCACATAATGCTGGTCCATGGGGGAATCGAACCTGGCACACTACAGATTGAGCCACCACCACCCTATCTCAACGTTGGCCCCTGGAAAGCGACTGTCACGTCGGATGGGATGTTAAGCCGTGGCTCTGTGTGAAGGAGAGAGCCATACCCTGTACACGTTAAAGAACCTGGATGGACGTTACAGAGGCTTCCATCTGTCTCTTATGAACTGTCCGGTGGATCCCTTTTCCCAGTCATCTCTGAGCCCTTGGGGTCCTTGTGACCTGGACATTGTGTGCAAAAGTGCCTCTTAAGAAGTAAAATAACCAACTGTCACTCAAGCACTGAAGTTTGAACG
Source organism: Ryuthela nishihirai (assembly GCA_038380435.1). Taxonomy (NCBI): domain Eukaryota; kingdom Metazoa; phylum Arthropoda; class Arachnida; order Araneae; family Heptathelidae; genus Ryuthela; species Ryuthela nishihirai. Next base: position 18,455,362 of record JAWZYU010000016.1, read on the forward strand.
AGGCTTCCACTTAATTATTTAAGGTTGGGTGCGACTTTCACTCAAATATGGGGCGGGGGTGGCTCAGTCGGTAGCGCGCCAGGCTCGTAATCTGTAGTTCCCAGGTTCGAGTCCCAGCTGGGTCAGCGTTGAGATATATCTCCGCAAAATTCCCCGACCTGCTCACTGTCAGTAGGGGACACCGATGGGCTTGGAAAGGCCGCCGTCCGTTCGGATGGGACGTTAAGCCGTGGCTCCGTGTGTGGGAGAGCCATACCCTGTGCACGTTAAAGAACACGCTGGATGGCCTTGACGGGAGGCTACCATCTGTCTCCTAACAGCTGTTCCAGTGGGTCCCCTGCCCCAACCTTCTCTGAACCTTCGGGGTCCATGTGACCTGGCCATTTAGCCCATGGTGTGCAAAAAAGTGCCGCTCAGAGGTAAAACAACCCAATCACTCAAGTATTTTGCTTTGAATCATTCAGTCACTTAATATCGGAGGAGCTCGACTTGGTCAAGGAAAGGGAGAAGAAAATGGGATTGTACATAAACATCAGTATCTGACCCCCTCTAATATTTTCCACCCCATATTCGTTATGCATAAAAGTCATATTTCAAAGCATTGTTTACCTGTAGTCTTCATAGCACATATATAGCTCGATCCCCATACTCTTATTTTATTCCTTAGGCCAGACTTCAAGCCTACGTAAGTTGGGTGAACTCCCAGCTCCGGAAACATCCGGGTAAACGAGTCGTACAAGATCTTCGTATTGACTTACAAGATGGTGTGGTAATCGCCAATCTCGTGGAGGTACTTGGTGAGTATGGGATATAAGTAAAATTGTTATCGTAGCCAGTAAGTATTCGCCCAAGCGATATTGAGAAATATCTCTGATAAAGGTTGGGGTCTGAGTTAAAATCTTGTATAGTGTGATTGTCCATTTCTCCACACATCTATTAGTTCTCTATATTAGGGTTTCTGACTCAACCCTTCGGGGTACGCGGTAAAATATTTTGGGGTACGCCGTGAACTCAACTGTCCCTAGATATATGTTATATATATATGTGTTTTATTTTATTCCCATTGTTATATTATAACTATAGTTTTATCTATCTATTCAAGGGGTACGCCAGTTACATACACATTTCCAGTGGGTACTTGAAGCATAAAAGGTTGAGGACCAGTGCTCTACATCAATGAGGGATTAAAGTAGCTAAATTTCCTAGGCGCAAAAGATTTGAGAAGTCCCAAAATGTCATAGAGAGTGAGTGACGGGGAGGGGGTACTCTACAAAATGTTTTAGAACTTACGAATGAAAAAAAACGTGCAACAGCTTTAATAATTTGAATTACAGAAATTTACTAATATAAAATTTAATATATATTATATAACTTTGCACATACTGAAAAATAAACAAAAACTTAATTATAAATGAAAATAAATATCTGTTCATTTTAATGTTTTTGACAAAAATCACATCACATTTGGTATTAGCCTAAGTAAAAAAAAAGAGATGTGTTCGTAAGTAGTAGATTATATTGATTGTGGAATATTTGAACTCAATAAAATACCTCTGCAGTAATCCGCCGTTGCTCTACATATATCAAAATCGCAATTCAAACATGGGAATACAAAACGCATTGGTTATAAATCCGATTATCCCAATTAAAAAAAGTCAGTAAACAGATACAGCTTTTCCTGAACAGGTTGGGTTGTTTTACTACTGAGCTGCCCTTTTTTGCACACCATGAGCTAAATGGCCATGATCACATGGACCCCGAAGGCTCAGAGAAGGTTGGGGAAGGGGACCCACTGTAACAGCTTTTAGGAGACAGATGGTAGCTTCCCGTCAAGTCCATCCAGCGAGTTCTTTAACGTGCACAGTGTATGGCTCTCCCGCATATGGGGTCACGGCTTAACGTCCCATCCGACGGACGACGGCCTTTACCAAGACCATCGGTGTCCCCTACTGACCGTGGTCAGGCGGGGGATTTTGCGGAGATAAATCTCAACGCCGACCCAGCTGGAACTCGAACCTGGGAACTACAGATTACGAGCCTGGCGCGCTACCGACTGAGCCACCCCCGCCCCTAAAACAGGATGGCAGTGCAACTACATGAGGTCTTGCACTCTATAATAAAATTGCTGTATGAAATTATTAAAAAATAGTTTATGAAAAAATATTGATCATTGTCATAGTGAGGGAAAAAGTTGTTTTTTTTCCCTCATTAATCTAAGAATTTCTGCTGACGAGTGTGGACACGGTAAGCTAATTCATTTACAAATAAATAAAAAAAAATACCCCCTCAAGCAGCTGCTTGCCACAGAGGTCTGACAGGAGCCTGTCAGTTTATATGCCATAGTAGAAGGTCTGAGATGATGGCAGGCCCTCAGCAGAAAAACGACACAAACAGCCATGCCTTACCCGGGGCTCGAACCCAGGTCCCTTAGATCAGTAGCCAAGCGCGCTAACCACTCGGCCATGGGAAGATAAAAAAAATTTAAAATGTAAAAGGGATATTATTTTAATTTTTTACATATTTTTTTTCAATGAAGGCCTCGATGGCTGATTGGGATCGCGTTATCTGACGGTGATACTGCTGCTGCCGTGGTTCGAGTCCCTGACATGATCGTCTGTTCTCTCATATATGTTGTGACTGTTCCTCAGTAAAAAAAAAACTGTTCACTTATCGACCAAAAAAATCGTATATTATTTTCACAATGGGACATAAAGCAAAAATTGGCTACGAGTCCCAAATACCAAATTGAAAAAAAATATATATACATATATAACATTCTGTAATTTGTTACGCACTTTTAAGGCCTCTCCTACAATTTGAAAACATTTTATAACTACAAAGAGTTTAAAAAATGCATACAGTCGCTCAAAAAAGTATCCGAACACTATGGTTGATTACAGAATTCAGAAAAAATATCTGGCAACGATTTTTTTTAGAAATTAGTGATCTGGCAACCTTCGTGTTACGTAACACGAAGGTTGCCAGATACTTTTTTGAGAATACTTTTTTGAGCGACTGTAGGTGGTCATATTATTTTGATACTAGATCGTGTGGGCTCACTCACGGAAATATTGAGCGTGTGCAGTTACCGTTCACAGCAAACTGGAGCGTGTGCAGTTACTGCACACGCTCCAGTTTGCTGTGAACGGTAACTGGAGCGTGTACAGTTGCTGTACACGCTCCAGATATTTTTCCTGAATTCTGTAATCACGTGACACGAAGGTTGCCAGATCACTAATTTCTAAAAATCTGCCTACGGTTTACTATTTCTAAATTCTGCCTACGATCGAATGAGACGTTAAGCCGTGGCCCCGTGTGAGAGAGAGCCATACCCTGTGCACGTTAAAGAACACGCTGGATAGCCTTGACGGGAGGCTATCATCTGTCTCCAAATAGCTGTTCCAGTGTGTCCCCTCCCCCAACCTTCTCTGAGCCTTCGGGGTTCTTGTGACCTGGCCATTTAGCCCATGGTGTGCAAAAAAGTGCCGTTCAGAGGTAAAACAACCCAACCCAGGAAAGTAGCTGTTATGTAGGCAGTCATTAATTGCTGTTTTTCGTATTCGTTCTTAAGAAAACGTGGTATCTTAGTTTAGAAAAGTTAATAAGAACCTTTTTTTCTTCCCATCTGCAGGTGGAGAGAGTGTGGTGGGAGTTAATCCCAATCCTTCCACTCCAGCTGGCTGCAAAGAGAATGTGGATCGCATCCTTCAGTTCCTCTCTTCCAAAGAAGTCTCTATTCCTTCAGCTGGAGCAAGAGGTATGCTTTCACTTTGAGGGGAGAAATCTTTACGTAGATATACACTCCCTAGAAAAATAACTGATGAATTGCCGTGTTATGTTAATCAGAGACGTACTCAGAGTTGGTATTTGGAGACTGGATTTTCAGAGGTGGGGGGAGAGGGCGTACAATATCCTATATTCGAGTGTTATGCCAATGCAACTTACAATAAAACTTTTATTAGAGAAAAAAAATAAGGTTATCAAATTAGTTTTAATCTGAATTTTATACAATCTTCGATGGATTGGGTTGTTTTACCTCTGAGCGGCACTTTTTTGCACACAATGGGCTAAATGGCCAGGTCACATAGACCCCGAAGGCTCAGAGAGGGTTGAGGGAGGAGACCCACTAGAACAGCTGTTGGGAGACAGATGGTAGCCTCCCGTCAATGCCATCCAGTGTTCTTTAAAGTGCACAGGGTATGACTCTCCCACACACGGAGCCACAGCTTAATGACCCATCCGACGGACGGAGGCCTTTTCAAGCCCATCGGCAATCTTCGATGTTTAAAAGGTTAGCAAAGGAAACAAGAATAATTAACAGCAATAACTCTCATCTTAAAAAAATGTGTAGAAACGTAAAATAATCATGATAAAAATACACTTATATTTTAGTGAGTGGTTCAGTATAGGATTCAGTTTTTAAAAATGTTTCAGTGAGTGTCTCAATATAGATTTGTTTGAATTCATTTATCGTTTTATTGTTTTTTTTTTATTTCTTCTTTTTTTTCTGCTTTATTTTATTCAGATATTAAGGTAATCTAGATCATATCTGTCAAAACCATATACATTCCCACTGATAAGCTTCGGCCTAGTGGGATTTTTTATGTAAAATACTTATAGATAATACTTTTTGAAAATAAATTTTTATTTTAAAAATAATTAACGTTTCCAATATATTGGTGACAAGCAATACCGATGTAAAACATTCAAGATCACAAAACTCTGAATAGTGAACAATATCGTGGAAATTGAAGGTAAAATCTTTAAATTTCAATAGTCTTCGATGAATATACTTTTTCCCCCCGCAATATCGCCAGGTCACAAGGACCCCCAAGGGCTCCGAAGAAGGTTGGGGAAGGGGATCCAGTGAACAGCTATTAGGAGACAGATGGAAGCGGGATGAAGATTACTGAATATTTTAATTTACGTTAAATATGTTTCCCTTTTTCCGTAGAGAAAAAAAGATTTATTTCAGAACTTACGGAGGTAAAAATTTAATTCGAAATTTGATTTAATACAGAGATGTTCGTACTTTAACGAAACTCTCTGTACGTGGATTATTCTCGATGTCTGGTCATTAGACCAATAGTGATTGTATGTCACCAAGCATCTCATTCTGGAATTGTATAAAAGAAGTAAAGTTTCTTCCTCACCTTTAAAACTTTTGTTTTTGACTTTGATATTCATCTCTCTCTCTTCCCCCCTCCCCACAACTCCCTCCTCTCCAATCATACCATTCTCTCATTCTCACTTATACTTAAGGGGACAGATTTTCGTAGGTAAAAACGGGACATTTTTGTCAATGTTCCCGTTTCATTATAGAATTTCAGACGCAACTTGGAGAAAAAAAAGTGTCCTAGTTTCCAAAAACTGAAACCGATGTATAGGAGGGAAAACATCCCGGTAACTGAAACGGGAACATTGACATTTTTGTCAATGTTCCCGTTTCATTATAGAATTTCAGACGCAACTTGGAGAAAAAAAAGTGTCCCAGTTTCAAAACACTGAAACCGATGTATAGGAGGGAAAACATCCCGGTAACTGAAACGGGAACATTGACATTTTTGTCAATGTTCCCGTTTCATTATAGAATTTCAGACGCAACTTGGAGAAAAAAAAGTGTCCTAGTTTCCAAAAACTGAAACCGATGTATAGGAGGGAAAACATCCCGGTAACTGAAACGGGAACATTGACATTTTTGTCAATGTTCCCGTTTCATTATAGAATTTCAGACGCAACTTGGAGAAAAAAAAGTATCCTAGTTTCCAAAAACTGAAACCGATGTATAGGAGGGAAAACATCCCGGTAACTGAAACGGGAACATTGACATTTTTGTCAATGTTCCCGTTTCATTATAGAATTTCAGACGCAACTTGGAGAAAAAAAAGTGTCCCAGTTTCAAAAAACTGAAACCGATGTACAGGAGGGAAAACATCCCGGTAACTGAAACGGGAACATTGACATTTTTGTCAATGTTTCCATTGCAGTTACTGGGATGTTTTCCCTCCTATATATCGGTTTCAGTTTTTTGAAACTGGGACACTTTTTTTCTCCAAGTTGCGTGCTACGTGTCATGTTATAAAATGAAGTTCCCACCCATAATAAAACCTGATTTCGAACAATCAAATAATTCAATTGATAAAAAAAATGGATCTTTAAACTGACAATGAAATCACTAGCCATTATGAAATTATATAATTCTTGCCAGATTTGTTTCACAAAACACAAGTGGTGTCAATTCAGGGAAGTTATGCAGGTACATCACCCATGCAAACACTATGTAAATGGATAGACAGGTAGAACAAACAGGGGACACATTAACTGGCCATTGTTATTCATTAGTATGCCATTGTTGTCCACGAACTGTCCACTGTTATTGATTAGAAGGTCATTGTTTTTTATTAACTCGCCATTGTTGTCAATTAACTCGCCGTTGTTGTACATTAACTGTCCACTGTTATTGATTAGAAAACATTGTTTCCCATTAATTTTCTATTGTTGTCCATTACTCGACATTGTTGTGCATTAACTGTCCACTGTTATTGATTAGAAAGTCATTGTTTTCTATTAATTTGCTATTGTTGTCCATTACTCGCCATTGTTGAACATTAACCGTCCACTGTTATTGATTAAAATGCCATTGTTTTCCATTAATTTGCTATTGTTGTCCATTACTCGCCATTGTTGTGCATTAACTGTCCACTGTTAATGATTAGAAAGGCATTGTCTCCATTAATTTGCTATTGTTGTCCATTAACTCGCCATTGTTGAATATTAACTGTCCACTGTTATTGATTAGAAAGTCTGTTTCCATTAATTTGCTATTGTTGTCCATTTCTCGCCATTGTTGTTCATAACTGTCCACTGTTATTGATTAGAAAGTCATTGTTTTCTATTAATTTGCTACTGTTGTCCATTAACTCGCCATTGTTATACATTAACTGTCCACTGCTATTGATTAGAAAGTCATTGTTTTCCATTATTTTGCTATTGTTGTCCATTACTCGCCATTGTTGTGCATTTACTGTCCACTGTTATTGATTAGAAAGTCATTGTTTTCTATTAGTTTGTTATTAGTTTTCTATTAGTCGACGTTGTTGTACAATACCTGTTCATTGTTATTGATTAAAAAGTCATTGTTGTCCCTTGCCATTTCAAAAATAAAATGACGTCTCGTTTCCTAACTCAAATTACGTTGTTGAAATGCACAATTGAAATAACATTTTGATTTGTTCTTTTGACAAGGCTAATTTTAAAACTGATACAATTGTAACGTTTCTTTTAGAAATTTGCACAAATGAAATATGTATAAGTTATATCATTTTTTTCCTCCATTACCTTTACTGCCATTTCAAAGGATGGAGGGGGTATCCCCGCCCCCAGATGTTGTTGTTGTTGTTTAACGTTACAGAAAAGCATGGGATGTCCTTATTCAGGCTTTCCCAAAAAAGTTTTGTGGAAAATGCAAAACAAAAGTGTTTCCAAAATAAACAAATAATTTTTTTTATATTTTTTTTTTGAGTAGGGTGCTCAATTTAATAATACTATTTTTTCTTAGTCCTTTTTATTATTTTTTTATATATTTTTTTTATTTTATATATATATTTTTATTTTTTATTTTATCCTCCAAAGTTTCAGTTTTATATATTAAATTCTGTTCCATAATGGGGTGGATAAAATAAACTGAAGAATGAGTTTATAAATTAATATTTTTATATCATATTGCGGGTGAATTAATAAGTTTTGAATATTTAGATCCTCAATTCCAATTTTATTTAATGCCGAGAAAAAAGTTTCTCTTTGCCTAGAATATAAAGTGCAATTTAGTAAAATATGAATAGAATTTTTTGGAAAGTTACAGTTTAAACAATTTGGAGAGTTTGAAAATTTTAATTGAAATTTTTGTTTATTAAGATTGATGGTGTCAGTTTTTAGTCTATAAATAATTTTATTTTCCTTCCGAGAGAAGGGAAGTTTTTCTATATGATTAATCTTATTTGATAAATAGTATCTAAAATTATTTCTGCAACTTGCCTGAGCTTGAAAATGTTTTTCTGTAAGGATGAATTCTATTTTGTTGAGTTCCTGTTTAAAGGAGTAAAAGAAATTATAAACAGGGGAAATATCTTCAAGGTCATGGGCTTTTTTGGCAATTGAGTCAACTCTTTCATTTTCCTAAATCCCAATATGACTTGGGATCCATTGTAATTTAATTATATTATTTTTACGAGTAACATTTGTCTGATTTAATATTAAAATGTTAGAAGTGATAAGTCCAATTATCCCAATTGAAAAAAAAAAAAGCCGGTAAGTAAATTAACTTTCTCGTGAATAGGAAAAAAATTTTTATAATAATTTTATAATATAATAATTTTATAATATAATAATATATTTATATAAAATTATTGGCAATAGATAGATGGCAGTGTGACTGACAACAGAGGGCTTTGCACTCTCTAATTAAATTGCTTTATTAAGTTATAAATATTGAAAAACAGATTCGGAAAAATGTTGAACATCGTTAGAGTGAGAGAAAAAATTTTATTTTCTTCATTAATCTACGAATTTCTGTTGACTAGTGTGGACACGGTAAACTAATTCATTTAGACGATAAAATTTTTTTGAAATATAAGAGAGGCCAATCACACACATTCTGTAATGGATCCCTCAATTTTTTCAGACTTCTCTTAGAATTTTAAAATATTTTTTTATACATATATGTATATATAATAACATTTTATATAAATATATAATATAATAATAATTTTATTTAAATATATTAATATATAATAATTTTATCTAAATATATTAATATATAATACATAATAACATTTTATATAAATATATTAATATATAATAGCATTTTATATAAATATATAAATGTATAATATTTAATAACATTTTATATAAATATATTAATATATAATATATAATAACATTTTATATAAATGTATTAATATATAATATATCATAATATTTTATATAAATATATAATAATATAATAATTTTATATAAATACATTAATATATAACATAATAACCTTTTATATAAATATATTAAATAAAATATATAATAGAATTTTATATAAATATATAATATTTAATAACATTTTATATAAATATATTAATATATAATATATAATAACATTTTATATAAATATATGATATAATAATAATTTTATATAAATATATAATATAATAATAATTTTATATAAATATATAATATAATAATAATTTTATATAAATATATAATATAATAATAATTTTATATAAATATATAATATAATAATAATTTTATATAAATATATTATTATATAATACGTAATAACATTTTATATAAATATATTGATATAAAATTTATACTAATAATTTTATATGTATACGGGGCAGCGGCGTAATCCCTTCTCACTCTCCCCCCTCTAGATCAGGTTCTGACCTTACATTGAATTTTATGATCCCTCCTGGAAATAAAATCTTTTTGCTAAATGCGCAACTTGCATATCTGAGCTCTCTAAGAACGGATCAAAGAGTTTTCAGTTTTAGTGTTTTTCTGTCGAGTTCTTCTATTTGCAATGCTTCGGTTCTGCTGCGACGACTATCGTGGATGTCGCTTGCGTCTATTTACAGTGCTTCTATAATTTGTTTGGGATCGCATCACTCTTTCGTGACATGTGTCTTACATGAGATGAGATAGTTGTAAACGATTAGTAGCATGCAACAAAAAACAAAGAAAAAAATGTTTAACACTCGATTGTGCTTTGTCTGCGAGAGTGAATGTTATGCAGGAAAGCGTGACTGTAGCTTATAAACGCACGTAATGTTTTCCAGATGTGGTGGATGGCGACTTGAAGACCATCATGCGTCTGATTCACGCGGTGGCATCTCACTACAGACCCGACGCTGTCCTTAATCCTCCTCGAAGCTCCACTTCTTTAGGACACAACGTGGCCAACGAATTAAATAGTAAAGGAATGACGTCCCTGAGGACGTCGCTGACGTCAGTTGGGCGTCATCGCCAGCAGACAGCTGGGAGAAAGGTCATTGGTGGTTCGGCTCTTCCCATAAGGTGAGTATTGGTTGCAATATTTAGCATTTTTAACTTAGAAAAGTGTTTAAGATGATTTTCTTGGCACATTGGTTTGAGTGTGCCTCAAAGCTGAGCTTTGGTGTACCTTAATGATTTATTAGTGGGATAGTGACTAATAGATTTGGGTTGTTTTACCACTTTTTTGCACACTATAGGCTAAATGGCCAGGTCACAAGGACCCCGAAGGCTCATAGAAGGTTGGGGGAGGAGACCCACTGGAACAGCTGTTGGGAGACAAATGGTAGCCTCCCGTCAAGACCATCCAGCGTGCTCTTTAACGTGCACAGGCTCTCCCGCACACGGGACCACGGTTTAACGTCCCATCTGACGGATGGGGACCTACTGACCGTGATCCCCTACTGACCGTGAGCAGTACGTTTTGCGGAGATAAATTTCAACGCTGACCGAGCTGGGACTCGAACCTGAGAACTGCAGATTACGAGCCTGGCGCGCTACCGATTGAGCCACCCCCGCCCCCGCCCCTGATTAATAGAGCTCATACAATTGTTTTAATTATATAAATACCCCATTATCGAGAAAATACAAGCTGTCCGAAAAATAATGGTGGGATTTCAAGAACCAATATCTTCTAAATTGATATTCGTATTCAAAAAGGTAATATTTTAATTGAAAGCGTACATCAAATAGTTTTAAACACAACGTGCATCGTTGATGACCCAATATATACGTCCAATCGGTATTCCACTGGTGCGGGGGGGCTCAGTCGGTAGCGCGCCAGGCTCGTAATCTGTATTCCCAGGTTCGAGTCCCAGCTGGGTCAGCGTTGAGATTTATCTCCGCAAAATTTCCCCGCCCTGCCCACGGTCAGTAGGGAACACCGATGGGCTTGAAAAGGCCGCCGTCCGTCGGATGGGACGTTAAGCCGTGGCCCCGTGTGCGGGAGAGCCATACCCTGTGCACGTTAAAGAACACGCTGGATGGCCTTGACGGGAGGCTACCATCTGTCTCCCAACAGCTGTTCCAGTGGGTCCCCTCCCCCAACCTTCTCTGAGCCTTCGGGGTCCATGTGGCCTGGCCATTTAGCCCATGGTGTGCAAAAAAGTGCCGCTCAGAGGTAAAAGAATCCAATCCAAAGGTATTCCACTTCTTGCTATATACGCTGCAGCATATCTCTTGTTACTTATTCTGGCTTTCAAAATATTCAGGTCTCGAATATTTCTCCATGTAAACATAAATCTTTACAAAGCCCCTACAAGAAATGAATCAAGGGGTGTCAAATAAGGATTCTTTGGAGGCCACAGGACTGCAGTACTCCTGCCAATCCATCTGCCAGGAAATGTTGCACTAAGAACTTCCGGAACATTTCTTGAGAAATGTGGTGGAGCGCCTTCTTGTCTGGTGGGCGTCCGTGAAACTGTTTGTGTGGGAGAATGCGCAAGTGCAATATTCACTGTAACGCCTTTTGTGTATTTGGGGCGCGTGCTTCCGGAAACACCATCATTGTTTGTCGGATCTTTGTGATGAATTAAAATATGATGAAAAACGCTCTAAAATAAGATGACAATGTCGAAAGCTTTGATTTGACATTCAATTTATTACAACGGCAGTGAAATTTCTCTTCCTATTTTCTCTGGAGAAGAACGGTGGGAATGAAATTTTGGGTAGGGTTCGGTTGTTTTACCTCTGAGCGGCGCTTTTTTACACACCATGGGCTAAATGGCCAGGTCACATGGACCCCGAAGACTCAGAGAAGAACCCACTGGAACAGCTGTTGGGAGACAGATGGTAGTCTCCCGTCAAGGAGATCCAGCGCGTTCTTTAACATGCACAGGGTATGGCTCTCCCGCACACGGGGCTATGGCTTAACATCCATCCGACGGACGGTGGCCTTTCCAAGCCTATCGGTGTCCCCTACTGACAGTGGGCAGGGCGGGGATTTTTGCATAGATAAATCTCAAAATTCCCCGCCCTGCTCAGGGTCATAGGGGACACCGATGGGCTTGGAAAGGCCGCCGTCCGTTCGGATGGGATGTTAAACCGTGGCCCCGTGTGCGGGAGAGCCATACCCTGTGCACGTTAAAGAACACGCTGGATGGCCTTGACGGGAGGCTACCATCTGTCTCCCAACAGTTGTTCCAGTGGGTACCCTCCCCCAACCTTCTCTGAGCCTTCGGGGTCCATGTGACCTGGCCATTTAGCCCATGGTGTGCAAAAAGTGCCACTCAGAGGTAAAACAACCCAACCCTTTTTCCAAAATGAACTCTCCAATCTTTAGTAACTCATTAACCTACTGCTAAAAATAATTCATATTTTGCTACTTATTTTTTTTTATTTTAAATTTTCTAATCAGATACTGTTGCAATCCTCCGTTCAGGAAACAGCCAACATCTAGCCAAGATTGCCAGAAGCCTTCGGGACCATCGTCACTGCCTCTAGATCGCTCCAAGAGCTCTCTTAGGAAATCACTCTGTTCCTTGAATGCCGAGAGGCTAGCCAAAGGAGGTGGAGATGTGGACGGAGCCAGCTGCAATGGGAGTCCTACTCCAAGTGAATTGTCCCAGGTTCATGCTAAAGTGACTTCGCGGAGATGCCCTACAGATTTGCCAATAAAACATAGTACAAGGCGTTTACTCGCCACCAGAAGTGAGCCGTGCTCACTTGATGACGTTGGTGAGTTTCGAATTATACCTATATCTTATTTTACTTTCTAAGCAGTGGTATATCAAGGTGACACCAGCCCCTGTTCGAGACTTGTCTACTAAGTTCCCTCCCACCCGGGGCGAGGGTAGCTCAGTCGTTACCGCGACAGGCTCGTAATCTGCAGTTCCCAAGTTCGAGTCCCAGCTGGGTCAGCGTTGAGGTTTATCTCCGCAAATTTCCCCGCCCTGCCCACGGTCAATAGGAGACACCGATGGGCTTGGAAAGGCCGCCGTCCGTCGGTTGGGACGTTAAGCCGTAGCTCCGTGTGCGGGAGAGCCATACCCTGCGCACGTTAAAGAACACGCTGGATGGCCTTGACGGGAGGCTACCATCTGTCTCCCAACAGCTGTTCCAGTGGGTCCCCTCCCCCAACCTTCTCTGAGCCTTCGGGTCCATGTGACCTGGCCATTTAGCCCACGGTGGGCAAAAAAGTGCCGCTCAGAGGTAAAACAACCCAACCCAACCGCTCCCACTCCTTAAAATTTTTTTTGGAAAAAACTAAGGGGTGAAAGAGGGCCTGAGGCTCAAACCCTTTTTGTCGACCTGCTACCAAAGGCCATCCGCAATAAGTATTAAAGAAACGTTTTTTTTTAAAGAGTACCTGACACTGGTTCAGCTGAATCGTGGTAATTACGCCGCTGCCTCCAAGGATTCTCCTTCTTTGATGATTTGTGTTACAACATAAAATGTATAACGTTTCATAAATCATACCAATGATAATACCTCTGTTTACACAGTTCTTTTAAGATTTTTCAGTTTCTTATTTTCCATTGCTTTATGATTGACATTTGGCTGGCTGTCGGTTTATAGATTGACCAAAACAGTTATTCCACTATATCTCCTTAGTCCGGAAACCGATTGTAATGAATTTTATTTTAAATAAAATCTTTTGACGTAAGGTATGCCACAGGGATGAATATTCCTGGGGATTAGGGGAAAGAGTGGTAATTCTTCTAGTAAAAAAAACTAATCGAAATGGCTAAAATACTCTAATATTATCTACCTAACATTGTATAATTGGGCATTACTGTACGAAAGTTAAAATAATGTCTAGGTTCTGCCTTAGTGTTTTTTACTCCTTAATAAGGGGGGTGGCTCAGTCGGTAGCGCGCCAGTCTCGTAATCTGCAGTTCCCAGATTCGAGCCCCAGCTGGGTCAGCGTTGAGATTTATCTCCGCAAAACTCCCCGCCCTGCCCACGGTCAGTAGGGAACACCGATGGACTTGGAAAGGCCGCCGTCCTTCCGATGGGACGTTAAGCCGTGGCCCCTTGTGCGGGAGAACCATACGCTGTGCACGTTAAACAACACGCTGGATGGCCTTTCCGATTGAGCCACCCCCGCCCCTTCTTAAAAAGTAAAAAACACTAAGGTATAACCTAGAAATTATTTTAACTTTCATACAGTAATGCCCAATTATGCAATATTAGGTAGATAATATTAGAGTATTTTAGCCATTTCGATTGCAGTTTTTTTTTACTAGAAGAATTACCACTCTTTCCCCTAATCCCAGAAATATTCATCCCTGTGGCATACCTTACGTCAAAAGATTTTATTTAAAATAAAATTCATTACAATCGGTTTCCGGGCTTACCCAACCTTGTGACTTGCCCATTTAGCCACTGTTAGCAGCCTGCTTGCCTGTTTAGCAGGGTCAGCAACCTAGGTTGGGTTGCTTTACCTCTGAGCGGCACTTTTTTGCACACCATGGGCTAAATGGCCAGGTCACATGGACCCCTAAGGCTCAGAGAAGGTTGGGGGAGGGGACCCACTGGAACAGCTGTTGGGAGACAGATGGTAGCCTCCCATCAAGGTCATCCAGCATTTTCTTTAACGTGCACAGGGTATGGCTCTCCCACACATGGGCCACGGCTTAACGTCCCATCCGACGGACGGCGGCCTTTCCCAGCCCATCGGTGTCCCCTACTGACCGTGGGCAGGGCGGGGAATTTTGCGGAGATAAATCTCAACGCTGACCCAGCTGGGACTCGAACCTGGGAACTACAGATTACGAGCCTGGCGCGCTACCGACTGAGCCACCCCCGCCCCTAGTCACAAGGACTTTTGTGCACTTTCAAGTTCAAGTGCACAAAAATCACCGTTCCCAGCTAAAACAAGCCATCTCAAAGCCTCTGAAAATTCATCCTTTTCTTTTCTTTCCTAATTATCGAAATTATACTTCTAATTGTCTGTAGGTTTGTACATCTAAACCAGTAAAGCGTGCATGGCTTTAATAATGAAGACTATTAACTTCTCAGAATTGGTCTTGTAAAACTAAGGGCAATTCTTAGCGTCATCATAACGTAACAAGCATTACGAATATTGCATAAATAGGTATTAACTAAATTACGTAACCGTAATAAGTAGAATGATTATTTGGATTTGTGCAAAGCAAACAATTTTACCTGAACGCTGAACAAGATTTAATTTGCAGACAGCTTTTTTAATGCGCAAAAGAAATAGTCATTAAATTTATTTAAACGTTCGGACAACAGAAATTAGACGACGCAATCCCGTGCAGTTCGACGCAATCCCGTGCAGTTCGACGCAATTGTCTTACGTAAGAGGTCACGGCCTGACGGTCACAGATTTAAAAATAGGCGCTTTTTGTTCCTTTGCGCATCGCTGGCACTTAATAGTAGACCTTTGCAAAACTTGGCAGCAATTTTCTCTGCTGCCCAAAAGTTAGTGAAGTGGATAATTCTATGAATACGGCGCTAATTTGAAAACATTGGAGTATTAATAGAAAGAGTTTAATGCTTTAAACATAATAAAGTGGCGGAAAATTAATTTGACAACTTTATTTTGGAGTCTCGTTTCTGATTGTCTGTTTAGCAGGGTCAGCAACCTAGGTTGGGTTGTTTTACCTCTGAGCGGCACTTTTTTTTTTGCATACAACGGACTAAATGGTCAGGTCGCAAGGACTCCGAAAGCTCAGAGAAAGTTGGGGGAGCGGATCCACTGGAACAGTTATTGGGAGACAGAGGGTAACCTCCTCTCAAGGCCATTAAGAATGTTTTTTAACGTACAGAGGGTATGGCTGTCCCGCACATTGGCCACGGCTTGGCGTCCCATTCGACCGACTTCCCAAGCCCATCGGTGTAGCTTACTGACCATGGGCAGGACCCGGAGTTTTGCGGAGATAAATCTGAACGCTGACCAAGCAGGAATGGAACCTGGAAACTGCAGATTACGAGCCTGGCGCGCTTCCGACTTAAACACCCGCACCGGTCAGCAACCTATATCACGCGTATAGCAGCAGTTGTGCATACGAAGCTATTGTATTTCAAGTGACATCCTAGTTGGGTGTGAGTGGTACTTCTCTGCCCACAATGGGCTAAATTAACAGGTTATAAAGACCCCAAGAGCACAGAGATAGATAAGGGGTTTAGTTCTGCTGTTTCATCTCTAAACGGTAGTTTTTTTGTTTTGTTTTTTTCCACACAATAGGCTAAATGACCATTCAAAAGGATCCCAAGGTTTCAGAGTTGGGTAGCAGAAGGGGACGCACTGGATAGCTGCTAAGAAAAAGATGGGAGCTTAGCTCAAGGCTATCCAAAATGTTATTTAACATGCACAAAGGGTGGTTCTCCTGAAAATGGTACTTTGGCTTTTAAGTACCATCCTACAGATTCAATCCCATCGGTGTCCTCTTTCTCAGCGAGGGCAGGGTAAGGGTTAGCGGAGATAAATCCCAGTCAGGGTTGGGTTGTTTTACCTCTGAGCAGCACTTTTTTGCACACCATGGGCTAAATGGCCAGGCCACAAGGACCCCGAAGGCTCAGAGAAGGTTGGAAGAGGGGACCCACTGGAACAATTGTTGGGAGACAGATGGTAGCCTCCCGTCAAGGCCATCCAGCGTGTTTTTTAACGTGCACAGGGTATGTCTCCCCCCCGCACACGGAACCACGGCTTAACATCCCATCCGACGGACGGCGGCCTTTCCAAGCCCATCGGTGTCCCCTACTGACCGTGGGCAGAGTGGGGAATTTTGCGGAGATAAATCTCAACGCTGACCCAGCTGGGACTCGAACCTGGTAACTACAGATTACGAGCCTGGCGCGCTACCGACTGAGCCACCCCCGTCCCTACTGAACGGTATTGAAAGTGATTTGTTTCAAGAAATATATTTTGATGATGTCATTAACGATTTCATCGTCATAAAGGCAAGGAAAATTAACTTGAAATAAGTTTTTGTTTTGAAAAATGAGATAGCTGGTGAAGATCTCAATCAAATATATCGTTATCTCGATTTTCAATAAGATCTAAAACAGAAATTAATGAGTTATGGAAGTTTGAATATTTAACAACAGCAATGCCAGTCTTAAGAAACTTATACAAAACTGAAGAATAGTGAAAGAATTCTTTACACAAGTTTCTAAAATACGCACTTATGTTATTAAACAATTTGATACAATACTTGTTACTAAGTTTTAATTAACTTCTAAAGTCAATTTTTATGATTTGCATTGTTATTGTTAAATATAAAACTTCCATAACTCATTAAATACTGAACGAATATTGTTGAAAATCGAGATATTGATTTATTTGATTGAGATCTTTATCTGCAATCACAGTTTTCAAAACAAAAAACTTATTTTAGAAGTTATAGAGCTTTGACGTTAGCTTCCCATTGACTTAACATAGGGATTTTCCTTAATTTATCAAAACCAGTGTATATGTAACCATCTATTGTACACCATATCATTGCTCTTAAAGTTTTTCTAAAATAAAGAATCGTGCAGTTTAAATTTTAAAAGTCAATATTTTAATTATAAAAAGGCGCTCTTATACATATTTTTTGTCATAGGCATTATGCACCCTGGATCCTGCAACGGGAATGCAGTTTCCCTTTGTGAAAATAATAATTAGCAAAGAAACGCATTTTCCACCACCACTGCAAATAAATCATTTTTTTAATTTCCTGTCACATTCATATTTGACCTGAATACCTCTAATGGTGCTCAGTCGGTAGCGCGCCAGGCTCGTAATCTGTAGTTCCCAGGTTCGAGTCCCAGCTGGGTCAGCGTTGAGATTTATCTGCGTAAAATTCCCCCGCCCTGCTCACGGTCAGTAGGGGACACCGATGGGCTTGGAAAGGCCGCCGTCCGTCGGATGGGACGTTAAGCCGTGGCCCCGTGTGCTGGAGAATCATACCCTGTGCACGTTAAAGAACACGCTGGATGGCCTTGACGGGAGGCTACCATCTGTCTCCCAACAACTGTTCCAGTGGGTCCCCTCCCCCAACCTTCTCTGAGCCTTCGGGGTCCATGTGACCTGGCCATTTAGCCCATGGTGTGCAAAAAAGTGCCGCTCAGAGGTAAAATAACCCAACCCAACCCTCTAATAGGGTTGGTGTAATGACGTTTTACCAAGAAATTAATCACTACATTACTTCAAAAATAAGAGCAGTCTGTAGAAGATGCTTGCTGGTTGGTTAAAGTTGAGTTGCCATGAAGAACATTGTGATTACTTTGGTCGTTGCAAGGAACAATTGCGATTCTTGAGAAACCGTTCCACTTATGGCAAATATTGACTCGTCTTAATTATTAGCCTTTCAATGCTCTTTCAACCTAAGTAACCAACCGTATCATTTAATAAAGTTTTTATTATCCAGCTGAGCTCCGCTTCTGGAGAGGGGAGGGGAGGGGGTGGCTCAGTCGGTAGCGCGCAGGCTCGTAATCTGTACTTCCCAGGTTCGAGTCCCAGCTGGGTCAGCGTTGAGATTTATCTCCGAAAAATTCCCCGCCCCGCCCACGGTCAGTAGGGGACACCGATGGGCTTGGAAAGGCCGCCGTCCGTCGGATGGGACGTTTAGCCGTGGCTCCGTGTGCGGGAGAGCCATACCCTGTGCACGTTAAAGAACACGCTGGATGGCCTTGACGGGAGGCTACCATCTGTCTCCCAACAGCCGTTCCAGTGGGTCCCCTTCCCCAACTTTCTCTGAGCCCTTGGGGTCCTTGTGACCTGGCCATTTAGCCCATGGTGTGCAAAAAAGTGCCGCTCAGAGGTAAAACAACCCAACCCGCTTCTGGAGACTTATTACATTAGCTTGCCGTGAATCTGGTCGGCTAACAGAATATATCGAGTTTAGTTTGCGGGGCGGATCCTCTTGGCATAAAAATGCTCTTTAGTTTCATCGGTGAATCGACAAAGGAATTTTGAAGTCATTTGTGCTATGAGTTCTTGCTTATGATGCAGCGCATACCTTCAAGTTTTCAAGGAAATAAATTCTTGTAAAATAGCAGTGATGGTTTTAGACAATATCTGTTTTAAACTATTCTGTTGATCGACTCCAAATTATCTGAGACAGAGTCTTGAGTTTAGTTTAGATTCATACAAACAAAGTGTTTTTATTTTGGGGGCGGGGGTGGCTCAGTCGGTAGCGCGCCAGGCTCGTAATCTGTAGTTCCCAAGTTCGAGTCCCAGCTGGGTCAGCGTTGAGATTTATCTCCGCAAAATTCCCCGCCCTGCCCACGGTCAGGAGGGGACACCGATGGGCTTGGAAAGGCCACCGTCCGTCGGATGGGACATTAAGCCGTGGCCCCGTGTGCGGGAGCTACTGGGCCACGGCTTAACGATCTGGTTACCTCCGTAGCCCATGGCTGCTTGAGGATGATGATCATGATGATGAGTATTTTAATCATTAAGAGTTGTTTGTATCCTGTGCAATTTAACCTGTGTAATTTTACCCTGTGCAATACCCTGTGCAATTTAACCCTGTGTTGTTTATACCCTGTGCAAGTTAAATAACACGCTGGATGGTCTTGACGGAAGGCTACCATCTGTCTCCCAACAGCTGTTCCAGTGGGTCCCCTCCCCCAACCTTCTCTGAGCCTTCGGGGTCCATGTGACCTGGCCATTTAGCCCATGGTGTGCAAAAAAGTGCCGCTCAGAGGTAAAACAACCCAACCCTTTTTATTTTATTAGGTGTAATATAGATTTTAACTGTTATTGGGTGGATTAATATAAATTTATATTAATGGGAAAAAAATGTTAGCAGACTCAATAATTCAAGAAATCGCTGATTTTACTTTTAACATTTTTGGATTTATGAAGGATATTTTACAAGAATTTCTTTTGTTTGAACTTGCAGGTAAGCCCTGCTTCATAACAAGTTTTGGGTTGGGTTGTTTTACCTCTGAGCGGCACTTTTTTGCACACCGCGGGCTAAATGGCCAGGTCACATGGACCCCGAAGGCTCAGAGAAGGTTGGGGGAGGGGACCCACTGGAACAGCTGTTGGGAGACAGATGGTAGCCTCCCGTCAAGACCATCCAGCGTGTTCTTTAACGTGCACAGGGTATGTCTCTCGCGCACACGAGGCCACGACTTAACGTCCCATCCGACGGACGGCGGCCTTTCCAAGCCCATCGGTGTCCCCTACTGACCGTGGGCAGGGCGGGGAATTTTGCGGAGATAAATCTCAACGCTGACCCAGCTGGGACTCGAACCTGGGAACTACAGATTACGAGCCTGGCGCGCTACCGACTGAGCCACCCCCGCCCCCCATAACAAGGGATTCATGGAACAAATGGTTTCAAGATTTCTTTGTTGATTCGTTGATGAAAAGAGAATTTGTATGCCGAGAAAACTAAAATTGCCTTAATTTTAACAATTTTTTAATTAAAAAAGTCAAAAGCTGGTCATAGGACTTTAATAATTGAAACAAAACAAAAAACAAATTGGAATTTAGAATAATACAACGCGTACATTGAGGAACAGAAACTAAATTACGAAAAGTTTGTAAAAAATTCGATAATTTAAAATATGATAGAATTAATCGAAAAAAAAGAGATGAGGCAATGCAAAATTAAAGTTAAAATAATTTATGCAATGAATGATAAATAAATTTAAAAATGTATTTGATATTCGAGTTAGAAACAAAAGCAAATTTATCATAAAAAAGTAATTTTGAGTTTAAATATGATACGAAGAAAACTTGGGAAATAATTTATGAAATAACTGAAGCAAAAGAGAAAATGCCGATTGATGACTGATAATAAGGATATAAAGATATCAAATAAGTATATAGTTACACATATTCATAACTTAACAACTAAACACATTGAGATGCAAATCATGAAGATGTGAATAGTTACATTCCTTCTGTTAAATTTTAAAATAAAAATATTATTTATATTCCTGAAACATCCATTTCCACAAACTGATGAATTAATTAATTCAGTGGATAAAAGTAACATTCTGGATTTAATAATAAATAAAAGAAACGTATTAAAGGCAATAATAACATGTTTTCTACAGTAATATCGATAATCTAAAAATCAAATTTTAACTACAATTAATCCACCTGCTAAACTAGATGTTGCAATTTTAATACCTGTTTACAAAGGAGGTAGAAAAACAGATTTTAATAATTACAAAACAATTCAATTCTTTCTAATTTTGTTAAAAATACTGTTAAAAATATATATAATATTCTTTTAAACTCCTACAAATTCATAACATAATTAAAAAAAATTCTGTTTTCAAAAACAAAAAATATAATTAAACTTTTAAATTTTCCAAATTAAAATTGTTTTCAAATTTTTCAAAATTCGCAGCTAAAAGAAATAACTCATTACATAAAAGAGAAAAAGGTGGTAACAATGTTTTTTAGACTTTCACAAAACTTTCGATACAACAGAACAGTTTCTCTTACTTAAAAAATTAGAAACATTTTGGCATTCGAGGTGTTTTATTAAACTGGTTTAAGAATTATTTAGTAAATAAATGTACCCTAACTTAAATAGGCAATTCCTGTAATTAAGAAAAATTAGTTTCATTTAGAATTCCACAAGACTTAATTCTAGGTCCTTTTTTTTAATATACATCAGTGCATCTATTATTTTTAAATTTTAAAACATTTTTTCCTTATATGTAAATGACATTTTATTAAGAATAGAAACAAACAATTGAATTATATATTGAAGAAATTTGATTTGATTATAATAATATTACAAGATGATTAAATCATAGCAAAATCTATTTAAGTACTAAAAACTAAATAAATTATAATAACCCCAACATTTAAATTAAATAAATATTTTCTATAAAACTCATTAAAAATGTTCTTCAAAAAGCAATTTTTACTAATCATTTTGTTTTCTATAAAACTCATTAAAAATGTTCAAAAAAACAATTTTTACTAATCATTTTGTTTTCTATAAAACTCATTAAAAATGTTCTTCAAAAAGCAATTTTTACTAATCATTTTGTTTGTAATTTTTATGAACTTGAACATGCAAACTACATAAAATATCTTGGTATGTACATTGGTAAATGTTTTCGATGGAATACGCATGTCTTTAAACTTTGCGAAAGTGTCAGATTATTGGCTTTAAAAATGCAAATATTAAGCTATATTAAACAAAGGCCGTCTCGTGGCCGAGTGGTTAGCGCGCTTGGCTACTGATCTAAGGGACCTGGGTTCGAGCCCCGGGTAAGGCATGGATGTACGTGTCGTTTTTCTGCTGAGGTCCTGCCATCCTCTCATATCTCCTACTGTGGCATATAAACTGACAGGCTCCTGTCAGACCTCTGTGGCAAGCAGCTGCTTGAGGGGGTATTTATTTTTTTATTTTATTTAAACAAAGAAGCAAGCCTTGTGTTCAACAAATCTGTATGTGAATCTATCTTAACTCCATGGTACGAAAAATATAATAAATATAATGGAAATTGAAAATATGTTAACACAACTGAAACTAAATTATCTAACTCTAACGGACAGATTACATTACCTGAAACTATTATCGATAGAAACTTACATATTTACAACATAATCATGAACATTTTAATAACACATTTAAAAATAATAGAACATAGCCAAAATACAACATTTCAAACTAAAAAGTATTATTAAAAAATTCCCCAAGTAGCTGCTAGCCCACAGAGGTCTGTCAGGAGCCTGTCAATACATTCACCATAGAAAAGATCTGTAAGGAAGGTGAGACTTAAGCAGAAAGAAAATAACATAAATACCTTATTTGGGGTCCGAACCCATGTCTCTTCGATCATTTATAATGTGGGTTGGGTTGTTTCACCTCTGAGCGGCACTTTTTTGCACACCATGGGCTAAATGGCCAGGTCACATGGACCCCGAATTCTCAGAGAAGGTTGGGGGAGGGGACCCACTGGAACAGCTGTTGGGAGACAGATGGTAACCTCCTGTCAAGGCCATCCAGCGTGCTTTTTAACGTGCACAGGGTATGACTCTCCCGCACACGGAGCCACGGCTTAACGTCCCATCCGACGGACGGCGGCCTTTCCAAGCCCACCGGTGTCCCCTACTGACCGTGGGCAGGGCGGGGAATTTTGCGGAGATAAATCTCAACACTGACCCAGCTGAGACTCGAACCTGGGAACTACAGATTACGAGCCTGGCGCGCTACCGACTGAGCCACCCTCGCCCCTCGTATCATTATAGACGCAAAGAGCCGTTCATTTATTAAAGATAGAGAATAAATAAAAAAATAATCAAAAGCCACTTGGTGCTTATTTTTGACAACTAAAGTCTGATTAAAAGATTGAAATTATAATAATTTTTATATTTTTATTTATTTTTTCAAACTTGCAAGAAATATTGAATTTTAAGTAAATTCTGAGCCGGACAAAGCGTGAGTCTGAACTTTACTAGTTTCGACAACTTTCTGTTTAGCCTGTGTCGTGCAGACTTGAATCCGAATTCTGCTTAATCTGATGTTTTCTGTCTCTTCCAACGTCTTCCTGTCAGTGCAAAAAAAAACAATATTTCGAGATAAAAATATTTAAGTTTCCGTTAACCGTTCATTAATGAGCGAGTTACGAATAGTGCGATCATGCATATATAATACCGTAATACAACTAAGAATGCTCGAAAACGAAACTTATTATTCAAAATACATGTAAAAAAAGTTTTTTTATTTAAAAATCAAAGTATGCTCTCTAAGACAAAGGGAAACAGGAAAAAATTACTCTTCATCAAGCAAATAACGATACTGGTTGCTATGGAACAAGGAAATTCAGAGGTAAAAAAATAGATTATTTTCTGTTAAAGATTTGAATCTAGAAGAAATTTGAATCTCTTATATATCAGCCAAACTAAATTTAGAACATATTAAGCCTTTCCACATCAAGAATAAATCACACGGTATATTTTGAAGCATTTAATTCTGTTTCTGATATCAACCATTTGTTTAACAGAAACAATTGCAACAGAATACTTGCTTTAAGTGCATTTATTTTTCCTGCATATTTTCTGGGGACGGGGGTGGCTCAGTCGGTAGCGCGCCAGGCTCGTAATCTGTAGTTCCCAGGTTCTAGTCCCAGCTGGGTCAGCGTTGAGATTTATCTCCGCAACATTCCCCGCCCTGCCCACGGTCAGTAGGGGACACCGATGGGCTTGGAAAGGCCTCCGTCCGTCGGATGGGACGTTAAGCCGTGGTCTCGTGTGCGGGAGAGCCACATCCTGTGCACGTTAAAGAACACGCTGGATGACCTTGACGGGAGACTACCATCTGTCTCCCAACAGCTGTTCCAGTGGGTCCCCTCCCCCAACCTTCTCTGAGCCTTCGGGGGCCATATGACATGGGCAATTAGCCCATGGTGTGCAAAAAAGTGCCGCTCAGAGGTAAAACAACCCAACCTGCATATTTTCTCGCCTTGTATCATAAAATGTGATATGTGGGTTGGGTTGTTTTATCTGAGCGGCACTTTTGTACACACCATGGGCTAAATGGCCAGGTCACAAGGACCCCGAAGGCTCAGAGAAGGTTGGGGGAGGGGACCCACTGGAACAGCTGTTGGGAGACAGATGGTAGCCTCCCGTCAAGGCCCTCCAGCGTGTTCTTTAACGTGCACAGGGTATGGCTCTCCCGCACACGGGGCCACGGCTTAACGTCCCATCCGACGGACGACGGCCTTTCCAAGCCCATCGGTGTCCCCTACTGACCGTGGGCAGGGCGGGGAATTTTGCGGAGATAAATCTCAACGATGACCCAGCTGGGACTCGAACCTGGGAACTGCAGATTACGAGCCTGGCGCGCTACCGACTGAGCCACCCCCGCCCCTGTGATATGTGAGATTTTGTATTTGCATGAGAATATCACTTTTGTTCTACAAAGAAAACCATTCTTGAATTCAGATCATTCGAAGAATAAGAAAGAAGAAGTGATTGAGAAATGCTCTTCGTGTTCCTTTCTTCGAGAAGACGTGATTGATCAAATCCTTGATGACATCAGAGAAGCGAAACAGCAACTCTTGCAGCTACAGGAAGTGGTGAGTAATTCTTCAAGATTTCTTCACTTATTGTAGTAACAACTGGCACTGGATTACAGCAACATACAGGGATCCAGAAGATGGCCTAAATAGAAGGGATTTTATGTGTTTATAGAATATGAGGGACCCTTAATAGTATACAGGCTTAGGGACCTCACTATACTTTAATTCGGTTCTGTTAATAATTCTTAAGATTCATTAAATTAATTCTTTGCTTTCACTATCCAATTCTTATGATTAATGCTAAATTACATTGACTGTTGAGGGAAGTACCGAGGTTGGTAATGGCCAGGTCTCCTTGAGACCCGGGCGGGGGTGGCTCAGTCGGTAGCGCGCCAGGCTCGTAATCTGTAGTTCCCAGGTTCGAGTCCCAGCTGGGTCAGCGTTGAGATTTACCTCCGCAAAATTTCCCGCCCTGCCCACGGTCAGTAGGGGACACCGATGGACTTGGAAAGGCAGCCGTCCGTCGGATGGGACGTTAAGCCGTGGCCCTGTGTGCGGGAGAGCCATACCCTGTGCACGTTAATGAACACGCTGGATGGCCTTGACGGGAGGCTACCATCTGTCTCCCAACAGCTGTTCCAGTGGGTCCCCTCCCCCAACCTTCTCTTAGCCTTCGGGGTCCATGTGACCTGGCCATTTAGCCCATGGTGTGCAAAAAAGTGCCGCTCAGAGGTAAAACAACCCAACTCTGTGGTAGGTGTTCTTCTGTGAATGGGGAATCTATCCTTGGGTAAGACGTAAATGGTCTATTGAGTTGTTGTTGGGTTGTTTTACCTCTGAGCGGCACATTTTTGCACACCATGGGCTAAATGGCCAGGTCACATGGACCCCGAAGACTCAGAGAAGGTTGGGGGAGGGGACCCACTGGAATAGCTGTTGGGAGACAGATGGTAGCCTCCCTTCAAGGCCATCCAGCGTGTTCTTATAACGTGCACAGGGTATGGCTCTCCCGCACACGGGGCCACGGCTTAACGTCCCATCCGACGGACGGCGGCCTTTCCAAGCCCATCGGTGTCCCCTACTGACCGTGGGCAGGGCGGGGAATTTTGCGGAGATAAATCTCAACGCTGACCCAGTTGGGACTCGAACCTGGGAACTACAGATTACGAGCCTGGCGCGCTACCGACTGAGCCACCCCTGCCCCTATGGTCTATTGAATTTATCTGTCTAATCTTGTCGAAATGTTCCCTAAAATAATAGCAATATATTTTTCTCATCTTTATGATATCATATTTGATGTGAAACTAAAATATCATGTTATGTAAAAAAAAATACAACTTCAAAATTCGTACCTCGCCAGGCTCGTAATTTGTAGTTCCCAGGTTCGAATCCCAGCTGGGTCAGCGTTGATATTTATCTCTGCAAATTTCCCCACTCTGCCCACGGTCAGTAGGGGACACCGATGGACTTGGAAAGGCCGCCGTCCGTCGGATGGGACGTTAAGCCGTGGCCCCGTATGAGGAAGAGACATGCACGTTAAAGAACATGCTGGATGTCCTAGACTGGAGGCTACCATCTGTCTCCCAACAGCTGTTCCAGTGGGTCCCCTCCCCTAACCTTCTCTGAGCCTTCAGGGTCCATGTGACCTGGCCATTTAGCCCATTGTGTGCAAAAAAGTGCCGCTCAAAGGTAAAACAACCAACTGCTGGTAAAGTATGTAATTAGATGTTATGTATTAATAAATAGCTTAAAAACAAATTAATACAGACCAAAGCATGTTTCTCAAATCGCAATTTTTTAAAAATTTTCTGCTCTTATATATTTTTTCTTTTGAGGGAGGGTGAGATAGGGGAAGCACGAGTCTTCCTTAAATATATTATTATGGTGGAAACTACAGATTACGAGCCTGGCGCGCTACCGACTGAGCCACCCCCGCCCCTCGTATCATTATAGACGCAAAGAGCCGTTCATTTATTAAAGTTAGAGAATAAAGAAAAAAATAATTTCCAGAATATTTCCTGATATAAGATTTCCTGAGAATAAAGAAAAAAATAATTTCCAGAATATTTCCAGAATGTTTCCAGAATATTTCCTGATAGTTCTGATTTCAAGGATTCTATCCCACTGTTCCGATAAACCGTCGAAATGCCCTGAAATTCCTTTATTTTATCTTATGGTAACTGAATGACCAAGTCCATAAGCATTACAATAAAAATGTAAGTATAGAAAATCAAAGATTAAAACCGCAAAAGATTCAAAATAATAGACTCTGGAAACATCTCTCACGAAAACATGTGCATTTTTCATTTCCTTTATTTCCAATAAAGGGGATTTGTCAATTTGATATTTACACTTTTATACGTCTTTTCTTATGAATAAATTCTCACATCAGAAAAAAAATTTAATTTGTTGGACCACGTGTCCCTGATTTTGCTCTGATTTTTTAGAAACCATGTTTTCCGAATTTTGGATTGGAAAATATTTAACATATTTGATTGAGATTTCTCTCCGCAAAACTCCCCGCCCTGCCCACGGTCAGTAGGGGTCACCGATGGACTTGGAAAGGCTGCCGTCCGTCGGATGGGACGTTAAGCCGTAGTCCCGTGTGCGGGAGAACCATACCCTGTGCACGTTAAAGAACACGCTGGATGGCCTTGATGGGAGGCTACCATCTGTCTCCCAACAGCTGTTCCAGTGGGTCCCCTCCCCCAACCTTCTCTGAGCCTTCGGGGTCCTTGTGACCTGGCCATTTAGCCCATGGTGTGCAAAAAAGTGCCGCTCAGAGGTAAAACAACCCAACCCAATTCGACCCAAAACAATTGAGCGATTGTGGGCTCTATTTATTCTAGTTGAGAAGCTCTTCAGAGTGCCAAAAGATTTTCAGTTTAATGGAAATAAGGTCCAGTTGCCAGATTCGTGTTCGAAAATTGTTGTTATTCCTAATCATAACCCTGAAAGTTATACACAAACTACTGCGAAAAAAAAAATCGAAAACGAAAATGAGCTCCCCTCTTGAATTGTATATGATTCAGAGATTCTGAAATACTTTAAAATGCTCAATATTAAAAGCAACAAATCTAGTGTAAAACGCAACTACAGAAACCTACCATGTAGTGCTGCCATCTGTTGGCACGTATGCAAACTTAAACATTTGAATTCCTTCGAAAGTTGATTTTTTTTCCATATATAAAGTATGAAAACCTTTCATTTTTTATTATTTAGATAAATGGAAATACTTTATTTACTAGAAAGGGTAATTTTTAAAAAAACTGTCTTGCGCGTTTTTGGTTGCTTATATAACATTGATACGAAATCGCATTAAAGCGGAATTCGAATGTT
Source organism: Ryuthela nishihirai (assembly GCA_038380435.1). NCBI lineage: Eukaryota > Metazoa > Arthropoda > Arachnida > Araneae > Heptathelidae > Ryuthela > Ryuthela nishihirai. Next base: position 18,483,643 of record JAWZYU010000016.1, read on the forward strand.
CGAAATCACGTAAATCGAACGATAAAAAAATAAATAAATACCCCCTCAAGCAGCTGCTTGCCACGGAGGTCTTAACTTTATATGAAAATAAAAGTGGTGTTTCTACCACAGACTGCTATTAAAGAGGTCTAATCGAATATTTACGTACATTATTTTTATTCAAAAAAAAGTTTATTATAGATTCGCTAATAGAATTGTGACCTCAAGCTATATAAAAGTAAAGTTATACTTTTTTTTATGTTTAGAGCTGGGTTGTTTTACCTCTAAGCGGCACTATTTTTGCACACCATGGGCTAAATGGCCAGGTCACATGGACCCCGAAGGCTCAGAGAAGATTGGGGGAGGGGACCCACTGGAACAGCTGTTGGGAGACAGATGGTAGCCTCCCATCAAGGCCATCCAAGCGTGTTCTTTAACGTGCACAGGGTATTGCTCTCCCGCACACGTAGCCACGGCTTAACGTCCCATCCGACGGACGGAGGCCTTATCCAAGCCCATCGGTGTCCCCTACTGACCGTGGGCAGGGCGGGGAATTTTGCGGAGATAAATCTCAACGCTGACCCAGCTGGGACTCGAACCTGGGAACTACAGACTACGAGCCTGGCACGCTACCGACTGAGCCACCCCCGCCAAACGGGATTGGTTTAACATCACATTGTGCATTCAATCGTCGTAAATGTAAAAGTTCTCTATCAAGAATGGTTTCGGTGAAGACTGAAATATTTTTAAAAATTTAAGTATCAAATTTGAATACAACGTAACATTAAAAGAATGAATGATCGGATCCCAAATATTATTATTTTTTATTATTTTCAGTTTTAATTTATTTAACGAAATACATACATATACATTGCATTTGCACTTCATGCAGTTTACACTTCATAAAAAAATTATAAGATGTTAAAATAAAAAATAAGAGTGAAAACAATATTTTACACACATAACATTACAATAATTCCCACTAGAGAACGCCAGGCTGGTAATCTGTAGTTTCCAGGTTCGAGTCCCTGCTGGGTCAGCGTTGAGATTTATCTCCGCAAAATTCCGGTCAGTAGGGGACACCGATGGGCTTGGAATGCCGCCGTCCGTCGGATAGGACGTTAAGCCGTGGTCCCGTGTGCGAGAGAGAGCCATACCCTGTGCAGGATAAAGAACACGCTGGATTGCTTTGACGGGAGGCTACCATCTGTCTCCCAACAGGTGTTCCAGTGGGTCTCCTCCCCCAACCTTCTCTGAGCCTTCGAGGTCCATGTGACTTGGCCATTTAGACCATGGTGTGCAAAAAGTGCCGCTCAGAGGTATACAACCCAACCCACTCGAGAAAGTTCTCGTTTGTGGGATCGGTGAATGATAGCAAACATTTGCATATCTGTGCTAAGCCTGTTGTTATTGAAGCCCTATATTAGGGAAAGTGTCTATCTGGATTACAGTGTGAATGTTTTCTCCACCACTAATTTATTCACACCACTTATGTTCATGATATCATCTTAAATCATTAAGAAACCTATGGTATTCGTATTAACCCCTTTTATTCTTTGTATTATTTTAAATAAGCAATCATACGAATTGTAAGGCAAGCGATGGCAGCGCCCCAGAAATTTTGAACACTTTCAAAGGGATTACTCCTAACCCACTGAAGCTAGAAACCCTCTTAACCCAACGCAGCTAGACCTAAGTGTGGGAGGGGAGGGCGGGGGTGGCTCAATCGGTAGCGCGCCAGGCTCGTAATCTGTAGTTCCCAGGTTCGAGTCCCAGCTGGGTCAGCATTGAGGATGATGATGATGACGTCAGTAACGTTGTGATACGTGAGATGCACAGGGTTCTTTGAGGTCAAAGGTCAAATATAGATCTACCAGTGTTAGAGGGATAAAAATTGGTTCCCGGGTGTATTCTGAGTCATAGATAAAAAAATATGTCAACTTTTAGATGCGATGGAGCCTTCTAGGTCAAATTTTTATATACCGGTGCTGGAAAGATAAAAATTGGTGAAGAGGGCTATCGCAGGAAGTAGAACTCAGAAGAAAGAGGAATTTTCAGATCTGGCTTTGTGTTCAAGGCCAAATAGAGGTCGGTGTGACGGATAGAAATCAATAGGTGCCAAAGGTTTGATTGATTCCTAGTTTCTAATGTTTTTTGTTCCAAACAGCATTAACATTTTAATTTTGTCATGAAATGATTATAATTACTAATATAAGAATAAAATAAATAATAAGCGAACGTGCATTTCTGTATAAATGTTTTATGATGCGTCAGGGAAATTTTTCCCCAAATCATGCGTGCTCAGTTTGACGATTTTCGGAAGTTTCAGACTCGGGCATGAAAATTTGAGCCCGAACTCATCTTCAGTTTAAAATAAATATTCTGTTGCAGATCACATTCCGATCACATTCCTGCAACTCTGAGTCAATATATCGCTAGTTGTTAAATGATGTATGTAAAAGAAAAGATGATCCGAACCCCTTTAACAGAGTATAGGATCCAAGTCATTATCCTTATTGCTCTCCACTTTACCGCTGAGATTGTTTGTAAAGCAGTGATTGGAAGTAAATTACCCAATTAGAATTTTATACGTAAGAAAATAAATGTAGATTTTTACAAAAAATGCTCTAATGATATTACATAGATTTCTTTGTGAGGTAAAAATGCGGTGACGAACATTACAGACTTATATGTTTCATGAAATAACTACATGTGTACAAAAATAAAGTTAATTTCGCTAACCTTCAGTTTAAAGAAACTGTAATGCTGAACAATTTGGAGTTTCGCAGTGTACGAGAATACCCATAGAAGAGGTTTAAAATTTTGAGTAATTCAAATTTTGTGAAATTTAATGTTTTTGTGTAAATTTAATGTAATAAAAAAATTAATTGCAAGTTTTCAGTTTGAAAACATACCAAGGAACCTTATTAATATAGTTATATACCTTATTATAACCTTATATAATATATACCTTATCCTACATTAATATAGTTATATACTTTATTATAACTATATTAATGTAGGACTGCATAAATAATATATATATCTATCGCTTAAAAATTGAATTAAGAAACTTTTTAATGCAAATTTGCTGTTTAAATTCTTTTGACAACTATTGATTTTTAAAAATTTTCTAATTAGTTTGGAATTGTTTAATAATATGTCAATATGGTAGTAGAAAATAAATTACATTACTATACATTTTTTCGAAATAGAAACTTACAGTTAAACATTAAAAAATATTAACTCGCTTAGATTTTACCCATTGTTAATTTCTCTACTTTCACTAGAAAGCTATTTAGGGCATTTTATCTAGCAATATATTATTACATTAATTTATTATTACATTTACTTATTATTGCACTTATTTATTATTACATTTATTTATCCTTTTATTATCACACTTATTTATTACTATATTAATTTATTATTGCATTTATTTATTATTACATTAATTTATTATTTTATTATTATATTAATTTATTATTTTATTATTACATTAATTTATTATTTCATTTACTTATTATTGAATTTGCTTATTATTGCATTTATTTATTATTACATTTATTTATCCTTTTATTATCACACTTATTTATTATTATATTAATTTATTATTACATTAATTATTCTATTTATTTATTATTATATTAATTTATTATTACATTAATTTCTTATTTTATTATTACATTATTTTATTATTATATTAATTTATTATTCCATTGATTTATTATTTTATTATTACATTAATTTACTATTGCATTTATTTATTATTGCACTTTTATTATTGCAATTATTTATTAATATCTTAATTTATTATCACATTTATCTAGCAATTCATCTAGGTTAATCTGAGAGTAGATGATAAATAATAAATAAATACCCCCTCAAGCAGCTGCTTGCCACAGAGGTCTGACAGGAGCCTGTCAGTTTATATGCAACAGTAGGAGATCTGAGAGGATGGCAGGACCTCAGCAGAAAAACGATACACACATTCATGCCTAATCGGGGCTCGAACCCAGGTCCCTTAGATCAGTAGCCAAGCGTGCTAACCACTCGGCCACTACAAAGTAACAATGAATTTTTCACTTGGCACTGGATCAACTTTTCCATACCTTGTTCCACGAGAACTGCTAATGCAGGTTAAGCAATATTGCAACAGTGTTATTCTTCAATTAATTCAGGTTAAATAAAAATGTAATTAAATGTTTTTAACCAGCAGAATGCAGTGTGTAGACCATTCCAAACAGGATCTTGTTGTAACTGGCGTATAGTAGCTAAATTCTGTGGCTCAGGGTGGACGTGTTTGGAAGGCTAAATTATGCAGTCTGATTAGACCTCCATAGTCCTTGGTTGCCCATCGCGCTCCAACGTTGAGCACCCCTTTGAAGTCAGAGATATCAACATTTTACCTAAAACCTTTTTTAAACACTTTCCCTAAAACCTTTGTTTCTTCTGCTGCTTTTGCAACAATTTTACGTTTTTGTTTTCTTGGAGTCATCCTCATCAGAACCACGATGAGCGGCTTTACTTGGAATCTTAACTCCCCCAGACATTTTTCATCCAGGAATGGTGGACAGAAATTCAAGGAAGAGCGTAGGGAAACTAGTAATTGCCTTTCCCCAGGGTATTCCAGGAACAGGAATTATTCAAGCACTTATCTAGCAGACATAAGTGAAGGAAGCTTAGCTTTTTTCTTAAAACCTATTGTACGTATATATGCTGTCATAGCTGACATAATAGTTGGGTTGTGGGTTGTTTTACCTCTGAGCGGCACTTTTTTGCACACCATGGGCTAAATGGCCAGGTCACATGGACCCCGTAGCTCAGAGAAGGTTGGGGGAGGGGACCCACTGGAACAGCTGTTGTCCCGTCAACGCCATCCAGCGTGTTCTTTAACGTGCACAGGGTATGACTCTCCCACACACGAGGCCACGGCTTAACGTCCCATCCGACGGACGGCGGCCTTTCCAAGCCCATCGGTGTCCCCTATTGACCGTGGGCAGGGCGGGGAATTTTTGCGGAGATAAATCTCAACGCTGACCCAGCTGGGACTCGAACCTGGGAACTACAGATTACGAGCCTGGCGCGCTACCCACTGAGCTCCCCCCCCCCCGCCCCCCAGATCTAGGAGAAGGAAGAGGAGGACAAAGGGGACATGCCAACACGGTCCCTTTGAGAATGCTGATTAGGGTAATAGAGGCAAAACATTATGAAATTTATGTATAGTTCATGAATTTTTCAAGATATTTGTTTCAAGACCTCTAAAATGGAGTGGGAAGTGTTTTACTTCAATTGAAATCCAGTGGGTTTTGCTTTTATCTAGCTCAACTGATTTTTTTTGTCTGTTCCTTATTTTTTTCTGCCAAATGAGAACAAGAGAAAAAATGGCGAAAAAAATGGCGAATATGAGATGGTCGTTTTCAACAAGAATTAGTTTTTATTTTACACTTTTATCATTCTCTAACGTTGGAAATTCGAACTAATTAATGATTGGGAAAATTCGAGTAATAATGTTTTATTAGCATCTGTACAACAAAACAAGAATTTTTCATTTAAAACAAAAAAAACAAGCCTTTTCCCATCCCCTCGAGGCAGCAGATCAATAAACAAAAAAAGCCTTTTCCCATCCCCTCGAGGCAGCATATCAATAAACAAAAAAAAGTCTTTTCCCATCCCCTCGAGGCAGCAGATCAATAAACAAAAAAACCTTTTCAGATCCCCTCGAGGCAGCATATCAATAAACAAAAAAAAGTCTTTTCCCATCCCCTCGAGGCAGCAGATAAAAAAAAATCCTTTTCCCATCCCCTCGAGGCAGCAGATCAATAAACAAAAAAAATCCTTTTCCCATCCCCTCGAGGCAGCAGATAAAAAAAAAGCCCTTTCCCATCCCCTAGAGGCATCAGATCAAGAAACAAAAAAAGCCTTTTCCCATCCCCACGAGGCAGCATATCAATAAACAAAAAAAAGTCTTTTCCCATCCCCTCGAGGCAGCAGATAAAAAAAAATCCTTTTCCCATCCCCTCGAGGCAGCATATCAATAAACAAAAAAAGTCTTTTCCCATCCCCTCGAGGCAGCAGATAAAAAAAAATCCTTTTACCATCCCCTCGAGGCAGCAGATCAATAAACAAAAAAAAGCCTTTTCCCATCTCCTCGAGGCAGCAGATAAGAAAAAAGCCCTTTCCCATCCCCTAGAGGCAGCAGATCAATAAACAAAAAAGCCTTTTCCCATCCCCTCGAGGCAGCAGATCAAAAAAAACCTTTTCCCATCCCCTCGAGGCAGCAGATCAATAAACCAAAAAAAAGGCCTTTTCCCATCTCCTCGAGGCAGCAGATCAATAAACAAAAAAAACCTTTTCCCATCCCCTCGAGGCAGCAGATCAATAAACAAAAAAAAAAGCCTTTTCCCATCTCCTCGAGGCAGCAGATCAATAAACAAAAAAATGCCTTTTCCCATTCCCTCGAGGCAGCAGATCAATAAACAAAAAACAAGCCTTTTCCCATCCCCTCGAGGCAGCAGATAAAAAAAGCCTTTTCCCATCCCCTCGAGGCAGCAGATCAATGCTGCCAATTATAAACTTTTTGATCCTCTCACTTTATCGCGCAAATTTCAAATTTTTAGTGTAAGCAGATCCGTTTGCAATATTCGTTAAAATTTTACAATTTTCCAACCTTTAGAGGGCGCTGTTGAAGAGCTTTATTTCCTCCCATTTAACACCCTCTAAAAACGAAAATTCGAATTAATAGATGATTTGGAAAATGCAAATAGTAAGATTTTATTAGTATCTATAAAACACACACAAAAAAAAAGTATTTTTATTTTTTCTATTGAAACAAAAATGTTGCATTTTTCCACCCACCCGGAGTAGGGAAGCAAATCATTGCTCCCCTATATATCATTGCTCCCCTATATATTACCCGTTTGAAATCTCAATGTAAACCTCTTGACCAAGACACTCCACTATCAAAGTTTTAGGGGCGGGGGTGGCTTAGTCGGTAGCGCGTCAGATTCGTAATCTGTAGTTCCCAGTTTCGAGTTGGGTCAGCGTTGAGAGTTATCTCCGCAAAATTCCCCGCCGTGTCCACGGTTAGTAGAGACACCGATGGGCTTGGAAATGCCGCCGTCCGTCGGATGGGACGTTAAGCCTTGTCCCCCGTGTGCGGGAGAGCCATACCCTATGCACGTTAAAGAACACGCTGGATAGCCTTGACCATCTACCATCTGTCTCCCAACAGCTGTTCCAGTGGGTCCCCTCCCCCAACCTCCTCTGAACCTTCAGGGTCCATGTGACTCTGACCATTTAGCCCATGGTGTCAAAAAAGTGCCACTCAGAGGAAAAAACCCAACCCATCAAAGTTTTAAATCTCTGACATAAATAGATCGTTCTCGATATTCGTAAAAATATCATCCTCACCTTTCCCCCTCTTGCAGGCGCTCGTGCCGCACCCTCATCTCCCAGTTTCACCCGAAGAGCCCTTTTCCCCAATTCAATAATCTCATTTCCCATCTTGATGTTACATTTGAGTCATCTTTTAATCTTCTTCCACTGATAAAGAACTCCTCAGTATGAATCGGAGTCAACGGATAACTGTAACATTGACCGATAATATCGCGTGAAATTTCATCCGCAGAACAAAAATGAAATTATTTCCTTATATCACGAGCAAAAACGTGACCAAGATCTACTTCAACGAATTAATCTATAAGTCGAAAGCACAAAAAAATCAACGCATCATTTTTTGTTGCAACAATTTTTCCTCTACTTCAACGCTAAGCTGAAATTAAAAAAGAAATCAATCTAAATATAAACGAAAGATAAGCGTGAATCGAGAAAAATGTGCCGACAGTTTCACCGGAAACTCGAAACTTCAAACCTCCTGCGGCCTAGATAAATGGTTATATAAAATCACAAGTTTTGATTAGCCGTATCACTTGCGACGAATTGATTGGGATAGGCAGGTTTTAAAAGCCAGTTGCGTTTTATTATCATTATAACCTCGTTTTTTTTTTAAATATATCTTGGAGTATAATCCCGAGACCACCCACAGATAGCCGTTCGGTTCTACTTCAGTTGCAAATTGTCGCGCACACATGTATACTTCTATGCGCATACCTGAACATTCTTCCTTGTTGCCTGGTGGCGTGCAGCCTGTCTTATCTATTAACATCGCCATGCAACGCCGCCATCAACGACAAGCAAGAGGAAGAAGTAACAAAAGCCGTTCAACAGCTTGCAACAGTGCATATGTGATCAGAATTTCTTGCCTCCCTTTCTTTCATCCCCCCTCCCGAACACTTCATCCCCTATTGGCTCCTCCCCCAATACATATGACGTTACCGTAAACAGTCGTGACTTTTTCCTGCACGTTACCTGCACATCGCTGACTTGTCTGACTAGGGTGCCCGTCAAGAGGGAACAGGGCAATAGAAAAAGAGGTGGGCTGAGACAACAGGAACGAGTGAAGACGGTGGGCAGAGATTTTGGGGCTGCAGCTGGTGGCTACGGTCAGTTGGAGGATATTCTCGTGCTGTAGGTGTAGCGGAGCGTGATTGTAGCAGACTGCGTAGGTACAACGGTTGCCGGTCTAACAAGCAGTGTAGGCACCGCAGAGGTAAAAATACTGTGGCGATATAACAGGAGTGTTGGCTTAACCCCTGTTTGCTTTCGGAAGCGGAGGTGGTTAAGTGAAGAAGTCGAGTTAGAGGATTGTATTCCACCTGTTTGCTGAAGAGGACTTTGACAGGTTTCGGCTCATGACTGCGATTGTGCTCAATCATCTGTTGTGAATTATCTTCTTTTGAGCCTGATCCTGAAATCATCTGTTGTGAATTGTATTCTTTTTGAGCTTGATCGTGGAATCATCATTTTTATTTTTTGAATGATGACAGAATGTGCATGAAGTGGGTGCCGGTGAGTTTTATTTCCTTCTTTACCTTTTTATCGCTATTTTTTTTATAGATAATGTAAGCTATCATCAAAAGCTACACCAAACTAGAGAAAATGAGTTTTGGCCATTCAATATAAGGAAAGCAAATGATAAAGAATATTTTAATGTGGTTTTAGCTTTGTTTGGATACTTGCGTCATGAAAATATGTCAAGATTGCAGGTTTTGTTTTCTGTTAAAAAATAGGAACGTTGGTGGACTGGCTGGTATTGACCGTTTAAAGACCAGTGTATAATTATGCACAGTTATTTCAAATGTTGGGTTGTTTTACCTCTAAGCGCACTTTTTTGCACACCATGGGCTAAATGGCCAGGTCACAAGGACCCCGAAGGCTCAGAGAAGGTTGAGGGAGGGGACCCACTGGAACAGCTGTTAGCCTCCTGTCAAAGCCATCCAGCGTGTTCTTTAACGTGCACAGGGTATGGCTCTCCCGCACACGGGGCCACGGCTTAACGTCCCATCCGACGGACGGCGGCCTTTCCAAGCCCATCGGTGTCCCCTACTGACCATGGGCAGGGAATTTTGCGGAAATAAATCTCAACGCTGACACAGCTGGACTCGAACCTGGGAACTACAGATTACGAGCCTGACGCGCTACCGACTGAGCGCCCCCCCCCCCCTTATTTCAAAGGTTTGAAGCAAGTATGTTTGAATGCATTTATTTCTTTTGACTGTTTATATGAATTATAAGCAGCATTCATAATCATGAAATCTAACCTTTATAACTCTGGATAGTTTTTGCATTATTAATGCATAATTATAATTATTATAATTTTTTTGGATGGAAGAAAATTGTAAAAAAATTAGCTTTTGGTATTATTTAAGTTAAAAAACCAGTAAAATATAAGATCAATTTTTTTTTCAGAAATACAATTAAATCAAGTCTGAAATGTTCCTAGCAATTTAATTGTGTGGCCCGCCAATTCTTAAGGAATTTCAAGACATAAAAATATTCCCTTAACCCAGCCAGGCTCTTAATCTGCAGTTCCCAGGTTCGAGTCCCAGCTGGGTCAGTGTCGAGATTTATCTCTGCAAAACTCCCCGCCCTGCCCGCAGTCAGTAGGGGACACCGATAGGCTTGGAAAGGCCGCCGTCCGTCGGATGGGACGTTAAGCCGTGGCCCCGTGTGCGGGAGAGCCATACCCTGTGCACGTTAAAGAACGCGCTGTATGGCTTTGACGGGAGGCTACCATCTGTCTCCCAACAGCTGTTCCAGTAGGTCCCCTCCCCCAACCTTCTCTGAGCCTTCGGGGTCCATGTGACCTGGCCATTTAGCCCATGGTGGGCAAAAAAGTGCCGCTCAGAGGTAAAACAACCCAACCCAACCCAATCCCTTAACCCAAGGAAAGCTATCGAAACTATATCGAAAAATATTATTTTGGCCTTGAAGGATTTTTGCGAATGATGAAACAAAATTATGAAAAAAATGTTATCATTATCGGCAGGATTTTTTCAGGGGGAGCGAGCAAAAAAAAACCCAACAAAATAAGAAACATAATAGTGTAGTTGTTTTTGATGTTTCTCATTTTCATCCAAGGGGCGCTGTTTCTCGTTCGTTTTAAAAAGTAAAGAAATAAAACGATCCATTGTTCCCGTTTTGTCGTCTGTTCCTTGATATTTAACTTTTTGTTTTAAGAGAGTTGTGTTGTTTCGCCTCTGAGCGGCAGTTTTTAAACACAATGGACTAAATGACCAGGTCACAAGGACCCCGAAGGCTCAGAGAAGGTTGGAGGAGGAGGAGACCCACTGGAACAGCTGTTAGGAGACAGATGGTAGCCTCCCGTCAAGGCCATCCAGCGTGTTCTTTAACGTACACAGTGTATGTCTCTCCCGCACACGGAACCACGGCTTAACGTCCCATCCGACGTAGAGCGGGATTTACAAGCCCATCGGTGTCCCCTACTAACCGTGGGCAGGGCGGGGAATTTTGCGGAGATAAATCTCAACGCTGGTCCAGTGAAGCCTCGAATCTGCAGATTACGAGCCTGGCGCGCTACCGACTGATTCTCCATTCCTTGTTTTAAGAGATAAATGAAAAAAAAATAATTTTTGACTGGCTCCATATGAATGAAATATTACTCTTTGCATTTTCTGACCTTTTCAAGGTCGGTGGTGGTGGTAGCTCGAATCTGATGTTCCCAAGTCCGAGTCTCAATTGTGCCCAGCATTGAGATCTATATGCCTTCCTCCCCACCACCTAGGGGCGGGGGTGGCTCAGTCGGTAGCGCGCCAGGCTTGTAATCTGTAGTTCTCAGGTTCGAGTCCCAGCTGGGTCGGCGTTGAGATTTATCTCCGCAAAATTCCCTGCCCTGCCCACGGTCAGTAGGGGACACAGATGGGATTGGAAAGTCCGTCGGATGGGTCGTTAAGCCGTGGCCCCGTTTGCGGGAGAGCCATACCCTGTGCACGTTTTCCCAGGTTCGAGTCCCAGCTGTGTCAGCGTTGAGATTTATCTCCGCAACATTCCCCGCCCTACCCACGGTCAGTAGGGGACACCGATGGGCTTGGAAAGGCCGCCGTCCGTCGGATGGGACGTTAAGCCGTTGCGCCGTGTGCGGGAGAGCCATACCCTGTGCACGTTAAAGAACACGCTGGATGGCCTTGACGGGAGGCTACCATCTGTTTCCCAACAGCTGTTCCAGTGGGTCCCCTCCCCCAACCTTCTCTGAGCCTTCGGGGTCCATGTGACCTGGCCATTTAGCCCATGGTGTGCAAAAAAGTGCCGCTCAGAGGTAAAACAACCCAACAACAACCCTGTGCACGTTAAAGAACACGCTGGATGGTCTTGACGGGAGGCTACCATCTGTTTCCCAACAGCTGTTCCAGTGGGTCCCCTCCCCCAACCTTCTCCGAGCCTTTAGGGTTCTTGTGACCTGGTCATACAGCCCATGGTGTGCAAAAAAAGTGCCGCTCAGAGGTAAAACATCCGAACCCAAAAAACGAAATAAGTTTCTAAACGTCTTTTACGCTATGTTTTCCCAACTAGAATGTTGATCCAAATAAGTTATATATTAAAAGGGGCTGGAGTTGTTATATAAGTCCATAAAGCAGTCGGCAAGGCTTCTAAACTGATGTTCCAACGTTTGAGTTCCTACTATGCTACTGACAGGCTCCTGTCAGACCTCTGTGGCAAGCAGCTGCTTGATGGGGTATTTATTTTATTTTATTTATTTTGCTTTGATAATTTCTTCCCTAACCCTCTTTCCCTCCTCGGTGAGAAAGGATACACCAGTGGGCTCAGAAAGGTCGCCGTCCGTTGATTGGGACGTTAAAATCATGGCCCGTGTACAGAAGAGCCATACCAGGTGTACGATAAAGTACACTCTGGATGGTCTTGATGACAGGAGGCTCCCATCCATGGAGGTCGGCAGGATTTTTTCAGGGGGAGCGAGCAAAAAACCTTTTTTCTCAGAGTGGGGTAAAAATTTTTTTAGGAAAAAACAATAATAAATACGAATGCAGTAAACGTACAGCCGTTCAAAAAAGTATCCGAACACCGTGGTTGATTACAGAATTCAGAAAAAATATCTGGCAACGATTTTTTTAGAAATTAGTGATCTGGCAAGCTTCGTGTCACGTGACACGAAGCTTGCCAGATCACTAATTTCTACTTTTTTGATTATTATTCAAATCAAAAATTATCATAATTAATACTTTTTTGAGAGACTGTACATATATTAAACAATAATACAAAAAAAATGCTAGAAAACTAAACGGAAAAAAAAGGGGAAACGCATTATTGAAAACACATGTAAGAAATGTTTTTTCATATTATTGAATAAAATTAAATTGTTATGCTTCCGAAGAAAAAATTTACATTTTGTTTAAAAAAACCCGACATTGATTTTCGGTACACTAGTAATATTTATCATAAATTAATTTTTCGATCAATTTTTCCAAGGGTGAGCAAAATTTCTTTCCCGCTCCCTCCCCCCTGCCAACGGCCATGCTTCTATCGTGTCCTATCCTAGCAATTGTCTAGTGAGGGGTTCTCAACATGGGGTACGCGGTAAAATGTTTTGGGGTACGCGCGAGAGCTCAAAAGTCGCAAGTTGGCAACACTGCTGTGCAAAAATGTCATTTTTGTGTTTATCGATATATGTAATTTATGAATACAAAATTTAAAATGTTTATATGTGTTTTATTTTATTGCCGTTGTTATACTATAACTATAGTTTTATATACCTATACAAGGGGTACGCCAGTTACATACACATTTCCAGGGGGTACGTGAAGCATAAAAGGTTGAGGCCACTGGTTTAGTGTGTCTCCTTTCCCAATTCTAAAGCCTTGGTGCCCTTATGGAGTGGGGGTCGCTCAGTCGGTAGCGCGCCAGGCTCGTAATCTGTAGTTCCCAGGTTCGAGTCCCAGCTGGGTCAGCGTTGAGATTTATCTCCGCAAAATTCCCCGCCCTGCCCACGGTCAGTAGGGGACACTGATGGACTTGGAAAGGCAGCCGTCCGTCTGATAGGACGTTAAGCCGTGGCCCCGTGTGCGGGAGAGCCATACCCTGTGCACGTTAAAGAACACGCTGGATGGCCTTGACGGGAGGCTACCATCTGTCTCCCAACAACTGTTCCAGTGGGTCCCCTCCCCCAACCTTCTCTGAGCCTTCGGGGTCCATGTGACCTGGCCATTTAGCCCATAGTGTGCAAAAAAGTGCCGCTCAGAGGTAAAACAACCCAACCCAAAGCCCTTATGATTTAGCCAATTGTGTTAAGTAAAAATGCAACTCAGAGGTGAAACATTCCAATCCGAATCTTTTATTAGTTTATATTTTCACATTAAAAGGTATCAAAGTTGGGAAAGTGATTGAGTTTTACTATAGTAAATTATTTATTTTGAAAACTACAGGTTGTAAAGTGAATGTTTATAAAGATTAACAGCAACCAGTTACCTTCTCTCACTCCACCACCGGCGCGACGGGAACTCGACTTTCTTGATTCTTTTTGCTTTTTTTAGAAAAGATCATTCCATATTTTCCAGAAGCGATCGGACATTCCACTTTTTGTTTCTCCTGTGACCTACTTGGAACCGTAATTGAGTACAGGCGGTATTTATTAATCTGATTAGATTCTTATCAGTAAATGATATGTCTTCTTAAGATGCATGTCTTGCTCTGAAAACATTGAAGCTAAACTTCTACATCTCGTCCAATCATATGGGACTAAATAAAATGGAAACACTGTGGCCAATCTTTAATGCTGGAACACGCTCTGGACACGCCCATAGACGCCGGAGGAACACGGAAAATATAACAGAAACACTTCCAGCAAGGGTTGGATTGTGTTACACCTGAGCGGCAATTTTTTGCACACAATGGGCTAAATAGGCAGGTCACAAGGTCCCGAAGGCTCAGAGAAGGTTGCGGAAGGGGACCCACTGGAACAGCTGTTCGGAGACAGATGATATCCTCCCGTCAAGGCCATCTAACCTGTTCTTTAAGTGCTCAGGGTATGGTTCTCCCGCACACGGTGGGGGAGGGGTCTCAGTCGGTAGCGCGCCAGGCTCGTAATCTGTAGTTCCCAGGTTCGAGTCCCAGCTGGGTCTCGAACCTGGGAATCTCAACGCTGACCCAGCTGGGACAGCGTTGAGATTTATCTCCGCAAAATTCCCCGCTCTGCCCACGGTCAGTAGAGGACACCGATGGGCTTGGAAAGGCCGCCGTCCGTCGGATGGGACGTTAAGCCGTGGCCCCGTGTGCGGGAGAGTCATACCCTGTGCACGTTAAAGAACACAATGGATGGTCTTGACGGTAGGCTAACATCTATCTCCCAACAGCCTTCCAGTGGGTCCCCTCCCCCAATCTTCTCTGAGCCTTCGGGGTCCTTGTGACCTGGCCATTTAGCCCATGGTGTGCAAAAAAGTGCCGCTCAGAGGTAAAACAACCCAACAACCCAACCCAACTCCAATCGCCTGACAAGTAGGGTTTTATATGGGCGAGAATAGGATTAGTGAAGGAGAAGCTTCTGTCCATTCCCATCCCTTGGAAATTAGAAATGCAATAAAATCCATCCATTGAAATGACGTCACTTTGTGGAGATAAATAAGAAATCGGCATTTGCTTCTTAATCTCAAAATGCAGCTGCCAGTCTCGCTATGATATTATTTGCACAAATTCAAACATCTGAAGCTTAATGGTATGCTGGTCACTAATAAAAATAGTAAAGAATCGTATAAAAACATTCATATTCTCAAATATGCAGCGACAGAATCTTAGGGCAGTGACAGTCGATTTTTTGGGCACACTGTAGGCGAAGAAGTTTACGGTGTCCGCTCCTGGGAGCCATAGTTTCGCATTATTTAGTTTCAAAGTTGCCTTTTTCTGCTTCAAGGTTAAATAAATAGATAGACACGATTCGTTGCTTGCTACGGACGAACACACACAATTATTGTAGGAAAATTGGAATAAGTCATATGGAACCTTATTCCCAAGAAAAAAAAAATCACTTATTTTGGCTTGGTTAAATTTCTGTCTCATTTCTAACACATTTTCCCCAGAATTGAACGCAACTGAAATATTTAGAAATACAGGGAAAAAATTCAATCTTTTATACGAGTTTTATTCAAATATGAAGGGATTGGATACGGAAAATCAAAATAAAATCTTTCCTAAATACGTGCCAAGTGGTTAGCTACTGTCAAGACCAGATAAATAAAAAATAAAAGAAACAGAGGCAAGTTATTGGAGAAAATAAGGGAGTGAGGTAGCAAGTGACTGGATCGAGCTGGAGAAAATAAGGGAGTGAGGGAGCAAGTGACTGGATCGAGCTGGAAAAAATAAGGGAGTGAGGGAGCAAGTGACTGGATCGAGCTGGAGAAAATAAGGGGGTGAGGGAGCAAGAGATTGGATCGAGCTGGAGAAAATAAGGGGGTTAGGGAGCAAGTGACTGGAACGAGCTGGAGAAAATAAGAGAGTGAGGGAGCAAGTGACTGGATAGATCTGGAGAAAATATGGTAGTGAGGGAGCAAGTGAATGGATCGAGCTGGAGGAAATAAGAGAGTGAGGGAGCAAGTGATTGAATTGAGCTGGAGAAAATAAGGGAGTGAGGGAGCAAGTGACTGGATCGAGCTGGAGAAAATAAGGGAGTGAGGGAGCAAGTGACTGGATCGAGCTGGAGAAAATAAGGGGGTGAGGGAGCAAGTGACTGGATTGAGCTGGAGAAAATAACAGAGTGAGGGAGCAAGTGACTGGATCGAGCTGGAGAAAATAAGAGAGTGAGGGAACAAGTGACTGGATCGAGCTGGAGAAAATAAGGGAGTGAGGGAGCAAGAGATTGGATCGAGCTGGAGAAAATAAGGGGGTTAGGGAGCAAGTGACTGGAACGAGCTGGAGAAAATAAGAGAGTGAGGGAGCAAGTGACTGGATAGAGCTGGAGAAAATATGGTAGTGAGGGAGCAAGTCACTGGATCGAGCTGGAGAAAATAAGGGAGTGAGGCAGCAAGTGACTGGATCTAGCTGGAGAAAATAAGGGAGTGAGGGAGTGAGTGACTGAATCGAGCTGGAGAAAATAAGGGAGTGAGGGAGCAAGTGACTGGATCGAGCTGGAGAAAATAAGAGAGTGAGGGAGCAAGTTACTGGATCGAGCTGGAGAAAATATGGTAGTGAGGGAGCAAGTGAATGGATCGAGCTGGAGGAAATAAGGGAGTGAGGGAGCAAGTGATTGAATTGAGCTGGAGAAAATAAGGGAGTGAGGGAGCAAGTGATTGAATTGAGCTGGAGAAAATAAGGGAGTGAGGGAGCAAGTGACTGGATCGAACTGGAGAAAATAAGGGAGTGAGGCAGCAAGTGATTGGATCGAGCTGGAGAAAATAAGGGAGTGAGGGAGTGAGTGACTGGATCGAGCTGGAGAAAATAAGGGAGTTTGGGAGCAAGTGACTGGATTGAGCTGGAGTAAATAACAGAGTGAGGGAGCAAGTGACTGGATCGAGCTGGAGAAAATAAGAGAGTGAGGGAACAAGTGACTGGATCGAGCTGGAGAAAATAAGGGAGTGAGGGAGCAAGAGATTGGATCGAGCTGGAGAAAATAAGGGGGTTAGGGAGCAAGTGACTGGAACGAGCTGGAGAAAATAAGAGAGTGAGGGAGCAAGTTACTGGATCGAGCTGGAGAAAATATGGTAGTGAGGGAGCAAGTGAATGGATCGAGCTGGAGGAAATAAGGGAGCGAGGGAGCAAGTGATTGAATTGAGCTGGAGAAAATAAGGGAGTGAGGGAGCAAGTGATTGAATTGAGCTGGAGAAAATAAGGGAGTGAGGGAGCAAGTGACTGGATCGAGCTGGAGAAAATAAGGGAGTGAGGCAGCAAGTGACTGGATCGAGCTGGAGAAAATAAGGGAGTGAGGGAGTGAGTGACTGGATCGAGCTGGAGAAAATAAGGGAGTTTGGGAGCAAGTGACTGGATTGAGCTGGAGAAAATAACAGAGTGAGGGAGCAAGTGACTGGATCGAGCTGGAGAAAATAAGAAAGTGAGGGAGCAAGTGACTGGATCGAACTGGAGAAAATAAGGGAGTGAGGGAGTGAGTGACTGGATCGAGCTGGAGAAAATAAGGGGGTGAGGGAGCAAGTGACTGGATCGAACTGGAGAAAATAAGGGAGTGGATTGAGCTGGAAAAAATAAGAGAGTGAGGGAGCAAGTGACTGGATCAAGCTGGAGAAAATAAGGGAGTGAGGGAGCAAGTGACTGGATCGAGCTGGAAAAAATAAGGGAGTGAGGGAGCAAGTGACTGGATCGAGCTGGAGAAAATAAGGGGGTGAGGGAGCAAGTGACTGGATTGAGCTGGAGAAAATAACAGAGTGAGGGAGCAAGTGACTGGATCGAGCTGGAGAAAATAAGAGAGTGAGGGAACAAGTGACTGGATCGAGCTGGAGAAAATAAGGGAGTGAGGGAGCAAGAGATTGGATCGAGCTGGAGAAAATAAGGGGGTTAGGGAGCAAGTGGCTGGAACGAGCTGGAGAAAATAAGAGAGTGAGGGAGCAAGTGACTGGATAGAGCTGGAGAAAATATGGTAGTGAGGGAGCAAGTGAATGGATCGAGCTGGAGGAAATAAGAGAGTGAGGGAGCAAGTGATTGAATTGAGCTGGAGAAAATAAGGGAGTGAGGGAGCAAGTGACTGGATCGAGCTGGAGAAAATAAGGGAGTGAGGGAGCAAGTGACTGGATCGAGCTGGAGAAAATAAGGGGGTGAGGGAGCAAGTGACTGGATTGAGCTGGAGAAAATAACAGAGTGAGGGAGCAAGTGACTGGATCGAGCTGGAGAAAATAAGAGAGTGAGGGAACAAGTGACTGGATCGAGCTGGAGAAAATAAGGGAGTGAGGGAGCAAGAGATTGGATCGAGCTGGAGAAAATAAGGGGGTTAGGGAGCAAGTGACTGGAACGAGCTGGAGAAAATAAGAGAGTGAGGGAGCAAGTGACTGGATAGAGCTGGAGAAAATATGGTAGTGAGGGAGCAAGTGAATGGATCGAGCTGGAGGAAATAAGAGAGTGAGGGAGCAAGTGATTGAATTGAGCTGGAGAAAATAAGGGAGTGAGGGAGCAAGTCACTGGATCGAGCTGGAGAAAATAAGGGAGTGAGGCAGCAAGTGACTGGATCTAGCTGGAGAAAATAAGGGAGTGAGGGAGTGAGTGACTGAATCGAGCTGGAGAAAATAAGGGAGAGTAGGGAGCAAGTGACTGGATCGAGCTGGAGAAAATAAGAGAGTGAGGGAGCAAGTTACTGGATCGAGCTGGAGAAAATATGGTAGTGAGGGAGCAAGTGAATGGATCGAGCTGGAGGAAATAAGGGAGTGAGGGAGCAAGTGATTGAATTGAGCTGGAGAAAATAAGGGAGTGAGGGAGCAAGTGACTGGATCGAACTGGAGAAAATAAGGGAGTGAGGCAGCAAGTGATTGGATCGAGCTGGAGAAAATAAGGGAGTGAGGGAGTGAGTGACTGGATCGAGCTGGAGAAAATAAGGGAGTTTGGGAGCAAGTGACTGGATTGAGCTGGAGTAAATAACAGAGTGAGGGAGCAAGTGACTGGATCGAGCTGGAGAAAATAAGAGAGTGAGGGAACAAGTGACTGGATCGAGCTGGAGAAAATAAGGGAGTGAGGGAGCAAGAGATTGGATCGAGCTGGAGAAAATAAGGGGGTTAGGGAGCAAGTGACTGGAACGAGCTGGAGAAAATAAGAGAGTGAGGGAGCAAGTTACTGGATCGAGCTGGAGAAAATATGGTAGTGAGGGAGCAAGTGAATGGATCGAGCTGGAGGAAATAAGGGAGCGAGGGAGCAAGTGATTGAATTGAGCTGGAGAAAATAAGGGAGTGAGGGAGCAAGTGATTGAATTGAGCTGGAGAAAATAAGGGAGTGAGGGAGCAAGTGACTGGATCGAGCTGGAGAAAATAAGGGAGTGAGGCAGCAAGTGACTGGATCGAGCTGGAGAAAATAAGGGAGTGAGGGAGTGAGTGACTGGATCGAGCTGGAGAAAATAAGGGAGTTTGGGAGCAAGTGACTGGATTGAGCTGGAGAAAATAACAGAGTGAGGGAGCAAGTGACTGGATCGAGCTGGAGAAAATAAGAAAGTGAGGGAGCAAGTGACTGGATCGAACTGGAGAAAATAAGGGAGTGAGGGAGTGAGTGACTGGATCGAGCTGGAGAAAATAAGGGGGTGAGGGCGCAAGTGACTGGATCGAACTGGAGAAAATAAGGGAGTGGATTGAGCTGGAAAAAATAAGAGAGTGAGGGAGCAAGTGACTGGATCAAGCTGGAGAAAATAAGGGAGTGAGGGAGCAAGTGACTGGATTGAACTGGAGAAAATAAGAGAGTGAGGGAGTGAGTGACTGGATCGAGCTGGAGAAAATAAGGGGGTGAGGGAGCAAGTGACTGGATCGAGCTGGAGAAAATAAGGGAGTGGATCGAGCAGGAGAAAATATGGGAGTGAAGGAGCAAGTGAATGGATCGAGCTGGAGAAAATAAGGGAGTGAGGGAGCAAGTGACCGGATTGAGCTGGAGAAAATAAGGGAGTGAGGGAGCAAGTGACTGGATCGAGCTGGAGAAAATAATGGAGTGAGGGAGCAAGTGCTTGGATTGAGCTGGAGAAAATAAGAGAGTGAGGGAGTGAGTGACTGGATCGAGCTGGAGAAAATAAGGGGGTGAGGGAGAAAGTGAGTGGATCGAGCTGGAAAAAATAAGAGAATGAGGGAGCAAGTGACTGGATTGAGTTGGAGAAGATAAGGGAGTGAGGGAGCAAGTTATTGGGTCGAGCTTGAGAAAATATGGGAGTGAGGGAGCAAGTGAATGGATCGAGCTGGAGAAAATAAGGGAGTGAGGGAGCAAGTGACTGGATTGAGCTGGAGAAAATAAGAGAGTGAGGGAGCAAGTGACTGGATCGAACTGGAGAAAATAAGGGAGTGAGGGAGTGAGTGACTGGATCGAGCTGGAGAAAATAAGGGGGTGAGGGAACAAGTGACTGGATCGAGCTGGAGAAAATAAGGGAGTGGATTGAGCTGAAGAAAATAAGAGAGTGAGGGAGCAAGTGACTGGATCGAGCTGGAGAAAATAAGGGAGTGAGGCAGCAAGTGACTGGATTGAACTGGAGAAAATAAGAGAGTGAGGGAGTGAGTGACTGGATCGAGCTGGAGAAAATAAGGGGTGAGGGAGCAAGTGACTGGATCGAGCTGGAGAAAATAAGGGAGTGGATCGAGCTGGAGAAAATATGGGAGTGAAGGAGCAAGTGAATGGATCGAGCTGGAGAAAATAAGGGATTGAGGGAGCAAATGACTGGATTGAGCTGGAGAAAATAAGGGAGTGAGGGAGCAAGTGACTGGATCGAGCTGGAGAAAATAAGGGAGTTTGGGAGCAAGTGACTGGATTGAGCTGGAGAAAATAAGGGGGTGACGGAGCAAGTGACTGGATCGAGCTGGAGAAAATAAGAGAGTGAGGGAGTGATTGACTGGATCGAGCTGGAGAAAATAAGGGGGTGAGGGAGAAAGTGACTGGATCGAGCTGGAAAAAATAAGGGAATGAGGGAGCAAGTGACTGGATTGAGTTGGAGAAGATAAGGGAGTGAGGGAGCAAGTTATTGGGTCGAGCTGGAGAAAATATGGGAGTGAGGGAGCAAGTGAATGGATCGAGCTGGAGAAAATAAGGGAGTGAGGGAGCAAGTGACTGGATCGAGCTGGAGAAAATAAGGGAGTGGATCGAGCTGGAGAAAATATGGGAGTGAAGGAGCAAGTGAATGGATCGAGCTGGAGAAAATAAGGGATTGAGGGAGCAAGTGACTGGATTGAACTGGAGAAAATAAGGGAGTGAGGGAGCAAGTGACTGGATCGAGCTGGAGAAAATAAGGGAGTGGATCGAGCTGGAGAAAATATGGGAGTGAAGGAGCAAGTGAATGGATCGAGCTGGAGAAAATAAGGGATTGAGGGAGCAAGTGACTGGATTGAACTGGAGAAAATAAGGGAGTGAGGGAGCAAGTGACTGGATCGATCTGGAGAAAATAAGGGAGTGAGGGACCAAGTGACTGGATCGAGCTGGAGAAAATAAAGGAGTGAGGGAGCAAGTGACTGGATCGCAATTTCAGTATAATTTTTTTTTTCTCCATTTTAAGATCCTTTAAAACTTTTATTGAAAAATGAGTGTAATATATACACTGCGATGCCAGTTTATTAGGTACACCTACCTAGTACTTTGTTGCACCTGTTTTGGACTTCAGAACAGCCCGAATTCGTCGGGGCATGGAACTTCACAAGATGGTGGATGCGTTGTGCAGGGATGTTGTACCATACAGAAATGATTGTGTCGTGCAATTGTGCAAATTGAACGGCGGCACAAACTGGTTGCGAACGCCCTTACAACCTCATCCCAAAGATGCTCGATAAGGTTAAGATCTGGGGATTATACAGGCTAATGAAGCAAGGAAAACTCGTCGGCATGTTCCTGGAACAATTAGGTAAATGATACGTGCATTATCAGCAGGTGCATTATCATGCTGAAGGCATCCATTCGAGTGAGGATATACTGCAGCTATGAAGGGATGAACTTAGTCAGCAAAGATGTTCAAATATGCCTTGGCATTCAGATGTCCTTCTGTGGGTATCACGGGGTCTAATATCTGCCAAGAATACATTCTCACAATCAAATCCCACCACCCGCCTGTACTACTGACACCAGACAAGATGGTTCCATGGCCTCATGTCGCTTCTGTCGAATTCTGATCCTTCCATCAGCGTGTGGGGCGGGGGTGGCTCAGTCGGTAGCACGCCAGGCTTGTAATCTGTAGTTCCCAGGTTCGAGTCCCAGCTGGGTCAGCGTTGAGATTTATCTCCGCAAAATTCCCCGCCCTGCCCACGGTCAGTAGGGGACACCGATGGGCTTGGAAAGGCCGCCGTCCGTCGGATGTGACGTTAAGCCGTGGCTCCGTGTGCGGGAGAGCCATACCCTGTGCATGTTAAAGAACGCAATGGATGGCCTTGACGGTAGGCTAACATCTATCTCCCAACAGCCTTCCAGTGGGTCCCCTCCCCCAATCTTCTCTGAGCCTTCGGGGTCCTTGTGACCTGGCCATTTAGCCCATGGTGTGCAAAAAAGTGCCGCTCAGAGGTAAAACAACTCAACGTTAAAGAACACGATAGATGGCCTTGACGGGAGGCTACCATATGTCTCCCAACAGCTGTTCCAGTGGGTCCCCTCCCCCAATCTTCTCTGAGCCTTTGGGGTCCTTGTGACCTGGCCATTTAGTCCATGATGTGCAAAAAAGTGCCGCTCAGAGGTAAAACAACCCAACCCAATCAACTATCATGCCATGTTCAAAGTCGTTCACGTCGCTCATTTTCCCCATTCTGACGCTCAATCTAATTCTAAATTGATGCACGAAGAGCTGGTCTGCCTGATTCGTACACCACACCACGGTCATGTGAAGCATTATGTCTTGGAATGAACTAATAATGTGACGAGGGGTAGTGTACCTAATAAACTGGCATCTCAGTGTATACTATGAGGTAAAATAAATTTATACAAAGACCACTGTTTTGGATTTCAAAGCAGGTAGACGAGTTTGAGATTTCGCATAAGACGACTAGATTTTCTGAGGTGGGGGGGAGGTCCGGACACCGTGGTTCACCTCATGGGTATGCCCATGCCCCTCCCACCCAACTTTGACCCCTTAAGAGTCCTTTTGGCCTGCTTATTTAGACCACTGTGTGCAGAAAAGTGTCGCTCAAAGGTAAAACAACCCAACCGACTTGAAAATGACACTACAAAACTGTGAATTCCGTCAGGAAATGTTAAATCAAAACATTCAGAAATTCAAATTATGTAATGTCGAAATAAGGAATTTTACTGCTTATTTATAAATCTATGTAACGACTTTTTCATGCGAAATTACACAAATATTTGCCTAGTTAAATAGGCTTTGGGTTGGGTTGTTTTACCACTGAGCAGCACTTTTTTGCATAACATGGGCTAAATGGCCAGGTCACATGGACCCCGAAGGTTGGGACTTACTGCAACAGCTGTTAGGAGACAGATGTCAGCCTCCCGTCAAGGCCATCCAGCTTGTTCTTTAGGGTATGGCTCTCCCACAGGGTATGGCTCTCCCGCACACGGGCCACGGCTTAACGTCCAATCCGACGGACGGTGGCCTATCCAAGTCCATCGGTGTCCTTTACTGACCGTGGGCAGGGCTGGGAGTTTTGCGGAGATAAATCTCAACGCTGACCCAGCTGGGACTCGAAGATTATGAGCCTGGCGCGCTACTGACTGAGCCACCCCCGCCCCAGTTAAATAGGCTAAAAAATGCAGAAGTTTCATACATGACTCCTACGCCAAGCGCTTTTCATTTTTCTTCTTCAAATGACCTGACCTCATTACTGAGATGGGACGGAAAAGAAAAACTTCGAAGAACCTAAACTCAACAATTTCAAGTCATGCTTTCTTCCTCTACCAGTTTTGATAATGGGGCCACCAGCCCCGAATTTCATGAAAGACATGTTAATGATGGTAATGTTACATCATGTACCTCTCAGTTAATGCAGTTTTCGGCAAGCATTATTAACGCATAATTTTTATCACCAATTAGCTTCGTGCGGTGATTACGTGATTGCTCGTTTTGAATAGTTCGTGACGTTTTCCTTTTATGCTCGGGTATTTCCTTATGATGTTTTCGCACAGTGGCTCAGCTGTTTTTTTTTTGTCTAATTTATTACGGTCATAACTCAGTCAAAAATGACAGCTACGTGTGTTGCGTATTCATCGTTGATGCTGAAGATGAAATGAAAAACATCTTTTTTTTATCCCTTTCATAAGTCTACTAGTCTCTCGACCAGAGGGGCGGGGGTGGCTCAGTTGGTAGCGTGCTAGGCTCGTAATCTGTAGTTTCCAGGTTCGAGTCCCAGCTGGGTCAGTGTTGAGATTTATCTCCACAAAATTCCCTGCCCTGCCCACGGTCAATAGGGGACACCGATGGATTTGGAAAGGCCACCGTCCGTCGGATGGGACGTTAAGCCGTGGCCCCGTGTGCGGGAGAGCCATACCCTGTGCACGTTAAAGAACACGCTGGATGGCCTTGACGGGAGGCTACCATCTGTCTCCCAACAGCTGTTCCAGTGGGTCCCCTCCCCAACCTTCTCTGAGCCTTCGGGCTCCATGTGACCTGGCCATATAGCCCATGGTGTGCAAAAAAGTGCCGCTCAGAGGTAAAACAACCCAACCCAATTCTCGACCAGTGTGTTTGGTTATCATCCTTTGGAAGTTTAAGTCTGTCTGTTTGCTCAAGTGATGGATACAGGAATCAGTTCAGTCGGTATCACTCCAGGTTCAAAATCTGATATTCCCAGGTTCGAGTCCCGCTTATGCTTCCGCAAAATTCCCCGCCCTGCCCACCGTCAGTAGGGGACACCGATGGGATTGGAAAGTCCGTCGGATGGGACGTTAAGCCGTGGCCCCATGTACCGGAGAATCATACTCTGTGCACGTTTAAAAACACGCTGGATGGCCTTGACGGGAGGCTACCATCTGTCTCCCAACAGCTGTTCCAGTGGGTCCCCTCCCCCAACCTTCTCTGAGCCTTCGGGTCCTTGTGACCTGGCCATTTAGCCCATGGTGTGCAAAAAACGTGCCGCTCAGAGGTAAAACAACCCAACCCAACCCGCTTATGATAACGTTCAGATTTATTTTCGCTAACCCCCCCCCCCCCCCCCCCCCACACACACACACACCACCACCACCCTCGGTCAGAAAGTGGACATCGATGGGGGCTTGTAAAGGTAGGCGTCCGTCAGATGCGAAATAAAGCAGTAGTCCATTGTTCAGGAGAGCTATATCCTGTGTACGTTAAAATAGACTCTGGATGGCGTTTGAAGGGAATTTTCTGTCTTCCTCCTTACAGTTGTCAAATGGATCCCATTCCCAAATATCCTCTGAGCTCTTGGAATCCTTAAGATCTGGTCATTTAGCCCATTGTGTTCAAAAAACAGCCACTCAGATGTAAAATAACCCAACCTCAATGAGAAAGGAGACACCGAAAGGCTTGGAAACGCCGCTATCTGGTAGATGAGACTTTAAGCCATGGCACCGTGTGCAGGGGAGCCGTCGCCTGTGGGATTGCTTTAAATGGCGGCTTCCATCTGTCTTCTAACATTTGTCCACTGGATACCTTACTCCAACCCTCTCTGAGTCTTTGTGATCTGGCATTTTAGTCCATTGTGTGCACAAAAGCTGTACTTAGAGGTTAAAACAATCCAATTTTAAATGATGGTCCTAACCTTTATGAGGTTTCTTTATAGTTGTGAAATATTCGATCACAGTAGACTCCGAAAAATATGAAGAGTCACTTAGTAATGTTTTACAAACGATCTAGAGAATAAAGCAGTTAAAAAGTTTAAAGTGACGTACAAAATAAAGCAATTGATAAAATGTTTAAAAAAAATTGCAGGAATAGATCACTTCATTATGCATAATGCTTGTAAAATATTTTATAAAGTCCCGCTTTTTATAGGCCTACTTCTGGCTCAACTTTACAGCTTCATATTTAATATGGGTAACGGCTAACTTTGGTTTGACAGAATATTTGATAAAAGACGCGCGGAATAAAAAAAATCGTACAAATAAATAAAAATAAATACCCCCTCAAGCAGCTGCTTGCCACAGAGGTCTGACAGGAGCCTGTCAGTTTATATGCCAAAGTAGAAGATCTGAGAGGATGGCAGAACCTTAGCAGAAAAATGACACATACAACCATGCCTTACCCGGGGCTCGAACCCAGGTCCCTTAGATCAGTACATTCAGAATCAAGGGGGGATCTAAAGGGCTAGAGGCAAAAGGGTCATGGGGGCCCTCCTTTTAGAATATTTGTAACCGGAACGAAGGCTCAAAAGTTTATTGATTTATATTATCTGTATTTTTCAAGAAATTTGTTAAAGCCCACTAGATCCGTGAGAAAAACATTTATACCGAAATGGCGTTACGTTTGTTCATTCCGATTCAATCTCAACCCCCCCCCCCCCCCACACACACACACACACACGGGGATGATTTGGCCCTCCCTTTCATATTTTTCTATATCAGGACCTGTGATAATAATTTTCCCACAATAGTAGTTCGTCAAGTGATTTACAAGGATTCACAGAATAATGAAACTGTTAACGTGAAAATTGTCTCTAGTCCATTGGATTACCTTCCTAAAAGAATTCCTAGGGTGGTTTCTTGGGCGACTGAGCTTCCGGGTTTGCCACTTCTTGTTTTGTGTGTCTAGTAGGCCTCATGTCCAGATGCAAAACTGAATGCAATTCCTAGGGTGGTTCTTGGGAGACTGAACTTCCGGGTTTGCCATTTCTGGTTTTGTGTGTCTAGTAGGCCTCATATCTAGATACAAAACTAATAAACTATTTGTCTAGAAAATTATTGTAACTTACCATCCGGTGGCTGAGTGGTTTGAATGCTTGACTACTGCTCAGATGACCTGGGTTCCATCCCCGAGTAACGTATGGATGTTTCCTTCTTATCTTTCTCCTGATGTCTGGGATTCCTCACAGATCTTCTCTATGGGGTATTATGTTGACAAGCTCCTGTTAGACCTCTGTGGAAAGTTGCTGTTTGAGGGAGAATTTAATTTTTACTAAAGAGAATAATTAAAAGTCTCGCCTCTAGAAATTTCGTACAATATGCAAAGAAATATACTTCATAATGATCATAACTCAGTCAAAAATACAATACCACCCTATTGATAGTAGTTAATCACCACATTAGGCGTATTTCCGCAATACTGACCTCTAGGGATTATATAAAAAATTCATTTTCAACCCTATACAAAAACCATTAATTTTTTTTATTATTTGTTTGTGTTTGGCGTTTTAATCTGTCGCAATGTTATCTACCTCGGAAAAAAAGTAGAAACAAAAATTATCGCGAAGTTGAACCCTTGCACTAGAATCGAGATTCCCAACGGTTGCTGCACGGGCAGAGGTAGTTAAGAAGAACAGGAAGTTCCTCTGCAAACAGTCATTACGAAAGTCGTTAGTGTGGAAGAAGACAAGGACGTGACTCCTGGGAGTCATGCATTGTAATGTATTTCAGAGGGTAAAAAGTGTGTCACTAAGAAGAGAGCAAAGCACCTTGAAACAGGAATGTTATCCCATAACAAGTGAGGGTGCTGCAGGAGAATAAGCTGCTTAACTCACTGCGAAGGAAGGATGAACGAAATTAGTTGATCGATTCTACATACAGAGATACAAAATCCTCCTGCAGCCATGGGCTCATCCTCATCCAACCATCTCCTGGAAGCAAAACAAAGACATTTAATCTCTCGAATCTGAATGGATGGCGATGCATGCAAGATGAGTCAGAACCGGAGGTATGGGAAAATATCCTTGAAGGGATATTTTATGAAGCAATGACAATTGTTTGAATGATATGGGCTAACTGTAAAGTTGAACCAGAAGTAGGTTGAAAAGTCAAAGAAATATTTCCATATACAGTGGACCTTCGTTATAGCGCTGCTCGCTATACCGCGCACTCGGTTATAGCGCGGGCGATGTTCGCGATAAGTGTTTGTTTTTACATATTTTCAAGTGTACCTTATATACGTAAATAAAATAATAAATATATGTACTTATTAAGATGTATAACTATGTTATGTGAATTTTGATAAAACACTTAATAAATAAATTGTTTTTTTTATTAAAATACATAATATATATAGTTGATGGGATGTTTCAGTATATAGCTCAAATCGTTCTGAGTATATTTATTGTGTCGCCACCGCGCCGCTCGGTATAACGCGGTTCACCTTATAACGCGGGTGTTGTTTCCCGCCCGACATGCGCGTTATATCGGGGGTCCACTGAAGTTGTGATGAGAAAAAATAAAGTCATATTTATTGCGTTGATGTAAGTAGATTCAAATGGTGCTACAGGAAGTCGAATATCGTGACAGGAATGTTTCATAAGCCACTGTCAACTCTGTCTCTTATGTTTACAATTTACATTGTCCATATCTCAGAAATCTTGATGTGCAAAGGTCGTTCAAATGAAAAGCGGACAAGATAAATGAAGCGTAATTTATTTATTGATCTGTCCAGATTTGCCATACTTATTCAGATATTTGTCCTAACATAAAATTAACATCAATATATCTTCTTTCCTAGAGCGTGTTTGGATGTTGCATGAGGAAGTCTACGACAATGCACAGCACCTATTGGAGAGGGGGTGGCTCAGTCGGTAGCGCGCCAGGCTCGTAATCTGCAGTTCCCAGATTCGAGTCCCAGCTGGGTCAGCGTTGAGACTTATCTTCGCAAAACTCCCCGCCCTGCCTACGGTCAGTAGGGAACACCGATGGGCTTGGAAAGGCCGCCGTCCGTCGGATGGGACATTAAGCCATGGCCTGTATACAGAACACGGCTTAAACTTTAACGTACACTTTACTTTAACGTGCACAGGGTATTGCTCTCCCGTATACTCCATATACGGGAGAGCAATACTCCGTATACGGGTTGTTGAGTTGGGTTGTTTTACCTCTGAGCGGCACTTTTTTGCACACCATGGGCTAAATGGCCAGGTCACATGGACCCCAAAGGCTCAGAGAAGGTTGGGGGAGGGGACCCACTGGAACAGCTGTTGGGAGACAGATGGTAGCCTCCCGTCAAGGCCATCCAGCGTGTTCTTTAACGTGCACAGGGTATGGCTCTCCCGCACACGGGGCCACGGCTTAACGTCCCATCCGACGGACGGCGGCCTTTCCAAGCCCATCGGTGTCCCCTACTGACCGTGGGCAGGGCGGGGAATTTTGCGGAGATAAATCTCAACGCTGACCCAGCTGGGACTCGAACCTAGGAACTACAGATTACGAGCCTGGCGCGCTACCAACTGAGCCACCCCCGCCCCTCCGTATACAGGAGAGCTATACCTATATACGAGATATATACGAGATATATTAACGTAAAAAATATTACCATTCATACCTATATACGAGATATACATATATATATACCATGCATACTTATATATCGTATTAGGTATGCAAAGTTTTCACTAACATTGATGATCATTTTTAGGCCTCATTATTTTTTGCTTCATAATTTTCGTGTTTAACAAATTTTGGTTCTCATAATTTTTATGCATCGTGTAAAATTGGGAAGGGCCCGAAACACGTTATATTAACGAGCCATACCTATATACGAGATATATTATCTGTAAAACTGAAAGCAATTCCTTGGGGTGGTTTCTTGGGTGACTGAGCTTCCGGATTTCCCACTTCTGATTTTGTGTGTCTAGTAGGCCTCATGTCTAGATAAACGTGCACGTTAAAGAACTCGCTGGATAGTCTTGATGGGAGGCTACCATCTGTCTCCCAACAGCTGTGCGGGGCGGGGGTGGCTCAGTCGGTAGCGCGCCAGGCTCGTAATCTGTAGTTCTCAGGTTCGAGTCCCAGCTGGGTCAGCGTTGAGATTTATCTCCGCAAAAATTCCCCGCCCTGCCCACGGTCAGTAGGGGACACCGATGGGCTTGGAAAGGCCGTCGTCCGTCGGATGGGACGTTAAGCCGTGGCCCCGTGTGTGGGAGAGCCATACCCTGTGCACGTTAAAGAACACGCTGGATGGCCTTGACGGGAGGCTACCATCTGTCTACCAACAGCTGTTCCAGTGGGTCCCCTCCCCCAACCTTCTCTGAGCCTTCGGGGTCCATGTGACCTGGCCATTTAGCCCATGGTGTGCAAAAAAGTGCCACTCAGAGGTAAAACAACCCAACAACCCAACAGCTGTTCTAGTGGGTCCCCTTCTCCAACCTTCTCTGAGCCTTCGGGGTTCTTGTGACCTGACCATTTAGCCCATTGTGTGCAAAAAAGTGCCGCTCAGAGGTGAAACAACCCAACCCAACACATCACCTATTCATCTGATTTGAACTACCTTCTTTTCATGCCATTTTTTTAAAGGTCCCAAAATGTATAAATCTAATAGAGAAGAAGCCAGAACTATAGGGATGATGTTCCAGGCATTTCCAACCATACCTGTTTAATGTTTACTATTATTTGGGTACAGGCCCGGATCTATAAAAAAAATGTAGGGAGAGGGAGGAGGCAAGAAACATGATGTACAGTCGCTCAAAAAAATATCCGAACACTATGGTTGATTACAAAATTCAGAAAAAATATCTGGCAACGATATTTTTAGAAATTAGTGATCTGGCAACCTTCGTGTCACGTGATTACAGAATTCAGGAAAAATATCTGGAGCGTATACAGCAACTGTACACGCTTCAGTTACCGTTCACAGCAAACTGGAGCGTGTGCAGTTACTGCACACGCTCCAGTTTACTGTGAACGGTAGCTGCACACGCTCAATATTTCCTTGAGTGAGCCCACACGATCTAGTATCAAAATAATATGACCACCTACAGTCGCTCAAAAAAGTATCCGAACACTACGGTTGATTACAAAATTCAGAAAAAATATCTGGCAACGATATTTGTAGAAATTAGTGGTCTGGCAACCTTCGTGTCATGTGACACGACGGTTGCCAAATCACTAATTTCAAAAAAAGGTCGTTGCCAGATATTTTTTCTCAATTCTGTAATCAACCATAGTGTTCAGATATTTTTTTGAGCGACTGTAGCTTGAAAAACGTAGGGGGTCGGGGGTCTGGATGCTGGGTTTTCAATGAAGTATAACATTTCCCCCTCCAGTTTACAGATCCTCAAAAACTTTCTCGAAAAATGCATGAAATGTAAATAAGTTTAACAGTTTTTGCCTCTATTAGGGGAAGCGGAGGTGGGGGGGGGGTCCTCATTCTATAAAAAAATTGCAACTTAAGAACGAAAAAAATGCATACAGCAGTTAAATAAACTGAATTACAGAAATGCAGAAAACGAAAATTTAAAATGCATTATATAAATTTGCACATACTGAAAAATAAACGAAAACTAAAATGAATATCTGGTCGTTTTAGTGTATTCAATAAAAAATAACATCATATTTAGTATTAACCGAAGTAAAAATACGAAATGTTTACGTAAATAGTAGATTAAACTGAATGTGAAATATCCTACTCAATAAAATGTTTGAAAAATAAATTGAGTTTTCAGGCCCTCACGAGTGTCGAGGCACTAGGCGGCGCCTATTGAGTAATCTGAGGCTGATTGCAGTTACCTACTACCTTCAACTAGTATGCATTGGATTGGATTGTTTTACCTCTGAGGAGCACTTTTTTGCACACCATGGGCTAAATGGCCAGGCCACAAGGACCCCGAAGGCTCAGAGAAGGTTGGGGGAGGAGACCCACTGGAACAGCTGTTGGAAGACAGATTATAGCCTCCCGTCAAGGCCATCCAGCGTGTTCTTTAACGTGCACAGAGTATGGCTCTCCCGCACACGGAGCCACGGCTTAACGTCCCATACGACGGACGGCGGCCTTTCCAAGCCCATCGGTGTCCCCTACTGACCGTGGGCAGGGCGGGGAAATTTTGCGGAGATAAATCTCAACGCTGACCCAGCTGGGACTCGAACCTGGGAACTACAGATTACGAACCTGGCGCGCTACCGACTGAGCCACCCCTGCCCCCAACTGGTATGCGTGGCGCATCTTAGATTACCGCCATAACATTACGTTAGTAGGTTTCTATAATAATTTACCTGTAGACAATATTGGTACAGTCGCTCAAAAAAGTATCCGAACACTATGGTTGATTACAGAATTCAGAAAAAATATCTGGCAACGATTTTTTTAGAAATTAGTAATCTGGCAACCTTCGTGTCACGTGATTACAGAATTCAGGAAATATCTGGAGCGTGTACAGCAACTGTACACGCTCCAGTTACCGTTCACAGCAAACTGGAGCGTGTGCAGTTACTGCACACGCTCCAGTTTGCTGTGAACGGTAACTGCACACGCTCAATATTTCCGTGAGTGAGCCCACACGATCTAGTATCAAAATAATATGACCACCTACAGTCGCTCAAAAAAGTATCCGAACAGAATTCAGAAAAAATATCTGGCAACGATATTTTTAGAAATTAGTGATCTGTCAACTTTCGTGTCACGTGACACGAAGGTTGCCAGATCACTAATTTCTAAAAATGTCGTTGCCAGATATTTTTTTCTGAATTCTGTAATCAACCATGGTGTTCGGATATTTTTTTGAGCGAATGTACATATTTGACACATAACATAGAGTAGAAAAAAAAAGGGCGGCTTTATTGCTTTAAGTAACTCTCTGGCCAACTTGCCCATTCGACAAAATTAAATTGTAATCGTTGTTTAGACTTAATGAGTACAGTATAAAGAGGGAATTCGTAAGAGATATTTGTAAAAGCAGCCATTTCAGAATAAGTGAATCTACCTGAAGATTCTCGCAAACATATAAATCTGAAATGTTCTGAAAGGAAGATTTTACATATAAAGACAATGGCAATTCTGATTGTTTAACCATTATAACTGCGTTGGGTTGTTTTACCTCTGAGCAGCACTTTTTGCACACCATGGGCTAAATGGCCAGGTCACATGGATCCCGAAGGCTCAGAGAAGGTCGGGGGAGGGGACCCACTGGAACAGCTGTTGGGAGACAGATGGTAGCTCCCGTCAAGGCCATCCAGCGTGTTCTTTAACGTGCACAGGGTATTGCTCTCCCGCACACGGGCCACGGCTTAACGTCCCATCCGACGGACGGCGACCTTTCCAAGCCCATCGGTGTCCCCTACTGACCGTGGGCAAGGTGGAGAATTTTGTGGAGATAAATCTCAACGTTGACCCAGCTGGGACTCGAACCTGGGAACTACAGATTACGAGCCTGGCGCTCTAGCGAGTGAGCCACCCCCGCCCCATATATAACTGCGTAGAAAACTTGCAGGGAGGGGGGGGGGCGGTAGAAAAATTAAGAGGAATATTAGAGCTCGAGGTAAACAGAATAGAAGGATATGAAATAAGGAAGACGGCGTCATAAAGGCGTGTAGCGATTTGTCTGATAACTTTATAATCATTCCTAACATCAGAATATCGCATTACGCACATCTTTAATCGCTTTAAGTTCCTCTTAGTACTTTTATTCGATATGTGTTAGACGGAAAAATTTGTGGTCCACCCTCTTTCGCTGCTTCCTTGCGTAATGAAATGGGGCGGGGGTGGCTCAGTAGGTAGCGCGCCAGGCTCGTAATCTGTAGTTCCCAGGTTCGAGTTTCAGCTGGGTCAGCGTTGAGATTTATCTCCGCAAAATTCCCCGCCCTGCCCACGGTCAGTAGGGGACACCGATGGGCTTGGAAAGGTCACCGTCCGTCGGATGGGACGTTAAGCCGTGGCCCCATATGCGGAAGAGCCATACCCTTTTCACGTTAAAGAACAGACTGGATGGCCTTGACGCGAGGCTACCATGTGTCTCCCAACAGCTGCTCCAGTGTGTCCCCAACCTTCTCCGAGCCTACGGGGTCCATGTGACCTGGGGGCGGGGGTAGCTCAGTCGGTAGTGCGCCAGGCTCGTAATCTGTAGTTCCCAGGTTCGAGTCCCAGCTCGGTCAGCGTTGAGATTTATCTCCGCAAAATTCATCGCCCTGCCCACGGTCAGTAGGGGACACCGATGGGCTTGGAAAGGCCGCCGTCCGTCGGATGGGACGTTAAGCCGTGGTCCCGTGTACATGAGAGCCATACCATGTGCACGTTAAAGAACGCGCTGGATGGCCTTGACGGGGGGCTACCATCTGTCTCCCAACAGTTATTCCAGTGGGTCCACTCCCCCGACCTTCTCTGAGCCTTCGGGGTCCACGTGACCTGGCCATTTAGCCCATGGTGTGTAAAAAAAGTGCCGCTCAGAGGTAAAACAACCTAACCCATGTGACCTGGTCATTTAGCCAATGGTGTGCAAAAAACTGCCGCTCAGAGATAAAACAACCCAACCTAATCAAACTTGAATGGATTGTAGCAACCCTAGCTTCGTCGGCCTTCCTTAGAGTCTGATCCCTGGGATAACAAAGCCCGCATTTCGCTAAACAAGTTCTATTTCTGGAAAGTGAAACTGCAGTTCGGCGTGAAGCTTTCTTAATAGATAAGTATTGAAGCGAAGATCCTTTCCTAATCAATGTTAGCGAAAACTTCTCATTGTGTAAGCAGCCTGTCAGCTTCCTGGTTACGAAGCGTTGGTGTTCCTCCCAGCGTCTTTTGTTTCGATTTCTCCGAACAAATCCTTTCGGTATCCTCGTTTCGCTACGTGATCATTCAACGGTTGGGTTGGGTTGTTTTACCTCTCAGCGGCCTTTTTTGCACACCATGGGCTAAATGGCCAGGTCACATGGACCCCGAAGGCTCAGAGAAGGTTGGGGGAGGGGACCCACTGGAACAGCTGTTGGGAGACAGATGGTAGCCTCCCTTCAAGGCCATTCAGCGTGTTCTTTAACATGCACAGGGTATGGCTCTCCCACACACGGGGCCACGGCTTAACGTCCCATCCGAAGGACGGCGGCCTTCCCAAGCCCATCGGTGTCCCCAACTGACCGTGGGCAGGACGGGAAATTTTGCGGAGATAAATCTCAACGCTGACCCAGCTGGGACTCGAACCTGGGAACTACAGATTACGAGCCTGGCGCGCTACCGACTGAGCCACCCCCTCATTCAACGGTGCAATGGCTTTTCTGAAGTGATCGTTGCTGCTGATTCTTTTCCACACGACTCGTTCCTTTTCTTCTTCAACAGAAAAGTCCGCCATTGTCTTGAAGTATAATTAAAACGCCGTTTAGTTTGGTCACCTTTACTTTCTGTTCTGAGCAACTTCTAGAAAAGCTTTAGATTGTTTTATTAAAAATAATTAAATCGGTCCTCGAAACAGTTAAGGTGGTCCCAATGATTATCTGGGCGGTGGTGGCTCAGTCGGTAGCGCGCCAGACTCGTAATCTGCAGTTCCCATATTCGAGTCCCAGATGGATCAGCGTTGAGACTTATCTCCGCAAAATTCCCCGCACTCCCCACGTCAGTAGGTGACACCGATGGGCTTGGAAAGGGCGCCGTCCGTCGGATGGGACGTTAATCCGTGGCCCCGTGTGTGGGAGAGCCATACGCTGTGCACGTTAAAGAACACGCTGGATGGCCTTGACGGGAGGCTACCATCTGTCTCCCAACAGCTGTTCCAGTGGGTCTCCTCCTCCAACCGTCTCTGAGCCTTCGGGGTCCATGTGACCTGGCCATTTAGCCCATAGTGGGCAAAAAAGTGCCGCTCAGAGGTAAAACAACCCAACCCAAAGATTACCAACATGCTGTTCTTTAATATATTGGATTCGGTTGTGTTTTTTATCTCTCAACGTCAATTGTTTTGCACACGTGGCTAATGGCCAGGTCACGAGGACCCCAAGGGCCCAAACAAGGTTGGGGGAAGGGAATCCAGGGACGGCTGTTAGGAGACTGTTAATAGCGAGCCGTAAAGGGCATCCAGCGTGTTCTTTAATTTGCATGAGTGTAACCCTCCTGCACACGGGGCCACGGTTTTACATCCTATCTGCCGGACGGCTCCCTTCCTAAGCCTTCAGTATTCCCTTTTTAACAGACAGAACGGGGATTGCGGAGTAAATGCTCAAAGCTGTCACAGTTGGGACTCGAACCTGATAATATCAGATTACGAGCCTGGCTTGTAATCTAACATTCTGAGGTTCAAAGATTGAACCTTCATTAAATTTTGAAAAAGGAGTTTTTCCTAAATATTCCATATTGAAATGGGGTGACTCTTATATGCTGTAAAATACGGTGATTAATTGTTTTGCATTTGTTTTTTAGTTTCTCATTTGAGCTTCTGTGGGAGGGGCCACCTCCTCCCCCCTTGAATACGCCCCTTTTCCCTTCATTAGCAAAGTTATCGTCTTCCTAAGAACACTTTAACAATTTGTTTAAGAACACAGTTGCTATTTCTCTAATAACATCCCTGTAAAACTTCATATAACAAATATATTCGTGTTTTTTATTTTTTGCAATTTAATATAGACCCATCATATACCCAATATGTGGGGCGGGGGTGGCTCAGTCGGTAGCGCGCCAGGCTCGTAATCTGCAGTTCCCAGGTTCGAGTCCCAGCTGGGTCAGCTTTGAGATTTATCTCCGCAAAATTTCCCGCCCTGCCCACGGTCAGTAGGGGACACCGATGGGCTTGCCTCCGTCCGTCGGAAGGGACGTTAAGCCGTGGCCCCGTGTGCGGGAGAGCCATACCCTGTGCACGTTAAAGAACACGCTGGATGGCCTTGACGGGAGACTACCATCTGTCTCCCAACAGCTGTTCCAGTGAGTCCCCTCCCCCAACCTTCTCTGAGCCTTCGGGGTCCATGTGACCTGCCCATTTAGCCCATGGTGTGCAAAAAAGTGCCGCTGAGAGGTAAAACAACCCAACCCCGCAATGTTTTAATACAAGGAATATTAGTGGATTGTCCTTAGTTTAAGGAATGAAAATAAACTAGAATTCTTTAATTAGACTTTATTGTCTGGTATTAGAAAACCAAATATTGCATTTGTCATTTAAGAAACACTAGATATGTGAAAGGGGCGGGGGTGGCTCAGTCGGTAGCGCGCCAGGCTCGTAATCTGTAGTTCCCAGGTTCGAGTCCCAGCTGGGTCAGCGTTGAGATTTATCTCCGCAAAATTCCCCGCCCTGTCCACACTCAGTAGGGGACACCGATGGGCTTGGAAAGGCCGCCGTTCGTCGGATGGGACGTTATGCCGTGGCCTCGTGTGCGGGAGAGCCATACCCTGTGCACGTTAAAGAACACGCTGGATGGCCTTGACGGGAGGCTACCATTTGTCTCCCAACAGCTGTTCCAGCGGGTCCCCTCCCTCAACCTTCTCTGAGCCTTCGGGGTCCATGTGAACTGGCCATTTAGCCCATGGTGTGCAAAAAAGTGCCGCTCAGAGGTAAATCAACAACACAACACAGATATATTAAATCAGCGCATACGTGAACAGAAAGCTTTTCAGAAGAGACAACTCTGCAGGTAAGGTAAAAACTTAGTTGCTTTGCCAGAGAACTTCACTGCACAGGCTTGCCTCTTAGGTTATTGCTCTCCGAGGAGTCGTGGACGACCTCAACATAACTCCTCTGACCTTTGAACTCTCTGTACGCCATCTTGATGTGAGATGGGGTCAGCGCACACTCATGAACACTTAACAACGCAGACGCAGGCTGGGTGTTGTTATTAACCTCGCTCACGTACAGTCTCATGCTTTGAGGAAATAAGATAACCATCTCAATCATGAACGTTTGCTGCAAGGGGGATGGGCTCGCGGATCAGCTGCGAACAACCTCGCAAAACAATCATTAAATCGATCAGGAAAAAAATAAAATCTGTCACGCGAAGTATTTGGTTTTGTTTCATCCAATAGAGAGACGGACACTTGACAATGACAGCCGAATGTACCAGTCTATGGCTGCTTCATTGGCTGGCACGAAAACCCGAAGCAGCAAAACGATGACATTCTCTGTCATGACATGTGCTACTATTATATGTCAATAGACAATATCGAGGAAATTGCCTATTGTTTCCTTTCAAATAAAACTTCGGATGACTGTCAACAATTTTTCTATTTGGTGGTGAAAATTTAAATATCCAATTGCAGAGGTCGTCAAACTAGGTGCACTTTAAATATAGTAATCTGAATTAAATATAGTAATTTAAACGAGCAATCAAAAGTCTGAAATGTTTCCACGATTTGATCGCATTATAACAGTTGATTTTGAAGTTTATTTCTGCGGTTTTCAGAAACTGTTGCAACGTTTCCTCTCCTCCCACTTATTACGTAGTCTTTTAGGTTAATTCAAACTCGACTTCTAGATAATTCAGGATGTTTTGCATTATCCTTTTCTCCGCTTATTTGAATGATTATCCTTTGTGCGGGTCTCATGCCCCAAAAACCAATGTAATTGATTCTAATGATCGGAATTGCAAGTAATTGCTTCCGGAAAAGTAAAAGCTTCCGGAAATCGAAAGCGAAATTAATGTTTCCGATGTTCAAGAGGGATTTTCTCTGCTTTTATAATTTGTATCGTTCCGGAGCGTAGTTCCTGTTACTTCCTAATTTCCGTAGCATCCTCTTTGTTTCTAATTCATTTCTTGTTTCAGCGATTTGGGTTGGGTTGTTTTACCTCTGTGCGGCACTTTTTTGCACACCATGGGCTAAATGGCCAGGTCACATGGACCCCGAAGGCTCAGAGAAGGTTGGGGGAGGGGACCCACTGGAACAGCTGTTGGGAGACAGATGGTAGCCTCCCGTCAACGCCATCCAGCGATTTCTTTAACGTGCACAGGGTATGGCTCTCCCGCATACTGGGCCACGGCTTAACGTCCCATCCGACGGACAATGTATTTCCAAGGCCCATCGGTGTCCCCTACTGACCGTGGGTAGAGCGGAAATAAGTCTCAACGCTGACCCAACTGGGACTCGAACCTGGGAACTACAGATTACGAGCCTGGCTCGCTACCTACTGAGCCACCCCCGTCCCCTCGCCTAATGGGAAATTTTAGTCAAATTTCAGTTTTTACTGAGATGAACGTGGTTGAATAAGAATGCAATGACATCAGTGATGGGCGAAGGCGGTGGGCAAGGCAGGCATGCAGCTGGCTATCCTAAAAATATGGAGTGTGGGCAAAAGTTGTGGGCGTTGAGATTTATCTCCCCAAAATTATCCGCCCTGCCCACGGTCAGTAGGGGGACACCGTGTGCTTGGTAAAGGCCGCCGTCCATCGGATGGGACGTCAAGCCGTGGTCAGTGTGCGGGAGAGCCATACCCTGTGCATGTTAAAGAACACGCTGGATGGTCTTGACGGGAGGTTACCATCTATCTCCCAACAGCTGTTCCAGTGGGTCCCCTTCCCAAACCTTCTCTGAGCCTTCGGGGTCCATGTGACCTTACCATTTAGCCCATGGTGTGCAAAAAAGTGCCGCTCAGAGGTAAAACAACCCAACCCACTACTAGGGTTTACTACGATTGGGTGGCCACCCATACTGCGAACATAACAACGGCTTTCTTGCAGGACTTCTTTGGTGAGCGCATTGTCTATCACAATCCCCCAGACCCCACACACTTGACATTTTGATGTGGAAGAGATATAGTAAAGAAAGGGTCTATCTCAATAACGCACGAAGTCTGAAGGAACTTAAACATAAGACTGACAGACGGTGATTAGAATCATGTAGATAACGATATAATAATCCCTTCTGCTGAATAAACTTTATTCGGTCATTAGGCATAAGGAATGCCTGAAGTATGATTAATAGTTCTCAGATATGTGCGCTAAACCATGTGACGCTATTGCACTTATTTTAATAAGGGTTGGGTTGTTTTACCTCTGAGCGGCACTTTTTTCCACACCATGGGCTAAATGGCCAGGTCACATGAACCCCGTAGGCTCAGAGAAGGTTGGGGGAGGGGTTTGAGTTGGGTTGTTTTACCACTGAGCGGCACTTTTTTGCACACCAGGGGCTAAATGGCCAGGTCACGTGGACCCCGAAGGCTCAGAGAAGGTTGGGGGAGGGGACCCACTGGAACAGCTGTTGGGAGACAGATGGTAGCCTCCCGTCAAGGCCATCCAGCGTGTTCTTTAACGTGCACAGGGTATGGCTCTCCTGCACACGGGGCCACGGCTTAACGTCCCATCCGACGGACGGCGGCCTTTCCAAGCCCATCGGTGTCCCCTACTGACCGTGGGCAGGGCGGGGAATTTTGCGGAGATAAATCTCAACGCTGACCCAGCTGGGACTCGAACCTGGGAACTACAGATTACGATCCTGGCGAGCTACCGACTGAGCCACCCCCACCCCTATTTTAATAAGGGATTAAGCGAAATATTTCTATGCAGATTGACAACATACAGATTATCCTTGACATGTTTCATTTTTCTTTTTGTTATTGAAACGATTCATCACTAGATTCTTGACTGGGTACAATGAGTCGTTATGAAGGAAGTGAATATTTAAAATTTAAATTAAGGAGTTTTCTTTATTTAAATTTGGAATTACTGAAGACCGTTTCGGTTGTTTGCCTTAAAGTGTTTGAAAATATAAAGCCATTCTTTATTTATTTGTTATGTAAACATGCAAATATATGCATAAAGATATTACGTCGCCCAATGATTAGTTGTGCTGTCCATCTGCAGGTCCCATGGGGTCGAATCCCAGCAGGTCAGTATTCAGATTTATCTCCGCAAAAATTCCTCGCCCTGCGCTCGGTCAGTAGGGAACACCGATGGGCTTGGAAAGCCCGCCGTCCGTCGGATGGGACGTTAAGCCCTGACCCCGTGTGTGGGAGAGTCATACCCTGTGCAAGTTAAAGAACACGTCAGATAGCCTTGCCGGGAGGCTGTCATCTGTATCTACATTTTTGTGCTATCCAGAGGATCTCTTTCCCAACCTTCTCTGAGTTGTTGTTGTTGTTTTACCTCTGAGCGGCACTTTTTTGCACACAATGGGCTCATGGACCCCGAAGGCTCAGAGAAGGTTGGGGGAGGGGACCCACTGGAATAGCTGTTGGAGACAGATGGTATCCTCCCGTCAAGGCCATCCAGCCTGTTCTTAACGTGTATAGCTCTTCCTCATACGGCGCCACGGCTTAACGTCCCATCCGACGGACGGCGGCATTTCCAAGTCCATCGGTGTCCCCTATTGACCGTGGGCAGGGCGGGCAATTTTGCGGAGATAAATCTCAACGCTGACCCAGCTGGGACTCGAACCTGGGAACTGCAGATTACGAGCCTGGCGCGCTACCGACTGAGCCCTCCCCCCTTCTCTGAGCCTTCGGGGTCTCTTCTTCTTCTCTGAGCCTTGTGACCTGACCATTTAGCCCAATGTGTGCAAAAAAAAGTGCCGCTCAGAGATAAAATAACCCAATCCAAGCATCCCCTAATCTTTTTTTTTTTACCTCTTCGTATTATAGGCTCTCACAAATCTTAAAATAACTATAATTATTGATGACATAATTAAAATTGTAATCACCAAATTCATTTTTAATCACCAAAGACCGATCAAAAGAAGTTATTTTATTTTACATATTTTTTTCACAATTCAGAATTTTAAATTATGACTGATAGCGAGCCAATACGAATTCCTCTTTGGATTCTAATTGGCTACCATTCCAGAATATAGCAAAGAGAAAGCGAATTTTTGCTATCTCATCAAAACTCAAATATTGTATATTCTTACTGGTAGCTATTAACTTTCATTTGTGCTTCCTACAGCTACTCAGTGGAGCTAGCGGAAAGCCATCACAGAAACCTGATCGACGTACAGCTTATGGGAGCACCGATGAAGTAGATGTCGGGACTAACCCAACGGTAAGGAAATGATTAGTTGTGCTTTCCATTTCATGCATATACAGTCGCTCAAAAAAGTATCCGAACACTGTGATTGATTACAGAATTCAGAAAAAATATCTGGCAACGATTCTTTTAGAAATTTGTGATCTGGTAACCTTCGTGTCACGTGATTACAGAATTCAGGAAAAATATCTGGAGCGTGTACAGCAACTGTACACGCTCCAGTTACCGTTCACAGCAAACTGGATAGTGTGCAGTTACTGCACACGCTCCAGTTTGCTGTGAACGGTAACTGCACACGCTCAATATTTCCGTGAGTGAGCCCACACGATCCAATGTGCTGTGAACATTAACCGCAACCACTCCAGTTTGCTGTGAACGGTAACTACACACGCTCCGTATTCATTGCATTATATATTCATACGCATTATATATTAAAAAAATATCCGAACACTATGGTTGATTACAGAATTTAGAAAAAATATCTGGCAACGATTTTTTTTAGAAATTAGTGATCTGGCAACCTTCGTGTCACATGACACGAAGGTTGCCAGATCACTAATTTCTGATCTGACAACCTTCGTGTCACTAATTTAGTGATCTGGCAACCTTCGTGTCACATGACACGAAGGTTGCCAGATCACTAATTTTTAAAAAAAATCCTTGCCAGATATTTTTTCTGAATTTTGTAATCAACCATTGTGTTCGGATATTTTTTTGAGCGACTATATCTGAAATCTCTATAATTACGACTGCTATAGTCGAAAAACAAAATAGCCCCCCCCTCCCCTCTTCGAAAATGGTAATTGTAACAAAGACGAAAAAAAATTTTTTTTACGTTATGTGTACAGGCGTTGCGCCATCTCGTGGCCGAGTGGTTAGCACGCTTCGCTACTGATCTAAGGGATCTGGGTTCGAGACATGTCTGAAATTTAAAAATTTAGTCTGATTCGAAAATTTTAATTGTACGATTATTGAAACAATTACCGCAGTCCATCGTATGGGTTGGGTTGTTTTCCAGCGTGTTCATTAACATGTACCATTCTCCCGCACACGAGGCCACGGCTTAACGTCCCATCCGACGGACGGCGATGTCCAAGTCCAGCGATGTTCCAAGTCCATCGATGTCCCCTACTGACCGTGGGCAGGGGGGGGGGGAGTTTTGCGGAGATAAATCTCAACGCTGACCCAGCTGGGACTCGAACCTCCGTCGTATGGGACGTTAAGACATGGCTCCGTGTGCAGGAGAGCCATACCCAGTGCAAGTTAAAAAAACACGCTGGATGGCCTTCACGGAAGGCTACC
Source organism: Ryuthela nishihirai (assembly GCA_038380435.1). Lineage (NCBI taxonomy): Eukaryota > Metazoa > Arthropoda > Arachnida > Araneae > Heptathelidae > Ryuthela > Ryuthela nishihirai. Next base: position 18,526,597 of record JAWZYU010000016.1, read on the forward strand.
ATCTGTCACCTAACAGCTGTTCCAATGGGTCCCTGCCCCCAACCTTTTCTGAGGCTTCGGGGTCCATGTGACCTGGGGGCGGGGGTGGCTCAGTCGGTAGCGCGCCAGGCTCGTAATCTGTAGTTCCCAGGTTCGAGTCCCAGCTGGGTCAGCGTTGAGATTTATCTCCGCAAAATTCTCCGCCCTGCCCACGGTCAGTAGGGGACACCGATGGGCTTGGAAAGGCCGCCGTCCGTCGGATGGGACGTTAAGCCGTGGCCCCGTGTGCGGGAGAGCCATACCCTGTGCACGTTAAAGAACACACTGGATGGCCTTGACGGGAGGCTACCATCTGTCTCCCAACAGCTGTTCCAGTGGGTCCCCTCTCCCAACCTTCTCTGAGCCTTCGGGGTCCATGTGACCTGGCCATTTAGCCCATGGTGTGCAAAAAAGTGCCGTTCAGAGGTAAAACAACCCAACCCAACCCATGTGACCTGCCATTTAGCCCATTGTTTGCAAAAAAAGTGCCACTAACATATAAAACCCAATCCAACTCCCTCGCCTCCCACACACACATTTCATTCTACAGACAATCAAGAGTCTACCGCATTGGCTAAAATATGGAATAGGCTTATTACACTCTGGGAAGAAGGGGGCGGGGGTGGCTCAGTCGGTAGCGCGCCAGCCTCGTAATCTGTAGTTCCCAGGTTCGAGTCCCAGCTGGGTCTGCGTTGAGATTTATCTCCCCAAAATTCCCCGCCCTGTCCACGGTCAGTAGGGGGACACCGATGGGCTTGGAAAGGCCGCCGTCCGTCGGATGGGACGTTAAGCCGTGGCCCCGTGTGCGGGAGAGCCATACCCTGTGCACGTTAAAGAACACGCTGGATGGCCTTGACGGGAGGCTACCATCTGTCTCCCAACAGCTGTTCCAGTGGGTCCCCTCCCCCAACCTTCTCTGAGCCTTCGGGGTCCATGTGATCTGACCATTTAGCCCATGGTGTGCAAAAAAGTGCCGCTCAGAGGTAAAACAACCCAACCTGGGAAGAAGTGTGCTCTTAGTGCTGAGGAATGTGGTCAATATTTATTAAGGGAATGCTCTAAAATGTTGAAAATTGGATGATTTTTCATTTGAGCAATGTCAGGCTGCTGTGATTTTTCGGTTGCTCATTCGACAAGTGAAATTATTCGTTCAGAAACCATTCAGTTGATTTCCGTGGGAAATCAATCACCAAAGCAGAACTCTCTGCTCAAAAAAATCACTTAACCATCAAACTTAGCAGCAATTATTTCAATTCGTCCAATGATTTTTTTTTTAGCCTTGAAGCTGTCATCGGCAAGTTACGTGAGAAATATGCTCACGTAATGCCAAAACCTGCTCTAAAAAAAAAAATGCAGTATTTACTCTTCGGAAGTGTTGCCATTTTTCTTCTTAGGAGTTTTCGGAATTTCCCAAGCCGATCATCAGTTTTTATCCGGTCGTCCATAAGTGTACATGGCATTGCTCCCTTTTCATGGCATTTCCCCCTTTTAAGTACTAAATTGTTTCCAGTGATTAACGAAGTGTAAAACCGGCAAATTTTCAGAAGCAGGATTCATTCTACGATTGCAGCTTAGGATTTAAACTTTAATTTTTCATTCTGTTCCATTTTGGGGCGGGGGTGGCTCAGTCGGTAGCGCGCCTGGCTCGTAATCTGTAGTTCCCAGGTTCGAGTCTCAGCTGGGTCAGCGTTGAGATTTATCTCCGCAAAATTCCCCGCCCTACCCATGGTCAGTAGGGGACAGCGATGGGCTTGGAAAGGCTGCCGTCCGTCGGATGGGACGTTAAGCCGTGGTCCCGTGTGCAGGAGAGCCATACCCTGTGCACGTTAAAGAACACGCTGGATGGCCTAGACGGGAGGCTACCATCTGTCTCCCAACAGCTGTTCCAGTGGGTCCCCTCCCTCAACCTTCTCTGAGCCTTCGGGGTCCATGTGACCTGGCCATTTAGCCCATGGTGTGCAAAAAAGTGCCGCTCAGAGGTAAAACCCAACCCAACTGTTCCACTTTCAAATCATCTAGAATTACCGTTGCCAGATAGCAAATTTTATTAATTAAATTTAAAGTAATAAATACCCCCTCAAGCAGCTGCTTGCCACAGTGGTCTGACAGGAGCCTGTCAGTTTATATGCCAGAGTAGAAGGTCTGAGAGGATGGCAGGACCTCAGCAGAAAAACGACACATACATCCATGCCTTATCCGGGGCTCGAACCCAGGTTCCTTAGATCAGTAGCCAAGCGTGCTAACCACTCGGCCATGGGACGGCTAATTAATTCAGTATATAATAATGAACCCACTCAACCATAAACTCTTCAGGCCTGAATTTTTGTACATTACAATGTAAAAAACAACCCAAAATTTTGCAAAATTCTGAAAACTCAGAAAGCAGTAAAAAGGAGTAAAAGGACATGAATTTTAATTTATAAGCATTTTGTCGTATTAAACGCATCAAATGAATACCTGTGAAATGTAGCTAAACAATTCTTATGGGTTCTTGTGAAATGTTGGGGTGTTTTACCTCTGAGCGGCACTTTTTCGCACACAATGGGCTAAATGGCCAGGTCACATGGACCCCGAAGGCTCAGAGAAGGTTGGAGGAGGGGACCCACTGGAACAGCTGTTGGGAGACAGATGGTAGCCTCCCGTCAAGGCCATCCAGCGTGTTCTTTAACGTGCACAGGGTATGGCTCTCCCGCACACGGGACCACGGCTTAACGTCCCATCCGACGGACGGCGGCCTTTCCAAGCCCATCGGTGTCCCCTACTGACCGTGGGCAGGGCGGGGAATTTTGCGGAGATAAATCTCAACGCTGACCCAGCTGGGACTCGAACCTGGGAACTACAGATTACGAGCCTGGCGCGCTACCGACTGAGCCACCCCCACTCCAGGTTCTTGTGAAATGTAGCAAAACAGTTCTTGTTGTGTGTGAGGCACAGTTATTATTGAATCTATTGTATTATCTATTATTCTATTGTATCCAGTCCATTCCTGAATATTAAAAACTGGTCTGGTCTATACTTTGCAACATTGAAAGAGCATAGGCACCAGTTCTTGTGTCAAAAAATTCTAAAATGTAATGAGCATTGCAATCAGGGTTTGAAGGAATTAATAATCAGGGGATGCGGTTCAGTCAGTTGGTAGCTCTGAGCGGCACTATTTTTGCAACCATGGACTAAATGGCCAGGTCACAAGAACCCCGAAGGCTCAGAGAAGGTTGGAGGAGGAGACCACTGGAACAGCTGTTGGGAGACAGATGGTAGCCTCTCGTCAAGGACATCCAGTGTGCTCTTCAACGTGCTCAGGGTATGGGTCTCCCGCACACGGGGCGACGGCTTAACGTCACATCCGAAGGACGGCGGCCTTTTCTGACCGTGGGCAGGGCGGGGAGTTTTGCGGAGATAAATCTCAACGTTGGCCCAGCTGGGACTCGAACCTGCAGATTGCGAGCCTGACGTGCTACCGACTGAGCCACCCCCTCCCGCCACGCTGTGTGCACGAGAGTCGTATCTGTGCAAGTTAAAGAACACATTGGATAGTCTTAACGGGACGCTCCCATCTAGTTCTTAACAGTTGTCCATTGTTTCCTCCTTCCCTAACCAATTCTTATCCGTTGGGGTCCTTGTGATCTGGTCATTTAACTCATTGTGTACAAAACCTGCTGCTCAGAGGTAAAACAACCCAATAACAACCCACGAAAACTTATTTCAGAAATAATGGAACTTTGAATTTGACTCCAACGAGAGACTCTCTGTGTTTCAGAGATTTTTGAATGTACAACTGTCGTGGCAAGCAAATGAGATATAAAATCTCTCTTCTCCATCTTCAAAGAGGTCGGCATCATCACGAGAAAAAGAGGAAGGACAGCTCTGACGTCATTCGCTAGCAAGACATACCGGAGAGGATCTTATCTGGCTCTACGATTGAGAAATGCAATTGACTGTTGTTTCTGACCTTGCGGACAAGATCTTATCAAGTCAATTAAACTTTATTTTTCGTGGGAAGGATAAAGTTCATTAAAAACAATTGTGATTCGATGACAGATTAATGAATCGAGGCTGAAGTCGAGAGACGGGAGATTATGATTTTTTTCCCTTCGCCGTTTAAATTCTGTTTTACATCAAGATAAAATTTCTGGTTCTGCTTCATTGGAGAACACTCTTAAGTCAGCTTAATTCTGAGTATGCTGTTTGGTATGTTTAATACAGCGTAAAATGTGTGAATAGATTTAAAACTTTGTGGTTGTTTTTACGAGTAGAGTTAATGCACAGCGGTTTCAGAAAGGATCCATTAGAAGAATGAGAGGATTTAGCTTTGAGGTATCTATAAAGAATAACACGTTTTTAAAAAGATTTTTCGTAACAATAAACGTTAGAGAAAATAGTTGTAGAAGGAAAGAATTGGATATAAATAAAAATATTCTGTATTAACTGCTGGTAAAGTATATAAATGCATATTCATAAATAATAAATGAGTTAATAACAAGTTAATATGCACAAAAAATTGTCTACGTGTAAGATAAATTAATCTTGTAAAACTTATTTATCTATTTAAGAAATGGAAATTCCATTCATAGGGTCTTGTTTCGAGAGTTTTATTTTAAATATTCTTCAATATATCTGACTTCTAGAATTATGTCAAAATATATTTGGACCAAATAAATATCTTTCTGAAAAAAAAATGATGTCAGAAAAAAGATGTTTAAAATAAAACTAAAAAGAAGAAGAAGAAAAAATATTCAAAATGAAACTAAAAAAAAAGAAAAAAAACATGTTCAAAATAAAACTAAAAAAAAGGAAAAAAATATTTAAAATGAAACTAAAATATCAAAAAATAAATGCTTTTCAAATATTAAATATATTAATTTCAAATATGGGAAACAATTTTTCAACCTTTATTTTATATTACAGATATGTATTAATTGAAAAGATAATGCAAAATAAATATTCTGATTGTCAAAAGTCTCTCTTAATAATTATCACAAGACGTCAAAAGTCTTGTGATAATTGGTCTCTCGATCCCAATTTTTGACAACTGCGTGGAATAATTTTGCGAAATCGTTAATTATTCATTCGCAATGCCCGCTTATTGCGAAAATAAATCTACACAAACAACAGCGTAAAAAGTTCATAAAGAATATTTTTTAACGAAAGCTCTGTAGTACAGAGAAAAACACCATTGTTAAAATCAGTTTAAATATTATCAGTCTTATCAGTTTAAAAAAAATCCGTTTTATTTCATAATTATTTTCATGGGGGCGGGGGTGGCTCAGTCGGTAGCTCGCCAGGCTCGTAATCTGTAGTTCTCAGGTTCGAGTCCGAGCTGGGTCAGCGTTGAGATTTATCTCCGCAAAATTCCCCGCCCTGCCCACGGTCAGTAGGGGACACCGATGGGCTTGGAAAGGCCGCCGTCCGTCGGATGGGACGTTAAGCCGAGGCCCCGTGTGCTGGAGAGCCATACCCTGTGCACGTTAAAGAACACGCTGGGTGGCCTTGACGGGAGGCTACCATCTGTCTCCCAACAGCTGTTCCAGTGGGTCCCCTCCCCCCAACCTTCTCTGAGCCTTCGGGGTCCATGTGACCTGACCATTTAGCCCATGGTGTGCAAAAAAGTGCCGCTCAGAGGTAAAACATCCCAACCCAAATTTCATAATTAAGAAGATTACCGTTAGGTTTGATTTTATACTAGTATAAATTGGTTTAAACAAAAAAAAATAGAATAAAATGTTTAAAAGTATTGCAACAAACTAAACATTTAACGAAATCTGGAAACAAAAAAAAAGGAATAAATTATTTAAAAAACTAAATAAACCAAACATTTAATGTGCTCTAAAAAGAACAAATTATTCAGAACATATAATCTGGAGTTTGAATTATAATTTGATAAAAATATTTATGTTTTATAAATGTTAAAAAAACGATGCCAAATTATCCGTAAAAATTGTGATATTAAAATATACACTTTACTAGATTCTAGTTAGTTAAAAAATTATTTTGTCGTCCAGATTCTTTGTCCTTATTATTTTCTTTTAAAAACTCATTAAAAGCTTTTATTAAAAAAGAATTTTTGCCAGTCTAACGCAAACGAATGTAAAGCAATGTTTACAATTTGTCATTCAATTGCCTTTATTTGCTATCAGCAGATAAACCAAGACGGCAGCCAACAAGAAGATATGAACAAACGAACGAAAGTAGCGGAACCCCTGAGCATGGTAAAGAAGCTAATCAACTACATGTCTGTAAGAAAGTGATTTCTTATTAGTCCTAATTTTAGATACATATTCTTTTTTTCTCTTTCTCTAATTAAGCTGAGCCTCGGTTCGCTGTGGAGCCTTTATTGCTTCCTATCGCTGCAACAGCATGCAACTAATGAGAAATGTTGGAAATAACAACTCATTGTTACAAGTCGTATCAGGTGGAAAAACAAGGGGAAACTTTTTGTTACTTGCTCTTCAGAACTATGGAGTTGTTGGGTTGGGTTGTTTTACCTCTGAGCGGCACTTTTTTGCACACCATGGGCTAAATGGCCAGGTCACATGGACCCCGAAGGCTCAGAGAAGGTTGGGGGAGGGGACCCACTGGAACAGCTGTTGGGAGACAGATGGTAGCCTCCCGTCAAGGCCATCCAGCGTGTTCTTTAACGTTGGGTTGTTTTACCTCTGAGCGGCACTTTTTTGCACACCATGGGCTAAATGGCCAGGTCACAAGAACCCCGAAGGCTCAGAGAAGGTTGGGGGAGGGGACCCACTGGAACAGCTGTTGGGAGACAGATGGTAGCCTCCCGTCAAGGCCATCCAGCGTGTTCTTTAACGTGCACAGGGTATGGCTCTCCCGTACACGGGGCCACGGTTTAACGTCCCATCCGACGGACGGCGACCTTTCCAAGCCCATCGGTGTCCCCTACTGACCGTGGGCAGGGCAGGGAATTTTGCGGAGATAAATCTCAACGCTGACCCAGCTGGGACTCGAACTTGGGAACTACAGATTACGAGCCTGGCGCGCTACCGACTGAGCCACCCCCACCCCTAACTATGGAGAATCGATTACTAGCTTCAGAGGTGTACTGTGAGTTCGAAAGTTGGAAGATTTTAAATAAGGCACGCTGCTACTTATAACAGCATTGCTTATTTTGAAGAATTTTTTTTTTCTAAATTTTGTAGCTTTTGCGATTTTCTGTTAAAATTTTTTAAGATCTGAAATACCTTCTAGGGTTGGGCTTGGCTCAGTCGGTAGAATGCCAGGCTCGTAATCTGGTGATACCAGATTCAAATACCACTTGAGTCTGCACTCAGATCTCCGCTGAATCTCTCTTCTCTTGGTGAGAAACGGCTCACGATGTGTTTATCTAGGTCAATGTCTGTCGAATGGGACATTATATCGTGTCTCCGTTGCAGAAGGGTCAATACTTATGCACATTAAAGAACCATGGGATGGGACATTAGATCGGGTCCCCATGTGCAGAAGGGTCAGCTCCTATGCACATTAAAGAACCATGGGATGGGACATTAGATCATGTCCCCATGTGCAGAGGGTCAGCTCCTATGCACATTGAAGAACCATGGGATGGGACATTAGATCGGGTCCCCATGTGCAGAAGGGTCAACTCCAATGCACGTTAAAGAGCCGTAGGATGGGACATTAGATCGTGTTCCCATGTGCAGAGGGTCAGCTCCTATGCACATTGAAGAACCATGGGATGGGACATTAGATCGGGTCCCCATGTGCAGAAGGGTCAGCTCCTATGCACATTAAAGAGCTATAGGATAGAACGTTAGATCGTGTCCCAGTGTGCAGAAGGGGCAGCTCTTATGCACATTAAAGAGCCGTAGGATGGGACAGTAGATCGTGTCCCCATGTGCAGAAGGGTCAGCGCCTATGCACATTAAAAGGCCATAGGATGGGACATTACATCGTGTTCCCATGTGCAGAAGGTCAGCTCCTATGCACATTAAAGAGCCACAGGGTGAGACATTAGATCGTATCCCCATGTGCAGAAGGGTCAGCTCCTATGCCCATTAAAGAGTCATAGGATGGGACATTAGATCGTGTCCCCATGAGCAGAAGGGTTAGCTCCTAGGCACATTAAAGAGCCATAGGATAGAACGTCAGATCGTGTTCCCGTGTGCAGAAGGGTCAGATCCTAGGCACATTAAAGAACCAAAGGATGGGACATTAGATCGTGTTCCCATGTGCAAAAGGGTCAGCTCTTATGCACATTAAAGAACCAAACGATGGGACATTAGATCGTGTCCCCATGTGCAAAAGGCTCAGCTCTTATGCACATTAAAGAACCAAAGGATGGGACATTAGATCGTGTCCCAATGTGCAAAAGGGTCAGCTCTTATGCACATTAAAGAACCAAAGGATGAGACATTAGATCGTGTCCCCATGTGCAAAAGGGTCAGCTCTTATGCACATTAAAGAACCAAAGGATGGGACATTAGATCGTGTCCCCATGTGCAAAAGGGTCAGCTCTTATGCACATTAAAGAGCCAAAGGATGGGACATTAGATCGTGTCCCCATGTGCAAAAGGGTCAGCTCTTATGCACATTAAAGAACCAAAGGATGGGACATTAGATCGTGTCCCCATGTGCAAAAGGGTCAGCTCTTATGCACATTAAAGAACCAAAGGATGGGACATTAGATCGTGTCCCCATGTGCAAAAATAGGGTCAGCTCTTATGCACATTAAAGAACCAAAGGATGGGACATTAGATCGTGTCCCCATGTGCAGAGGATCCATCCTTCGTTCACGTCACTTGGGAGTCAAGATGGAAGCCTCTTGTCAAGGTCATCCATCGTGTTACAGGGTATGACTCTCTTGCACATGGCCAACGGTTTAACATCCCATCCGATGACGACGGCCTTTTAAAGGTCATCAGTGTCTCCTTTCTCACCGAGGGCAGTTCCCCCCCCCCGCCTCGCTGAAAAAAAGAGACATTGATGGGGTTAGCAGAATAAAAAAAACTCGAAGTTAGTACAATAGGGATTGTAACATGAGAACTGCAGATTACTACCGTCTGTAAGCCAACCCCTAGCGCTTGTTGGCTGGATTGAGTTATTTTGCGTCTAATCTGAAATTTTTTTTTGCTGGACAATGAATTATGTAGATGGCAAAGAGACGGAGACGTCAGTGATCACAACAGTAGGAAAAAAGGTCTCATAGTGGTTTGTTATCAGGGGAAAATAGCGAAAATTTGGGAGGAAAGTTAGGTACTGTCGCTCAAAAAAGTATCCGAACACTACGGTTGTTTACAAAATTCAGAAAAAATATGTGGCAACGATTTTTTTTAGAAATTAGTGATCTGGCAACCTCCGTGTCACGTGATTACAAAATTCAGGAAAAATATCCGGAGCGTGTACATCAACTGTACACGCTCCAGTTACCGTTCACAGCAAACTGGAGCGTGTGCAGTTACTGTACACGCTCCAGTTTGCTGTGAACGGTAACTGCACACGCTCAATATTTCCGTGAGTGAGCCCACACGATCTAGTATCAAAATAATATGACCACCTACAGTCGCTCAAAAAAGTATCCGAACACCATGGTTGATTAGAGAATTCAGAAAAAATATCTGGCAACGATTTTTTTAGAAATTAGTGATCTGGCAACCTTCGTGTCACGTGACACGAAGGTTGCCAGATCACTAATTTCTAAAAAAATCGTTGCCAGATATTTTTCAGATCACTAATTTCTAAAAAAATCGTTGCCAGATATTTTTTTCTGAATTTTGTAATCAACCGTAGTGTTCGGATACTTTTTTGAGCTACAGTACATTTGGTTATTTTTTCGCTATGGGACGTAAAAGCATTTCCCAGCCAAATAAAGACAGCCCTGAAAAATACTGAACATCTAGTAACTTTTTTAGTCAAGAAATTAATATCAAAACTTAAGTACTAAAGACTCTTTTCTTCCTTCCTTTATTAACAAATTTATGCACCAAAGGGTTCACGGATTTGTGGCTAATAAGTCCTTGAATGTGGCGGGGGTGGCTCAGTCGGTAGCACGCCAGGCTCGTAATCTGCAGTTCTCAGCTGGGCCACCGTTGAGATTTATCTCCGCAAAACCTCCTGCCCTGCCCACGGTCAGTAGGGGACACCAATGGGCTTGGAAAGGCATCGTCCGTCGGATAGGATGTGGCCCCGTATGCGGGAGAGCCATACCCTGTGCACGTTAAAGAACACACTGGATTGCCTTGACGGGAGGGCTACCATCTGTCTGCTAACAGCTGTTCTAGTGGGTCCCCTCCCCCAACCTTCTCTGAACCTTCGGGGTCATTGTGACCTGGTCATTTAGCCCATTGTGTGAGAAAAAGTGCCGCTCAGGGGTAAAACAACCCAACGTTAAAGAACACACTGCATTGCCGTGGCGGGAGGCTACCATCTGTCTGCTAACAGCTGTTCTAGTGGGTCCCCTCCCCCAACCTTCTCTGAGCCTTCGGGGTCCTTGTGACCTGGTCATTTAGCCCATTGTGTGAGAAAAAGTGACGCTCAGGGGTAAAACAACCCAACGTTAAAGAACACACTGCATTGCCTTGTCGGGAGGCTACCATCTGTCTGCTAACACCTGTTCTAGTGGGTCCCCTCCCCCAACCTTCTCTGAGCCTTCGGGTTCCTTGTGACCTGGCCATTTAGCCCATTGTGTGAAAAAAAGTGCCGCTCAAGGGTAAAACAACCCAACGTTAAAGAACACACTGGATTGCCTTGACGGGAGGCTACCATCTGTCTGCTAACAGCTGTTCTAGTGGGTCCCCTCCCCCAACCTTCTCTGAGCCTTCGGGGTCCTTGTGACCTGGCCATTTAGCCCATTGTGTGAAAAAAGTACCGCTCAGGGGTAAAACAACCCAACGTTAAAGAACACACTGGATTGCTTGACGGGAGGCTACCATCTGTCTGCTAACGGCTGTTCTAGTGGGTCCCCTCCCCCAACCTTCTCTGAGCCTTCGGGGTCCTTGTGACCTGGCCATTTAGCCCATTGTGTGAAAAAAAGTGCCGCTCAGAGGTAAAAAAAACCAACGTTAAAGAACACACTGGATTGCCTTGACGGGAGGCTACCATCTGTCTGCTAACAGCTGTTCTAGTGGGTCCCCTCCCCCAACCTTCTCTGAGCCTTCGGGGTCCTTGTGACCTGGCCATTTAGCCCATTGTGTGAAAAAAAAGTGCCGCTCAGAGGTAAAACAACCGAACTGTCCTTGAATAAAAATTGCGGAATTCGAAAAGAGACTTTATATTCGTTGAAAAGAAACTTAAGACAGGAACAGTTTAATGAATGCGGCTCAAAATCTGAACTCTTTATGTCTCGAGGATCGATCTTGGGATATTGCTAGAGTTCGTGGTCAATCGTATCCCTAGCATGAGTGTCGGTAGGGCCAGCAGGAAGAGGCGTTGCCAATAAGAGAAGGTGCCTCTTACCTGAAAAAAAAAAATTGCTCGCAAAATTTATTTATGTTGAATAATATAGGTGTACGAAAAATCAATGTTTTTCGGGCATCCTTAGTTGTAAATAAAAAAATAAATAAATAAATACTCCCTCAAGCAGCTGCTTGCCACAGAGGTCTGACAGGAGCCTGTCAGTTTATATGCCAGAGTAGAAGGTCTGAGAGGATGGTAGGACCTCAGCAGAAAAACAACACATACATCCATGCCTTACCCAGGTCGAACCCAGGCCTTTTAGATCAGTAGCCAAGCGTGCTAACCACTCGGCCATATTATGGTATAATATATGCATGATGGCTTATTGCTAACTACACTCATTAATTAATGGCTCGATCTAAATATTTATATCTCGAACCACTGATTTTTTTTTGCCTCCCCTCTCCTTTTGCAGAAAATTTGCTGACGCCAATCAACGAGTATAAGGAATGTGGCCTTCTCCAACATAGAAATTATATAGTGTCGGACTGTTTTAACTTTGAACGAACATTTTTTGCACAAAATGGGTTAAATAGCCAGGTCACAAGGACCCCGAAGGCTCAGAGAAGGTTGGAGAAGGGAACCCACTGAAACAGCTGTTGGGAGACAGATGGTAGCCTCCCGTTAAGGCCATCCAACGTGTTCTTTAACGTGCACAGGGTATGGCTCTCCCGCATACGGGGCCACGGCTTAATGTCCCATCCGACGGACGGCGCCTTGCCAAGCCCATCGGTGTCCCCTACTGACCGAGGGCAAGGTGGAAAGTTTAGCGGAGATTAATATATCAACGCTGACCCAGCTGGGACTCGAACCTGGGAGCTGCAGATTATGAGCCTGGCTGAGCCACCCCTGCCCTCAAATAGCATAGTGGAGGCTATGCAGCACAAGATGTCAAGCGCGTATTAAAAAAAGGGGCGGAGGTGGCTTAGTCGGTAGATCGCCAGGCTCGTAATCTATAGTTCCCAGGTTCGAGTCCAGCTGGGTCAGCGTTGAGGCTTGAAAAGGCTGCCGTCCATCGGATGGGACGTTAAGCTGTGGCCCCGTGTGCGGGAGAGCCATACCCTGTGGACGTTAAAGAACACGCTGGATGGCCTTGACGGGAGGCTAACAGCTGTTCCAGTGGGTCCCCTCCTCCAACCTTCTCTGAGCCTTCGGGGTCCTTGTAGCCTGGCCATTTAGCCCATGGTGTGCAAAAAAGTGCCGCTCAGAGGTAAAACAATCCAATCTAATCGTATTAAAAAAACACTGGAGTTGTATGATGTTATTTGCACAGTTTGTTTGGTTTATTCCCTTATTTTGTCGTAAATTTTAACTGTTCCATTTTAATCAGTGTGTGTAACGAAGATTTTTTTTTGAATAAGCAAACGATATTCTCAGGTGTGCAGCGAAAGGAAGAGTTTAGATTTCGAAGACGCAGGAAAGCAGACGCCCCCGAACAACAATGAGATTACCAGCACATTGAAGAGAAATTTCGAAGAGGAAAATGTAAGCAAAATATTTCTTAATCAGCAGTTTCCTAATCTGATATAATGAGGTAGTTATGTAAACATGCACTTGTTAGAACGCACTTACTGATTGTTTTTCCCAAAGACTCTTAGCAAATGTCGAGATCCATCTTACTGATTGTTTTTCGCAAAGATTCTTAGCTTCGAGAATGGGGGGGGGGGGGGGGGCGGGGTTGAGTAAAAGATTTGATAAGATTTCTCAAAGTTCCACCTCCGTTCGCTGTTAAAACAGTTAAGTATGCTAACCATTTTAGATGTGAATAACAAGATTTGGATTTAGATGAACCCGTTAACAACTGAAACAAAGAGAAATAACGAACTGTAGCAATCTGCTTTGAATGCAGATTTATTTCCCAAATTATCTCCGCAAAACTGCGGACCCTGCTCATAAGCCAGTAAGGGACACCGATGGGCTTGGAAAGGCCGCCATCCGTCGGATGGGACGTTAAACCGTGGCTCCGTGTGCGGGAGAGACATCCCTGCGCACATTAAAGAACACGCTGGATGACCTTGATGGGAGGCTACTATCTGCCTCCCAACAGCTATTCCAGTGGGACCCTCCCCCACCCTTCTTAGGGGCGGGGGTGGCTTAGTCGGTAGCGCGCCAGGCTCGTAATCTGTACTTCCCCGGTTCGAGTCCCAGCTGAGTCAGCGTTGAGATTTATCTCCGCAAAATTCCCCGCCCTGCTCACGGTCAATACGGAACACTGATGGGCTTGGAAAGGCCACCGTCCGTCGGGTGGGACGTTAAGCCGTGGCCCCGTATGCGGAAGAGCCATACCCTTTTCACGTTAAAGAACTGACTGGATGGCCTTGACGGGAGGCTACCATCTGTCTCCCAACAGCCGTTCCAGTGGGACTCCTCCCCCCAACCCTCTGATCACATGGATCCCTCTGAGCCTTCGGGGTCTATGTGACCTGGCCAATTAGCCCATGGTGTACAAAAAAGTGCCGCTCAGAGGTAAAACAATCCAACCCAACCTGGCCATTTAACCCACTGTAAATTTCCAACTTTTCTCCCTTTGGTGTTAGAATGAAGAAATTTTTTAGAAGAAATTTCGTGTGAATTTCAGTAACAAAAAAAGTGCCGCTAAGAGGTAAAAAAACCAACCCAACCAAAATTATCCTTTTGAAACCACATTGTTGTATACTAGAGAGATTTGTATCTTGCTAAATCGAAGATCTTACTCGAAACCCGAAAGGCTCTCCAGTCTTCCCTTGTTTTCGGAGAATTATTTTCCACAACGCAATGAAAATATAAAGAAAGACATTTTTCACATTCCGTGATACTTCATCTAGAGGGGCGGGGGTGGCTCAGTCGGTAGCGCGCCAGGCTCGTAATCTGTAGTTCCCAGGTTCGAGTCCCAGCTGGGTCAGCGTTGAGATTTATCTCCACAAAATTCCCCGCCCTGCCCATGGTCAGTAGGGGACACCGATGGGCTTGGAAAGGCCACCGCCCGTCGGATGGGACGTTAAGCCGTGGCTCCGTGTGGGGAGAGATATACCCTGTGCACGTTAAAGAACATGCTGGATGGCCTTGATGGGGGGCTACCATCTGTCTCCCAACAGCTGTTCCAGTGGGTCCCCTTCCCCAACCTTCTCTGAGCCTTCGGGGTCCATGTGACCTGGCCATTTAGCCCATGGTGTGCAAAAAAGTGCCGCTCAGAGGTAAAACAACCCAACCCTTCATCTAGAAGTTCCTCTTGTCCGCAAGAGTATGGAATGTCTAAAGCAGCAAGCCGAACAGGCAGATGGGTTGTTTTACCTCTGAGCGGCACTTTTTTGCACACCATGGCCTAAATGGCCAGGTCACGTGGACCCCGAAGGCTCAGAGAAGGTTGGGGGAGGGGACCCACTGGAACAGCTGTTGGGAGACAGATGGTAGCCTCCCGTCAAGGCCATCCAGCGTGTTATTTAACGTGCACAGGGTATGGCTCTCTCTCACACGGGGCCACGGCTTAACGTCCCATCCGACGGACGGCGGCCTTTATCAAGCCCATCGGTGTCCCCTACTGACCATGGGCAGGGCGGGGAATTTTTGCGGCGATAAATCTCAACACTGACCCAGCTGGGACTCGAACCTGGGAACTACAGATTACGAGCCTGGCGCGCTACCGACTGAGCCACCCCGCGAACAGGCAGAATTGTTCCCGCAAGAGTCTTATGATATCCAATGGGAATGGACTTCTTTAAATGCTATAATGCTATTTACGATTTCCCAGATCCCGCAAGACGGCCATTGATAACAAGCAAAATGTGTTCTCCAATTAAGAACTTATCTGAAATCACTCAAGCGATAAGATCTTATTGTTTCTGCAGATATTTTAGCATTGGGTTATTTGTGATTGCATTTCATTTGTGCCCAGGGTGAAATATGGAATAA